>CM060902.1:762008054-764508054 GCA_030737815.1 Allium fistulosum
TAGATAGTCCATTTTGATTCTGACAGTTAGTCCAGTTTGCGGACAGTTAGTCTAATTTGCGGGCAGTCAACCCAGTTTTCGGGCAGTCTGTTATTTTCTAAATACAACTGTCGGTCCCCAGTATCCGAGTTTTCCATATTGTCCGTAATTTAGGTGGAAGTTATCGGTCGAAGTCTCGTCGGATCCTGAATTAGTATGAAGAAGTTAGTGTAGTCTGAACAAAATAATAGTGACTTCTGCACTAGGCGGAGTTCAAATATGGGGATATGGTAGCATGTTATTTTCTAAATAAAGTGTTAGTCCTCATGGAGAACTACAGTGTATGTTCACAAGATGAAGTATCCTAGTGTACCACATTGTACGTAATTTAGGTGTAGTTCATCGGTCGAAGTTTTGCCTAATTCCGAATTAGCATGAGGAAGTTATTGCAATCTGAACAAAAACAATAGCGGCTTCTGTACTAAGCGGAGTTCAAATATGGAGATGTGGTAGCCTGTTATTTTCTTAAGTACAACTGCCAGTCCACTTGGAGAACTACAATGTGCTTTCACAAGATGAAGTATCCGAGTGTTTCATATTGTTCGCAATTTAGGTGGGAGTTAATCAGTCGAAGTCTCGCCGGATTTCGAATTAGTATGAAGAAGTTATTGCAGTCTAAACAAAAAAAAATAGCGACTTCTACACTAGGCGGAGTTCAAATATGGGGATGTGGTAGCACGTTATTTTCTAAATAAACTGTCAGTCCATAGAGAGAACTATAGTGTGCGTCCACAAGGTGAAGTATCCGAGTGTATCATATTATCCGTAATTTAGGTGGGAGTTCATTGGTCGAAGTTTTGCCTGATTCTGCATGAAGAAATTATTGCAGCCTAAACAAAAAAATAGCGGCTTCTGCCTAGGCGAAGTTCAAATATAGAGATGCTTAAAATTCTACTTCCACAGATACAACTAAAAATGCATACACATTGTGATTAAATGCAGGTCCACCTGGACGTGCATATGTACTCGTGTTAATTAGGTAAACCACAAGTTTTTAGTAATGATATATATATATATATATATATATAATCTAGGCCTTGAGCAAAAATCTACATATTTTTTTCAAACCCAAATTAAATCCAATTATGTATAATCTATATATACACTTTAATTGTTTAAAATATATATAATATTTTTTTTGAATTTTTTCTTGGTTGAATGTCAAATGGGAACTGTATATATGGATTAAATTTTAAATAAAGAGGTTGCCCTTTTTAGATCCCGCTGATTGCTAACACCTTGGTCATTTGTTATTTTCTCTTTGAAGCTTTAGCTTTCTTTCCTCGACCACGGGTTGCAACTTTGTCTACAAGGTGCACTAATTTTTGCTAATAGAGGGTAGGGTAGTTTGATGTATATGGAGAACATGAAAGGTGTGGCTATTTATAACAAACCAGGAGACAAATATCTTGCACCCTTCTCTTCAGATCTAGAGACCAAGTCTCCGGCCCCTCTCTCACATTGATTTGGTTTACCCCTTAATCCGGGCATCCAAACTTCGCTTAACTAATTTAACAATTAAATTAATTATTTAATTAATTTATTAAGCATGTATCTTAATTAAATCAATATATACAATTAAACATCGTTTTAATTAATTCTAATGCTTCAAATAAATAATTAAAACGCCATAAAAATTTGATACAATACTTGTATTAATTTATAATTTTTGTAAATTAATTTTGAATTGATCCAACTCGAAAATAAACTAACAACATGGTTGCGTTGACTCTTTGATGTGAACTATGTCCTTGGACAGTATTTAAACAAGTCAAATAATATAGCCTGCACGGACTTGGTTGAAGTATAGTATCAAGCACAAGTTCAGTCGTTTATAGACCATTTAGGCGAAATCCAACTTCTAATCTTTATTAAGCTACAAGTTGTAACGATATTTTGTGCACGTTTAATTTTTGTCATCATATTGCTACTTAGATGCTTAGAGTTTGGCCGATGGTAAAAAACTCTAATAATATTCGTAGTTAAATGCGTAGACCGCTCTAAAGTCCTTGATTCAATCTGAAATATTTTATCGATTAACGATTTAATATGGCCTAAGATTTCGACTTTACTTTGACAACCGATTATGGTGATACTAACGTTCAACAACGAAAAAGATGAATCCTCTCATGAGTAGTATTTCACTTCAAGTAAATCAACATGGACCCAACAATGGCCGTAACATGATTGTTATGCTATGTAGTTGACCTAATCAAAATACAGCCTAACTATTTAAGATGGACGGTACCTTAGGTCGTTAGACTACCGTACTTCGTTATAGTAAGATCTTATATTTTAACTTGGTTGTATTAACTTATAGATGACTCTCATTAAGTCACTCTATGATTATTCCAAACAACCACAAGTAACCCCTTGGTGTCCCTAATGTTCGTATGTAATTCAACATCCATCGTATGGATATCATTCAATACACCAGTCTCAATGGACGTATCGGTGTCCTTCTCTTAATATGTCTTGACTAGGAACATTCAAGAAATATGTATTTAAATATCGACTCAATACTCATGGTTAAGAACACATTCATAACCGAAATCGATAAAATATTTCTATTAAGGATATTTTACTTGTATATATTTAATGTATTATCCCTGTATAATAACACACATAGAAGGAAATTTTAACCAAAAACATACTTTATTTCAAACAAGATTATTTCCCAAAGTTAAGTTATACAAGTATTTACATAATTGCATCTAGAGTACACCTTTAATTCTATCAGAAAAGAGGGATCTCATTGAAATTTGTAAAATTAGAGAGGAACTTACTAGATGATTGTTAGGGAAATCGGCCTTTGGATCTTCTTTTGGGATGGGCGTCAACCCTAAAGTAGAGGAATGCATGTAAGGTGTCGATCTAAGATCAAGCAGATCCATATGATTACCTTTTGCATTTCATATTCTTCTGTATTGTCCATGTTGTTGCATACATGCTTTTTATGCTCTTAAGAACCCAATATCATCCATGATGTTGGTTATAAGATGCACTTCATGAGTTATTTTGTGGTATCCAAAATTTTGAACTTCATTCTTATAACGTATCCCAGTTGGCTTTGGTAGTTCCTTAATGATGCACTTAATGGATTCTTTTGTAACAGATTGATCTTTCTTCCATTTTATCAAATCCACAACCTGTTTTGGTGGTGCTTTTGAAACACACCTGATGGATTCTACCATTTGATCCGAGTTTGAGTTTCTTTGCACTTATATGATTCAGAATCGGTTTTTAAGACACACTTGACGAATTTTAGCGATTTATCTTAGTTTAAGTCATTTTGCTCTTTTCAAATTCGTAACCAACATTTATAGTCCTTTTGAGATGCACTTAACGAATTTCACTGATTTATATGAGGTTATGTCTTATTGCCCTTATATAATCCATAACTAATATTGATGTGCTTTTGAGACTCATTTGATAGATTATGACTTTTTTTAAGTTGAGCATTTTGCAATTAATAAGCTCATAACCATAAATGATGATGCTAGAGTGAAGCACTTGATATACTCATTTACTTTGGTGTAAAGGTGGGTGTCGTCTCATATGAGGGATCTTTGTGATCTTCATAGATCACTCATGAATTCCCAATGTGAGTGTATGACCATTAAAAACGCATATTTATCGTAAAGTTTGCAGAAATTAAAAATGTAATATGTACTACTAGTTCAAGAGAAATTTACTTAGATCTAACCCAAAATTTTGTAGTTCAAGAATAATTCACTACTTGTATAAAGTTGTAAATTCACTTCTTTATGTATCAATTCAACCGAAAGATATTGATAAGATATTGATATTTACGTACGAAACTTTTCATTTGTTCGGGTTGTACTTATTCGATAACTACAATAAGGTCAATGTCTTTTCATCTGTCTGACATTTTGTATGTTGCGTTATTGGACAACCGTTTTCATTTATAAAATATATATTTATTACAACTTATTGTTTAAGAGAGATACAAAAATTAACTTACATCCATTTGTTTACCATCTATTCTTTCTCTCTCTTTTGAAATTTCTCTCTTTTGAAGAAGAACACAAAAAATATTCCTCATTCTCATTTCTTTTTGTGCACAAATTTCCCTAAAAAAATATTCTTTTTAATATAAATATTCTAAGCGGTTGTGTTTGCAATTCTCCAAATTCAACCTTAAGTGCACAACTTAGAAGGATCGTTGTGTTAACATTGCACAACGAACGACAATTAATTATGGCACCATAGCCGTGCAGAATTTTGATTTCAATGCAGTGGTCCGTCCACACACAATAACATCACATTGACATCTTTATTGGTCCTTCATCAATTATCAACAATTTATATGACTTGCTCTTATTGCACTCACCCTTCCATTCCAACAAAAATAACTCAAGTACAATGAAACTCACTTATGAACAAAAATAACTAAAGCAAGTATGATGGACTCGCTTAGGGCTGTTATGGTAACGATAAATTTACCATTACCATACCATTACCAGTCGATCGGTTACCATTTTCGAGTGAAATCGGTATACCAGTTTAATCGGTATGGTAACGGTAAATTTACCATTTTATACGGTAAATTATCGGTAACATTTCTTCAATACCAGCGGTAACGGTAATTTTACCAGTCAATTTATAATACATGTATATTCATGTAACATGCTTTATTATAGGCATTTAGAACCAAGAAAATGATTAAATTTAGTTTATTAACCAGGTAAAATAATGTTAAATACACTTCACTTCTTTCTCATTTATGTCTTTTATTAAGTAACACTATAAATTATATAATGAAGCACCGTTATGGTGTGAATACGTGTTATGTTACTAACCTTTTTTAGACAAACGGTAATTTACCATTACCAGTGTAACGGTAACCAGATTATCGGTATACCAGTCTTCGGTATACCAGTCTATCGGTAACGGTAAGCAATTTTAGCTTACCAGTAAAAATGGTATGGTAACGGTATTTGTGAAATGGTAACGGTAACCATTACCATAACAGTCCTAGACTCGCTTGTAACTTTTAAGCATGGAGCACAAATGTGTGAACAAAATCCAGTAACATAAATATTCTATTTTGTACATTAGATAAAAAATGAGTTTAATAAAGTTAGTGTATGCAAAATTACTTACGAGATACGTCGAACTTTACAAGTGACTAATGTAAGGACTAGCATACTTAACCCGTATCCAAAATCACCATGCTTCACAACAATATATCAATTTCAATGGAGAAAAAAATACAACAGGTGGGCCGTACTCCACAAAATACGGTGCTTGCATCATGAAACATATATGGATACTGTATCAATTTGAACTGGCACCTTAATAATAGTACTATAGTAGTACTCTGTTGCATATACTAATACGCATATAATATTCAACAAGGGAAGAATAAAATAAACAAATAAGTGGCATTAATACGCATCTTATCGATCATCTACCAACGATTATATCACATTTAATGATTTCTTTAACCAAAACGTACAGGCTATGTTTGAAAATGAAATATGATAGCTTAGTTAAAGGTGAACCACTTGATTTGTATGGTCATAATAGGGACTAAGATAATAAAGTTGAACCACTTGATCGTATCCCCACACACACAAAAGCGACGGCCAGTTCATTTGGGTCAAGAAATTGACAGACACATGTTCATATGCAACCTTACAGCTTTATCTTTCATCCCAATCTCTCTCTCCCCTGCATTCATTACTATAATAGTTAATCATACATATGCATCTTTTTTAAAGTAAAAAACAATATATAAACCTTGAGTAGTTAATTTTCCATCTTGTCAAGTTTGCACAAGTGTTTTAAAGACCTGACTAAACCGTCGGTCCCACCGTCAAAACCGTAGGTCATTGACCATGACCGTCCGAAGGGGTAAAAAAACCCAAATTTACATCCAACTTCGGTTGAACCACAAAAGAGACCGACAAAATCATATTTTTTACGGTTGATTTTCAACATAGTATCATGATTTGTATAGAGATTTGAAAGTAAGGTTTGGATTTAGGGAAGAAGAAAAGCATGGGAAGGAAATGACACAAACTATGATAAAAAGTAGTTTTGCACTTACATCCACAATTCATTTTATTTGTTTGTTACTTCTTTTTGAATTTTGTCCAACTCTTTACTAGTATTTTGCATTTGCTCCAAGATATATACAAAAAATCTCGTACAGTTTGAATGGTCTACTAGGGCTGCTATACTAATGGTTACCGTTGTTATTTTACAAATACCGTTATCATGTCATTTTTACCGGTAAACTGAAATTGTTTATCATTACCGTTACCGATTGATTGGTATATCATTCCTAAGTACTGGTATACCGATAAATTGATAAACGTTACGCTAGTAATGATAAATTATCGTTTGTTTGAAAAAATATGTGACTTGATGTGATTTTACTTAATAAAACACATCAATGAGAAAGAAAAGAAATCTATTATCATTATTTCACTTGAATACTAAGTTAAATCTAATCATTTGCTTGGTTCATAATGCCAGTGATAAAGCATATACATGAATATCCATGTGTAATAGATTAATTGATAAATTTATAACCAATAATTTACTCCAAAAAAAAGATAAATTTCTCATTATCATACCAATTAAACTAGTATGCGATTTCATTCATAAATGATAATCAATTGGCTTGTAATAGTAATGAGAAATTTACTATTACCGTAAGAGTCCTAGGTCCGACCACAGAAACCTCTGACCATGGATATCCATGGCCCGGTTTTCAAAATTATGTTTTGCATCTTCAATTTTTGTTTTTAGAATAGGAATATTCATAAGTGGGGTTTGGATCGAAACGGTGTAAAGTTAATAGTGAAGAAGCATCCACAGAATCTTCAATTGAATATTAATACAACCAATCCAAAAATTGAAAGATGAATCTTATGTACAGAATCATATTATCAAATTGCCACTTTGATGGAATTTAAATAAAAGCTTTAATCTTCTGCCGACTAATTTAAATCGTAACGGGGCAGAAGGAACGGATGAAAGTAATGTACACAGAATTTTGAGAACAATATAGCTATTAATTGAATAAAACATCAGTTAACATATTACACAGTGAAAGACTGAAAGAAGATTGGTAAGGAATTGCCAAACACACGGTCATTCGGAAGCATACCATATAAATCAATCCTAATGATCACTTCTTTGAATATATCTTGAACTAAGGTTAAAACACAAAAGTAAACTCACTCGAAATATGAGGATGAAAAAAGACCAGCATGTGTAGGAACATAACTCTAATCAGGTAGAAGCATGCTCAAATTCTTCTGAAGTTTATAAGGACGCGATGTGTCATCTTCTTCATTAACAGCTTGAATGCTGTCATCTGTAGCTCTTTTATGAGGTAGCAAGAAATTGGACTCTGGGTCCTGCAAGGATAATGAAATTAATTCTTGAACCGTTGAAATTCAACATTTGGACTCTAGAATTTCATATGAGGGTCCTTTAGCTTTTAAACATATTCATCACAAACTGCTAGGTGCTATCATGTCTGTAATACATACTTAACCATTATAATTGAACTATTAAAATTGTTTCAATCTTCTTAAACATCTACAAATGAGAAATATGAAATTCAGCTAGTGAACCCCAGAATCATAACCAGTTTAAGATTTTTGCATAAACAACGAAAATGACTGGTAGGGACAGGATTTTCAATTAAACAACCCATGAAAATAAAAGAGGTCGATGCCCTTATCTACCGAAATATTCTTCCATCGGTAAAACAATGTATATATGATCACTGCCACTTTGCTTAAAATATCCATATTAACTATCATGATTCCTTGATTACTATCTTATATTACCGAAATTTTCTCTCAACATAACCATAACTATTATACAAACATTAACATAGAAAAATGAGTAGCAAGGGTGGCAGCTAAGTAAGCATATAATTCGGAATAAGATTGATTGCCATATAGAACAAATCAGTAACGTGAAAATATATTTCACATCATATTACTATTGTGAGCATTAGCAACGTTCACTCAACGAATTTCATACCTGAGAATTAGAAAACAGATCTAACAACACATTCTGCTTCAACCTCTTAAGCTTTCCACCATTAAAATTTCCTCCGATCTTCTCATCATCCACTTTGATTTCGCCATCTTCTTCTTCAGTGCTCGAAGAACAAGAGCTGGAACTCGCCACCGGCGGCTCCTCCTCAGTTTCAGGCACAACCTGCTCATCTCCTTCATCCTCCTCCTCGCTCTCTTCCTCTTCCTCATACTCGTCTTCTCCAACCTCGTCGTCTATTTTCTTATTGTCGCTACCGATCGTATTTGTTTTTCCGTCCAGGCAATTATGACATAGAGAGAGGGTGGGGCCCAGCCTGGGTCCCTCGGCCTTCCACGGAGTGGGGGCGTGGCAGATCCGGCAGAGGAGGGTCCTGCAGTGCCGCGCGACGAGGAAGTTGGCGCCGTGGACTTTGGCGTCGCAGTCGAAGCAGAGACGCGCGTCGTCCGACTCGCAGTACATGCGCGCCGCTCCTGCGCAGAGCTCGCAGCGCCTAACCTTCGCTGTACACATGTTGAGTTTTCTGATTGGGTGGTGATGGGTTTAATTTAGGGTTATAATAATAAGTAAATGGTGGTTGAAGAAGGAATGAATTTGGTGGATTTTGATTGAACGTTTGATGCTTATGGGCGAATTTTGGATGGTATGGGAAAACCGGAAAGGAAGCAACCTGTGGGTACTTATGTAGGAATTTCAAATTTTTAGACAATACTGTCCTTGCAACGTTGTAGCTTTATGATAGTGGGTACCATGCGACAGCTTATTTATTTCTAGGTTTACATCAAGAAACTTCTCATTGAGATTTCTGAAAACCGGCTTGTATAATAGAATTTTGAAAAACCGCCCTCTTTAATAGCCGGGGCTGATTTTGTAGGACAAGGAGATTCAATTAGAGAACCTCGTATTATCACAAAACCAATTGGTGATATGAAGGGAGGTCTTTTAGTGTTTATGCAGAATTCATATTGTAAATTGTTCGATGTGGGACTAATCTCAACACGCCTCCGCACGTGTGGTGTTTCATCACCCAAACACGTGGATATTCATTGAGAGTGACGTGTGACACAATTAAACCTCGCTCCGATACCAAGTTAGAGAACTCGTATTATCACAAAACCAATTGGTTATATGAAGGAAGGTCTCTTAGTATTTATGTAGAATTCATATTGTAAATTGCCCGATGTGCGACTAATCTCAATAGATTCCTTCCACTTCTACAGCACCTCACTATAAAAAATTACTTATGAAATATGTATTTTTCAAATATATTTTGTACATATTAAATTTTTTGAAAAAAAATGAGTGATTCTTTATTTGAGAAGAAAAGTACTTATATATTTTATTCTACGCTTAAATGGTGTTATCAACATGCCTGATGGGTGTTATAACATCCCCTTCCCACCCCCATAAAACGGAAAATAAAAATAAAACCCTCCTCAACTTAATAATCTAGTGTCCATAATAAAAATACAAAACAATATACATAAATATAAAATCTAAATAGACTAGTCTAAGTATAACCAAGAATAACCTCCATAACAAAACAAGCAATGTTAGGCATATGTTAATTCACCAAAATGCATGGTCACACTAAAACTTAACCACTAACTCCGAATAACAACTTAATAATATTGTCAGACCATTACATATATGTGTTTATATATGTTTATATATATGCAATAATAAATAATAAAATAATACCAAATATAACAATAGTTAGATTAAGCTAACACATAGGAAAAAGAATAAAATTGAAACAAATATCTAAAATATATATTCATCGAACAGAACGAATAAAAACAAATGTAAAGAAGTTGCCTTGAACCTCATATTAACAACTAATTAAATCTTTGGAATTTAAATTGATGTTCACATAGATAATCTAACTAAAACGTCTATTCGTCTGAGCTAATTACTGAGCAACATGAGGGAGTTATCAAAATCATTAGTAGAAACCTCTATTATAATTGTGCTTAAACTATTATTATTGTTGTTCCTGTTATTAAAATTAATCTTTTCTTTTAGTGCATCAATATAAGATTTTACCTTTTTAGGAAGTTCTTTGAAATGTACATTGTTATTCAACTTACGGTTAGAGTTCGATATCAAATTAAAATAAAACAAAGTAATTATATACACCAAACTTTTTGATGGGGTTCAATTTTCATTAAAAATTTGTTCCTACCAAATCAAGTATACCAACATGTGATGGTAAAGATGGTGTCCAGTAAAAATCTTTTATCACAAATATAATTAAATCTAAGACTGCTCCAACAAAGTTCACAACTAAGATCATTATTAATTATATTAGAATCAAATGACCTAAGCACATTAAATAAAATGTGTTTAATAACATGACAGTCATAATATAAATGCTTAATAATTTCCAAGTTCATAATACAAAAAAATACATTTTTTTATCATAAAAACATTTTTTTTCTTTAAGAGTTCTATAGTGTTTAGTTTCTTATGTAGTATTAACCACATATAAAGTTTGGCTTTAGGCGGTGCATTTACTTAATTTTGCAAATATTAATTATTTTTATAAATATTTGAAAAATGAATGAAAATATGTATTTTTTTTATTAATTTCGATCTGTTATCTCTTTATAGTTTCTTCCATATTCTATTTTTATGATTTTTTTCTTGGATTTAACTGTTAATCAGTGAATGTCAAACAAGTATTTAAGAGAAATTGCAATGTAACATTTTAGGGTTTTGAGGGAAATTTGGTAGTTTGGATCTAATAATTTTAAGAGGAGAGGTGTGCTTACATAGTTTGATCGAGAGAGGTGATTTGTGTTTTTAAACCTTATTAAGGGTGTTTAACAAACTTACCAAAAAGGATTTGTAAAAATTAGAATTAATTTGGCAAAAGCATATTATATACTTTTTTCTTTGGCAATAAACTAGTATATTTTAAGAAGATAATTATATAAAAAATTAAAACCTTATAAGGGAGGATATTATAACTATTTATATCTTTTAGTCACAAAATCATTAATTCGTCCGGTGAAGATATTCCTATTAAATCCCCTCCATCTTTCTTCCACGCTGTAATATTATTTTCCCTCTTCAAAATGTGTTTTGGCTCTCAAAAACTATTTATTTTAAACATAACATTCTCAACTTCCTTCAAATAAATTGTTGAAATCTTAGATAATAAAAAAGGAATTTATTTTTGTGTCCCGTGTCGATGAAGATTTAAATCTGTGCAGTTAAAGCGCCCTGCCGCTCTATAGCGTTTGAGGTGCGAAAGGTTGTAGCAGAGATATATCGGGGATACAGCAAGATATAGCGGACGACTTTAAAAAGAGAAATGATGAACATTCTACATTAAAAAGAGGAACAGTTATTACTTATTATTTCCCACCAAGCAAAACAAGTTATAATAAAGTAAAGATAAACAACGTTGACACTTAATAAGTTAGAACTAGTTATAATAACCAACAACGTATATCATTGTTACATCAACTTTGAAGTTACCATAAAACTTAAAAGCAAGACATCATGCAAAATGCTTATTTATAGAAAAGGAGGATATAGAGGGGCAACAAAATCGGGGATATATAGTGGACTATTGCCCCCAATATCGGGGATAATAGCGGATCGCTATATTGGGCCGCTTTATAAGAATATTGTTGCCCCAAAAGTCCGCTACGGGATATATCGAGGCAATATCGGGGAATTGACTGCACATATATAGATCAATATTGAGAAAATGAAGATTGAAATGGAGATTATGATGGGTTCATCTTTGTGTTCTCAATTTTTTCCAGTTAAGTTTTTAGTGGTGAATTCTACTATAGATTTAAAGATGAAAGACAAATAGTTTTGACAAAATAAATGTACATGAAAAGGATAAAAATAGATGATTGTCGAAAAAGAAAATTTAGTGCTTTTGATTGGTTTTTATCCGAGAAGAACAAATAATTTGGTTCCCCTTTGACAAATTTCTTTATTTATAAAGAAGTGTTTTATTCATTTTTCTTATCCAAATTAATTCTCACTCGAAAATTTTCCCATTCAAGATGTGTTATGTGCTCCAATAAGTATTAGGTTTTATCAAGTTTGGAAAAGAAGCATTAGCAATGGACAAGATATTTTTGATGCTAAAAATTATTTTAATTATGGTAATATAATGTAAAAGGCAAACACATTTAATGAGAAACTTAATGTCATCAATAGAACTTCAATGACACACTTGAATAATAGTTCATTTTTATATTTTAAGTAGGAAGTAAGTATGGCACTACCAAAATGAAGATGATATAAAATGAAGTAAAGAAAGAAAGAATGTTTTAATGTCACGGCTAAGAAGCACAACTTGTTTATTTTATTATTATTATTTAGAACATTCGTAGAACTAAATAATTGTTGGTAAACTCTAGTAAAGCATGCATCATGCTTCCAACTCATATTTCGGATAATCACACCAAACTACTTCCCATTCATTAGTTCTAGCACTTTATTTAGTATTATTCATTTCCTAGGGCATACCCAATATTGGCTTGTTTGGTTGAAAAAATGCACTGAACACACCATGGTGTATCTAAATGTGGTTAGTTCAATTCAAAAAGCAAGCCACGAGCTCTCTCCACGGTTGGCAAAGCGGAGTGGAAGACTAGTTATTAAAATAGTGAAGAAATTGCTAATTTACTGCAGCATGCATTAAAATGACAAGCTCTTTGTCATTTAAATACAACGACAAAGAGATTGTAGCTATAATCACAATAGCTATCTCAGCCAACGACCACCTTAAAATGATTAGTTTCCCTTCCCCGACTATATTTACACCATATTCTTCACCATTTTAAAACATCATACTTTATTCTTCGTCCTCCACTTCTACTTAATTCTCAACAAAAAATCCAAAGCTAACAATGGAGAATAGATTAAGAAAAAATGTTGCCGCTATGAAAACAAAAGCGACAATGCAACCTTTACCACTTACAACACAAAACCTAGCGTAGCCTTCTATCAAATATGCAAATGTACGCCCTCTACAACAAATAAAATTTGTTACCCCATCATCAGTATGGATTCGTCCCTCATCGCCCAACCTGTCTGCCTTTTTGAAATCCACCTCTTTAGATTCCAAATTTTCAAAATCATTAATCATAACAAAAATAATACAATACAGCACCATAATATTACCATCAATCACTCTTGTAACATCAACCAGATTATTCCCAATAACCGAATTAAGCTTTGTTGGTGAGTTGATGAGTCCAAACGACCATCCTTACATAACATCCCCTAGTACTCAAGAAAAAACGATACGAAATAAAGATGTTGCACGAAACTTGATGCGATAATTTTCTACAGCTCAATATACTAATCTGAGACAGGATGTTTCTAAAAACCAGATGATGGAGAGGAAGATGAAGGCATAGAAGGAGCCAAAAATTCCAAAGAGGATGAGGTTCAGGAATTCCAAGCATAAATTAGCCTAGAATTTCGGTAACCACAATAAGGAAACGGGGAAGTTCAATTCTTTATTAGGTTTGCTTGACCAAAGAAGTGGCAAGTAGCCGGTTGCTGATAATAACGCTACTGGACTTGAAGACATGATTCATGCATTATAAGTGTTAGTCGCTATGCACTGGATCGATGATAGCTAAATATATAGACAAAATTGTCGCGCAGTAATCACAACAGCAGCAATACAAATATAATAGCAGCGGGAATAGTAAAGTAAAGCAAGAAGCAACCATACAAAGTTTTTATATTGGTTTGGACCTCCAGTCCTACATCCAGTCTCAAACTCATTTTGGAATTAACTAACAAACGTCCACACTTCGTCCGGAGGAATAGGCACCTGAGCAGCAAAACAGAATTTCAATACACTTGCCTAAGCAGCCGAACGAGACTTCAATCTTTTCTTTTACAAAGAAATAACTTGACTATATATTGTGTCTTCAATACGCTGAATAGTCAAATTAGAGTATAACTTCTATAACCTTTAAAAATGACGTAGAATGAGTGTGCAAAGGTTAGGAAGTGGATTAGAACAAAACTTGTATGTTGTGGAGTGAAAGATTGCTGGTTTAAATTTTCTTTTAGAATGAATATGGAATTTAGAGCATTTGGAAGCAATATGAGATTGATTTAAGAGAATAGGATTATATCTTTCTTTTGGGATGGTGAAAGCCTTATATAGAAGTGATAGGAAGCAAATAAAGGTTGCAATCCTTCAGAAATTCGGTTCGAAAAAGATGCATCCATTAAACATTGAAGAGGAGGCTTGGAAGGGCACTTTATATATTTAGTTATAATGGTCATATAAATTTGTAGCATTCTTCAAATTAAAGCAATGTTTTGTGGAGTGATTGGGGTGCGTCCTTTTTCATATGCGACCTGGGTTCGATTCCCACCATAGTCGATTTTTACTTTTTAATTTCTACTGCTTTGTCAAGTAAAATCCGGTAGCAAGCTTCAATAAAAGTTGGTATGGTAGAGTGATTGTGGTGTGTACTTCCTACCATGTGATGTGTGTTCGAGTCTCGCTCCATGTAAATTTTCGCTTATTTATTTTTTTCGCTTCTCTGTCAATATGAAAAGCTGCTAACAAGTAGTTAACAAAAACTGGTTGAGGACATATGGTATGCCGTCGCACTTCCTACATGTTGTGCTGGGTTTGAGTGCTGCCTTGTTCAATTTTTGAGCAATTTCATTTTCCGTGTTTTGTACATGATAAAATAAACTATCTTCGCATTTTGCAAAACTGGCGTGCCGTAGTGGTTGAGCATGTGCTTCCATCCATGTAGCTTGAGTTTGAATCTTATCAGAATCCATTTTTCATTGCATTTCTTCCTTTGTCGTCAAAGTTCAATTTCTCCTTTGGAATATTTTCCAAAGTTTATTTTCAAGTCCTTACCTTTTCAATTTTCATCCTCAATTCGGATTCCACCACTTAAGCTACTTTTTTGTCTTTCGCATTTTTCGATATAACTTTACAAGCATTATCATCTACCATATAGCTACTTAACCTGCAATTATTCAATAAACATATTAGTAGCATTATCATATGATTGTTATCATCAAAACACCGTAAATATGGTTCTTTCATTCTCCCCCTTTTTGATGATGACAACCACACAACTAAAATATAAAATAATATGATAATAAGATGACTCCCTCTAAAAACATGCTATATTGCAATCTACATATCTTACCAATATAATCATATGTTTAACAGTTTTATCCCCTCTTTGTCATCCACAAAAAGAGATAAAAACATGAGTAGATATAAATTAAATTTCTCCCCCCAAATTATATACTCCTCCTAAATTAAAGCTTCGTATTTCTGAAGGATTCTTAAAATATGGAATAATCATAGTCAAAATTGACCACTTGTTAAATAGTGAGTATATAATATATATTTTTTAATTTAAGCGCAAGTGCACTCATATATTAAAATTATAGCGTTCGCGTTTCAGGAAACCATATCCAAGTAGATGTGGTTGATCCCTTGTAAATATAATTTTCATTATTTATAACCATGTCAAAATAATCAATAATATATATTAGTTTATTATTCTTGCTCAAATTAGTAGGAACCCATATTTTAAAATCACATGTCATTAAATTAGTACTTTTTCTAAGGATAGTACTAAAATGGCGAGAAGTAGATTTAGAGCTATTTCTATTTTTATTACTACCATTAAATTTTCTGTCGTATAAAAATGCATATCTAGTACTATATTATTTATTTCTTTTATTATATCATATTCCACTTTTATCATATAAAGGTCTAAAACTAGATTAAATCATGTTTAAATCGTTCCGACCTTTATTAAATTTTGTGGCTTCATTTTTAAGTTTTTCAAATTTAGCTTTAAGGTTACAATTATTATTTTCAAAAGAAATATTACTGTTTTTCAAAATATTAATACCTTTATTTAATTTAGAATCTCTTTTTTTTAACGCAAGGTTCTCATTTTCGAGAAAAAATTCGGGATTCTGAATTTTCTAAAGATGATTGTAATAAATCATTTTGCCTTTTCAGATCCAATTTTTTTTTTGAAAGGTTTTTCTTTCTCTTTTTCAAACATAGTATTTTGTTCATCTAAAAAATCTTTAAGAGCCCTAAAATTATTTTTCAAAACACCATGTTGATTTTCTAAATCTAATTTCTCATTTTACAGTTTCACATTCTCAAGTTCGATAGATTTCATTTTTTTCTAAAATAATAAAATCAAGTTTTGAGATCCTATCGCTCATAAGAACTAACTCGTTATTATCTTTTATAGAAATTTGTAAATCAGAAAGTACCCTTTTGCAGTCCTCATTGGTCATTGCTATGATAGTTTCAGGTTTTTTGCTTGCTGTATTTCAATTGGATCTTTTTCTGACCATTGTTCTAGGATGTTGTTATGACTAGTAGAACGCCAGGCTCCGATACCACTTGTTAGTCGCTATGCACTGGATCGATGATGGCTAAATATATAAATACAAAATTGTCATGTAGTATTCACAACAGCAGCAATACAAATATAATAGCAGTGGGAATAGTAAAGTAAAGCAAGAAGCAATCACACTTAAGTTTTTATACTGGTTCGGACCTTCAGTCCTACGTTCAGTCCCAGACTCCTTCTGGAATTAACTAACAAATGCCCTGACTTCGCCCGAAGGAAGAAGCACCTGATCAGAAGAACGGGATTTCAGTACACTTGCCCGAGCAGCCGAATGGGACTTCAATCTTTTCTTTTACAAATAAATAACTTGACTATATATTGTATCTTCAATACGCTGAGTAGTTGAATTGGAGTACAACTTCTATATCCTTTAAAAATGACGCAGAATAAGTGTGCAGAGGTTATGAAGTGGATTAGAACCGGACTTGTATTTTGTGGAGTGAAAGAGAACTGGTGTAAATTTGCTTTTAGAATGAATATGGAATTTGGAGCGTTTGGAAGCAATATGAGATTGATTTGAGAGAATAGGATTATATCTTTCTTTTGGGATGGTGGAAGCCTTCTATAAGAGTGATAGGAAGCCAATAAAAAGTTGCAATCCTTCAGAAATTCGGTTCGAAAAAGATGCATCCATTGAACAATGAAGAGGAGGCTTGGAAGGGCACTTTGTATATTTAGTTATAATAGTTAAATAAATTCATAGCATTTTTCAAATTGAAGCAATGCTTGGTGGAGTGGTTGGGGCACGTCCTTATTCCTATGTGACCTGGGTTCAAATCCCACAATAACTTATTTTAAAATTTTCGTTTCTACTGCTTTTCATGTAAAATCTGGTGGCAAGCTTCAGTAAAAGTTGTATGGTAGAGCACTTGTAGTGTGCTACATGCTGTGTAATGTGTGTTTGAGTCCCACTCCATGCAAATTTTCACTTATTTATTTTTTCTCTTCTCTGTCAATATGAAACACTGCTCACAAATAGTTCACAAAAACAGGTTCAAGTCATATGGTATGTTGTCGCACTTCCTACATGTTGTGCTGGGTTTGAGTGCTACTTTGTTCAATTTTTTAGCAATTTCATTTTTTGTGTTTTGTACATGATAAAATAAACTATCTTCACATTTTGCAAAACTGGCGAGGCCTAGTGGTTGAGCATGTGCTTCCTTCCATGTGGTTTGAGTTTGAATCTTATCACGATCCATTTTTCGTTGCATTTCTTCCTTTGTCGTCGGAGTTCAATTTCTCCTTTGGAATATTTTCCAACGTTTATTTTCAAGTCCTTACTTTTTCAATTTTCATTCTAAATTCGAATTCCACCACTTAAACTACTTTTTTGTCTTTCGCATTTTTCGATATAACTTTATAAACATTATCTTCTTTCGTATGGCTACTTAACCTGCAATTACTCAATAAACATATTAGTAGCATTATCGTACGGTTGTTGTCATCAAAACACCATAGATATGTTCTTTCAATAAGGAGAGGATAGTTGAAAAAAGCAATAGAGGTTTACTTTAGCTTAGTATTTCTCTCTTGTATGTGTCTGGGTTTGAGTTTCCAATGATAATGTAACTGGCATGTTATGAAAATTCTAAATTATAGCAATCAGTGGCTGATTTCTATAACGCCATGGAAGACAAGCATATGACATGGGTACATGCAGAGGAGGCTATCGAATCATGAATCTTGCTTGCCAAAGATACTTAAATAATAATTTTTGGTTCGAATCGGCTTAACATAATTGGTGAAAACACTTACATCTATGTAAGTTTACTGTTATTTTTTTCAGTGTTTAAGTGTTAAAAGGTATACTAATTTTATTTTCATTTTTACGGATAACCCAAGGGATAAAGTTAATAGTGTGCGCTAGGGGAATTTATGTAATATGTTATATAAACTTAACTTTGTAAACAACCTTGTTCAAAATAGTGTGTTTTTGGTTTTATATTCTGTTTTATGTGTTGTAGTATAGTGATATAAACAATGGCTTAATTACGTTAATCTTATAATTGTAGAAAATCCTTAAAAGAAGTGCTTTACATATTGTAGTTACAAAGATGCTTGCAACCATGAGTATTGAATCGATATAAAAAAAATAACTAACTCCTTAAATGATCCAAGCCAAGAAGTATCGAGAAAAGTATATCAATACATCCATTGAGACTGATGTACATAACGCTCCCCATACGATAGATGTGAGTTACTCATGACTATTAGAGACACCAAGTTCTTACGTACTTGTGGTTGTTTGGAGCAATCACAGATCGACTCGAAGGGAGTCTTCAATGGGTTAATATATTTAAGTCAAAATAGAAGATCTATTGGTAATGATGTATAGTAATCTTCTGACTTGAGAGTACTATCAATCTAAAGTAGGTAGACTATACTTTGATTATGATCAAACTCATGGCATAATGACCATGTTATGGAAATAATTGGGTACACGTTGAACGACTTGAAGTGAAACACTACTCAAGAGAGGATTCGTCTCATTCATTATATAAGGTCGGTATCACCATAACAAGTGGTCAATTTAAAGTCAAAATATCTAACTAGAGTAAATCAATTAATCGATTAATGTTGTAGTGTTGAACCAATGACTTTAAAGTGACCTATGCAATTAAATACAAGTATTGGTGGAGTTTTTGACCTTTGACCAAGCTCTAGATATATATGTGATACAATGATGACAAAAAGGATACGTATACAAATTGCCATTACTAGGTGAACTTATTATAGAGTGGAAATTGGATTTCATGTCAATGATCTATAAGCTTTAAATTGTGCTTGATATTGCACTTTAGCAAAGTCCCTACAAACTTCGGTACTTTAATTGTTTAAATTTTGACTTAGATACAAGTACACACCAAAGAATCAACATAACAGCACCGTTAGTTGTTTCTAAATTCAACTAATGTAAAAATTATTTTATAAATGTTATAAATTACCAATAAATTAATACAAGTGCCATATCAAAATTTTATTGTAATTTTAGTTACTTATTTAAAGCTTAAAATCGGTCAAAATGATGTATAAAAGTTGTACATTGGTTCGACTTGAAAAGTTGCATGAGCAAAATAATTATTAATTGATCCAAAAGTAGTCAATGGTAGTTTAACCAAGCATGGGTCAAGAATATGTCGGTAGCATAAGGGGGGGTCTTGAGGTCTTCGAAGGTTTGAGACAAAGGATGAGATATTTTGATATCTCTTTGGCTATAAATAGATAGCCTTTATTCTATTGCTCTCTACACTTAATCCCTGCAGCTCTTGCCCCCATTGAACATTGGAGAAACAATGGCTATAGGATAACTCATAACCAAGGAGAAGAACAAAGTGTTTGTGGAGGAAACAACCAACAACCAATGTGTTAGACTACTAGCTAGATCTGAAAGAGAAATGTAATAACTATATTTTAACGTATACTCATACACACACACGCACACATACATACGCATACATACATACATCCATAAAGATATATGTATATGTATATGTATATGTATGTATATGTATGTATATTCTCATCTCTATGCGTGTCATCACATATGTATCTATTTGACAATGTTAAAACAAAAAAAATTAGAATATTAGTTTCAATATTTCATTAATAAACAAAATGATTTAAATATACATAAATCTATATAATACACATAAAATTTTATTTCGATAAATAAAAACGAAATTTTATCGGTCAAGTCGGATATATATATATAATTTATTCAGTCAACTACTAAAATGATTCTCAACTTTAAATAAATTTATAATCTTTTACTGTTTCAGTTTCATTGAAAAAAATTAATTTTAAATTATATATATATATTTTGAAAACCCAGGAGAACCCGACGGGCCGGTAAACTCCTGAGGAGGATATAGTAAAGTCGTCCGCTGATCCAAGCCCCCATACCCCCGAGTAAATTTATATAGGATAGGGAAGCGCATGGTAGGAATCGAACCTGGGTCTTTTTACCAGAACCCAAGCCTCCTTTCCACTGCGCCGCACCTGCGAACTTTAAATTATATATATATATATATATATATATATATTATCATAAATTCCCGTATGGAAAACTGTAATAAGAAATATATTTTATTAAACAGGAAATTATTGTGAAGGACAAAATTTCTCAACGTTATAGCCACAAGTACGGACCTTCAGTATTTTAGCCTGAAGGACAACTTTCTTTAGGTATCAGTTTTTAGCTATTGATAGCAGTTTTTAGGTATCGGTTTGTAGCTATCGGTAGCAGTTTTTAGGTATCAGTTTTTAGTTCGGTAGCAATTTTGGAAGAATGTTTGTCCTTATGAATAATTTTTGAAGAATATTTGTCCTTATAAATAATTTTTAGGAGAATGTTTGTCCTTGTGGTAAAAATATTAAGGTCGTATCCTTGAGGCTAAAAATATACAAACTTTTGTCCTTTAAATTAATTCCCCCTTTATTAAATAATTTTGGGTTTCATAAAGTAAAATTACATTATTTATTTATTTATTTAAAAGTTGAATTGAATTTAAATCTTTTACCATTTAGTTAGGATCCTAATTTAATAAACATATAATTTGCCTACAATATCATTTAAAAAAATTATTTCAATAATTTGGTTCCAAAGGCTAGCAGTTTTGACAAGATCTATCCATTAGTCCATAAAGCCACTTATGCTATCCTTGGTGATATTCGAGCCAGCTTGGCTCATACTATTATGGATAATATGATAGAGAATCGATTTGGAGAAAGAAGAAGATATAACCTTATAGGAATCTCATCACTAATATTCTACAGCATTTCTATGTTCCTTTGGTAGATGAGACGTAAATCCAGCATCATTATGGTTCTATATTTGATGCCAGCGTCCTTAAAGCCAAGAAGATCCCTACAACACTTGATGAAATTCATGTTGATACCTTACTGTATCATCCATTACTGCCTGATATTCCATCCACTTCATAGCATTAGGTTTCTCCATAGCCTCCCCCTTCCTCTAGAGGAGATCAGATTATATCCACACCGAAGAGGCAGGAGAAGCTCATTTAGTAAGTTATGGAGGAGCAGAAAGAATAAATGAAGGAGCTAGGATTTGTTAGGTCTCTGTTGGTACGATTATGTGGTTCCGTATGGACTCGAGAGAGCAGTGTTGGTGCGGGTAGTGGGGGTAGTGCTTTTGCAACCTCCATTCATTTCAGATACGATGCTATTTTCACAACCATCGGTACAGGACTTTCATGCAGGACCTCAGGGAAGTGACGTACCCAGAACATCATTTCAGCATCCTACTAGGATGGGAGCTACTACACAGGGACTTAGACCACTGCATGGACTCAATCATGAGTTTGGATCTCCTACTCATCCTCTAGCACCAAGAAGACATCATACTACTTTTGTAGAGTCTGAACCTACTTCCTCTTTCAGATATAGATCCTTAATTGATGAGAGCTTGGACTGCTGATTTTTCCAAAATCAGTATCCTTGTTATTTGTTTTTCATTTGAATTGTATTCTATATTTGGTCAGTATTTTGTCTATGTATGTGCATATTATGACATTTTGTTGTGTTTATGCACATTATGATATTCTATTATGCTTTTTTGCATATTGTGACACTCCATGACTTTGCATTTTCACTTTATTCATTCAATCTATATATTCTGTGTTCTGTGATATGCATTCTGGAGTATCATGTTATATTTTCCCAATTTTGTGATGAAAAAAGGAGAGAAATATATTTACATATACATACATTCAGGGAAGTATAGAAAATTATATATATGTATATATTCGGAGGGAGTATTGCATTCATATCAATATCAAGTTAGCACTATTTGCACGGATGCATATAATGTGTCATCATCATCAAAAAAAGGAGAATATTAGAGCAAAATTTTTTGGATTTTGATGATGACAACTTCATGAATTGATCATAGCAGTAAAACAAAGGAGGCGATATCGATAAAGGTCATATTGAGGTAGAGAATACTTACTGCTTTATTAGAATATTGGTGAAGAAGAAACCATGAAAGACTTTAACATTATGAGTACATAGTCTTATATATATATATATATATATATCTTGTTAAAACTGACAAGAATCTAATCATAGCATTTCAGGGCATTCAAGCTGCTAAAAATAACTTTAAATATTTTTCTAAATTTATTTAATAATTTTGAAGAATATTTTAATGCTTCGGAATTTCGCAAAAACTGCATATACCAGTCCATCGGTGGTGCCAATAAATGTAATGGTGTTCACGTATTTGGCGAAATTCTAAAGCCGTTAAAAACTTTTAAACATCGCGTTTCTTCATTCAGTAGCGATCTTTCCTACAGAGTTCCATGGAGATAGTCATTTCTCTTTAGCAAAACCCGTCAGCATCTATATATATGTATGGTTTTTGAAAGAATCTACAACTTTAAAAACTTCTTACTCTCTATGATTTCTACTTGTCCTAAACTCTTTCCATTCAATTTCAAAAGGATTCTTACGAATTATAAGACTCTTATACTTAATTCGACAAATCGGTATATAGAAATACAACTATTGTCCAAGTCATTTTTCTTTTTGAGTTAGTGAAAAGAAAATTTTAGCGACTCGGGTACTGTGTAAACCTACCTCTAGGTGAAGTGAGGGTGTTAGTTGGTGAAAAGACATAAAAGAGATTATGTGGCTAGATGTAGTACCGTGCTCTGAACCAGTATAAAAATCATAGTGTGCTAGTTTTATTTACTTTATTTTATTTCTGCTTGTTAATTTTACGCGTGCACACACTCTATTAGCTTAACCATAACACAATCCACTAGAATTTAAACCTTTATATATATATATTATAAAATATTATATTCAAATTCAATCTCTAGCTAATTAGATATTTAATTTCATTTTACTTGTTCAATCTTTTTTAAATAACGCCGACAAGAAATAAAATTATTATTTTTGTTAAACTGAAAACTTAATTTAAATATATATTAATATAAAATCCGAAATATATATACATATAAATAATATACTATTCGGTTATTCAAAATATATTTTTATATAATTTCAAAAAAGAATTCTTTTTTATACAATTTATTTGGTTGAATGCTTATATAGGGATAATAAGCATATAAGCAAATATATATTTAATGATTGATTCTAAATGGAAGCATTACCGTTTTCTATTCCCATCGTTTGTCAAACACCATGGTTACTAGTTGCTTCCGTCTTTGAACTTCAAGTCCTTTTGGCTTGACTACGGAATGCAACTTAGCCTACAAGGCATCATCAATGTTCAGCAATGGAATCTACGGTTAGGGCTTATTTTAGTGTCATGAAACAGTGAAGGGATTGGCTATTTATAGCCATCAAGATCAAAAATATCTAGCATCCTTCCCTCTAGATCAAAAGACAAAGTCTCCACCCTCCTCTCCATGATATAGCCACCCAATTATGTTTGGGCTTCCCAACGTCGAGCTAATTGATTTAACAATTAAATTAATGTTTAATTAATTTGTTTAAGCTCGTTCCCTAATTGAGTCGATGTAAAACTTCTATGCATCGTGTTAATTAATTTTAAGTCTTCAGATAAATAATTAAAATGCCATAAAATATTTAAAACAACATTTTTTATTAATTTTATTATTAATTTATAACATTTATTAATTAATTTTAAACCGATCGAACTCGAAATAACAAACAACACGGTTGTGTTGACTCGCTAGTGTGAACTCAATCCTCGGCTAATATTTAACCAATTTAAATACTGAAGTGTGTACAAACTTTGTTGAAGTACAGTATTAGACACACTAATCCCTTATAAATCATTTAGGAAAAATCCAATTGTTAATCTTTTTTAAGCTTCACATAGTAACGATATTTTATGCGTGTTTACTTTTTATCACCACTATATCACTAAGATATCAATAGTATGATCTAAGTCCAAAGCTCTATTAATATCCACAGTTAATTATGTAGATTACATTTAAGTCCTTGGTTCAATTCGATAACATTTATCGATAAACCAGTTTACTCTGGCCAGAGATTTTAAATTTAAGTTGACTGCCAATTATGATGATACTAACCTTCTACAACGAAGGAGATGAATCCTCTCTTGAGTAGTGTTTCACATCAAGTAGTTTAACATGTACCCAACTATGACCATAACTGTTAATACCTATAGTATTGATTTTAATGAACAACCATATAAATATTACTACCAACGTTTCTCTAAGTTGTGCAGTAATTTCAAATATATTATGGAGACATTTTATAAAGACAAACAAGAATCAATGGAAGCAAATGAATTATATATATGAAGAATAATCAGAGAAAATGGAAGAACAAAACTGATTGAAGAAGAATGATGTAATGGCAGAGGTTTTTGAAATAATAGATCTTAGAATCTTTTATTAAAGTCCTCATGGCAATTATACTTGAAGATCACCAACCATTGACCTCAACCGAATCCCAAAATATCCTTAAATATGAGGTACTTTGAAATCTAAAAATCTACAACATCTTATTGGAGTTCATGCTTCTAAAAACACACATATGTCGACGTATCTCCTTATGTATGTCGACATACTAGCCGTTTTTTAGTTTTTAAAAATTCAAATGAAGGGATTTTCTCACCACCCCTTCACCAGAAGACATATCTCTTCAACCATTATTTAAAGGCTCTGAAAAATGAATTTTTATATCATCTTTCTCTTCTTTCTCTTCTTTCTCTTACTCTTTCATATCTATGCATTTTTGAGAGAAATCCATCGCATACTCTTCCATTCTCTTTACAAATCGATACTCTTTCACTCTAATTATTTAAGGATTTGCAAACCACATAATATAAGAGAGTTTGTACTTGAAGTCATATCATTCTCTCTCTAATTTCATTTTATTCCTTAAAGAATTCAAAGATATATTACCACTGGAGGTCTAAAGGATTATTGTACCGAATCTGTAAGAATCTATATTGAATATATGACTACTTGCCATACTCTATTGTTGTTTATAAAGAGAAGAAGGTGTTCTAGTTTTCTATGAAATCAAGAGGGTGTTCTTGTAGCCCGATAAATCAAGAGGGTTGTAGCCCGTGAAATTAAGATTGTAAAGGTGTTCTTGTCACCCGTGGAAAGCAAGCGGTGATAGTGAAATTATGCATGGTCTAGTACAGGACTGGATGTAGGATTGGTCAATCCGAACTAGTATATCCCTGGTGTGTTTACTTTACCGCATCTTACTTTATTACTTACATATTTCGTGATTACTTATTTCTGTTTGCAATTTGAGTACATAGTATAAATTCATAAGTAAGTTTTAAATATTTGAAATACACAATTCACCCCTTTAGTATATAAATAGCCTCAAGATCCATTCCGCATTGTGTTGTAGATAACCCATTTTTCACACATTTGGTATCAGAGACACCGGTTTTCATAAATTCATAACTTGATTTTCGAAAAGTATAAATGACTACTAATACTAGTAATAATTTCTTTAACACTTTTATAGAAGGACAATGTACTACTAGGTCCCCACTATTTAATGGTAATAATTCTACATATTGAGCCTGTAGGATAAAAATTTATTTGTAGTTTGACGGTTTATATATTTGGAACATTACCCAAACAAAGTATACTGAGCCCTAAACTGAATATTCATGATGGACACTAGACCAAAAGACATAAACACCCAATAACTCAAAGGCCATGATATTTTCTTATGCTCCTTAGATAAAAATGAATTTAATCGATTTTCTATTTGTAGGTCTGCATATGAAATTTGGAGAACACTACAAGTCACACATGAGGGCACTAGTAAAGTAAAACAAACTAAGATTTCTATGCTAATCAACCAGTTTCAACTTTTTGAAATTAAACTAAATGAATCCATTTCTGATATGTATTCTAGATTTCAGGATATATTACATGCATTATGATTTTTGGAAGGAATGTTATTGAAGAGGACCAAGTCAGAATGATCTTAAATTCACTTTCTATGAATGAGATCAGAAGACTTTGGTAATCGAAGAAGCCAATGATATTAGTACTATGAAAACAAAAGATCTAATGTCCTGTGAAGTACACTTGCAGGTTAGAAAAGAGAATCAAGCAAATAAGAAGAAATCATAGGCACTCAACGCTACAAACGACAACCATGAATCAGATAATGATAATGATGAAGAAATCGATTTCATGACCTTTAAGAAATTCTTGAATATAGGAAGATGAACAAACTTTGAAAAACTAACAACTTCAATTCCAGAAATGGAAATGTTATTGAGTGTTTCGATGTGATCAACTTGATCATTTGAAAAGACACTGTCCATATCTTAAGAAATCAAAGAACTCTTCAAACACTTTTGATAAGAAGAGGAAACATGCTTCAATGCAACATAGGATGATTCAGATACATCATCAAGTGACAGTGATTCAGAAACTAAAAATGCCAACATGTGCTTCATGGAAAAGAATGACCCGGTATGGAATTTTAAGGAAGAAATTATGAATGTTTTAAATTATATGTATAAGGAATATAAAATGATTAGAAAAGAGTACAAGATTATTTTAGCATAGGTTGATAGATTAAAAATGTTTGAGGAAATGTTAACTGAAGAAAAGCAAAGTCTACATGATGAAATTGAAAGGTTTAATGATGGAAAGGATTTAAAACTTAAAAGTTTTGAAAAACTAAAAAGTGAAAGCGAATCCTTAAAATCAAAAAGTCTTTCAATGAAGTCAGAGATCATCGATCTAAATGATAAAATAACATCACTGGACAATGTCATTCTTAACCGTAATAAGGACTTTGATAAAACGAAAACTGATATTGGTAAATTTAAGAAAGTGAAGGATAATCTAGAAAATTTATTATCTACATCTAAACCCACTAATAATAAACATGGACTTGGATACACCCCTAAGCCCAAATCAGAAAAATAGTACTCAAAGTGCTAAATCTGTTAAGAGTACCTAGTTCAAACCAAAACTTTGAATTTAAATTTAAAACCCCCAGATAAATTCATTAATTTATGGGTTCCTAGAAGGTTAGATAATAATTAGCAAGAAGAATATATTGATAATTTTATTAATAAATTCATTTCTCTGATGATTATATTTTGAAAGGGCATTCAAACTCTTCATGGGTTTGGCTTCCCAAACTTTACCCCATGGACCCCAAAAAAAGGCACCGGTGCATATATTTTATATTTTTCAGGTACTGAACAACGAATAACAGACATTGGATGTTCAAAGCATATGACAAGAAATCCATAGACATCCAAGCGACATTATGAACAAAGATGGTGGAATTGTGAACTTTGGATATAATTTAAAAGGATATGTTATTGGCATCGGCGAAGTCGGTAATTCTAAAACACTACTTATTTTAAATGTTTTACTTGATAAATTTATTATATGTTTTATATTGATTTTGATTCCCCTAATTAGTTCTATTTATATACGTTTTATGGATCTCTATATACAAAATCTATACATATTATCTAGTTGTGCTTAAGCAATTCTTTTTTTGCCCGTTTTGTTGATGACAAAGAGGGAGGAAATGCATAAATATACTAGGCAAAATGATAGGGGGAGTGCACAGAGTTAGGGGGAGTCAAATATAAAAATATTATATTTTATCTCTCAAATATTTATATGGTTGTCATCATCAAAAAGGGATGGAGATTGTTAATACCCTAAGTATTGATTTTGATGAACAACCATATAAATATTACTGCTAACGTTTCTTCGAATTGTGCAGTACTTTCAAATATATTATAGAAACATTTTATAGAGATAAACAAGAACTCAGTGGAAGCAAATGAATTATATATATGAAGATTAATCAAAGAAAATGAAAGAACAAAACTGATTGAAGAAGAATGCTGTAATGAAAAAGGTATTCGAAGTGATGGATCTTAAAATCCTATGTTAAAGACCCCATGACAATAATACTTGAAGATCATTAACCATTGACCTAAATCGAATCACAAAATATCCATAAATATAAGGTACTCTAAAATCTAAAAATCTGCAACACCTTATTAGAGTTCCTATTTCTAAAAACACATATTTGTCGACATATCTCCTATGTATGTTGACATACTAGCCATTTTTCAGTTTTCTAAAATTTAAATTAATGGATTTTCGTATCACCTCTTCACCAAAAGACATGTCTCTTCAACCACTATTTAAAGGCTCTGGAAAATGAATTTTTACATCATCTTTCTCTTCTTTCTCTCACTCTTTCATATCCATATATTTGTCAGAGAATTCCATTGCATGCTCTTTCATTCTCTTTGCAAATCCATACTCTTTCACTCCAACTCTTCAAGGATCTACAAACCACACAATATCAGAGAGTTTGTACTTGAATTCATATCATTCTCTCTCTGATTTCATCTTATTCCTTCAATAATTCAAAGATATATTGCTACTGAAGATCTATAGGGTCATTGTACCGAATCTGCAAGAATCTGTATTGAAGATACGACTACTTACCATACTCTACTGTTGTTTATAAAGAGAAGAAGGTGTTCTTGTAGCCTGTTAAATCAGGAGGATGTACTTATAGTCCGATAAATCAAGAGGGTGCATCTTGTAGCCCGTGAAATTTAGATTGTAAAGGTGTTCTTGCCACTTATGGAAAGCAAGCAGTGATAGTGAAATTATGTATGGTCTAGTATAGGACTGGATGTAGGATTGGTCAATTCGAACCAGTATAAAAATCTCTGGTGTTATTTACTTTACTGCATCTTACTTTGTTACTTACTTATTTTGCGATTACTTGTTTCATTTTACAATTTGAGTAGATAGAGATTTAAATTCATAAGTTAATTTTAAATATTTGAAATACACACTTCACCCCCTCTAGTATATAAATAGCCTTAAGATCCATTTTGCATTGTCTTGTATTATCAAAGTACAGCCTAACTATTTAAGATCAATAGTACCCACATGTATGAATACCAGTACACATTGTTACCATGAGATCTTCTATTTAGACTTAGTTGTATTAACCTATAAAATACTCTCATCAAGTTGTTCTGTGATTGTACCAAACAACCACAAGTACATAACCTCTTGATGCGCTTAATGATCATGAGTAATTCATCATCCATTCCGTATAGAACATTATGTATATTATTCTCAATGGATGTATCGATATCATTTTCTTAATACATCTTGACTACGAACATTTAAGAAGCAAGTATTTAGATATCGATTCAATACTCATGATTACAAACATGTTTATAACTCCAATCAATAAAATACTACTTCTATGGATTTTCTACTTATATATGTTTAATGAATTTGTTTAATTATTTATATCTCTATATAATGAAACATAAAAAAATAAATCCAAAATAATTCTTTATTTTGAACATGATTATGTACAAAGTTAAGTTACATAATGTAACAACTCGATGTTAAGAAGTAATTAATTAAAATTAATAATGAAGTTTTAAATAATTAAATATTAGAATTAAATTATAAATATTGGGAATTGAGATAATTTGGAAACATAGAATTTTACTTGAATTTTAAATGAAGAAATGTTTTGTGAAGTTTAAAATTGTGATAATAAAATATTTATTGCTGAGATTGTAGGAAAAGATAATTAATTGGTGATATTTATTTGTATAAGAGGAAATTATTTGTTAAAGAGATTATTAAATGAATCATTTTGGTATTGAATATATTCGAAGCAATGAATTATTGATAATTATAATTCGGGTCTTTTTTAAGTGATATTGGTATTTACAAAGTAGAAATGATTTTTCTAAAGTGAACAAAATTAGTTTACTAATTTTATAAAGTTAAACAATAAGAGATAAAAGAGTTTTATACTTTAATATAGCAAAGAATGATTTTTTTATTTAATTATTTTGGCTAATGAATGGATTTTGTTAAAAATGGGCTTAATATTGTAGTTTTGAATAATAAATTTTAAAATGAGAAATTTGTGGTAATTGCAAAATATTGGCCAAACACTAGTAGGAAGTAATTATAAATTTTTATTGGTAATTTGAGATTATTTTGAATGAGTAGGAAATATAGTTATAAAGAGAAGAATAAAATAAAAATGAAGTAATAAAGCCTATTGCCCATAAGCTAATTCAAAATGAAGTAATCTCTCCTTGTATTTTTCCATCTTCCTTAACAAAAATTTAGCTCCATTTTCCTGTTTAAAAATTTAAAACAAATAAAATAAAATCCCAAAATTTATTAAATTAATGCGTGTGCTTCTCAACCAAGATCTACACCCCTATAAGCCATCAAGCTGGAGATTTTAACAAGTTTTGTGTTCTAATGGAAGAAGCAGTGAAGTTCCAGTGAAGTGTTTTTGCATGTTATTGCTAAGGTGAGCAGATTCCACTCACAAAATTTATTATCTATTATGTATTTGTTTTGATTATTGTGTGTTTGATTTTTCTTTGTGCTTCTTCTCTATGCAAAACCCATTTACTGTAACATATAAATTATCACAAACCCTATATACAATCCTGGTTGATGCCTATTAGTTTATGCTTGAGTGATAGAAATGTAGTAGAATGGAGTAGAATAAAGTGGGAGAAGGTCGAAGATGAATCGATCAAAAAAGGAGCTCGAAAGGGTGCCCAACCTGGAGCTCCCTGTTAGGCCATCACCAGTAGTCAACCTCCCCAAGAGGAGGCGGTCGATCACTAGTTGGTTTGTAGCAAAGATACTCCAAACCGTGAACATTTTTATTTGGTATGAAAGAATTTTCAAAAACAAAATAAATATTGATTCTAAAAGAGAAAATTAGGCATTTTTCAAATATGAAATTTTGTTGAAAGTGATTTTTATTCATTAAATATTAATTACTTAAAAGAATTTATGGTTAAAACTAGAACGAAATTGATTTTGGCTTTTAAAAATTCATTTATAAATTCTACTTAATTCTAGAAATTATGGAATGGTTTCTAATAAATAATATTTGACGTTCGAAGACTTTTCCATGATTTTTGAATATGAGGAAGAGATCTTAAAATGTATTATATGGATTAAAATAAATAGAAAATTAGTATTGAGTTTTATAAATTCATTTAAAAATTGTAATTAGGTTTAGAAATTATGGGACGTTTTTATAAATAGTGGTTAAATTTAAATAAGGTTCTCTATGATTTTAAATATGAGAAGAAATTTTGAAAATGTATTATAAGGTTTAAACCCCTATTTTGGGTTAAAATAAATGGATAAAATAGCGGTTTCAACTTATCAAGGATATAAAGACTTCTGAACTTTTAATATATTTTCTATAAATATAATCTCTTCTGTAAATCAATTGTGTTGTTTGGTTGATTATATTTTATGAGTGATGAAAATATTGAATAAATGGAGTTATAACCATCTGTTATAGAATGTTCGGTAATATTTCTCCAGTTATTCTTTGGTCTTTTTGCATAACATATTATCGTATGGAGCAAGTGTTGTTTACAAGCATTAAGTAAATGAGCAAGTAGCATCAAATGGTATGGAACACCTGAGTTGATATTTGTTTAGTTACTTTTTGTAAGTAAATATCACTTTTATTTGTAATGCGGGGTTAGAATTTCTGATACTATCTTGATGTGACCCTTTTAAGGCTTAGTGGTCTAGAGCTCTATTCCTCTCCAAGGGATACGATTTGGGATATATTGGGAATTTATGGATTCATTCTCTAAGGACTAACTAGTCAAGTATTATAATTTACTCTTAGGGCTAGTAGTTGAGGATTTACTATGCTAAGAAGCTCTCATCGAGTCGAAAGTACTAGTTGTCACTCTCAATAGGACTCATGGAGTTGAGATTACTAGATGATACTCTCATTAGGACTAATCAAGTCGAGACTCTTCGTCGGGAATCTATGTCATAGGGTTCACACCATTATGTAGAGAGCGTGATTTAAAACCGTCAAATAGGCTTATATCCATCCTAGTGGCCTGATCGTAGGGTCGAACCCTATATCCGTGATGTCAATTTGATGAGGTTGAGATTGAGAGTTAGAACCATTTCCCAAATGTTTTCTAAGGCCAACAATTAGTTACCAAAGGTAGGCAGGAGTTGTAAACAATGCAAGCATGTTCATGGCATGCAGATGGATATATGTGTCATGATTTTGGGAGTAACTAAGGGACTATAGGAAGCAAGATGCAATCATTAACATTTCCTGGAGCAATGCTACGGTGCATCAGTCTTCTACATGGATGACTTAGGTAGATTCATTTCCATTGAGATATTTAGTATTATTACTTCACTAGGGACAATGATTATATGATAGTAAAGACCTGTTATGTGCTTGTTTTTCATCTGAGATAGCTAACCGAAGACCAACTGCATGCTCGCCTTTCTGTATGATATTGAAGACTTGCTGCGTGCTTGTCTATCATTCTCGGTTAGAGTCTTTGGCTGAGATATATATTGATGTGTTATGTTGGTATCACTTAGGACCATTCAGTTGGGTTTGCTTCCTCTCATTAGAATTATTGGTCGAGATTGATCATTGTGTGTTATATATTATTTGCATGTTATATTATAAGTCGACATATCATCTTGAGTATATATATCTCTTAGGACCATGCAGTCGAGAGTTCATGTCTCCCATTAAGGCCAATGGTCTAAATATGCATTATTGTATGTTGTACCTTTATAGTAGTTTCATTGTTTAGATGATATTTCACCCATTTTATTCCTATGCTTTTTGATATGATGATTGACTATGCTTTACAATGGGTGATATTATATGTGCATGATTTTTGACGAGGTTGATACATTTGAGATGTTAATTACTATGCCAGTTGCGATTATATATTGACATCCACATTCTAGACATAGTATGACCAATGTGTTATTTATATAATACTTGGGGTTAGTCTGAGAAATTTCAGGTTCGAGGATAGAGTGACCAGCTGGTAGTTTACAAGCATAGTTATAGAGGCTAGTTTAGTTGGTTAAACTAGATATTGTATATGTATTTGTGTAGCTTAATTTATGTACATGTTGACCTTGGTATGTATTGGCGTACTGGACATAAATTATGTATATTTTGAAGATAGTGGGTATTTGACTCTTTTTGTAAACCAACTTGGACTTGTGTATTTTATCTATTACACATTATCACCATGATTTTATGACTCCGTGATCTCTGTTATTTGGTTTATATTACATACCGTTCTATCCTGGAAACACATGTGTTTATTGCTTTGTGCCAATATCGAATACGTATAGATGCGTAGTATATGATTTTGAAATACGTACCGGCGTTATCCCAAGGGAACATTCATGTGTGACAACCTAATATCACCTCATTCTCCATATTATCAAACAATATTACTCAATATTAGCCTTTGGTAGTATGAGTATAGTGGTGGGGTGTTATAGTTGGTACCAGAGAATATCCAGATCAATGCAAAGTATAAGAGACACAGGTCTTGGCATAAGATGAGACTTAGAGTCTCTATCCCCTTAGGTGTGTTGGGTAGTTAACCTATAGTAAAGGATAGTAGGAGTATACAACGATCACTAAGGTAATTATCCGGGGACATATTTGTATTTTTGTATTATAGTATGTATCTCTTCTATCTTCTTAGTGTTGATCACTATATGTGATACAGAGGAATTGATGAGCGTAGTGAAGGAAGAAGTAGTTTGTCTAACTAACAGTGTCGACCTAGTGGTGAATATTGGATCTCTTTGTGGCTTATGAGTGTAGTAGGTATTTTTTTGGGGTTAGGAAAGCCTTAGAAGACCCTAGTCCAATCTGACATCTAGAATTCATCACAACAATAAGTTATGACGATGTGAGCTAGAGTAGCGTGATCTTGTTGTGATCAGAGTTGCATATCGATCTGATAGATTGCTTTTCGCTATGCACATAGGTTTTTTTGGTTTTCTAAACATTTGATTGATAATTGACTTTGTTTGTTGTCTTGATTAATTGTTTCTTGTGTAATAAATTTGGATAGAATTGGTAGGTTTAGTCTTGGGTATGATATATGGGAAGAAGTTATCATTCAAAGTTCGAAACCCGCTCAAGTCTTGAGATTAAGACTCATGGAGTCAAGAGTACTTATTGTCACTCTCAATAGTACTCATGGAGTTAAGAATACTAGATGTTACTCTTATCAGGACTCATCAAGTCGAGAGTATTTTTTGGGAATCTACGTCATAGGTTTCACGCTATTATGTAGAGAGCTTGATTAGAACCTAGGTTGCACTTTGGATCTGTGATGTCAATTTGATAAGGTTGAGGCTAGGAGTTATTACTCTCATTAGAGCCTAACAGTCCATTACTAAGGGCAAGTTGGAGTCGTGACCAATGCACATCGTAGTCTTACGGCATGCTTATGCCAGGCAGATGGATATAGGTGTCACAATTTTAGGAACAACAAAGGGACTGTAGGAAATAGACTGTGGTCGTTAGCATTTCTTGAAGCAGTGTTGCGGTACGTCAGTCTCCCATTTGGATGACTTAGGTAGATTCACTTCTGATGAGATATTTGATATTATCATCTCACTATGGAATATTATTATATAACATTAGAGACTTGTTTCTTGCACGTTTGTCATTTGAGGTAACCTAACCCAAGGCTATCTGCATGCTCGTCTTTTTATACGACATTGGACACTTGCCGCATTCTTGTCTATCATTCTCTCTAAGAGTGTTCGGTTGAGAGATCTATTTATGCTTTATATTGGTGTCTCTTAGGACCATTCAGTTGGGAGTACTCCTCTCATTAGAACTATTGGTGAAAATAGATCATTGTGTGTTATTCATGTGTTATGTTGTATTTGCAAGTTATATTATGAGTCTATATATCCTATTGGTTATATACATACATATATACATAAATATATATATATATATCAAATCCATGCATTTGAGAATTCTCCTCTCTTATTAGTGTTGATGGTTAAGATATAATTAGTGTATGTTGTATCTATATAGTAGTTTGGTTGTTTAGATGAAGTTTCACCCATTCTATTCATGTGCCTTTTGCTGTGATGATTAACTATGTTTTATTATGAGTGATATTATACGTGCACGGTTTTGGATGAGATTGATACATTTGGGAGGTTTATATGTCGACTTGAGATATACCGTGCCAATTGCTATTATATATTGACAACTACATTTTAGCATAGTCTGACCACATGTATTATTTATATAATACTGGGGTCAGTCCAAGACATTTCAGGTTCAAGGACAGAGTGGCCAGCTTGTTGTTGATGGGCATAATTACAGAGGCAAGTTTACTTAGTTAAACTAGATATTGTATATGCATTATTGTAGCTTCATGTACGTACATTTTGATGTTAGGATGTATTAGGTGTATTGGACATAAATTACGTATAGTCTAAAGATAATAGGTATTTGACTCTTTTTGTAAACCCACTTAGACTTGTGTATTTTATCTATTATATATTATCACTGCATTTTTATGACTCTATGATCTCCGTTATTTGGTTTATATTATGCACTGATTTATCCTAGAAACATATGTGTTATTGCTTTTTGTCGATACCAGGTACGTATAGATGTCAATATATAATTATGAAATACATATCAATGTTAACCCAAGGGAATATCCACTTGTGACAACCTAATATCACATCATTCACTGTATTATAAGACAGTGTTACTCCGTAGTACACTGTGGTAGTATAGGTATAGAGGTGGACTGTTATACATAATTGTCTTTAGCGCACACCCATAGCTTTTATCGATCTCTCACTTTCACTTGGGGCCAATTATGGGGCCTCATGCACATGCCATCGATTAGTCTACCTACATAAGATTGATAAAACACTTTAGTGAATGGATCTATAAGGTTATATTTGGTATCTACTCTTATGATTACGATCTCTCCATCGTAAATAAATTGCCTTATCATGTGGAACTTATGGAGGATATATCTCGATTTCTTGTGAACTTTCAGTTCCTTCATATCAAATTTTCCACATTATTGTTGCAATACATCAACATCGGATCTTTAATGCTTGGATTCACTCTAAGCTCCTTAATGAATTTGCGCATCCACACTACTTCTTCTATGATATCATTTAAGGCGATGTACTCAACCTCCATAGTTGAATCGGCCATAACTTCCTATTTGGAAATTTTCCAACTAACAACCCCTCCAATGAGGGTAAACACAAAACCCGAGTCTGATTTACTATCTTCGATTTCGCTCTGAAAACACTAGTCAGAATAACCCTTTATAAGGAATTTGTTGATTACATATATGAGAAATAAATCCTTAGTACTTCTTAAATACTTAAGGATGACCTTAACTACCATCCAATAATTTTCTCTCTGATTCAATTGAAATCAGCGAACTGCGCCTAGTGCAAAATCGACAATCGGCCTTTTATACAGTATAGTATACATGATTAATCCTATTGTCGAAGCATAAGGATTCCAACTCATGCACTGTCTTTTCTCATCTGTAGGCGGGGAGTACTCCTTAGAAAGGACAATTCCATGTGATACTGGAACATTTCCATGCTTGGAATTTTTTGTACTAAATCATGTTAGTGCGATACTTAATTACATAGAGTAGGACAATCCTAGTATCCATTTAATCTATCTCTATAAACCTTTATACCAAGTATAAAGAATGCCTTTCCTAATTCTCTCATCGAGAATATATTGGATAAACCAAGCTTTCACTAACTTTAACATAGGTACAACATCACTAATCAGTTGCAAATCGTCAACGTATAAAACTAAGAAAATTATTGCATTATTCCCTTCTTTTCTATATATGCATGCTTCCTCTTTGTTTTGGCAGAGACCAAACTGTTTCATTACTTTGTCAAAACATATCGCAACTCTTAAGTGCTTGCTTAAGATTATAGATTTGTCTTAAGAGTCTACATGCCATGTCACCACTCCTACTGACCTTAAAACTCTTTGACTGAGACATATAAACAGTCTCTTCCAATCAACATTTAGAAACACTATTTTGACATCCATATACCATATTTCTTAGTCATGATAAGAAGCGAAGTAGAATCTGAATTGATTTAAGCATGGCAACTGGTGAAAACTTTTTGTCATAATCAATACCTTGAATTTGACCGAAAACTCTCGTCACCAACCATGCTTTACAAGTTTATTCGTTTCCATCTACAACTTGCAACTAATGGGTTTCAACCCTTCGGGTACATTCTCCAAAGTCAAAACTTTGTTTTTTTACATGGAATCCATTTCTTATTTCATCACATCAAGAAATAAGGTGGAGTCTTTACTCATCTGAGTGGATCATCATCATGAATGACGCGATCTATATTCTCTATGTCAGTGAGAAACCCTCAGTATCTTTCTAGTGCGCGAGATTCTCTATTAGACCTTCTAATATATTGTGTATCTTCTATGGGTGTTGAATTACCAACTAAAACTTGGTTCTTAGGGAAGTTTCTTTGATTTTATCCAACTCTATCTTACTGCCACTAATTACTGTTAGAGAATTGTAACTGACCCCACTTGGAGGCCTAAAAATAATGGCTACGGATGTTGAAGTCAACCATAGTTATTAATCTTCGGCGACCAAATACGGTAATGTTAGATAAATTGATATAACAGAAGCACATGGATATGGAAAATTTTGAAAATCAACAAACAAATTTCTCATTCCATTTCAGAGCATTTCTAATTCATTACATAATCCCAATATGAGAACCACGTTCAGGTAAAATATAATTATTACAACATACGCCAAGAGCGACATATAAAGATGCCTCCTTGATGATCCAGAGTTTATAACAAGGCAATTAAACATCTTTGCCTTTACAACAAAACACACCAGAATCAAAATAGAAGAGAACTCTAAATAGTTATCATGCCTCCTACACGTCTCCGGAAGCTTATTCGTCTAAAGAGGTACTTGAAAACCTCAACTCTCAAACTACTAAAAATTAATTGAGCACCTGAGAGTTTAAGGGGAAAACATAAAATTCGAGTCAGACATAAAACCTGGTATGAATAATAATCTATCATCTCAAACCATTTAGATATCTAGTGAAACCATGCCGCTTAGCGGAATGGGTTTTCCCCTCACTAATATCTTGTTCAAAACTTTATAAAATCATATACTATGCTCCTGCATCCACAATGGTTAAACCATAGCAATTCAAAACAATATGATGATATGCAAACAAGTAAATCAATTCTGGATTACCCATCCCCATTCATTTTCGACTATCTGTCTCAGTTATAGTTTCTAGGGTCACTATTAACCTAATAGTTTTCATGGGCTGACTATTAACCTGTTTAACACTTATGGACTCCCTGTCCAGTTTCATAGTTTTCATGGGATCACTAAAAACCTATTGGCCCCTTCCAATAACTTCATTGTTTCATGGGTTCTCCCTGAACCTATTGGGGTCTCCAATAACTTCCCACTTATCCTAGTTTTCATGGGTTGACTAGGAACCTATTGACATCTGTCAATAACTTAATCCAGATATAGTTTTCATGGGTTCACTACAAACCTATTGGCCCCTACCAATAACTTAGTCTAATCATAGTTTTTATGGGTTTACTATGAACCTATTGGCCCCTGCCAATAACTTTTTCCTAAACATAGTTTTCATGGGTTTACTATGAACCTGTCTAATTGACAACTTCTTAGTTAGTATTCTGGCATCCTACATTCTGATCAATCTGACCTCCTGGATGCAATTCTACACATTTAGGAGCTAACTCAATTTATATACACTAATGGGTCAACCTAGTTGGTTATCCAACCTCTTTTCCCCAAAAATTCAGTTAGGGGTCCATTAAAATGTGAATATATATGTATATGTGTGTGTGTGTGTATGAAGAAGTAAGCATAATAACATAATAATACCAACCTCTGTGGTTTAATATCCTTTTTTTTAATGAAACTTGGTTAATCCATTTAACCTTTTAATCAAGGAAAACTTCTTCAAAAACTCCATACTTATAATCCTTTCAAAACTCTTTTATTATGTCATGGTTTTTCCTTTAAAATGAGATTGGATTATTTGTTTTGAAACTAAGGCTTTTGGAACCTTAAAACCTTACTTTCGAAACCATTGGAAAACTTCCTTCCGAAAGCATTAAAATCTTCTTTACAAAACTCTAGGCTCCCGCCTTTCGAAACACTTTAAAACCTTTCTTTCGAAACCTTTCGAATGTATTAAAGTATTACCATTAAATCATAGAAGCATAGCTTCGAAACCATTTGAAAGTATCTCTTTTGAAACCATTGGGCTTACTTTAAAACATAACTTATTGGGTCTAAGTGAATACAAGCGAAAGTACCCATTTTTAAACCTTCAATCTTTATATATAAAATTGTTTGGGGAAAATTGATGGCTTCGGAGCCATTCTTTCGAAAGCTCAAAGCATTTAAGTAAAATATCTGAAGGTTAACTTCGAAACCCTCTTTCGAAGCCATTGCCTTCAAAACCCTTGACTCTTTCGAAGATTTAGAACGTGGCCAAGTACGAGTTTAAAACAAAAGCTACTTTTCGAATTGGTTGATGACTTCAATCCATTCGAAAGGCATAGGAATGGTAGAAGAGTTTCGACTTGGTCGAACCCACCCTTTTCGTAAGCATTGGATTTAAAACTAAGTAACTCCTTCGGAAGCTACAATTTAAACAAGAAGCGGCAACCCCTTTTGAAAGAAATTTAGAAAGACCCTTTCAAAGCATCTGTTTCGATTCCTTCGAAATCTTTTAGCAAAACAAGGCAGACGCTTATCATTTGAAAGTAAAACATAGGTTTCGTCCCTGTTACCCGGTTGTTTAACCATGTAACAAGAGGCTCGGCACACCTCCCCTCGCTCGGCATAGGGCATCGCTCGGCATAGGGCATCGCTCGACACAAGGCCTCGTTCGGCATTGAAGGGTCGTTCGGCATTGGAGGGTCGTTCGGCATAGAGCATCGCTCGGCACAAGGCCTCGTTCGGCATAGAGGGGTTGTTCGGCATCTCACCCTGTTCGGCATCTCACCTCGTTCGGCATCTCACCTCGTTCGACATAGAAGGGTCGTTCGGCATCTCACCTTGCTCGACATGTTGCCTCGTTTGGCATAGAAGGGTCGTTCGGCATCTCACCTCGTTCGGCATAGAAGGGTCGTTCGGCATGTCACCTCATTCGGCATAGAGGGGTCGTTCGGCATTGAAGGGTCGTTCGGCATGACAAGGTCGCTCGGCATGGAAAGGTTGTTCGGCCTGGGTGAGTGGCTCGGCATACGAATGCCGTTCGGCACCGAGGCCTCGCTCGGCACACCTCCCCTCGCTCGGCAATTGCCATTCGGCATCCATGGCTCGGTGCGTAGAAGTTACTTACCACGGGCCAAGGTACGTTGTTCCTAGGCCCATGAGGGAAGTCCAACCCATCTTCATCTATAAATAGAAGGGCGGGGGCACAGTGAAAGGGACCTTTTTTGGAGAACTCTGGGGAGACTCTTCCGCTTTCAAGACTCATTCCTTTCAGTTCAAACTTGTATTCAAGTAATTAGTTTACGGATTATATCCGTATTCAACTACTTGTGAAAGCAATAAAGATTAAAACTCAAAGTGGACGTAGGCAGTTACGCCGAACCACTATAAATCTGGTGTTCTTATTCTCTACAGTTAATTTAGTTTGCATCCCTCTGTTTTAATTTATCTTCTTCATTAATCTCTCTACACAAAACTCTCTCTGGGTGTTAGTGACCAATTTTGGTACTAACATTTTAGTGCTTTCACTGAGAACAACATTCTCAGGTCATTAGGATCTACTTTGTAGTTACTGGATTGAAGAAATCCCCCGAAGGAGATCCATGTCATTTGCAAGAAGTCCGTTGATTCTACTCAGAGTTTCTACCAATAAATCTACAATGGGAAGACCTCGTACCGAATCAGCTTCTCATAACGCGGACATCAATGAGACTGCCAAGGTCCAGCAAATAAGACCTAGCAATCAACAGGTTAATCCGGGCGTAGGGACTGTCACCGCCCAAGATCAAATGGAAGCTGTCACTAGGACAAAGTTCAACGAGCTGATGAGAGAACTCATGGAAAGCAGGAGACAACTTAGCGAACAGATCCAAGCCAACGCCAACCTTATGACTCAGCTTACTCAACAACAGCATCATAATGCTGGAGGAAGCCCCGTTCCTTATTCCTCATCCAATAGCTCTGCTTCGTCTGATGAACCTCCCAAGCGTAGGCGTTGTAGAACAAAAACAACATAGGCAGGTGCTACCGATCGATCAACCAGGGATGGTCCGTGTTCTCTACCTGGAGCAATGGCTCCTCACTTACACCAAGAAAATCACACTCAAGCAGGAACGGGAAACTTAGGATCTGGAGTGCGAGTGGAAGCGGGACAGCCGGCACACCAAAGTCTTAATAATGCTGGTCTCCAGGATACACACTTGGTAGATCGCCAACGGAGAAGACACCGACCAGAACGGTCTCACAGGACAAACACCAACCTGCCATCTTCCATACAAACCCCAGACCTATCAGCTATGGTCAGACAGCTGATGAAAGAGAATCAAGGCTTATCAAATGATGACTGGGGGGTATCTAGGAGTCATACTCCGTTCACAGATGTTATTCTACGGGCCGAGTACCCTAGGAAGTTTAACATGCCGACTATTCCGGCCTATGAAGGAAAGACTGATCCCCGACAGCATGTGATGAGGTATGAGTGGATGATGGACTCGGCTAGAGCAAATGATGCAACCAAGTGTAGATGTTTCCCAATAACTTTATCTGGAGTCGCTACCATGTGGTTTACCCGACTTCCTCTGCGAACTATCTCTAGCTTTGATGAGTTAGTGACGAAATTTGTGGAGCAATTCAGGATTCATGCCACTCGTCCCAAGGATGTGATGTCCTTGTCCAGTGTGATTCAGGCTCTAGGGGAGTCGTTGAAAGAGTACTAACAAAGATTTCATGTTGTCGCAATTGAAGTTAGCAACCCCAACGACCATGCTATTTTAATGGCCGTGATGCGAGGGGTAAATCCGGATTCAGAGTTTAGAGATTGGCTGGCGGGAATGCCCCCGACTACGCTAGAACGTTTTTATTCAAAAGCACACCAATTTATAAGAAGGGAGGAAGCTAGGTGGACGGGGCGAGATAATGCACTGGTACATGGCAAGGAGGCTGTGCAGAGTAACATCGCTGTAAAACAATCTGGTGACAACTCCGGAAAGGTACAAGTCAATGTTCAAAATAAGCCTGAACAACCTAAAGGATCTGATGGGGGGAATCCGGGAAAGAAAAGGGAAGCTAGAAAGTGGAAACCAAGGATCCCAACTTACAACGAATACACTCCTCTGAATGCATCTTTGGAAAATATTTACCTATCAACTTGTAATACTTCCCAATATCGAAAGCCATGCCCAAAAGAGTATTGTAGGCACCTCCATGACGTTATAAAAAAGTTGATTAGACAGAAAAAGTTGCAGGAGTTTGTAAAGAATCCTCAAGAGGGTGAACAGGGAACGTCCAATCCCGGTCGCACACTGGCGCCACGTCACCCTGAGGAGCCTGCTCGGACCGTGGGCAGATTGGTCATAAACACGATAGTAGGTGGACCTCACCCTGTAGATAAGAACTGGCAAGAAATGGAGCGGTATGCTAACTCCTTGAGGCATGCATATTTTGAGTGTTGTTCGAACGTGGAGGATGGGACCCTCGCTAAACAATAATGCATGATGACGGACGATATAGTATTCAGGGGCAGAGATGCTGATCAGGTGGAGGCTCCTACCGTTGACCCGATGGTCGTATCCGCAACAATCGGGCCAGCATTTGTGAAAAGAATTCTAATTGATTATGGAAGTTCTGTTAATATCATCTTCAAAAAAGCATATGATCAGATGAAGATGGAGACGAAAGACTTAAAACCATCTAAAGCTCGTATCCATGGCTTTAATGGTGCTGCAACCGATGCGGTGGGATATGTTGAATTGCCAGTTGAACTAGGGCAAGGTGAACGTAGGAGGGTGCGAATATTACCTTTCATAGTTTCGGGTGTTGATTCTCCATACAATGTATTTCTGGGTCGACCGGCCTTGGCGGAATTCAGGGCAGCTTTGGCCCCATGGTGTTTAACTCTGAAATTTCTGACAGACAAAGGAGTTGGTGTTGTACATGGCGATCAGGCGACTGATCGTGCATGCTATGTGGCTGAGCTGAGAGGCCCAGCGAAGAGAGAAGGGAAGGGTTGTGGACAGCTCTGTCCACAACCGAGTCATTGAAAATTGACAAGTAATGCCCGAGACTTGGCTCGGGCAACATGATCGGATCTATAGAGACATAGATCTGAGAGATGATGATGAGGAACCCAGGGAAGAAAAAGCAGCACCGGATGAACTGACGATTGACATTTCAGTCAACCGAGACGATCCGTTGCGAGTACTTAAAATTGGGTCACAACTCAGCCCCTCGATGACCGAGGATCTCACTGATTTCCTCCGAGTGAATCTGGATGTTTTCGCTTGGACACATTTAGATATGTGTGGGATTTCTTTCGCTATTGCGAGTCATATGTTGAACATAGACCCAAAGTACGTTCCAGTAAAGCAGAAAAGGAGAGGCATGGACCCGGAGAGGTCCGTGGCTCTCAAAGAGGAAGTGGACAAACCAAAGCCAATGGGTTCGTCCGCGACGCCCTCTACCCCGAATGGGTCTCTAACCCTGTACTAGTGAAAAAAGCGAATGGGAAATGGAGAACTTGTGTTGATTACTCGGATTTAAACAAAGCATGCCCTAAGGATATTTTCCCATTACCTAGAATTGATCAGCTGGTCGACTCAATGGCAGGACACGAGTTATTATCATTTATGGATGCGTACTCGGGATATAATCAGATCTCGATGCACATTCCAGATCAAGAACACGCCTATTTTGTCACTGATGTTGGACTGTACTGTTATGCAGTGATGCCTTTTGGGCTGAAAAATGCAGGGGCGACTTATCAGCGCTTGGTGAATCGAATGTTTAAAGACCAAAATGGTAGAACAATGGAAGTCTATGTGGATGACATGCTTGTGAAGTCACGACAGTCAAACGACCACATTCGAGACTTGGTAGAGATGTTTGATATACTCAGGAATTATGGAATGAAAATCAACCCACTGAAGTGTTCCTTTGGTGTTGCATCAGGAAAGTTTTTGGGTTTCATTGTTAATGCACGAGGAATCGAAGCTAACCCGGAGAAGATTCAAGCTATCTGAGACATACAAGTACCCAGAACTATAAAGAAAGTACAAAGCTTGAATGGGAAAGTAGCTGCATTGAGTCGATTCATATCCAAGGCCACAGATAAGTGTATTCCATTCTTCGATGTAATCAAGAAGGGAAAGAGAAACTTTGAATGGACGCCCGATTGCGAAGACGCATTCTGAGATCTGGTAAGGCATCTGGAAAGTCCCCTGGTGCTGTCGAAGCCTGTAGACCATGAAATGTTGTATGTATACTTGGTTGTATCCTAACATGCTATCAGTATGGCTTTGGTCCGCGAGGAGGACCGAATTCAAAAGTCGGTATACTACGTCAGTAAACGTCGAACGGGGGCAGAAAGAAATTATCCCAAAATTGATAAATTGGCCTACTGCTTGGTGATTGCATCACGCAAGCTACGTCTGTACTTCCAGGCACACTCAATCAGTGTTTATACCGATCAACCCTTACGACAGGTACTCTAGCGACCGAAAACTTCTGAAAGGATGTTAAAATGGAATATCGAGTTGAGTCAGTTCGATATTACCTACCTCCCGCGAAGGGCCATACAAGGCAAGCACTAGCAGACTTCATTGCTGAATTCACCGTGTCAGACGAATCAAACGATTATGATGTTATTCCGCCTATTCGATGGAAAATTTACACTCATGGAGCATCCAACAACAGTTGTTCTGGGGCTGGTATAATTATCGTGACTCCCGAAAACCGATCAATTTGTTATGCTTTGAAACTCAATTTCCCAGCCACAAACAACGAAGCTGAGTATGAAGCGTTGATTGCTGGATTGAAACTTAGCAGGGAACTCGGAATAAAATCGATTGAAATCTTTTGCGCTCACAATTGGTAGTGTACCAAGTTCGTGGAGACTATCAAGCAAAGGGGCAGAGACTCGCCCCATACCTTGCACGAGTTCAAGAACTGTTAGCGGACCTTCAATACTACGATATTTCCCATGTCCCGTGCGAGCAAAACAAGGAGGCCGATTCATTGGCAAAGTTCGTAAGTACAGGCGATGCACAACAAATGGGCTTGGTTTCCGTCCAAGTTTTGCAATTTCCAAGTGTAGACGAAATGGAGATAGATTTTTTTCTGGAAACAAAAATTGAAAAGGAGTCATGGATGACCCCATTCAAACAATACATACTACACGGAACCTTGCCCGATAGAAAGAACGAGAGACGGCAAGTCCTTCGTAAAGCTTCAAGATACATAATGCAAGATGGAATAATGTATCAGAGGGGGTTCTCGGTTCCCCTACTCCGGTGCATCGCCCATGATGAGGTAAAAACGAGTTTTGATGGAAGTGCATGAAGGAGAATGTAGTGACAATATTGGAGGGCAAACACTCGCAAAAAAGATCCTCCGCTATGGATATTATTGGCCAACTGTAAATCGGGACGCTGTAGACTATGTGAAAAAGTGCGACAAATGCCAAAAGTTTGCGAAAATCCCAAGAGCTCCGCCAACGGAACTCATACAAATGGTTAGTCCTTGGCCATTTGGGATTTGGGGGATCGATATAATCGGTTCCTTACCTATTTCTAAAGGTGGTGCAAAATATGCAATTGTTGCAGTTGATTATTTCATCGTATGAAACATTATATGCCATTTTGGTCTCCCACGAACTATCATTACGGACAACGAAACTCAATTTGAAAGTAGGGAGTTCAAAGATTTTTGCCAAAAATATCACATTGAGAAAAGATTTTCAACGGTCGTTCACCCTAAAACAAATGGGCAAGTTGAAGCCGTAAATAAAATAATCAAGTCAATATTAAAGAAACGTTTGGAAAAGGCTAGAGGTAAGTGGGTGGATGAGCTTCCGACAGTACTCTGGGCTTACAGAACCACCCACAAGTCCGTGACTGGCCATACTCCATTCACCTTGGCATACGGCACTGAAGCTGTGATACCCATCGAACTTGAAGTTCCTTCTCATCGGGTAACCTACTATGTTTCCAAGACGAATCAGAATCTCTTATTGGAATCACTAAACTTTGTTGACGAAAAACGCGAAGAAGCTGATTTGAGAGCGGCTGCACATAGGAACAGAATTGCTCGATATTATAATGAAAAAGTCCGACCAAGAAGTTTCAATGTGGGCGATCTTGTTTTGAAACGAGTCTTTCCGGCCCCATCACATATGAATCCCACATGGGAAGGTCCATATGTCATCGAACGGAAGCTTGGAGAAGGAACTTTCAGGCTAGCGACCGTAGATGGCGCGACACTCCCCCGAGCATGGAATGGAGAACACTTGCGCCGTTATTACACTTAGCACCACTATTACGTTTTTTAGTTGTAATTATTTCCAGTTTACGTTCCTTTCGTTGTTTTAGTTGTCAGCATGTAATAAGACGATTTAGTCTATTTTTATTTGTTATGATCAATAAAGGCTTGAAGCTGCTTTTTCCATGAACTATTATTGTTACCATATAGTGCATTTCAGTGTTGGAAGTTTAAATTGCATTATTTTGTCTGGCGTATGAACGCGCATTCATGACTGGAAAATCTCTAAGTCCCCAGAGTGCGGACTAGAGTACTCTGAGTCCCCAGAGTGCGGACTAGAGTATAAATGACTGAAAAATCTCTAAGTCCCCAGAGTGCGTAATAGAGTACTCTGAGTCCCCAGAGTGCGGACTAGAGTATACACGACTGAAAAATCTCTAAGCCCCCAAAGTGCGGACTAGAGTACTCTGAGTCCCCAGAGTGCGGACTAGAGTACTCTGAGTCCCCAGAGTGCGGACTAGAGTATAATGACTGAAAAATCTTTAAGTCCCCAGAGTGCGGACTAGAGTACTATGAGTCCCCAGAGTGCGGACTAGAGTATAAACGATTGAAAAATCTCTAAGTCCCCAGTGCGGACTAGAGTACTCTGAGTCCCAGAGTGCAGACTAGAGTATAAACGACTAAAAATCTCTAAGTCCCCAGAGTGCGGACTAGAGTACTCTAACTCCCCAGAATGTGGACTAGAGTATAAACGACTGAAAAATCTCTAAGTCCCCAGAGTGTAGACTAGAGTACTCTGAGTCCCCAGGGTGCGGACTAGAGTATAAACAACTTCGAAATCTCCAAAGTCCGCTGAGCGCGGACTGGAATGTTCTGAGTTCCCAGAGTACGGATCAGAGTATAAGCGATTAAAAAAATCTTCGAGTCATATGGAAGTGAACTAGGGCTTATGTAGCTCACAAGGACCATGCAGTCGAGAGTTCATGTCTCCCATTAAGGCCAATGGTCTGAATATGCATTATTGTATGTTGTACCTTTATAGTAGTTTCATTGTTTAGATGATATTTCACCCATTTTATTCCTATGCTTTTTGATATGATGATTGACTATGCTTTACAATGGGTGATATTATATGTGCATGATTTTTGACGAGGTTGATACATTTGAGATGTTAATTACTATGCCAGTTGCGATTATATATTGACATCCACATTCTAGACATAGTATGACCAATGTGTTATTTATATAATACTTGGGGTTAGTCTGAGAAATTTCAGGTTCGAGGATAGAGTGACCAGCTGGTAGTTTACAAGCATAGTTATAGAGGCTAGTTTAGTTGGTTAAACTAGATATTGTATATGTATTTGTGTAGCTTAATTTATGTACATGTTGACCTTGGTATGTATTGGCGTACTGGACATAAATTATGTATATTTTGAAGATAGTGGGTATTTGACTCTTTTTGTAAACCAACTTGGACTTGTGTATTTTATCTATTACACATTATCACCATGATTTTATGACTCCGTGATCTCTGTTATTTGGTTTATATTACATACCGTTCTATCCTGGAAACACATGTGTTTATTGCTTTGTGCCAATATCGAATACGTATAGATGCGTAGTATATGATTTTGAAATACGTACCGGCGTTATCCCAAGGGAACATTCATGTGTGACAACCTAATATCACCTCATTCTCCATATTATCAAACAATATTACTCAATATTAGCCTTTGGTAGTATGAGTATAGTGGTGGGGTGTTATAGTTGGTACCAGAGAATATCCAGATCAATGCAAAGTATAAGAGACACAGGTCTTGGCATAAGATGAGACTTAGAGTCTCTATCCCCTTAGGTGTGTTGGGTAGTTAACCTATAGTAAAGGATAGTAGGAGTATACAACGATCACTAAGGTAATTATCCGGGGACATATTTGTATTTTTGTATTATAGTATGTATCTCTTCTATCTTCTTAGTGTTGGTCACTATATGTGATACAGAGGAATTGATGAGCGTAGTGAAGGAAGAAGTAGTTTGTCTAACTAACAGTGTCGACCTAGTGGTGAATATTGGATCTCTTTGTGGCTTATGAGTGTAGTAGGTAGTTTTTTGGGGTTAGGAAAGCCTTAGAAGACCCTAGTCCAATCTGACATCTAGAATTCATCACAACAATAAGTTATGACGATGTGAGCTAGAGTAGCGTGATCTTGTTGTGATCAGAGTTGCATATCGATCTGATAGATTGCTTTTCGCTATGCACATAGGTTTTTTTGGTTTTCTAAACATTTGATTGATAATTGACTTTGTTTGTTGTCTTGATTAATTGTTTCTTGTGTAATAAATTTGGATAGAATTGGTAGGTTTAGTCTTGGGTATGATATATGGGAAGAAGTTATCATTCAAAGTTCGAAACCCGCTCAAGTCTTGAGATTAAGACTCATGGAGTCAAGAGTACTTATTGTCACTCTCAATAGTACTCATGGAGTTAAGAATACTAGATGTTACTCTTATCAGGACTCATCAAGTCGAGAGTATTTTTTGGGAATCTACGTCATAGGTTTCACGCTATTATGTAGAGATCTTGATTAGAACCTAGGTTGCACTTTGGATCTGTGATGTCAATTTGATAAGGTTGAGGCTAGGAGTTATTACTCTCATTAGAGCCTAACAGTCCATTACTAAGGGCAAGTTGGAGTCGTGACCAATGCACATCGTAGTCTTACGGCATGCTTATGCCAGGCAGATGGATATAGGTGTCACAATTTTAGGAACAACTAAGGGACTGTAGGAAATAGACTGTGGTCGTTAGCATTTCTTGAAGCAGTGTTGCGGTACGTCAGTCTCCCATTTGGATGACTTAGGTAGATTCACTTCTGATGAGATATTTGATATTATCACCTCACTATGGAATATTATTATATAACATTAGAGACTTGTTTCTTGCACGTTTGTCATTTGAGGTAACCTAACCCAAGGCTATCTGCATGCTCGCCTTTTTATACGACATTGGACACTTGCCGCATTCTTGTCTATCATTCTCTCTAAGAGTGTTCGGTTGAGAGATCTATTTATGCTTTATATTGGTGTCTCTTAGGACCATTCAGTTGGGAGTACTCCTCTCATTAGAACTATTGGTGAAAATAGATCATTGTGTGTTATTCATGTGTTATGTTGTATTTGCAAGTTATATTATGAGTCTATATATCCTATTGGTTATATACATACATATATACATAAATATATATATATATATATATATATATATATATATATATCAAATCCATGCATTTGAGAATTCTCCTCTCTTATTAGTGTTGATGGTTAAGATATAATTAGTGTATGTTGTATCTATATAGTAGTTTGGTTGTTTAGATGAAGTTTCACCCATTCTATTCATGTGCCTTTTGCTGTGATGATTAACTATGTTTTATTATGAGTGATATTATACGTGCACGGTTTTGGATGAGATTGATACATTTGGGAGGTTTATATGTCGACTTGAGATATACCGTGCCAATTGCTATTATATATTGACAACTACATTTTAGCATAGTCTGACCACATGTATTATTTATATAATACTGGGGTCAGTCCAAGACATTTCAGGTTCAAGGACAGAGTGGCCAGCTTGTTGTTGATGGGCATAATTACAGAGGCAAGTTTACTTAGTTAAACTAGATATTGTATATGCATTATTGTAGCTTCATGTACGTACATTTTGATGTTAGGATGTATTAGGTGTATTGGACATAAATTACGTATAGTCTAAAGATAATAGGTATTTGACTCTTTTTGTAAACCCACTTAGACTTGTGTATTTTATCTATTATATATTATCACTGCATTTTTATGACTCTATGATCTCCGTTATTTGGTTTATATTATGCACTGATTTATCCTAGAAACATATGTGTTATTGCTTTTTGTCGATACCAGGTACGTATAGATGTCAATATATAATTATGAAATACATATCAATGTTAACCCAAGGGAATATCCACTTGTGACAACCTAATATCACATCATTCACTGTATTATAAGACAGTGTTACTCTGTAGTACACTGTGGTAGTATAGGTATAGAGGTGGACTGTTATACATAATTGTCTTTAGCGCACACCCATAGCTTTATCGATCTCTCACTTTCACTTGGGGCCAATTATGGGGCCTCATGCACATGCCATCGATTAGTCTACCTACATAAGATTGATAAAACACTTTAGTGAATGGATCTATAATGTTATATTTGGTATCTACTCATATGATTACGATCTCTCCATCGTAAATAAATTGCCTTATCATGTGGAACTTATGGAGGATATATCTCGATTTCTTGTGAACTTTCAGTTCCTTCATATCAAATTTTCCACATTATTGTTGCAATACATCAACATCGGATCTTTAATGCTTGGATTCACTCTAAGCTCCTTAATGAATTTGCGCATCCACACTACTTCTTCTATGATATCATTTAAGGCGATGTACTCAACCTCCATAGTTGAATCGGCCATAACTTCCTATTTGGAAATTTTCCAACTAACAACCCCTCCAATGAGGGTAAACACAAAACCCGAGTCTGATTTACTATCTTCGATTTCGCTCTGAAAACACTAGTCAGAATAACCCTTTATAAGGAATTTGTTGATTACATATATGAGAAATAAATCCTTAGTACTTCTTAAATACTTAAGGATGACCTTAACTACCATCCAATAATTTTCTCTCTGATTCAATTGAAATCAGCGAACTGCGCCTAGTGCAAAAGCGACAATCGGCCTTTTATACAGTATAGTATACATGATTAATCCTATTGTCGAAGCATAAGGATTCCAACTCATGCACTGTCTTTTCTCATCTGTAGGCGGGGAGTACTCCTTAGAAAGGACAATTCCATGTGAGACTGGAACATTTCCATGCTTGGAATTTTTTGTACTAAATCATGTTAGTGCGATACTTAATTACATAGAGTAGGACAATCCTAGTCTCCATTTAATCTATCTCTATAAACCTTTATACCAAGTATAAAGGATGCCTTTCCTAATTCTCTCATCGAGAATATATTGGATAAACCAAGCTTTCACTAACTTTAACATAGGTACAACATCAATAATCAGTTGCAAATCGTCAACGTATAAAACTAAGAAAATTATTGCATTATTCCTTTCTTTTCTATATATGCATGCTTCCTCTTTGTTTTGGCAGAGACCAAACTGTTTCATTACTTTGTCAAAACATATCGCAACTCTTAAGTGCTTGCTTAAGATTATAGATTTGTCTTAAGAGTCTACATGCCATGTCACCACTCCTACTGACCTTAAAACTCTTTGACTGAGACATATAAACAGTCTCTTCCAATCAACATTTAGAAACACTATTTTGACATCCATATACCATATTTCTTAGTCATGATAAGAAGCGAAGTAGAATCTGAATTGATTTAAGCATGGCAACTGGTGAAAACTTTTTGTCATAATCAATACCTTGAATTTGACCGAAAACTCTCGTCACCAACCATGCTTTACAAGTTTATTCGTTTCCATCTACAACTTGCAACTAATGGGTTTCAACCCTTCGGGTACATTCTCCAAAGTCAAAACTTTGTTTTTTTACATGGAATCCATTTCTTATTTCATCACATCAAGAAATAAGGTGGAGTCTTTACTCATCTGAGTGGATCATCATCATGAATGACGCGATCTATATTCTCTATGTCAGTGAGAAACCCTCAGTATCTTTCTAGTGCGTGAGATTCTCTATTAGACCTTCTAATATATTGTGTATCTTCTATGGGTGTTGAATTACCAACTAAAACTTGGTTCTTAGGGAAGTTTCTTTGATTTTATCCAACTCTATCTTACTGCCACTAATTACTGTAAGAGAATTGTAACTGACCCCACTTGGAGGCCTAAAAATAATGGCTACGGATGTTGAAGTCAACCATAGTTATTAATCTTCGGCGACCAAATACGGTAATGTTAGATAAATTGATATAACAGAAGCACATGGATATGGAAAATTTTGAAAATCAACAAACAAATTTCTCATTCCATTTCAGAGCATTTCTAATTCATTACATAATCCCAATATGAGAACCACGTTCAGGTAAAATATAATTATTACAACATACGCCAAGAGCGACATATAAAGATGCCTCCTTGATGATCCAGAGTTTATAACAAGGCAATTAAACATCTTTGCCTTTACAACAAAACACACCAGAATCAAAATAGAAGAGAACTCTAAATAGTTATCATGCCTCCTACACGTCTCCGGAAGCTTATTCGTCTAAAGAGGTACTTGAAAACCTCAACTCTCAAACTACTAAAAATTAATTGAGCACCTGAGAGTTTAAGGGGAAAACATAAAATTCGAGTCAGACATAAAACCTGGTATGAATAATAATCTATCATCTCAAACCATTTAGATATCTAGTGAAACCATGCCGCTTAGCGGAATGGGTTTTCCCCTCACTAATATCTTGTTCAAAACTTTATAAAATCATATACTATGCTCCTGCATCCACAATGGTTAAACCATAGCAATTCAAAACAATATGATGATATGCAAACAAGTAAATCAATTCTGAATTACCCATCCCCATTCATTTTCGACTATCTGTCTCAGTTATAGTTTCTAGGGTCACTATTAACCTAATAGTTTTCATGGGCTGACTATTAACCTGTTTAACACTTATGGACTCCCTGTCCAGTTTCATAGTTTTCATGGGATCACTAAAAACCTATTGGCCCCTTCCAATAACTTCATTGTTTCATGGGTTCTCCCTGAACCTATTGGGGTCTCCAATAACTTCCCACTTATCCTAGTTTTCATGGGTTGACTAGGAACCTATTGACATCTGTCAATAACTTAATCCAGATATAGTTTTCATGGGTTCACTACAAACCTATTGGCCCCTACCAATAACTTAGTCTAATCATAGTTTTTATGGGTTTACTATGAACCTATTGGCCCCTGCCAATAACTTTTTCCTAAACATAGTTTTCATGGGTTTACTATGAACCTGTCTAATTGACAACTTCTTAGTTAGTATTCTGGCATCCTACATTCTGATCAATCTGACCTCCTGGATGCAATTCTACACATTTAGGAGCTAACTCAATTTATATACACTAATGGGTCAACCTAGTTGGTTATCCAACCTCTTTTCCCCAAAAATTCAGTTAGGGGTCCATTAAAATGTGAATATATATGTATATGTGTGTGTGTGTGTATGAAGAAGTAAGCATAATAACATAATAATACCAACCTCTGTGGTTTAATATCCTTTTTTTAATGAAACTTGGTTAATCCATTTAACCTTTTAATCAAGGAAAACTTCTTCAAAAACTCCATACTTATAATCCTTTCAAAACTCTTTTATTATGTCATGGTTTTTCCTTTAAAATGAGATTGGATTATTTGTTTTGAAACTAAGGCTTTTGGAACCTTAAAACCTTACTTTCGAAACCATTGGAAAACTTCCTTCCGAAAGCATTAAAATCTTCTTTACAAAACTCTAGGCTCCCGCCTTTCGAAACACTTTAAAACCTTTCTATCGAAACCTTTCGAATGTATTAAAGTATTACCATTAAATCATAGAAGCATAGCTTCGAAACCATTTGAAAGTATCTCTTTTGAAACCATTAGGCTTACTTTAAAACATAACTTATTGGGTCTAAGTGAATACAAGCGAAGGTACCCATTTTTAAACCTTCAATCTTTATATATAAAATTGTTTGGGGAAAATTGATGGCTTCGGAGCCATTCTTTCGAAAGCTCAAAGCATTTAAGTAAAATATCTGAAGGTTAACTTCGAAACCCTCTTTCGAAGCCATTGCCTTCAAAACCCTTGACTCTTTCGAAGATTTAGAACGTGGCCAAGTACGAGTTTAAAACAAAAGCTACTTTTCGAATTGGTTGATGACTTCAATCCATTCGAAAGGCATAGGAATGGTAGAAGAGTTTCGACTTGGTCGAACCCACCCTTTTCGTAAGCATTGGATTTAAAACTAAGTAACTCCTTCGGAAGCTACAATTTAAACAAGAAGCGGCAACCCCTTTTGAAAGAAATTTAGAAAGACCCTTTCAAAGCATCTGTTTCGATTCCTTCGAAATCTTTTAGCAAAACAAGGCAGACGCTTATCATTTGAAAGTAAAACATAGGTTTCGTCCCTGTTACCCGGTTGTTTAACCATGTAACAAGAGGCTCGGCACACCTCCCCTCGCTCGGCATAGGGCATCGCTCGGCATAGGGCATCGCTCGGCACAAGGCCTCGTTCGGCATTGAAGGGTCGTTCGGCATTGGAGGGTCATTCGGCATAGAGCATCGCTCGGCACAAGGCCTCGTTCGGCATAGAGGGGTTGTTCGGCATCTCACCCTGTTCGGCATCTCACCTCGTTCGGCATCTCACCTCGTTCGACATAGAAGGGTCGTTCGGCATCTCACCTTGCTCGACATGTTGCCTCGTTTGGCATAGAAGGGTCGTTCGGCATCTCACCTCGTTCGGCATAGAAGGGTCGTTCGGCATGTCACCTCATTCGGCATAGAGGGGTCGTTCGGCATTGAAGGGTCGTTCGGCATGACAAGGTCGCTCGGCATGGAAAGGTTGTTCGGCCTGGGTGAGTGGCTCGGCATACGAATGTCGTTCGGCACCGAGGCCTCGCTCGGCACACCTCCCCTCGCTCGGCAATTGCCATTCGGCATCCATGGCTCGGTGCGTAGAAGTTACTTACCACGGGCCAAGGTACGTTGTTCCTAGGCCCATGAGGGAAGTCCAACCCATCTTCATCTATAAATAGAAGGGCGGGGGCACAGTGAAAGGGACCTTTTTTGGAGAACTCTGGGGAGACTCTTCCGCTTTCAAGACTCATTCCTTTCAGTTCAAACTTGTATTCAAGTAATTAGTTTACGGATTATATCCGTATTCAACTACTTGTGAAAGCAATAAAGATTAAAACTCAAAGTGGACGTAGGCAGTTACGCCGAACCACTATAAATCTGGTGTTCTTATTCTCTACAGTTAATTTAGTTTGCATCCCTCTGTTTTAATTTATCTTCTTCATTAATCTCTCTACACAAAACTCTCTCTGGGTGTTAGTGACCAATTTTGGTGCTAACATTTTAGTGCTTTCACTGAGAACAACATTCTCAGGTCATTAGGATCTACTTTGTAGTTACTGGATTGAAGAAATCCCCCGAAGGAGATCCATGTCATTTGCAAGAAGTCCGTTGATTCTACTCAGAGTTTCTACCAATAAATCTACAATGGGAAGACCTCGTACCGAATCAGCTTCTCATAACGCGGACATCAATGAGACTGCCAAGGTCCAGCAAATAAGACCTAGCAATCAACAGGTTAATCCGGGCGTAGGGACTGTCACCGCCCAAGATCAAATGGAAGCTGTCACTAGGACAAAGTTCAACGAGCTGATGAGAGAACTCATGGAAAGCAGGAGACAACTTAGCGAACAGATCCAAGCCAACGCCAACCTTATGACTCAGCTTACTCAACAACAGCATCATAATGCTGGAGGAAGCCCCGTTCCTTATTCCTCATCCAATAGCTCTGCTTCGTCTGATGAACCTCCCAAGCGTAGGCGTTGTAGAACAAAAACAACATAGGCAGGTGCTACCGATCGATCAACCAGGGATGGTCCGTGTTCTCTACCTGGAGCAATGGCTCCTCACTTACACCAAGAAAATCACACTCAAGCAGGAACGGGAAACTTAGGATCTGGAGTGCGAGTGGAAGCGGGACAGCCGGCACACCAAAGTCTTAATAATGCTGGTCTCCAGGATACACACTTGGTAGATCGCCAACGGAGAAGACACCGACCAGAACGGTCTCACAGGACAAACACCAACCTGCCATCTTCCATACAAACCCCAGACCTATCAGCTATGGTCAGACAGCTGATGAAAGAGAATCAAGGCTTATCAAATGATGACTGGGGGGTATCTAGGAGTCATACTCCGTTCACAGATGTTATTCTACGGGCCGAGTACCCTAGGAAGTTTAACATGCCGACTATTCCGGCCTATGAAGGAAAGACTGATCCCCGACAGCATGTGATGAGGTATGAGTGGATGATGGACTCGGCTAGAGCAAATGATGCAACCAAGTGTAGATGTTTCCCAATAACTTTATCTGGAGTCGCTACCATGTGGTTTACTCGACTTCCTCTGCGAACTATCTCCAGCTTTGATGAGTTAGTGACGAAATTTGTGGAGCAATTCAGGATTCATGCCACTCGTCCCAAGGATGTGATGTCCTTGTCCAGTGTGATTCAGGCTCTAGGGGAGTCGTTGAAAGAGTACTAACAAAGATTTCATGTTGCCGCAATTGAAGTTAGCAACCCCAACGACCATGCTATTTTAATGGCCGTGATGCGAGGGGTAAATCCGGATTCAGAGTTTAGAGATTGGCTGGCGGGAATGCCCCCGACTACGCTAGAACGTTTTTATTCAAAAGCACACCAATTTATAAGAAGGGAGGAAGCTAGGTGGACGGGGCGAGATAATGCATTGGTACATGGCAAGGAGGCTGTGCAGAGTAACATCGCTGTAAAACAATCTGGTGACAACTCCGGAAAGGTACAAGTCAATGTTCAAAATAAGCCTGAACAACCTAAAGGATCTGATGGGGGGAATCCGGGAAAGAAAAGGGAAGCTAGAAAGTGGAAACCAAGGATCCCAACTTACAACGAATACACTCCTCTGAATGCATCTTTGGAAAATATTTACCTATCAACTTGTAATACTTCCCAATATCGAAAGCCATGCCCAAAAGAGTAGTGTAGGCACCTCCATGACGTTATAAAAAAGTTGATTAGACAGAAAAAGTTGCAGGAGTTTGTAAAGAATCCTCAAGAGGGTGAACAGGGAACGTCCAATTCCGGTCGCACACTGGCGCCACGTCACCCTGAGGAGCCTGCTCGGACCGTGGGCAGATTGGTCATAAACACGATAGTAGGTGGACCTCACCCTGTAGATAAGAACTGGCAAGAAATGGAGCGGTATGCTAACTCCTTGAGGCATGCATATTTTGAGTGTTGTTCGAACGTGGAGGATGGGACCCTCGCTAAACAATAACGCATGATGACGGACGATATAGTATTCAGGGGCAGAGATGCTGATCAGGTGGAGGCTCCTACCGTTGACCCGATGGTCATTTCCGCGACAATCGGGCCAGCATTTGTGAAAAGAATTCTAATTGATTATGGAAGTTCTGTTAATATCATCTTCAAAAAAGCATATGATCAGATGAAGATGGAGACGAAAGACTTAAAACCATCTAAAGCTCGTATCCATGGCTTTAATGGTGCTGCAACCGATGCGGTGGGATATGTTGAATTGCCAGTTGAACTAGGGCAAGGTGAACGTAGGAGGGTGCGAATATTACCTTTCATAGTTTCGGGTGTTGATTCTCCATACAATGTATTTCTGGGTCGACCGGCCTTGGCGGAATTCAGGGCAGCTTTGGCCCCATGGTATTTAACTCTGAAATTTCTGACAGACAAAGGAGTTGGTGTTGTACATGGCGATCAGGCGACTGATCGTGCATGCTATGTGGCTGAGCTGAGAGGCCCAGCGAAGAGAGAAGGGAAGGGTTGTGGACAGCTCTGTCCACAACCGAGTCATTGAAAATTGACAAGTAATGCCCGAGACTTGGCTCGGGCAACATGATCGGATCTATAGAGACATAGATCTGAGAGATGATGATGAGGAACCCAGGGAAGAAAAAGCAGCACCGGATGAACTGACGATTGACATTTCAGTCAACCGAGACGATCCGTTGCGAGTACTTAAGATTGGGTCACAACTCAGCCCCTCGATGACCGAGGATCTCACTGATTTCCTCCGAGTGAATCTGGATGTTTTCGCTTGGACACATTTAGATATGTGTGGGATTTCTTTCGCTATTGCGAGTCATATGTTGAACATAGACCCGAAGTACGTTCCAGTAAAGCAGAAAAGGAGAGGCATGGACCCGGAGAGGTCCGTGGCTCTCAAAGAGGAAGTGGACAAACCAAAGCCAATGGGTTCGTCCGCGACGCCCTCTACCCCGAATGGGTCTCTAACCCTGTACTAGTGAAAAAAGCGAATGGGAAATGGAGAACTTGTGTTGATTACTCGGATTTAAACAAAGCATGCCCTAAGGATATTTTCCCATTACCTAGAATTGATCAGCTGGTCGACTCAATGGCAGGACACGAGTTATTATCATTTATGGATGCGTACTCGGGATATAATCAGATCTCGATGCACATTCCAGATCAAGAACACACCTATTTTGTCACTGATGTTGGACTGTATTGTTATGCAGTGATGCCTTTTGGGCTGAAAAATGCAGGGGCGACTTATCAGCGCTTGGTGAATCGAATGTTTAAAGACCAAAATGGTAGAACAATGGAAGTCTATGTGGATGACATGCTTGTGAAGTCACGACAGTCAAACGACCACATTCGAGACTTGGTAGAGATGTTTGATATACTCAGGAATTATGGAATGAAAATCAACCCACTGAAGTGTTCCTTTGGTGTTGCATCAGGAAAGTTTTTGGGTTTCATTGTTAATGCACGAGGAATCGAAGCTAACCCGGAGAAGATTCAAGCTATCTGAGACATACAAGTACCCAGAACTATAAAGAAAGTACAAAGCTTGAATGGGAAAGTAGCTGCATTGAGTCGATTCATATCCAAGGCCACAGATAAGTGTATTCCATTCTTCGATGTAATCAAGAAGGGAAAGAGAAACTTTGAATGGACGCCCGATTGCGAAGACGCATTCTGAGATCTGGTAAGGCATCTGGAAAGTCCCCTGGTGCTGTCGAAGCCTGTAGACCATGAAATGTTGTATGTATACTTGGTTGTATCCCAACATGCTATCAGTATGGCTTTGGTCCGCGAGGAGGACCGAATTCAAAAGTCGGTATACTACGTCAGTAAACGTCGAACGGGGGCAGAAAGAAATTATCCCAAAATTGATAAATTGGCCTACTGCTTGGTGATTGCATCACGCAAGCTACGTCTGTACTTCCAGGCACACTCAATCAGTGTTTATACCGATCAACCCTTACGACAGGTACTCTAGCGACCGAAAACTTCTGAAAGGATGTTAAAATGGAATATCGAGTTGAGTCAGTTCGATATTACCTACCTCCCGCGAAGGGCCATACAAGGCAAGCACTAGCAGACTTCATTGCTGAATTCACCGTGTCAGACGAATCAAACGATTATGATGTTATTCCGCCTATTCGATGGAAAATTTACACTCATGGAGCATCCAACAACAGTTGTTCTGGGGCTGGTATAATTATCGTGACTCCCGAAAACCGATCAATTTGTTATGCTTTGAAACTCAATTTCCCAGCCACAAACAACGAAGCTGAGTATGAAGCGTTGATTGCTGGATTGAAACTTAGCAGGGAACTCGGAATAAAATCGATTGAAATCTTTTGCGCTCACAATTGGTAGTGTACCAAGTTCGTGGAGACTATCAAGCAAAGGGGCAGAGACTCGCCCCATACCTTGCACGAGTTCAAGAACTATTAGCGGACCTTCAATACTACGATATTTCCCATGTCCCGTGCGAGCAAAACAAGGAGGCCGATTCATTGGCAAAGTTCGTAAGTACAGGCGATGCACAACAAATGGGCTTGGTTTCCGTCCAAGTTTTGCAATTTCCAAGTGTAGACGAAATGGAGATAGATTTTTTTCTGGAAACAAAAATTGAAAAGGAGTCATGGATGACCCCATTCAAACAATACATACTACACGGAACCTTGCCCGATAGAAAGAACGAGAGACGGCAAGTCCTTCGTAAAGCTTCAAGATACATAATGCAAGATGGAATAATGTATCAGAGGGGGTTCTCGGTTCCCCTACTCCGGTGCATCGCCCATGATGAGGTAAAAACGAGTTTTGATGGAAGTGCATGAAGGAGAATGTAGTGACAATATTGGAGGGCAAACACTCGCAAAAAAGATCCTCCGCTATGGATATTATTGGCCAACTGTAAATCGGGACGCTGTAGACTATGTGAAAAAGTGCGACAAATGCCAAAAGTTTGCGAAAATCCCAAGAGCTCCGCCAACGGAACTCATACAAATGGTTAGTCCTTGGCCATTTGGGATTTGGGGGATCGATATAATCGGTTCCTTACCTATTTCTAAAGGTGGTGCAAAATATGCAATTGTTGCAGTTGATTATTTCATCGTATGAAACATTATATGCCATTTTGGTCTCCCACGAACTATCATTACGGACAACGAAACTCAATTTGAAAGTAGGGAGTTCAAAGATTTTTGCCAAAAATATCACATTGAGAAAAGATTTTCAACGGTCGTTCACCCTAAAACAAATGGGCAAGTTGAAGCCGTAAATAAAATAATCAAGTCAATATTAAAGAAACGTTTGGAAAAGGCTAGAGGTAAGTGGGTGGATGAGCTTCCGACAATACTCTGGGCTTACAGAACCACCCACAAGTCCGTGACTGGCCATACTCCATTCACCTTGGCATACGGCACTGAAGCTGTGATACCCATCGAACTTGAAGTTCCTTCTCATCGGGTAACCTACTATGATTCCAAGACGAATCAGAATCTCTTATTGGAATCACTAAACTTTGTTGATGAAAAACGCGAAGAAGCTGATTTGAGAGCGGCTACACATAGGAACAGAATTGCTCGATATTATAATGAAAAAGTCCGACCAAGAAGTTTCAATGTGGGCGATCTTGTTTTGAAACGAGTCTTTCCGGCCCCATCACATATGAATCCCACATGGGAAGGTCCATATGTCATCGAACGGAAGCTTGGAGAAGGAACTTTCAGGCTAGCGACCGTAGATGGCGCGACACTCCCCCGAGCATGGAATGGAGAACACTTGCGCCGTTATTACACTTAGCACCACTATTACGTTTTTTAGTTGTAATTATTTCCAGTTTACGTTCCTTTCGTTGTTTTAGTTGTCAGCATGTAATAAGACGATTTAGTCTATTTTTATTTGTTATGATCAATAAAGGCTTGAAGCTGCTTTTTCCATGAACTATTATTGTTACCATATAGTGCATTTCAGTGTTGGAAGTTTAAATTGCATTATTTTGTCTGGCGTATGAACGCGCATTCATGACTGGAAAATCTCTAAGTCCCCAGAGTGCGGACTAGAGTACTCTGAGTCCCCAGAGTGCGGACTAGAGTATAAATGACTGAAAAATCTCTAAGTCCCCAGAGTGCGTAATAGAGTACTCTGAGTCCCCAGAGTGCGGACTAGAGTATACACGACTGAAAAATCTCTAAGCCCCCAAAGTGCGGACTAGAGTACTCTGAGTCCCCAGAGTGCGGACTAGAGTACTCTGAGTCCCCAGAGTGCGGACTAGAGTATAATGACTGAAAAATCTTTAAGTCCCCAGAGTGCGGACTAGAGTACTATGAGTCCCCAGAGTGCGGACTAGAGTATAAACGACTGAAAAATCTCTAAGTCCCCAGTGCGGACTAGAGTACTCTGAGTCCCAGAGTGCAGACTAGAGTATAAACGACTAAAAATCTCTAAGTCCCCAGAGTGCGGACTAGAGTACTCTAAGTCCCCAGAATGTGGACTAGAGTATAAACGACTGAAAAATCTCTAAGTCCCCAGAGTGTAGACTAGAGTACTCTGAGTCCCCAGGGTGCGGACTAGAGTATAAACAACTTCGAAATCTCCAAAGTCCGCTGAGCGCGGACTGGAATGTTCTGAGTTCCCAGAGTACGGATCAGAGTATAAGCGATTAAAAAAATCTTCGAGTCATATGGAAGTGAACTAGGGCTTATGTAGCTCACAAGGTTTCAGATTTCGACTACGAGTTATACAGTGAGATGAACAACAAAAGTCATTTGAAAGACAAAGAATGAAGTTTTATTCATTAATTCAAAATGAAGTCCTACTACAACTTCTCCCAAACTCGGGGCAAAAAGTCTATCTACAACGGCTATGAAAATAAATAAAAATAATTACACAATCCAGACTGATTTTCATTGAACGAGCAGGATAACTACTTCTTTGTCTTCTTCTCCTTCTTTGGCTTCTCAGACGATTCTTCCCCCATGCGTTTTCTCTTGGACGTTTTACTCGCTAATGAAGGGGTGTCCAAAGAAGGAGGAGGAACTTCCTGTGGCCTAATCCCACCGGTAAGGATAACCTTTAAAGGCCTGTTCAGTGGGTCATCAAGTTCGACCACTTGGGACTCGACCTTGATCTCAACTTTTTTCTTTTTCTCTTCCGCAAGTTGCTCCTTCATTCTCACTTTCGAAGTGTGTCCTGAGGCGCCCGTAATCTCAACTTCACAACTTTCTTCGACGGGTGACGAAGTGTCAGACTTGTCCTCGTCAAGCGCCTCAATCACTTGAGCATCAGGACCGGGCGTCTCTCCCGCTTGGATAGCCCCGCTCGCCTTCTCCCTCTCCTCTTTGGAGTTGGCTCAGGATCAGAGTGGCCTATGTAAAAACACGAGAGACAAGCGTTAAATACAATAACCTCTCACAAAAATCGATGACTCTTTGAACTTTAAGAAGAAAGGTTATGTACCCGGTTCTTGCTGACTCTCCACCGTCCGAGGAGTCTCACCCTCTGGAATGGGAGAAAGAACATGAATGTCAAGGCCAGGGTCTTCCAAGTCGTAATCAACGTGCCGCTCGAACGGATCAAGTGATGGCCGACCAGTCGATTGAGTCGGGGGAGGAGCTGGAGACCCGGTCCCAGACGGACCGACAATGTCATTCTTTCCTCCTGACGGGGAAGGACCTTTGCTATAGAGAGCCCTCGCTGCAAACAAGTCTGAAGGCTCATTCCCCCTGAGAAATTCCTTTGCTAAAGCCTCCTCATCAACCTCCTCGATACCCGATTTCACCTTTCTAATCTTTATAAGAGTGTCCCACAGCTCGGCTAGAGATTCGAGGTAACCCTCGCCAAGAAAAGTCAAATCCCGATGCATGAGGACGCGAGCGTTATATTCTGCTATAAGCGGGTCGAACAAGCACTTGATCTCCTCCCTGCCGGCCTCGGCAGCCGCCTCAAGGCGCGAATCGATATCAGAGAGCGCCATCTTTTTACCTTCCTCACGGGCTATCTCCTTCAGTGCTTCGGCTTTGGAAAGCTCCTCATCTAGTTATGTTTTGAGGAGTCGAGTGGCAACAATCTCGTCGCAGTAACGTTGCGATTCCTCTTGAGCAGCCACCTTTTCTTTTTTCTCTTTGAGAAATAGCTCCTCCAGCTCTTTGACTCGTTGAGCAAGCACGTCTCTATCCTTTCGAACAGAATCTTTCTCTAAAGCTAAAGCCCCTCAACGTTGAACCGCTTCGTTAATTTCTTTCTTATGTGTCGTCTCCAGACGACTAACGGCCTCCGTTGTGTCTTTACCATTCTTTTGAGCAGCTTCGAGTTGAGACTTGTAGGAAGAGAGCTCTTCATCCTGAGCTTTAATGATGTCTTTGTCATGAATAGCCGCGAGCTTCAGACGGTCGATCTCATGTTGACGCTCAATACAGACTTCCGAGACTTTTTCAACCAAATGGACGAATGTGTTGGACGTAGACGTCGTTGTTACATGCAATGGCACTTTGCTTGACGTGTCCCGGAATAGGATGGATCGCAGGAAGGAACTTCAGACCATCAAAGAATATTTTAGGGAACGTAGCCTTGAGCTCGGCCAACTTTCCCGATATCGACGGATCTTGTACGAGAGTAGGAGGATTTGGTTTTGAAACCACAGTTTCCTTGTGAGGCATTGTGCTGGAAGAGCCTGAGTGTTGATCGCGGGGAGTATCAGATTGGGACCCTTTATGGCCAGATTTCTCCCTGCCTTGTTCTGTGTGAGAAGGAGAGTTATGATGAGCTGAAGGATGATGGTAAGTTTTCCTTCGGGATGACGAATCCCAGGAGCGGTAATCTTTGTTGCTATCATCATCCCTATCCCGACGTTTGTCGGAGCCCGAATCTCGCCTAGAATGATCGAAAATAGAGGAACCGCGGAGGTGGTCAAATTCGTAAGAACGCCCCATATCACCTGCACAAAAATTAAATGAACGCGGGTTAGCCAGAATCACATAGTGACTAAAGATTGAGTGCATGGTGAAGTGTAAGTGTTATCGTGTGTGTCCTAGTGTTCCCCCCCAACGGACCAGTTTTTTTAGGTTTACTAATTGGAGTTTTTTCTCCTTGATTTTGGACTTGAGCATCTCCATCGCCTTTCGTGGGCGAGCGAAGCTTCAAGGCTTCCGGATCATCGAAACCGTAATTAAGCAAATCGTCGGGAATAGTGACCTTGATCATCTTCTCTATCGCCTCTCTAACTAGATCTTGACCTAAGACCAATCTATCTCCAGTTTCCAACCAACATGCTACTGATTTGCATGGCCTTCCATACAAAGTTTCAAAAGGCGCTATTCCAATACTAGTCTTATAACCATTGTTATAGAAAAAATCAACTAAGTGTAGGTGATCTTCCCAAGATCCACCAAATTCCAATACACAAGCTCTCAATAAATCCTCGAGTACCTTATTGACTCTCTATGTCTGCCCATCTATCTGAGGGTGATATGTTGTACTCATCTTAAGCTTGCTACCCAACACATCCTTTAGACTCCTCCAGAATTCACAAGTGAACAAAGCATCTCTGTCACTGATTATACTACTAGGAATTCCATGTAGTCTAACTATGTTCTTTATAAACAACTTAGCTAAAACATGTGCCGTCCTGGTTGACTTAACCGGAATGAAATGGGCACTCTTGGTCAACTTGTCCACTATAACCCATATACTTTCATTTCCTCCATCTGACCTTGGCAACCCGTCTATAAAATCCATAGATATCAAATCCCATTTCCAAACTGGAATCTCCAAAGGTTGAAGCAACCCACTTGGCTTCTGATGTTCGACCTTCACTTGTTGATAGTTTGCACACTGCCTAACCCACAAGCCAACATCCCTCTTCAAATCTTCCCAATAGAAGTTCCTCTTCATATCTTGATACATCTTAGTCCCTCCAGGATGAATCGTAAACTTGGACCGATGGCATTCTCCAAAAACTTCTTTTCTCAAGTCCTCAACATTTCAACACACAACCGTCCCTTCTTTCTCAACCATCCTCTCTAATCAAGACTATAATCCTTCAGATAATCGATCTCGGTTCTAACCTCAAGCCTTCTAATCCTCTCGGCTAACACTGGATCCTCTTTCTGCTTAGAAGCAATCCTTTCGATCAATACTGGTTGAACTTCTAAAAAGGACAACATGACGGTACTCTGACTAGAACTAGCAGTCGATCTTCAATGCAAAGATCACCGCACCCAATTCCAAATAATGAGTATGATATTTCACTTCATGCGTTCTAAGTTATCATGTAGGCAATCACTTTACCCTTCTGCGTTACCACAACTCCTAATCCAGTCCCGCATGCATCGGTATACACCACCAATCCTTGGTTTCCATCTGGAACTACTAACATATGTGCATTGGTCAACAAATGCTTTAACTTAAGGAATGCTTCCTCACATTTGTCGGACCAGACAAACTTCACCCCCTCCCTAGTTACTTAGTCAAAAGTGCTGCTATCCGCGAGAAATCCTTAATGAATCTCCGGTAATAGCTAGCAAGTCCAAGAAAACTTCTAATCTCAGTTACCGTCTCTGGTCTTTTCCAATTATTAATAGCTTCGATCTTATCTGAATCGACTGACAAGCCCTACTCTAAAACCACATGACCAATTAACTTAACCTCTTACTTCCAAAAATGACACTTGGTAAACTTTAGAGTACACTAAGATGATCCTCATGCTCTCTTTAATCTTTAGAGTACACTAAAATGTCATCTATAAACACTAACACAAACCTATCCAAAATTCTCGAAAGACTCGGTTCATCAAATCTACGAAGAAAGCAGGTGCATTCGTTAACCCGAATGGCATTACTAACCACTCATACGAACCATACCTAGTCTGAAATGCTGTCAATGGAATACTGTCCTCTGCCATTCTTAACTGATGGAAACCTATTGCCAAATCCAACTAGGAAAACACTCTGGCTCCACACAACTGATCAAATAGATCATCAATTCTCGACAAAGGATACTTATTCTTAATCGTCCTCTCATTTAACTTACGATAGTCGATACGCATCCTCAACGATCCATCTGGTTTCTTCACGAACACCGGGGCTGCTCCCCAAGGCGAACCGCTTGGTCTAATAAAATTCCTTCCTTCTAGATCCACTACTGCACCTTCAATTCCTTCATCTCAGTCTGTATCATTCTGCTAGGTGGTCTACTAATAGGTTCAGCTCTTGGCACAAGATCTATCCGAAACTCAACAGCTCATTTCGGTGGTGTCCTATAATCGGCTCAAAGACATCTACAAACTCTCTTGCCACTCGAACCTGACTTAACTCTTCTCCTACTTCCATAGGACTTAACAAAGCACAACTACTCTGGTCAAAATTCTATAGTGAGAATATGATTCTGTTATGCCTATCAGGGTGTCTTAGTGATATCTCCCCATCCTGGCAAAATATCCTAGCCTCATACTTACCCAGCCAATCCAAACCTAAAATGATTCCGAAATCTACAAAATCAAAAACATATAGACTACATGCAAGTTTATGACCTAATAAGTCAAGTCTAATGGGTCACATCTCATCCCAAGAGTTGCATACCCTCCTATTGGATTCGCAACCCTTAAGGATGTAACAAGGTATGTGGGTTCTAAGCATAACCTATCAACCAAATTATGAGATATAAATGAATGTGATGTACCGGTATCAAATAGTATCCTAATTGGTATACTCTGAATCAAAAGCATACCTTCCATCACAGTCTTCCCTTTTTTAGCTACAGTAGGTATAGCAGATGATGGTCCAACAGCAAAAATCTTTCCCTTGTCCGCCCTGACTGGCTCTAAACACCGGTTCTTATAATGCCCAACCTAGTCACAATTGAAGCACTTCACGTTCTTCTTTTCCGTAGCCTTCTTCTCCTTGCCTGACCGTCACTCATGAGCATAATGACCCTTGTTGTCACACTTGAAGCAAACTAAATCAGCCTTTGCCTTCTTGGTAGCCTCTCCCTTCTTCTTAAATAACTTCCTCTTCTTTGTCTGAGAACCCTAGGATTCAACTGGCTTTTATCTAGCACAATTAGCAAGCATCTCCTCATGGCGGCTTGCCATTCCACAACTATGTTACAAGGATCACAGATATGTGTCAGGGCCGCCCTAGTAATCTCAGGCCTTAATCCTCGAATGAACCTCTCATTCCTTCTGATAACGGTGTCTATAGTAGCATACCTATATCGGGACAACTCATCAAACTTAGCAGCATACTCAATTACCGACATCTCTCCCTACACCAAATCCATAAAATTTCTCATCAATGCTGACTTAGCAACTTCAGATAAAAAGCTCTGTTCAAATCTCCTTCTAAAATCTGCCCAAGTCAACTCCTCCTCCGGAACTCCGGTAGTAACACTATTCCACCAATAAAGTGTTGCCCCTTGCAACTGTCTAGAGGCCAGCCTCCTCTTCTGCTTATCATCCAAACCCAAATCAGTGAAGATCCTCTCACTATGCAACAGCCAATTCTCAACTTCTATAGCATCCTCCGTTCCCATAAACGGTTTCCCACCAAGACTGGTGTAGTCTCTGCTTAGCTTAGCATAATTATTCCCAATTGGAGCCGCATGATTAGCTCCTCCCACATTTCCAGCAACACCAGCAGAAGCTCCAGCTTGTATCATATTGATGAAAAACTGATACATTGCTCTCATATCCACTGGTGGATTTCCAGCACCCACATTGGCATCTGCATTTTGGTTAGCATTACCTGGGTTCCTCCTGGTGGGTCGAGCATTTTCGTTGATTGTTGTGCTTCCTACACCGAGATTTCCTCTTTCGTTTCCTACCTCCATATCCTCTTTCTCTCAAATCTACATACGACCCTTAGTAAGATACAGAAGAACGGTCTAAGAGAGTAGGGAATACGTACTTATATATATATATATATATATATCAAATACAAGTACGTTACTATAGTGTTAACCCAAACCCCGATCTTATTTTCTAGTTCATTGGTTCATGTTTTGAAAAATCTTTTAGGTTTAAATTTCTTTTAAGTTTCATAAACCTATGCTCTGATACCTACTTATAACATCCCCTACTTAAAGGCCCAAAACTAACTGCTATGGATGCTGTAGTCATCTATAGTTATTAATCCTCGACGACCAAATACGGTAATGTTGGATACATTGATAAAACAGAAGCACATGGATATGAAAAAAAAATTAAATCAACAAACAACATTCTCATTCCATTTCAAAGCATTTCTAATTCATTACATAATCCCAATACGAGAACCACATTCATAGAAAATATCATTCTTACAACATACGTCAAGAGCGACATATGAAGATGCCCCCTTGGATGATCAAAGTATATAACAAGGCAATTAAACATCTTTGCCTTTACAACAAAACATAGTGGGATCAAAATAGAAGAGAACTCTAAATAGCTATCATGCCTCCTCCACGTCTCCGGAAGCTTATTCGTCTAAAGAGGTACCTGAAAACCTCAACTCTCAAACAACTCAAAATCAATTGTGCACCTGAGAGTTTAAGAGGAAAACATAAACTTCGAGTCAGACATAAAGCCCAGTATGAATAATAATCTACCATCTCAAAACCATTTTGATATCTAGTGAGACCACACCGTTTAGCAAAACGGGTTTTCCCCTCACTAATATCTTATTCAAAACTTTATAAAATCATATACTGTGCTCCTACATCCACAATGGTTAAAACATAGCAATTCAAAATAATATGATGGTATGTAAACAAGTAAATCAATTCTAGATTACCGATCCCCATTCATTTTTGACTATCTATCTCAGTTATAGTTTCTAGGGTCACTATTAACCTAATAGTTTTCAAGGGCTGACTATTAACCTGTTTAACACTTATGGACTCTCTGTCCAGTTTCATAGTTTTCATGGGATCACTAAGAACCTATTGGCCCTGCCAATAACTTCATTGTTTCATGGGTTCTCCCTGAACCTATTGGTATCTCCAATAACTTCCCTCTTATCCTAGTTTTCATGGGTTGACTAAGAACCTATTAACATCTATCAATAACTTAATCCGGATATAGTTTTCATGGGTTCACTACAAACCTATTGGCCCTCGCCAATAAATCAATCTAATCATAGTTTTCATAGGTTTACTATGAACCTATTGGCCCTTGCCAATAAATTTTTCCTAAACATTGTTATCATGGGTTTACTATGAACCTGTCCACCTGACAACTTCTTTAGTCAATATTTTGGCATCCTACATTCTGGTCTATCTGACCTTCTGGATGCAATTCTACAATAGTTATCATTGGGTTTACTTTAAAACATAACTTATTGGGTCTAAGTGAATACAAGCGAAAGTACCCCTTTTGAAACCTTTAATCTTTATATATAAAATTGTTAGGGGAAAATTGATGGCTTCGGAACTATCCTTTCGAAAGCTCAAAGAATTTAAGTAAAATATCTAAAGGTTAACTTCGAAACCCTTTTTTGAAGCCATCGCCTTCGAAACCCTTAACTCTTTCGAAAGCTTTAGGAAGTGGCTAAGTACAGGTTTAAAAAAAAGCTACCTTCCAAATTGGTTGATCACTTCAATCCATTGAAAGGCATAGGAACGACAAAAGGGTTTCGACTTGGTCGAACCTACCCTTTTCGAAAGCATTAGATTTAAAACTAAGTAACTTTTTTGGAAGCTACAATTTAAACAAGAGGCGGCAACCCATTTTGAAAGCAATTTAGAAAGACCTCTTTGAAAGCTTTTTTTTTGATTCGTTCGAAAGCTTTTAGCAAAACAAGCCAGGCGCTTATCATTTGAAAGTAAAACATAGGTTTCTTCCCCATTGAAAGCGATGCTTTCGACACCATGCCTTCCGCCTTTCTCCAATCCACTTCGTACCAACATTGTTGATACCCTATGTATTGTTTCCGACTTGGTTTCGACTAGGCTGGGTCGAAGCGGAAGTAATGGGTCGAAAGGTACTTCTAAAAGAGGCGGAACCCACTTTTCTGGGTAAAACTGATTTAATACCAATTAAAGTAAATATTTTATAACTAACCTGCCTACTTGTAAACATTTGATTGGTTTCCATAACTTTTCAAATTCTTACCAAAATAATTGCAGCATTATTTCAGATCTTAACATGGATTAATTTAACAAATGAGCCATTCCATTAAGCAAAACCAATAAAACAATTAAGTTCTTCCTCTAAAATAATTTTTATTTCCTTAGTAAATTACTTAGAAAAAATCCCCAAAAATTACAGAAATTCACTTTCAATATGTTATCTAACATATAAAAATTTCAGACCCAAATTCTTTATAAAATAATCAAAAATTAATTTCTAAACCCAATTATTCATATTAAATTTTCCATAGCATGGAAAATTACAAAAATTGAAACCCATCTCTTTACATGACATATAATTTTCCCATGGCATTCGAAATCAATTATAATCGGTTTTACCTTTAAAACCGTATAATATCATATTTAAACAATTTTGTTTAGATAAAACATGTTATAGTCCAAGCATATCATCATCCATATCATCATTAAAATGGATTTAATCTTAAACCTGAAAAGCAATGATCATAAAACAAAATAAAGATGATATACATTATTATTCACCTTGATTAGGATAAGGAATTTGAGATTTGATTGAGATTAATTTCCTTTAGCTTGAATCCTTAGCATTAGATTGAATTTCTCTTCTTTTCTTCCTTAGCAATGGCCGGCTCCTATTATGTTTTATGTTTGTTTTTGTTTTGCTAAAATGAACGTGAATAGATGGAAACAAGAATATATAAAGGTAATGGGTTATGTGCGGCTATTTCGTAATATGCTGTGACGCCCCACCTCTATGCTCATAATAACAAAGAGTATTAAAGGAAATACTGTCTATTATTACGAAGAATAAGGCTGGATAGGAGCGACCATCCGTAATTGGCCTTACACTAATATTGGTTATCTCGATAGGAGTGGTACATACTTTTTATTTTTCTTCTATTATTTATTTACTCCCATCGACACACCCAATACTAGTATAAAACGAACTACGACGGTTCATAATAGTTTAGGACATTAGATATAACAATAACACAGATAATATAAATGCGGAACACAGATAAAAACAAAAGTCTCATATATATATAACTAATGTCAGTTAATACATAGTTGACACAATACATATGATACAACTACAACTGTCGACTCTAGAAGTTATATATACAAGTACATTATCGACTAATATACATGAATACATATCGTTCTATACAATGACATGACTACTACAAAATGACATTGACAACTTCAGAAGATGTAAAAAGTCTTCATATCCTGAACAACAACTCAAAGAAGAAAATCTACAACCTGAAATAACTCGGGTCTGACCCGAGTATTACATTCAAAAGAAAATAATACACGGGTCAGTCTAATTCAAACTCAGTTATTAGTGCATAGAAGCAATAATAATCTCAAATAGATGACAGTCACAGAAATCACGTATATCCAACTCTCGATACGAGAATTGGATAACGGTAGGTATAACACTAAACAGTGTTAAACAACAAATCAACAATCCAAATCAGAATACAACTCCAAAGCATTGAAATTAATCAACGAAACAATTTAACAAATCGAAACATCAATTTAAAACTGTCAAATCTGGTAGGGCTGCAGTACACGCACGCGTGTACTGCCTCGCCACTACAAAACAACTCAAAACAATACTAAACAAGATCAGAGGCAACAAGTGAAACAAGTTCAACATGTCACAAAGCAAGGCACAGTGAAATAGCAAACTGAAGGTGAGAGCACCAATGATATGGCACTACAACACTCAACAGAAAAAGACGCAAACCAGCCTCATTAGAAATTAAGGTCACCAGTGAAGCACAATGACTAAATGCAAATGGATACAAAGCATCAATGCAATGTATCGGATTCGAGAACAAAGGCAGTGCAGCAGCATAAAGCTTTATCTAAGAGAATACGAAATATGTACACAAGTGATGGTACATAACAAACTGCACATGGCAAATGAATCATGGGTACAACGGTGAAACAGATCAAATAACATCAAGTAAAGAACTCAACCCGTGAACAAAGTGACACAGGGAACTCAGACAATACCAACAAGTACAGAAGTGAAGGTCGAGTGAACAAAGTGACACAGGGAACTCAAAAGCAACTAATCAGCAACCCAGACCAACTAGACAAATGAATCCAGTGCTAACATGAACAGAATGAACTTCAATGAACAACTCCAACATGAATATATAGGTTACAAATGTCGCAGACCTGAGTGCAGCAGTGAATGGTCACAAGTGCACCAGAATACAAAACAGCTAATTGAACTCATGTGGATAGTGCGGCCAAGATCAAGCATGATACAGCAACAAATTCTAGAAATGTCAAAATGGAAATCAAGGTAACAAGTGTCCCAGATTAATGCAAACAATACAGTACAGTGAACTGAAGTGTAGCCCCAAGTGTGCAACTGCACTAGGCCAAATGCTAACAAGTAACAAAACTCAAGTGTGATGTACACATCAGCCGAGATCGATACATGGAGCTACAGACATGTATCATAAACACACTAAAACAGTGAACAGTAATGGTGCAACCACTTGTGTAGGGTTAACAACATATGCATGCACACATACAATGGTATGTATGCATATACATGAAGACACAAAATAATCAAGCAGCAAGGATAAAAATCAAAATGCCACAGATAATTTTGTAACAGCCGTAAAATTGAACTAGGACAGAAGTGCTGTCGGGGCAGTAGACAATGAACGACACAAAATCAACCCGGTAGCCTGCTCGAATCAAATTCAATGGAAACCAAGATCGAAATCCAAATCTGCACCGTTCAAATTCGAACTGTGGTGGCCAAGTAAATTGACCATGTCACGAATTTGGAACGTAAGTATCAAGAAACAGTATACACGTACAAATCTACACAAATAACCCGAACTAGCAGAGACCGGAGTACAAGCAAAGATAACAAAGATCATCAAGTTGATTACAACATGAACAGGTAAGCAGCAAACACTATGGCATGTTCGAATGCAAATCGAAGCCCGAGGTGAATGTACGTGTCAACAAATCAAAGTTAAGCTCGAAGTTGCCAGAATTTCACAACTTAGTTCACTTCAAATAAACAGATTAAAGGCAGAGCCGAGGCAATCAAAATCCACTAAGTCAGAAATCAGAACTCACACATCGATACAAAGTCGTACAGTCGAGATGAGTTAAATTGCCCATTTCACAAATATATACGGGCTCAAAACAAGGGATTCAAACCCTAATAAACAAGACATCATCGACTAAATCAAGTAAAAACCCCAGTCACGAAATTCGAACAGCACAATCGAAGTCAAGATAGCCACAAAATAGTTTGAATTAGATGTGAGTCGAACTCACCATTTTTCGACGAGGCAGTGAAGCCAAAGCTTTATCATTCGAAGCGTAGGTGACTCGATCAATTGAGGAGCAGCCGTGCAAGACGATGTAACTCTCGATCGACAAAAGAAACGAATGCCATTTCAAAGCATCCCGAAGTCGAACGACGAAGAAGGGTAGCCATTAATTTGTGAAGCCCTAGTTTTCGGGGAGACGAACGAAAACATCGAGCGTGCCCCAATTTGATTGAAGAACGAACGAACGCCGCCATTAATTTTTTTTCGTTCGAATGTTTTTAATTAGGGTTCGAATGAAAAATGGTAAAGGGGGGAACGGGTTGAATAGATTGAAAAGGGAACGGCTATTTGCCTTTGTAAATTTTCACGGCCCAATGAAAAATAGACCACTATTTAAATTTTCAAAGCACATCAACACTTAACAGGTTTTTCAAAAGAGTTTCAAACTGGTTTTAAAATTCCAAACAGCCATTAGCTAGGAAAGGTAATCGTCCAGAGATGATAAATAATCGGTATGCAATACCAGGTTGTTACAGACTCCCCTCCTTATAAAAATTGCGTCCCCGCAATTTTCCTAATCAAGATTGTCCATAACAATTTTCTTCTAACCTAAACTAGTTATGTTAGAAAAATAAGAATTGAGAACACAATTATCAAAGAAATTGCGTCCACGCAATCATAGGGAATAAATGGATAAAAGGTAACAACCAAAAGAGCACGGCAATGTCGAATGTACAAGCAAAGCAAGTGTCAGCGGGGAAGTATTAGATAAGAAATCAAAAGGTTCGACTGCTTCAAATCAAAAGAATCAACATCGTGGGAATCAGGGATCAAAATCAGACGACTAACAAAAGCAAGAACAATCGAGTTCCAGCAACTAAAAGAGAAGGAAAAACAGAGCAGAAATCCCATACAGAGCACGAATTGAATGTGAGTAAATCAAATTACTCACCTGAATCGCCAGAGAAAAAGACGAAGCTCAAATCTCAAAAGTCGCAAATATTCAATCATCAAAAACGATAATTGAATTTTCAAATCGCAAATATTTACTTATCTCAAACGATAATCAGAAGACAAATCAAATATCTGATTATCTCAAACGATAGTCAGAAAACAAATATTCAATTATCAAAAACGATAATCAAATTTCTCAAATCAACAAATATTCGATTATCACAAACGATAATCAAATTTCAAATTCAACAAATATTCGATTATCAAAAACGATAATCAAATTTCAAATTCAACAAATATTCGATTATCAAAAGCGATAATCAAATTTCTCAAATCAACAAATATTCGATTATCACAAGCGATAATCAAATTTCAAATCAGCAAATATTTAATTATCAAAAGCGATAATTAAATCTCATATCAACAAATATTTAATTATCTAAAGCGATAATTAAATCTCAAATCAACAAATATTTAATTATCAAAAGCGATAATTAAATCTCAAATCAGCAAATATTTAATTATCACAAGCGATAATTAAATCTCAAATCAACAATTATTTAATTACCAAAAGCGATAATTAAATCTCAACTCAGCAAATATTTAATTATCACAAGCGATAATTAAATCTCAAATCAACAATTATTTAATTATCAAAAGCGATAATTAAATCTCAAATCAGCAAATATTTAATTATCAAAAGCGATGATTAAATCTCATATCAGCAAATATTTAATTATCTAAAGTGATAATTAAATCTCAAATCAACAAATATTTAATTATCAAAAGCGATAATTAAATCTCAAATCAGCAAATATTTAATTATCACAAGCGATAATTAAATCTCAAATCAACAATTATTTAATTATCAAAAACGATAATTAAATCTCATATCAGCAAATATTTAATTATCAAAAGCGATAATTAAATCTCATATCAGCAAATATTTAATTATCAAAAGCGATAATTAAATCTCAAATCAGCAAATATTTAATTATCACAAGCGATAATTAAATCTCAAATCAACAATTATTTAATTATCAAAAGCGATAATTAAATCTCAAATCGGCAAATATTTAATTATCAAAAGCGATAATTAAATCTCATATCAGCAAATATTTAATTATCTAAAGCGATAATTAAATCTCAAATCAACAAATATTTAATTATCACAAGCGATAATTAAATCTCAAATCAGCAAATATTTAATTATCAAAAGCGATAATTAAATCTCAAATCAACAATTATTTAATTATCAAAAGCGATAATTAAATCTCAAATCAGCAAATATTTAATTATCAAAAGCGATAATTAAATCTCATATCAGCAAATATTTAATTATCAAAAGCGATAATTAAATCTCAAATCAGCAAATATTTAATTATCACAAGCGATAATTAAATCTCAAATCAACAATTATTTAATTATCAAAAGCGATAATTAAATCTCAAATCAGCAAATATTTAATTATACTAAGCGATAATTAAATCTCATATCAGCAAATATTTAATTATCTAAAGCGATAATTAAAAGCACAAATATCTGATTATCAAAAATGATAATCAAAACTCATATCAACAAATATCTAATTATCACAAGCGATAATTAGAAACAACAAATATTTAATTATCGATACGATAATTAAATCTCATAACATCAGATATCTAATTACCTGCAGATAATTAGAAACAACAAATATCTAGAAATCAATTAAGAAGACTAGAAAATCAACATAAAAGCTTGGATCGATCCCATCAGATGGCGAGTTTTTAATTCGCCGCACGTGCATCTCAGAGTGGCCGAAGCCTACCAAGTACTCAACATAATTTTGGCGCCCATCAGATTGACCCGAAGGTCCGCAGAGTGACCCGAAGGTCTAGTACTGGTATTTGACCCGAAGGTCCACAGAGTGGCCCGAAAGCCCAACAAATGACTCGAAGGTCCAGCAAATGACCCGAAGGTCCTCATAGTGGCTCGAAAGCACACGAAAGCATCAAAATGTTTCAATTAACGAGTCCGGAATTAACCGAAATAGCAAACGCACATGTCCCATACCACGTGTTTTACTAAATCGTTTGATTCTCTTCATCGTTTCCTTGAAAGTGCAAAATTGTGTATTTTGTAAAAATACATTTCACATTCTCAAACGGACAAGTCCGGAATTAAGCGAATCAGTAAAAGAAAGGGGTCATAGTCCTCGATTTTGCTGAAACGTTTAAATCGCTTCCTCATTCTTTTGAAAGCGCAAACTGTTAAAATTTCTGAAAACAATTTTATTTATTTTGTAAAAATAACAATTCACATTCTCAACTGGACAAGTCCGGAGTTAAGCGAAACAGTAAAAGAAAGGGGTCATAATCCTCGATTTTGCTGAATCGTTTAAGTCGCTTTCTCGTTCTTTTGAAAACGCAAACTGTTAAAAATTTATAAAACAATTTTCATTTTAAAACGATTTTTCCAATCACGTGATTAAAACAGCAAATCAGTAACAATTTCGATAAGGAAATTGTACTTCTCAAAATACCGTAAAAACGGTTACAAATCAGCATTGCGGAATAACCGCTTGAAAATCCACTTTTAAAATTTGACGGTTACGGAAGCCAAAGCGACAGTAGTTTTAAAACGTCAAAATCACATCAAAACAATCTACATCAAAATGTAATATCAGTGAATTCTCATTCATCAAAATGCCACAAAACACCGTACTTCAAAATATAGCATTGGTGTAAAATTCCGTTGTAAAAATAACGGCAACAAAATACGTTTCATAACCAAGCATCGGTTCAACGTAAAATAAATGCAATAACGTGCAATTTAAATTTTTGCACGTACTACAAAATGAACAAAGAATCATTCAAATGTATCTTCAATGAAGATAATTTAAAACAGCAAAAATCTAATCAATAGATGATTAGTACAAAAGAAAGCCAGCGGAAATTTCAACAAAAATCACATATCTGCAATTTCTTCGAATCCTCAATTCGGATTCGAAGTTCTCAAAGAAATAAAATAATTACAGCTATGTAAACAACAAATGAAATTCATATCAATTTCGTATTTTGATTTTTAAATCAAAAAGATTATCAGTTGTACTCAGCGAAGACAGTTTCACTGTTTCCGCTGCGCACTCTGATAAACATAACACAAATCAATCAAATCATCAGAACACAATTTCACTATTATTTTTAAATAAAGTTATTTAAAAATTTCATCCAAATTTCAAAACTTTAGTTTTGACTCAAGCACAAATAAAACATCGACCAATAGTTGTAACATATGTTCCTTCCGAGTTAAGTTTTATATTATGTCCATAAACCCCAAGCTCTGATACCAACTGTGACGCCCCACCTCTATGCTCATAATAACAAAGAGTATTAAAGGAAATACTGTCTATTATTACGAAGAATAAGGCTGGATAGGAGCGACCATCCGTAATTGGCCTTACACTAATATTGGTTATCTTGATAGGAGTGGTACATACTTTTTATTTTTCTTCTATTATTTATTTACTCCCATCGACACACCCAATACTAGTATAAAACGAACTACGACGGTTCATAATAGTTTAGGACATTAGATATAACAATAACACAGATAATATAAATGCGGAACACAGATAAAAACAAAAGTCTCATATATATATAACTGATGTCAGTTAATACATAGTTGACACAATACATATGATACAACTACAACTGTCGACTCTAGAAGTTATATATACAAGTACATTATCGACTAATATACATGAATACATATCGTTCTATACAATGACATGACTACTACAAAATGACATTGACAACTTCAGAAGATGTGAAAAGTCTTCATATCCTGAACAGCAACTCAAAGAAGAAAATCTACAACCTGAAATAACTCGGGTCTGACCCGAGTATTACATTCAAAAGAAAATAATACACGGGTCAGTCTAATTCAAACTCAGTTATTAGTGCATAGAAGCAATAATAATCTCAAATAGATGACAGTCACAGAAATCACGTATATCCAACTCTCGATACGAGAATTGGATAACGGTAGGTATAACACTAAACAGTGTTAAACAACAAATCAACAATCCAAATCAGAATACAACTCCAAAGCATTGAAATTAATCAACGAAACAATTTAACAAATCGAAACATCAATTTAAAACTGTCAAATCTGGTAGGGCTGCAGTACACGCACGCGTGTACTGCCTCGCCACTACAAAACAACTCAAAACAATACTAAACTAGATCAGAGGCAACAAGTGAAATAAGTTCAACATGTCACAAAGCAAGGCACAGTGAAATAGCAAACTGAAGGTGAGAGCACCAATGATATGGCACTACAACACTCAACAGAAAAAGACGCAAACCAGCCTCATTAGAAATTAAGGTCACCAGTGAAGCACAATGACTAAATGCAAATGGATACAAAGCATCAATGCAATGTATCGGATTCGAGAACAAAGGCAGTGCAGCAGCATAAAGCTTTATCTAAGAGAATACGAAATATGTACACAAGTGATGGTACATAACAAACTGCACATGGCAAATGAATCATGGGTACAACGGTGAAACAGATCAAATAACATCAAGTAAAGAACTCAACCCGTGAACAAAGTGACACAGGGAACTCAGACAATACCAACAAGTACAGAAGTGAAGGTCGAGTGAACAAAGTGACACAGGGAACTCAAAAGCAACTAATCAGCAACCCAGACCAACTAGACAAATGAATCCAGTGCTAACATGAACAGAATGAACTTCAATGAACAACTCCAACATGAATATATAGGTTACAAATGTCGCAGACCTGAGTGCAGCAGTGAATGGTCACAAGTGCACCAGAATACAAAACAGCTAATTGAACTCATGTGAATAGTGCGGCCAAGATCAAGCATGATACAGCAACAAATTCTAGAAATGTCAAAATGGAAATCAAGGTAACAAGTGTCCCAGATTAATGCAAACAATACAGTACAGTGAACTGAAGTGTAGCCCCAAGTGTGCAACTGCACTAGGCCAAATGCTAACAAGTAACAAAACTCAAGTGTGATGTACACATCAGCCGAGATCGATACATGGAGCTACAGACATGTATCATAAACACACTAAAACAGTGAACAGTAATGGTGCAACCACTTGTGTAGGGTTAACAACATATGCATGCACACATACAATGGTATGTATGCATATACATGAAGACACAAAATAATCAAGCAGCAAGGATAAAAATCAAAATGCCACAGATAATTTTGTAACAGCCGTAAAATTGAACTAGGACAGAAGTGCTGTCGGGGCAGTAGACAATGAACGACACAAAATCAACCCGGTAGCCTGCTCGAATCAAATTCAATGGAAACCAAGATCGAAATCCAAATCTGCACCGTTCAAATTCGAACTGTGGTGGCCAAGTAAATTGACCATGTCACGAATTTGGAACGTGAGTATCAAGAAACAGTATACACGTACAAATCTACACAAATAACCCGAACTAGCAGAGACCGGAGTACAAGCAAAGATAACAAAGATCATCAAGTCGATTACAACATGAACAGGTAAGCAGCAAACACTATGGCATGTTCGAATGCAAATCGAAGCCCGAGGTGAATGTACGTGTCAACAAATCAAAGTTAAGCTCGAAGTCGCCAGAATTTCACAACTTAGTTCACTTCAAATAAACAGATTAAAGGCAGAGCCGAGGCAATCAAAATCCACTAAGTCAGAAATCAGAACTCACACATCGATACAAAGTCGTACAGTCGAGATGAGTTAAATTGCCCATTTCACAAATATATACGGGCTCAAAACAAGGGATTCAAACCCTAATAAACAAGACATCATCGACTAAATCAAGTAAAAACCCCAGTCACGAAATTCGAACAGCACAATCGAAGTCAAGATAGCCACAAAATAGTTTGAATTAGATGTGAGTCGAACTCACCATTTTTCGACGAGGCAGTGAAGCCAAAGCTTTATCATTCGAAGCGTAGGTGACTCGATCAATTGAGGAGCAGCCGTGCAAGACGATGTAACTCTCGATCGACAAAAGAAACGAATGCCACTTCAAAGCATCCCGAAGTCAAACGACGAAGAAGGGTAGCCATTAATTTGTGAAGCCCTAGTTTTCGGGGAGACGAACGAAAACATCGAGCGTGCCCCAATTTGATTGAAGAACGAACGAACGCCGCCATTAATTTTTTTTCGTTCGAATGTTTTTAATTAGGGTTCGAATGAAAAATGGTAAAGGGGGGAACGGGTTGAATAGATTGAAAAGGGAACGGCTATTTGCCTTTGTAAATTTTCACAGCCCAATGAAAAATAGACCACTATTTAAATTTTCAAAGCACATCAACACTTAACAGGTTTTTCAAAAGAGTTTCAAACTGGTTTTAAAATTCCAAACAGCCATTAGCTAGGAAAGGTAATCGTCCAGAGATGATAAATAATCGGTATGCAATACCGGGTTGTTACATATGCCCTTATGTTAATTAATTATCATATATAACCATTTATAAGCCCATTTATCTTGTTAAGCACGACCCATAATTTATTTTCAAATCTCAATCCCCTTATCACTCTAATAATTTACATTATTCTATTTAATTTATCTACTTAAATCTCCTGAATAACGTTATAAAAAATTAGGGGTGTTACAAGAATTCCTTTTCTTAAAATATGGCATGTCTCAAAACAAACACCTTTTGTTCCTTGATATAATAGAATATGTATCCATGATAATTTTTGGATACACTATAAACTTACATAAAACCGATCTTGCCTCAAGTTTACTGGGGTTATGTTCTTAACAAAGGCTGGACAACCCAAACCTTGAGGCAGTTAAGCTGGGCTTTCTTTCCAATTCATGTGGGGTAATAGGAATGGATTTAGACGGTACTTTATCCAATGTATATGTTGTGGTTTCTACCATATATCTCCAAAAGGAAAGAGGCAACTCAGCATCACTAATTATCGATCGAACCATGTCTAACAATGTTCAATTCATCCTTCCCAAAACAACATTGTATTGATAAGTATAGGGAAGAGTAGCTGAAGAGAGAATTCCATTCTTTTTAGGTACCCTTGGAGCACATATCCAATATACGTACTATGTATTTGGATTTTCCTATTAGTCTAGTTTTTTATTTCATCCTTATATTCTATGAATTTATTTTAGACCTATGATTTGTGTTTCATTACGTATCCATATCTAGGTAAATCATATGTGGATGTAATGAAGTAAGAGGTTCAAATTTTGGCAGTGGTAAGCATACGACCACATTTAACAATATGTACTGGTCCTAAGTGTTCATTAACTATCTCATTGCTCCTATTGAATGAAAAGCCTGGCCATTTTACCTTTAAGAAATGATTTAAAAGTACTAAATGATACATAATCAAATGATGGTAAAAACCCTTAGTTTCTTAACTCATTTAATCATTTTTTATACTTATATGGCATAACTACAATAACAAAGATAACTATCATTTATTTTAGATGATTATTATTTTCAATAGAAAATACATGATTATGATTATGTATATATAAATGACATTGCTTAGAGTACCAAAACAAACTATTTTATTATCATAACTAATATTCATAATACTTTCATTACAAATAAAACTATATTTGTTTTCTGTAAAATGGGAAATAGAAATTATTCGTCTAATGAAGTTTGGTACATAATAACTACTATACAAAATCAAAACGTGTCCACTAGCAAGTTGAACATGATAATCTCCAACCGCAATGGCAACTACAGTAGCTCCATTTGCAACTTGGAATTCATGCTTCCTATTACCATAGACCTATTGTTCCTACGTCCTTGTAACGAATTACAAATATGAGTTCCAGATCCAGTATTTATCACCCAACCAGAAGAACTTACAAACAAACAATTTTCTTTAAGGAAAACACCTTTAGGAGCAGAATCATATTCCTTCCCCTTAAGTGTCTTCAAAAAGTTGGGACAATTCCTTTTTTAGTGTCCATTCTTCAGACAAAAATGACACTCGCCTTTCTTTTTATTCACCTTAGCTTTACCCTCACCACCCTTTGGCATATGTTTTCTCTTCTTCGAACAATTCGATAAAGAAGTACCCTTGATAGCAAGCACTGAACTCGGTTTCTTAATAAACGTACTCTCAGTGGTCTATTAAGGAGGTCAACGATGGTACACTTCAAAAAAATTCAAATTAAAGTTAAATAAGAATATATAAAACTATGGAGTCAGTGGTCCAAGAATCAAATCAGACTCCATCTTGGCGTCAATATTTGTTCCCAACTCAGCCAATATTTCATTGTGCCCAATTATATTAAGTACATGATCTAGGATGGGAGTGCCCTTGCTCATCTCCGCATGGATCAATTTCCATGAGATCTCGTACCATGCAGTACGAGACTACTCACCATGCAACTTTTATAGGTGTTGGAATATAGATTGAACACCCATATTCTCTTTTGCCTTTAAAGCTCGAAGCTCATAGTTGACAACACATAACATTGTGCAAGCTCATAGTCCAGTGACCAATTTTCATAGTAATTAGTTGTTTGGGTTTAGGATCTTGTCGGGTTTATCCATAAGCTCACTGATGGCGACATACTACAGTTTTCCGTAGGCGAGTGCAATTTTAATGTTCCTTAACTAATCCTTATAGTTTGCGCTAGTTAATATGTCATTTCCTAAAGTAACTTCATAGCTGGCATTTGATCTATGCAAATTCGTTAGAGTAAATTAGATAATGTTGAATATATTATTATACTTATTAGATTGGTTTATTATATTTATCTAATAAGGTTCTCACTAAATTCTACATCCCTTAAAAACCTTTAAAATGATAAGGGGATTTTGTAAATCCTCTAGAAGGTTTTAGGACCTATTTATCGTGTTATTACAGTTTTGAGGGTGCTCGACAAAATTTAGCCCTCATAAACTTTAAGTAGCACTTACTAATTATATATCGTATATAATTCTAGCATACTTTTATTATGCTCCCAGTCATCTTTATGACTTCAAGGATGCTCAACAAATCATAAATTACATTTGATATTATAAACCTATCATTCTTTGTAGCCTAAGGGCAATTTTGTAACCCTTGTGGGTGCTCAACAAAATTACAAATATACTTAGGGATAATATAAATATCACATTAGATATTCTATGACTTGAGGGCGCTCAACAACCATAATTATGTAAACTACTATTTTTATGTTATAAATGATTAAGAGCATTTATATTTTAAATTCATAATTTAAAATAATTTTTTTGAGTATTATCGACACTATAAGGGAGATGAGTATAACTCATGACATCATACGTTTATATACATCCAATGTATACTCCTTTAAGTATTTGGGTTTTAATTCATTTAAGCATCCAGTTTTCAATATATTAATATATATATGTATATATTAACTTTATTATCAGATTTATAATTCATTAAGTTATATACATACATATATATATATATGCATCCTTTTTATAATTAAATGTTTTAATTAATTGTAAATATAACATCTATATTATATAAAATTTATATAATTTAAATTTGCATTTTACAACCCATCACAAATGATGTGCTATTTTATTTAAGTTTAAAGCAATTTAAAATTTATTTAATAATATTAAAAAATGCTTATCTGAATCAATGTTAAGGCAAAAAACATTTTTAAGCCATCCATAAGGGCATAACCTTAGATTAGACAACTTTGATGAGCCAGGTAAGGGCCAGGGGATTAGGCGGTTTTTTGTTTATAAGAACTTTCCTTGATTAGATTAACCATCTCCTTATTTAACACATGTTCCTTAACTACCAATCTAATTGTTTTCCCTAAGAGACCGCCCAACATGTTGATTAGTTATTCATATGAACACAATGCAAGCTCTAATATCATCATAGGATTAGGTGCATTGGTAGCGGGGTAAAATGAGATAATTTCAAAAAATCCTTTTATTAATTTGCATAAGATCTCATTTAGTGTTTACATGCATAAAATATTTGTAGAAAGTCATATTTAGCAACAAATAATAAAAGAGTTTGTAATTTATTTTAATTAATTAATTTGTATATTACAATTTTATGTTTGTCTTTTATGATTTAATTATAATATATATATATACATAATCTTTTGATTTAATTTTTTATAATTTAATTTTAAAGTATTTTCCTATTTACAATACAAACATAATAACAACAATAAATAGGTGATCTAACCTAGGGTATCCATGATGAACATACATCATGGGTATATAATTAAACATTGTGATTTATGGTTTAATAAATACACAATCAAGGTAATAATCATTTTAACATGGGGGTGTGTACGTTTATATATATAATGAATAGGTACAAATGTAATTATATTATGTACTGTATGTGTGTGTGTGTGTGTATTCAACCATGAATTTATTTCATATATGTATATATTAAAATTTCATATTTATTAAATAATATATATATATATATAATTTTGTGTTTGGATTTTAAAATTATTTTTTTGTTCAAAATCTTTTTATATATACATATTATAAACCACTATATTTAAATTCAAATTTCTAAATATGTTTGACAAATTAGATATTTAAGTTAGTTTGACTTATTCAAATATTTTTTCAATAAAGCTGATAGAAAATAAAATTGTATTAATATTTTTATTAAATCAAAACATAATTTAAATATATATTAATATAAAATTCGAATTATATATACATGTATATACTAAATGAAATTCTTTCAGAATCGAACGGAGAAAATAAAACTGAATTTTTTTAGAAGTCGAAATCTGAATTTATTTTGAAATTATTATGCCGTGTGTGTGTATGTATGTATGTATGTGTGTGTGTGTTTTTTATTTTACCGTGAGTTATAGAACTTTTTTTAATTAAAACCAAATTAAATATATATTGCATGTATATAAATATATTATTTATTTATTTAAATATATTTATTGTATAATTTTGAAAAATTTCTTTGTTAAATAATTTTTTTGGTCGAATGCATATATAGGGATAATAAGCATATGAACATATATATGTGTGTGTGTATGTGTGTTTGAAGGAAAAATCTATTGGGACACAAAATGGTAACACGATTGGTGGCACAATGAATCTCAACCATTGGATTGCTTTCTAAATGCAATCCTACGTGTGAACATAATGAGATCCAACAGTCAAGATTTATTTTGTCATCAATTGTGTGTTAATTTTTGTCCAAATACCCGACCCCATCTATGAATTGATTTTTAAAGGGAGTTATTACTTTTCTCTGATCCCGCCAAATTTCAAACACCTTGGTTGCTGGTTGCTTCCTTCTCTTAACTTCAAGTCACTTCTCCTCAGCCGCAAAACGCAATTCCATCTATAAGGCTTCACAAATGTTCAAAAATGGAGTCCAGAGCTAGGGTTTATCAAAACATCACGAAAAATAAAGAGATTGGTTATTCATAGCTATCTAGATCGCAAATATCTTGCGCACTTCTCTCTAGATCTGAAGACAAAGTCTCCACCCTCCTCTCCATGCTATGTCTGACCTCACCACTTATGTTTAGGATTCCAAAATTCGGGCCTAGTTGATTTAACAATTAAATTAATTGCTCAATCATTATTTTTTGAATTACTTAGAGAACCAGGCTTTGCTTGTAAATAATAGTGAAGTATGTGTCTATCAAACGCATACAGCTGGTACTTGTAATAGGGTTGTCAGCTTTGAGATTTGAAACCGTTAACTTTGGTTTTGTAGTCTGAACCATTAACCAACTGCATTAACCTTGTTGGCATTGTTTGGTTAATTTATTTAAGCTTGGTATTTTTTAAATCAACGTAAAACTTTTATACATCATTTTAATAAGCTTTAAATAAATAACTAAAATGCCATAAAATTTAAATATGACATTTGTGTTAATTTTGTTATTAATTCATTACATTTTTAAATTAATTATAAATTAGTCAAACTCTGCAATTTACTAACAACACAGTTGTGTTGATTCTCTATTGCAAACTCGGTCCTCAGTAACATCTAAATAATTCAAACACTAAATCTTATAAATTTTTTACTAAAGTACATTATTAAGTAGAAGTTCATTCGCTTATAGATTATACGAAAAATCCAATTTCTATTTGTTATTAAGTTCCACTTAGTAATGATATTTTAGGCATGTTTTCTTTTCATCGTCACTGTATCACTAAGATATCTAGTGTTGTGTCTAAGGTCAAAAACTCTATTAATATCCGTAATTATTTGCTTGGACTACATTAAAGTTCTTTGTTCAACCCGATAACGTTTACTGATTAACTAATTGACCCTCGCCAGTTTTAGTGATGCTAACCTTCCACAATGAATGGTACGAGTCATCCTTGAGTAGTGTTTAACTTCAAGTAGTTCAATGTGTATCTAACTATGGCTTATACAAGGTCGCTATGCCATGTGCTTGATTATAATAAATGTACAACCTAGCTTCTTAAGATCGATAGTACCCTTGAGTCCAAAAACTACTAATTAATGGTAGTGTTACACTAAAGATTGCTATGCCTTGAGAATTAGTTATATTAACTTATTGAGTACTCTCGTCGAGTCATTATACTATTGTTCTAAACAACCATAATTACGTAATCCCTTGGTAATCAAATGGTCATGAGTAGTTCATAGTTTATTGTATGGGAAGCATTGCGTACACTAGTCTTAACGGATGTACCCGTATACTTTTCTCGTTACATCTAGATTGGGAACATTTAAGAAATAAGTATTTAGCTACAAATTCAATACCTATAGTTATGAAAAAATTCGTAACTAAAATCGATAAAATACTTATCCTGAGTACTTTCTACTATATATGTTTAATGTGTTTGTTTCATTATTTATATCTCTATATAACTACACATATAAAATAAAATTAAACAAAATGCATAGGCTTAGAGGGTGGTCCCCCTTTCTCGCGTAAAAGCGATCATCATTCGAACACGCCGTGTTTTACTGGGAAGGATCTTTCCATGGGAACGAATTCACAGGCCTATCACCTTCTTTGGCCAGATCTTTCAACCTTTTCAGAAAACCAGTTCACTGCGCGCCCCACCCCGTACTGTGTTGCCTTTATTTTAAATAAGATCATTCACAGAGATAAGTTACATAACTACTTAAATAATTGCCACTAAGACACACTCTCAACTTCATCACATACAATTTCAAAACATACGGTAAATATAAGTATAAAAACAGACAAACAAATAAACATTACAGAAAAATAGCAAATAATATAAAGTACGCAAACCAACAAACAAATAAACAGTACAAATACGTTGTAACTGTTGTCTTGCTCTCCTGCTTCTGCCTTTATGCACCCAAAGATGGTCTACTGGTTGGTCGCATAAAGCATAATGTGCATTTGAATCTTCTATATGTTTCACTATAACAATATAATCATTTGTTGTATGTTGATCCTTGAACCATCTCTCATCTAAGCCTTAAAACATTTCAGGACGGTTATTTCGTTAGTTCTTGTAATCTCCCCTCTCAAACTAATATAATTATATTATGTATTATTACACTTGCATGCATTATTTGAGAAATAGCTTTGGCATCATAAAAGTGATTTGGATTTTGTAGAATATGAAACCTTGCCTGCAAAACTCAAAAAACATGGTCGATGTCTAATCTATAGCTTTCTTTTTTTGTTGTGAAGTAGACCTCTTATTCTACGCTAGGTACCATGAAAGCTTGATTCAACGTTCTCTACTTTGGGTATATTCCATAAATTATATAATAGCCCATTTATGTGTATTGTTTCCAACTTTTTACTCTACATCCACTACAGTACCATTTGCTAACTCCATAAAAAATTACTCTACATCCACTGAAGTACCATTTGCTAACTCATGAACAAGTACGACTGTCTCAAAACATTGATATCATTTAACAACCCATTGATATCATTTACCGACCCAGGCACTCCAACGAACACATACCAATATCACATGTTATTTGATGAAATTGCTTCAAGAATCACAGTAAGACTCTTTTTATAACTAGTAAACATTCCTTGACAACCCATTGGAAAAAAATTTCCATGCCTAATGCATGTAGTCTAAACTCCCTAACATAAGTGGAATCCCACGAGTCTCATCAATAAATGGGCAATATCGTTTGAACTTTATGTATGTCAGTACTCGGTCCCAAATTGATCGATGAAACTCTTGCAAAATTTCTTTTAGCATTCAATTGTCGTGGAGCCTGCAATCCTTAAATATTCACCTTGCTAATCTCCAGCCACAGCATAACTTAATATCTGTAGTGCAACATATATTTTGATGTGTGGAGAAATTCCAGTTTATGAGAAATATTTTCTTTAGACATGAAATAAGGATTTGTTTCATATAAATTTTGGTACATTTCATGGAAGATTAAAGGTCTCACGTAAAATCTTCACCGAAACAAAGAAACATCGTAATTCCGATTATCGATGAAGTAGTCTCTAATAAGTCTATCATGTCCACCCCCGTAATCCCTCTTGTATCAGCAATCTATTCTTCCAACTACACTTCTAGAGGAATAAGATTATGAATTCTCACCAAACAGTTATTCACAACTGTAGTGAATCAGTTGAGTACCTTCAAAAACTGTTTGGCAAAACACTTCTACATCATCAAACATTTCTTCTATCGTGATTGTAATAGTATTAATAATAACTCACTTCATTAATTTAAAAGGAATTTTTAGCTATTTGATTTTAAGGGATAAAGGTAGAGGATGAGTTACTATGATTGTAAGTGAACATAGAAAGCTCCTTTATGGATGGCATGTTTTTTCTAAACAAACACAAATGTGTCTGTCTATTCAAGCCCCATGGATAACACATGTACCAATTGAACAATCCTTGGCTATGGTGTGTGAATTGGTGAACTGGCATGTCTTTTCAACATAAACACAAGTGTGTTTATTTACCCATGATGTACCAATTGATCAGTCCTTAGCTATGGTGAGTGGACATGTAAGCAGGCATGTATTTTCAAACAAACACAAGTGTGTCTGTTTACCCAAGCCCAATGGATGACATGTGCACCATGTTGGAACTGGACCAGTTAGAAGCGGATGAAATATGTAGATTTAAAAAAATTCTTATCTGGATTTATTTGTCCTATGAAGTCTAAATAGATTTTAGACCCAATCTAAAAGTGTTTTAAATAAAGTCCTTTGTTTAATTTAATTAGTTTGGAAGAGTTTGAATTTGATATAAATTTAAATGTATGAGTGTATCAAATACAGCCATGTGTGTAGCAGTTACTCATTAAAATTAACTTGAGAAGGAAACCTTTCGTTTCCTTCTCGAAAACCTATACAATCAATCAACGAAAGAAATAACTTTCATTGGCGAGAGAAACCTTTCATTTCTCTCTCTCTGATTAGATTAATGATCCATTAATTGTTATTGATGATCAATTTAAACACGACAAGAAATGTAAGTAAATCCAAATATACTAGCAGTATATATTGTGTAAGTTCAACATATTAAAAGTGTGTATAGTTAAAAAATATGTATGCAAGTGTCGGGATTTACACCACAATGGACTCATTTCCCCTTTACATATGCCTTTTTCATCCATGATTTTGGTTATATATATATATATTGAAAATGAGTTAACTATATTAATATGCTTCTGGGCTTTGCAGCCCAAGGCAACAACAAACTCACGCTTATCAACTATAACATATATAAAAAGACACAAAGCCAACATAGTCAAACAACAACCCGCAAAACCTAAAACATTCCATCTTTAGGGTTCAACTATGGCGGCTCCCAGTTCTCTGATTGAGCTCGTTCGTTCAACTCCTTCAACTTCAACGTCTCCAGTAGTTGTTCTTCTCGCACCGTTACAGTGGTGAGCAATTTCTTCGGAATCCGCCCAATTAGTAAGCTAATGTCTCTGTTAATTTGTTTCGTGAGGACTAACTCATCTTGTTGTCTATTGTTGAAAGCCCGACTGTTCCTCTCCTTCCAGATATGCCACAAGGAGGTTGTGAGGCCAAATTTTCCAGTCTCCTGCATCAACTTCGTGAGGTTGCTCCCATCGTTCAAGTATTCTACTTCTTCTATGAGTTCCCGTACATTGTTAGTCAGTAGACACCTTAATTTTTGTATACTCCACACTCTTTTGCTGTATTTGCACTCAAAAAATAGATGTTCATAGGTTTCGTCAGCAGAATGACAAAGATAATGAATTATGTTATCCAAAATTCCCCATTTATTTAGTCTGTCTTTAGTTGGTAGTCTTTTGAGTATGGATTTGTATAAAGTATGCGCCATTTTGGACTGTTAGATCTACTCCAGAATACTTTAGACCAGTTAACCAAAGGTAATTTGGTTCTCGAATCCTCCCACACTTCTCTGAAACTAAACTGAACATTTGAGTTGCTCTTCCATGCCAAGAAGTCCTCCACTCTATCTGTTTTAATGTTTTTCTTTGAATTTCCTCTTTGTAATTTAAACTGAGCAAATTCCTGTCTCAATGCCATTCGTTGTTGTCTAGAATATCTGCCACCTTGCAATTTGGAGCCCCATATGCTGAAAAAGTTTCCCAGCCCAGCCTGTCAATAAAACTTTTTGAATTCAACCAGGGATCTCTTCATAAATCAGTGTTATTTCCATTAGCAATCTCTCTCTCTCTAAATAGGACTGAAGTTCATTCCTGGTTTTTAATATATTCTTCCATGTGACAGAAGCATTATTGTCAATTATTGTGGTCCAAAAATTATCTTTAAGATACCTCGACCTCATCCAAGTAGCCCATAGATTTTTTGATGTTAGAACATTCCAACCCAGTTTCAGTCCATGCACTTTCTTCAGTTCATATAGATTCTTCAGCCCAACACCTCCTTCCTCTTTCTTTTTACAAAGATCTGAGTACTCGACTTTGTGCATTCCCCCTTTCCATATAAAGTCTGCACACACTGAATTAATTTTTGCAATAGAGCAGTCTGGTATTTGAAAGGATTGTAACCAGAATCTGACTTTAGATGTGATAACTGTATGAACCAATTCAACTCAACCCGCAAATGACAACAATTTGGATCTCAATCCTTGTAGTTTGTCTCTAATATCATCAACTAGCTTACCACACTCCACATCTGTAATAGTGTTATTTGAAAGTGGAACCCCTAAATATTTAATTGGAAGGTGGCCCTCCGAGAAACCCAATCTCTCTAGCAAAGCCTGTTTATTTGAATAGTACTTATTGAAGTAGCACCTGGTTTTTAATTCATTCAATTTAAAACCAGCTAACTTCTCCAAATCAGTAAAGATAGCCTTGACTTTGTCAATAGCCTGAGCATTACTTTTTAGCGCGCACACACACACACACACACACACACACACATATATATATATATATATATATCTACGTGTGTAATAAAGTCACATTAGACAACTTTATGCGATTAAAATCTAAAATTGACGTAAATAAATTTGATTTCAATTAAAGAATGGTTTGACATAAAAGGTAACATAATTATACAAGATCTTATGTCTAAATTTAAAATAAAACAACATATGTATAATTCCATGTATTTATGCAAAATTGCAATTTAACATACCAGATTTAAAGCAACATATATTTGTGAATGTTGTATTTATACTATATATATAAATATAAATATATACATATATATGTGTGTGTGTATGTTATATATACGTAAATAAGTTAGATTCAAAAGTAAACAGTTTAGGATAAGTTCTAATTTAGAAATTAGGCTGGAGTTTAGGAAAGCTTTTTTTAAAGAAGAAATTTAGTAGAGGAAAAAATAAATTTAAATTTTGCACAAAAGTCCACTTGTAAATTCTAAATCCAAAAATTTTCATTCTTGCATGAATAATATTCGAATCTTTTTATCCAAAAGTGAACCATATAATTATAGAAATTAATCTTCATGGAATTATAAATAGTTAGCACAAAAAAACCCATTTACAATTGTGTATATAACTATTATAAAAGTATAAAATAGATCTAAATCAAAATTAAACTTCAAATTTCCTTTTTTGAAACAAAAACAACAAAACAAAAGAAAACATGTTAGACGAATTAGGAACATGTATATTCATTATAAGAGAAAACAAAGCTAAACATTACATAGAATAACAAAAAATAAGCAAAGGTGATGAAGAATCCAATTAAATAATTTGATATGAACATACATAATAGAGGAATGGAAAATAAAAGTGGATCTGAAATAAAAACAGTAAAATTATCACATAATCAATTGAGATGAAAGAGAATTTTAAAAGGATTAATTGAATATATGACAAATCTTACAAAATACAAGCAAATAAATGATAAAACATACATAAATTAATTAATTGAAGAATAACCTTAGATGTTGCCTAGAAAACACACCTTGAAACGATGAATCAAAAATTCCTACAATCCATTGAATCAATCTCCCGATCTTGCAGTAATCAAGAGATAAGAACCACGTATTGTTATGATTTTATTTAGTATTTGAATTTTTTATACTTTCCCCTTACGAAATTTTTGGAATGACATGATTGGAGAGTTAGAGAAAAAGTCTAAATGAAAGAATGACAAAAGGGATGCAATATAGATCATTAAAGATATGGTATCTTTTTAGTTCTTGAATTCCTTCTTTCCCCTTCATTTCAAAAATTAAAAACTTCGCCTCTCCCAAATTTTGACTGGCCATATAAAGGAGGGATAGGCCCTAAAAAATTTCCGAAACTCCTTTAGTATTTAATCCATTTAAACCTAATTTAAAAACTCTATGGATATTGTATATCGGTACGCACATTTATAACTTTTATTTACACGCCTTAGTAAATACTAATAACTTTTATTTACACACCTTATTAAATACTAATGGTATTCAACAAACCAAATAAAATTTTAATAACTAATATTTCATAAATATTAATTAATTTAAAATCACATTTAGTATTTATTCTATTTAAATTTAATTTAAATATTCTACCGACATCGTATATCGATACGTACGTTTATAACTTTTATATACATAATTTATTAAATACTAATGGTATTTAAATAAATTTTGATAATTAATATTTCATAAATATTTTTAATTTAGTTAATTTAAAATAATTATAAATTAATTACATTGCGTGGTTCATTCAGAGTATTCATCATTTCAGTTGTCCGACTCATGGGTGTAAATTCAGTCGGCGATTAATTATCGAACAATTCGAATATTAATGCTCACTCATTACCTTAGCTAGTGGTGTGACATTCTAGTTGAATTTATTGCTTAGACAACTATTGGTAAAATCAAATTTTATTTATTATAAGCAGTGCCTGGTAGTAACTATTATTTGAACCAATTCTCTACGTCAACATTGTATCACATTAGGGCTTATGAAATTTGGTTTTGGTCAAAATTCCAACATCATCCACATTTAACTCTATAATTCCAAACACAAAATAATTCGTTTAATAATAACAATTATTATTAACCATGCTGTTCTTGCCAGAGACTTTAATTTTGAGTTGACTAAAGTTGACGGTAATACTGACCCCATATAACCGAGAAGATGAATTCTCTATTGAATATTGTTTCATTTTCTGTGCTTCAACTCAGACCCAACTATGTCATTCGATGCACGCCATGCTACGATTTAATTATAATCAAAATGGAGTATCTACATTAAAGTTCCATAGTATTCTCAAGTTGAGGGAACAGTGTAACATCGTCGCTTCGAGATTCTCTGTTTGACCTTAGTTATATTAACCAACAGAAAACTCTTAAGTGAGTCATTCCATAGTTATCCAATAAATATCAGTACGTAACCCCTTAGTACTCTCAACGGCCATGAGTAATACACCGCTCAACATTTAGAGAGCGTTATGTATCCTAGTCTCAATGGATGTATCGATATCCGATCTCGATACATCTTAACTAGGAATACTTGAAATGGTATGTATATTTTATTGTGGTAAATCACTTATGATTACAACACATTGTAACCACTATAAAAAACATCCTATTTATGGATTTTCTATGTATACTTTTAATTAAATAACTAATATAACACATTATATCAAGTATGTAACAGAAAGAAAACACCTTTTATTTTGAACAAGATTGGTTATTGAGTTAGATATATGTTACAAATTACATAATTGCCCATTAGTCATACCCAAACTCTATCAATCTACCACTTACACTTGGGGTCAATTATGAAATCTTATTCCAACTTCATCGATCGGTTTTCTCAAATACAATTAGGTTCCTCCCTTAGCTAATGAGTATGCTATATAGTTTTAATTATCTACTTTGTCAATCAACTCTCTCAGTTGCTGAAAAATTTCCTTTATCATGTGGAACAATTCAGAGTATGTCGCTTGGCTTCTAGTGAGCTCTAGGTTCTTTTACGAACTATATCGCAACATAGTTATCATATAACAATGTTATTGGATTCTCAACATTTGAAATCACCCCTAACTCGGTTATAAATTTGTGCATTTATTTATACTTCTTATATTGTAGTGGCCTTTGGTTGAATCAGCTATTACTTATTGTTTGGAACAATTCCAACTTAAAGTTCTCAACTTAGGTTTGAACATGAATTTAGGATTGACATACTCGATATCACTAATAAAGTTCGAGTCTATGCACTCCTTCATAAGGAATACATTGTTTCTATAAACAATACTCTAGTATTTAATAAATACTTAAGAACACTGAAAATATATATAGTAATCTTAATACGGATTTAATGCTTGTTCTATGTATCAAATACATAAGAAAACTGTGATATTGTAGAAATATTTTGTACCTTGTAATATTTTTTCTTACAGGTACATGCTTCGTCTTCATTTTGACTGAAATTTAAATTATTTGATTTCTCTATCAAAATAATTACTTAACTCTAATGCTTATCGGATAATACTTCGTACCATTTCTTGGATTATATGCAACACTCAGCAACTCAGTTATTGTTCCCACCGAGTTCAGGATATTTTGGTTGTTATGTGTAACAGTCTATTTCAAACCATAATTTAGAATTTTTTGTTTCAACATATATGTACTAAAAATCAAAGACATACCGAGCGATAAATTTTATGAGTAAAAATCAGAATTAACCATATCACATTGAATGACAAATCCGTTACATTAGTTTCAACGATTGAAATTTACAATGTTATTTTTATCAGCGTGGTTTATATTCCAACCGCATTGATCTTACTCCTGAAGACAATTTTACAACCGATGGATCATATCATTATGGGTACCAATCCCAAAATCATCTTATGATAATGTACTTGGAATCCATTCTGGATTTGTGCATCATGCCACATGGTAGAATCAATACTCTTAATGGCTTACTTAAGATTGAGAAAGCTCTTTTCTCAACATTAATGATATTCATAATTTCTCTTTAGTGTGAGAGATTGACCATTAGACATTCTAATGTGTTATGTCTATTTAGTAATTGGTTTTATCTTTTGATCGTATCCAAATCCATTTTACTTCCAATAGTTTCTAGAAGAAATTCTTTTAGTATGAAGTTGGTATTTCTTGAAACAATTATTGTTTCTCGCTGCAACGGAATAGGTATTCATAAAGATTTATGAATTGTCTTATATTAAACTGATTTTATTTTAGTTCAAAAACTTATATTCGAATATAAATTAGTCATCCAATGACAATCATTTCCAAACTCTTTTAGGGTGACTCATAGTAGATCCCTCACATACAATATTACATGTAGTCTTTTGACTTATACAACATGTCAACTCCTTGGCCTAGAATATGTTGGGGTTTCTTATAAACCTTTATCTTGTAGTATTTTGTAAACCATTCTTTAGATGAAATTGATTTTAACTTTATGTACTACTCTTAAGTACACGACCTTACCGAAAGAAGTTAACTTAACTTCACTCACAATTAATCATACTTCATTCAACAAAGTTCGATTACTCCTTATCGATACATCATTCTATATCATATGGAGGAATGGCTTTTGAGATTGAATCATTATTCATTTTTGGATACATTTAGAACTCTTTCCAATATACTCACCTATTCGATCAAATGGAATAATCTTATTTTCTATTGCACATTATTTTATTTAGTTCTATTTTATATTCTATGAACTTATCATTAACATATCACATGTGTATCATATACACATGTTCATGTTTGCAATAATTTATCGATGAATACAACAAAGTACGTGGAACCATTTTGGAACGTTTGATTGCACACATCTATATGTATCAATCCATAGAGTTTACCGATTTTATAATTCTTCCACTGAATGGGTGCTTTGCTCTTATTTTTCGGAAATATAATTTACTAGTACCATATGATTCATAATCATATAATCAAAAGTTAATTCTCAAACCATGGCTTTGTCCATAATTTCAATATAATTACAAATAAGTTTAGACACTTCTGTATTTTTCAATGCATTAAAAATACCACTATTATAGTTTTATTTTATAATGAATATTCATAATATTCATATTGAAATAAAACAATGTCTATTTTTTAGTCAATATTAAAATAATAATTATTTCATAAATAATGTTTGGTACATTTTACGAAAACAATTTTCGTAATTTGATGCGACCGATAAGTGTTATATGGCATGCTCTCACTATTTCCACCATTACCATAATAGCCTACGAATTTCGGAGGTCCATTCAACCACTTAATGTAAGCTATTTATTCCATCTACTATAACCATTTTGCAGTCGAGAGTTTTTAGATCAAAGATATCTCCAACTCAAAGAAATAAATTCCATAGAAAATAATTTTCGATATAAAAAATACACTTTGGAATAGAAATCATATTTCTCATTCCAATGTTAAGTACCGGTTATTACTTTATAATTCTCGATTCCGATGTTTACTTATGAAGAAGAAGTGACCATTCACTCTCTTCATCCCTACTTTATCTTAAGTTACATCTACCATTCTACATTCTCTTTCCTTTCAAAAATGGTCAAACCATTCAAAGGAAATCCTTACTATAATCAATCATATTGAATACACGATCTTGCACTATGATTTATTTGCTTATTCCAAAGGAACCAATTTCATCGAAGTTTCGTACATTACAAACAACGACTTTTCACTATATAATCTTTCTATGTGATTGAGTATGGATCAAATATCCATTTTCTTGTATTGCTTACGAGTTCAAAACTCAAAAGATAATACATAGTCTTGGGTAAATAAACCTTCAAGTGACCAGGGGACGAATGTATTTAGTAGTCGTAGAATTGGGCTCTTGCATAAACCTTGAAACAACAACATGCCAAAAGATTTACTGGTGAATATATTTATATTTCTATGTCAGTCTTAATTCAATTCATTTGTATATTTTATCGATCAACATTTTATCAACTTTTATTAATTGCACAAATTTATTGATGTGGATTATTTTCATTTTATACAGCAAATATTCTTACAATATTAGAAAGGTTAAATGTTACCATTTCATTTTTCTAATAAGGCTCCTACTAGACTTTTATGTTTCTCAAAACCCAAAGAGAAAACATAGAAATATTTCAATTTCACAAGTAGGTATTAGGACCCGTATGCCTTGAGATTTTGACCTCAAGGAAAGCTCAACAAATCATAGGCCTATATACGGTGGATAACTCCATATCAGTTGTATCATATACATCTCATAACCTGTGGTTTCTTTTCCTAGTCTCATCGTTACCTGGAGGAAAGCTCAACAAATGAAGAGAGATTAGTCACTCCTACCCACCATTTCACGACGGCCTAAGTATAGTGCACATACTGTAGCGACCCAGGATTTTCGACCCTCGAAAATCGACATCAATACATTCACTGTATAACATGCCGAATATTCAAGTGTTGGGAATACCGATTGCTAGGGTAAAGAAGAAAGAGGTAGAAGAAAATATAACAACAATTCAGAATCTCACAATTGTCGCGGAAAAAAATATAATATATAATAACAGATTTTCATACAAAAGTATTTGTAGCTGTAAATATATATACAATCATCAGAGTACAACAATCAATACATCAATATGGACAGTTATTATAACTTGTCCTCACCGGTGCTGACTATACAGTCTACACACATAGCAGAATCTAATCAAGTACGGGTATACGTCTCTGTCATCCAACTCGTCTCCTGAGCTCCATAGTGTCCTAACCTGAATCTATAATGCTCGGTCTAACCCGAGCATTATAATAAAATAACAACCGAGTTAGTCGGGAAAACCAGCGTGAGATAAACACACTCAATTTGATTTTATTACTGTTATCAAAATCCTTTGAAAACAAAGGTATCTCATAAGAACACGTCACACATAAACACGACGGGTTTTTACCTTACGATAACCAAAACATTTTATATCAAAATCATCTGATATTATAGTAGTGTCTATAGAAATTAAATTAGAAAATAGCTGAAATGCATGCATCTCAGATTTCAGCATAGTTGGTATACAATCAAAACCATACAGGATATTGGATTCCACACAATGACTAGGCTACTGGGGTACCGCCCGTCATAGTACACCTCTAGAAAATGTACCGAGGACCTCGCCGGGATCCCCTGCCAATACAAGACCGGCCTACCCCTAACCTGGATAGTACCGAATATGTTATCAACCTGGATTTTACCACCTTTATCGAGTGCTCTCTTTTCCATGCACAACCATATCCATAATTTTTATATATTCGAGGGTATCTAGAAAGGTGATAACATACCCTAATTGGGTGCGACCCACTTAGCCTTGCTGCATCTCCCCTGTTTAGTCATTCCCGGTTGATGAGGCTTGAGGCTACGTTTACCTTTCAAGAACAATTCCACTTAGAATGCTCATCATCCTCTAATGACGATGTTCTGAAAGCATTCGTCCATACAAGTTATCCTGGGTCTGGACAAACCGAGTCAATGTCTATACCATCTTCACGATATCACCATTCGTAACGTTCAAACTGGATCGAAGTGATTTTCAGATAATTAAACCCGATCTCGGTCTCCTCGAAACGATCAACGAATTTGGCCAAATTTAACAGTCGATTATTTAACTATCAGATAACATCCATAAGCAGTCACTAGGCCCTATTTAAATTTTCCAAAATATTTATTTTCAAATATCTTTATAAGATTTATATATTCAAATCTCTTCCAGTATTTCAATATTTGAAAACAAATTCAACACCTATCCATAACAGGATATTTCAATCCGTATCTCACTTCTACACTTAGTGAAATATTTCCAAATTCGATTTATAATCCATTACTTAAGGAAAATATCTCGATACAAATCCTTCGTCGCTAAATATTTCCAAAAACCTTCCATTTCAACACTTAGGAAATTATTACAAGTCCATTTTTCCAAAATCATTTTTAACATCGATACTTAGGAATATTTTTCATATCTTATCTCTTACATTTTCAGAATTTATGATCATTCCTTTTACATATTCCAAAAATCCAAATTTAATCTCGAAGTTCTGGTTTTCTAACATTTTGAAAATTCGTTAAACTCCCAGAATTTCAATATAAGATTTTCTCTTATAAAATCACATCTGTTACATAAACCCCGTTTCCAAATCTCGAGAAGATTTATAAATAAATTCCAATCATTTCAAAACTATATATATATATATCATACGTATTTTTAAAGAATAATAATTTATTTATTTTTAAACATGTTTAAGTACTTATTTAAAAATATCAAACTCTTTAAATTAACATCAATTACTCGATTCCAACTCATTTTTAAATAGACAAATCAATTTTCAAAGCTGATTTTAAAAATTAGAATTTATTATAATATTAAATATTTGAAAAATTCACTTTTCGATGTATTTCAATTATAACAAATTATAATTACACAGTTTAATAAATAAAATTTCCCTTTTAAAAACAAACTTAACTTCTTAATAATACAAATATATTTTCAAAATCTCAATAACCAATTCAATTCATAAATTCCTCTCAATTCGCAACACATCGATTTCATTGCGACCTCCTAACCATTTTCACTTCCAAAAATAGAATCCATTATTTTCCTCAACCCGATTTCCATATCCTAATATAAATTCCCCCTATGAATTTATATTCTCAAATTATCATCTGATATCGTTTTCCTTTATTTATAAACATCATTTATAAATTTATAACTCCTTTGAGTCTCACTTTTTATAAAACTAATCTCATTTATAAAATTCCATTTTATAAATCCATTTCTTTATAAATTCCATTTATTTTTCAAATCTATTTTTAATATTGATTTCAACGCCTTCCATATATATCAGGATAACATTTTAAAAAAAATCCATTGTTTAAAACCTCCTATATGAATTATTATAAATCTCTATTTAAAATATACTTTTATGATAGTTAAGTACAACCCAAAAATCAATTTATCATTTTATCCAATTCAATTTTTTTTAAATAATCCAACTTCGATATACATATTTTTATATTCAAAATAATATTTATGGTATTTAAAATACCAAAATTCGGGCCAGTGCCACTATAGCATCCAATACTTCACATCAGAACAATAATCTATAACAGATTATTCTAACAAATCATATATTACTATATATGAAAAGCAATTAATATAAATTTGAGGAATCCAATTGGATCCCTCCAACTTGTTTCCCTGCATCTACAGATGTTAGATAACATAAAAATACAAATCCCACTTCAAGGGAGATATCGCGGTAATATAGGGTCATTCGCTATTATGTGGGACGCATAGTGTCTCATCCGCTCCAACGGCGGGAAATATATCCAAATACTAATATATATATTACTATATATAATATAACATCCAAATTGATAATAATTATATAAATTCATCCAATCAACCAATAATAAAACTTTAATTAGATTAAATTAATTCCATTAATCCAAATTGGTGAGATTTACCATGATTTCCGAAATTGCTAATCGTTCCAATTCCAATTTTTTCCATTGCATAGTGTTTTGTTGCTATGATCCAACGTGACTTGTTTTTTATCGAAATTTTGGACCTCGCATGAATAATTTACGACGTATATAAGTTAATGATTTTTTTTCTGTAATTAAACTAATCACACATAAATTAAAATAATTTTAAAACTAATCACTATATACCTCCTCAGCTCGAACAACACGACCAGATTCATTTACACGTTGTTCTTCTACGCCTGTAGCTCCTCTCCACTGCTTCGTCCCGACATGCCTTGCTTCCAGCAGTCACGCACGCACGCCTCAAGGAAGACACAACCATCGACAGTGCTTCTTCACTCCTGGACTCGCGCCCGCGCTCGCGCGCGATCCCCACACCACTGTCATCGCAGCGCCCCATGACTGCGTCTCCTCTCTCCTCATCAACTCCCCCACGAACATCAAATATGAACGCATCCGAGCTCCCCAGGCCATGTCGACCTTGTCGAAGATGCTAGAACCCTCGCCTCGACCATCGCCCACGTCTACCTCCACGCCTCCACCCAGTGCCACGCCTCATACCTCGCCGTCTATGCTCGACTACCACCGCGACCCAAAACCCTAAGCTTAACTGTCGCCGCTCTAACCTTACCCCGCCTGCAACCTACCACCGCACGCGTCCATCAGGTGAATCGCGATCGTGGATTTATATATTTTTTCTCTTTCTTTCTCTGTCGATTTCGAAATGAAATTGAAGAAGAGGGGCGCGGCTTTTAATTTGGGGAAAAGGCGGCCTCGTACATACATAGGGTGGCGTTGAGATAAAATATAGGGTGGCTCGAGATGTTAGGTTTGACCGTTGATTTGATTTTGCCTTTATATTTTTCAAAATATCTCGAATATGGATAACTCAAAATCCCGAATCCCTATTTAGGCATGCCTCCTAGCATTTCTAATGTTATACTGCTATTCTGAATGCAATGGAACAAGTTTTGTAATCTAATTTGATCGTATGTGGAAGATAGCTTTTTAAATCGACTATTTGAATTAAATTCAATTAAATTATTTCCAGACGTTTTCAGATCGCACGACCAAACGGTAAATCCAAACGCTATGAAAACTGAAATTCGATAATAATACATTAATATGGATCCAATAGAGCTGGTTTCGTCGAATTCCGAGACTATGCTCCGGATCGCTATTTTAACGCGTCGATTAAAATCGACGATTTCAAAAATTGGCGAAATCACTTAAAATTCCAGTTTTAAAAACTTACTAACTCAATTCTAATTTAAATAGAATTTATATCAACATTAGAAATTATTTTGATTCATATTCAACTCCATTTTTAATTATTTACCATTTTTGTATTACGATAAACCATTATATTCGAAATTTAAATCAAATTTACTAATTCAACCGAATTTTTTTCCATATTCAAGATCAATTTATATCCCAAACTCAATATTTAAAACCGTTCAAATATTCAAAATTTAAACGTCGAGAAATCCGGGTCGTTACACATACCTTGAGGAAAGCTCAACAAATATATACAGTTATCTTACCTCGTCAATTCAGTATATAAATAGTACTATACATAACATCACTAATTTGATGAAATTTCAACAACTAAGGAGTATGCAAGTAATCTATTAATATATAAATGGTAGAGGACAACTATATATCAAAGATATATATTCTTTAATATATTATGTTGGACAATATCGACTTATGGAATAATGTATTTTCTATGAAAATGCCCCCGTGATTTAAGTGTCAAACACATCAAAAATCATCGTATATGCACTATACACATTTATTTATCCCTTAAGTCTACTGGGCTTTTTTATTCCACTTGATTTCATACATTCATATTATGTAAGTTTAATTATTATATAACTTTGTTATAATTTTATTAACTTATAAAATATTCTTATGTACATTTAATTAATTAAATCTTAATTAATTAATTAATTAAATAACATTTTAATTATTTTTATGTTATTTAATTAGATATTTCAATTCAATAAGTATACCATAACATTTATGGTTATATATATATATATATGTATGTATATATATGTATATGTATTTCATTATTTGTTAATTAACATTTAATTAACTTATCTAATTGGACAATTTAATTAAATATTAATTTAGAAAATTTCTTACGTATATACATATGTATTTACAACATCTTAAATAATTCAAGACGTTGTAACATATATATATATATATATATTTAATTAATTAATTAACCATTTGATTAATTTATTTAATTTATTAAAGTAATTAATCAATATTAAAATTTTTGAAATATGTTTATTATATTTTCAAAGCACTTTCGAAAAGTATATTATAACATTTATAATATACATTGTTTACAAAGCCAATTTTGAAAATCATATTATAACATTTATAATGTAATTCTTATTTTAAATTTAACTTTTAAATTTAAAATCTTATTTTAATTTCAAAACAATTTTTAAATCACATTATAACATTTATAATGTATTTCAACTTTTAAATTTTAAATTTTCAAAACAATTTTGAAAATTAGTCTAAGGCCCAATACAAATTGGGCGTTTTCTGTTATGGCCATTGTAAGAACCCATAAAAATTAATGTTGTTGAATATGCAAGTATATGATTTTTGTTTGATGATAATAAACATATATATATATATATTCATTTAAATGTATTAGTTTTTGTACTATTTTATTTTTGCATAATTAAATAAATATTTGCTGAATAAAATAAATAACACAAAATTTAAATACAAATAGATATTTTATTCAAACAAATATTTTATTACAATTTTGAATAGTACAAATTTGTGCTCTCACTATATATACAAAATTTCAATTACAATACATTTCAATTTACATAACTTTCCTCACTGCATATCACTCATTCACTCGTATTTGATCTTCAACTCTATTCCAACTTGAATCCAGCATCTGAATTATCAGCAAAGTAAACACTGACGCAGTAAAATTGAAAAAGAAATATTTGTGCAGTGTAAAATAAAACATGTTTCTGAAAATATTATTTACCTCAGTTATTTGGGTTATTCGTCATCATTTAATTTTAAATTCATCAAACACAAACAACTTGTGACACTCACAGTGTATCACTGTACATGCCACAAGTTCGTGTACACCGATATACACTTGATAAAACTGCAGGGACAGGTGAGCACAAGGTCAAACCCAATCAAAAGAAAGATTTGACTCAAGTGCAACACAAATAAAGTCACGATATGAGCACAAGGTCAAACCCGAGCCAAAGCTAGGTTCAACTCAGGTGCACTACAAAAACATCACAGAATTGTCGAGCACAAGAATTCAAAAAACAGCATAAAACAAGCCTCGACCAAAAATTCAATGTACACATGAAAAATACTCAACCATTCAAACTCAAGTGAAAACCAGAGATTTAGGCATGTGCACCAAAACTGGGAACAAAATCCCCAAACAAATGAAACAACTTCAACCAAAGCATCATCATGAATTAAAACTCAAGCCAGTGAAACAAAAGCGCACAGCAACTAAACATGAAAATCTTCAGGGATGCAACTCAACATATACCAGACTACAAAGAAACCAAGGCCAAAAAATTTCAACCAGATCAATGAGCAAGGCAAAATGAAGACAACAAAGTATAGACCTGGCAACATATGCAAACTAGCTCGAAGCAACAACTCAGTGCAAACAAGTGCACAAGAACAAGCCCATGAAACAGCATACACATAAACATTGCAACTGGGAAGTTTAACTCGAAGTAACTCAAGATCAGACACAATGCAAACAGCTCAAGTGTTCAGATTCAAGAGATCGAAGCAAATGCAACTAGATCTGGCAACATGAATGCAATGACCAAAAGCAAGAGATATAACAATTGGTCTGCAAAAATGACCAGAGGCAACTCCAAGCAGACCACACATGAAAATGTACACACCAGTACAACAAGACAATGATATGTATGAAACAAGTGCAGACTACATGAACACAGATGAACAAGTCAATGCTATAAAGGTGACATCAATATACATAAAGACCAACAACAAGTACAACCAGATCATAAACATAAGCAAACATGTAGAACAGTGGACAGAGCTCAATGCAACCCAGACCAATGTCACACAACAACTACATACATCAGTATAGAGCATCACAAACATACATATATACATGCGCAAACACACATGTATACATGTGTTGATATGTAGTGGATATCAGATTTCATTCCAAGAAAACAGTGAATGGCAATATACAAATGTTATAACATGAAGCAGTTTCTACAGAAATCTGGGTAGTAGTTTTTCTTTCAAACAAAGTCAATAATTATGTCAAGCCAAAATCGAAACCGTGATGACCAATAAAAAAATCGAACAAGCCAAAATCAAAGCCGTGTTAACCAAGAAAAATAATCGAATCGAACAAGTCAAAATCAAAGCCGTGATAATCAAGCAAAAGTATATACGAAAGTGAACCAGTCTGGATGAATCACATGTATTCGATCAAAATCAAACGGCCGAGCTAATATTATCATACGAGTTCAAATAATATATTCGACCGAAAATTTAGGGTTTTCAACCCTATAAAACCCATTATCATCATCGGCATAGAGCAATCGAGTTCAAGCATATCAACAATAATAGGAAAAGGAAATCACATACCAATTCAATTCGAACTCGCCAGTTTGAAGCAGCCGTGTGCAAATCGAAGAGACGATAAATCGACAAAGCAATCAACTCGAGAATATTAATTCAATTGATCAACCATCAAGCGACGCCTCAATCATGAAGCCCTAATTTTCTTAAAGAGGAACAAACGGAAAAGGAAGCAGCCATTTTGACAAAGAAAGGATACCGTCCGAATAATATAAGAAGAAAAAGGGGAAATTTTTTTTACTGTGTTTTTGTTTGGGCCGGCAAATAACTACTTTTGGGCTTTTAATTATAAATTAGGGTTTCTAGTTTTATTAAGTTGCTTTTATTTGTAATTTACTTTCAAACCTTTGTAAAATTCTAGTCGTGTGACTAGAGGACGAACTACGGTGGTGTAGTTCGAGAATTCGCAACTCAACGGCTGAGTTATGGTAGGGTTTTGAGCGTAGGGTTGGGTTAGTTGATAGCGGGTGTTGCGATTTTACGTGTGTAAGCGTCTGACTACTTAATTTCTAGTAGAAATCTTGGGAGCAGCACGTAGGCAGGGTTTTGCCGAAGTTGGGTAAATCTATGTTGTTCTTTTTCTGCTTTTTAATATTCTGCTATTAACTGTGCTGCTATTATTCTGCTATTACCAATGCTACGATTATTTCATATATTTCTACATTAAATTTTTATTATTATTAGTATCACCCTATTCACCCCCCTTTAGGGTGAAATCGATCCTACAAGTGGTATCAAAGCTAGGAACAAAAGTCAATTTTTGTTTTAAAAATTTGATTTTTCAAAGACAAATTATTGTTTTAAAATTTTGATTTTTTAAATGGCTTCTTTTAATAATGCTTTTGTTGAGGGTCAGTCCATAGTTAGACCACCAATGTTCAATGGTGAATATGCTTACTGGAACAATAAAATGAAAATTTTTCTGAAAACCATTGATGCTTGGAATATTGTTGAGACAGGTTATAGGACACCAACTATAGTGGTAGATAATCAGGAAATAGATAAACCGATGGATCAATGGACGGATCTAGAAAATAAACTGCAGAATGCCAATGCTAAAGCTATGAATTCTATTATATGTTCATTGGATCAAATTAGATTTAATTGTGTCTCACATTGTCTAACTGCGTAGGAAATCTGGCACACATCAACTGTGACGACCCGCCTTTCATTCCATAGAAAGACGTATCATCATTAAGAAAGAAATAGGTAGAAAAGAGAATAGATAGAAAAGAAAGAACTAAACAATATCAGAATCTTACAGCGGAACGAATAAAATATATTACATCACATAGTATTACATAATAGACAACATCTATCAGCGTCATACAGCTTAATACATCACATATTAGACAGTTATAAAGACCTGTCTATCATACAACTTAAAATACAACACAGAGATACTAACACAGCGGAACCACAATATTTATATACGCTGAAGCCTCCTGCTCCAAGTCTCCTCCAAAATTAGTCAAAGCCAACCTGAATCCCCTGGCTACTCATAAAATTTGAGTACCACGAAGGAACATCTCAAGTCAAGGAATCTCGCCTTGCCCTGCTTAGTAGCGAATACGAGAATTTCACAATGGCCAAGGATGAAAATGTCAATGAGATGTATGGACGACTTTCCAATACCGTATACAAATCAAAAGCTCTCGGAAAATCATACACAGAGTTGGAAATAGTCCGAAAAATTCTCAGAGTCCTTCCATAGAATTTTGAAGCCAAACTCACTGCCATTCAAGAATCAAAGGATTTGAAACAGATTAAAGTCGAAGAACTTATTGGAAACCTTACAACTTATGAGCTAGAAATGAAATTCATGGAAGAACGTGAAGGAGGTGATACTCGAAAGAAATCAATAGCTCTCAAAGGAACAACGGAAAGTGATGATGATGATGATGGAGCAGCTGAGCTGGCGCTACTAATAAAGAGATTCAAAAAGTGGAACCGCAAATATGGAAATCCAGCTCTAAATCCACAATTGAAAAGCAGAATAGTCAAAGCACTAGACAACTCAGAAGAACAGGAGATCATTGTCACAAGTGCAATAAACCAGGTCATATCAATCCCAATTGTCCTCAGAATCAATTCAGCCAAGGAAAGAAATGGAAAAGGAGAATTTTTGCAGCCACTTGGGATGAAACTGATGAAGATGATAAAAGCACTAGCAGTGAGAGTGAAAAAATGGATCCGTGCCTTCGAGGTGATATAACTGACAGTGACGATGATGAGCCAAGCGAGGTATCAAAACTTACTCATTCATAATTACTTATATATTTTCACAAAGTAAATGGCTGTTTCGAAAGACTTAGGGATAAATACGCTAAAATTGAATCACAAAGAGATACTTTGATAGATTTAAATAAACAGCTTGATCAATTGGTTAAAAACTATCAAACCAAGAGCCCTAAGTGTGATAAGTGTCCATCACTTGAAAAAGAAATTAAAAAATCAAAAATTAAAATAAAATCACTTGAAAATGAAATTCTGATTTTGAAAGAAAGTGAAAACACTAGGAGAGAAAACTATATTAAAAGGTGCACTCAATTATTGAATGAAAATGAATATCTCAAAACACAAGTCCAATAATTATCTACAACTTTAGGAAAATTTTCCAAAGGAGAAAGATCGTTAAATATGCTATTAGGGAAACAAACTGTTAATACAGATAGACAAGGACTTGGATATAATCAATCTGAACTTGTTAGAAGCAAAATTAATCAAGTCAAAACTGAGTGCACAATTTGTAGAAAAATTGGACACAATCAAAACAATTGTTGGTATAGACCTAAAAACGTAAAAACCATACCAATTTGGGTTCCAAAAGGCACGAATATAAAATCTCTTAAAGTTAAACAAATCTGGGTGCCAAAAGGAACAAATATAAATAGTCTTGAGTCTACACAAACATGTTTTTCAAAATCTTTTGCGACTAACAACCATGGACCTAAAAGACAAATAGGTCGCAAAAATCTTTTCTCGTGTAGGTGTGGTGGTAGGCTAAGGAACAACAACAGTGTTACCTGGATTCTGGCTGTTCCAGGCACACGATGGGCGACAAATCAAAGTTCCTTAGCCTAGTATAAAGGTGACAGATTCTATCACATACGGGATTTTCGACTTTCGAAAATTCGATTTCGATACTCACTTTATCGACTGCCGAGCAATCGAGTGCCGGAAACTCCAATAGTGAGGGTTTTAAGAAAAAGAAAAAGTAGAAGAAGAAGAAGATAGAAGAAAAAAGAGAAGAAAGAAAGAAGAAGAACAACAACAGAAATAGATTACAATATCAGAATCTCACATATCGCAGCGGAACAATATATAATAGATAAATGAATATCATTTAAAAACAAAAGAATTATATCTGTTATTACATTACATCACATCATATCATCAGAGTCAATAAACAACCATGGACAGTTATATAACTTGTCCTCATACAGAATACACAGCGGAATAAATACTATCAGATACAAATACTACGTCTCGTCATCCAGCTTATCTCCAAGCTCCAGAATATCCAGAATATCCTGATAATATAACTCTAGGCTGCCCGTGTGGAAATTGGTGGGCACCCAGAGTTTAGAAGGGAACAATAAACTCCGAGTCAGTCATGGTGACTGGTGTGAGATCGTAAAACAGTTATTTATCTTTAAAATAATCAACAGAAAGATTTTAAAGTAAATTCGCAATGCTTTTGGAAAATGAAACTACCATAAGACCTCCCACCACACACACAATGCAAACGCAGACTTGGAGGAGATTTCTTCTTATGATAGTCAAAGATGCTTACTACGCAAAAATCAAAACCTTTTTGATATTATTATTAGTGCATAGTGGAAAACATTTCGAAAGTATAATATAAATCTTAGCCAGCATAGGTACCATTATATTATGCCTGCTATAGCTGCATCCTGAGGAGACAGGTTATACAATTGAAATCGTAAAGGCTCGTATTGTTTCTTTGGATTTCCAACAAATGGTCAGGATAAGGAACTTCCTATCCACGATGGGTACGTCCCTGGAATAGACGACCCGAGAACCTAACCGGATCTCTGCCAACACAAGGCCGGGTTACCTCTGCAAAAATAGGTAACTACTGACATGCGTATGCCATCCCCCGATCGTCACCGATCTTCCCAAGGATCCCCGATTCGCAACAACCACAAAGAAATAAATTTTGCAGCAACCACAGAGGTTAAGTATCTGGGCTCCATACCATGATACCACCTTTATCCAGAAGGAATGACATACATTAAGGGGCGCTACTCCCTAGAACCTTGCCGCATTCTTCCTGTTTTGACCATTTCCGGGGTGTGAGGCTCGATGAAGTCTCGTCCACAAAGCTACGCTTTCTCAAAAAGCCCTGCTTCGGGTCAAACAAAATGATCAACCTATGATCACAAAGATATAAGATCAAACAAATGATCATATCGCAAATGATCAAACACTGATCATTTCACAGCAACACTCAGTATGCCACGTTACCAAATTGGGATATATCGCTGATAAATTTCAACTACATAACCTCTGAGCTCGTACGTCTCAGAGAAGGGTGTTAAGCTAAGAGAATAAATTCTCCGCCACCAACAGAAATGTATTTGAAAGAAATCAGCTTTATATCTCAAATTGTAACGTCAGACACACAATCCATACAAGTCTGTTCCGGGATCGAACAGAACCGAAGGCACTTCTCACGAAGCCCTTGCACATCCGGATAATTTTCAATCACGTCAGGACTTCCCGTCACTAAGGGTGATAAAACCTCTAAATCGAAGATCAGTCGATGTAGAGTAACTCGACGGTAATCCTTCCATTTTCAAAAATATCCGGTTTTCAACACCGGTCTTCGAATGCAATTCATAACGACGTATCACACATTCGGAATGGGTTATACGACCCCATGGTCCTTTCCCGGCTAACCCGAATAGTGAGCGCTTATTCAAAAATAAGTGTGGCATTCAAATACATCCAATTCACAACAAATACCTACTCAAGGTAATTATTGATAGTCGGTTATTTAACTATCAATAAAGATGCGCAACATCATCAGATTCCAAATAATTTTCCCAAATAATTTTATCTTCCAAAATATCTTTACTAGATATAAAATTTCCACACTTAATCATTTGAAAACAATTTCAAATCAATTTCCACATTTCATTTTTATCTTTGAAGATAAAATCTCAAAAACAGTTCATTTCATATTGGAAAAGCATTTCCATACTTATTTAAAAATAAGTATTTCACAAATCTATTTATTTTCAACACTTGGAAAATATTCGATATACTTAAATCAAATTAAGTATAATTTCATTCTTTAAGGAAAATATTCTTTTAACACCTTTATTTGAGTCAAAACGAATGTTACGTAAAACATCGTTACGACGACTCGAAATCACTAGTATAGGGATTCGGAATTAAGATAGATATATAAATCCCAATACTATATAAAACATTTCCTTTTGGAAATCATTTACTATAACAACAGTGTTATAGTCCACCATTTCCTTAAATTTCTCAAAAACGTCTATTTCAACAAGAACTGTTGAAATCTATGTTTTCAATTCATAATACATTTTAAAACATCTTTAAAATGTTTAACTTCATTTTTTTAATATCCCTTCTTCGAAAATAAGTCCATTTTCCTTAACAATATATTCACTGTCCCAAAATCGTGAATATAATTCACTTAACCCAATTTCAATCATTTCTACACATTTATTTCAAAGATAATTCGCTATCCAAAATCGCGAATATATCTTGTATAATAATCTCCTATATTTACTTTATCAAATTCAATCTATTTCGAATTTATAAAACACGTTTATAAATTCTATTTCTATTTTCTAACAACTTTGATTTATAAATCTTCTTTATAATTCAATTCATTTTATAACTCAACTTTATATACCAAAAGTCCATATTAGAGGTTAAGTACTTATACTTCATGGCTTTATAACATTCGTTCCTTTAAGGCTTCACAAATTTTAAATCTTATTCCTTATAAGATTTCATTTAAAATCTTATTTTTAACAACAACCGAACTACGTTTAAAATTCCATTGTTTGGATTTATAAAATATATATTTTATAAATCTCGTCTATAAACCATTCATACTTATTCACAACTCTTAATTAAAATGTCGAAACCCGATTTATAAGTAAATCACTCATAAGTCTTTTGTTTTACAAAAATCTATTTATTTTGTAACTTCATAATTTATAAATATAAAATTTCGTTCACTTATACCATCCCTTTATTCTTCATTTTAACACTTATTAAAACTCGTTTTATAATCCCAATATTTTATATTTATAAAAATCAAATTTTATACATCTTTTATATACATCGTTTTAATAATTCAAAAATCTCAATTCAAATCTTTTTATTTATGACTTAACCATTTATTTCAAAAGAAATTTCATCTTTCGGTTATAATTTACAAACATTATAATTCCCATAACTTTAAATTTATAACATTTATTTATTTAAAGTAAATCAATTCAAAAATTCAAATAAAACGTATACTTTCAAATAATCACTTTTAAAAATCTCTTTTAAAGTTAAAGATCGTTATTTTTAAACTTCAAAATTTTGAATCCAATGATGCAACGCATCAATTAGTCAATCACAACAGTCAATATCATATCTCAACATATGATAACAGAATACATCACAGTATCTGTAAATAAATAACTACTGGTGAGGAATCCAGTTGGATCCCTCCAACCTGTTTCCCTACATCCACAGACGTTAGCACAATACCAATTCCGCTCCAGTACGGAATTATCGCGGTATATGGGTTTTATAAAAATCCGCTTACTAACGGTGCAATATGGTCTCATCCGCTATACGAGGCGGGAAATCATCAATCCAATATATACATATGCCAATATGTATATATTGCTATATATATAGATATATCCTACTATATCTAATAGCACATCCAAATAGCAATCAATAACTGCAATCCAAATTTAAATCTGAGTGAGAAGATCTCACCTTAGCTTTTTAATTTGCCATCCAATTTCCATTTCCGACTTGATTTCACAGTTTTAACCTTGTATAAACAATTATACGACATATTAATATTCGAACAGATCGAATAATAAATTTCATTTGACTATTTTGATTCATTGGTGATTTCATTTTAATAGTTTAATTAACTGATAGTTTTATTTAAACCAATTTTAATTTCTAAATTTATTTCTTTTAAAATAAATTCTTTTATCTCTTTTAAACCATTTAAAATACGTATCTTAAATAATCTTTCCAACTATTAAACAAACTTACTCAAAATTTCCTTATTAAAAATATCTTTAATCACTAAAAATTAAATAAGTTAATTTAAACTAATAAAAAAAATGTATACTTGCATATTTATTTTATTTTATTTTCTCCTTTCTTTGAAATTAATCCCATATATACATATGCAGCATTTAACCAAAGATTTAAATTTTTAAAACTAAATTTTTATTTGCTGAATTATTTTTTTTTTAGCAACTGTATATACCTACTTATAAAATCAAATACATATATATATATATATATTCGTATATATGTATACATTGAATCTTGAAAAAAAGAAAATAAATTTTACCTTCACTGTCTCGATCAACATCCCCAGATCGACGACCACCCTCGCGAAACCAGCCCTAGCTGACTCGCATCGCCATAGTCGAAGTCACGATCTGCTACGCCCTTGCCTCGCACTCAGTTTTCGCGAAAACCCCGACTCGTCGAAGCCACTTAATCACGCGAGCACCGCCGTACACCCCTACGCCTTCCGACCTCACGGCAATGCGCACCTCCACGCGAAAGCGCCTCCGCCTCCTTGCGAACGACACCACCGGGTTGCCGCCTGAACTTCGCTCGCGAAACCCTCCAGGTCGCTGCCTCCTTCCACCTCCACGCGACCAACCGAGATACTCGATCTGCTCTCCTCCCACGCGAATGCATGAGCGAGCAAACATACGAGGCTCAAAATCGAGCAGCCTCGATCGCCACAATTGTTTTGCCCCTTTTTTTTTCGATCACAAGACGGGAAGGACTGCGGCCATTAGAGGAAGAAAGGGGAAAAATGAAATTTGGGAACGAACGAAAGTGATTCCGTTTATTTTTGTTTCTTCGTTTCGAATTGAAAGAGAAAGGCGGCCATTTTTTTTTATTTTGTTTTCTTGCTTTCAATCTTAAGTTACAGAGAGGAGTAACGAAGGTATTTTGAAATGAACGAAGTATGGGTTTGCACGATATTCTTCGTGATCTCGGCGTGAATGTAGGCGTGAGTGAAGGAGATGACGTGTGTATGTCGGCAAATTTAAATTTAAATTTAAATTCGAATTCGAACAAATCTCGATGTGTTTACACGTCGTATTCTCACATAACAACTCCAAATGCCACGAAATTTGAAATCCGGCAATAATTCAATATTACTGACCAAATGGACTGGTTTCGTCGAATTCCGAGACTGTTTGAAAAATGACTATTTTTAAATATCGATTCGAACAATTAAATTTCAAAACTGAACGAAACACTTTGAAATACAATTCTGAAGTTTCTATTATCTTCAGTGTTATCAATATAGATTTTACAATCCTTTGAAATATTTTTAATCGGCTTGAATTTGAAGATTCGAATTTTTATTCAACATTCACTAGATTAAATTTTATAATTTAATCGCCAAATTCAAAGTTATATCGGGGATTCAAATTAAATCATCGTCCAAATATTTAAAATTAATTAAATATTCTCAATTTAATTTATTCAAAATTCAGGGTCGTTACAGACTTCCCCCCTTAAAAGAATTTCGTCCTCGAAATTACAAGTTAGGAAAAATGTCCTTAACTCGTCTACTATTTTTCACAATCTAATAGTTTTATCAATTTATCAAAACAAATCTTTCTACTAAAGATTCGTTATCATTTCAACTAAATTTTCCAACTCAAATTATAAGTTTCAAAACAACATTGTTTTACTTCTCAATTCAAATTTAAGTTTAAATTCAAATTTTAAACTTTCAAAATTTCTCAAAAATTTTCTAACACTCGAAATTTTCGAAAAATTTCGCCAGTGTCTCCTTTGCGCGGCTAATACGGTACAACTACAAAACGTCCCTACGGACTCTCAGATTTCAAAACGAAAAAGAAAAAGCCAAGCGGCTAGACCAGAAATCAGCAAATCTCATATTTGAAATTCAAATACGTACCTTTTCCGAGCAAATTCAAATTCATCTTTGAAATAAATTTTCCAATCCCTTTATACACCTGTATACTACTAGCCATAATATCTAGTTATAACATCCAAACCAATTTGCAAAGTCTATTACAAAATTTTCAATATAAACTGCTTATACATTTTTACTTCACTATTGAAGTTACACCTATTCCTTTTCATTAAATTTTTCCATTTCAAATTACATTTGAATTCAATTCACAGTTTCAATTCTATTTGAATTCAGTTTATCTTCTGAATATTGAATTTATCAATTAACTTTCATTCATAACTGATTATTATTTTTAGATTAGTTTCAGTTACTAATTCATTACAAATCCAATTCTCTCTATTCAAATTTGTTTCAACATTCAGTTTGAATCTCATTCACTTCATTAAATTAGCTTCACTTACATTTATTTAACTTCTTTCTTTTAAGTTAAATTTATTCTATCAAAATTAAATTTGTATAGGTTATCAACTTACAATATTTCATAGATATTTTTATATAGTATTCCAGAGTCTTACTAACATTTCAAAAATCATTTTTGAAAACAATTCAAATCATCCTTTGAATTTTTCTGAAACAAAATCCAAACTTTTCGAACAAGTTCCATTTAAAATAATTTGGCAGCAATTCCTCTTTTGGAAACCCGAAAATGAACACCGGTGATGTCGCGATCATCATCGGATTTATTTTCCAGCGACCGAAAAGAGTTTAGAGCTTTCATCTCTCCAAAATACTTTTCAAAACCTTTGAAATTCATTTTCAAATCAAAAATGATTTAACTTTCCAAATCTCCAAAATTTTCAAATTCTTCTTAAAACATTTTCAAAAACTTCTCTGGAATTTCGTTTTAAATTACAAATCACATTTATAAATTACATTCTTCAATTTCATTTGTATATGGATTTATTTCTTAACTTTGGAGTTGCAATTTCAATTTCTTATAAAAATGATAACATTTCAATATTATCACTTTCCTAACAAACAAGCATCCATATACTGTAATAATTTACAGAAAATCATTTCTTTTATATACAAAAATAGTTTTGGGTAAAAATTATTTCATTCACCCTATTTTAAAACAATACTGTGCCGAACTGTTCTATTCAAGTGTTTAGAAACCCTTCGATACAGTTTTGCAAGACTGTGCCGACGAAGGTTCATATGCCACTCAATAAACCAATCATCACAATATAAAACAATTTTATATTCACTAACAAATACGCGCTCGTATCTATTATTACACTCAAACTCATTCTAGAGTACTGCTGACTCTATCTCTAATGAGTAACACCCAACAGAGCAGGGTTGTCGCTTAACCATATGCTCTGATACCACTTTGTCACATACGGGATTTTCGACTTTCGAAAATTCGACATCGATACTCACTTTATCGACTGCCGAGCAATCGAGTGCCGGAAACTCCAATAGTGAGGGTTTTAAGAAAAAGAAAAAGTAGAAGAAGAAGAAGATAGAAGAAAAAAGAGAAGAAAGAAAGAAGAAGAACAACAACAGAAACAGATTACAATATCAGAATCTCACATATCGCAGCGGAACAATATATAATAGATAAATGAATATCATTTAAAAACAAAAGAATTATATCTGTTATTACATTACATCACATCATATCATCAGAGTCAATAAACAACCATGGACAGTTATATAACTTGTCCTCATACAGAATACACAGCGAAATAAATACTATCAGATACAAATACTACGTCTCGTCATCCAGCTTATCTCCAAGCTCCAGAATATCCAGAATATCCTGATAATATAACTCTAGGCTGCCCGTGTGGAAATTGGTGGGCACCCAGAGTTTAGAAGGGAACAATAAACTCCGAGTCAGTCATGGTGACTGGTGTGAGATCGTAAAACAGTTATTTATCTTTAAAATAATCAACAGAAAGATTTTAAAGTAAATTCGCAATGATTTTGGAAAATGAAACTACCATAAGACCTCCCACCACACACACAATGCAAACGCAGACTTGGAGGAGATTTCTTCTTATGATAGTCAAAGATGCTTACTACGCAAAAATCAAAACCTTTTTGATATTATTATTAGTGCATAGTGGAAAACATTTCGAAAGTATAATATAAATCTTAGCCAGCATAGGTACCATTATATTATGCCTGCTATAGCTGCCTCCTAAGGAGACAGGTTATACAATTGAAATCGTAAAGGCTCGTATTGTTTCTTTGGATTTCCAACAAATGGTCAGGCTAAGGAACTTCCTATCCACGATGGGTACGTCCCTGGAATAGACGACCCGAGAACCTAACCGGATCTCTGCCAACACAAGGCCGGGTTACCTCTGTAAAAATAGGTAACTACTGACACGCGTATGTCATCCCCCGATCGTCACCGATCTTCCCGAGGATCCCCGATTCGCAACAACCACAAAGAAATAAATTTTGCAGCAACCACAGAGGTTAAGTATCTGGGCTCCATACCATGATACCACCTTTATCCAGAAGGAATGACATACACTAAGGGGCGCTACTCCCTAGAACCTTGCCGCATTCTTCCTGTTTTGACCATTTTCGGGGTGTGAGGCTCGATGAAGTCTCGTCCACAAAGCTACGCTTTCTCAAAAAGCCCTGCTTCGGGTCAAACAAAATGATCAACCTATGATCACAAAGATATAAGATCAAACAAATGATCATATCGCAAATGATCAAACACTGATCATTTCACAGCAACACTCAGTATGCCACGTTACCAAATTGGGATATATCGCTGATAAATTTCAACTACATAACCTCTGAGCTCGTACGTCTCAGAGAAGGGTGTTAAGCTAAGAGAATAAATTCTCCGCCACCAACAGAAATGTATTTGAAAGAAATCAGCTTTATATCTCAAATTGTAACGTCAGACACACAATCCATACAAGTCTGTTCCGGGATCGAACAGAACCGAAGGCACTTCTCACGAAGCCCTTGCACATCCGGATAATTTTCAATCACGTCAGGACTTCCCGTCACTAAGGGTGATAAAACCTCTAAATCGAAGATCAGTCGATGTAGAGTAACTCGACGGTAATCCTTCCGTTTTCAAAAATATCCGGTCTTCAACACCGGTCTTCGAATGCAATTCATAACGACGTATCACACATTCGGAATGGGTTATACGACCCCATGGTCCTTTCCCGGCTAACCCGAATAGTGAGCGCTTATTCAAAAATAAGTGTGGCATTCAAATACATCCAATTCACAACAAATACCTACTCAAGGTAATTATTGATAGTCGGTTATTTAACTATCAATAAAGATGCGCAACATCATCAGATTCCAAATAATTTTCCCAAATAATTTTATCTTCCAAAATATCTTTACTAGATATAAAATTTCCACACTTAATCATTTGAAAACAATTTCAAATCAATTTCCACATTTCATTTTTATCTTTGAAGATAAAATCTCAAAAACAGTTCATTTCATATTGGAAAAGCATTTCCATACTTATTTAAAAATAAGTATTTCACAAATCTATTTATTTTCAACACTTGGAAAATATTCGATATACTTAAATCAAATTAAGTATAATTTCATTCTTTAAGGAAAATATTCTTTTAACACCTTTATTTGAGTCAAAACGAATGTTACATAAAACATCGTTACGACGACTCGAAATCACTAGTATAGGGATTCGGAATTAAGATAGATATATAAATCCCAATACTATATAAAACATTTCCTTTTGGAAATCATTTACTATAACAACAGTGTTATAGTCCACCATTTCCTTAAATTTCTCAAAAACGTCTATTTCAACAAGAACTGTTGAAATCTATGTTTTCAATTCATAATACATTTTAAAACATCTTTAAAATGTTTAACTTCATTTTTTTAATATCCCTTCTTCGAAAATAAGTCCATTTTCCTTAACAATATATTCACTGTCCCAAAATCGTGAATATAATTCACTTAACCCAATTTCAATCATTTCTACACATTTATTTCAAAGATAATTCGCTATCCAAAATCGCGAATATATCTTGTATAATAATCTCCTATATTTACTTTATCAAATTCAATCTATTTCGAATTTATAAAACACGTTTATAAATTCTATTTCTATTTTCTAACAACTTTGATTTATAAATCTTCTTTATAATTCAATTCATTTTATAACTCAACTTTATATACCAAAAGTCCATATTAGAGGTTAAGTACTTATACTTCATGGCTTTATAACATTCGTTCCTTTAAGGCTTCACAAATTTTAAATCTTATTCCTTATAAGATTTCATTTAAAATCTTATTTTTAACAACAACCGAACTACGTTTAAAATTCCATTGTTTGGATTTATAAAATATATATTTTATAAATCTCGTCTATAAACCATTCATACTTATTCACAACTCTTAATTAAAATGTCGAAACCCGATTTATAAGTAAATCACTCATAAGTCTTTTGTTTTACAAAAATCTATTTATTTTGTAACTTCATAATTTATAAATATAAAATTTCGTTCACTTATACCATCCCTTTATTCTTCATTTTAACACTTATTAAAACTCGTTTTATAATCCCAATATTTTATATTTATAAAAATCAAATTTTATACATCTTTTATATACATCGTTTTAATAATTCAAAAATCTCAATTCAAATCTTTTTATTTATGACTTAACCATTTATTTCAAAAGAAATTTCATCTTTCGGTTATAATTTACAAACATTATAATTCCCATAACTTTAAATTTATAACATTTATTTATTTAAAGTAAATCAATTCAAAAATTCAAATAAAACGTATACTTTCAAATAATCACTTTTAAAAATCTCTTTTAAAGTTAAAGATCGTTATTTTTAAACTTCAAAATTTTGAATCCAATGATGCAACGCATCAATTAGTCAATCACAACAGTCAATATCATATCTCAACATATGATAACAGAATACATCACAGTATCTGTAAATAAATAACTACTGGTGAGGAATCCAGTTGGATCCCTCCAACCTGTTTCCCTGCATCCACAGACGTTAGCACAATACCAATTCCGCTCCAGTACGGAATTATCGCGGTATATGGGTTTTATAAAAATCCGCTTACTAACGGCGCAATAGGGTCTCATCCGCTATACGAGGCGGGAAATCATCAATCCAATATATACATATGCCAATATGTATATATTGCTATATATATATAGATATATCCTACTATATCTAATAGCACATCCAAATAGCAATCAATAACTGCAATCCAAATTTAAATCTGAGTGAGAAGATCTCACCTTAGCTTTTTAATTTGCCATCCAATTTCCATTTCCGACTTGATTTCACAGTTTTAACCTTGTATAAACAATTATACGACATATTAATATTCGAACAGATCGAATAATAAATTTCATTTGACTATTTTGATTCATTGGTGATTTCATTTTAATAGTTTAATTAACTGATAGTTTTATTTAAACCAATTTTAATTTCTAAATTTATTTCTTTTAAAATAAATTCTTTTATCTCTTTTAAACCATTTAAAATACGTATCTTAAATAATCTTTCCAACTATTAAACAAACTTACTCAAAATTTCCTTATTAAAAATATCTTTAATCACTAAAAATTAAATAAGTTAATTTAAACTAATAAAAAAAAATGTATACTTGCATATTTATTTTATTTTATTTTCTCCTTTCTTTGAAATTAATCCCATATATACATATGCAGCATTTAACCAAAGATTTAAATTTTTAAAACTAAATTTTTATTTGCTGAATTATTATTTTTTTAGCAACTGTATATACCTACTTATAAAATCAAATACATATATATATATATTCGTATATATGTATACATTGAATCTTGAAAAAAAGAAAATAAATTTTACCTTCACTGTCTCGATCAACATCCCCAGATCGACGACCACCCTCGCGAAACCAGCCCTAGCTGACTCGCATCGCCATAGTCGAAGTCACGATCTGCTACGCCCTTGCCTCGCACTCAGTTTTCGCGAAAACCCCGACTCGTCGAAGCCACTTAATCACGCGAGCACCGCCGTACACCCCTACGCCTTCCGACCTCACGGCAATGCGCACCTCCACGCGAAAGCGCCTCCGCCTCCTTGCGAACGACACCACCGGGTTGCCGCCTGAACTTCGCTCGCGAAACCCTCCAGGTCGCTGCCTCCTTCCACCTCCACGCGACCAACCGAGATACTCGATCTGCTCTCCTCCCACGCGAATGCATGAGCGAGCAAACATACGAGGCTCAAAATCGAGCAGCCTCGATCGCCACAATTGTTTTGCCCCTTTTTTTTTCGATCACAAGACGGGAAGGACTGCGGCCATTAGAGGAAGAAAGGGGAAAAATGAAATTTGGGAACGAACGAAAGTGATTCCGTTTATTTTTGTTTCTTCGTTTCGAATTGAAAGAGAAAGGCGGCCATTTTTTTCTTATTTTGTTTTCTTGCTTTCAATCTTAAGTTACAGAGAGGAGTAACGAAGGTATTTTGAAATGAACGAAGTATGGGTTTGCACGATATTCTTCGTGATCTCGGCGTGAATGTAGGCGTGAGTGAAGGAGATGACGTGTGTATGTCGGCAAATTTAAATTTAAATTTAAATTCGAATTCGAACAAATCTCGATGTGTTTACACGTCGTATTCTCACATAACAACTCCAAATGCCACGAAATTTGAAATCCGGCAATAATTCAATATTACTGACCAAATGGACTGGTTTCGTCGAATTCCGAGACTGTTTGAAAAATGACTATTTTTAAATATCGATTCGAACAATTAAATTTCAAAACTGAACGAAACACTTTGAAATACAATTCTGAAGTTTCTATTATCTTCAGTGTTATCAATATAGATTTTACAATCCTTTGAAATATTTTTAATCGGCTTGAATTTGAAGATTCGAATTTTTATTCAACATTCACTAGATTAAATTTTATAATTTAATCGCCAAATTCAAAGTTATATCGGGGATTCAAATTAAATCATCGTCCAAATATTTAAAATTAATTAAATATTCTCAATTTAATTTATTCAAAATTCAGGGTCGTTACAGATTCACAATGAGCAACAACGAAAAATTATCTTAAAGGTAAAATAGGTAACGGTACATCTATCTTGAACGATATATTAAATGTGATAATCTGCACCATAATCTGATTTAAATTCAGCCAGTTATGTGATAATGAAATAAATGATTTTGATTTTAAAAATGTTGACCAATCATCCTTGAACAATTTCATATAGATTTGCTTGGACTAACAATGTTGGTTGATGATTACTCAAGATACACGTGGATATATTTGTTTATCTTATTCTAATACTATGTTCATTGTTTGTTTATCTGCATAGTCTCAATTCAAATCCAAAAAGAATTTCATTTAAAAGCTATAATAAGATTTTAAGGTAATTGTTTCAACTTCACGGTCTGGTCTATAACATCCAACTAATGATAATCTTGAGTCAAAGGAAAATTCGGATGCAGATTACATTGGTAATCTAGTTGATAGAAAAATTACTAGTAGAATGTGATTTATGTTGAGACATTCAGTAGTTGCAATTGTTTTCAAAGAAAATATCTACATATTTTTCTTTTCAACTAATTTTCAATTAGCAGACATTTTTCTTATAAAACTCCTTCTAGAAAATAGTTTTTGTTGACCTTGTTTCAGATTAGTCATTTTAGAAAATTTGATTTTATAATTATTTTTGAATTTGATCTTAAATGACTACATTAACTAATCTGACTCCCTACTGACTATCAAAGAGATAAACAGTGATTGAAAAAGTGATGAGTGTCGAAATTAATCATATATTACGACTTGAGACAGTATATTTAGTAAATTTCTTTAGAAATTTAAACAAGATTTATAATAACTTTTGTTGGTAAAAATTCCATGACCATCTCTATTACTATCATATTTCTAACAACCATCACTCATCAAAATCCAATATAGTATGTCAATATGTGGTATTTTAAACGGGAAATTATTCGTTTTTCATTTTATTATATTTTTAGCAATAAAAACATCCAAAGTATTCACTCTCATTTAAAAGTCCTCACGGTTATGCTTGGGTGAATTACTAGGAATTTTTGATTATGTGCTTTCATGCTCATTTAAAAGTCCTTACGGTTATACATGTATGGAACACATATCAAAATTGGTTATTAAATAGACAAGTTGATTCTAATCCATTTAAAAGTCCTCACGGTTATGCATGCTTAGAAGATGCTTGAATTCATTTTTTAAAATTTAGGAATACTACTAATCTCATGTAAAAGTCCTAACGTTTATGCATGGTTAGTAGATATTCAAAATCATGATATTAATATACCACAAATGGACACGGCTATATGGTTTTACATCATCCCTATCATTCTAAAGTGGAATATGCACCTAATAGAGTATTTATGATTTTTGTTTGATTTTTTATTGAAATTTAATATTTATACTCGATTGGGTATTAATGTTGTATTAATGTCTATCACTTTATCTCTATTTTTCTAACACTATTACTCTTTTGCTGATAACAAAAGAGGGAGAGAAAAGTTAAGATTTTGACAAATAAAGGTCAAATATTTTATTTTGTATTTTCTGTTTGCATCTAGGTTCATTTGGATGTTTTTATTTATTTTCATGCATATATGAAGTGGGGTTTTGTTGTAGAGAGGGAGCATTCAAATAGGGGGAGCAAATAGAATGATCAAATACATTTAATAAATTCAAAATCTTAAATATATGTTTGTTATCATCAAAAGGGGGAGATTGTTGAATATGAAAGTATATGGTTTTTGTTTGATGATAATAAACATATATATATTCATTTAAATGTATTTGTTATTGTACTATTTTATTTTAACATAATTAAATAAATATTTTCTGAATAAAATAAATAACACAGAATTTAAAAACAAACAGATATTTTATTCAAACAAATATTTTATTACAATTTTAATAGTACAAATTTGTGCTCTCACTATATATACAAAATTTCAATTACAATACATTTCAATTTACATAACTTTCCTCACTACATATAACTAATTCACCCATATTTGATCTTCAACTCTATTCCAACTTGAATCCAGCATCTGAATTATCTGCAAAGTAAACACTAACGCAGTAAAATTGAAAAAGAAATATTTGTGCAGTGTAAAATAGAAAGTGTTTTTGAAAATATTATTTGCCTCAGTTATTTGGGTTGTTCATCATCATTTAATTTTAAATTCATCAAACACGAACAACTTGTGACATGCACAGTGTATCGGTGTACATGCCATAAGTCCATGCACACCGATATACACTTGATAAAACTGCAGGGATAGGTGAGCACAAGGTCAAACCCAATTAAAAGCTAGATTCAACTCAAGTGCAATACAAATAAAGTCACGATATGAGCACAAGGTCAAACCCGAGCCAAAGCTAGGTTCAACTCAGGTGCACTACAAAAACATCACAAAATTGTCGAGCACAAGAATTCAAAAACCAACATAAAACAAGCCTCGACCAAAAATTCAATGTACACATGAAAAATACTCAACCATTCAAACTCAAGTGAAAAGCAGAAATTCGGGCATGTGCACCAGAACTGGGAACAAAAGCCCCAAACAAATGAAACAACTTCAACCAGAGCATCATCATGAATTAAAACTCAAGTCAATGAAACAAAAGTGCACAGCAACTAAACATAAAGATCATCAGGGATGCAACTCAACCTATACCAGACTACAAAGAAACCAAGGCCACAATATTTCAACTAGATCAACGAGCAAGGAAAAATGAAGACAACAAAGTACAGACCTGGCAACATATGCAAACTAGCTCGAAGCAACAACTCAGTGCAAACAAGTGCACAAGAACAAGTCCATGAAACAGCATACACATAAACATTGCAACTGTGAAGTTTAACTCGAAGTAACTCAAGATCAGACACAATGCAAACAGCTCAAGTGTTCAGATTCAAGAGATCGAAGCAAATGCAACTAGACCTGGCAACATGAATGCAATGACCAAAGGCAAAAGATATAACAATTGGTCTGTAAAAATAACCAGAGGCAACTCCAAGCAGACCACACATGAAAATGTACACACCGGTACAACAAGAAAGTGATATGTATGAAACAAGTGCATACTACATGAACACAGATGAACAAGTCAATGCTATAGAGGTGACATCAATATACATGAACACCAACAACAAGTGCAACCAGATCATAAACATAAGCAAACATGTAGAACAGTGGACAGAGCTCAATGCAACCCAGACCAATGTCACACAATAACTACATACATCAGTATAGAGCATCACAAACATACATATATACATGCGCAAACACACATATATACATGTGTTGATATGTAGTGGATATCAGATTTCATTCCAAGAAAACAGTGAATGGCAATATGCAAATGTTATAACATGAAGCAGTTTCTACCGAAATCTGGGTAGTAGTTTTTCTTTCAAACAAAGTCAATAATTATGTCAAGCCAAAATCAAAACTGTGATGACCAAGAAAAAAATCAAACAAGCCAAAATCAAAGCCGTGGTGATCAAGAAAAATAATTAAATCGAACAAGTCAAAATCAAAGCCGTGATAATCAAGCAAAAGTATATATGAAAGTGAACCAGTCTGGATGAATCACATGTATTCGATCAAAATTAAACGATCAAGCTAAAATTATTAGACAAGTTCAAATAATATATTCGACCGAAATTTAGGGTTTTCAACCCTATAAAACCCATTATCATCATCGGCATAGAGCAATCGAGTTCAAGCATATCAACAATAATAGGAAAAGGAAATCACATACCAATTCAATTCGAACTCGCCAGTTTGAAGCAGCCGTGTGCAAATCGAAGAGACGATCAATCGACAAAGCAATCAACGCGAGAATATCAATTCAATTGATCAACTATCAAGCGGCGCCTCAATCACGAAGCCCTGATTTTCTTAAAGAGGAATGAACGAAAAAGGAAGCAACCATTTTGATAAAGGAAGGATACCGGCCGAATAATATAAGAAGAAAAAGTGGAAATTTTTTTACTGTGTTTTCGTTTGGGCCGGCAAATAACTACTTTTGGGCTTTTAATTATTAATTAGGGTTTCTAGTTTTATTAAGTTGCTTTTATTTGTAATTTACTTTCAAACCTTTGTAAAATTCTAGTCGTGTGACTAGGGGATGAACTACGGTGGTGTAGTTCGAGAATTCGCAACTCAGCGGCTGAGTTGTGGCAGGGTTTTAAGCATAGGGATAGGTTAGTTGATAGCGGGTGACGCGAGTTTACGTGTGTCAGTGTCTGACTACTTAATTTCTAGTAGAAACCTTGGGGGTAGCACGTAGGCAGGGTTTTGCCGAAGCTGGGTAAATCTATGTTGTTCTATTTTTGCTTTTTAATATTCTGCTATTATCTGTGCTGCTATTATTCTGCTATTACCACTGCTGCGATTATTTCATATATTTCCGCATTAAATTTTTATTATTATTAGTATCACCCTATTCACCCCCCCTCTAGGGTGAAATCGATCCTACAAATGTTAATTAATAAATAATTAATAAGGCTCTAAAAATTGAATTTGAACAAATTTTAGAATTTGACCAAGACACTTGCACCATTGCGTTCCTTACCTTATATTGATTTTCTAAGTAATTTTCATATTTGGAGTTTTGCGATCAGAGATCAAATGAAGAAGTTATAGTGTTTGTAGTTTTTGGAACGAAAATAATTGGAAACGGAAAATAGAAAATAAATAATAATAAATGCGGGACCCCATTGGTCGACCCCCTTACTTGGGCTGGTGGGACGCTTGTAGTGGCTGTCGGCTTGTGGTAAAGGTGGCAGATAGGGATGAACCTTGGTCAAACAGCTTGAATTTAATTATTTTAATCTAACGGATACAATTGATTCGAGTGTCTATAAATACAGGCCTAACCTCTCACTTCTCTTGCAATATTTTCTGATCAAAGTAGCGAAGCTTTGCCATTTTCCCTTCCCCGCTATTTATATTAATTTGTAAAATATTATATATAATTGGAGGAGGGTAGAAAATAAAAGAGAAGAAGAGAAGGAGAAAATCAACATTGCGAAAGAAAAAGGTAATTTCTATAATTATAAATCTATATTACCCTTAACCCCAAATCTCTTCTCAGATTTGTAATTCAAATAGTATGTATATATCTTGTTATACATATTTTTTGGAGTAGAATATAAAATGAATCACTAATGGGATGAATTCAGATTTGAAAGATTTGGAAAGCTTGAAAGATGAGTGGGAAATTGTTTGATTTATTTATAACATTGAAATTTATATCGTTGAGTTTTATTTAAATATTGCGCCTGTGCAAGTTCTATGGAGTTGTAGGTTTAAGAAGATGAAATCTCGCATACATATTCTGAAAATCAAGTAATTGGAATAAGAATGGTATTTACACCCTAATTTGGAAATTTGTAAATAAGTCCCTAATTTTTTTAAAGTTAATGTTGATAAAGTTGTAAAGTTTATTCCAGATTGATACTTGGGTTGTAAACTATTGGTATTAGTATAGATTGCCCTAATTTCACTTGGAATGTGAGTTTCTATGGTTTAATTATTGGGAATGGGTATAATTTAATCGTATCGATTTCTGGGTAATTTCCATAAATTATCCAATTCCAAAAATATGTATAAAAAGTGTGTTGTTTGAATAAACAATGAATATACCAAAAAGGAAAGAGATATGTAAAATATAGTTATTCTTCTCCGTAGTTTACACTGTCTATTTTAATAAGAGAACTTGATAATTCCTTGTAATTTCAAACGGAGCAAAAGTCACGATTTTGGGTAATTTATGGAAAATTATTACGATAATTCTTATTGGAAAGAATAGCTCTATTAAATTAGAATTTGGAAATTAATTTTATGGAATTCATAAGCATACAAATTATTGTGTTAGGAATAGGAGTTAATGTGTTAGGAATAGGAACACACACACACACATATATATAACTGCATTTACCGATTAAAAATAAAAATATATTTATAGCATAATATACGTCAATATTCACATCAGTTATAATTAGGACGTCTAGTTATAAATAGCGTAGTAAATTATAGGATTAGAAGGTGTAGATGGAAAGAGATAGTAACTCAAAAAATAATAGGGAAACAAATGTGCAATTAATAAGGAGTTACAAAGGTTAAATAGGGACATAAATATGGTTAATGAGACTGGTTAAAGGATATGATATGACATTTATAGGAAAATAAAATAGACATAATAGGTTGAACTAGAATGAATAAATAAATGTTATTAGAGATTATCAAATAAGAATAGTGACCATTTATTACGGACAATTTACATTTATTGAGTATAGCAAATAAGTGTATAAGATAGGAATTAAATGCTGGAAGGCGGTATAATTTTAATAACGAGAAATTATACGGCCTTAATAATACATTTTAGGACGAGTGTGAATTAGTGGGCCTAGCCTAACATTTAAGCTTAGGATGGTTGGTTTAATTTAGTGTGTTGGGATCCAAGATCAGTATAGTTACACAATAGAAGTTTACCATTCATCTATAGGCTATCAGCAGTTGTGTGTACTTATTACTTATGTGAGACATCTTCAAACATAGGAACCATGGGAAAGGGATATGCGGTTGCATATAGGTAGAGGAAAATATACCAAGGGTTTATCTTGGATTTGAAGTATTAAATATCCCAGTACTATTAGGGAAACGTAGTATGCTTCTTCTCTAATAAGAGTATTAATTAATTGAAAGGAGCATTTTCCTTGACTTACATTAGGTTAGTCTAAACGGACTTTCGATTGTGGAAGGTCGACGAGCTGTGTTGATAGTGTTGTTGGGCCGGTATTTAGTAGTAGTGGGACTAGCATATATGCTATGACCACCAGCGACCCGAGCGGTCGGTAGCAAGACTTAGGTTATGCCCTGATGGATTTTGCTTCCTACTAGTGTAGAATCCAAATGGAACACAAACATACCTCAAAGTTTAGTTAGTTAGTTGTTTTTTGCCGAAGGTGGGTAGTTAACCCTTAGATAAGTCTTTGAGATGCGTTAGTAATATGGTAATTAAATTAGAAAACCATATCTATGAGCCATCAGTCTTTGTATCTAGGGCCGATTGTCTGGCATTTATGTTGTGAAGGGCTTGCTTGGGGTTGAGGTATTAAATGGCGGTTGGATCTGCCTCCTCCCTATTTAAGATAGTATTAAGTGGTTGAGGTTTTTCTTTTGGGTATTACATCGTTTTGATATATATGTGTATAGGCATATGTATATAGGCATACCTCGAAGAAGGTTGGACATATCGTATGCGTATATAAGATTGAAAGGATTAGCTATGGATAATAGACATAACACTTAAATGAAAATCAATCGGCCTAAATTAGTGTTACGGATAAAGTATGTAATTTTCCAATCACCAGAACGTTTTTCTGATCCCCCCTCCTCATTACAACCCACAATATATATTTAAAGGGACATGCTGTTGGAGCAAGACGGAAACGGTAGATGGAGAAGTCTTCTTATTCATCCTAGGTGCTATAAAGACAACTAGACATCCAAGAAATAATATTGATTCGAAGGTAGTAGCCTTACTCAGTCGTGTTTTCTGTTATATTTTATATTCTACCGTGAGTTTATATTGATCACTCTCTGATATGCTTATTACATGTTACCAAAACCAATGATCTGTACCATATTGGACTTGAGTTTTGATTTTGTCAAAATTCAGGCCCATTGGTGTGTGGGTCGTCACATTTGGTATCAGAGCTTAGGTTACGATCATAGAATTTGGATACACCGGGAGAATGTATTCATATTTTTACTTATAATTATATATATTTTACACCAAACTCCATGAATTCCGACTATAGAAGTAGTTGCTACCATATTATGAAAAGATGAATGAGGCAACTATGAGTTGGAACAATAAATAGAGTTAAATTTATACACCTATCACGATTACTCCATTGAGTGTAGGCCATACCGCTTGGCGTTGACCAAGAAGAGCATGAGTGTGGCATATAGAAGGACCCCAGAAGCTGAATGGTACTTGACTCCTTTGTTGGGCCTAGGCTACCTTATGATTGTGGATTTTAATGGATTGTCGATTGAAGATGCATTTCATCCAGACAAATGGGAAGTAAGAAACTATATGTTGCAAATATTTGAAAGTAAGGTACATTAGTAGTGTTGTAAGTTTCTACAAGAAGGTGTACATTAATCATCGGAAGAAAATAGTCAGATTTTTAGTATATACCCTTAATAAGAAGTGGTTAAGACTAAAGGGAAAAGAAGGAAAGTTCAAAAGAAAGAACGATTAAAGTCCATTTCTGGGTCCAACCCCATATGAAAGATTTTGACAAAAAGATTTTGGAAATGGTTTGAAAGGTTTTGTAAGGGTTTTTCAAAGGATTTATTGGGAAGTTATTATTTTGAAAAAGCAAGGAAAGTTGGAAATTTTTAGTGAAGTTTAAAATTAGGTTGGATAAAAAAAATTTGATTTAAAGGTTTTTTGGTAAAGAGATTTTTCCTCTTTAAAATTAATAGAAAGAAAAGCGTATGTTTGTTTCAATGATTTTTCTTATTTTTGTAAGTCTAAAAGTTTTTAAGATTCTTACTCTAAAGGGTGGATAAATGGAAATGGTACTTGAATGAATGGGATAAAGAAAATAGAAGGGTAAGAGTGCCCGATAATGAAGATTGGAGGAATATTCCTGTATGAGGAAAATACGGAGAAAAATAGCTGAAATAGATTTATACATATCTCTTTTCATATTATTGAAGAAAAGCCCAATGACTAAAGCAGTAGACGATCACACTGTAATGAGTCAATGAGGAAAATAATAAAAGAGGAAAAGAGCTTTGTAAGGAGAAGCTACTTTAAAGCAATTTAGGTAGGAGAAATTTTAATATTAGTATTAGGAAATTTGAACAGAAACGGCGTCAGGAATTTATTTAAAAATAGGATTGGTAATCTAGTTAGAAATAGTATAGGAGATAAAAAATAATAGGGATAGGATAGGAGAAATGGATAAATTCCATAGATATATGTAGTAATTGCGCATATGTTTTAGATAAGTGCTTAGATAAATCAACAATTGCACATATCTAGAAGTCCCCTTTATGTGCTATTAGAATCCCCGCTAAGGATGAAAGTAGGAATAACATGAGTAGTATGAATAATAATAAGATGGAAGCTATCATTGTCTACTCCAGTTTCCGTTAATTTTTAGAAGTTATAGAAGATGTTTTTAAAAATTGGTTTGGTATAATAATTGAGTTTTTGAATGTTTTATGTTAAAAATCCTACTTTTAAAGAAGTCTCTATTATAGGAAGTTCTTAAAAAGGGAAAGTTGGTTAGAATAGGAAAAAATTTCATGGCTCCTTTTTTAAACCAAACAATTTTTGAAAAAGGTTTCTAAGTTTGTATTTTTAAAGATAAAAGTTTTGGATTAAGTACTTCATGATTGTGAAGTTTTTTTAAGAGTTGTGAACAACCAAACAAATGGAATAGATTGGGATCATTGCCTAGGTAAGATGGGGTATAGTTCAAGGCTATGAATAAACAAGCTATGAATGCTCGTAGGGTAGCAATAGGGAAATCCCCATTAACTATAAAGAATATTGGAATGAACCTAGATATGTTTGTTTAGACATGTGTAAAAGTCATAAGAAGAACTCTCAAAGGAATGGGTATTGTCAAAGTACACTTTTGCGAGTCATAAGATATACTCGCATAAAAGATCAAGGATAAAGATGGTAGAAACCAAAGGTTGAGAATATTATCAAGAGATTTTGATTGAAAGGAGATAGTAGTATGATTAGAGAAGGGAATAATGAGATGGAAAACACACATAGAGGATGTTGGTTGACTCATGGTCAAAGAAGGCAACATAGGTGGTAGAAGTTATTCCACTATGCCAATTTTCAGATTAGTTATTCCAAACATGCATAGTTTATATTTATGATCCACTGTAGTGTGGGAATGCACAATTTATTCCAAAATCAGGTGTAATGATTGAAGTAATGTATGGACCTTATTTTTTGAAAAGCGTATGATATGATATGAGATATGTTCCTATTTTATCACCATGTTGATTTTCTGGAGGAGCTTTGACCATTATATATATATATATATATATATATATATATATATATATATCGAAACTGTGTAAATAAGGAGATCTCATAAGGACACTTAACTTGCAATAAAACGTAGTTAAAGCTGGAAGTTTATGAAATAGATTTAGAAATAAAGTTAGCAACTAGAAGTTAAGAATGCTAGAATCCCAAAAAAAATTTTAGGATTTTGGGAAAAATAATTTTTAGCAAGCGAAGGACAGGGAAATATTGTTGCGAAATCACGGTTCACTATCCCATACCTTAAAAGCTATAATTTATAAATAGGCTTGTATGTCATTGTTTAGGAGTAAAAGGAAAGATCCTAAAATATAGAAGATTAGCCACACAATGGTAGGGTTAATCATATGCATTAACTCATTGACTAAATCTCGATTATGTTAAAATGTGGCTCGATTTGTTTTAAGGATGGAGTGGCAAATGTTTTGAAAAATTGTGTACAAATGCTTTTGAAATTTCTATTTAATTGCTTTAAAGAAGTTGGGCTAAAATGTTTACGGAAAATTTGGTTCAAGTGCTTTTGAAAAAAAAAAGGTGTTTAATGCTTTTGGGAACTCATCTTTCAAATTATTTTGCAAATTTGGCTAAAAGGGGAAAAAAGGTTTTTAGAGAAAATAAGAGAATTTCTGATTTGCAAGGGCCACATGCTTAGCGGGGGGAGGGTCGATGTATTAGCAAATACGGATTTTACTATCCGACAAGGGCGACTATGTACATAACATGGAGAATAACAAGTAAAAAAGCCGTTTTAGCTTTGGAATTTCTATTTCCATGCCTTGTTGATAGTAAACAAAAACTTGCGCTTAGAATGATTCCGTTTTAACATCCAAAAATAAACCTCTTCATGCAAATTATATTAGAAAAAGATGGAAAAAGTTTTGGGGGCAAAAGAGAAGGTTCCAAAGCACAACAGAATAGATACCCAACAGAAGGGTGGAAATGTGAAATTTTCCACCAACTTCCTTTTCCGACATAAGAGTATAGATTTAGAAATCTAACTTTTCAAAATTTTGGATTTTTGAAATTGTGTGTTAAGAATTGGATGGTAGGGATTGGATGCAAAATTGGTTGAACCATACTCTTACTCCTACGCATGTGAAAAATATTATGTAAAAAAGAATTTTGATTTTTGGAAACTGGCATACGTATAGAACTATCTGTATATATATATATGTTGATTGCATTATATTTTCAAAATGTTTTTAAAAGAATGCATTCAAATAAGAGACGCCGATTTAGAATCATTCAGCATGCATGTCATATATGTTGTGATACACCTTGCACTTGTCCATGTTTGGTTGCAAAATTGGTTGTATACAAATTGGTTGGACAGTGTAGATGGTTGCGCGCTATGTTACATGATTCAACCCTTAAGGATTTTTTCAAGGACAAATCTTTTTTAAGGGGCAGAGAATGTAACGCACTATAAAAATTAACGATAATTAATAAATAATTAATAAGGCTCCAAAAATGAAATCTGAGCAAATATCAGAATTTGGCCTCCAAACTTGCACCATTGCGTTCTTGGCAATTTTATGAGCAACTTTTATATAGAGTTTTGTGATCGGAGCTCAACGAAGATGTTATAAGTGTTTGAAGTTTTCAGAACGAAAATATTTAAAAATGGAAAACGAGAAATAAATAGTAATAAATGCGAAACCCCATCGATCGACCCCCTGCATGGGTCGGTCGACCGATGGTGAAGGCAGCGGCCAGGGTTGAACATTGGTCAAACTGCCGGATTTAGTTATTTTAATCTGACGGATACGATTGATTCGAGCGCCTATAAATGCAGGCCTAACCCTCACTTCTCTTCTTATATTTTTTAATCAAAATAGCGAAGCTCTGCCATTTTTCCTTCTTCAATATTTCTATTAATTATAAAATATTATATATAATTGAAGGAGTGCAGAAAATAAAAGAGAAGAAGGGAAGAAGCGAATCAACATTGCGAAAGAAAAAGATAATTTCTATGATTATAAATCTATATTCCCTTTAACTGTAACATCCCCCTACTTGAAGGCCCAAAACTAACGGCTACGAATGCTGCAGTCATCAATAGTTATTAATCTTCGGTGACCAAATACGACGGTATTAGATTCATTGATACACAGAAACATATGAATATGGAAAAATTTTAAAACATCAAACAAGATCACAATCCATTTCAAAATATTTTCATTTCATTACATATTCCCATAATCGTTAATTACGTTCAAATAAAATATATTTATTACAACATACGCCAAGAGCGACATATGAAGATGCCTCCTTGGATGATCAAAGTATATACAGGCAATTTAACAACTTTGCCATTACAAACAACACAGTGGAATCAAGTAAAAGAGAATCCTAGATATCTATCATGCCTCCTGCATGTCTCTGATAGCTTTATTCGTCTAATGAGGTACCTGAAAACCTCAACTCTCAAACTACTCAAAATCAATTGTGTACCCGAGAGTTTAAGGGGAAAACATAAACTTCGAGTCAGACATAAAGCCTGGTATGAATAATAATCTATCATATCAAATCATTTAGATATTTGGTGAGATCACGCCGCTTAGCGGAACGGGTTTTTCCCTCACTAGTATCTTAAAAACTTTATAAAACCATATAATGTGCTCCTGCATCCACAATGGTTAAAACATCTCAAAATGATATAATATGATGATATGATAAACAAGTGAATCAATTCTGGATTACCCAACCCCATTCATTTTGACTATCTGTCTCAATTATAGTTTCTAGGATTACTATTAACCTATTAGTTTTCATGGGCTGATAATAACTAGTTAAATATTTAAGGACTCCCTGTCCAATTACATAATTTTCATGGGATCACTATGAAGCTATTGGTAACTCCAATATCTTTACTCTGTCCTAGTTTTCATGGTTTGACTAGGAACCTATTGGTGACTCCAATATCTTTCCTTCTTGTTCTAGTTTTCATGGGCTGACTAGGAACCTATTATCATCTGTCAATATCTTAATCCGTATATAGTTTTCATGGGCTAACTACAAACCTACTGGCACTTGCCAGTATCAAATAATAGTTTTCATGGGCTTACTATGAACCAGTCTTTCTGACATCTTCATTTATACTTAGTTTTCATGGGCTAACTATGAACCTATTGGCCCCTACCAATATCTTTTCATGTGCACATTTTTCATGGGCTTACTGAGAACCTATTGGCCCCTGTCAATATATTTTCCTTTAATATTTTAGCATCCTATATTCTGGTCATCCTGACCTCCTAAATGCAATTCTACTCATTCAGGAGTTAACTCAATTTATATTCACTACTGGGTCAACCTAGCTAGTTATTCTGCTCTTCCCAAAATTCAGTTATGGGTCCATTACAATGTGAATGTAAACATATATGAAGAAGCATACATAATAACCTGGTTAATCTCTTTAACCTTTTAATCAAAGAAAATTTCTTCAAAAACTCCTTTTCAAAAAACTTTATTTAATCACGCTATGGTTCTCTTTTAAAAATGAGATTGGTTTATTTGCTTCGAAAACTAAGGTTGTCGAAACCTTCATAACCTGGCGTTTGACTTCACTGGATAACCTCCTCTGAAAGCATATAAATCTTTTTTTCAAAACATTAGGCCCATGCCTTTCGAAACACTTTAAAACATCTCTTTTTAAACCTTTCGAATGTAATAAAGTATTACTTATTATCTTTTAGAAGCATAGCTTCGAAACCATTGAAATTACCCCTTTTGAAACCTTTGGAAGTATCCCTTCCAAAATCATTGAAGTCTCCCTTTTGAAATCATAGAAAGTACCCCTTTCGAAACCATTGAGTTTATGCTTAAAATATCATTTGGATCAAAGTGAATACAACCGGAAGTATCTATTTCGAAACCATTCTTTAGTATATAAAAATATTGGGGAAAACTTGAGGGCGTCGGCACCATCCCTTTCGAAAGACTCAAACCATTTAAACAAATCACTGAAGGATAGCGTCGAAACCCCCTTTTGATGTCATTGCCTTTGGAACCCTTGGACCCTTTCGAAAGCATTTAAGAAGTGGCTTAAAACATCTTTAAAAACGAGCACTACCTTTTGAAAGCATTGATGACTTCACTACACTCGAAAGGCTAAAGAACGGCAACAGGGCTTCGACTAAGTCAGAACCCCTTCTTTCGAAAGCATTATTTTATAAGTAAAGAAACCCATTCGAAAGATTATTCTTTAAAACATAAGTTGATGGCAAACCCTTCGAAAGCATTTAAAACCTCTTTCGAAAACATACTTCGACTCCTTCGAAGGCTTTAATAAAACAAAGGCAGGCACTTCTCTTTTTAAAACAAACAAAGGTATCGACCCCATCGGAAGCCATGCTTTCGACACCATGCCTTCCGCCTTTCTCCAATCCCCTATGTACCATCTAAGCGATACCTTGTGTATCGATTTCGGCTTAGTGGATTTCGACTTGAATGAAGGCGGAAGCTCCGAGTCGAAAGGTACTTCTAAGAAGGCGGAACCAATTTTTCTGGGTAAACCTGTTTTAATACTAATTAAAGTAAACACTTTCTAACTAACCTGCCACGTGTAAACTTATGATTGGTTGCCTTAAATTTTCAAATTCTTTACTAAAATAACTGCCGCTAATTTCAGATCTAAACCATGGCTAAGTTAATAAATAATCCCTTCCATTAAGCAAAACCAATACTGCAATTATTCCTTCTTCTCAAATAATTTAATTTTCATAGCAAATAACTTAGGAAAAATCCCCAAAAATTCACTTTAATCATGTTCTCAAATAGTTTAATTTTCCGAAATAAATTTATAAACCCAATTAACCATATTTTCCTTTGAAAATTCATAATAATCTTTCCATAACTTGGAAAATTATCTAAATTAAAACCCAACTCCAAAATCGTGTTTTACATAACATAAAATTTTCCATGGCATTTAACCATCAATATAAATCGGTTTTGCCCTAAAACCGTGTATATTCCTATTTAAACAATCTTGTTTAAATTAAACAAAATATTATTCAAGCATTTCGCCATCCAATTCATCATAAAACCGAATTTACCCCTAAATCCAAAAACATATGATTATAAAAAAAAATAAAGACGGAATTATTATTCACCTTGATTAAGATAAGGAGATTAGATAGAGATTAATTTTCCCTAATCTTGAATCCCTAGCTTTACTTTGATTTCTCTTCTCTTTGATTATGGCCGGCTCCTCATCTTACGTTTTTATTTTTGTTTGCCAAATGACGTGAATGAGAAAATGAAAATGAGGAACGAATATATATATGGGTAAAGGGTTATGTGCGGCAACTTCCCATTGTACCCTTATGTAGATTAATTAACTTTAAGCCCATTTAATTAATTAAATTGAGCATGGCCTTAATTATATTTATTCAAATCCCAACCCCCTTATCTCTTAACATTTACATTATTCTATTTAGTTTATCTAGTTAAATCCCCTGAATAATGTTATCAAAAATTAGGGGTGTTACAGGCTCCCCTCCTTAAAGAATTTCATCCTAGAAATTCTGTAAGGACTAAATACTAAACATAGCAATCATCTGTAACAACTCCTAATAACCATACTAGTCTACTTGATTAGCCAGTACCTATATAAATCTAATATAGACATACCCTCAAACCAGATCAGGATAAGTGTCTCAAATCCTGTCCTATGTCTCTCAATTACAGTCCTTCTCGTTGTCGCTCCACTAAACTCTCACTAACTTAAATGACTTGTTCCTCAATATTTTCTCATCTCTCGCTACAACCCGAACTGGTTTTCTAACAAAAGTCAAATTAGGCTCTACTACTAGATCTTCTAACCCTATCAGAGGAATAGTAGCCTCCGGATATTGCACATACTTGTGAAGATGAGACACATGAAATACATTATGGACACCTGCCTACTACTCGGCAACTCAACTCTATAGGCGAGCTTTCCAATCCTTTCTATAATCTAGAATGGACCAACATATCTCGGTGCCAGTTTCCCTGACTTTCCGAACCATACCACATTTGTGACGACCCGGTATTTTGGCCATATTATTTTAATAAATATTTAATCCAATTAAATAAAATGTAAACTCATCGTTTTAAAATGAATGAATCTTTTGGAAATATTAGCCATTTATTTATATAGATTTGTAATTTTGCAAAGGAATTTGATTTGTAAATTTAAATTAAATCTCTTAATAATATTTATAATCAAATTTATCTTATATAATTGAATTAAAATGCTTTATCTTATTAACAATTGGTAAACGTATGTATATAAATGCAATATATGTATAATAATGTTTAAAATAAAATCAAAGTCTATCAATATAAAATATAAATATTAAAAATAAGTAAACTATATCGAATATAATTTAAATATTGATGGTTAAAATATAAAATAATAATAAAATTAAAAGAAAACAAGGATTTAGTCATTTTGGTGTACATACAACATAAACTGAAAATTTGAAAGCACAAATGTATAAAGTTAAAATAAGGCAAGTGATATTTTCAAACAAATATCTTCATACAGCAAATTGTAATGATAGTATGTAAACACAATAGGAAGCCTTAGCATTTAAATGCCATCATCCCAGCCTCCATTCTGTCGATTCAACATGTTTACAAATCTTTACATTTCAGACACAAAAGAAAAAAATATAAATCAGTTCATATCAAAACAGAATAAAGAAAATGACTTAACCAGATAACACCTCCCTAAGCATGCTGTTATCTTGTATTTATAAGTATGCTTAGCATTTAGTCAACAAGTAAAATCATATCAGTGCATTCGAATATGGCTGGGGTAAGTATGCTAAGTTTAAAGTTAAACAAATGAACATATGTAAGTTTTGTACCTAAAAGAATAAAAAAAATGGGTTGTGTAAACTTGATAAGGAGCAAGGCATTAAATGCCAGCACCACTAGTACGAGATATTTCATTTTCAGCTTTCTTTTTAAAATAAAAATCTCTGATTTCTTTTGTACCAGCAAAGATTATTGTGTACAAATGCAACTATCAAACTTTGCATACTTGTTTTATTTAGCAAGCTTCTCCTCATTTTCGTTCATCAAAACAAATATAACCTGAGATCAAATAAGAAAACAAAACACTTCAGTTTCAAATTTAAAATTAAAGCATCTCAACTATAACAAGATTTCCAGATCAATTCATGTTTAAGTTTTAAAGCCAGTTCAAGGTTTTCAGGGATCAAAACTAAAATGTATGCAAGTTCTCACATTCCAGTTTCAAGCTTTCTATTTTATAAAGTCAGGTGAGTAAACTGCTACTCTTTAAATGTTTGAATTTTTTTAAAGTTGATTATTGTGATAAAACATTGAAATAACTACGTAAAATTTGAGTGCATGCTGGAAATATGTTAGTATACAGATAAGTATGCAGTTGTTTGAACAGGTATGACTGTTCTTAGAGATACAAACTTCTGTTTAGTACAGTTTTTCAAACCTCCTCTGTTCAAGCATTAAGTGAGTAAACTAGATTTTTAAAAACAGTTTAACATTTTGATTATAACTTGATGCTTATGAAAATGATGTGCGAATATGGTTGTTATGTTTATAAGAATGAATGCATGTGTGTGTATATATATTGTGTTGTGAATAAATTTTGTTCTCTGTATCTCTATACAGGCTTCTAAATTAAAAGGAAAATTCATACCTCTTCAAATACTTAGTGTTAGGTTAAAATATATAAACAGAAAATGTTTGTAAGGGTATAAATTAAATTTTAAAAATAGACTTATTGATATATATGAACTGTTATTCTAGAAATGTTTGAATTTACAGGTCTGATCAATTCATAGGCAAAAATAATTTGTCAGGAATTTATGAATTAATTTTATAACCTGATTCTAATGTGAAATCCATGAATTTAGAAATGTAAATTGTGAATTTTAGATTGAAAATGAATGAGGTATTATGGAATGATGGTTTTCGACATTTTCGTCGACTGGGGATGATCGGCGACATCGGGATGTTCGGCGTTTGGGCTGGAGGATGCCTGAGGCATGGGGGTCTCGGGAAAAATGTTGATGGATTTTATTTGTGGCCATGGTGACCGGTATGGGGTAATCTAGGGTTTAGTGATGGGTTTTGGATCATCGGAGTGTAGAGCTCGTTGTGGCAACTGTGAAGCACCGGGATGAATCGCGATGGGGGAATTTGGTGTGTAGGCCTAGGGCGAGGTGATGGTCGGAGTGACAATTTATCTGGCGACCCGAGGCGATGGCGCGGAGGGGATTTCTTTTTGGGTAGGTCTGTTTTGGTTGAATCGACATGCTCGGTTTCGAGTTGGTGGTTGATGCTTGTTTCTAGGTAGTGGAGAACCTCGGCGGAGTTGTCGCCGACTTGACGGCTATCGGAGAAAGGGCCGGAGGTGATAGGAGCAGGCGTGCACGTGCACGATATATCAGGAGAGAGAGAGGAAATTTGGGAAGGAGTCGTTCACTCGGGTCGTGCTCGAGTATTTCGTGTGCTGTCTCGAGTATGGACTCGAGTGGGAATCGTGAGAGTTTATCGCGTTTCCAGTTTTTACTTAAACTAAAATCTAAGTTGAAAAAAAGAGAACAGAGAGAAGGTGGGTTTGACTCGGAGCAGGACTCGGGTGGAAGTAAAGTGGAACCCGAAGCATGTTTAAACAGTTAAAAGGTTGTTAAAGCAAATTTTGGAAATTTAAAGAAATTTAGTTTAAACTTTCTTATATAAATTTCTTCTATAAATGTTTTCTTTAACGTTTGTCTAAGAGTTATATAATTTGTTAACTTTAAATTATTTAGTTAAAGTTTTATTTTATTTCAAATTTAATGATTTAAATAAAGTAAGTTATTTAAAGATAAATGTTTCAGATAATGTTAATGATTTTTATATCATTAATAGAAGATAATGTTTATCTTAAAGTCGGTTAAGTTTTAATGGGTTAAGATTAATTTAATTAATAAGATAATTAAAGGGAAGATAATTAATTTAATAAATTTGATTAAGGTTTATAAATTAATAATAAAGGGGTAATTAATTAGGCAATTAAGGAGATTAATTAAAAGTTAATGTGAATGGTTAAGACTAATTGATCTATGGGGTAATTAAAATTTAAGAATAATTAAACAGGAGGGTTAATTGAGATGGATGATTTTAAGAAACATTTATTAATTGGGTTGAAATTAATTAATGTTAAGTAAGCAGGATTTAGGTAATTCAAGTGAGTAAGTTGGTGGTTAATTTAATGGGAGATTTATCAAATAAATTAAGAATTATATCCTATAATCTTGCTTATGGATGGATTGTATGTTATTGGATGAATTGAATTGGTAGATATCTCTGATGTGATATACTTTGAGATATGAGATATTTTGGTTGAACGGTGATATTATGGTTTATCTATCTGAGATAAATTGTTTAGTGAATACGAAATCCTGAATATAAATTCAACTTGCACAACTTGTTTAATGAATAACTTTGGATTCGAAGAATCCGGGGTCGGGTATCAGTAAATACCCGAAACCACTTCGATTCTGTATAGTTTGATATGTGAAATCAATAGGCTAGTATGGAATGATTTAAGTGAATTGGACCATTTAATCTAAGTTTTGAGTACTTAGAAATTGATATATGAAATAAGTGATGTCTATAACAAATTGTGAATTTGTAAAATTGATACGAGTTACCCGGGGTTTTATGTAGTTTTATGCTGTTGTATTCCATGTTAGATGGGTTTACTCACGCTGGTTTCCAGCCTGACCCGGGTGTTACTTTGATGTAATGCTCGGGTCAGACCGAGTATTACAGATTTTCAGGTAAGGACGTTCTGGAGCTCAGGTGGCTAGCTAGATGGCAGGACGTATGGAGTGTTTCTGCTGTGACTTTATTTCTAGCCATGTGATTTGTATATGTCCTGTGTATGTGTATGTGTAACTCTGATGTATTAAATTGGAAATTTACTGATATGATATTCTTTTGTAAACTGCTATTATTTGATACTATATTTTATCCAGTGCGAATGTGAGGATCCGTGTTGTGTTTCTGTTTCTTCTTTTCTATCTCTTTCTTCTTTTTCATAACTATCTGGAATTTTCGGGATAGAAAATTTCGGGTCGTTACAACATCCTTCATCGGTGACACCTTAATGAAAACTCTGTCTCCCACGGAGAACTATAGGTCTTTACGCCTTTTATCTGCTTAACTCTTCTATCTGGATTGAGCTTCCTTCATTCTTTCTCGGATCAACTCAATCTTTTCTGATGCCTCCCTAACCAAATTTGGACCTAAGACAAATTTGTCTCCAGTCTCCAACCAACATGCTGGTGATTTGCATGGCCTTCCATACAAAGCTTCAAAATGCACAGTTCCTATCCTAGTCTGGTAACTATTATTATAGGAAAACTCAACCAAATTTAAGTGATCTTCCCAAGATCCACCAAAGTCCAACACATTAGCTCTCAATAAATCCTCGAGTACCTTATTGACTCTCTCTGTTTGCCCATCCATTTGAGGATGATATGCAGTACTCATCTTGAGCTTAGTGCCTAACACATCCTATAAACTCTTCCAGAATTCACTAGTAAATAAAGCATCTCTGTCACTGACTATGCTACTAGGAACTCCCTGTAGTCTAACTATGTTCTTCATGAACAACTTAGCTAAAACAGGTGCCGTCCTGCTTGACTTAACTGGAATGAAATGGACACTCTTGGTCAATCTATCCACTATAACTCGTATACTTTCATTTCCCCTATTTGACCTTGGCAACCCGTCTATAAAATCCATGGATATCGAATCCCATTTCCATACTAGAATCTCTAGAGGCTGAAGCAACCCACTCGACTTCTGATGTTCGGCTTTCACGTGTTGATAGTTTGCACACTGTCTAACCCACAAGCCAACATCCCTCTTCATACCTTCCCAATAGAAGCTCCTCTTCATATCTTAATTCATCTTGGTCCCTCCAGGATGAATCGTAAACTTGGATCGATGACATTTCCCAAGAACTTCTTTTCTCAAGTTCTCAACATCTGGAATACATAATCGCCCCTTCTTTCTCAATCATCCTCTCTGGTCAAGACAAAAATCTTTAAAATCATCAATCTCAGTTCCAACCTCAAGCCTATTGATCTTCTCGGCTAATAGTGGACCCTCCTTCTTCTTAGAAGCAATTCTATCGATCAACACTGGTCGAACTTCTAAACATGACAACATGGCAGTACTCTGACTAGAACTAGTAGTCGATCTTAATTGCACACCACAACTGGCCAAAGCTTCTAAATCCTTCCACTCTTCCAACATAGCAATCGTATCGATTAAATAACCGATGTTTAGTATTTAGTCGTTACCGATTAAATATGTTTATATAGTACTGGCTAATCAAGTAGACTAGTATGGCTAACCTTTAGCACTTCCAAACCAAAGCAACCACCTCCCCTCCTCCTCCATGCTCACGGCCCCTCCTTGGATCCTCATCTTCCTCTCACCTTTTCCCACTTCTTACTTGCTAATCATTCCTCCCATGTTTTAGGCCTAAAGCCAAAGTATAAAAGAGATTGGAGATGATTTGGTTAAGACTTGAAAAAGTTAAAGAGTAACTATTAGATTAGTGCTTAAGCACTTCCACCATTTTTAACTCTTGCACTTCGCATTTCAATTTGCGCTTGTTTTCATAATATCTTTGATGACATCACCCATGACATCATCCATAAAGTTTATTTCCATAAATGACAAAAAGTTTTTATTTCATTTTCTTTAATTCCTAAGCAAATAAGTACATGTAAAAAAGAATCTGAACAACTTTTGATGGTTAAAGGCTGTTTATCGATAAAACGATTTTCAGTCACATTATTGATATTTTTTCAAACTTTTTTTTTGTAAATATTTTTCTAGAACAAGTTATCATTACTTATGATTTAAAAAGGAGTTAAAAGGCTTATTAAATCATTTTAATAACATTTCAAATATTCAAATATTTAAATATTTAAATAATTCAGATATTTAAATAAAAAGTGTCTGAAATTCCAGATCGTTATAGATACGAGGTCAGTAGAGTGACACAATGGAAGTATGCCCTTCACCTAAGGGCTACTAGCAGTTGTGTATACATACTACTAACATGGTACATTACCAATAATAGGACCCATGGGGAAGGGATATGCGCTTGCATATAAGTAGAGGAAAATATACCAAGGGTTGACCTCTGAAGTATTAAATGTCCCAGCACTTTAAGGAAATGAGGAGTGCTTCATCTTTAATAAAAGGTATTAAGTAACTGAAGGAGCATTTTCCTTGACTTACATTAGGTTAGTCTAAATGGGATTTTGGTCGTGGAAGGTCGGCGGGTTATGTCAGTAGTGTTGTTGGACCAATATTTAGTAGTAGTAGAGCTGCCATATAGGCTATGACCACCAGCGGTCCCGAGTAGTTGGTAGCAAAGAAGGGGGTTATGCCCTAATGGATTTTGCTTCCTACTAGTGTAGAATTCGTATGAAATACGCAAGTCCTCAAAGTTTAATTAGTTTGTTGTTTGTTTGTCGAAGGTGGGCTAATTAACCCTTAAATAAGTCTTTGAGATGCATTAGTAATATGGTAATTAAATTATAAAGCCGTATCTAGGAGTCATTGGTCTCTGTAGGTAGGATCGATTGACCAGCGTTTACGTTGCAAAGGGCCTGCTTCGGGGTTGAGGAATTAAATAGACGTGGGGTCTGCCTCCTCCCTATTTAAGAAGTATTAAATGGCTGGGGTTTTCTTTCGGGTTGTACATCATTTAGATATATGTATATAGACATAATATACATATACATATACATCATTTAGATATATATGTTCTATTATATTTTTCTATTCCGTTGTGAGTTTATATTGATTGATCTTTGATATGCTTATGGTTATTATAACATACCAGAACCAACGATCAGTACCCTAATGGACTTAGGTTTCGATTTAGTTGAAATTTAGACCCATTATGGTATGGGATGTTAGAGCCTTATTTCATTTTTCAGGCCAGTCCGATAGCCAGGGAGGGAAGGGTACTCTATTACCCAAACTCAAAACTAGATACCCTAATAAATTGGTAAGTTCAATTGGTTGTCCTTAACATGAATAATTTAGACCGCATAGACTGTTTGGCTCTCATACCATTTTTGGAACCAGGTAAGTCAAAAGCGGGGGAGGGGGATAGGCAGATTTCAAAAAAATCATATTTGGATCTATTAGGCCTATGAAGTCTAAGGAGATTTTAGATCCAATCTATAAAATGTTTTAAATAAAATCCTTTATTTTATTTAATTAGTTTGAAAGTGTATGAATTTGACATAAATTTAGATGTATAATTGTATCAAATACACCAATGTATATAACAGTTACCCATTAAAATTAATTTGAGAAGGAAACATTTGTTTCCTTCTCCAAAACCTATGCAATCAATCAAGGAAGAAATAGCTTTAATTGGAGAGAGAAATCTTTCGTTTCTCTCTCTAATTAGCTTAATGATTCATTAAATATCAAAGATGATCAATATAAACATGGCAAGAAATGTGAGTAAATCCAAATATACTAACAGTACATATTGTGTAAGTGCAACATATAAGAAGTGTGCATAGTTAATGGAAATGTATGTAGGTGCTGAGATTTACACCGCAACAGACCTATTTCCCCTTTACATATGTCTTTATTGTCCATTATTTTGGTTTAAAATATGTGTGTGTGTGTGTATTTATATATATTAAAGTCGCATTGGGCAAATTTATGTAACTAAAATCTAAAATTGACATTAATAATTTTGGTTTCAATTAAAGAAAGGTTTGACATAAAAAGTTACATAATTATACAAGATCTTATTTCTAAATTTTAAATAAAACAACATATGTATAATTCCATGTATTTATGCAAAATTGCAATTTAACATATTAGATTTAAAACAATATATATTTCTGAATATGGTATCAGGAAATTGTTGTCAAGGACAAATATTTTCAGCGTTTTTGCCTCAAGGACAGGCCTTCAATATTTTATCCTGAAGGACAACTTTCTTTAGGTATCAGTTTTTAGTCATTGATAGTATCAGTTTGTAGTTATCGGTAGCAGTTTTTAGGTATCAGTTTTTAGCTTGGTAGCAGTTTTGTTGTCCTTATGAATAATTTTGGAAAATATTTGTCCTTATGAATAATTTTTAGAAGAATGTTTGTCCTTATGGTAAAAATATTAAGGTTGTGTCCTTGAGGCAAAAAATATACAAATCTTTGTCCTTTAAATTAATTCCCCCATATGGTATTTATACTACATACACATATAAACATATATGTAAATAAGTTAGATTTAAAAGTAAATAGTTTAGGATAAATTTTAATTTTGAAATGAAGCTATAGTTATGGAAAGATTTTTTTCTCAAAAACAATAAAATTGGAAGAGGAAAAAAATATTTAAACTTTGCACAATAATCAACTTGTAAATTCTAGATCCAAAAACTTTTATTCTTGCATGATAATATTCAAATATTTGTATTCAAGAGTTAACCATATAATTATAGAAATTAACCTTCAAGGAATAAGAAATAGTTAGCATAAAATTCATTTACAATTGTGTTTATAACTTTTATAAAAGTATAAAATAGATCTAAGCCAAAATTAACTTTCCAATTAATTTAATTTTTTAAAATTCTAAAATAAAAGAAAAGGAATTGGACAAATTAAGCACATGGAAATTCATTATAAGAGAAAATGGATCTAAACATTATATAAAATAAAAAAAATTAATGCGATGAAGAATCCAATCAAATCAATTTGATATAAACATATATAATAGAGGAATGAAGAACAAAAATGGATCTAAAATAAAACAACACAATTGTCACATAACCAATTGAGATGAAAGAGAATTTCAAAAGGATCAATTGATATGACAAATCTTACAAAATTCAAACATGTAAATGATAAAATATATTTAAATAAATTAATTTAAGAATTACTTCAGATGTTGCCTATGAAACACATCTTGAAACGATGAATCAAAAATTCCTAGACCCCGTTGAACCAATCAACAGATCCTGCAGGAATCAAGAGATAAAGAACCATGTATTATTATTATTATTATTATTATTATTTTATTTGATTTTAGAATTTTTTATCCCTTTCCCCATAAAATTTTGGCCATGAGATGATAGGAGAGGTAGACAAAAAGTTTAAATCAATAAATGATGCAGTGTATCTTTCTATTTCTTCTTTTCCCCTTCATTTCAAAAGTTGAAAACTTCCCATCTCTCATATTTTTGGTTGGCCATATCATGGAGGGAATGGGCCTTAAAAAAATTTCCAAACCAGTTTAGTATTTAATCCATTTAAATCTAATTTAAATACTCTACCGATACGGGCATTTATAACTTTTATTCACGCATTTTATTAAATACTAATGGTATTCAAACAAATCAAATAAAATATGAATAATTAATATTTCATGAATATTAATTAATTTAAAAACACACTTAGTATTTTCTCTCTTTAAATCCAATTTATATATTTTATCAACATCGTATATCGATACATACGTTTATAACTTTTATATTCATACTTTGTTAAATACTAATGGTATTTAAATAAATTAAATCAAATTTAGTAGTTAATATTTCAAAAATATTAATTAATTTAATTATCTACAATAACTATAAATTATTTACATCGCATGGTTCATTCGGAGCATTTATCATTTCAATTGTGCGACTCAAAGGTGTAAATTCGACAAGCGATTAATTATAACGTTCCACATCACATAAGCTAGTGGTGTGACATTGTGCCTGATTTATCGCTTACATATCTGTAGGCAAAATCCAATTTTATTTATTATAAGCGGTACCTAATAGTAATTATTATTTACACCAATTCTCTTCGTCAACACTATATCACATTAGGATTTATGAAATTTGGTTTAAGACAAAATTCCAATATCTTTCGCATTCAACTTTGTAATTCCAAACATAGAATTCTTGATTTAATAATAACAATTATTATTAACTTTACTGCTCCGGCCAGAGACTTCGATTCTGAGTTGACTACAGTTGACTGTGATACCAACCCCACATAACTGAGGAGATAGATTCTCTATTGAATAGTGTTTCACTTTCAGTGCTTTAACTCAGACCCAACTTTAGTCGTTCGATGGACACCATGCCATGATTTAACTATAATCAAAGTGGAGTGTATACATTTAAGTTCCTCGGTATTCTCAAGTCAAGGGAACTGCGTAATATCATCACTTTGAGATTCTCTATTTGGCCTTAGTTATATTAACCAATAGAAAACTCTCGAATGAGTCATTCCATGGTTATCCAATAACTATCAGTACGTAATCTCTTGGCGCCTCCAACGATCATGAGTAATACACTGCCCAAAATATAAAGAGCGTTATGTACTCTAGTCTCAATGAATGTATCGATATATAATCTCGATACATCTTGACTAGGAATATTTGAAATGGTGTGTTTATTTTATTGTGATAAAGCTCTCACGATTACAATACATTGTAACTACTATCATAAAACATACCATTTATTTATTTTCTATATTAAATATACTTTATTAAATAATTAGTATAACATGTTATATCAATATATAATAGAATGAAAACGCCTTTTATTTTGAAAAAGATTTATTATCGAGTTAGATATATGTAAAAAATTATATAATTGCCCCTAGGCATACCTCTAACTCTATCATACCGATTGAACGGTTCTTGGCTACAGTATATGGATTAATGGGTTGGCATGTCTCTTCCAAACAAACACAATACCTAAGCCCGATGGATGACATGTGTACCGATCGAATGACCTGTTAACCCAAAAGATGGATTGACACCCTAGATTGAGGATGAAAACACCAGCCCTATTTATCAAGGCAGATAAAGTAGAAACAAGGAATAATAATATGCCGATAAAGTAAAAAGTTAAGAGATTTTTATAGTGGTTCGGCCGTTAATGAAGCCTACATCACTTTATAACTTTTGTTATTGATTGGCTGCAATTACAAGTTGAATCTGATTACAATTTAATTGGATCTTGTGAGTTAGATCAAGTAACCAGTGTGTTAGAGTTCACTAGAGAGTCACAATGAACCCTTTAGATGACTGTTGTGTGGGAGGAGAAAAGTGAAGAATAGTTTCTATAGAGTTTCAGCGGCCATTCCAAAAGATCATGTTTATGTTGCAGGTAGGATTGTATTTATAGGGGTTGGAGAGCACTTGGGCCAAAAGCTTATGTGCAGAAGAGTCCAATTGTTATGCTAAGTCATCATCGAAAATCTCAAATCAATCTGACTCATTTCTATGGATCCCTAAATATCCATAGGGGATGGATCGCTAGTTATCCATTGACTTAGTATATTTTTCCACCAGAAGCCTTTACTTAGTGCTACGAAGGAGCTCGGAAAGTTTAAGGGCGATCCGGCCTATCTTAATGGATCGCTAGCTATCCATATGGAATGTATCGCTAGCTATCCATAGAGGATGGATCGCTAGCTATCCATCCACTTAGCATACTTTTGAGTGATCTTAGTTTTGTTGCCTTTCTACCTTCTATTTAAGTTCCTTGTCCAAATATTAAGTCGTTTGGAGTTTGTTTGATCATTTGTCTTCATGGGTCATCTAGTTCAGAAGAATCATCCGTAACTCGCTCAAAACTTAGCGAAATTAGACGAAACTTTGCAGGTACACTCTAGAGGTGTCTGGGACCTACCCTAAGAATTTGAGGTGGTGGGGCCCAATCTACATGGTTCGCTAGCGATCCATCTAGTTAGGTCGCTAGCGATCCATCTAGCCTTATCCAATCAAGCTCATTATTGGTGAGTGTCTTCTTTTATGTCTTCTAAGTGTGCTCCCAAAATTTCAAGTCAATCTAGCTCTGTATGAGTTCTCTAGGTATATTTTAAGTTAGCTTCTTTGCTCAAAAGGCGGGTAAACAGCTTGAATTAGATGAGTCTTTACTTATTGAACTATGCTGCTTGGAATGCTTCGAAACTTAATAAGTATTCTTAAACGAGGTAGTATACCATGATGCAAGAGGCTTTGATAGCTCATGATGTTTCCTTTTGTATCGCTAGCGATCCATGGATGATGGATCGCCAGCGATCCATCTACTTAGTGAATTTTTGGCTTGTTTCTCTTAAGTTCCATTGGCTTGTTCTTTTAGATGCCTTGTTCAAGTTTCAAGTCATTCTGGCTTATTCTGGATGTTCTAACTTCTGTTGAATTCTTTTGGGTTAAAAACCCAGTTATCATTTGCTCCCTAGAGTATACTTTCATTGGAAACAAAGTTTGCACTAGAATAAGGCAAATTTCGGATTACTATTATGTGAATTTTAGTGAATCATCGGAGTCCATCTCAGGATGTTGTTTTCAATTGAATGACTTTTGATAGTCGCTCGTTTTTTGATTTTGATATGAATTTCAGTTTCTTGTGTTAACGATGTAATATTTGCTCCATAATTTACACAAGGGTTTAGGTCGGTAAGTGGGTGCACGACGTAGGTTTGGAGTCGACTTATATAGTATTAACTTGACCGACAATGAATCTAAGTTTTGTCTCGAACGATTGTATGTCGTTCTAGAGCGAAGTCTTGCTCTTTTTCTTTAACTGTTTCTTTTCGAGGACTTGCTTAAGTTCCTGTCGCTGTTTTGAATTCTAATGCGATGATTTATTCCAAAATTGGATATAGTGGATGATTCAATCGTATCGCTCTTCCTTTTTCTATACTTCGGTGATTGTAATGACCCGTATTTTTTATAATTAAAATTATTAAATTTAATAAGATTTTGAGGTTTAATATTGTGAGAAATTAAAATTTATGATTTATAAATGAAAAAGATTATTAGAATACAACTTAATAATGTTGATTGGATGTAATTGACATCTTTTTTGATGTAATTCCAATCAATTATAATTGCAAAGGTTAATAAGGAATAAATTAAATGTTGTACTAAAAATAGAAATCATAGGTTATTTAATTTGAAATTGGTAATGAAATCAATATTTGGTAAGTAATTTATCAACCTTTGTTTGTAAACAATAAATCTAGAAATGTGATGAATTATTAATGTATAACAATCGTTTAGTTATCATCTTATTATTTAATCTGTTGAAATTAATTTGGAAATCATTGTAATTTAGTGTAATAAAATATTGCAGTTAATATAAGGAAAGATGTTAACTGTAGAGTTGAGTGAAACAAAATGGAAACTTATGTTTAATTAATTCATAAGGTAATAGTTGATTTAATATAAGAATTTAAATCAAAATAAAAGAATTTGTTTGGAATTCAAATTATAATGAATGGATTTATTACAATTATAAATGAATGCTGAAATTAATGTAATGTTTAAATCTTGAAATTAACATGGAATATTTAATTTTATAAGATTATTAATTTCTGTGTAATTAAGAATGATAAAATGGTTAACTTTTAAAATTGAATATAAAAGTGATTAAATTGATTTTAAAATAATAATTCATTCAATTAACGTGTAAAATTAACCTTTTTGGCCACTATCTTGTATTTTGACCAAACTAGTTTAATCAGATCCGTAATAGTGAATTACTGTAGGATTTCAAGTTTCGTAGCGATCGGACTTATCGTTTGATCGTGCGAACTCGAAACGCGTAGAAATCAATTAATGGAATTTAAATAAATATAATTTGATTTTAAAAGATAACTTCTATATACATTAGAATTAGGATTTGAAATTAGCCTCACTGAGTTTAAAAATATCGTAAACCTATATTTCGACATATTGGATGACCTACTTTCATTTCGAGAACGAAACGGGCTTTTCGGGTCTTTGTTATCGCTTTGATCCAATTCGATATGTTCCATCCATTCTTATCCACTTCTGTCTATATATAGGCTGTTATAAACCCTAGCAGTCTTTTATTTTCGTTTTCTATACGTACAATTTCTATCTCATCCGTTCCTTCTCAATGGCAGACATCTCAAACTCGAATTTCAATTCCAAATCAAATCGAAAATTCAAACTCCTCAAAACCTATCATATAATATATCATCGCGAAGCTCTCGACGAACCTAATATGCACCTGCAATTTGTTTTTGCAATTGAGTCTCGGTTTAGCCAGAATTAGGCGAAACATTCTCGGTCGTCCATGTTAGGGTTTCGCGATCAATGGTGGATCGTCGACCAATCGACGATCGGGAAGTTGCAGCTTGTAGAGGTCACGAAGAAGGTCTCAGAGATGGTGGCCGTTCACCAGGAGGTGGCCGTAGTTTGCCAGAAATTGGCATTTATCGCGGTGGCAGTGCTAGCCCATTAGGCGACCTCTAGCGATCGCGCGGCCAGGGTCTAGGATGGCAAGGAGCGAGCAGCACTGTAGTGGCCTCTGATCTAGGGTTGGACGTTCGTAGATGGCGGCGGCGGCGCATGAAGGGTGGCGGTTATTTTTGCGTGATTACTGTTCGATTTGGGTAGGGTTTGAGGAGATGAGTATTTACCAATTTGCCCATGTTTTTTTATTTATTTTAAATTTAAATTTTCAATCTTCTAACACTCATAACTTTTGCATACGAACTCGGATTTTGACGCGGTTTCTTCCGTTGGGATCGTATTGAAATTCCGGACAAAATGAAACTTGTTTGGTTAAATTTGGAGACCGTTCAAATTTCGGGCTTTTATTGGATTTTTAATCGACTATAAATCAAAGGTGAGTGATTTAACCCACTCACGCAATACTAAATATTTTTATGTTTGTTGAATTAAATTTATAAAGTGATTAGAATGTTATTGGTTGTTGTTTGGTAGTTTAAATTGACGTTTTAATCGAAATTGAATTTTACTGAATTGAATTGCCATTTAAATTAATACTGGAATTGAATTGCTAGTTAAATACCTGATATTGATAACCGGATAATTATTGGCAGATTTGAATGTTGATGATGAATGTTTATTTGTTGAGATTTTGGATGATTGGATGTTTATTTATTTTAATATATCTCTGTTATCACTCTGTATATTAAGTGACAGCATATAAACTGTTATTTGAATTATTTCAAATAAATTAAGAAATAGGTAGAAATGATATATACCTATGACACTTTGATTTGGATTGAAATGATATATATATATATCCCTATAATTAAAATTGATATAAATGATCACTTGGCCATAGGGTAGAAAATTATATACGGACACCGCGTTGGTTAAATTCAATGGTTTTAAAATCTTGATTTTTGGATTTTGAGTAAATGATATTGTTTAAAGGAAATAAAATTGTGGATATATCTGGATTGAATTATTTCTAATTCAAGCTTTCAAAGGTTGGAATTTAAATTAATTAAAGGAAGTTGTTGAAAGAATTAAATTGGAAATGCGAAGTTATAATCGAGGTATGACTTTAATTTTGGAAATTTAATTATTTTAAGATTTGGACCTTAAAATTGAACAATGAGGTTAATTTGATTTAAGTGATTTAAATCAGTAAATTGAAATTTGACATGAAATTGATATAAATTGAAATGGTTTAAAATAAAAATTGAATTGAAATTTAAATCATTGAATTGGATTGTTGAATCGAATTAGAAGTTAAAATAATGAATGTTTCGAAAATTGAAGTTATTACGATTTGAAATTGAAATCAAGTTGATTTGAAGCTAAATTGAAATTAAGTCAATTGAATTGAAAGATTGGAAATTGAGTTTTGTTGATTTGAAATCGGACATGGGTCCAGATTGTTGAAATGGAAAGAAACAGTTTGATTTGATATTATTTTCAAAATAAATTATTTTTGATATAAACTGCTTAAAATATATTGATTTTAATATTCAGTTATTTAGATTTTCCAAACTATTCACTATATAAAACATTTTCAATACTCAAACACATTTATATTAAACTGTTTTAAATCTCTAAACTATATAAACTATTTTAAACTATTTATAACTATTCAAACTATTTTCTAAAAATTTCAAACTGTGCAAAGTTGAAATTTTTAAATTTAAATCGTTGATTTAAATGCGAATGTGGTTAAATGAGGTTATAATCCAAGTTGGAATTTGAAATGATATTTTCAAGTGAAAATGACATACTTTGAGTAAATATGGTATTCTGAAATGATGTGATATTTTTGAATTGAATATGATATTTTGACATCAAATATGAATCGGTTTTGAAATGTAAAAGAACCAACCGGTATGAAAAATGACGTTTGATTGTTAAAGAGACCGGGGCATCTTATTGGCATATTCCCTGTCAATATTGGAACCACTTTAACAACAGTGTACGTAGTGGATGATCTAGAATGAAGTGGTTGGATTTGGTGAACATTTGTTGGATTTGAAGAAAGAGAACGATGATGGATGACCCCTGCACTTGTGCCAATTTGAAATGACTAAAACAGGACGGCTTTTCAGGGCCAAGTGGGCTATCCCTAGCGGACACACCTCTTCATATTACTATATTGATGTTGGCTTGATCGGTGCCCTTTGATTTGATTTGATTTTGGGGGTGTTGGATGTGGTGGGCGGTCGTAGCTACGTTGCATTACCACCAGCCCTACGACCCGAACTGGTAGTATCCTACCTTAGGCATTGCCTCACGTGCCTTGTCATACTCTTTATCCTTATTCGCACCCACTACGTTTTTGTTTTAGTATGGTACCTATAGGGGACTCACTGACTACCAACGTTATTGGCTGTGTTACAGGACCTGCATAGACTACCTGCTTAAAAATGTGTTAAGGGGGATCAATGTAAAGCCTTAACGCTAAGAAAAATATTTATTTTATTGATAGACACTACATATATAGCGTATCTTACTACATATAGATAGTTTGATGGATCCTTAGGAGATGAAAATCCTGTAACATCTCTTAAGTTATTGCACGCACATTATACACTGGATAGGAGATGTAAAATCCCATAAACATCTCTGAAGCTATCACACTCATATTTATTTGATGTTGATTTAACTTACATAAGAACTTTTAGTTCTGACTCGAATGTTTTGTCTTTTAATTACGCTCGTGTCATCCTAAGCTTTTCAGTATGTGAAGACATTATTTCTGGAGGACAAAGACGGAGTTTGGTATATTATATTATTAGTATTATTCTCCTACATCATTATTGGCATGTCGTTGTTTGTACTCTAATTGTTGTAAAAATTGTGTAATCAAATGTATATTATAAAACAACTTCATGAACTATTTATTTGATTATTATATTTTATCATTCCGCTACAAGATTCTGTGTTTTGTTTTCCTTTCTTTTCTCTTATTTTCTTATTCATCCCATTAATAATTCTCCCTTTTAAATGGTTTGAGCTAGACATGTGTGGTTTATTGTCGATTTAAACCATCCAAAAAGGGGTGTCGTCACAGTGATCCTGAAAAGAAAAGCTTCACGCGTCACTTCGGACAGCGGCTCCATTATCGGTCGTTGATCGATAAAGGGTAAGTATGGAAAAGGTAATTTCAAAGCACGATATGGATTGTTTTTCAAAGGTTAGCAAGCTATCTACACTATATTGTTTGTTTGCAGTATTTGGGATATTGGACTCTTCTCATGTAGATAACACATTGCATTTGCCTCGGTCAACGCTCAGAACCCGACAGGTCAAAAAACGCCGACTTCCCTTGGATTCCGGGCGTTGGTTTTACGAGGATATTATTTAAAGTAAAACATACCTGACCGGGTTGAATGCCAAGTTTTATTATTGAAAATGACTTTCTGGTCATCCAATCTTTAGTCTGGCAGAGGGGCTTCTACTCCTCCAGAAGCCGGGTCCTTCGCAACTTAGGCTTCGCTTATTATTCATGTCATATTGGGATGATTGATTATAGTTAACTTACAAGGCACAGCTGCTCTTGTAGAGTTGTAGTTGAAGTTCGATTAGGCACAGAGTCAGCCTTCTAAAACTAGCGCATGACTTTTTCGATAGCGATTATCCTTCCTTTGCATTTTTCGGAATTAAACTGCACACCAGCCTTTGTCTTCAAGAACTATTGGTTTAATTTCTCTATTCCGAGCATTGATTTTTCTCGTTGTTGCACCTCTTGTGTTTATGTGCAGCATACTCGTTTACTATAATTCTATACATGTAAGTAATACTTCTGCGGTCATTTCGGCATATTCTATTTCATAGCTTTGTTCAGAATTATGAGGTAGCTTGGTCTAGCCAGTTCTGTAGCTAATCCCTACTCATGCTCAATTCAGTTCGTTTCAACAAAGTGTTGGTGTATCTGTCCTAGTAAATAGGCCTGATTTCTCTAAATACTAAGTCTACATGTTTTCGGTAGACTAGGTCTCCTGGGAAATACGTTCGGTTACCCCAGTTTGATTGACATGATAACTCATATCTCCAAGAACTAGGGACTTAGCTACTTGATTCCAAGCTCTGATTTTTTCAAAGATGTCTGTTTTCTGACACTAATTGAATTCCTCCAAGTTAACATCATCATCCAATGTCATTCTAGGTACATGTGCTAGAAAGATGCGTCGCCGCCATCTTTTGCTTTAGTGAATTCTTCCAAGTCTAGTGTTGAGACCCTAATCATGTATCAGTTTCTATCTCCAGAAACGTGTGCGTGGATGACTCAACTCTGTGGATTTTTCATTGATGTTGTGAATCTTCAGATAGCATGAGATGCCAGAAGGTAGGACCGAAGATTCAATCAAACTCTTACTTCTGTTTTTGAAAGCCGATGTATCGATAGTTTCATTCTAGGGGTTTCTTCTTAGCATCACCAAACTTCGGGTAATGGCATATTCCTGCAAGTTGGAACCAAATGATCTACTTAGACCGTAAGTAGGTCATCGATCCTTCTCGTCATCGCCAGACTGCGAGCGACGGTTGATTTCTAAACGTCAAATCGTTCATTTCCTTTATTGGCGATTTTGTTGCCAGTATGCTCTGTTTTGCGATATAGAACCATTATATAACCTACCTCACGATTATTCATGTTTGAACTTTGCAACATTTCTTTCGATCAATTATCTGTGCATCTATCCCTGCTCGAGGGACTAGCTATTTCAAACGCATGTATTTGGGTGATTGTGAGAGATGGAGAGGTTTAGGACAAATGATTCGATTGCCCCTGGTCTAGCTCTCAATCCTATTCTAAGATTGAGGAAGTCCAATGGTTTTAGTCCTTCCTTGATTTTCCCTACATGTCCTTAGCTGTGAATTCTTTACTTGATTGTTGTCATCATGGAAGTTATGTTCATACGCCAATTCCTGTCTTCGAGATTTGATAACCTAGCTGCTTGGTTCTAAGCAATGCTTCCTCGGCTTCCTATCTTTTGGTTGAGTCTAAATTCTTTTTAAACTAAATTGAGGAAATTCGGTTGTGCACCAGCTTTCATCCGTAGAAATTAGCACACGAGCAATTCAATCCTAGGATTTCCTTTCGATGCTATTTTATTCTTATGCGGTGGTTGATTCCTGTAATGAAAGGTAAAACCATTCGGTTGATCTATGAAAGGTTATGTTTTCCTGTTGTTGCCCATTTTCGGGCAATGGTAGTTTTCAGAAGACAAGGGTAGAATCTTAGTTGAGGACAAACTTCTATCTCTGGAATCATGGTTTACTACGATGAGTGTTTCTCATTGAACCTATAGATTAAAGTTTTCCTAGCATTGCTGAGGAAATATCAGTACATAGTGAATAGCAAATTTCCCGACATTGCCGGGGCAATGTCGGTACTTAGGAAATAGAGGGTTTCCCAACATTGTCGGGGGAATACTGATACTTATGAAATAGAAAGTTTCTCAACGTTGCTAGGGCAACACCGGTACTTAGGAAATGAGAAAAGGCCTTAGCATTGCCGGGGTGATACCGACACTCAAGAGGTTGGGATTGATTTTCCCTACCGATCAGGCAATGCTTTTAATCAATTGGGCACTAGTTTCGGTCTTCGAAAACTTGCACTTCGACAATTGGATTATAGAAGTCTTTTCTTAGTGCTGCCTATCTACAGGAAATGTTAAAGTCGTGTTGGTTATGATTGAATTATTCATCTGATCATGTATAGTTGAGTAGATCCCTTTTAACCTAATGTGGTTGTTTTTCTCAACGTTGCTTAACTTTAAAATACGCCATGTTCTGGAAGGATGGGAGTCCAAGGAAATTCCATTGCCTAGCCTTCTTTATCACCGTCAAGTGTTACCCTTGGAAATGCGGGGTTGTTTCTTAACCAATTTCCTGGTTATTCTTGTTCACGAAAAATCGGATTTCCTCCATCCGGTTTTTGTTATGATCTGACTTCTATCTGCGGAACCCTTCATTTCTAGGTGGAACACTTCATTTCTATGTGTCAAATTCCAGGTTCTTATAGAAAATTAAAAATTATGGAGCGAGTAATCACATTGCCTCTGGTACGACCGCGCTCATTCCTATCCTGATCATGGACCGGTAGAGTTCGGTAGCGTTTGTCATGAATCTGTGAAATTAAACCTTGCTTGTTTCAGGCCATATGAGTTATGATGGGCTGATAGCATTATGGCAGATATCAACCTTATTTGTTGGTTCCAATCTTCAGGAATCAATGGTTTAGCTGCTCAATTTTGAGCGTTCTCTCCTTACCGTTGTCTGCCTTCGTAAAACAGCTGGTTTTCTGCAAATTGAGGTTTGAGACCACAGTCGAGCACCTTCTTCTGTCTTTGGAAACTTGTTCTTTAATGATTTGATTCTGGAAATGCCTTTCGTTGTCATCTATCTCTGGACGACGGTAAGTTCCTCCTTTTTTTGCAAGTTGGAGCGATTTTCTATCTTGACCAAGTGATAATGTGTTATGTGTCCCTCAGTCCACAGGGCTGATTATTTTGAACAATTGATGTGATACTTGATGTTCTGGGCGGCTCCCTAGATGCCCCCAATCAGAGGTACGTTGCAGCTCCTATCTCTGGGAACTCGTGACTTGGATGTCTTGAATTTAGACATATTTTACATTAACTTTGGTCAAAGATCAGAATTCTTTGTCGACTTCTTGGTTTATGAACTTTGTGCCACTACCGGAGCAATGTCGATTCATTCAGGGACCGGGAGTTGATCCCTGTTAATCTTGCAATAGACAAGTATCCCGATGTTGTCGGGACAACACCGGTACTTAGAAAATTTTAACGGTTTGCTGTTGATGTAAGAGCAACATCAAGCAGTGCTTGCACGGATTATGAAATGTGCGACTTTTAAGAGAGCACGGCTTACGAAGTGCACGGATTATGAAATGCGCGGCTTTTGAGAGTGCACGGCTTACGAAATGCGCGGCTTTTGAGAGTGCTCGGTTTACGAAATGCACGTCTTTTGAGAGTGTGAGGCTTATGAAATGCGCGGCTTACGACATTCGCGGCTTATGGGATCGATACGACCCGCCGATCCGGAACGGTTTGGAACTTCTAGACGTTGCCAATGTTCAGTTAATGTGAGGAGTTCATGCTTCGAGAGCATGGTTCCACAGCGCAAGAAGTGATGCGCAGCGGAGTGCGCGGCTTACGGGATGCACGTAATGGTTTGGGCCTTCTGGTGCTGGAGGAGAGATACCAGTTCTTAGAAGGTAAGGATCAAGTTTTCCCATCAATTTTGCAATTTGACTTCGCTGGAACGCGATTTCATCAGTTCTAAGAGATAATTGCCTTTTTGTATCGGGTAACCGTGGCTTGGACGATACTCCCGCATGTCGGGAAGATGTGCATGACCAAACAGATAAGGTTGCCATGGAGGAGAGATCAACAGCCGACCACATGGAGATGGTTATCAAGAAAGAGCTTATGGGAGTTCGGGGCAAGACGTTCAGTTTTTTGTCCAAATTGCCATTAGAGAATTGGTCTTCAACTAGCATACATTCTAAGAAGAAAAGGAACTGGTCACTAAGGGTGGTAAAGGAGGAGTTGGGAAGAAGTAAGCAAGTATAATGCTTTTATTTCATTTGTTGTGCTAGCTAGGCCGTTTAGTCCATAATTGCCAGAATGCCAGAATTTTTGATTGGGCGTAACAGAACTGTGATATGATTAGTCTTGGCTTTCCTTATGGCTATTCAAGTATGTGCAGTGCCCCCCATTCCATAGGGCTGTTGGTGCACTTGAACTGTACCCACAGTCTCTCCACAGCTCGTTTGGTTGTCCTTAGTCCAGTGGGTGCGGTTCTCCCGAGTTCTTAGTCTTGGTTTGATTCGAGTCGGCCTCTGATTAACCATAAGGTCGGTTCAGTTTTGGCTTAGTTCCTTTGAGCGACTTTGAAGCTCTGGAGTTCAGCACTGCTTGTTTCATCGGTCGTTGGAAGTGATTTCGTTAATTATGCAGAGCGGCTGATATGATTGTCGATTTGTGGCCCCAGAGCTTGACTTCAGGGGGCTTTGGATTAGAAGACTGCCGACCTTCTAGTTCACCTTCGCAGATATTAGTCGCACATAAATTTTGTTGATCTACTGGTTCGCCTTCAAGACGCTTTAGTTCATGAAAGACCTTCCCATTCACGAAGGGTTTTTTGGATCAAATGACTGCTGATCTACCGGTTTACCTTCACAATGCTTTAGTTCGTGAAAGACCTTCATGTTCACGAAGGGTTTTTTGGATTAGATAACCGTGGATCTACCGGTTTGTCTTCACGGCACTTTAGTCCATGAAAGATCTTCACGTTCACGAAGGGTTTTTTGGATCATATGACCGTTGATCTACCGGTTCGCCTTCATGATGTTTTAGTTCATGAAAGACCTTCACGTTTGTGAAGGCTTTTTTTGGATCTGATGACCGTTGATCTACTGATTCACCTTCATGACGCTTTAGTTCGTAAAAGACCTTCACGTTCGTGAAGGGTTTTTTTGGATCAGATGACTGCTGATCTACCGATTCACATTCACGACGCTTTAGTTCATGAAAGACCTTCACCGCGCTTTAGTTCATAAAGGAGTTTTTGTGGTCGGATGTACCAGACGGCCTTGGAAGGATAATTTATCGATTACAAGAGGAATTTTGGTCGGATGTCCGACGACCAGACGGCCTTGGAGTGATAATTCATTGACTCTAAGAAGAGTTAGGTCGTGTGTCCGCCTGTCCGACGGTTTTAAAGTGACGATTCATCGACTTCAAGAGAAATTTTGATTGGATGTCCGGCGACCAGACAGCCTTAAAACGATAATTCATCGACTCCAAAAAGAGTTCTTTATCATGTGTTCGACAGCCAACGGTATTAAAGCGATGATTCAACGACTTTAAGAGGAATTTTTAGAATTCAGCTCGTGGGAACACGGTTTTATCGGTTCTTGGAGACTAAGGAGTTGGATTTGTTTGTTCGACGATCCATTGGAAAAGACTTCTCGACGCTACCAGAGCAACGCCGATTCTCAAAAGGGAGGTCGACATGACTCGTCGATGTCATAGAAGCATTTATTTCGCCGTGCTGTCTGCAATGGCCCTAGTGTCTCGGTATGGCTCATTTGGAAAAGGAAAGTAGACTAGGATGGATGAAAAGACATCACTTTAGTTTGCCGCCCAATTCCTTAGTTGCAAGGTAGCTAGAGTGTTATTTGATAATCATCCTTTCGTCATATTTCGTCAGTTAGCTGGGGTGCTTTTTTACTAGGTCTTAGTAGCCTTGCTTGGGCAGAAGGTCCCTAAGGTCCTGTAGCTACATCACCGTTTGGTATAATCTTTGGCAAATTGTCGGTTTTGCCTTTCTGCCAGTTGCACCACCTCAAGTCTTTAGAAACGGTTTGCCTTCCTATAGAATTCTTCCAGAGTAGTTGTTTGTTTCATCCTTTAATGATTCCTGAGGGCCTTGTAGTAGACTGCATCTGTCGCCCTCGCTTCGTTCATATGCTAGTCATACCTGTAAAAAAGCAATTTCGAAAAAGTTGTACAGTTGTAGAAAGGTATAGTTGGCATAATAATCTTTTTTGTATATTCGGCATGTTGAACGGCTTCAGTGAATTTCGATTTGGGGAAGATGCTCTAATCGTTGTCAGACCAGTCCGTTTTCAAGTTATGGTTGTTTATAATGCTTGAGAATGATATATGAATTATTGTCCTATGCTTGAATGATTGGAAATAGCGATCCATTGGTGGTATTTTACTTGGAGTCTGACTCGATAAAATTTGCCATTTTCTTGGAGTCAGCACATTGTTCTCTTGGAGTCATAGAATTTGAAGTGCTGGGTTGGTGGCAAACGTCGTTTGGAGCCATTTGCATGTTTTCTTGGAGAAAATCTTGGTTTTACCCGAGTCTAATTTTGGGTCCGAATTTCCTATGTTTACTTCGAGTCAAATGGGTGGTTACCCGAGTTCGACTTCGAGGTAGGACTTCCATAATCTGCTTCGAGTCAAACAGACGATTACCTAAGTTCGACTTCGAGTCAACCCTGAAGTGAGTTTTTCAACGACCAGCTTGATGACTTTTGATGATTTTCTACGAAGACCATTCATGATTCGACGATGGAAGCTCCATGATGGGTTTGGAAGCTGGTCAGTTGGGAGTGGTCACAATATACCACGGGAGCTTGGCCTTGTAATCGATCTTAGTTTGTATCATATCTTCTTGTTTCTCCTGCCTCTAGGAGTACCGTTTGAGTAGCAGTTCCTCGTCCATTGCTTGGCACTATGCTACGGCATAGGTTTTAGAGCTTCTTCTAGCATTTTTCACATTGGTATTTTCATCCAATTTGTCTTCCTCAAATTGTTTGTCATCTTCAGAGCCGGAGAGAGGCATCGTTATATCTTCCCGTGGGGTTTTCACCCCTAAGTTCGGGTCTGTAGCAGGTGCTTTTGCAATGAGTGGAGTGTTAATGTTTTCTTCCGTCATGATTATTGAAGCTCCACCCATTGCTTTCTTTTGCTTTTGCCTTCTATTTCTTCCGTTCAGGCCATAAATAGAAGAATGCTCTTACTCCGTAGGAACCACGACTTCAGGCACTGTTTTGGGAGTAGTTAGTGAATGGAGTGCTAAGAGAGCATCTATCTTTTCCATAAGAGTCTTTTGATTGTTTGTCATTTTATGGTTAATTTCATCAACCATCTTGTTCAATTCTCCCTTAGTCACAACTTCATTCTATATGGAGGATCCTGGAACCTGATCTCTAGAGTTGGCTCCTAACAACAAGTTGTTGGCTTCAATTTGCTGAGGGTTCATTTTTTCTCCAGCAATGGTAGCACATATGGATCTTCTAGTGGTAGTTCTCTTTCTTCCTGGTGAAACTGATTCTCAACAGAAAATCTTCTAAGTAAATATTGAGGATCTAACTTCTGAACCTATTTGACCCAAAGTAGTTAGCTAGATCTGAGCCTGAGTTGGGTTCTCAGTGAAAGCACCAAAATGTTAACCCAAAAAATGGATCAACATCCTAGAGTGAGTGTGAAAGCACCAGCCCTGTTTATCAAGGTAGACAAAGTAAAAACAAGGAATAATAACTTGCAGATAAAGTAAAAAGACAAGGGATTTTTATAGTGTTCGGTTGTTAATGAAGCCTACGTCCACTTTATAACTTTTATTATCGACTAACTGCAATTACAAGTCGAATCTAATTTCAATTTGATTGGATCTTATGAGTTAGATCAAGTCACCAGTGTTATAGTACACCGGAGAATCACAGTGAACCCTTTAAATTATTGTTGTGTGGGAGGAGAAGGGTGAAGAATAATTTCTGTACAGTTTCAGCAGCCAGTCCAGAAGATACCGTTTATATTGCAGGTAAGATTATATTTATAGAAGTTGGAGAGCACTTGGGCCAGAAGTTTATATGCAGAAGAGTCCAGTTGTTATGCTAAGTCATCGCCGAAAATCTCAAATCAATCCGAGTCATTTCTATGGATCACTAGCTATCCATAAGGGATGGATCGCTAGATATTCATCAATTTAGCATAATTTTCCACCAGAAGCCTTTACTTAGTGCTACGAAGGAGCTCGGAAAGTTTGAGGGCGATCCGACCTATCTTGATGGATATCCATAGGGGATGGATCGCTAGCTATCCATAGAGGATGGCTCTCTCGCTATCCATCCACTTAGCATATTTTTGAGTGATCTTAGTTTGGTTATTCTCCTATCTTCTATTTAAGTGCCTTATCCAAATATCATGTCGTTTGGAGTTTATTTGATCACCCGTCTTCATGGATCTCAAGTCCAGGAGAATCATCCATAAGTCGCTCAAAACTTAACGAAATCAGACGAAACTTTGCAGGTACACTCTAGAGGGTGTCTGGGACCTACCCTAAAAATTTGAGGTGGTGGGGCCCAATCTATATGGATCTTTAGCGGTCCATCTAGTTAGGTCACTAGTGATCCATCTAGCCTTATCTAATCAAGCTCATTTTTGGTGAGTGCCTTATTTTATGTCTTATAAGTGTTCTCCCAAAATTTCAAATCAATCCGACTCCGTATGAGTTCTTTAAGTAAGCTGCTTTGGTCAAAAAGCGGGTAAACAACTTAAAGCAGATGAGTCTTTACTTCTTTAACTACACTGCTTGGAATGCTATGAAACTTAGTAAGTATTCTTAGAAGATGTTGTAGATCATGATGCAAGAGGCTTTGACAATTCATGGTGCTTCCTTTTGGATCGCTAGCGATCCATGGATGATGGATCGGATCGCCAACGATCCATCTACTTAGTGGATTTTTGGCTTGTTTCTCTTAAGTTCCATTGGCTTGTTATTTTAGATGCCTTGTTCAAGTTTCAAGTCAATCTGGCTTAGTCTTGATGTTCTAACTTCTGTTGAATTCTGTTGGGTTAAAAACCAGTTAAGATGACCCTTGGCTACGGTGTGCAAATCAGTGAGCTGGTATGTCTTTTCTAATACAAGTGTGTTTGTTTACCCAAGCCCGATGGATGACACATGTACTGGTTGAATGGTCCTTGACTACATGTGTGGATTGGTGAACTAGAATGCCCAATAACCCCCAAAGCTCAAATATGCAACCCGTAGGTTCTTTGGAACACACCGCATATCCAATTATCGATACAAATAGGCCAAAATAGCAGTACCCCAATCATACAAAGTGGGAGTACCATAATTCAATCGGGCTACTATCTCTTAATACTATACATGCACAAAAGAACTAGAGATAGTAAAAAAATGTGTGTCCCACAAGTTAAAAGAGAAATAGTCGACCTAACTCCAAATCATGATCAGGTGTATAATGGGTAAGTATATCCTGCATTGCAGCGAAAACTGCATTGACTCGAATAGTTATAGAGGATTTAAAGATTTCAGCATCGTGGGACAAATGGGAAATAATCAAAATATCATATTAACCATTTTCATCAAAGGACAGTGAAGAAAAATTAGCATTTCTTATGCTGATACCAGTATGCATAGAGAAATCAAATGGTGTGACACATACCTCTCTTGAAAAAAAGTGAAATATGTATGTGGTTTTATACCACCTATAAGTAATGGCTGAAACTAACTGAAACTAACTGGAGATCGACACTTATAACTCTACGAATACCTAAAAGATTAATTTAAACAGCAAATTAAAACCTAAAGTTAAATGAAATATTCTCAATTTGGACAAACAAACATTTTACCTAAGAAATGACCGAATCCATCTGTTGTAAAGACAATACAATCCATGATATGTTAACAATGTATTAGTGATAGAATTTAATAGTGGATGATAACTAACCACGTCCTTTAAGACCGTGGGATTGTATAAATTTAACATATAACAAAATTTTAAGGATTACATTTACCTATTATATACCATCATTGTTATACGTATGAAATTTTTTTTATACCTACAAAGTCCCTAAACTGCGAGCTAGCATACACTTTGTCGTTTGGAAGTAAATGAAAATTAAAAAGCTAATTTCGTACGTTCAAGCCAATATCTTCACATCCTTCCAAATCCGCCACTCTATTGCTTTGAATACCCACAACTCGGTGACTACGCCTGGTTCTACCATCTCGTCCACCTCTACGACCACCGACATTGCCTTTTTCCTCCCCTACACGATCTAACTCTTCGAAAAGATCTTCAACATCGATTTCTTGTCCATACGACACAATGCCAAACTCAATATTTCCTTTTTCCCCACCTCCACCTCCACTCAAATCACATTCTCCACTCTCTTCTCCTTGCATAAACTTTTTTACAAATTTTTGAATCTACCACCATTATAAACCTCATAGCATTCAAATATATTTTTTGCAATTTTTTGAGTAATAATTTTTGATGAAATCATGGTTGGAAACTTGAAATGATGTGTAAAAATGGGATACGACGACTGAAAAATGGAGAGGCGGGAGGGAAGATTGGAAATACAACCACAAAGCAATTGTCGTTGTATTTAAAACGACAACCACTTTGTTATTTTTTTGCATGACAATAAAACGACAATTAGATTGCTGTTTTAAAACTAAAAAAAATATTTTAAAAAATGATTTTCTAGTTGTTTTGAATGCTTCTAGATGTAAGGATTGTTTTGTTTGGTTTTTTCAGTAAAAAAATAATGAAGCGAACGAAACAACCGCAGAGATTGGTCTTGTAACAACAACAACAACAGTAACAATATAATATATGAATAAATAGTATATATATTCGAAAGCGGGCCACTTTCTTTTTTCACTGTAAAATCGTTTTTAACTCATGGTTATATTAGTGGTTGAAATTAGATCTTCAACACAAAAATACGTAGATGAAAATAAAAATCAAATACTATAAAATTATAAATAAAAGGATGCGGCAACTAAAGCAACTTATTTATTCTTAAAGAGAAAGGAAAAATACTCCTTTTAAAGTCAAAATATAATCTGAACCTCAAAGATAGTAGAGGATACAAGCTTGACGTTACAGTTTGAATAGACGCACTGATGAAACAAAACCAAGTAGCATAAAAGACATTTGGTCTACACAAGCTATCTTTTACCACTTCCCAAGATGATATGCAAAAAGATACACTCTTTAAAAAGTTTGCAAGGTGATTTTTTTTAATATATTTGTTCCAACTATGTTAATTTAATTATTTTTCAATTTTTAAATGTGCATGTGGAATTCAACATTTTTGCTACGGGTTTTAATGAAGCAAGTACCATGCACGTTTGCTTTTCAACAAGTATCCTTGGCTGAATATGTTTGCATTTTTGCTACGGTTTGTAATGAATTCAACATATCTGCATAAACTCTTTTACAAAAATTTTGAATCTACTACCCATTATAAACCTCATGGAATTCAAATATGATTTTTGCAACTTCTTGAGTAACAATTTTTGATGAAAATATGGTTGAAAACTTGAAATGAAAAGGAAAACGGGCTACGACGGTGAAAAAATGAAGATGCATTTTTCTGTTTTATTGTATGACAATAAATTGACGGTTAGACTATCATTTAAAACTATGTTAAATTGTTTTGAAAATCGATTTTTTGATTGTTTTAGATGCTTTCGAGTATAGGGTTTTTTTTGTTCGGTTTTTCTGGTACAAAAATGATGAAGTGAACAAAACAACGGTTGAGAGTAGTCTGATATAATAAGAAAAATAATAAATAAATAAATAGTATGTAAATTTGAAAGTGGACGGCTTTCTTTTTATATCATAAAATTGTTTTAAACTTTCAACATTGTATCAGTGGTTGAAATTAAACCTCCAGCACAAAAATACTAGATGAAAATCCAAAATAAAAACTGGGGCCTCTAAAGCAACCTCTTTCTTATTCAAAGAAATGAAAAAGAACAAACTTCTTGTCAAAATAGTCTAAACCTCAAAAACAGTAGAAGATGCAAGCTTGACATTTCAGTTTGAGTAGACGCAATGATGAAACGAAACAGCGTAAAATAAAGGACAATTTTGGTTTACACAACCAATATTTTAATTTTTTATCGTCAAATATTCCTCTGGACCGAACAAACATGGGACGGCAGTTTTCCTGACCGGTGTTTTGGATCAAAGATCTCTATTCTCAAAACTCATGCATAAAAAGTCCCAAAATCGGTCCAGCATCGAAATCAGGGATAAAAGTATTATAAATTAGCTAAAAACTAATAATGGTTACTCAATTTTCATAACTTTTTCGAGAGGGACTTTTGTTCTATCATCTTTCAATTGTGGGGACTAGACAGTCATTCCTTGTTTCTGATATCCATAAACGTTCACTTCAAATTTTATTATTTTATTAAATAAATAATGTTAAAAAGTATAAAATGAAAGGTTGGATTTTCAAGTGGTTCAGAGGGACCAGCAAAATTTGAACTAGACGATCAGCTCTCTATTTTATCGATTTGCAAGATGAATACATAAACATATATAAGTTGAATAGGTCAAAATTTAATTCTTTAAGTCAAAAATACGTAAAAAAAAGTCAATTGGTTCAGATCAAATTGAGAGCAACTTACCTGGATCCAAGCCTAGGTGTTCCATATGTCCAACCAATACAGATGTTTAAAATTTTGTAAACAGGTCCAAAGTAACTTTTATTCTGGGGTAAATAAACAAGCAATAAGGGAAAATGATAAATTTTGAAAAAAAAATTTAGACCGAAGAAAATAAAGTTTTATTTTTAGACCGAAAGACAAAAGTTAGTTATAATTTAAGTTGAAAAATAAGTTTTCAAAAAAATTTAGACCGAACGATAAATGCTAGTTTTAGTTTTTAAACATTATATTCAGTTTTACACTATAAAAAAGCAGCATTATCCTTTAGCCTAAAAAGTACAATGCTGCCCTTCAGCATGATTTGTTTTCAAAATTTGTCCTTATGTCTACTTTTCTGTTATGTTTAAAATAGGCTCAGGTCCTTAAAATCAAATTTAATACACGAAAACTCATCTCCAAAAAAAGATTGTAAATTAAGTTTCTAGAATTAAGTTACTGAATAATTACATACATTTATGCAATTAATTAATGAATAATTGCAGATAATTGCGCAATTATATCCAAAAATTGCATAAACGCTTGCAATTATTCAGTTAATAATTGCGGAAATTTACGCAATTTTTTTAATGAATAATTGCGGAAATGTCAACAATTTTTTGGTGAATAACTGTGAAAATTTCTCCAATTTTTCAATGAATAATTGCAGAAATATCTGAAATTTTTGAATATAATTGCATAAATAGCTGCAATTATTCTCTGAATTCAGTAATTTAATTATAGAAACCTAATTTACATATTTTTGAAAAGAATGTTTGGTGTATTTTGAAACATAACAGGGACTTTAATCAAACTGTCCCTTTAAAATACACACTTATGTGTCTTGAATTGATTGGATGGACACATCGGACCATCATGGGTCCAGATGATTTGCACCCCATCAAATTAGCTAGCTGTGAATAAAAAGATCGCGATTGACACGAAGGAATGAATCATTTTCTTTGGTAGAAGCGATTCCAGCCAAGCAAAAACATGAGGCCAGCATTCGCCCTACATCTCCACTGATGCATATCTTAAGCGATCCACTACAATTGCCACGTGTCAAAATATTGTGACTGTAGATATTTCGGATTCGGTGAGAGGAGTTTATGAACTTGTGGACGAGATTGAATCTGTGAGCGCTACTGTTTGTTACTGTATTGCGTCGTCGCTGATTTGTAAAGCATATTATAATATGCCATCTTGTGTATATTTTAAATTTTATTTGTCTACTAGATATTCGGTTTCAGTGTGTCCTTATCTTATCTTTGATGTATCAATTCTTATTTAAAATTCCCGTCCGAGAGGATTCCATTTTATCAGACGGGTGTTTTACAGTCAAAAACTAAAAATAAGTATATAGGTTAATTTAATTGTTCTGTGCACATCTCTACCGCTAATAAAGAGAATTCAATAGATAAGGTTTACACGATGTCTTTTTGAAATTCCGAAACTACCCCCATCCACCAACGGAATCCTACCGTCGATATACAACTTCCACCACCACTCTTTTTCGAATACCCATCAACGGAATTTTCCTATCAATTTACCACCAACAATACAACTTGAAATAAAAGTATTGTGATTATCAAAATATTTGCACTTACAATGCACATCCGTCCACCTTTTTTTTAATTAAATAAAAAGTAAATATCTGTAGCTACTAAATGCACGTACGTGCAGTTTATACTAGTAATCAGAAGGATTATCTTATTATACGCGTTGGTGTTATCTCATGTCGTTCCTCGTTAATGATTTTTTTCGAATCAGCATATGATAATAGTTATATTCAACGATTTATTGAAAATGATTTTGATTGGACTATTGTTATGAGAGTTGGTCATAAATTTCATGTGGTGTTGAAGACTTCCACTTTTATGTTATGTTATATTCAAATAAAAATGGATGCAAGCTTAATATGGTTAAGAATGAACATGATAGAATTAGTGCCGGTTTTAGGGTTCATACTTCTAAGTCCTTTAATAAATCAAGTTTCTACATTAAGATATATCAACCTGATCATTCTTGTAGTGCCGGTATTTTTTGATATAAACCATCCTCATATTTCTAATAAATTTATTATAAAGATTTGATATATAATCATATTTGGACTAATTCATTGATGTAGACTAATGATTTTATTAATCTTTTACAACATGAGTATACTATTGTATTGAATTATCATTATTTGAAGTGTTACAGGAGACGGTAGTCAAGTCCAATGATGGTAGTAAAGTTGTTTTTAGCAAAGTTTTATGACTCTAATTTGAAATGGTTTTTATTGTATTTGATGAACGTATTCATCAAGGCTGTTATAGTAACGGTAAATTTACCATTACCGTACCATTACCCGTCAATCGGTTATCCTTATCGATCGATATCCGTATACCAGTTTAATCGGTACGGTAATGGTAAATTTACCATTTTTCATTGTAAATTATCGGTAACATTTCAAAACCAGTGGTACCAGTCTATTTAAAACACATGTATATTCATGTGATATGCTTTAACATAGACATTTAACAGCAAATAAATGACTAAATTTAGTTCAATAATCAAGTCAAATAATGCCAAATATACTTCTTTTCTTTTTCATTTATGCCTTTTATTAATTAACATTATAAATAGTATACCGAAGATGCGCTATAGTGTAGAAACATGTCAAGTTATGGATTTTTTTGGACAAATGGTAATTTACCATTACCAGTGTAACGGTTACCAGACTATCGGTATTGTAACGACCCGTAAATTTCAACTGTTTTAAATACGTAATTAGTTGAAATTTTGTGAAATTTTAAACGATAAAATTTTGAAATAGAAATTTAATATTTGAAATACGTCTAGTTAAACATAGCAACTGGTAAATTTTCGTCCGAAAATATGAAAGTTTATTTCGCGCGTAAATTCACTTCAATTTAATCAGAGTGGCGCAGCGGAAGCGTGGTGGGCCCATAACCCACAGAGCAGGTTTCGATCCTGGGCCCACCACGCTTCCGCTGCGCCACTCTGATTAAATTGAAGTGAATTTACGTGCGAAATAAACTTTCATATTTTCGGACGAAAATTTACCAGTTGCTATGTTTAACTAGACGTATTTCAAATATTAAATTTCTATTTCAAAATTTTATCGTTTAAAATTTCACAAAATTTCAACTAATTACGTATTTAAAACAGTTGAAATTTACGGGTCGTTACAGGTATACCAGTCTTCGGTATACCAGCCGATTGGTAACGGTAAGCAATTTTAGATTACCAGTAAAAATGGTACGGTAACGTTATTTATCAAATGGTACGGTAACGTTATTTGTCAAATGGTAACGGTAACCATTACCATAACAGCCATGACATTGATGGAATTCAATTTTGTCGGCGTTAATATTTTGGGTTGGTGCGTCCATGAGAGATAGAGCTCAAGATTATTTAATAAGAGGTACTAAAAAAATTGGTAATGAAGGTAATATTTTTAATTTTTAATTTAATTCCTTTATCCATTGAAACGCAAGATCGAAAAAATTACAATTTTGTAAATATTAGCAATTGTAGCTGCAAATATTTGCGGCCTATATGCAATTATTTGCGGAGTTTTCATTTGCAGTTTATATAATAATTTTTTTTAATATTTTTTTTTGCATGTTATGAAGATAACTTTCGTCTTTAATTTTTTTTAGTTTTCTTGTGAAGCTAGATTAACCGCACTGGTTAGTTTGAAAATTTGAAACCATATTCACATATTTTCTGTACGTTATTTTTACACAGGTAAAGATTGATGAACCATTGGAAGATATATGAATTTGTTAATGTGCAGGAATTGCATATTTCATTTTTGAATGTAAAATTCTAAGTCTACCGGTTGATTTAATGTTTTTAGTTTTGGGTTTTCGTCCATGCAAAAACGTACACGATACATGTAAATTGTGAAAAACGATCAATTTAGAAAACGAAATTAGCATACAAAATAGAAATAATTTTTATTTTTATTTTTTATATTTTAAAAAATAACGGAAGCACGAAAAACAATTCATTATTCCGTCGTCCCCTCAATCTTCCTTCCACCCCCACTTTCGTCCCTACACTCTTTTTATATTTTGTAATTAATTTTGAAAACTCAAAAGTCAAAATACAAAATAAAATAAATGAAGCCTAAGAGAGTGTTTGGTTTGTTATTTTTAGTTTTGGGTTTTCGTTCATACAAAAATCCACACGACGCATTTATATTATCGAAAACGATCAATTTTGAAAACGAAGTTAATATACAAAATAAAAAAACAATTTTTTTTTATATTCAACGTTCTGGGAAATAACACAAGCACGTAAAACAATATATTCTTCCGTCGTTCCTCTATCCCGTTCGTCTTTCCATTCGTCTTTCTTTCATTTTCTTCGTTGTTCCTCTATTCTTTTCACATTTGAGATACATGTTGAAAAGCGAAAACACAAAATTCGTTTTTAAATCAAACACTACCTAATTTTTCTTTTTTTCTTGCCTCTATGAATAGGGAACTTAACTGCATATTTATGTGTTCAAACTTATAGTTAGTGCTTTACATTATACCAAGCTTGACAGGTTATACATTTTGAGTTGTGCAGCAGTACAATTTTTTTAATTGATAAACCATGGTAGAAAAAATTAGGCTTAATTTGACCGTAGCAAGCACAACCTAAAGAAAACTGTTACAGACAAATTCAAACACAGTTTTAAAAAGGAACTACAAAAGAAGTACAGTGGTGAAATAGATACATTGCCAGAATGAAGATAAACTAAAAAAACACGTACAGACTTTTTATATATAGTTTATATTTATTTATTAACGAAAATAGATGGGCAAATGCGGATAATTGGTTCTGAATCATTTTAATGATGATAAGCGTTTATTTTATCATCTTGGAGATCTGATGCTCATTATTTAACATAACTGTTAACGCAATTTAAGGTAAATGAGTTTATATACAGTATAATTTCAAATGCTCATGCTACAAGAAATAGGGTAATTTCGGACAGCTCAAAACCGTCGGCGGCCATCGAAAGCCGTCGGAAATTGCTGTCGCATATCTGTGGCCGAACAGAATTTCCTACGGCTTTCAACAACACCCGCCGCTGCTTTTCCGACGGCTAAAGACGGCAAACCGACGGCTTTTGACGGCCGTCGGAAGACACGTGGACGATTACGGTGGATACCGAAAGCCGTCGGAAGTCGCATTTTTTTGTCCGCCGCTGGCAGTCGGAAGCCGTTGGAAATTTTGACCTACAAGCCGTCGGAATACCTGCTGGTGTTTTTTAGTTTTCCTGCTGCATTTTCACACTCTATCCACAATCTATAAACACAATATATTTCATCCAAACAAGTACATATTCAATTCAGATATTGAATATGAAATCAAACTATACAAACATAATCAAATCACATAAAAAAATAAATCAAGCATGATTCATATAAAATCAAATCAAACTTTGCTACCATAATTTACATACGTCTCATTATACAATATATACATCAATCCTTCATCAACTCCTCACCATCAACTTTCAAAATGTCAAAATTATTACCACCAAATGTATTATCAAACAATATATACAACATTTCAAATCCAACTCCACGAGCTCAATATATCATCAAAACTTAATAAACAATGATGCAAAAAAAAACATACCTATCACTTCAGTCAATCACCTGCAGAGCCTTCCGAATCAGCTGAGAATGGAAAGCGACCACCATAATGCTGCATGTACTCAGCAATACGCTGGTCTAGCAGCTGTGTCATCTCAATGGCCTGGCGCCACCCTAGCTCTCAACTCTTCGATCTCTGGTAGATCGATCTCAGTTCTGACCATTTGGCTGGATCTCATTTGTCTGCTGGTCTGCAATACTTATTTAATTTAGTCTATAATCTTACTATCAAAGCTACAACATAATGTGTTAATTGTTATATCTATAACCTTATTACTGAAACTAAATTAACGATGTGAAGTTCTTTAGAACTAAAAGATTACTAAATTGTTATATCTTAATATATTATTTATTACCACTTGATTACCAAAGCCGTAACACCTGTTCCGTGATGGTGTATCCATGACTGACTCAAAAATGCCATTCTCCTCATCCGTCGTTAGCTGCTCTCGACCGGTATTCTTTAGGAGTTTTTGGCATTGTTCCACAAACCTTGCCCGCATGAACAAATAAAAATGCAGTTAAAATTAATAGCATGATATCTTAATTCATTATACGTTAACAATTAAAACAATTACTAATAGTATATAAACTAAAATATGCTTACATGTGTAACAACCCGCAAATTCGTAGCAATTAATTATCGACACTAGGTGATTAAATCGTTCGCCAATTCTTATTGGAATTTTATCGAGTTGAAATTCTTTTGAAAAATGGTTGAGAAATTGTTAGTGGGCTTTAAAAATCATATTGGCCCGCGTTTCCTTTGTTGATCCCGTGATAACCCAATCCCCCTCCCTTTCCTCCATTCGAAAACCCTAAGCCCAAAATCGAAGAAAACGAAATAATGGCAGCCGCGAAACTAGGGCTTCTGCCGGCATTGAAGCTCGATCGAAGGTTCGCCGCTCTGTAGTTCGTCTGTGCCTTCGCCGTGCTCGTCTTCGCTTCGACAAAGGTCGAGCTCGTCGCCGCTTCGGAAAAGGTGAGTGATCTTCATTTTCGCTCACATCTAATTCATGATCATGTGTATTAGGGATTTTAAAATTCGTTGGTTTTCGTTGTATTCAAGTTGTTGAGTTGGTCGATTCCTTTTGCTTCGCGAATCCAAATTGGGTTTTACTGATGGGTGAACTTCGATTTCATCCACCTCTACTTCAAAGTGCTGTTTATTCATGCGTTTCGAGACCTTGACTTTCAGTTAGATTTCGGGGTAATGTTGTAACCATCTGGTAATTGATTTTTGGTGATAACCTTTTCACCACTTCACTGACTTGTTGTCCCATGATTTCGGCTATTCTGTGAATTCTGTTCTTTGTCAAACTACTCGAGAAACTGACTTCGGTCTCTTGTTATGTGATTTCATTTCCATGCTCTCAGAAGTGTTTCTGCACTTCTGGTCTATTTGATGCACTTTGTTGTACCTGATCTGTATGCATTTGTTCACTGATGCACTTGATCATATTGACACTCTTGACTTCGATCATTATGTAGTTTGCATTGTTTCATCTCTACTTGTTTGTAGCTGCTGCATATATGTGCTTTTTGATTACACTGTTCCTATGAGTTCATTAGTTCATGTTGGCCACCTCTGGCTTGTGTCTGAACTGTATACATATTGCTTGACTCATATTGTAGTCTGCACCTCTGTCTTGATTTTGTGATGCCTTACTTGTAGCACTATTGTTGAATTGTCTGCATTGCACTACTTCATTTTGTAATTGTTTTGATCCACTTTGTCACTGCATACCTATATATCTTGACCTGTTTACATTTGTTTTGCACCCATGTTGATATTGGTACATTCATCCCAGTAGAGTTAGATGCACTGTTGCATTTGATTCATCTGGACATGTATTTGCTGCTTTCGCCTATGTGCTTCGACTTTGGCATTTGCCTTGTTCTAGACTATGAAATTAATACTGTCCAGTTACAGTATTAAATACAAATGTACAATTCGTACATTCATGATTTGGAAACTGTTTTGCACCCAGTTGCATTCTAGACTTCATACATATGTATGTTGTGACGTATGTATATACATTAATTGATATGTATATATGTATGTTCGAATTGCATTTTTCTTTTCTCTTGGAATGATTGACTGTATTTTGGGATTGAATTACGACTTGATGGAGTTACTATCATTACTATTGGCCCTGACTTCACTTTGTCTACACTTTGATGGTCGGGTTGCATACTCCCCGGTACCCTTATATGTTTTGTTTCCCTGGAATTATCCCTGTGTTCATTTCGAACTGGCCTGGTGCACCTTGAATGTGCTGCTGTTCATGTTGCAGTTTGCCCTTTTGTCTTCAGTCGTGACTGCAGTTAGTTTTTTTTCTTAGTTGCAGTCATGCCTTGTTGGTTTGCATGGCACTAATGCATTTGGTTTCGTTTTCGAATTCATTTGAGTTGACTCCATATTTCCTTTATATACACTACGTACATATGTGCCGTACTTGATGTTGTAGTTTGAATTCTCTGGCCTTCAAGACAGTTCCAGTAGTGTCTGCTCTTGGTTACGTGATCACTCGTAGTGGTCGTAGTGTTGCAATCTTTAACTTGAGACTATATATATTGTGTAGTTGTGTTGTAGCTGCATGTTTGATCTTTGATCCCTGACTTCTTGCATCCCTGACCTGTGACTTCTCGTGTGTTCACCCTTGACCTTTTTTGCTTCACTACATAGCATATTCTCTTTTGTATATAGTATGTACAGTCATGCTGCTTCATTTGTACATATTTCGTATTCTCTTAGTTGAAGCTTTATGCTGCTGCACTGCCTTGTTCTCGAATCTGATACATTGCATTGATGCCTGGTATCATTTGCATTTTTGTCATTTTGCTTCACCGATGACCTTATTTTCTAATGAGGCTGATCTGCGTCTTTTCTGTTGAGTGTTGTAGTGCCATACCTTTGGTGCTCTCGCCTTCAGTTTCCTATTTCCCTGTGCCTTGCTTTGCGACATGTTGAACTTGTTTCACTTGTTGTCTCTTTCACTGGATACACTGTTTCATTTCACTGATGCAGCCTTGCCCTTAAATACAAGTGGTGGCTGCCTTTTCATAGCAGTTTTACCCTTGTCCCTTGTGGTGACTTTATATTCTGTTGTGGCGAGGCAGTGCACGCGTGCGTGCACTACAGCCACACCGAATTGACAGATTTTAATCGATATCTCTTTTATTCTTAATTCATCGACCTGTTGCGTAATTCGTAGGCTGTATTGGCGAGGCAGTACACGTTAGCGTGTACTGCAGCCAATTAGCATTGATATTTTTCAATTGACATTTCAATTATTTAAACTACTTTGGATTTCTGTTTCGTGGATTAACACTGTTTAGTGATATATCTGCCGTTATACGGTTCTTTTATCGAGAAGTTGGATATACGAGATTTCTGTGACTGTCATCTATATTGAGATTGATTATTATTGCTTCTATGCTCTAATAACTGATTTTGAATTAGACTGATCCGAGTATTATTTTCTTTTGAATGTAATACTCGGGTCAGACCGAGTATTTACAGGTTGTAGATTTTTAGCTTTGGATTGCTGCTAGAGCTATGAAGACTTTTTATATCATTTGAAGAGGTCTTCGTCTTGTTGTAGTTGTCAGTGTGTCTGTTTTAAGATGATAATGTATTCATGTATATTAGTCAATAATGTACTTGTATATATATAACTTCTTGAGTCCACAATTGTAGTTGTATCATTTGTATTGTGTCAAATGTATTGTAACTGATATCAGTTATTGTATATATGAGACTTTTTCGTTCCATCTGTATTCCGCATTTATGTTATCTGTGTTATTTTTATATCTATTGTCCTAAACTATTATAGCCACTGTGTAGTAGCTTTGAGTTTGTATCGGTATGTCGGATTTCCTCTAAAGATGAAATGCAATGTTTTATTATCTGACATATCGGTGCTCGCACAAAGCAACTATATAGATGGTCGCTCCTCAACAGCCTTATTCTCCGTGCTAGTTGACAGCACTACACCGTAGTGTTCTTGGCTGGCGTGGGTATAGAGGTGGGGCGTCACAACATGGCTCTTTCTCGATTTATCGTCGTGGCATGTATATGAAACTGTCCCGTTTGGATTTACATGCTCGACGGCATGAGTACGGATAAATACATTCATATACGACACGGGACCTTACGCTTCAGCTTTCTAAAATTAATTATTATGTACTGTTATTGTATTTTTAAAATTATATAACATAGTAACTATTTACAATTCACATTTAATAAATTTACCAACTCCTGGCAATAGTGCTGGAACGAATTTGACCTTCCTCGATGAGTGATGGGATTTTTGTTCCTATTTGCAGAGTTTCTTTCCGACTCTGTCTGTACATTTGAATTTAGTATATTATTTACTTACCAAATATTTTTTTTATATTTATGTATCAATCTAATAATTAATAAAAGTTTAGTACACTTACCTTCGTCTCGTCACTATCCCAACGTGCCAGCTACCCTTCCTACAGGCTCGTCCCCATCTAGTTCGGCTTCTGCCATTTATGCTTCACTGCCGACAATGAATCTCTGTAGTTCTTTCTCATCTTCTACATCCAGTAATGTCGTACCAGCTATAGGTCATCTGATTGTACCTCCACTGCGGCCTGCATTTCATGATAAATAAGCGACCAAAAATTAAACGATAAAAGGTGAATAATAAATAATCGACAAAAAAAATTAAGAATTGAAAACAGAAGATTATACTTACAATGAAATCCTGCCATATACACTCCAGGATGTGGGGAGGGATATTATCCCACTTCGGCCAACAAGCCGTCATCCTACTCTTGTACGAACCTCTCGAAACTGATAGAATTACAGCTGACGGCTGTAGGTCAAACCATCTGTGTTAAATATGATACAGATTAAAATATCATACACAAAATATTTAAGATGCTGAAAAAAGTTTAATACTTACCGCTCCGCTCTAGGTACTAGATACACAGTGGATCGCTGTGGCGGTTGCGATGGAATGCTGCCATCGTCTCTTGAAGAATGGAAAGAACTCCTCCTTCTTGACGACATGATACCTGTCACAGACACATCATTTTAAAAGAGAGAAATAACATAATAATAAAATATATTTTATAGTTAAATGATATAAATGAGATAAAGTACATAAAGTGTAAAGTATACCAGATTCAGATTGGGTCTCATAATCCGATGATAAGCAGAATATATTGCATTTTTAACATAAATTGCTAAATAAATGACAGAAATTGTAATGACATTAATGATGTAGATGACGATAAGCAGATTCGGTTTCATAAATGACATAAATTACATAACTAGCAAAATAAATCTCATTAATTACATAAATTGCATAATGCATAAGAACTCAACATAGTATTTATATCAATCCTCATCGTCTTCTGATTCAGATTCGGTCTCATATTCTACGTTATTTTCCTCCCTACTCTTAAATGCTTCTACCAAAACGTTTGATTCATCGTTCAAAGATCCAAAATCAGTACGATCGTCTATTATTATTATTTCGTTGATTTGCTTAAGATCTACGTGATAAGCTTGTTCATCTGTAATATTCTTCCCATCAAATGGAAATCTTGCTTTTGTTTTAAAAAATGCCGACCAATCCGCTTCATCTTTTTTTAGAGACGGATAAGGACCGTAATAAACTTGCAATGCTTGTTTGGCTTGTACAAAAAGATCGTACTTGTGATAATGCGATGTGTGCTTTATTTCAATAAGATTATAATTCTTGTGTACATTAATTTCCGAACCTGAAACATAGCTAAATCAATTGCATCTAAACAGAAACATCTCCTCCGCGGGTCGTGAAAAATCTATCAGTTGCAAAATTTATGTTAAAACGTCATAAAAATCATTTATGTGATTTTTCGGATCATCACTATCTTTAACAAATACATCTGTATTATAAGTTAATTTTTCTACACCGTATTCTTTAGTGTTAAATTTATATCAATTGAAGAAATATATTGGATATGTCTTCAATTTCTTTTTGGTCCCAACGCAAGATGTTTCAATCCTTCGTCAACCACATAATTTCTCGGTTCATAAACGTACTTTGAAGACCAATCAGAAAATTCTTTACTGAGATTTCCGTGCGGATGTTCACTTTGATAAATACTGCATATATGAATAAAATATTGCATTAAATTCTACACGCGCTTGCATTATGGAAATGAATAAACCATAAATTATTATTTCAGATTAGCTAACAAATAGTGCAACCTCAGTATAATTAAGAAGAATATAAGTGTGTGCTACATGAAGATCTCTATCGTCTAACTATACTTTTACACATTTTCTAGAAGGTCCACCATGTTGTCTAAAAATAGATAACATTGTTTGAGAGGATTCTTGTTCGTCGCCTTCATCATTATGAGAAACACTCTCAAATGATATGTTCACATGGTCACCGAAATAGTGAGAGCAAAAGAACAAAGCTTCTTCTTCGATGTAAGATTTACATATCAAATCTTCAACTCGTGTTTTTTGCCTCACTTTTTTATTCAGATGATTCAAATATCCATGCAAAATTAATTTACATTAACTTTAACTTCCGAATGTAATTCACTACAAGACACACAGTGCATTCCAACGGCGGCCAGACATTGGCGGTCGTTGGAAAGCCGTTGATGGACGTTGGAAACGCCGTTGATATACATTTCAACGGCGTCCAACGTCTACCAACGGACCCAACGCCCATATACCAACGTCTTCCAACGTTCAGGTTGTTCACGTGGAAGAAGATGTTGACCAAATAGACGTTGGAAGACGTTGGAAGACGTTGGAAGATCCGATGGAGGACGTTGTAAGACGTTTGAATAAATGTGCCAGTAAACCGTTGGTGGACGTTGGAAGACGTTGGAAATCTGGGTGTTTTTTTTACAGAACCAACAATGCATGCTTCCAGCCACCTCCAACATCGTATATCTCATAAAAGCTCAATTTCGAGCATATATACAATAGCATATCTCACATATAATCAATCATAATAGTAAATCCAAGTAATAAGCATATATACTAATCAATATACACAATACAAATCAATATAAACAACATAAACCATCCAACATCAACATCCAACAAAACGTCCAATCCAACAATATCCAAACTACTACGTCAACATCTCAAAAATCACATCCAAACCAACATCCAAAACATCAGAATGTATCAAATCCTCACACTCTCCAAATATACATGTCCATAGCAAAACAAATCAAATCATACCTGAAATCACTCTCCTCCAGAACCACCAGAAGACGGAAACCGGCCGTATTGCTCCATAAACTCCGTAAGATGCCTATTCAGCTCCTCCGTCTTGGCTTCGGTGCGGATATTGCGTTCCTCGAGCGCGGCGACCTGGGCTCTGAGATGTACAATCTCCTCCTTATCTTGACCCCTCTGATACTCAATCTGAGCCGTCTTAGCCTGTAAATAAAATTTAAATTATCAGTGTTTAATAATTGTAATTCGTGTTTACTATAATCCATCACAATGTGCAACAGTTGGTTCAGAATAATTATTTTAAAATTTAAGTTAAAGTTATTACCGATTGATTCCCAAAACCATAGCGTCTACCATGTGCCGCTGGATCCATGACAGACTCAAAAATAGCGTCCTCCTCATCGGCGGTCAACTCGTCACGCCTAGAGCCCTCGAGAATGGAAGTCCGTGCTTGCTGAAACTTTTGCTGTTATGCAAAATAAGTTGAATTTAGATAACATTATTTTAATTAACTTATATAAGTGTTAAGTCATTATGTTACTTACATATGCGGACTGCGCTTTGGCATCGTGATCCCAGGAGTATGAAACGATGCCTGCTTCGTCGACCTGGCTCAATGCATGAGTATGCGTGAAAACATCCCAGTAACTCACAGAAGCACCACCACGCTGTCTCTCCTGAAATATGTCCATACACATATATATTATATATATATTGTTACATTATCTACAGCTTAGAACTTAAAATCTTTAAATTATTATCATAATTAATAAATATACCAAGTCCTCTCGGTGATGCTGAAATGACTTGGAACCACCACGATGTGTGACAGGGTTCTTGCTCCTATTGGCTGAGTTCCTCTCCGACTGCCTCTGTAAATTTAATTTAAAAACAAAAATTGTTTAACATTTCTAGTTAGTATTTGCGTAGAAGAATTTAAATTAAACATGTGATAAATTTACCTGAAACTCCTCGTTTTCCCACCATGTCACAAAATCATCCCACACAGCTGCGCTCATCCACTGAGGCTTCTTTCTCGCTGTTTTTAAGCTGTTTACTGTTTCTCGGTAGTTCTTTGCGACTTTGCTGCACCAGTGGCGATATACGACTGAAATATCAGCGTCCTGAAGGTCCACTTCCGCCTTCACGTTTGACAAAATAAGAGTTATACAGCTTTTGTAAATAATGTAAACATGAATTGATATAACATGTTCCTAATATATAAAGTGACATACCAAAAAATCCTGCCAAATAGTCTCTTTAACATTATCTGGAATCAATGTCCACTTAGGTCAACATTCGGTCATACGACCCATGTACGCCCGTCGAGATATAGATAGAACTACTTGAGTCGGCTCCAAAGAGAAACCACTGTGTTTAAACAGAGAAAAAACATTTAATATTTCATGACTACTATATATTTTCAGAGTAGATTGTACGAAAATGAAATTTAATTTTGAAATTTAATACTTATCTTTGATCTGCTTTTGGCTTTAGCCACACCACAGGACGCCGTAGCTCATGTGATGGACCACCGCCATCACCACCGTCTGGACGAGCACGCCCTCTTTGTGAGGAAGAGGGAGGCCTAGAATGTCCACCGATACGTCTACGTGACGACATACCTATATAATACATGTTACAAACAAACATTATAACAGAAAATAAAATGACTATATGTAATACATACAGTATGGCGTAACATAAAAACGAGATGTGGTACATATGCATATATTAGCATACCATTTCATTTTTAATGAAAACAGGATAATGTTTAAAAAAAATATAAATTTTCCTTCTCAAAATGTAGATAGTTGATCAGTCCTCGTCATTTTCGGATTCAGACTCTGTTTCGCACTCTATATTTTGTTCCTCTGTACTCTCAAATGCTTCAATTAATGCATTTGATTCATCGTTTAGAGGTCCAAAATCTGTTTGATCGTCGGTTATTATTATTCCTCTATTTTCCTCAATATCTGCTTGGTAAGCTTGTTCTTCGAGAATATTCCGTCCATCAAATGTAAACCTTGCCTTTGTTTTAAAAACGGCCGACCAATCTATTTTATCTCTTCTTAGAGATGGGTAAGAAGCATAATAAACTTGAAGAGCTTGTTTGGAAAGTACAAAAGGATCGTATTTATAATAACGCGAAGTATGTTTTATTTCTATAAGATTATATTTTGGGTGCACGTTGATTCCAGAACCTGGAACGTTGCTGAACCAGTTGCATTTAAAAAAAAATACTTCTTCCGCGGGTCGTGTGAAATACATCAATTGCAAAACCTGGGTTAGCACGCCATAAAAATCATGTATATGATCATTTGGATCATCACTACCTTTAACAAATACACCAGTATTGTTAGTTAATTTTTCGGCACCGTATTCTTTGGTATTAAATTTATATCCATTGACAAAGAATATTGGATAGGTCTTCACTTTCCTTTTTGGTCCCATAGCTAAATGTTTCAATCCTTCGTCTACAACACAATTTGTTGTATCAAAAACGTACTTAGAAAACCAAGAAGTGGATTCTTTGCCGATATCGCCGTTAGGATGTTGTGATTCGTAAATACTGCAATTATATAACAAATGTTGCATTATGATTAAGATACACGTGTGTGCATATATTTGTGTATACACACATGTTGATGAGATACATACATACATACATACATACATATATATATATATATAAGTAAATTACCTAACAAACGGTGCAACTTCGGCACAGTTGAGAAGAACATATGTGTGTGCAACATGATAATCTCTATCATCCAACCATACTTCCACACAAGCACCAGCAGGCCGACCTTGTTTTTTAAAAATTGATAATGACGTTTGACAATCATCTTGATCAATGCCTTCATCATTATGCGTAGCACTTTCAAATGATATGTTCACATGGTCACTAAAATAATGAGAGAAAAAAAACGAAGCTTCTTCTTCGATGTATGATTTGCAAATCGAACCTTCAACTCGAGCTTTCTGTCTCACTTTTTTTAGATGATTTAAATACCTTTCAAATGGATACATCCATCCATATTGCACAGGCCCTCGAAGACGTGCTTCTAATGGAAGATGAATAGGTAAATGTTCCATAACATTGAAAAAACCTAGAGGAAATACTTTTTCCATTTTGCAGAGCAATATCGGGATTTCTTCCTCAAGTTTACGTAGACGATCAACTTTTAATGTAGTAGAACAAATCTCTTTATAAAAAAGGCTAAGTTCTGTTACAACAGTCCAAACTTTTATGTGCAACAGTTCTTTAAAAGCGACGGGTAATAAATTTTCCATCATAACATGACAATCATGACTTTTCATCCCGCTAAGTTTATTGTTCTTATAGTCGACACATCTACGAATATTAGAAGATATACCATCCGGGAATCTTAGTCCTTCCACCCATTTTAAAAGTACTTTAACTTGATTATTGTCTAGCTCATAGCAAGCTTTTGGCTTTTTTGTGTCATTTGGCTTTATATGAAGCTCAGGACGATTACATATTACTTCGATATCACGTCTTGATTTCAAATCATCTTTCGTCTTCCCCTTGACATTCAAAATTGTATTAAAAACATTATCAAACACATTTTTCTCATTATGCATCACGTCAATATTATGACGAATCAGGAGAGTTTTCCAATAAGGCAACTCTCAAAATATGCTTTGTTTGCACCAGTTATGAATCGATGATTTACCTTGAATTTCAATTTGTTCTCCGGTTTCATGTATCTTTGGATAATCTTTTACAAGTTCATAAATATCTTCGCTTGACCAAACCGTAGGTGGTCTCAAAGTTTCATGTCTATTAGTTGTAAAGTTTTTCTTATCTCTTCTAAAAGGATGATTAATATGAAGAAAACATCGATGACAGTCAAACCATGAGATTTTCTTTCTATGAGGTAAATAAAATGCTCGTGTATCTTCCATGCAGTACGGACAAGCTAGACGACCAGCCGTACTCCAACCTGAAAGCATTGCATAAGCAGGAAAATCGCTGATTGTCCACATCAAAGAAGCATACATGCGAAAGTTTTTTTTTGGAAATATCGTATGTTTCTACTCCTTCGTACCATAGTGTTTTTAATTCTTCAATCAAAGGTTGTAAATAAACATTGATTCCTTGTGTCGGTTCATTAGGACCAGGGACGACAACTGTGAGAAATATATATGGAGTTTTCATACACATACATGGAGGTAAATTATAAGGTGTGACAATTATAGGCCATGACGAATATTTAAAACCAAACTGAGAAAATGGTGAAAATCCATCCGTACATAAACCAAGTCGAACATTACGACTCTCGGATGCAAAATCAGGATATTTGTGGTCAAAATGCTTCCATGCTTCCCCATTAGCTCGGTGTGTTAACGTACCTTCTTCCCGTGTTCTAACACTATGCCATCTCATATGTTGTGCGGTTACAGAAGATGCATATAACCTTTGAAGTCTATGAGTAATTGGTAAATAATGCATACGTTTATACGGGACTTCCTTTCCTTTTTTCTTTCTTGATTTGTACCTTTCTTGATTACATATTTTACAATTTCTAAGGTTGATATCTTCTTTCCAAAACAGCATGCAACCGTTTAGACATGTATCTATTTTATGATACGGTAAACCAAAAGCTGACATCATTTTTTTTACTTCATAATGATTTTCGCACATTAAATTATTGGGAGGCATATGCCGTTTCGCAGCTTGTACAATAGCTGTAAATCCAGCTTCTGTGAAGTTGTATTTAGATTTCATCGCAATGTATTCAGCAGTTACTGATAATTGGGTTCCGCTTGTGCAGCCTTCCCAAAGGGGTTTCTTTGCGGTATCTAATAAATCATATATATTTTTTGCCCCAATATTTGGTTCTTCTTCAGCATTACTATCATCATCAATTAATTGAGGAACATGAAACATTGACCGTGCAGCATCTTCAACCATATGTTCTATGAGATTCGTCGTATCAATTTCAGTACACACTACCTCCTCAGCTTGTACATGATTAGATGCTAACAGTTCTCCATGACGATCCCAAACCAAATAGTTCGGCACGAAACCGTATTGACGCAAATGAACTCTAACCATTTCTGGTATCAAATGCTTTAACATTTTGCATTTAGTACATGGACAACGGATTTCTTCGTCGTTTCTGTTATTACTTAAAGCGAAATCAATAAATACGCGAACACCGTTATTAAACTGTTCACTTATTGAGCCTCCATTTTCGACCCTTCTTTTTTTGTACATCCAGCTTCGATCAGTAAAATAATTGTCCATTTACCTACGTATATAATTATAAAGTACGATATAAATTTAAAAAATTGACATTTTATTAAAACAATATTATTGGTGAATTTTATATTAATAGATCATTGACACTTTGTCGATGGGTCATCCTACCTCTCATTACAAATACAATAACGTAATTAAATCGCGTAAATCATTTCAATTTAAACGATTCGACAAAATTTCGGCAGCACTTCGCTTTAGTTCCCTGAACAGTACACATTTGCGTGTACACAGGGAACATAAAGGAAGCGCTGTCGAAATTCGATGAACCATTTAAAATGAAATGTTTTACGAGATTTAATTACGTTATTGTGTTCGTAACTTATCCAATACAGGGACAAATCCAACAAATATTGTATACGATGAATATAGATGTCCGTTCTGTTAAAAAACAAATATTCACATAACGATCATATACAATACTTATCAGACGGGGCCGAAAGACACTCTAAGGGTTTCATGAATATAAAATATCGTTTTTGAAATTTTATAAAATACATAAACTAATTGTATGCTCACTAACAACTAACGTTTCCAAACAAACCTAAAACTAATTGTATGCACATTATTCTATTGTTAACACAAACTTAAATATATATAATCTTGCAATACATAAGTTAATAACATAAATTATGCCTCAATAAACTAGATTATACATACAATAAGGCAATATAAACATTTATACACTAATTTAACAAATTTAATTAAATATAGGAATTAGGGTTTATACCTTTTCTTGAGAGATCAGGGAGTTAGAGATGACGAGAGGGAGGCTTGGAGTCGGAGGAGGAGCCGTTGATCGTCGGAGCAGCGGGGGGGGGGGGGGGGGGTCGGAATCAGAACAAATTTGGGAATTGGGGGGGGGGGGAAGGTTTCAGCCGAATGGAGAAGAAGAAGCTGGGCTTTTGTTTTGCTTGCGGATTTCTAAAGTCATTCAACGGCCGCCAACGTCTACCAACGTCTAGCAACGCCAATGTCTACCAACGTCCTACAGTTTTTACCTAATAAAATATACGAGAAAACACTGGACGTTGGAAGACGTTGGTCAATGACGTTGGAGGCCGTTGGAAGGCTCCGTTGGAATACACTGTGTGTCTTGTAGTGATTAAATTAATAGATAACATATTACATACCTCTCTAATGGATACATCCATCCATATTGTACAGGACCTCAAAGTCGTGCTTTAGATGGGAGACGAACAGGTAAATGTTCCATTACATTAAAAAAACCTGGCGGAAATATTTTCTCCAATTTGCAGAGCAATATAAGAATATCTTTTTCAAGTTTACATAAACGTTGCACTTTTAAAGTAGTCAAACAAAGCTCTTTGTAAAACAGACTAAGCTCCGTTATTACCTTCAAAACTTTTAAGGGCAACAGTTCTTTGAATAGAACGAATAATAAATTTTCATCATTATGTGTCAGTCGTGGCTTTTCATTCTGCTCAATCTACCGTTTTTAAAGTCAACACATCTACGAAGGTTGATGAAATCCCATCAAAAAATCTTAATCCTTCCACCCATTTTAACACAACTTTACCTTGATTATTATTTAACTCGTAACATGCTTTGGGTTTTTTTTTTGTCATTTGGTTTCATATGAAGCTCATGACGTTTGTATAATTCTTGTATATCGCGTCTTGATTTCAAATCTCCTTAGTCTTCCACTTGACATTCAAAATTGTGTTAAAAACATTATCAAAGACATTTTTCTCGTTGTGCACACATCAATATTATGACGAAGCAGAAGATCTTTCTAATAAGGAAACTTCCAAAATATACTTTGTTTGCACCAATTATGAATAGTTGATTTGCCTGCAATTTCTGTTTGCACTCCAGTTTCATATATCATTGGATAGTCCCTTACAAGTTCGTATATATCTTCGCTTGACCATATCGTTGGTGGTTGTCTAGTTTCTACTCTATTAGCTAAAATGTTTTTCCTGTCTCCTCTGAAGGGATGTTTGATATGGAGAAAACATCGATGGCAGTCAAACCATGAAATTTTCTTACCATTCGATAAAGAAAATGTCCGTGTTTCTTCCATGCAATAAGAACATGCTAGACAACCGGATGTACTTCATCCTGAAAGCATTGCATTGATAGGAAAATCACTTATAGTCCACAACAAAGAAGCACACTTACAAAAAAAAATTCTTAGAAACGTGGTATGTTTCTACTCCTTCGTTCCACAGTGTTTTTAACTCCTCAATCAACGCTTATAAATAAACATCGATTCCTTGTGTCGGATCGTCAAGGCCAGGAACGATAACGGCAAGAAACATATATTGCGTTTTCATACACATCCACGGAGGTAAATTATAAGGTGTGATGATAATGGGCCAAGATGAATATTTAGCACCGAATTGAGAAAATGGTAAAAAACCATCTATACATAATTCAAGTCTAACATTATGACTCTCCGCTGCAAAATTGAGATAAGTTTTGTTGAAATGCTTCCATGTTTATCCATCGGCTCGATGTGTCAACGTACATTCTTTCTCTGTTCTCACACTATGTCATCTCATATGAGATGCAGTTACAGAAGCTGCATATAATCTTTGAAGCCTAAGAGTGATGAACAAATAATGCATACGTTTGTATGGAACTTCCTTTTCCTTCTTTTTTCTTGATTTATACCTTTCCTCGTTAAATATTCTACACTTTCTAAGAGTGATGTCCTCTTTTCAAAACAACATGCAACCATTTAAACATGTATCTATTTTCTGATAAGGTAAACCAAAAGTCGACATAAGTTTTTTAACTTCATAGTGATTTTCGCACATTAAATTATCGGACGACATTTGTCTTTTTGCAGCTTGTACAACGACTGTAAATTCAGCTTCACTGGTGTTGTATTTTGACTTCATTGCAATGTATTCTGTGGTTACTGAAAGCCGGGTGCCACTTTTACAACCATCCCAAAGAAGTTTCTTAGCAGCATCCAGTAAATCATAAAAAAAATTGCTGCAATATTTGGTTCTTCAACATTTTCATCATCGTTGTCACGTTCAACTATATGGAACATTGATCATGCTGCATCTTCAACCATATTTTCTATACGGTTCGTCATAACAATTTCATTACCAACAATCTCTAATTCAGACTCTGTAGAAGTATTTACTACAACTTCTCCATGACGATCCCAAACATAATACTCCGGCATGAAACCGTTTTCGCACAAATGGACTTTCACAATATCGGGTAACAAATACTTCAAATGTTTACACCTACTACACGAACAACGAATTTCTATATCGTTTTCGTTTTTACTTAAAGCAAATTCAACAAATACGTTTATACCATTATAAAAATCTTTTTTTATTGAGCCTCTAAATTCCCTTCTTTGATACATCCATCTCCTCTGATTAACAAAATAATCAATCATTTTTTCTATTTGAAAATATATGTCACAAATTCAAAAATAAATATTGATCATTTTATGAATTCACATTTTATTTTTCAATATATCGATACAAAAACTTATACGTTTCATTTTTACCCCACTTAAGAATACAATATAAAAATGTTGGTTTATGGTTATCTTTTTTCTTGGTCAGTCATCCTACTTCCCATTATAAACACAGTAAACACTTAAATTTCATACATTATTTCGTTTTAAACGATTCAACAAAATTTCGGCAGCACTTCCCTTTTGTTTCCTGCATTGTACACAAATGCGTGTACGCAGGAAACAAAAAAGAAAAGTGACGGCAAAATTTTGTGAACCGTTTGAAACGAAATAATGTGCGAAATGTAATTGTTTACTGTGTTTATAACTTGTCCAATACTGGGACAAATCCAACAAGTACTGTACCGCACTACACCAAAACAGGTGATTCCCAACGAGTATAACTGTCGCAAACAGTTTCAGCAACGCTTATTAGCGTCACTGTAGGGGCGTCGCAATTTATTGCCAACGCTTATAAGCGTTGGCGAGTTTAGTTTCCCAACGCTTATAAGCGTTGGAAGGTTGTATTCGCCAACGCTTATAAACGTTGGTGTATATTATTTAGCAACGCTTATAAACGTTGGCAAATTAACCATCCAACATTGTTTAATTTTCTATGCTGACGCTTATAAGCGTTGGTATATTTTAATTGCCAACGCTTATAACGTTTTAACAGCATTATTATACTACATTCAATAGGAACCCAAAATTTACAATATTCATGATCAAATAACAACATAAATTTCATAGTCAACTACTTCATAACAATGTCAACTACTTCATAATAAGTACAATACATAATTAAGTTGGTTAATTCAATACATAATCAACTACTTCATAACAATGTCAAATTGGAATACAAAAGACAACGTAAATTTCATAGTGAAATTCTACAAATACCGAATACGAAACTCCGGCCATATAACGAAACCTCCATCTGAAAAATCACATAACTTGTACATTCCATTTTGAGGACCATCATAAATTGGTGCATCCGGTTTAAGAACATCATCCACCCAAATTACTTTATCTACATTCAGTATCACCTTCCTAAAAAGACGGTACAAACTCTATCGAAACTGCTTCTGTATGGCAAATAACATGTCTAATCATCATTCGACTCCAGCTGGAAGTAAGAAATGTACTCATGTCAGAAAGTTGAAGAAATCAGTTCATTTATGTGTACAATAAAGATTAAAAAAACTTTGTAAACTGAAATTTATATATAGGCCAAATGCAGTATGAATTTAAATGTTATAAATATTATATAACAGTAACCTAGTTTGACTGTAACTGGAATATTACAGGCATAGGGCAGAAGGAAGCAACAGTCCTTACCATGTTATATTAAAACAATGTTGGAATCAGACAGATGTCCAAATGCATCCATTGCAATTGATGAATTTAAAGGTTTACTTTGATCACGTAATATACTATTTGACTAATATACTATTTCCTTTTGTCATTTAAACAATCAAAAGGAAATACATGAAAGTGATCCAGAAAAAGAATAAGTGGTATAGATTTCAGCAAACAAATATTATGATTGAAACTTGTTGGCAGCATTTGCTGTATAAATTCAAAGAAAATTATTTTCTCAACGATACCAAAAAAACTGAGACTAAACCATCTTTTATCGATGTAGAAATAATATAAACTTAAAACAATATTCAGGAAGTTGTGCATGCAAAGCTTTGGCAAACAGTATAAGATCAGTTATGCAGGAATACAGTTATCACCCCAGGTAAAAGGCAAATGGTTTGACAACCATACTATAAAAAACAATTCGTTAGATAGGATTTGAAGGAAGCGCATTGTATTGAAATTAAAAATTGTTCCAGTTAAGGCAAGCTAGGCAGGCAGTGAGGAGTACTGTACTTACCTCATACACAGATGGGAGATCCAAGCTGATTATTTCGGATATGCACTTATCAGTGATTATCCCAGTTGGTTTTTTGAACTGCATGTCTTGAGCTGAAAACGCAGGCAGTTTCCTTTTGCGGAAGCTGAAAAAATTGTAAAAAATAGGAGTGTTAGTAGGAGGCTGAAATAATTTTTCTTTTTTTAACCTGTTAAATAGAGACAGATAAAATATAGCAAATGTTTTTTTGTTTCTGTTTTTTGTCCTCGTATTTTCTATTTACATAGCAAGTGATTTTGATATGCGGTTAGTGGGATTGACCTCTTCAATAGATCAGATCCCTCACTAATACTTGTCCTAATACTTGCATCATGCTTTTGCTAGAGCTTCCCCAATATGAAGGGTCCTCGATTGGCCTTGTTTCGTTATAACAGTTGCCATATGGTTCCCCTCCCCATTCCTCGCTTCTGATTTCATAACCACCATGAAATATTATTTTCCAGTGTAACAAAATATACATCAGGGGACAATTTAGTTACTTTGTGTAATATAGTACGATTAAGACAGGGCATAGATGTGCAGACTCCTTTCCCTCTTCTAAATATTAGTGTACTTGTTTTTTGATCATTTTGTGATAACATAAGTTTCTACTTGTATACTTCACTCTTGCCTTATCTTCTTTCAACAAGGGCACAATGCATTCAATTAGTCTTCTACATCCTCAGATTTTGGAAAGTCATCCTTGGAAGTTTAGTTAAAATGTTATCATTTAGGATCTGATCCAAATTTAATTACCTAGACCACTATTAGGTTATTAGTTGATTCACGTCTGATATATAGTATATACAGCATTCCCTTTAAAATAAGCTAGCATACATGCTATTCTACGTGTGTGTGTGTCAGTTAACATGATGTTAGCTTATATTGATTCATTCCAATTGGTATTTTTTTTATATGTAAAACTACACAAAAATGAACTAGTTGTTCATTATATCTTGTTTTTTCAAAAAATATGAACTAGTTGTTCATTATATGGGCTTGTGTACCTTGGCTTTGAACACTGTAAGTGATCAATTGTTTCCATTGATTTTGAGCTCTCAGGGATGACTTGGTGAGTGAGGCACACAAATGATACATATTGATCTCGATTTAAAGAATCGCCAACAAACATTATTCGTTTACCACGAAGGCTTTCCATCATTTGTGTTGCATTGAAGCTGCATAAGTCAAAAAAATACTGGATACTGTGAGAACATAGTAAAAAGTTTATTAACTTAATTTTTTTATTTTTTATAATTTCTTTTGGTTGATACAAATAAACACGTGCGGATGGTTCAACTATGAAGAAGAAATAAAATCACAATGGTTACAAAATGTTTTGATGAGTAAAATTCATATTATACTTTTACTTCAGCAGAAAGACATATTTACAATGCATGGATTGAGATTGCAACAAATGTATGATAATCACATGCCAGTCTATAATATTCAATAAAAGCTATATTGGTGCGCTATTTACTATTTCAACTAATTGCAGGTTTAGTATAAGTCTGGAAGGGTAAGTAGATTACTGATTCACCCACTCTGGTTCAAATACAAAGTAGGGATGTTATGGTTGCTTTGCACCATTAGATCGTAAATGTACTAGCTCTATAAATTATGATGCATTTCAACTGTATTAGTGCATTTTAATAAATTTAACCTTGCTAAAATGCACTAATTTTTAGAGAACTATTAGACCTAGATCGAATAGCTCAAAAGCAATCCGAGCACCGATACTCTGGTTTGAATCAGAGTATAAGATTTGTTTCAGAAGGTCCCGCCCTGTGCACTAATTCCACTAATTGCAAGCTTGATATATCCCTGGTAACACTCAATGTATGCCTCACATCGTTGTTCTTAGCATTGAGGTTGATTGGTTGACATGTATAATGCAACGCTCCTCCTAAAAGTAGTGCTATACAACCTACACAACCCACAAATTATACTGTTTTTTCATAAAATTTTATGGTACCTATTATGCAGAATCAGTTTGAAAACATCTGTCAGCTTAAAAGCACACTGATTACAAACTCAAATACAGGATATTGTCCAAATCCGGTATCACACATTATATGCTTTTGGTTGCGAATTTGGATATGGCACGCATCTAGCTAATTACAACACTATATATTCCCAGTGATGCGAATAAGAAGGCTAAATTTTTTTCTTTTTTTTCTAAATGTGGCGAAGCCTTATTACCAAAATAGCGTTCAAGTGTATCATATTTAAATTGAAGTTCAAACCATAAGAATACCCATATTCACTAAGGATGTCATGGATAATTTTCTGATTATAAATGAATTACAAAATGAAAATTTTAAATTGAGAGAAAAAATTACCTGTAGTGTTCTACCACCACTTTGACAATAAGAATATTGCCTATAAATAAAAAACAGTACAAAACGAAAAATATTAAAACAAATGAAAACTATATAAATGGAAGTAGGAAGATATGCAAAGTGGAGGTAGTACAAAATTGGAGTGTGGGAACTTAGTCAGGTAAGTGCAACAAACCAAGCATTTTCTTGGATAAAGAGGTGAGATGTCTTTTTTTTCAAACAAATATGGTCAAATGAAAATAAATAACTCTGTTAGTTGGACATACCTTTTATTATTCAATTAACAATATTAAAATCGTAAGACATATAATTCTCAAACTAGATCATTCAAAGTAAAATGTAGTTGTTCTAAAAATATATGGAAATGTTTTAATTGAACAAATTATATAATATAAAAATATGAAAATGTTTACTTATAACATAATGGTCTAAGCATTGTTTCCAGTTTGATACATGTCTAACAAATTGCCTAATAGGAAATGTTTTCCTAACATGTAGATTGATACACTGAAATATGAAACCACAAATACAACAAATAAGAAACTGATCTTTAGGTGATTTTAGCTTGCAAAAAAAATGAGGAACATAGGTTGGTAAAGTAGCTTTTAAAAAGTGAGGAATATTAGTCGACGAAGTAGCCTTGCAAAATGAATGAGGAACATAGGTGAGCAAGGTAGCCTTGCACTTTAATTTTGTTACAGTAGAGGTATACAAATGCAAAGTTTCCTTTCAAAAATTGATAACCATCAAACCAAAGGTGTTTAAATATAAAAACAAGGAATATCAATTGAAACATGCAAGAAATATTTTAAAAATAGAAATAGAAGTTATCTAGTATCCTCTTCATTTAAATTTGAAGAAACATACCAAACTTGCATCATCGTTTATGTTTGTAGTGCCATGAATTCAGATAATTAACTGTATAATAAATAATGCATGAAAAATACACAAAAACCTCTTATCAACATAACATACTTATAATTTAAAGACAGAAATCTATGCATTTTTATGCTCAGATTCTAGACCTGCTAATTTTGGAATTAAATGTCTAATAGTTGTAGAGCAACTTATCTGGATGGTTCAATAATCTACATAAAGAATAGATAAATAGGTTTTATTTTAAATAAGAGAAACTTTAGGGAATAGGGAGTTGAAATAGGGTTTTATTTTAAATAATAGTTGTAGAGCAACTTCTCTTGACATGTTAATTATTTTTGTTGATATTCTATGATGTGGTTATAGTTGTGCATACAACAATCTTTAATTAGTCAAATTCAAATGTGATTCCCAATATCAACTATTCAAAAATGGATTGAACGGGTGAGACATTAGACGTCTAAACTTACCTTATTGTGCTCGATGAAAGCTTTCATGAGCAACTTGTAAACCTGCAAGTGCAACAAATTTCTTGATAAACCAATCATTAACTTAAATGGTTGGATTTGATCGTAACCAAAACTGTGATATCAAATTAGAACCCACCCCATCAAATGCTCGGCTAATCTGTTGCAGCAAACCAACCAATGAATGGCAGAGTAGATTCTGTTTTCCTGATGGATAAAACCCATTTTTGGAAGGCACAACTGTTACAAGCTTTCCATTGCAAATTTTCACCTAAATCAATATACAACCTCAATTTTGAATATAAATTATGTAAGGGAAAAAAGGATAAGGGTGGCAGACCAAAAAAGAAATGTATTATTTAACACAAAAACTATATTTGATTGTAGCATATCTGCTGGTAGATTTAATTCGTTGGTTTTATTTGTTTTCATGGTATACTTTGCAAATTCTCCATCAAACTATTCACGGTAAGTACAATGGTAAATTAAATTGAATATTGATAGCTCAAGAAACATCATTTAACTGAGGCAAAAAATACAACTTTATCAGCATGAACTAAGTCGATCTAAACATTAATACCAATATATCAAGTCAAGCTATCCTTAAGAGTATTTTAGTTCAATTGACATGAACAAATAAGAGATGCCTAAACAACTAGTAGAGTAGAGCATATATTAGAAGATCCCATGTTATCTTGTATATGTTCATTATGCTTAACCAACATCTACTCATGAAAGCAATGGTAATAGAACACATACTTACATCAATTTGAAACAAGTCATCCTCTCTCTTGTCCTTCAAAAAATCTTTTGTGGACCTCTTTATGTCTGCGGGTTCATAATAAAAGAATTTGCCACTAATCAAAGGAGGAGATTATGAAAAAAAAATCAATAAGTATATCAAAAGCTTACATTGGACAGGGGAATTAAGGTGAGAGAGGGAAAAGAAATCGTAGAACTGTCCGAGCTTAGGCGGCGGGTAAATAGCCGGCTCCTCCTTGGAATTATTAGGGCTTTGCGGATCCGCTTCTTCACTTGGGGGAGAAGGAGGAGGTGGGAGGTCAACAGGTTGCTGCTCGAAAGTCAGAGATCTAGCACCATTTTTTAAGGCGGAGAACCGAGGGCAGGCGACTATGTCAAGGAGGCAGCGGACGTGGGCGATTGCGAGGTCGGAGGTGTAAGGATCTGCAGTAATTTGGAGCGGAATCGCAAGTTGGTTTTGTTTTTTTAGAGCGACAATGAAAGCATTGAGAAGGAATTAGTGAGAAGGAATTAGGGTATAGATGACTAAAGGTGCTCATTTACTTTATTGCCCTAACAACATTTAGTTAATTTCAGTTTAACCAGATTTTCCAACACAAATATGTGTTAGCAATAAAAAAAAAGTGTAAATGTGTATTTTTGGTGACACATTTTTAGCTTAGCAACGGATATTGTTGTGATTAATCTACAACACAAATAAGTTTTGGCAATTGAAAAAAATAAGTGTTACGAAATGGCTATTATGGTGTAGTGCCAAATGAATATAAATGGTCGTTTTTGCGACAAAAACGAATATTTATATAACGATCATGTACAACACCTGTCAAACGAGACCAAAAGCTCTCTAAGGGACGTAAAAAATAGTTTATAAAAATATATTTGCTAATTTTATATATTTCAAAAAACTGCTAATTTATCATATTTATTCCGCGTATTTTATCAAATAAAGCTGTTTCAATATTGTTGTCATTTTCCAATACAGTCAAATTTGTTTTTACACTCGTGCATTCATTATTGTTATACAAGTCAAGATGTTATACAACTCATGTCTTATTCCAATTAATACAATACATTGGTAGACACAACACATATATAATGGTTTACATATACACACACGATCACATATTAAACACACTCTTTAAAATTTCACAATAACATATGAAATAGGTGTACCATGTAATAAATGCTATAAACCATCATTAGACTATTGAAAACAATTACAATCACTAATTAGCCCTAATTTATCAACTTATGCAAATATAGATTTAGGATAAAAATTTAATTTTTAGCGAAAATAAAAGATTATACTTGAGATTGAGAGCGATAGAGTTTGATTAGACGGCCGTGGACGATCCGGAACCTTGAAATTGAAGATTGGAAGCTTAAAGGAGGGATTTGAGGGTTTCAATGGGTTTTTTTTCGTGCTCGAAAATGAGGAAAAAGAGGCTCGGCTGGAATCTGTAATTGGCGAATTTTCGACGGCCGTCGACGACCCGTCCAAAACCGTCGGAAGCCGTCGCTACGTGCTGTCGGTATTTTAGCCTTTTCTAGCCGTGTAGATTCAGAATACTTGTCTAAAGTAATGTACTGATTTTTAGAATTTTTTTATTAAACTTTAAACATGGTTGTTATTTTTTCCTTAAATTTATTTTTGAAAATATGCTTTTATCTACTTTTTTTAATTTATTTTTCATTTGATCCATTCACCCATGGTTTGTGATTTAGGTTAAATATTCGATCCAAAGATGTGTGTAAATTTGTTGTTACTTTATACTAAGCTCTCGTATCTTATCTTGAATGTATTTCGTACCAATCTAATTTACAATCATTTTTTGTTTATGATTCCTCTCGCGAATAAAGTGCTAAAGTTGTAAGGAATAACTGCTTCACTTAGACTTTATAACTTAAGCAATAACTATACCAATATTTTCAATCCAAATGTTTTGTCTAATACAATCAACTTTCCACTTCCGTAAATATAAAAATAATTCGAAAGGAATTTAGTAAAAAAAATTAATTGCAAAACAAACAATTATTTACATCTGATGAGTTGCTAATCAATTCTCAAAGAAAATTTTCCTCGTTGGAGTAGAATGTGTTAATAATCAAGCTTAAAACCTGAATGATCTCAGCCTAAAAAGCAAAGGTCTCGACATCTGCCATTTGATTGTAATGTTCATGCAGTTGTGGACAGCACTGAAGATGTTGGAAACAATGGCTATCTTCGGCTGAGTCGTGGACAAGTCACTCTCTTGAAGACGTTTCGGTGATCTGCTCAATGGTGCAAGCAGTTCGTCTCAATCACCGCCGCCTCTAGGATAAAACAGCCTCTCGAAATTTTTTGTGGTGTCGGTTCGTTTGCACGGACGAAGCGATTCTGGTTGCACTCAAAAAACTTGTTGCTGAATGGGGGGATACGTGGTCTTGAAAAACGGATCTGAGAAATACCGGGTCAAAAAATAAATAAACGTTGCGTAACGTTCTTCAATACGGGCTTCTTACCGTTCCAGCCCGGTCAGAAAACGGTAAATAAATTTGTACCAAAAATATAAGTATTACACCACTACAAGCCCGAACCCGAACCCGAACCCGAGCCCGAACCCGAACCCGAGCCCGGCCCGGGTCGGGTCGAGTCGAGTCGGTCGGTCGCGCGCGCGCGCGCGTGTGGTGGTCAAGCATGGTCTCCCTCCTCACAAAAGAGCATCATTGGGTGCCCAAAGGGCCCAACTTAGCTTCAAAGAATCAAGTATAAATACTTGAATCTTTTATATAATCCCACAATGTGGGACTATTCATATTCCCATAGGAGCCATTTCATACTTAGTCAAATTTTTAAGAATTCATTCATTTTTAAAACCATTTCCAACAATCCCCCACTTGAATTTTTAAAACTTATTTCGAGCAATTTCTGAAAACCATAAGATTGTGCATAAACAAAGGTGTCTTTCGACTTGAACCTTTGCATAGTGGATAAGATTCAGTTTTTACTAGAGTGACACGTGGTCTTGAACTCTATTCCTGACATCAGACCACACACAATCTTTCTAGAGTGCAATCAAGTAAGCCCGTGCTTTTATGGCCATGCACGTCTATCCCAGTTTAGTGAATGCTCTAGGAGTTTTGCCCAAAACTCCATAGGAAACGGCCAAATTTCCACATTCACACAGGTGAGTCTATCAAGAGTACTCCTGAAGGTAGGTACTCCACTCCAAATGGAATATAGATCTCATTAAGAGTTTCTATTAACTCAACCTCTAATCACTTCAGGAATATATGCTTCTATATATATGAAAAATAGCATATTCAACTCATATCACTACACAACTTGTTCTTACCCATTGAACCTAGTTCTTGGGATCTCCAGTCAGTAGGTCGGGTTACCATTGTGCGTGACTCAACAATCTAAGGGCAATAGTCCCATTTTTCTAGAAGTTGTAAAGACTTTCTCTCTGGCCAGTCCTTTCGTCAAAGGATCTGCCAAATTCTCCTCACTGCGTATGTGATCCACTCTAACAGCTCCTGAAGAGAGTAGCTCTCTAACAGTGCTGTGCTTACGACGTATCTGTCGTCTCTTACCGTTATAATAACGGTTCTGTACTTTTGCAATAGCCGCGGTACTATCGCAATGAATCAACACAGCTGGTATCGGTTTTTCCCATAAGGGAATCTCAGCTAGCAGATTTCTTAAATACTCTGCTTCTTCACTAGCTGTAGCTAGTGCTATCATCTCAGACTCCATAGTAGACTGAGCCAAAATAGTCTGTTTCTTGGATTTCCAAGAAACAGCTCCTCCAGCAATGCTAAATATATAGCCACTGGTTGCTTTTGAATCATCAGATAAAGTATTCCAGTCTGCGTCGGTGTAACCTTCAAGGACAGCTGGAAACTTTTCATAATGTAACCTTAGGTTCATGGTTCGTTTTAGGTATCTCATGACCCTCTCAATAGCATGCCAATGCTCTATACCAGGTCTACTAGTAAACCTGCATAATAATCCCACGACATAGGCAATGTCGGGTCTAGTACAATCAGTGGCATACCTAAGGCTGCCAATGATGCTCGCATAATCAGACTGTCTTACACCTTCACCAGTGTTCTTGAATAGCTTTACACTAGGATCATATGGTGTACATGCAGGTTTACAGTCAAAGTAATTGTATTTCTTTAAGATCTTCTCAATATAATGAGATTGATCCAAAGAAAGTTCCTTATTAGACCTAGTAATCTTAATACCAAGGATTACACTTGCTTCACCTAGATCTTTCATATCAAAATTGGCACTTAACAGAGATTTAACAGAGTTTATGGCATGCATGTTTGATCCAAAAATAAGTAGATCATCTACATACAAACATATTATAGTGCAAATGTCATTTTCAGATTTATAATAAATGCATTTGTCACTTTCATTAACTTTGAAACCATTTGAGATTATTAAGTTATCAAATTTTTCATGCCATTGTTTAGGTGCTTGTTTTAAACCATATAAAGATTTATCTAATTTGCAAACTTTATGTTCTTGACCATGAATTACAAAACCTTCCGGTTGGTCCATATAAATTTCCTCTTCTAATTCACCATTTAAAAAAGCAGTTTTAACATCCATTTGGTGTATAATTAAATTATGAATAGATGCTAATGAAATCAATACTCGAATGGATGTGATTCTAGTTACAGGTGAATAAGTATCAAAAAAGTCTACATTTTCTCTTTGCCTAAAACCTTTAGCTACCAAACGGGCTTTATATTTATCAACTGTGCCATCAGGTTTTAGTTTCTTTTTAAGTACCCATTTACAGCCTATAGACTTACAACCAGGTGGTAAATCTACTAAGTGCCAAGTCTTATTGGATTCCAAGGAATCCATCTCATCATTTATAGCCTCTTGCCAAAAATCGGCATCTAATGAAGATAAGGCTTCTTGGAGGTTTGTGGGATCCTCCTCTATAGTAAAAATGCAAAAGTCTGAGCCAAAGTCTTTATCAACTCTTGCTCTTTTACTTCTTCTAGGTTCAATTTCAGATGATTCATTAAGTTCTGTTCTAATAGGCACGGTGTTATTTGACGTGCCCCCACTATTCCTTAATTTAAAAGGAAACTTAGTTTCATAAAAATCAGCATCATTAGATTCTACTATATTATGTGTATTCAAGTTATAAAATCTATATGCTTTGCTGTTAACAGCATAGCCAATAAATACACATTCATATGCTCTACTAGCTAATTTTATTCTCTTAGGGTCAGGTATACGAACATATGCCAAACATCTGCAAGTTCTAAAGTAAGATACATTTGGTTTATAATTTCTTAAAATTTCAAAAGGTGAAATCTTACTTTTTGATTTAGGGATTCTATTCAATACATAGCATACAGTCAATAAAATATCCCCCCACCAATGTTTTGCTGCACCAGAATTTAATAAAATAGCTACAACTAATTCGGTAAAGGTCCTATTTTTTCTTTCAGCTTTACCGTTCATTTCAGGTGAATAAGGTGCAGTTCTCTCATGAATTATACCATGCAATTTATAAAAATCAAGAAAAGGACTAGACTCATATTCAGTTCCTCTATCACTACGAAGTCTCTTAATTTTCTTATTAGATTGATTCTCGAGTTCAGTTTTAAATAATTTGAACATATCAAATGCATCACTTTTATTTTTCATAAGATATACATAAGTGAAATCAGAGCCATCATCAATGAAAGTGATAAAGTAACGGTGTCCGTGTCTAGTCAAAGTGCCATCAAGCTCACATATGTCAGAATGAATTAAATCTAAAGGTTCAGAGATCCTATCAACTGATTTATGGGGTTTCTTAGTGATTTTTGCTTGACTACAGAATTCACACTTATCAAAATCAGATTGTGTCATTTTAGGAATCAAATCTAAGATGCTCATATTATGAATAATGCGTTTGTTAACATGACATAATCGAGAGTGCCAGATATTAAAATCACATAACATATAAGCAGAACTGGTTACTTTATTAGATTCAACATTCAGTTTAAACATACCCTCACAAGCATAACCCTTCCCTACAAACATCCCCTTATAAGTCAAAGTGTACAAATCAGCCCCAATAACTTGAGTAAAACCAGCCTTATTAAGGAGAAAACCAGAAACCAAATTCTTTCTCATCTCTGGAGTATGCATTACATCTTTCAAAATAACTGTCTTTCCAGAGGTAAACTTTATTTCCACATTTCCAATGCCAGCAACTGTAGTGGTGTGAGAATCTCCCAGTAGCACTTTCTGATCATCAGCAGCCGTGTATGTGCTAAACATAGCACGATCATAGCAGACATGGCGGGATGCACCAGTATCTACCCACCAACCCTCTGATCCACCAACTAGGTGAATCTCAGAAATCATAGCCGTAAGAGGCTCCTCAGTCAGGTTAGCCTGCGGTGCAGGGCCTGGTCTGTTCCTACACTTGCGTGCCATATGACCTGGTTTTCCACAGTTGTAACACAGAAACAACTGTCCAGAATCATTCTTTTGGGTCGGTTTTTGCTGTGCCTTTTGGTTCCCTTGCGGGTTCCAATTCTGTTTGTTGCGGTTGCGGTTCTGATTCTTAAAGTTTTTCGGATTCGGTTTCAGAACCGCAGGCTTGGACCTTTTAGTGTTGTTGTTTGTGACAACAAGCACTTCCTCTTTTTGGTCCTGCTTACGAGCCTCCTCCTCAATACGGAGACGAGTAATCAAGCTCTCTAAGGAAAATTCCTTAGTCTTGTGCCTAAGCACATTCTTAAAATCTTTCCAACCTGGGGGCAATTTATCAATAATAACAGCAATCTGAAACTGTTCATCCAAAGTCATACCTTCGGAGATGATCTCATGAGCAATTTTCTGTAGCTCATGAGATTGCATCTCTACTGACCTGTCATCTGTCATCTGGTATTTGAGGTAGCGGCTGACTGCATACTTCTTTGCTCCAGCCTCCTCAGTGTCATACTTCTTTTGTAGCGCTTCCCAGATCTCCTTGGCTGACTTGTCAGAGTTGTAGTAGTCGTACAGGTCATCACTGAGGCCGTTGAGTATGTAGTTTCGGCACATGTAATCTTGTTCTGTCCAGGTGTGCAACTCCTTTGATTTTTCTGTCCAGGCTCGCATCTGATCAGCGTCTGCTTCGTCTGGTCTATCGGGTAAGTGCGGTTTGTCGGTTGTTAGCACAGCCACCACTTTTCTGGTTGTTAGGAAGAACTCCATCTTCTGTCTCCAGCGTTTGAAGTGGAGGCCCTCGAATCTGAATGGGGCAGCAGAGATCATGGGGACCTGGAAGAACGAGGCGGGAGCAGTAGGATCTAGATCTGCAGCAGAAGCCATTGATGTCGGCGCGTCTTCAAACTGTTGGAAACAATGGCTATCTTCGGCTGAGTCGTGGACAAGTCACTCTCTTGAAGACGTTTCGGTGATCTGCTCAATGGTGCAAGCAGTTCGTCTCAATCACCGCCGCCTCTAGGATAAAACAGCCTCTCGAAATTTTTTGTGGTGTCGGTTCGTTTGCACGGACGAAGCGATTCTGGTTGCACTCAAAAAACTTGTTGCTCGATTATTATTTTTTTGTAAAAAATGTTGTTCTTTTTTTAGTTTCGTCTTCGTATCTGTTAAGAAGACGGAAGAGCAAAAGAACGTTGCTGAATGGGGGGGATCTGAGAAATACCGGGTCAAAAAATAAATAAACGTTCTTCAATACGGGCTTCTTACCGTTCCAGCCCGGTCAGAAGACGGTAAATAAATTTGTACCAAAAATATAAGTATTACACCACTACAAGCCCGAACCCGAGCCCGGCCCGGGTCGAGTCGGTCGGTCGCGCGCGTGTGTGGTGGTCAAGCATGGTCTCCCTCCTCACAAAAGAGCATCATTGGGTGCCCAAAGGGCCCAACTTAGCTTCAAAGAATCAAGTATAAATACTTGATTCTTTTATATAATCCCACAATGTGAGACTATTCATATTCCCATAGGAGCCATTTCATACTTAGTCAAATTTTTAAGAATTCATTCATTTTTAAAACCATTTCCAACAGAAGACAACATGTTACTCCCATCATGTTACAACTCCTGCATGACCATTACTAACAATGTGGCTTGTTCAATTCATTCTCTCTCATACTTTTGTACCGATCGAAAGAGCTCCACAACCAGATAAGATATAAACTAACTACGGACCAGTGAACAAAAAAATTCATTGAAAAATTATAAAGGCGAAGTCTTTATAGTTGTAAGTTTATAACGGCGAAGACTTCGCCTTCATAAATTTACAACGGCGAAGACTTCGCAGTTATAATCATCAACCTTTGTTCACTCAATCAACTACGAGAACAGCTCAAACTAGTCACGGAAAAGTGAACAAGCCATACCTGATTACTACGTGGTTTGTTTAGCAACTGAACAAGCAATTGTTGGTTGTGCCATAAGGAGGTCGCATACTAAGTTGATAATCAGAGCTAATTTAGCATAACTAACTGTTTGGTTTTGGGAAACATGTTCAATAAGTTTAGAAATGAGAAATTAATAAGGTTAATGTGATCATAAAAATGTGAAATTTTTAACAATTTTAGAAACAGCCAAAAATACCCATACACACACGTCTGCATTTTAATTAATCAGTTTTGTAATGGTGTACAAAGTTGCTAACTAAAAGAGATTGATTAGTAATTAGGTAAAGCATACCGGTATGGTGCTAGAAAAACAACATAAAATACAAACACAGTTGCATTACCGTCTACATATGAATCTCATTTTGAGAGAGATTCTGGAACATGCATATAAAATGATATTGGTGGTGAAAGTTATAACCCCAAACTTTGGTTTTTATATATGTATGTGTGTTTATGTACGTATACATATACAAGAATATTTGTGTGCAAGATAACCAGCATCAGGTTTAACAAATTTGAGATGTTAAAAAATGCTAATCATCTGAATGATAAACGAATAATGATGATAGGTTTGGGTAGTCATAAAATCCTAAATAAAATAAGTTCAAAAAACAGAAAACTACTGGGTAGATCAAAAAGGTATAAACAAATGAACCACGGCCCAAAAATTAATCTCTATATTTGGCTCTGACACATGGAAGTGCACATACAATGAGTTTGATTCTGGAATTAAAATGTTCAGAACATAGGTTTGTGACAAATATACATATATTAGGTTTGTAACAACCGCTGAACTTTTGTTTATGAAAAAAATGAGCAGATCAAAAAGGTTAATTGGTTGCAACGCCAAAATATGAATCTCAATTTCAGACAGATGCATGAAAACTCAAATATGCTGAAACTGAAGGTGGTGTTACAAACTGTTGACATAGATTTCCTATACACACACATAGTTAGGTGTATATATACACAGACAAATGTGTGTGTATGCATTGATATACACATACATAAATATATGCATTTTAGTCCAAAAATTAGTTCCGAATGGTTAAGGCATATAAGGGGAAGTAGATTCTCGTACATGAAAAAATTATAAGTTGGGAAGTTTGAAAATAACCAAAAAAATGAGCAGATTAAAAAAAAAAAAAAAACAGCTGCATCACAGTCATAATGAGAATCTCATTAACGGACAGTTACATGACAGTTCATATAAAACTAAATTTATATGGAATTACATTTAGTTTTAAAATGGATAAGGTATTAGATAGTATGAACATCATAGTAGAATACCAGGGATAATTTAGGCACGAAAACGCTCCAAAACAAATAATTTAACAAATTTTATTCTAACAGTTCACAATGAGAAAATCTAACGCGGTTCGGTTACCAAATAACGGATAAACCGGTTATCATGAAATAAATATGGTAAAAAAACGCATTTGATGACCAGAAGTTCCAGGATTGTATTAAACTTCAATGAATTAGTTCACCTTTTGAAAATAAATAATATGCACACATCCATATATTTTAAAACAGTTGGTAATGCTTAATCCATATACAAATTGATCATTTTATGTAACAAATAATGCTAACTGCATAATGAATAATGTTATCAAGCATAAACCACAGTACAAACAATTTCACAGCTTACCCAATTTAAAATGTCAGGAAATTCTTACTCTAGGCATTGTACAAAAAATTGTGGCAAGTAGGTTAGTGTTGTACGAAAAATTTGTAATTATTTAAAGGGGGAATCAATTTAAAGGACAAAAATTTGTATGTTTTTAGCCTCAATGACACGACCTCAATATTTTGACCAAAAGAACAAACATTCTTCAAAAAATTATTCATAAGGACAAGCATATTTTCCAAAACTGCTACCGAACTAAAAACTGATACCGATAACTACAAACCGATACCTAAAAACTGTAAAAAATGATATCTAAAGAAAGTTGTCTTTCAAATTAAAATACTGAAGGTCTGTCCTTGATTCTAAAATGCTGAGAAATTTTGTCCTTGACAATAATTTCCAGTTATTTAAAATATAAATATCATTTTAGGGCAAATACATAAAAATATAAATATAATGAAATTGGATGTGAAATTACAAATTCTGGACATAGATTTCCACTACACACGTGTGTCTAAGTACATCCATCAGAACAAATGTGTGTACATGCATACAAAATATATAAATATACATATGTGCATTTTAGTTAGAAAAATTGTTCTCTACTGTTAAGTTTCGGTATTTCCGCATTCCGAACGCGTTCGCTTCACCGTGTCTTGGCATCACATTGTAACAAAAGGAGTCACCTATGTTACGTGCCACCAATGCCATATATATACCACGATTATTTCAAATATCCTACGATGTGAGACTTTAATCCGTTAAATCTATGCACCCACTCCATTTACAATGCGAGCCACACCTAAGAATCTCCACCTTGGCGAGTATTGCTCAAGTCACCTTTTTGGAGTTACACCAGAGTCATCTTTGCAGTGGGGTCAGGCTGCTACTCCAAGTTCTCATGAGATGGAAGAGTAAACTGCTTTAACCATATCTCCACCTTGATGAGCATCTCATACTCAAGCCTCTTCGGAGCCATGCTTCGATCACGCTGCATCATATCGGTCCCTCGAACCATGGAGCTTTGATATACAATGTTAAGTTTCGGCATTCCTACATTCCGAAGGCGTTCGCTTTACCGTGTCTAGCGCTGTTAACGGTCGAATACTAACATGCCAGCGTCTCGATTGAACATCCCTCCATCGACTTCCATCGGGTATATAATCTGGTCTTGACAACACATTGTAATAAAATGGATCGTCAATGTTACGTACCACCAACCCCATATATATACTACGATTATTCCAAATATCCCGCGATGTGGGATTTTAATCCGTTCAATCTACACACTTATTCCATTTACAATGCGAGCCACGCCTAACATCCACGACCAAGCAAATAAGCGGAATTAGGTTCACTAAGAGTGGCAGTTGTGGATACGGATGATTAGGGATCCCTAGTCCCCAAATCGTGTCATAGCTCATCTCCCATTCAATCATTGCGTGTGCTAGATCCCAAGTAGCTCCCTGCTATCAATGGCAGAAGGCAAGTCAAAGGGAAGATATTGGCTTTTCACTGAACTTCGCAACTACTAATTTCAAATTCCATCCAATGATTCCGGTGCTGGTAACATATCAGCCAAGGCAACGATCCTATCAACAATTGAGGGGAAGACTGATAAGCAACCAGATTTTATTCAACCGATGCAAGAGAATTTGAGTTCGCTTGATCGGAGTTATAACACTGTAAAGGTTTTTTGGTGGATGCAGCCTCTTTATCGAAGAGTTTGAACTAGGCTCTCACAGCTAAAAACCACTATCCTAAATCCAATGAAAAGCTTTACCTTAATTTCATTGCTTCGCTTATTGTGACTGGAGAAGAATGGGCCTTTATTAGTAAAGGGATGTTACAAAAGGCTATGGAGAAAAGGAGGCACTCAATCGTTTTATATGTGGTAGCAGCCAAACCATATTAAGTTCATTTATGTGCCTATATTCATTCGTGTATGGAACCCGAAAGGCGAGTTTGATTTGTTTTCAAGAAGAAATGGTTTTTTTTTATGAATTTTGAGAAAGTTGATGAATATGAAAGAGTGTTAAAAGCCATGATACCTGCTCTGCCAATTATTTAAAGAGCGTTATGCACTATAGTCTCAACGGATTTATCGATATTCCATTTTGAAATATCTCGATTAATAATATTTAAAATAACATGTCATTTTAATGTAATAAATTTCTAATGATCACAACACATTGCAATTAAACATATCATTTAAGAATTTTCTATAATATACTTTAAATTAATTACTTAATTAATTATATTACAATATAACAAGTATAATAGAAAGAAACCCTTTTATTTTGAACAAGATTGGTTCTCGAGTTAGATATATTAACAAATTACCTAATTTCACTAGGGAATACCCCTATTTCTATCAGTTTTCTACTTGCACTTAGGGTCAATTATGTAGTCTTTTTCTAATTCCTTAGATTTTTTTATCAAAATTTAATTGGGCAAGTCTCTTAGTGAACGGGTATGTTATACTGTTTGAATTATCGACTCTGGAAATTAACTGTTTTCGACGCTGATAAACTATCTTTATCGTGTGCAACTATTTGGAGTATTGTCTTTTGTGAGCTCTAGTTTCTTTTACGAACTGTATCGTAGCATTGTTATCATATAACAGTGTTATGAGATTCTCAACATTTGGAATCACCCCTAGCCCATTTATAAATTTATGCATTTATTTATCATATAACGTGGTATGTTTCTACTTCTTCGTTCCACAATGTTTTTAACTCCTCAATCAACAGTTATAAATAAACATCGATTCCTTATGTCGGATCGTCGGCGCTAGGAACGATAACAGCTGTAACGACCCCGGATTTTATATAAATTTAAATTGATAATTAAATAAATTTTTGAATAAAAAAATCGTAAAATTAATTATAAAGTGATGCGAGTTTCCCCGAACTCGAATAAATTCTGTATAAATCGTTTAAATTTAAAATTTTGTATATGAATTTAAATCATGAAGAAATGGTTTAGAAATGAAATTATATGAGATGAATTTTACAAAATCATAAAATGAATTAAAATAACAACATTAGATAGATTTTAATCAAATATTGAATATAGAAATACAAGACAAGTATTAGAGTTGGAAATAATATTTAAGTTAGAACGGGAAATTGAAATATATATATATATATAACATAACTTATATAGTTTGTAAAATAGAAATAAACATATTAGATAAAATTATAACAACATATTAACAATAGAATTTCATTTATATTCCTAAGTAATAAGGCTAAAGCAAAACAAAATGTATATCCATGTACATTTGCCAAATCAAGAAAACAAAGACCTGGAAAAAGGAAACAAGCAAACAAATGAAAAGTTATGTACCGAATATCACCTCCAACACGATAACATATCATCTCAGCCGAAATGAAGAGAAATTATGTAAAAATGGTACCAAAGCAAGTAAGGCCATCATCTTTAGTACACAAGATACTAGTATTATATGTAAAGTTGTACAACATAATTAATGCAGCCCCAAAATGGTGCATATCAGCCACGAGACAAGGGAAATATCACTGATCTCATTTGTACAAATAATATTTCCTGTACAATATTTTATCACCAGTACAAATGAAAAATATCAATATCCTGTACACTCTCTCCTCTATATCAACTTCCTTCCTCACTTCTGTTCGTTCCTTCAAGCTTGAGCAAAACTAAAATGAATACTATTTCAAAACTTAAACCAACTTCAATCTAAAACAAAAGAAAACCAGAAATGAAAAATCAAAACAGAAAGTTCAAAAGTCTTCAACCTGGAAGCTTTAAAAAAATCAAGCATGAAAGTTCCTGGCTAAGATTCTTCTTTGCTTCTTTGTCCAAAATCATCAAAATATGCTGCTTTGTTCCACTACAAGGTGAGCAACTTTAATCTTTAAAACCATTTCTTTGAATCCAATGTTTGAGAATCTGTGAGTACAATTAAATTTAAAATCTAAGTTTAATTAAATCTGTATGTATGATGTTGCTTTGCATATATATTTTGAAATAGTTCTATATATACCCTTATAACTATGCTGTGTATTTGATTTTTCTTCTCTGTTTTTAGGTTACAGGGTAGAGAATAACTAAGAAAATTTAATCTACCTTCAAGTAATCATTATTAGACCTAGTGTTTAAAACAAAAGGGGTTTGTTTATACTTGAGCTAAGATTTTTAAATGGTTTTAAGCTGGATGGTGATATATAGTATATGAACAATTGAATTTACAGAGAAATTTTTTTATATGAAAGTTTTAATTGTCACAGATCACTAATTCAATTATTTATCTTGAATATTTGGTCGAAAATAGGATTTTTGAAACTAAATTGGTGATTTTTATATGAGTGTACTAGGAGCAGTTCATAGATGAACTGTAAATGGATTTTGAGCAAATTCAGGCGATCGGAGGAACTAGGGGTGGTCGGGCTGTACGAGGTGGTGAAGGAGCTTACCAGGGTGGTAGGAAAAATGGGAAGGGATGGTCACGACGTCGGAGGCGTCGGTGGTAGTTGTTTTTAAATTGTAAACCTAATTTTTCTGATGTTCGAATATTTGTACGCCGTGGTCAGGTTCCGGCGTCGAGTGAAGCGAGGCTTTGGGAAATCGAAGCTCGATGGGTGACGATGCCATGGCGGGGAGCTCGAGCCTTCAGATGGTCGGGGTTGTGTCGGCGAGGCGAGGTTGTGTTTGGGTGTCTGGGTCGGATTTCTCAAACTATACTCGATTTTGAACGGGGATGTGATCAAGGGGTTCATCGATTCGAGATCGATGTAGAGGTCATTCGCGACTTGCTGGAAGTCTCGTCGACCATCGGAGTGACGTCGGTGAAAGGTGCACGTGCACGATGGGTTTTCTGTGTTAGATAATGGTTCACGTGGAGAGACTCGTGGAAGAACTCGAGTAAAGGAAATTTTCACGCGGGGTTTGACTCGGGTTCACGAGAGTTTAAAACTACCTATTTTAACTAAAAAAAGAAAAAGAAAAAAAGTTTGATGAAGTAAGGAAGAACAGTGATGACTCGGGGAATTCAGCAGTTTTCTCGAGTATACCTTCAGGAACGTGGATGTTAGCTTTCCAGTTTTAACTTAAACATAAATATAAGTTCCTTTTAATTTAAATAAAATCAAGTCTTTATATAATGAATGTTTTAATAACTGATTTATGAGTTGTATGTTTTATGTTACTTAACTTATTGAAATGAACTCTTAAGTTAATTTAAACTTAATTTAGAAATGTATTTAAGTGATGAGTAAAAGGACAAAATGTTTAAAGTTTATGTTAATAATGGTTAAGGAATTAATAAAAGATAATGGTTTATCTTATAATAATTGAGTTAATTAAGTTATAAAAGTAATTAGGGAATAATTAATTAGTTTAATTAATCAATGATTAAGGATAGATAAATAAATAGTTAGGATTTTTAAATTTATTAATTAAAGGTTAATTACTTAATGTAAGCAATTAAGGGAAAATCAATTAATGAAAGTAGTTAATGGATAATTACTCAATGAAATTAATTAAGGGATAATTAATTAAGGGATGATTAATTAATATAAGTAATTAAAGGTAATCAATTACTTGAAGATAACTACTTAATTAAAGGTAATTTAATGATTAAAATTGATCAATGAAATGATTAAAGGACAATTAATCAAATGATTTGAAATTAATTAATGTTAATTAACCAGGATTAATAATTCATAAGAAATAAATCTGATTTGAATTTATCAGATAACCAACTGATCTTCCTTATGAATATTTGGATTTGATTGGATGATGGAATTTTTGATATTTCCTGATCTGTGATGCTATGTGGTATATTCCGATTGTGTGTAATCTGTACTATAGTTTATTTATCTGTGACCTTTATATATCTGTGATCTATGAATGAAACGATAAGCGTTATAGTTTATATCGCTTATCAACTATATTTCTGTATTCTGATCTGTAATAATTGAATGATGTTGCACTATTGTGTGTGAAACTCTTGGACTACACCTTTACACACACAAATATGGATTTCACGTGGAAATCGGTTAAGTCACAGATAATTTAAATTTGATGTTTTTGAAATTGGAAATTTGGGTTTAAAGTGAAAAGCTTTTGAAATGGAATTTCAAAGATAAAACTTATTTTCGAATAACTTGATTAAGTTTTGAAATTTAAATAATTTGATTTAAACATAAAATTCAAGATTTGAAATTGAATTCTATGATTTGAAACCAGGGATTAAAAATGTTATACCCGTTATATAAGGGTTAAACTATTTTAAAAGTATTGATTTTGGAATGTGAATAAAAATTCAAGGGCTTTTCCTCGTGTAAATATAATTGGATTTTTCAGAAACGAAAACTATTTGTTTTCAAATAATAACAGCTTTCATATAAGAAGTGAACTTCCAATTTGTGTTGAAAGGTTTCAAATTTAAAATGAAATTGAAATGTTTTGAAAGGGTATGAATGAATTCTTTTTGAAAGCTATGAATTAACAGATTTAAAAATGATGATGTGTTTAAACTATTCGAAATGAAATTGTTTTGAAAGCTATAAGTTGAATCTTTGTTTTAAAGATTTAACGAGTTAATCCAATTGAAACGGAATTTGTTTTGAAAACTGTGAATGAATCTTTGTGAAAAATTAAGTGAACTTTGTGAATTTAATCTTTTTGTTTAAAAGGATTAAAATGGTAATTTGTTAAACCATTTGAAAAGAAAGGTTTTGGGTAATAAGTTGTGACTTAATTGAAATCCCAATATCCATATGTTTTTAAAATATTGCGCTCACTATTCGAGTTAGCCGGGAAAAGACATTTGTGTCATATAACCCATTCTGAATAGTGATACGTCGTATATGGATGGCATTTGAAGACCGGTGTTGAAGACCGGATATTTTCGAAAACGAAAGGACAACTCGTCGAATGTCTCTGCATCGACTGGCCCCGATATAGAGATTTTATCACCCTTTGTGATGGGAAGTCCGGACGGGATTGTGAATACCCGGAATTGCAAGGGCTTCGTAAGAGGTGCCTTAGGTTCTGTTCGAACCCGGAACAGACTTGTATGGTTACATGTCTGACATTACACTTTGAGATATAAAGCAGATTTCTTTCAAATACATTTCTATTTGGTGGCGGAGAATTTATTCTCTTAGCTTAACACCCTTCTCTGAGACGTACGAGCTCAGAGGTTATGTAGTTGAAGGTTATCAGCGATATACTCCCAATTTGGTAATGTGACATGCTGAGTGTTGCTGTGTGATGATCATTATTTGATCATTTGTGATATGATCATTTGTTTGATCATTTATCTTTATGATCATTACTTTGATCATCTGTTGACCCAAAGCATGGCTTTGTGACAAAGTGTAGCTTTGTGGATGAGACTTCGTCGGACCTCACACCCCGGAATGGTCAAAACAGGAAAGATGCAGCAAGGTTATTAGGGGGTAGCGCCCCTTTAGTGTATGTCATTCCTTCTGGATAGAGGTGGTATCATGGTATGGAGCCCAGATATTTAACCTATGTGGTTGCTGCAAATTTATTACTTTGTGGTTGTTGGAAATCGATGATCCTCGGAAAGATCGGTTACGATCGAGGGATGACATATTCGTGTCAGTAGTTACCCAGTTAGGGGTAACCCGGCCTTGTGTTGGCAGAGATCCGGTTAGGTTCTCGGGACGTCATTCCAGAGGCATTTCCATGTGGCAATGGGAAGTTTCTTGGCCTGACCATTTGTTGGAAATCCAAACTTCAATACGAACTTTGTACGGTATTAGTTGTAGAACCTGCCATTTACGTACAGTGGTCACCACTGTTTAGATGGTAGCTATAGTAGGCATACGATACTGGTCGTATGTTGGCTAAGATTAATATTATACTTTCGAAATGTTTTCTACACTATGCACTAATAATAATATCAAAAAGGATTTGATTTTGCGTAGTAAGCATCTTTGACTATCATAAGAAGAAATCTCCTCCGATTCTGCGTTTGCATTGTGTGTGTGGTGGGAGGTCTTATGGTAGTTTCATTTTCTAAAAGCATTGCGAATTGACTTTAAAATTCTCTTGCTATTTGTTTTAAAGATAAACTGTTTTTGTTGCTCACACCAGTCCTATGACTGATCCGGAGTTTATTGTTTCTTTTCTAAACTCTGGGTGCTCAAATTTTTCTACACGAGCAGTCTAGAGTTGGGTTTTTCAGATAGTCAGATTAGTAGATTTTCTGGAGCTAGTTCAGTCTTTGGATATGGACTGCACTTGCTTATCTTTGAGCATCGCTATTGGGAGTTCGAGCTATTTCTGGGTTGGTGCTTTGAAGATGGAGATTATCCGCTGCTGATGTTATCGTTTTCTTTTCCGCTGCTATTTCTTGTATCATATCTCTGATGTATATTGATATTCATTGTATCACTTTGTTGTACCAGATATTGTATCAGATATTGTATATCAATGTATTATTCTTTTTCTTCCGCTGTGTTATTTACTTAATGTTGTTATAAGCTCCGACGACTCGGATTTGAATGGTCGAATCTATGGCATTCGAGTACGATGTAAAGTTTGGATGTCGATTTTCGAGCGGGCAAAATCCGCTTCGTTACAACAGCAAGAAACATATATTGCGTTTTCATATACATCAATGGAGGTAAACTATAAGGTGTGATGATAATGGGCCAAGATGAATATTTAGCACCGAATTGAGAAAATGGTGAAAAACCATCTATACATAATTCAAGTGTAACATTATGACTCTCCACTACAAAATTGAGATAAGTTTTGTCGGAATGCTTCCATGCTTCTCCGTCGACTGGATGTGTCAACGTACATTCTTTCTCTGTTCTCACACTATGTCATCTCATATGAGATGCAGATACAGAAGCTGCATATAATCTTTGAAGCCTAGAAGTGATGAGCAAATAATGCATACGTTTGTATGGAACTTCCTTTCCCTTCTTTTTTCTTGATTTATACCTTTCCTCATTACATATTCTACACTTTCTAAGAGTGATGTCCTCTTTTCAAAACAACATGCAACCATTTAAACATGTACCTATTTTTTGATAAGGTAAACCAAAAGTCGACATAAGTTTTTTAACTTCGTACTACAAGAACGGCACCTGATAGCGATGGCTTTTAGCCGTCGTCGGCCGTCGCTAGCCGATGCTAAATGCCGTCGCTATTTACCTCGTCGCCCAATAGAATCGCGACAGCTCCATCACCTAAATAGCGACGGCTCGCGACTGCAAATGTGCAACGTGGAAATTTTCCAACGTCTAATTGGCGTCAATAGCCGTCGCTAAGCGACACAAACCTTTTGCACTTTGGCCGTCGCTAATCTGAACAAAATGGCCGTCGCTAGCCGTCGTTATACTGAACAAAATTCTGTGCACTTGCACAGCCCATATACACTTCAAACAATAACCATCAAATACCATCATCACATCCACTATACACTATATTAATCAACTATAACCATCATATATCCATCATATAACATCACTATACATTCAAATAATATAAAATCCAACAAAACCAAACAAAATCATATACAATCCCAACAACAATACATATCATGTCAACCAATACAAGTCATCAAAATATGTACATAGTTTCCCAACCAAAATGTGTACATAGTTTTCCAACCACAACTACAAACCATTAACCCAAACAAACCGTTAACACAACTACAAGTCATCAAAATATGTACATAATATCCCGAAATATATATACACCAAACCAACCAAAATGTGTATATACCAAACTGTAACATGAGCAAACAAGCATACCTACTCCTCACCATCGCTGCCATCCTCTCCAAGCATCCTCTCATGCTGTTGCAAATAACCTGCAATCCGCTCATCCAGCTGTTGCTCGAAGAAACTCTTCCCCCAATCATTTATTTCATCCACTGTTTTCTTCAACTGAGCAATCTCCTCTTCTTGCTGGGACCTCCTATATGCACTCTGCGATCTCATCGCCTGTAAAATAGTTCATAGTTATTTATATATTAGTATATATATATATATATATATATAATATTATTAAAATTATTTAACTATTCATATGCATGTGTAAATTTATATATTAGTACATGTCAAAATTTACCTTCAGATTTCCATAGCTATACCGCACATTGGTCCGAGAAGGCGGGTCAATAATAGCATCCCAGATATTGTTCGCCTCCTCTAGCGTAAGCTCTTCCCGACCAGTGGACTGTGCTACCCAAGCCCGCTCAGCTTCGTACCTCTCCTGCGATTACAAACAATTGTTTTACACGATTAAAACCGAATTTCAAGTTTTTGAAAATAAAATAAGACAAAATATTGTTATTAACAATAAATAAGTTTACCATTACGGATTGGGATTTGTCATCCGTCCACTCGTACGAAACATTGCCTTCTTCATCAGTCCTCTCCACGGCATGCGTCACCTTGAACAACTCGGCCATAGTGGGCTCGCGGTTGTATCTCGCGGCCTAAAAATATATAAATATTATTGCTAATCTGATTATAAAATATTTTAATAAAATGTAAACACAGTTTATAAATTTAATTACCATCTCTCTCTTATGCTCCTAGAAGGATTCGGAGCCACCACAGTTTATAAATTTAATTACCATGTTAATCGTCAACACTAATTATCTACATCAACCATTTATTCAACTTTATGATAAACTAATTAATCTAATACCTAATTTAACTTCATGATAATAAACTAATTAATCTACCAAATCAACATACAACACTACTAATACCTAATTTAACAACAAATCCTAATTCAACAACAAATCCTAATTTAATTAGGGTTTAAACTAAACCTAAAAAACATCAAATTTACATTCAAAATAGAGATTAGAAGCATACCTAGGCGAATTTGGATGATTTGGAGGCGGCAGAAGGCGGGGCGGCGGCTGCGGTGACGAGGGCGGTGGATTGGGGGAAGGAGGGTTTAATTTTGGTGGGAAAGGAATGAAAGTTCTGCTCGCGGGAAGCAGTCTGTATATTTCGTATAGCGACGGCCGCATTTTTTAGCCGTCGCCAGCCGTCGCAAACGCCTGCCGCTACACGAAGTCGTTTTAGTAGTGTTCATATTGATTTTCGCACATTAAATTATCGAACGACATATGTCTTTTTGCAGCTTGTACAACGACTGTAAATTCAGCTTTGCTGGTGTTGTATTTTGACTTCATCGCAATGTATTCTAGGGTTACTGAAAGCCGGGTGCCACTTTTACAACCATCCTAAAGAAGTTTCTTAGCAGCATCCAGTAAATCATAAAAAAAATTTGCTTCAATATTTGGTTCTTTAACATTTTCATCATCGTCGTCAACTTCAACTATATGGAACATTGATCGTAATGTATCTTCAACCATATTTTCTATACGGTTCGTCATAACAATTTCATTACCAGCAATATCTAATGCAGACTCTGCAGAAGTATTAATACAACTTCTCCATGACGATCCCAAACATAATACTCCGGCATGGAACCGTTTTCGCACAAATGGACTTTCACAATATCGGGTAACAAATAATTCGAATGTTTACACCTACTACACGAACAACAAATTTCTACATCGTTTCCATTTTTACTTAAAGCAAGTTCAACAAATACGTTTATACCATTATAATTTTTTTTATTGAGCTCTCAATTCCCTTCCTTGATACATCCATCTCCTCCGATTAACAAAATAATCAATCATTTTTTCTATTTGAAAATATATGTCACTAATTCAAAAATAAATATTGGTCATTTTACGAATTCACATTTAATTTTTCAATGTATCGATACAAAAACTTATACGCTTCAATTTTACCCCACTTAAGAATACAATATAAAAATGTTGGTTTATGGTTATCTTTTTTCTTGGTCAGTCATCCTACTTCCCATTATAAATACAGTAAACACGTACATTTCGTACATTATTTCGTTTTAAACGATTCAACAAAATTTCGGCAGCACTTCCTTTTTGTTTGCTGCATTGTACACAAATGCATGTACGCAGGAAACAAAAAAGAAAAGTGACGGCGAAATTTTGTGAACCGTTTGAAACGAAATAATGTGCGAAATGTAATTGTTTACTGTGTTTATAACTTGTCCAATACTGGGACAAATCCAACAAGTACTGTACCAGATGAATATAAATAGCCATTTTTGCGACAAAAACGAATATTTATATAACGATCATGTACAACACCTGTCAAACGAGGCCAAAAGCTCTCTAAGGGACGTAAAAAAAAATAGTTTATAAAAAACGAATATTTGCTAATTTTATAAATTTCAAAAAACTGCTAATTTACTATATTTATTCCGCGTATTTTATCAAATAAGGTTGTTTCATTATTGTTGTCATTTTCCAATACAGTCAAATTTGTTTTTAGACTCGTGCATTCATTATTGTTATACAAGTCAAGATGTTATACAACTCATGTCTTATTCCAATTAACACAATACAATGGTAGACACAACACATATATAATGGTTTATATATACACACACGATCTCAAATTAAACACACTCTTTAAAATTTCACACTAACATATGAAATAGGTGTACCATGTAATAAATACTATAAACCATTATTAGACTATTGAAAACAATTACAATCATTAATTAGCCACAATTTATCAACTTATGCAAAATAGATTTAGGATAAAAATTAAATTTTTAGAGAAAATAAAAGATTATACTTGAGATTGAGAGCAATAGAGTTTGATTAGACAGTCGTGGATGATCCAGAACCTTGAAATTGGATATTGAAAGCTTAGAGGAGGGATTTGAGGGTTTCAATGGTTTTTTTTTGTGCTGGAAAATGAGGTAGAAGAGGCTCGGCTGGAGCCTGTAATTCGCGAATTTTCGACGGCCGTCGACGACCCGTCGAAAACTGTCGGAAACTTGCCGTCGGAAGCCGTCGTTATTTTAGCCTTTTCTAGTCGTGTAGATTCATAATACTTGTCTAAAGTAATGTACTAATTTTTAGAATTTTTTTATTAAACTTTAAACATGGTTGTTATTTTTTTCTTAAATTTATTTTTGAAAATATGCTTTTATCTACTTTTTTTAATTTATTTTTCATTTGATCCATTCACCCATGGTTTGCGATTTGGGTTAAATAATCGATCCAAAGATGTGTGTAAATTTGTTGTTACTAAGCTCTCGTATCTTATCTTGAATGCATTTCGTACCAATCCAATTTACAATCATTTCTCATTTTTTGTATATGATTCCTCTCGCGAATAAAGTACTAAAGTTGTAAGGAATAACTGCTTCACTTAGACTTTATAACTTAAGCAATAACTATACCAATATTTTCAATCCAAATGTTTTGTCTAATACAATCAACTTTCCACTTCCATAAATACAATAATAATTCGACATGAATCTGGTAAAAAAATTAATTGCAAAGTAAACAATTATTTACATCGGATGAGTTGCTAATCAATTCTCAAAGAAAATTTTCCTCGTTGGAGTAGAATGTGTTAAGAATCAAGCTTAAAACCTGAATGATCTCAGCCTGAAAAGCAAGGCCTCAACATCTGCCATTTGATTGTAATGTTCATGCAGTTGTGGACAGCACTGAAGACAACATGTTACTCCCATCATGTTACAACTCCTGCATCCATAATATATAAGTTATGGAAGATTATAGCAACTAAGACCATTACTAACAATGTGGCTTGTTCAGTTAATTCTCTCTCATACTTTTGTACTGATCGAAAGAGCTCCACAACCAGGTAAGGTACAAACTGACCACGGACCAATGAACAACAAAATTCAATGAAGAATTATAAAGGCGAAGTCTTCGCCGTCGCCGTTATAAGTTTATAACGTTTGGATTTTTTGTCATAAACTTATAACGGCGAAGACTTCACAGTTATAATCATCAAAATTTGTTCACTCAATCAACCACGAGAACAGCTCAAACTAGTCATGAAAAAGTGAACAAATCATGCCTGATTGCTTTCTGGCTTGTTTAGCAACTGAACAAGCAATTGTTGATTGTGCCCTAAGGATATCGCATACTAAGTTGATAATCAAAGCTAATTTAACATAATTAACTGTTTGGTTTTGGGAAACATGTTCAATAAGTTTAGAAATGAGAAATTACTAAGGTTAATGTGGTCATAAAAATGTGAAATTAATAATTTTAGAAACAGCCAAAAATACCCATATACACATGTGTGCATTTTAATTAATTAGTTTTGTAATGGTGTACAAAATTGCTAATTGAAAAGGATTGATTAGTAATTAGGTAAAGCATACCGGTATGGTGTTAGAAAAATAACATAAAATACAAACACAATTGCATTACCATCTACGTACATATGAATCTCATTTTGAGAGAGATTCTTGAACATGCATATAAAATGATATTGGTGGTGAAAGTTAAAACCCCAAACTTGTTGAAGAATGATTCAAATATGCTGATCCTGATTTGGAGTAAATAAGACCTAGTTTTTCTCCTTTTATTTTGTTATTCAGTGGATAGGCTTTGTTGACAATTTCTTATTTTTTGAGTAGCTATTTTTGTGCATGGCTTTCAGTAGATCTTAGTATATAAAGATGTAGCAGGTTGAAATAATAGACAAGGCGGTTTAATAATAATAAAAAAAATGTAGTAGTTTTTTTTTGTTCCAACATTACTACCTTTTTCTCTCTCTTAATTTCCAACATGGTATCAGAGCCAAATGATCCTTAAGGCTTGTGAGGTTAACAAAAATTAATTATAGGTTCAAAGACGAAGAGCAAGAGAACATGGCACAAGTGGCCGTGGAAGATAATTTATTTTAGAGTTGTAGGTGAGATGTGCACCATGGAGAGAAGTGCTCCAATATTTAAAGAGTAGAGTTGATGAGAAGTGCTTCAACAATTGAAGGTGATGAGAAGTGCATCACAAATCGAAGAGAAGTGCTTCGTTTATTATCTCAATAACTTTGAATCATGGGAGGATGTTGAAGAATGATTCAAATATGCTGATCCTGATTTGGAGTAAATAAGACCTAGTTTTTCTCCTTTTATTTTGTTATTCAGTGGATAGGCTTTGTTGACAATTTCTTATTTTTTGAGTAGCTATTTTTGTGCATGGCTTTCAGTAGATCTTAGTATATAAAGATGTAGCAGGTTGAAATAATAGACAAGGCAGTTTAATAATAATAATAAAAATGCAGTAGTTTTTTTTTGTTCCAACATTACTATCTTTTTCTCTCTCTTAATTTCCAACAAAACTTTGGTTTTTATATATGTATATATGTGTGTTTATGTACATATACATATACAAGAAAAATATACAAGAATATTTGTGTGCAAGATAACCAGCATCAGGTTTAACAAATTTGAGATGTTAAAAAATGCTAATCATCTGAATGATAAACGAATAATGATGATAGGTTTGGGTAGTCATAAAATCCTAAATAATATAAGTTCAAAAAACAGAAAACTACTGGGTAGATCAAAAAGGTATAAACAAATGAACCACGGCCCAAATATTATTCTCTATATTTGGGTCTGACACATGGAGGTACACATACAATGAGTTTGATTCTGGAATTAAAATGTTCAGAACATAGGTTTGTGACAAATATACATATGTCAGGTTTATAACAACCGCTGAACTTTTGTTTATGAAAAAAATGAGCAGATCAAAAAGGTTAATTGGTTGCAACACCAAAATATGAATCTCAATTTCAGACAGATGCATGAAAACTCAAATATACTGAAACTGAAGGTGGTGTTACAAACTGTTGACATAGATTTCCTACACACACATAGTTAGGTGTACATATACACACGGGCGAGCAATATTCGGTTAGAATCTAAGTAACCAATCGAACCGGTTCAGTTTGGTCGGTTCGATTAGGTTACAAAATTAAATAGGTTCGAATTCGGTTTGAAAGATAAATTAGTTTTGATTATCAGTTTAATCGAATTAAGCGAAATTTTATTTTGTTATCCTAAATTATAATAATTTGTTTAGTAACAAAAAACAAAGTTTATGTATTGAAAACAGGTAAAGTTCTTTTATAAACATACAAAATCTCTCAATAAAATCTCTCTAAACAAAAATTTGTTCTTTTGTTTGAGCAAATCAGTCATTTGAATAGTAACATATGATAATTTTTCTTACTTTTCTTTTTAGTTGGGTTAAATCGGTTACCATCCGAATTAACCGAATTAAATTTGGTACGGTTCGATTTTGATTTTTCTTAGTTCCAATTCGGTTTGACATTTTTACCATAAAATCAACCGAACCGACTGAACGCTCATCCCTTGTTAAGACATATAAGGAGAAGTAGATTCGTGTACGGGAAAAAATTATAAGTTGGGAAGTTTGAAAATAACAAAAAAAATGAGCAGATTAAAAAAAATAAAACAGCTGCATCACAGTCATAATGAGAATCTCATTAACGGACAGTTACATGACAGTTCATATAAAACTAAATTTAAATGGAATTACATTTCGTTTTAAAATGAATAAGGTATTAGATAGTATGAACATCATAGTAGAATACCAGGGATAATTTAGGCACGAAAACGCTCCAAAACAAATAATTTAACAAATTTTATTCAAAACGAAAGCACAGTTCACAAGGAGAAAATCTAACACGGTTTAGTTACCAAATAACGGATAAACCGGTTATCATGAAACAAATATGGTAAAAAAACGCATTTGATGAATAGAAGTTCCAGGATTGTATTAAACTTCAACGAATTAGTTCACTTTTTGAAAATAAATAACAGGAAATTATTGTCCAGGACAAAATTTCTCAGCATTTTAGTCTTAAGGATAAACCTTCAGTATTTTAATCTGAAGGACAACTTTATTTAGGTATCAGTTTTTAGTTTTAGGTATCAGTTTGTAGTTATCGGTAGCAGTTTTTAGGTATCAGTTTTTAGTTCGGTAGCAGTTTTGAAAAAATGTTTGTCCTTATGAATAATTTTAAAAGAATGTTTGTCCTTATGAATAATTTTTAGGAGAATGTTTGTCCTTGTGGTTAAAATATTGAGGTCGTGTCCTTGAGGCTAAAAATATACAAATTTTTGTCCTTTAAATTAATTCATAAGGACAAAGATTTGTATATTTTTTGCCTCAAGGACACAACCTCAATATTTTTACCACAAGGACAAACATTCTCTTAAAAATTATTCATAAGCACAAACATTTTTCAAAATTATTCATAAAGACAACAAAACTGCTACCAAGCTAAAAACTGATACCTAAAAATTACTACCAATAACTACAAACTGATACCTAAAAACTGATACCTAAAGAAAGTTGTACTTTAGGATAAAATATTGAAGGTCTGTCCTTGAGGCTAAAACGTTGAGAAATTTTGTCCTTAACAATAATTTCCTAATATTTTAAAACAGTAGGCAAATGCTTAATCCATATACAAATTGATCATTTTATGTAACAAATAATGCTAACTGCATAATGAATAATGTTATCAAGCATTAAACCACAGTACAAACAATTTTCACAGCTTACCCAATTTAAAATGTCCGGAAATCCTTACTCTAGGCATTGTACAAAAAATTGTGGCAAGTAGGTTAGTGTTGTCTGAAAAATTTGTAATTATTTAAAATATAAATATCATTTTAGGGCAAATACACAAAAACAAATTCTGGACATAGATTTCCACTACACACGTGTCTCTATGTACATCCATCAGAACAAATGTGTGTACAAGCGTACAAAATATATAATATACATAAGTGCATTTTAGTTAGAAAAATTGTTCTCTACTGTTAAGTTTCGGTATTTCCGCATTCCGAACACGTTCGCTTCACCATGTCTTGGCAGCATATTGTAACAAAAGGAGTCACCTATGTTACGTGCCACCAATCTCATATATATACCACGATTATTCCAAATATCCTACGATGTGAGACTTTAATCCATTTAATCTACGCACCCACTCCATTTACAATGCGAGCCACACCTAAGAATCTCCACATTGACGAGTATTGCTCAAGTCACCTTTTTGGAGTTACACTAGAGTCATCTTTGTAGTTGGGTCAGGCTGCTACTCCGAGTTCTCATGAGTTGGAAGAGCAAACTACTTTAACCATATCTCCACCTTGATGAGCATCCCATGCTCAAGCCTTTTCGGAGCCATGCTTCGATCACGCTGCATCATACCAGTCCCTCGAACCATGGAGCTTTAATACAATGTTAAGTTTCGGCATTCCTACATTCCGAAGACGTTCGCTTCACCCTGTCTAGCGCTATTAACGGTCGAAGGCTCCCATGTCAGCGTCCCGATTGAACATCCCACCATCGTCTTCCATCGAGCATATAATCTGGTCTTGGCAACACATTGTAACAAAATGGATCGTCAATGTTACGTACCACCAACCCCATATATATACCACGATTATTCCAAATATCCTGCAATGTGGGATTTTAATCTGTTCAATCCACGCACCCATTCCATTTACAATGCGAGCCACGCCTAACATCCACGACTAAGCAAATAAGCGAAAGTAGGTTCACTAAGAGTGGCAGTTGTGGATATAGATGATTAGGGATCCCTTGTCCCCAAATCGCGTCGTAGCTCATCTCCCATTCAATCATTGCGTGTGCTAGATCCCAAGTAGCTCCCTGCTATCAATGGTAGAAGGCAAGTCAAAGGGAAGATATCGACTTTTCATTGAACTTCGCAACTACTAATTTCAAATTCCATCCAATGATTCCGGTGCTGGTAACATATCAGCCAAGGCGACGATCCTATCAACAATTGAGGGGAAGACTGATAAGCAACCAGATTTTATTCAACCCATGCAAGCGAATTTGAGTTCGCTTGATCGGAGTTATAACACTGTCAAGGTTTTTGGTGGTGATGCAACCTCTTTATCGAAGAGTTTGAACTAGGCTCTCACTGGTAAAAACCACTATCCTAAATCCAATGAAAAGCTTTACCTTAATTTCATTGCTTCGCTTATTGTGACTGGAGAAGAATGGGCCTTTATTAGTAAAGGGATGTTACAAAAGGCTATGGAGAAAAGGAGGAACTCAATTGTTTTATATGTAGTAGCAACCAAACCATATTATGTTCATCTATGTGCCTATATTCGTTCGTGTATGGAACCCTAAAGGTGAGTTTGAGTTGTTTTCAAGATGAAACGGTTTTTTTTTTGTGAATTTTGAGAAAGTTGATGAATATGAAAGAGTGTTAAAAGCCATGATACTTGCTCTGCCAAGTATTTAAAGAGCGTTATGCACTCTAGTCTCAACGGATTTATCGATATCCCATTTTGAAATATCTCGATTAACAATATTTAAAATAACATGTCATTTTAATGTAATAAATTTCTCATGATCACAACACATTGCAATTAAACATATCATTTAATAATTTTCTATAATATACTTTAAATTAATTACTTAATTAATTATATTAAAATATAACAAGTATAATAGAAAGAAACCCTTTTATTTTGAACAAGATTGGTTCTTGAGTTAGATATATTAACAAATTACCTAATTTCACTAGGGAACACCCCTATTTCTATCAGTTTTCTACTTGCACTTAGGGTCAATTATGTAGTATTTTTCTAATTCCTTAGATTGTTTTTATCAAAATTTAATTGGGCAAGTCTCTTAGTGAACAGGTATGTTATACTGTTTGAATTATCGACTCTGGCAATTAACTCTTTTCGACGCTGATAAACTATCTTTATCGTGTGCAACTATTTGGAGTATTGTCTTTTGTGAGCTCTAGTTTCTTTTACGAAATGTATCGTAGCATTGTTATCATATAACGGTGTTTTGAGATTCTCAACATTTGGAATCACCCCTAGCCCAGCTATAAATTTATGCATTTATTTATACTTCTTTTATTGCAGCGCTTATTCAAGGTGATATACTTAGCCTTTGGTTGAATTAGCCACTACTTATTATTTGAAACATTTTCGATTTAAAGTTCTTAACTTAAGATTAGACATGAACTTAGGATTGACATACAATCGATATCAGTTTTGAAGTTCGAGTCTGTGTACTTCTTCATAGGAAGTTCATTATTTTTGTTAACAATTTTCTAGTATTTCATAAATACCGAAGAGCATTTTAAACTATCATTTAATGAACTTAATTTGGATTTGATACTTTCTTTATATGTCAAATACAAAAGTGAAATGCGATATTATATACAATATAACATGTGTGATAATTTCTATTGTCAATGCATAAGGAATCCACCTTACATGCTCCATATTAAACAATTTAACACGGTGTCCGTAGATATCGTTTTGAGAAATTCCCAACTTCCTTTCACGCTGGTTATAAAAGTTGTCTTTTCAAGTCCTATATCGAGAATTAAACAACCAAGCTGAAATGATTTTAACACGAATACATCATTAATAATCATAAGTTTGTAGTTATGGTTTTAAAAATATTTTAGCACCTATTATTATTCTTTCTTAAAGACACACGCTTCCTCTGTATTTTGATTGAAATTCAAACTTTTGATTTTTCTATCAAAATACTTGTTTAACTCTAATGCATATCGAATAATACTTTCATATCATTTCTTGGATCATATCTAATAAACCATAAACTCAACACTTTGTTTAATAACTAGAAACAACATATTCAAAATCATTATTTAAAATTTCTGTTTCAACATATATATTCCAAAACTCAAATCATATCGACCGATAATTTTACGAGCAAAATCCGAATTAACTTAAGTACATGGATGATGAATCTTTTATGTTAATTTCAACAATTGAAATTTACGATGTTATTCTATCAACATATCTTAACATATTCTGATTGCATTGGTCTTCATCTTGGAAATACCTTTGCGGTCGATGGATGATAACACTTTAGCTACAACTATCAAAATCATATTTTGATAATGTACTTAAAATCCATTCTGGATTTGCACATCATATCATATGGTGAAGTTGATACTCTTAATGGCTTATTAACAGCTAAGAAAATTATTTTCTCGACATCGGTATGAAAATAAAAGTTCTCTTTTAATGCGTGAGAATTCTTATTAGACATTCTAATTAGTTTTTCTCGTTTAGGCTTGATTAATTTCATTTTATCCTTTGTAATCAAATTTATTTTCGGATCGTATCCAAATCCATTTTACTATTAATAATGTTTAAAAGAAATTCCTTCATCACAAAGTTGTGTTTCTTGAAACAAAAATTGTTTTTTAATGCAATGGAATATGTATTCATAAATATTTTATGAATGACCTATTATATGTATTAACTAATTAAGTTTATGCTTAAATTATATTCCTAACATAAATTGGTCAATCGACATTGATCGGTCATAAACTGCTTTAGTGTCGTTCACATAAGATTACTCACAGGTAAATATTATGTGCATCCTCTCGACTCCCACAACTAATCAACTCCATGACCTAGTATATGTAAAGGTTGTTCCATCAAATCTTATCTTGCATGATTTCATAAACTTTATTTTAGATGAAATGGAACTTAACCTTCTGTACTTACTTTTAAGTACTCGACCTTACAGAAAGAAATTAAGTCAACTTTACTCATCATCAATTGTACTTTATCTAACAAAGTCTAATTACTCCTTATCGATACATCATTATGTATCATAGGGAGGAGTGACTTTTGAGATTGAATCTTATTCGCTTTTAGGTACTTTTGGAACTGTTTTGCTATATACTCACCTATTCGTTCAAATCAGATTTTTTTTTTAATTTTTTTTGTAAGTTACGTTTTCAACTTTTGTTTTATATTTAATGAACTTATCATAGACATACTTCATTGGCATCAAATACACATGGTTGTTCTATGATAATTCATTTGTGAATTAAATGATGTATGTAGAACCGTTTTGGTATCATTGGACTTTCAATTGCATACATCTTTTGTATCAATCTGAACAGTTCACCAACTTGTATGTTGCTTCCACTAAATGAGTGCTTTTTCCATGATTCCAAAATAATTGTAAAAATTACAGATACTTCTATGTTGTGCAACTAATGAAACAAATACCATTATTCTAATAGATTTATTGCATAAAAAATATTCAAAACATTCATAACAAAATAAAACAGTATTCACTTTTAGTCAATACTGAAGATAATTATTATTTCTTAAGTAATATTTGGTATATTTACGAAAATAATTTTTCGTATCTTGATGAATCCACTGATAATTCTAATGACATGCTCCCACTATATCCTTCATTATTATAATAGTTTTTGAAATACGAAGCTCCATTTAACTATTTATTGTGGGCTATTTATTTCATTTACTAGTAACCAGTTTACAGTTGAGAGTTTTAATCAAATACTTAAACTCGTGAAAATAACTTTTACAGAAAACAATTTTCAATATGAAAAAACACAGTTGGAATAAAAAATTACATTTCTCATTCCATATTATGTATCCACTAGCATTTTGTATCATTCTCGTTTTCAATATCATTTCATAAAGCACAGTTGACTATTCACACTCTTCAACCCAGCCGTGCCTAAGTTACATCCACTCTTGTACATTCTATTTTTTTTCTAAATGGTCGAATCATTTAAAAGGAAATCCTTATTGCAATCATTTGTACTGAATACACGATTTCACGTTATGCCTTATTTGCTTATTTTCGATGAATTAATTTCATTGAAATTTCATATAATATGAACTACGACCATTCATTATATAGTATTTATATGTGATCAAATATGAACCAATTTTATTTGAAATGGTACTTAGATACAACATGTCACTGGGACAACAAAGCACAAATCATGTATCGACAAATGTTTAAATCACGCTGCACAAGTTTCGAACTTGTGACCTCTCGCACCAAAGTCGAATCACATAACCACTGGGACAACAGTGCTTGTCATGAATCAAATATCTTTGCGCTTAAGAGTTCAAAACTCATCGATACAATACAAAGTCTTCAGCAAATAAACACATAGGCGACCAAGTTATGAATGTGTTTAACAGTGTATCGTTAGGCTCTTGCATAAGCCTTGAAGCAACAACATGCCAAAAGATTTAAAGTAAGTATATTTTTTTTTTTTTTACAACTGTCAATTTAGTTCATTTGTATACGTTAGTTGATAAATATTTTATCACTTTTTATAAATTGCACAAATTTATCAATGTAGATTATTTTAATTTTATATTGCAAATGTTCATACAATATTATAAATGTTAAATATTACCATTTTATTTTCCAATAAGGCTCCTACAAGATTTTTTATGTTTCTCAAGACCCTAAGAAAAATATAGAAATCTTTCAATCTCTCTGGTCAGTGTTAGGACTCACTTGTCTTAGGATTCTGACCTTGAAGAATATTTACGGACCATTGGCTTGCAAGTGATGGATAACGTTTTATTGATTGTACCATATTTAACTCCAAACCCATGGTCTTTGTCCTAATCTTAACTTTATCTTGATAAATATCAACAAATTGAAAGAGATTAGTCAACTGTACCCACCATTTTACAATGGCATAAGTATAATGCATGTACCTTGAGGAATATTGACAAATACGTGCATGTATCTTATCTCGTCTAGTCAATATATGTAATGACCTAGAATTTAATCACTTTAAACATGGATATTTAAATATATTTTTAATAATTAATTAACCGATTATATAAATCAAATAAAACCTTTTCAAGTAATAACTAACGGTGCTGAAATAGTTTTCAAAATTTGCTTACAAAAATAATGAATTCGTTTTTCGAATTTTCAACATTTCAGTATTTAAAAGTTGTCAAAAAATGTTGTGCATAATTGAGTAAAACACGCACATTTATATATAAGTTAGAATACATTTTAATATATGTATATGTTTATTTAAGTTATTTAAATACGATATGACATCTTGTGAAAGTTAAATGAGTTTAAAAATATATATGTAAAAATAAGTGACATAATATGTCATTTCTCTAAAATCACAAAGTACTTAAAACATAAATGCATGTTGGTTCAAACAACAGAGAAGAGGGACAAGGAAAAACGTAAGGAATAAGGGAGGGAGCATGCATGGTGAGGTGGCAAGCAAAGAGAGGAGAGTATGTACCTTGAGGTCATTTTGGTAATTTAATTTAGCCATTGTATATATACCAATTTCCTAATTTTTTATCAGTTTTCTCATTTCATTCCACTTTATAAAATTCCTCAAAGCACTTAAAACATTTCCTTGGCCTCCTCTTAAGTCTAAATACAAAAATCCTAGCACTTTTCCACTTTAAATTCTAGAAAACTTGTTTGAACATCTTCTCCTCCATTTCTACTCCACTTCTCCTTTCCAAAACAAGCTCCACTACCCTCCACCATCCAGGCCATGCATTATAACTAGATTGGCCGAACCCTTGTGATTGCTAATGCCCATAAAATTATCATTTTTCCAAAAGGCAAGGCGAAGTCTTAGATCATATTCAAATTCTAGAGAAAGCCGCTTTGATTTAGTCGACTTGTGATGATTAAAGTTCTCATCTCTTTACCAAGATTTTAAAACATATATCATTGCTTAACTTGCTGTAAATATGATGTGTGTTTGGGTGAAAACAATTATTGGTTTGTATGAATGTATAAGTGCTTGGATTATAGTAATGTTTAGGTATGGTTTATATGTGCTTATGTACCATGATTTGAAATTATACTTGAAATGAAGTCTAATGTTTATATTAGGTAGAAATTTGAGATCTTAGCTTATGTTAGTGGTTGTGATGTGAATATGAATGTTATGATCTTGAATATATAATTGTATGCTAAGAAATTTAGCACCTTTGCTTATTTAAGCAACATGTAATCCCTTATGCAAAAGCTTTGATCGTTGGTTTTAAAAATTTTAAAATGTTTTCAAGTTTAAAACTTATTTATCTTAAGAACACGCCTTTATGTTTTAGTAAGTGGCTAAGTTTCCAAGAGTTAAAGTTTTTAAAGACTTAGAAAACAAAATTTCAATTTTGGAAATTATGGATCATGTAACGATAGTCGCTATAAGTGCAGTTCTTAAAAATGAATCCTTTTCGAAATCTAAATGTGTTTTCTCTAAGGAATCTTTTTGGAAAATGTTTAACATAACTTAGGTTTTAAAAAGTAATGATTTAATGATTTAATTATTTAATTATTTATTTATTAACAATTATTAATTAATTAATTAAGGTAACTTTACTCAATCATTAATTAACAAAGGTAATTAGTACTTAAGCACTAATCAAGTAAGTTAACTATAATTAGTTAATTAATTAAAAGTTAATTATTAATTGATGGTTAATTATTATTTAGTTATTTATTTAAAGATTAATTGATTAGTTATTTATTTATAGAAGGTTTAATTATTAATTAATTAATAATTTTGATTTAAATTAGGACTTAATTAAGATTTAATTATTAGTTAATAAAGGTTTAATTTATAGTTTAATTAGTAAATAATGGTTTTAAAATTCTAAATCATTCTATTTTTAAAAATCGGGTTGGTTTAAAAAGCAGCTTTCTTTACAAAAGTGTTTAAAATCAAAGGATTTCTTTGTCGATTACGCTTAAGTAACCTCAAACAAATATGAAACCAATATTAATGTGGCGACACATTTATGGGAACTAAGTCATCCCATAATTAGCACTAAAAGCCGATGAGTAGGCCGATCCTCTATCAATGACATCTAGAATTTATTTCTAGACGAGGGATAAAGTAATGTCGAAATATAAAAAACGTGATAGATATGGGAGGGTTAATTACTATCAATGGGTAATGATTAAATTAAATATATGGTTATCCATATGTGAACTCTGTATAATCACCCTAAATTGCGGATTATTTACTATTGATAACTTGACCTATTTTAACTCAGGAAGAATGACTGTATGTTCGAGTTCCTTGGTGAGGACTAAAATACTTGTAGCATACTTCTAAAAGAACCAGAACTGAGTTAGCCAATAATTACCGCTTAGTTTAAAGACACCGGTTTTGGATAAGTATGATTTATCCGAACCACTCCAAACTAATAATTTATGCGATGGATTGTTATGAAGTATGCTATGGAACCGTACTATTCTTCCTGAGGGTGATTCAAAATGGAAGTTAGTAAATGATAAATGTTTGTTCGATGCCGGAACAACTTGTATGGATGAATACTATCATTACATGTAACAACCCTGAGATTGCAATTACCGAATAATAAATTAAAATTATGATTTTAAGTTGAAAAGGGAGCTAAACAAAAATTTGGGAATTTAAATTTGCAATTGGTTTGCAAATTAAAGTAATTTGGGTTTAAAATGGGAAAATTAATATTTTTGGAATTTAATATTTAAAAGGGGAATTTTTAAATGTGATAATGGGTTTAATTAGCTAATGAGACAATTATATGGTTTTGATTAAAACTAGGTTGTCACTTAGGATTTTTATTCACATGATAACCTTAGAAATTAAACTAAGTCCTAATGGGTTTTTAAAACCTCTTACCATGACCCATTAACCAACCCACTCCTATATAATATCTCAAATCCCTCCCATAAACCCTAACCCTCCTTTTCATAAATTCCTAAATCAAGATCTAAACATAATTAATGGCCTCCCTTTAGAAGATCCATCTCCTTCTCTTCATAATTAAACTAGTTTAATCTTTGAAAGGTAATGCAATCTCTCATATTCTCTAATCTTTCTTAATGCTTATTTTATCTCTTCCATCTTGTGTAATCTTTGTTTTGTTTTTGATTTTGGGTCATTGAAGTTTCATGATCTTATGTTTTGGGATTGAGGAATTGGCTTGCTTGATATTGTGCACACTAACTATTTGATCCATTGCTTCTTTGAGGTAATTACTATCTATTAGTGATTATTGCTAGTTATATCTATTAGTGATTATTGCTAGTTAATTTTGGTGAAAATTTGATGCCAAAACTTGAAAAAAAACACCCCTAAATCACTAAAAACATCAATATTTGCTGGTTGGAAATTGCTTTAGTCTGAAAACGGGCTGAAATTGGGATCTGAGGGCCAAAACAGGCCTGGGTTGCACCCAGGCACAGCAGGAGCAGGCCAGCCCCTAGTGGGCTGGCACACAAACCCCCCCTTCCCAGCCCGCCCGGGCTGGGTCTGGTCCCCAGCCCAGGCGGGCTGGGTATACTCCCCAGCCCAGGCGGGCTGGGGCCTTGATGCGCCCAGCCCGCCTGGGCTGGGTCTGGTCCCCAGCCCAGGCGGGCCCGCCCGGGCTGGGTCTACTCCCCAGCCCAGGCGAGCTGGGGCCTTGAAGCACCCAGCCCGCCCGGGCTGGGTCTGTTCCCCAGCCCAGGCGGGCTGGGGCTGGACCAGGGCTGCACCATGGGTGCAGCCCGAGAAAAAAAATGTTAAGTTCTGTTTTCAGATTTTTACCTTCACTTCGCGATGCTTCCACGATCGCATCCGAAGTCGGAATTCGACGTTTTTGGTCTTGTTGGAAAGGTGGAGTTTCGATCTCCATCTCTGGAAAATTTGGGCATCATCGGTGTTCGTTTGGTACTTCGAATTTCGTGTCGAAGTTGAACTCTGGAATCTTTTTCTGGGTCCAACTTTGAGATGTCGCCGCCACTTCGTCTCAACTCGGAATCCAGAAATTCTTTTTGCATCTTAAAGTAGGGATGTTGGACTACATGCCTGCAAATTTTCATGACATTTGGACACCGATTGTTGATCCAAATAAATTTCCGAACTTCGGTTTGCAGCTGTTTTTGAATGTTTACAAACACTTAGAATATTTTTCAGTGATTTTCTGATTTTATTGATTTCTTTGAGATTTGTCTCTAGATTTCGTACACGGGTTTTATGAATCATTTTCAAAAGATTTTTCACTCCTAAATGGCTTTAGAAATTATTATATAATATTATTTTTAATTATTAAATTAATTACTCCATGATAGGAGAGTTTTCAAAAGCCGTTTTAAAGTGATTTCAAAATCAATTATAAATCCGTTTTGCACCATTATTTTCTATAATAAAAATCTCACACTCACTTTTTAGCACGTCGAGCGAAGTGGAAAGGTGCTTAAACGGTTAGGAAATCTACGGCCTATGGAACCGTGTGTATTTTCTTTCCGGTTAATCCCCGACCTATTCGATTGATCGTTTTGACCTTTGGGTCTAGTTTACCGATGATACGAGGTGGACTTTTTATTGTTTGGAGTGTGAGCTTGCTATTGGTTAGTAAACCGTTTAGTGCGAACGTGGGGTATGGGATTCATTGTTAACACTTTACGGGTTCCTCTCCAAGAAGTTAGTGACACATTAGCCTCTGGGCGGCCAGTACTGGACCTCTGGGTCACCACGCCTCTGGGCAACCGTCTCTGGACACCTGCTCTATGGAGCAGTTTATTTTTCGGCGTTCGCCTCTGGGCCTTTATCCTTCTGGGAAGGATCTCGCCGTCTCGCGCGTTCCGCATCTGTGCGAGTGATCGATCACAACTCTACAGTACTTGGCAACAACGACTCTGGTCGGTGCACGTGCAATATTGGTATTATTTGATGATTTTTCTATCCATTCGAGTACCGCCATTCGGTGTTGGTTCTATGGAACCATACGATGTAAGTGCGATTGCCTTGTGGATTCACAGTGTCTCTGGACACTGCTTTTCAGTTTTGGATTTCATTGACTTTTCAGTATATCCGCATTGCTCTTTGGAGCATCGATCTTTGCTTGGGCATTGATTACAGACTCTGGTCACTTTTGGGATTATTGCCTATGGGCATCTTTTTATGGCTTTGGCTACGCCGATGATATGAGGTGATTTTATTTATTCTACACTTTGGTGTTGATTTCTCTTTGGAGATTTTTATTGTTTATTGATGACTAGGGATCGTCATTATATTCATGTGGTTCATAATATACTTCTCTTTGGATAAGTACTGTTTTATTTATGTACCGCATTATTATATATCTCAGTTATTACTGATTGTTTAGCTAGCCTGACCCGAGTGTTTTCGCTCGGGTCAGACTGAGTTGTTTCAGGTTAGGTCTCTGGACTTAGCTTCTATGCTTCCGCTTGGACATTATCTGCTATGCTGATAGATAGCGCTTTTATTTGTCCACTATTCCGCTACTCTATTATTTTTCTGACTTTGATATGTACATATTTTTGACTCACATGTGTGAGCAGTGGCTTTGTACCCACTTATAGTATTTGGATCTGTATTGACGATGTATTGTTTTGGGATTTTATATCTGTTATGTGATTCTGTTCTGTGATGTTTTATCATTTTATTACTATGCTTATTCTGATAGATCTTTAGCCATTGTAATTTCGTTATAAATATTTATTGAATATGTCGAACCACTTGAAAAAAATAAGAGATACCACCCTTTCGACGTATTCAGTAGATAGTTATAGCTTGATTACAAATGGTCGCTTCCACTATACTCTATTCTCCGCTTTAACAGACGGTATTACTCCCGTAATACTCTTTGTTACAGTGGGTCTCAGAGTGGGGTGTTACAGCTTGGTATCAGAGCCTGGTTTCAGGAATAAGCATAATAAACACAGAACAGATACACTTAGTACAATACATTTTAATTAGATCCGAATTAAATCAAATCCCTTCCTTATGTTTATTGATAGATAAGTTAGGAATATGTATAGGAATCCGTTATATTCCGTAGTATTCCTTAATTAATTATCTATCATTGAATCATGTCTACCAAGGAGAATGAGGAACTCAGGAAGCAGTTAGTTGAGCTTGAAGCGAAGCAGTTCATCCGATCCAGTTCTTCGCCATGGGGTGCTGCTGTGGTCTTCGTTAAGAAGGCTGATGGCTCTCTTAGGCTTTGCATTGACTATCGCAAGCCCAATGAGCTGACCATCAGAAATCGCTACCCACTTCCTCAGATAGACGACATGTTTGACCAATTGAGCGGTGCGAAGGTCTTCTCGCAGCTTGACCTTGCCACCGGATTCCATCAGCTACGAGTCGCGGAAGACAGCATTCCTCTTACAGCATTTCGCACTCGTTATGGTTCTTTTGAGTGGTTGGTCATGCCGTTCGGCTTGACGAACGATCCGGCTTTCTTTGTCGATCTTATGAATCGAGTATTCCGGGAATACATCGATAGATTCGTTCTGTTTTTCATTGACGATATTCTTATTTATTCTAGATCCGAGGCAGAGCATGCTCATCATTTGCGGATCGTCTTGGATTCTCTTCGTCAGCATCAACTTAAGGCCAAGCTCTCCAAGTGCCATTTTTGGGAGAGCAAGGTCAAGTTCTTGGGCCATATTGTATCATCTGAGGGTATTTCTGTCGATCCTGCCAAGATCGAAGCTATTCAGAATTGGAGGCAGCCCGAGAACGTTCATGATATTCGCAGCTTCCTTGGGCTGGCGGGTTATTACCGTCGGTTTATCAAGGATTTCTCTCGAGTTGCACTTCCCCTCACGACTCTGACTCGTAAGGGGGTTCGTTTTATTTGGTCTGATAAGTGTGAAGCTTCCTTTCAGCGACTGAAGGAACTTCTCACTCATGCTCCTATCCTTGTGGTTCCTGAGAGTAACCAGGATCTTGTTGTTTACACTGACGCTTGTGGCAGCGGCCTCGGTGCCGTTCTTATGCAGAAGGATCGGGTGGTTGCTTATGCTTCTAGGCAGCTACGTCCGAATGAGGTTCGCTATCCTACTCATGATCTTGAGTTAGCAGCTATCGTCTTTGCTTTGAAGACGTGGCGTCATTATCTATTGGGCGAACGTTTCATTCTCTACACCGATCACAAGTCGCTGAAGTATTTATTCAGTCAGAAGGATCTCAATATGAGGCAACAGCGATGGCTTGAGTTTCTCGCCTCATATGACTTAGACATTCAGTATACCCCTGGCAAGGGTAATCGTGTGGCTGATGCAATCAGTCGCAAACACTCGGCGGTAGTTGCTATGATGATAGCCGAGTGGGATATTCTTGAGACTCTTTCTATGTGTGATGTTCGAAATCGAGCTCCATCTTCTGATTCTCAGATCTTGTTATTCAGCTTGGAAGCTCGACCTATTCTATTGGATCGCATTGCCCATGCTCAGCGGCAGGATCCAGACTTGTTACGTTATATTCATCTCCTTGAGTCGGGATCTAGTGATGAGACATTGTTGGATTATTCTATTGATTCTCATCGGTGTCTTCGCAAGAAGAACCGTATTTTGGTACCATCTGATTTATCACTTAGGCATGACATTCTGGACGAGTGTCATCGCACTAAGTACACCATCCATCCCGGCTCGAGCAAGATGTATGCTGATATGTGTCGGGTATATTATTGGGAAGGGATGAAGAGTGATGTTGCAAGTTATGTAAGCCGTTGCATGACTTGTCAACAGATCTAAGCTGAGCACCAGCATCCATCCGGTCTTCTTCAGCCGCTAGAGATTCCATTGTGGAAATGGGATCAGATATCCATGGATTTTATTGACGGTTTGCCTCAATCGAGGTCAGACCATACTTCTATTTGGGTCATCGTCGATCGCTTGACCAAATCAGCTCATTTCATTCCTATTAAGTCCACTCGGACTGCTCCTCAGCTTGCTAAATGTGAAGGAAGTCGTTCGACTTCATGGCATTCCTAGCTCTATCGTCTACGATCGAGACACTATCTTTACTAGTCACTTCTGGAAGTGCCCACAGTCAGCTTTGGGCTCAAAGCTAAATCTCTCGACTGCGTATCATCCTCAGACCGACGGTCAGACGGAGAGGGTAAATCGTGTTTTGGAGGATCTTTTGCGCTGTTGTATTCTGGATTTCGGAGGTAGTTGGGAGGATCACTTACCGCTTGTAGAGTACAAGTTCTCCTACAATAACAGCTTTCAGTCTAGTATCGGCATGGCACCTTTCGAGGCTCTCTACGAAAGGCCATGTCGCTCTCCTGCTTGTTGGTTAGAATCTGGCGAGAAGCTCCTTCTTGGTCCAGATTCAGTTCGGGAATCTTCTGAGAAGATTATTCTTATTCGTCAGAGAATGAAAGAGGCGCAGAACCGTCAGAAATCCTACGCGAACAACCATAGGAAGCCAATTGAGTTCTCCATTGATGATCATGTCTCTATTCGGATATCTCCTATGAAAGGGGTTGTGCGTTTCAGCTCTACAGGGAAGTTGGCTCCTCGCTATGTTGGACCATTTCCTATTACGGAACGCATTGGCCCCGTGGCTTATCGTGTGGCTCTACCTGCTCACTTCTCTAGAATGCACGACGTGTTCCATGTTTCTCAGCTTCGCAAGTGTGTGCGCGACCCTGATTCTATTATCGAGCTTCATATCGTGCCTGATTTGGAGATCTCACCCGATCTATCTATAGAGCAGCAACCTCTTCGTGTGCTTGATTCGGAGATCAGACGTCTTCGAAACAAAGAGGTTCCGCTTGTGAAGATTCAATGGTCGTCTAATCCTAAGGACTGCACTTGGGAGACCAGAGAATTTATCGAGCGTACTTATCCTGGTTTTCTTCCATCTTCCGGCACGGGTGAGCATCTATATTTTATCCTCTGTATTCCTTTGTGGATTAGATGTTATAGACGACTTCTATATTTAAGGAAACTATGGGGACGCAATTTTCTTAAGGGAGGGAGTCTGTAACAACCCTGAGATTGCAATTACCGAATAATAAATTAAAATTATGATTTTAAGTTGAAAAGGGAGCTAAACAAAAATTTGGGAATTTAAATTTGCAATTGGTTTGCAAATTAAAGTAATTTGGGTTTAAAATGGGAAAATTAATATTTTTGGAATTTAATATTTAAAAGGGGAATTTTTAAATGTGATAATGGGTTTAATTGGCTAATGAGACAATTATATGGTTTTGATTAAAACTAGGTTGTCACTTAGGATTTTGTTCACATGATAACCTTAGAAATTAAACTAAGTCCTAATGGGTTTTTAAAACCTCTTACCATGACCCATTAACCAACCCACTCCTATATAATATCTCAAACCCCTCCCATAAACCCTAACCCTCCACTTCATAAATTCCTAAACCTAGATCTAAACATAATTAATGGCCTCCCTTTAGAAGATCCATCTCCTTCTCGTCATAATTAAACTAGTTTAATCTTTGAAAGGTAATGCAATCTCTCCTATTCTCTAATCTTTCTTAATCCTTATTTTATCTCTTCCATCTTGTGTAATCTTTGTTTTGTTTTTGATTTTGGGTCACTGAAGTTTCATGATCTTATATTTTGGGATTGAGGAATTGGCTTGCTTGATATTGTGCACACTAACTATTTGATCTATTGCTTCTTTGAGGTAATTACTATCTATTAGTGATTATTGCTAGTTATATCTATTAGTGATTATTGCTAGTTAATTTTGGTGAAAATTTGATGCCAAAACTTGAAAAAAACACTCCTAAATCACTAAAAACATCAATATTTGCTGGTTGGAAATTGCTTCAGTCTGAAAATGGGCTGAAATTGGGATCTATGGGCTCAATCAGGCCTGGGTTGCACCCAGGCACAGCAGGAGCAGGCCAGCCCCTAGTGGGCTGGCACACAAAACCCCCCCTTCCTAGCCCGCCCGGGCTGGGTCGGGTCCCCAGCCTTGGCGGGCTGGGGCCTTGATGCGCCCAGCCCGCCCGGGCTGGGTATACTCCCCAGCCCAGGCGGGCTGGGGCCTTGATGCGCCCAGCCCGCTCGGGCTGGGTCTGGTCCCCAGCCCAAGCGGGCCCGCCCGGGCTGGGTATACTCCCTAGCCCAGGCGGGCTGGGGCCTTGAAGCACCCAGCCCGCCCGGGCTGGGTCTGTTCCCCAGCCCAGGCGGGCTGGGGCTGGACCAGGGCTGCACCATGGGTGCAGCCCAAGAAAAAAAAATGTTAAGTTCTGTTTTCAGATTTTTACCTTCACTTCGCGATGCTGCCACGATCGCATCCGAAGTCGGAATTCGACGTTTTTGGTCTCGTTGGAAAGGTGGAGATTCGAACTCCATCTCTGGAAAATTTGGGCATCATCGGTGTTCGTTTGGTACTTCGAATTTCGTGTCGAAGTTGAACTCTGGTCGTTGTTGGTAAACAGTATGAATCTTTTTCTGGGTCCAACTTTGAGATGTCGCCGCCACTTCGTCTCAACTCGGAATCCAAAAATTCTTTTTGCATCTTAAAGTAGGGATGTTGGACTACATGCCTGCAAATTTTCATGACATTTGGACACCGATTGTTGATCGAAATAAATTGCCGAACTTCGGTTCACAGCTGTTTTTGAATGTTTACAAACACTTAGAATATTTTTCAGTGATTTTATGATTTTATTGATTTCTTTGAGATTTGTCTCTAGATTTCGTACACGGGTTTTATGAATCATTTTCAAAAGATTTTTCACTCCTAAATGGCTTTAGAAATTATTATATAATATTATTTTTAATTATTAAATTAATTACTCCATAATAGGAGAGTTTTCAAAAGCCGTTTTAAAGTGATTTCAAAATCAATTATAAATCCGTTTCGCACCATTATTTTCTATAATAAAAATCTCACACTCACTTTTTAGCAGGTCGAGCGAAGTGGAAAGGTGCTTAAACGGTTAGGAAATCTCCGGCCTATGGAACCGTGTGTATTTTCTTTCCGGTTAATCCCCGACCTATTCGATTGATCGTTTTGACCTTTGGGTCTAGTTTACCGATGATACGAGGTGGACTTTTTATTGTTTGGAGTGTGAGCTTGCTATTGGTTAGTAAACCGTTTAGTGCGAACGTGGGGTATGGGATTCATTGTTAACACTTTACGGGTTCCTCTCCAAGAAGTTAGTGACACATTAGCCTCTGGGCGGCCAGTACTGGACCTCTGGGTCACCACGCCTCTGGGAACCGTCTCTGGACACCTGCTCTATGGAGCAGTTTATTTTTCGGCGTTCGCCTCTGGGCCTTTATCCTTCTGGGAAGGATCTCGCCGTCTCGCGCGTTCCGCATCTGTGCGAGTGATCGATCACAACTCTACAGTACTTGGCAACAACGACTCTGGTCGGTGCACGTGCAATATTGGTATTATTTGATGATTTTTATATCCATTCGAGTACCGCCATTCGGTGTTGGTTCTATGGAACCATACGATGTAAGTGCGATTGCCTTGTGGATTCACAGTTTCTCTGGACACTGCTTTTCAGTGTTGGATTTCATTGACTTTTCAGTATATCCCCATTGCTCTTTGGAGCATCGATCTTTGCTTGGGCATTGATTACAGACTCTGGTCACTCTTGGGATTATTGCCTATGGGCATCTTTTTATGGCTTTGGCTACGCCGATGATATGAGGCGATTTTATTTATTCTACACTTTGGTGTTGATTTCTCTTTGGAGATTTTTATTGTTTATTGATGATTAGGGATCGTCATTATATTCATGTGGTTCATAATATACTTCTCTTTGGATAAGTACTGTTTTATTTATGTACCGCATTATTATATATCTCAGTTATTACTGATTGTTTAGCTAGCCTGACCCGAGTGTTTTCGCTCGGGTCAGACTGAGTTGTTTCAGGTTAGGTCTCTGGACTTAGCTTCTGTGCTTCCGCTTGGACATTATCTGTTATGCTGATAGATAGCGCTTTTATTTGTCCACTATTCCGCTACTCTGTTATTTTTCAGACTTTGATATGTACATATTTTTGACTCACATGTTTGAGCAGTGGCTTTGTACCCACTTATAGTATTTGGATCTGTATTGACGATGTATTGTTCTGGGATTTTATATCTGTTATGTGATTCTGTTCTGTGATGTTTTATCATTTTATTACTATGCTTATTCTGATAGATCTTTAGCCATTGTAATTTCGTTATAAATATTTATTGAATATGTCGAACCACTTGAAAAAAATAAGAGATACCACCCTTTCGACGTATTCAGTAGATAGTTATAGCTTGATTACAAATGGTCGCTTCCACTATACTCTATTCTCCGCTTTAACAGACGGTATTACTCCCGTAATACTCTTTGTTACAGTGGGTCTCAGAGTGGGGCGTTACATTACATTGATTGCCTTGAGGGCAATGTTAGCATTCCAAGATGTTCTGCTAAGAGGAAAGGTAAAAGTGTAACCTCAAGCTTCACAACTGGGAATGACTAAAATCGATGGATATGCCGTAGGGCGAAGTGGATTGCACCCATTAAGGTATAGTTATCCCTTTCTAGAGTTGATATCATTCCTTTATATTATGCTTCAGATCCATTATGGTTGTTGATCACAACCTAGATATGATCATATTCGGTACTATCTTGTAAGGGGTATGTCTGTCTTGTGTTGGCAGGGAGTCCATGTATGGCTCTCGGTGCATTTTATCTAAAGATGCACTGTGAAAGGTGGTACCCTAGTGCCTTGTTGTTGATGGAATACATTTTCCAATACATGCCTTTATGGACTTAGTTGTATACCTATTATGCTGGAATTTAATTAATGTAACAATTTTTGTTATGATTCCATATTTATTTTAATCCTAGACGTTATGATAATATCAGAGGATTCTATATAGAAATGTTTTGGTTACCGTAAAGTAAAAACTCATCTGTGTTTATGTACGGCGTGATCTTACGAGATACCTTTGGTTTGTAAGATTTTTTATAAAGTTACAATTTATGCTTTAACTACACCAGACCCATGTCTGACCCGGAGTTTTATTTCTTTCCCTTAAACTCTTGGGTAATCAATTTTTTTATTAGTAGCCAAGTAGTCTGGTTTCTTTGGAGAATTTTGGAAAGCAGTATGGAGTAGGAGCCTTCATCATCATCTAGTAGTTGTCTATATTTCCGCTGTAACTGTATATTATGTATTAGTAGTTTGGGTAGACCGATATAGCTGTCCTTGTTGGGAATAGTACTAGTTGTAACTTTGATGTAACATTTTGGAGTAACCATATGTACTATTCTATGATGTTGTATATGTGACTCTAATGTTTGTGAGAAAAATCTATGTTTGTTTCCTTGTATTTTATTTTCTTTACCCCATGACCTATCTTTCAGCCACTTAGATGATCGGCATGTGAATACGGGAGATGTATTAAGTGTTGTCTTTAGGTGTAAGAAAGACAGATCGTTATAGTTGATATTAGAGCTTAGGTTATTTGAACAACTATACCTTGTTTGGGGTCGACTAATTAGAGATAGGGTTAGTAGTACCCTAGAATGAGTTCATTCTTTGAGAGTGCGTATTCGTGTAGTTCTAATCAGCATTTATATGTTTGGTTTAATGCTCTTTTTTCCTAAAATAATCTCGTTTATGTATTTATCTTACTTTATTTACGTAGTTAGAATAGTTACGAGAATGGGACAAGGAAGGGTAAATAGTAGCGCAACAACCACGAATGGAAGAACCCCAAATGTTAGAAGGGGTGGAATGGCTGTTGAGACAGTAGCTCCAACGCAGCCTTGAGTAATCTTCGCAGTTCTGTGCAAGGATTTCATAAAATTAGGAGAAAAACCTTTTAAGGGTTCAGAATCCATCATTGAAGTACAAGCTTAGCAACAGTCATGTGAGAAAATTTTCAAAGGCTTGGACATTTCTAATGATCAGAAATGCTTCTTGGCATGAAGGAAGTTGCAAGAGCGAGTAGTTGCATGGTGGGATTCTGTCACCACAAATGTTTCAGAAGATTAGTTCTCATGGGCTAGATTCAAAGAAGTATTTGAAGAACAATTCATGACAACTACGGACAAAGCTCGCTTATATAAAGGTTTCATGGATCTAAAACAGGAAGACTTATTGGTGGCGGAATATGAGGCGAAGTTTAATGCGTTATCTCGTTTTGGCTCTGGACTTATTGACGCGCTATTAAAGAAAAATGAAATGTTCATGTAGGGTATGAGAGAAGAGTTCCATGAAAAGTTGACCGCTATATGAAGGAATCATTTATAGATTTGGTGGACATAGCCTTAAGGTATGAAGTGCTTTTGAAGAAGATGCCATCAGCAACAGCAGCACCTAGTGGCGGTAACAATACTTTAAACAAAAGGAAGTTTAATCCAAATTGGAGGAAGCAAGGAAAGGGAAAGCTGGGAGGTGGGGCATAGGAGAAATGATAAAAGAAAGTTATTTTTCAGAATTGTAATCAGAAGGGTCACACTCCAAAATTTTGTAAGAATCAAAAGGCAAGATCTATCTCTCAGATGGTTCAAAAGATGCTTTACTACAATTGCCAACAGCCGAGGCACATAGTTAAGGACTGCCCATTGCTGAAGAGGGGACAATAAGTTAAAGTTTATGCAATCAAAGACGAACCCTCAACTTCTAGAAACGTTAAGGGGAAGAGAGTCTTGGAAGGTACTTTATTTATTAATGGCATATTTTTTAGAGTTTTGTTTGATACCGGAGCTTCCCACAGCTTTATTTCTCCTGATTTGATTACAATTGCAACTCTCCCCAAAAATCGTAGAAACCTCTATCTTTGTGTCAGATCCCATAAGAGGCGTAACTAATCTATGTATGGTTTGTGAAGATGTATGAGCTTCGTATCTTACCCACAATTTTTCTTGTAACCTGTTTGTTCTAGATTTTAAGGGGTTTGATATTTTACTAGGTATGGATTGGCTAGCAGAGAATAGAGCCATCTTAGATTGTGTTGGAAGGGGATATCTTTAGAAACAAAATTGGAAAGTTTGGTAGTGGTACCTTGTGATGAGCCTATCAAATTATTGTGTAGTTTCTTATGTACCTTAGAATCGTCCCAGGAAGAGCCAGGATTCATATTAGTGGTTAAAGATTTCCCCGATATTTTTGAGCCAATTAACCGTTTACCTCCCTATTAGGAAATTGAATTTCATATTGATTTAGTTTCTGGTGCGAGACTTGTTATTTAACCCTTGCTGATGTGCATGTAAATGTGCATATTTTTACTTCCATATTAAATCTAATTTAATTAAATAAATGAGCATATAGAGTTTTTAGCATGTTTATACCAAAATCCAAATGTCATCAAATCATCATTCATTTATCTTCATTTAGGGGCAAAATGATCATTTCTGTGTGTTAATTAATTTGAGAAAATTCACCTGCATGTTTTATTTTGTAGGAAATTGGATGGAAAAATATGAAGAGGCTTCATGAAAATATGCACGCACAAGAAGGAAAATGAAGATGGAAATAAATCAAGTCATAAAATCATGAAGGACCCCACCTACGCACTTACCATGATCTTCAATTAGGAGCTAATGCACATGTTAGTGGAGATTAAAAGCACATGCACATTTAATGGAAAACTAATTACTTGCTAATGATAACTTGGTGGCCACACTTCCTTAAGGGCAACTTGGGTAGCCCCCTAAAATATGGGTTAGAGTTTTAGGCATGTATAAATACCCTTTATATATCATGTAATGAAGCTTTTAGCATCACCTTGTAGTTAGTTCAGTGGTAGCCACAAAAACACTACAACAAAAAAGGCATTTTGTAGCGTTGGAAAAACGCTATCAAAACATTTAGTTGCGTTTCGATAAACGCTGTGACACGACATGCAACTAAAAGTCTGAAAGTTTTAATTGTGTTGTAGTAAACGCTACCAAAAAAAAACATATTGTAGCGTTTTTGAAACCCTACAAAAGTTTTTTTGGCAGCATTTTCAAAAAGCAACCAAAATTGCATTTTAGTAGCGTTTTTGTTGCATTTTTTCTTTGCTACAATATTTTTTTTGTAAATTGCATTTGTTCTCGTAGCACCTTTGAAACACTTTTAATACATATTAATGGATGTACAACACATTTTAAACGCCGCTATTTACTATTAATGGCTCGTATCATTTCCGACAATCACTTATATATAATAGCCATATTAAAACCAACAATCAATCACATAATTACCATTTTCAAACTAACATCGATAATCATCATAATCAAATAATTGAAAAAACTAGTTATTTAATATCCATAATCATTTCAGTAATAGTATTTCGACAAAATAAGCATACTCACATACCACAACCATTTACAAACAAGTCTACACAGCTAGTACGAACAAAATATTATAATGTATAATAGTTAAAGTCTTGGTCATGTCTTAACTACCGACAATTCTTTGATGCAGCCGTGCTTTACTTTGGAAATGCTAAGTATAACGGTCAATAGTTAGAATTACATACATGTTCAATAAATACCAAAACTTAGTTAATTTTTCATCAAACTTAGTTTATTATAATAATAATAATTACTATTATTATTATAAACTCGTTAATTTTTATAATACTTAGTTAACTTTTATAAACATATTTAATTTTTTAAAAAACTTAGTTAATTTATTCAAACAATTGTATATTATTATTATTATTAAACTTATATTATTTCAATTGCTAAAACTTAAAATGTCATAACTTATTAGTTAACTTAAACTTAAACATAAGGAGGGAGACAGTGTGCAATGATCAGCTCTTACCATGGTATTAAAAATAAAAACCACTATATCGCCTTCCTTAAAACTAGTTACTCCTGGACAATTACCAGTTACTTCTTTGGCCACAACTATGGTTGTAAAGCAAAAAATGGTCATAGTGAATAATTTCACCATCTCAATTTTGAAGAAGATCATGTTGATTGTAAGCATAAACAATATATTGTTCTTTCTGATATAAAACACGAAAACTAGCATAAGTGATAGATACATGTCTTTAGATATAGAAAGATAGAGAACAGGCCTGGTATGTATGGAAATTTTGGAGGCATAAAAGGGTGCGACATGCCTTATTATTGTAGCAAATAAAATAAAGACGGTTCTATAAATCGGGAAAAAGAAGAAAAAACCATAGAGTACTATCCATCATAGGTGGTAGAAACTGTTTGCCTATATGTGGTTGTTCTTTAGTCTTGTCTAAGAATGTTTCAATCGGTTTTAGAGTTTCCCGCTTCACGAACCTCTATGTTTAAAATAAAAATAAAAATAAAAAATAAATATGGAAAGATAACATTAATTCAAAAAAAAGGTAACATTAATTCAGAAATTTTACTACTTGATTTAACATGTACCTTAAAAGCTTCACTGGAGAAGTTTTAGAAGCATATGGCCCACCTTCACCTGTACTATTAGATATCAGCTCGCTATACACTGTAAAACAATAAAAACATAAAGATAAAAAATTTATATAAAAAAACACTCTATATAATCACACGCTCAACGCTTATGACATGTGCGGAAACACTACGCACCTGTACACTATGAGCATGTCCAAGAAGATTAATTTATTTACTCAGTGAGCCAGTTAGAAGTCTACTGGAAACACTGTGTGCGAAGCTTAATATAAACTACTTTGATATACTCACGTATTTTATAGGTTTTTCTCATTTGTCCCTTGAGTAAAATGTATTTAGGAAAATATACTAAGCATTCTTTTCACCACTGAAACTTTTCAGGCGAAAACTGCTGCATAAAGTAATCCACCACTAAAGTTTTCTGGTTGCATGAGCCGCAAGCTACGTCCACAAAGAATGTAGTGCATATGTCTCAGAGTGAGCAATAGATGAAACTTACGTAAATTTTACATTGACCTTGTTTGTTATACTAAATCAGATGTTATGTTCTGATCAATTTTAAATGTTTTCATAATCAAAGTAACATTATAATCCCTGAATGTTTTTCTAACATACCAAGCATATGGAATCTTCAATAAGCATAAAAGATGATTAATATTTAATATCTGTAAGTGTTGAGTATTTCTATCAGTATTAAACAGATCAAAATCGTATGGCTAATTAAACAGCAAGGCCAATCCTAATCCAAAGCTACTAAGAAGTTGGCCCCGGATCTATCTAAAGAAAGAATCTCAAAATTTTGGACTTTCGAACCTTTTATTAAACGTTATACATTTGATGCGATATTTTGCTTGAAAATCAACTGTAACTAAAGATTAGTAGATGGGTTAACAGGTTTCTAAGTATAAATCACAAGTTACATTCCTATATTCACTATTCTTAGGTTCTTTTTTAATCTCAAGGTTGGTCCTAATAAAATGATCGGGCCAGACCCAGATAGTATATGAATCTGGTAGATAAATTGACAAAACTTGCTATGCAGTGCTTCGAAAGGGACAATAAAGAAGTTCGACTACCATGATTGAGACAAAAACATGAAGCACTACGGGTAGCCTAAACCGCCGTCCTATAATTTAGCAAACTTTCCAAAGAATATCCCTATGTTTATCGCTTATGGAGATGAAGATGCCCTCTGCACCTCTAAAGATGTGGAGCATTTGCTTAATATATTTGAAGTGGAAAAGGAATATGATAGTTTAGTTTCACACTAAATATGCTCATGGTGATTTTGTGATAGGAAGCAATGCTAAGCCTCTTGTATATGATCTAATTGTTAATTTCCTTAGACGCAATTGATGATTGATTTGGAGTTTTTTCATTGAATTTATAAGTGTAACGACCCGTATTTTTTTAACTATTTTAAATTACTAAATTTAATATGATTATTGAATAAAAATGGTTAAAATAAAATTTTAATGATTTATTAATATAAGTTATTGAATATGAACTTGAATAAAATTTTGAAATAGCTAATTTCGAAGATTTTGGCGATAACAAGTATTGAAATAAATTCTATGTATCGACTGTGTTTAAAATCAATAGTTGAAATTAAATAATGAATATTGAATGACTGTAATTTAAATTCGTTTTAAAAGTTAAATTTTATAAGTTTAATAACTTATATTTCAAAATATAGTGATTTATTGAATAATTAAAATTGTTTAAATTTAATATTGGAATTATTTAAATAATTGAATCTTGAATTAATGTGAATGAAAATGGTACCGAAAATTGATTTAAATTTTATTTAAATATTAATGAAGATTATCAATTTTTAAAATGGAATTTAAAGTGATTAAATTAAATTTTGGAAATTACTTGTTTTAATTGACGAGTAAAAATAGGCATTTTGACCACTGTCTCGGATTTCGACGAAACCGGTTTCATCGAATCCGTGATAGTGAATTATTGTACGATTTCAAGTTTCGTAGCGATCAGACTTGTCGTTTGGCCGTGTGAGCTTAAAACGCGTAGAATATAATTTCAAAATTCGATTAAAATTAATTGATTTTGAAAAGCTATCTTCTGAATACGATCGAATTAGGTCTCGAAACTAATTCCATTATGTTCGAAATGAGGGTAAAACCTTAGGAACGCTTGGCGGCACGCCTTGTTAGGGGTTCGGGATTTTAAGTTATATAAAACGAGATATTTTAAAATTTAATAATATTATAACTTGTCTAATTCAACTACAGCCGACCTATCTGAGCAGCCACCCTAAGCTCCGATCGAGCCACTCTACCTAGATTCGTACTCACCCCTTCCAGTTTAAATCACGTACATTTCTTCCTCCTTCTCATTTTCAAATCAATTCAGAGGGGAAAAAACACAGAACGAAATCAAATTCGTTTGCAAATTAAAAAAAATCTTTACGCGATGAAATCGCGACGTGAGCGCGAGCAAGTGGGTGTAGCGGCATCATCGACGAGCTCGAGAGCAGGTGCGAGTTTGGATTTAGCAAGCGCTTGGAGATGAGGTGCGCATGCGAGGGTCCGGAGGCACGTGATGGATGGGCGGCGGCGCTATTGGGCTCGACTGCGTTAGGGTTTCGTGTTCGTTCGACTTGGCATTGGCGACGGAGCGCCACGATGCGCGTGCGACTAGGCGTAGGCGACGCTGGAAGCACAGCGGCTTCATGGGGTGGCGCGTATGGACATTGGCGGCGATGCGCGAGGTGGAGGTGGGTTCGATTGTTGGGTCGTTTATCGCGACCTGGGTTTAAGCGTGGAGCAGTTAACATTAAGCGGGATGAGGTAATCAATGTGATTAATTATATTATTAGTGTTTGTAAATTAAATTAAAAATCAAAATGTTAATTAACCAATATCTTTTTGCATACGATGTCTGTTTCGAACGAAACAAATTGCATTGGATTCGTATCGACGAAGGCTACGTCTTGGAGTTGGTTTGAGATTTATTTGAAGCTGGAAAATTTTTCAGTTTCAAATAAATTGTGAGTGTTTTTAACGCTCACGACGTACTATAATATTTTTATGTTCGTTAAAATTGAATCGTGAAGTTATTTAATTTTATTGACTGTTATATGAAAATGAAATTGACATATGAATTGACTGTAGGTATTAATATTGAAAGTTAAATTTGAAGTTGGAATTTAACTGCCAGTAAATTACCTGATATTGATAACTATGAAATTGTTGTGAATTATTGACTGATTTGGATGTTGATTGTGATGGATGTTATTGATTGATGTTTTGGACGATTTGGATGTTTGTTTATTTTGATATATCATGTTATCATCCTGTACATTATTTAAAGTATATAAAACTGTAAATCGAATTATTTCAAATAAATTAAGAAATAGGTTGAAATGATATATACCTATGACATTTATTTTGGATTGAAATGATATATATACCCATCCCTGAAATTAAATTAAAATAATGGATTCACTTGGCCATATGATAGAAAATTATATACGGATATCGGATTGTTTAAATTAAATGATTTTAAAATTTTTGATTTGAAATTATTTAAATGATTTTGATTTTAAGAAATAAAATCGAATTTATGGAAATGGAATCATTTTTGAACTCGAGCTTGAAATGTTAAAAAATGAACTTGTCAACCGGAATTGTTTAAAGAATCGGGTTTGAAAATTTGAAGTTATAATTGAGAAACCACTTGAATTCCGGAAGTTAATTTTTTTTAAAAAGATTTGAACTCTTACTCGAACTTTGAAATAAATCCAAGTAAAAGTAATTTAAATGGATATTTTAAAATTTGGGCTCGGAATTGAATTATTTTTAAACGTTTGAATCTTAAATTGAATATTGAAGTTAAATTTAATTTAAGTGATTTAAATCGATATTCTGAAATCGAACTCGAATTTATATAAATCGAAATGGTTTAAAATTGAGAATTGAAATGAAATTAATTCAAATTGGAATAGAATTGAAATTAGTTTGAATTGAAATCGAAATTGGATTAATTTGGAATTGAAATTGATCTGAATTAAAATTGGAATTGAATCGATTTAAATGGAAATGGAAATTGAAAGTGATTTGAATTGAGAAATTAAATCAGTTTGACTTTGAAACTATTTTCAAATAAATTATTTTAAAATATACTATTTATATCCATCTTTTTAAATATTCAAATTAACTTGATTTTCCAAGCTATTTACTATATAAAACATTTTAATACTCAAACTATTTTAACTATTTTAAAACTATTCAAACTATTTTCTAATAATTCAAACTGGACGTAATGTATGCTAATATCTTCAACAGTGGACAACAATACTTTCCATCCTGAGCGTAATATATGCTGTAAATTCCTATAATATAGGCATAAGTCCATGTTATGGGTAGTTCCTAATATTGTTTGTCTTGGTTTTGCATAGATCAATTCCTAAGTCTATGTTGATGTCTTTTGTTCTTTTGTCGGCAAATTGATATATTTATTTCGTCTGTTATTCTCATGGATATATACTTGTTGTTTGTCCCTGCAATTGTGAAATGATACGTTGTTCTAACTTCATACGTCTGTTTTCAATTTGGTTGGCTCTCAAACAAGTGTTGCGATCCTGCTTACATAACTTCTGATGGATATTATTCTTTTATGCTACCAATAAATTCACAAGCGTTCCAAGTAATATATTTACAGTTGAATGTAAAATAAAAGGTTGACTTAACATGCATTTTGTACACAATGACACACAATTTGCAATACGTCATTATGTATAATTTATTTATATCTCGATGATGAACGTAACTTTTAACTTCTATATTACTGTACATATTTGAATAAATATATATTCCCTCAAAACATCAATCGCCATATTTCAAAATCTAAAATGAATTTGAATATGCAACCAAATGGTAAATTGTAGTGGAAAGTAAGAAGAACAAATCGACTTTTTTTCGCATTATTTTCAAAGTCGGTGATGATCAGAAATAACACCGTAATACCCACGTTCTTATTCATGTTGTGAACGAGTGCGCTGCGGTTGGAACACAAATTACTGATAAACTGAGTGGAATGATGAGTTTGTCGCTGGTGATTCGAGGTGGCGGAATCATGGCCACTAACCAGCTTTTCATTCGAAAGCTTACTTATATAGCGTGCTATTTAGTCTAAATATATTCATTGTTAATAGTCTGCATAGCCTATATAGTAGTCGAAAAATAGGTATAACACTTGCCCCCAATCTGTGCTTATCTACATGAGTGCGGACTTATCATTCTTCATGTCCATCCATTCGATCATCTTATCGTTCGTTCCGCATTAAAGGCTAATATTTAATAAAAATTTTTATGTTGATTGTGATGGATGTTATTGATTGATGGTTTGGACGATTTGGATGTTTGTTTATTTTGATATACCCTGCTATCATTCTGTATATTATTTACAGTATATAAAACTGTAAATCAAATTATTTCAAATAAATTAAGAAATAGGTTGAAATGATATATACTTATGACATTTATTTTGGATTGAAATGATATATATCCATCCCTGAAATTAAATTAAAATAATGGATTCACTTGGCCATATGATAGAAAATTATATACGGACACCGTATTGTTTAAATTAAATGATTTTAAAATTTTTGATTTGAAATTATTTAAATGATTTTGATTTTAAGAAATAAAATCGAATTTATGGAAATGGAATCATTTTTGAACTCGAGCTTGAAATGTTAAAAATGAACTTGTCAACCGGAATTGTTTAAAGAATCGGGTTTGAAATTTTGAAGTTATAATTGAGAAACCACTTGAATTCCGGAAGTTGATTTGTTTTAAAAAGATTTGAACTCTTACTCGAACTTTGAAATAAATCCAAGTAAAAGTAATTTAAATGGATATTTCAAAATTTGGGCTCGGAATTGAATTATTTTTAAACGTTTGAATCTTAAATTGAATATCGAAGTTAAATTTAATTTAAGTGATTTAAATCGATATTCTGAAATCGAACTCGAATTTATATAAATCGAAATGGTTTAAAATTGAGAATTGAAATGAAATTAATTCAAATTGGAATAGAATTGAAATTAGTTGGAATTGAAATCGAAATTGGATTAATTTGGAATTGAAATTGATCTGAATTAAAATTGAAATTGAATCGATTTAAATGGAAATGGAAATTGAATCGATTTAAACGGAAATGGAAATTGAAAGTGATTTGAATTGAGAAATTTGAAATTAAATCAGTTTGACTTTGAAACTATTTTCAAATAAATTATTTTAAAACAAACTATTTATATCCATCTTTTTAAATATTCAAATTAACTTGATTTTCCAAGCTATTTACTGTATAAAACATTTTAATACTCAAACTATTTTAAAACTATTTTCTAAAAATTCAAACTGGGCGTAATGTAAGCTAATATCTTCAATAGTGGACAACAATACTTTCCATCTTGAGCGTAATATATGCTGTAAATTCCTATAATATGGGCATAAGTCCATGTTATTGGTAGTTCCCAGTATTTTTTGTCTTGGTTTTGCATAGATCAATTCCTAAGTCTATGTTGATGTCTTTTGTTCTTTTGTCGGCAAATTGATATATTTATTTCGTCTGTTATTCTCATGGATATATACTTGTTGTTTGTCCCTGCAATTGTGAAATGATACGTTGTTCTAACTTCATACGTCTGTTTTCAATTTGGTTGGCTCTCAAACTAGTGTTGCGATCCTACTTACACAACTTCTGATGGATATTATTCTTTTATGCTACCAAAAAATTCACAAGCGTTCCAAGTAATATATTTACAGTTGAATGTAAAATAAAAGGTTGACTTAACATGCATTTTGTACACGATGACACACAATTTGCAATACGTCACTATGTATAATTTATTTATCTCGATGATGAACGTAACTTTTAACTTCTATATTACTGTACATATTTCAATAAATAGATATTCCCTCAAAACTTCAATCGCCATATTTCAAAATCTAAAAGGAATTTGGATATGCAACCTGTTTGTACCAAAAATGGGCACAACACTCTTCGGAAGTTTTTGAAGAGATAAAAGTGAAGAATGAATAATTAAAACTGTGGGTTATCTAACAAAAACTCCAAGTAACAGAAAGTAAATTGCAAAGACAAGCGATTTAAAGTGGTTCGGCGTTTTGCCTACGTCCACTATGAAGTTTTATGATTTTATTGCTCGATACTTGAAGATTACAATTCTTGATAACGTAGTACAACTGAAATTATATGCTAAGTCTCAATCTAAAGCAGCGGTGGTGTTCTGGAGTAAATCTGGCAGAATCTGGGCGCTCTTTAGTACTTAGAATTGTCCGACCCCTTTTTTGAATGACCAGGGCTCTATTTATAGGTGTAGGAGGCTTATATTTCGCCTAAATTGAGGGGAGACCAGTTCTGGCACGTGAGGGGGCCCACATGGCCGAAATCTGGAGATCCGGGCCCACTTTGGAATCGATTCGACCCTTGGTTCGAATCGATCAAGAAAGAGTCCGATCGAGCTGAAATTTGGTGTGGACATTCTCCATCATGCGTTTAAGCTTCTGTGAAAATTTCATTGCATTTGGACTTGTAGAACTCGAGTTATGATCAATTCAAGTTGAAGATTTTCGTGCTCTTCGTCCTATGGATTCGTTCGAATCGATATCGTTCGAATCCATAGGGTCGAATCCGTGCTCCTGCATGTGAAGGCGATGATGTGGCGCGCGTCCCTCGAATCGATCCACTTTTCGCTCCGAATTGACTGGGTCGACTCCATGTCCTTTGCAGCTTTGACTGGGTATCCTCGTGATAATGGATTCGAAGATGCGGTCCTTCGAATCGATAGGAGGGATGTTCCTTCGTATCGATCAGGACAGTCCACAGTCGATCGATACAAAGACTTCCCAGCTGGATGGATTCGAAGTGCCTTACCTCGAGGGATTCGAAGAGAGGTCTTGTGCCGGATTCGAGTGGTCTTTGACTTGATGGATTCGAACCGAGGTTGAGTTTCCTGGATTCGAAGTAGTACACGTCTGATGGATTCGAACTAAGACCGGTCTACTCCATCTTTTGTCGATGATATCTTGAGCATACGAACTCGGATTGACTTGAAACTTGGATCGTTGGTTCCCACGGCTTTGCTTGACGTGCCTTATCAATTGTAGCCTGATCCGGACTTGGACAAATTTCATCGATATCCATAGCGATCCTTGCGCGTAGTTGGTCTTCGAGACGATCTGTCACCGGTTTCTAGTTAAGTCCTTGGTGTCACGGCCTTGCCAAAAGGCGGGATAACATTTGCCCCCCAAAGTACGTCTTGTGTAAACATGACGTGCTTTGACAAGCTGCAGTCTCTTATTGGACAGCTATGACATGCTTTACCGAAAGTTGCATTCTGTATCGCTGTAATAGACAGTCTCTTATTGGTTGAGTTTCCAAGTCTTTGTGTAATCACGTACGGTCCTTCCCAATTTGGTTTCATGTGTGAAGGAACCGGGTAGATTCTCTTGAGGACAAGATCACAGAGTTCAAAGGTTCGGGGTCGAACTTTGGTATTATATAACCGGGCGACCCGACTTCAGTATGCGGCCGCTCTCAAATCAGCTTCTTCCCGTTTCTCGTCTAACAGATCCAAAGATTCAGCGAGTAATATAGCATTTGTTTTTGGATCGTAATAAGTTACGCGGTGAGAAAATACTTCTGTCTCGACTGGGATAACGGTCTCCGAGCCATAAGATAAGGAAAATGGGGTGTGTCCAGTTGCGGTCTTGTGAGTTGTTCGATAAGCCCATAATGTCATAGGAAGTTCATCAACCCATTTGCCCCCAGCCTTTTCCAGTCGTTTCTTTAAGATGGATTTTATAACTTTGTTAACTGCTTCGACCTGACCGTTTGCTTGTGGATGCGCGACCGCTGAGAACTTTTTGTGAATATGAAACCATTGACAGAAATTCTTGAACTCCGAACTCTCGAATTGGGTCCCATTATCGGTGATGATGGTATGCGGGAGTCCAAATCGACAAATGATATTGTGGACCACAAAGTTTATTACTTTCTTCGTTGTAATCGTTGCGAGAGCTTCGGCCTCGGCCCATTTTGTAAAGTAGTCAACAGCGACGATGGCGTACTTCGCACCACCTTTTGCCAGAGGTAAAGCGCCAATGATATCGATACCCCACATAGCGAATGGCCAGGGACTGACCATTTGAGTTATCTTGGTAGGTGGGGCTCTTGGAATTCGAGCGTGTTTTTGGCACTTGTCGCACTTTCTGGCATAATTGGCTGCATCTCGGTTCACTGTCGGCCAGTAATATCCATATCGGAGTATTTTCTTAGCAAGCGCTTGTCCACCGGTGTGATCGCCACATTCTCCTTCGTGCACGTCATGTAACACTCGTTTGACTTTGTCGTGAGCGATACACCGGAGGAGTGGAACAGAATAACCTTTTCTATACATGATCCCGTCCTGAATGATGAACCGCGAAGCTTTTCGTAGAATTTGCCTTTTCTCATTTCGGTGCTCAGGCAATATCCCATTCTCAATATAATTTCGATACGGAGTCATCCATGATTCTCTGCTAGGAGAGGTTTCCAACACATCATTCATTTTTATTTGATCGGTGCTTGGGAAGGACAAAGTTTCGACCGGGACAAGTCCCATTTGCTGTGCTTCACCTGTGCTGGCCAGCTTTGCCAAGGAGTCGGCCTTTTGATTGTGATCTCGAGGTATATAGTAAATGGCGTAATAATCAAATTGATCCAGTATTTCTAGAACTCGAACCAAGTAAGCAGCTAATCTCCGGTCTCTTGCTTGATACTCTCCCCGTACCTGACACACAACCAACTGTGAATCGCAATAAATTTCCACAGCGATAATTCTCAAATCTCTGGCAAGTTTTAATCCAGTCAATAGGGCTTCATATTCCGCTTCATTGTTGGTTGCGGGAAAATCAAACTTCAAATCATAACATATGGATCGGCCTTCGGGGGTTTCAAGTACAACACCAGCACCCGAACAACGATCGTTTGATGCACCATCTGTATAAAGTTTCCAGACATATTCAGGAGATTCGCTGGCTTCGGGTAAGTCGTCCGGAACAGTAAATTCAGCTATGAAATCAGCTAGGACTTGCCCTTGAATGGCTTTCCGCAGAGCATAAGTAATGTCAAATTGACTTAGTTCGATATTCCACTTGAGTAACCTACCAGACGTCTCAGGCCGCGTGAGGACCTGTCGTAACGGCTGATCGGTATACACAGTAAGCGGATGAGCTTGGAAATAAGGACGAAGTTTCCTCGAGGCAATGACCAGGCAATAAGCCAGTTTCTCCAACCTGGGGTAATTTCTTTCAGCTCCGGTCAATCGTTTACTAACATAATAGACCGGTTTCTGCACTCGATCTTCTTCTTGGACCAGAGCAGCACTGATCGCATGCTCTGATACTGCCAGATAAAGGTATAATTGTTCGTGATCAACCGGTTTTGACAAGATCGGTGGTGTAGAGAGATGCTGAACCAGCGATCAGAATGCACCTTCACACTCCATGGTCCATTCAAAGTTTCGTTTTCCCTTCCGGATCAAATCAAAGAAAGGAATGCATTTATCAGTGGATTTTGAAATGAACCTGCTTAACGCTGCTACCTTCCCGTTGAGACTCTGGACTTGCTTTATGGTCCTCGGAGTTTGCAAATTCCTTATTGCCCAGATTTTTTCGGGATTTGCTTCTATCCCACGAGCGTTGACGATGAAACCGAGGAACTTTCCGAATGCAACGCCGAAATGGCACTTCAATGGGTTGAGCTTCATCCCGTATTCTCGTAAGATGTGGAACATTGAATCTAAATCTCTGACGTGTTCTGTGGAAAATCGGGACTTTACCAACATATCATCCACGTAAACTTCCATGGTCTTCCCGATCTGGTCAGCGAACATTCGATTAACCAAGCGTTGGTAAGTTGCTCCGGCATTCTTTAAACCAAAAGGCATGACTTTGTAACAGTAGAGTCCCAGATCGGTCACGAAACTGGTATGTTCCTGATCGGGTAAATGCATAGGTATTTGATTATAACCAAAATAAGCATCCATAAAAGATAACAATTCATGGCCCGCCGTTGAGTCTACGAGTTGGTCAATTCGAGGAAGTGGAAAACTATCTTTTGGACAAGCTTTGTTTAAGTCGGAGTAGTCGACACAAGTTCTCCATTTCCCATTCGGTTTTCGAACCAACACCGGATTTGACACCCACTCCGGGTACAGAGCATCTCGGATGAACCCATTTGATTGCAACTTGTCAATCTCTTCTTTAAGGGCGGCAGATCTCTCCGGATCCATACCACGCCTTTTTTGCTTGACCGGAACATGTCGCGGATCAATATTCAAGGAGTGACTCGCAATGTTCGGCAAGATTCCGCACATATCAGAATGCGTCCAGGCGAAAACATCGAGATTCGCTTGGAGAAATTCAACCAATTCCTGTTGTATCTGTTTTCCCAGTTGAGATCCAACTTTTAGTACTTTGGAGTCGTCATCCTCACTGACTGGGACGTCCACAGTCAGTTCGGCTGGAGACGCTTGATTCTCTTTGACTTCATCTTTATCTTCGTTATCTCTAGGGTCAAGATCTTTAAGGAATTGGTAGTGGTGCCCGGGCCGGGGCACAGGCGCTAGTTGTCAATTATCAGTAAAACGGACGCAGAGAGATTCCTCTACGCCCTTTCCTTTCTCCTTTCTCTACGCCTCACGCAGTTCAGCAACATAGCAGGCTCTTCCTGCTGCCTGATCTCCTTGAATGATTCCAATCCCATGATCAGTTGGGAATTTTAAAGTCAAACACCACGGGGCAATGGCTGCCCTGAATTCAGCAAGGGCTGGTCGACCCAGGAATGCATTATACGGTGAAGCGATGTCAAGAACAACAAATTGTAGCAGTCGGACTCTCCCGCGTTCTCCAATCCCCAGTTCCACTGGTAGTTCCACTATCCCAGTGGGTATTGTTGCACTCCCATTGAAGCCGTGAACTCGAGATTGGTAGGGTTTCAAGTCTTTTGCTTCCATCTTCATTAAATCATAAGCTCGTTTGAATAGAATGTTTACAGAAATCCCACTGTCAACCAGGATCCTCTTCATCCAAGCAGGACCAACCTGGGCAGATATGACTAGTGGGTCGATTATTGGAGCTTCGATTTTGTCAGCATCTCTGCTTCTAAATATGATGTCATCAGACATTGTTTTTTGTTGTTTAGCCGGAGTTCCGTCCTCACAGTTACTGCAGCATTCGTAGCTCGCATGTCTGATAGAGCTAGCATACGACTCCATTTCCCTCCAGCTTCTGTCTGCTGGATGAGGACCACCACTTATGGTATTGATAACTAGCCTCCCGCCTGTACGAGCGGGTTCCTCTTGTCTTTCTTGATCCTGTGTACGGTTTGGATTTGACGGGCCCGCTCCACCAGACTGTGGTGCCCGCACGAATTGATCTAACTTCCTCTCCCTGATTAGCTTTTCTATGAGGTCCTGCAAATGTCGACAGTCATTTGTATTGTGGCCATAACTCTTGTGAAATCTACAAAACTTTCCTGTCTGAATCTGCCTCTCCGATGACCGCTTCGGAGCGGGTTTCTTCTACTGTTCAGTGTTGCAAGTTTGTAGGTACACATTTTCCAGCGATGTATTAATGGTGTATAATTTTCGAACATTGGAGCCCTACGCCGTGGGCCTGGATTCGGATCTCTCTTCTTATTCTGACCATTGCTACCTCTTGGCTGAGTTTGTTTGTTCTGTATGTTTAACTGAACTTTTCCGGAATTGTCACCGGACTATTTAACTGCTACATTGCTTTGTATTCCCTCACTTCCGGGCTTCACATCGTCCTGCTTCCTAGACTGTTTCGCGTCCTCTTGCCGTAAGAATTGAGCGGCTTTGGAGTAGAAATGGTCCAACGATGCGGGTGGTTTTCCGGCTAACCAGTTTCCAAATTCAGAATCGGGATCAATTCCCTTTGTCAATGCCATTAAAATTGAGTTATCGTTGGGATTACTAATCTCCACACATGCCGCATGGAATCTCTCTAAGTAACGCCTTAGCGTTTCCCCACGAGCTTGGGTAACACTGGACAGGGTGTTAACATCTTTGGGTCTAGCGACATGCATGCGAAATTGTTCAACAAATTTCTTAGCCAATTGGTCAAATGAAGAGATAGATCTTGGAGGTAATCTTGTAAACCACATTGTTGCAATTCCTCCCAGTGAGATGGGGAAACTTCAACATTTCACTGCATCGTCGGCCCTTGTGGCGCTCATTGACCATTCATATTTCAATATGTGCTGATTGGGATCAGAATTTCCTTCGTACATAGGGAGAGTTGGCATTCTGAATCGCCGAGGAGGTTCAGTGTACAGTATCTCGTCCGTGAAAGGAGTATGACTTCGAGAAATCCCCCAATCGTCGTTGGTAAGACCTTGGCTTTCACGGATCATTTGTCGTATCATAGTCGAAATGTCAGGCATTGCTACATTTTGGGCCTGTTGAGCCAAGGTGTGATCGGGTTCCACAGCGCGAGTTCGGACCGGGCGCTGTCGACGGTCCAAATGTCGCCTCCTTGGCTCAGCGTCTTCTGGGACGTATGGTTCAGGAGTACGCCCACGTTGCTGATTATTTGGCTGTGAAAGATTTTGGGTATCAACCCTTGTTTCTGTTGTGGCAGCTGCGGCATGATTGTCCGTGGTATGCTGTGTAGTAGGGCCTCCTTGTGTTGAGGGCCCGGCCTGAAAGCTGGTCGACGGTCCTGCCCTCAACTGTCCAGCAGTCAAGGCAGGTTGATATCCGGTCGTTTGTGCGTGACTCCCGTCTAATCGAGGACGGTTAGATCTGTGATAATGGTCCGATGAGGCGGAAATTTCAGTTGATGATCGGGAGATATCATCCCGTTTGGACCTTCTGCGGCCTTGGCGGTTCAGTTGGTTTGTTAATTCAATATTAGCACGCAACTGTTCGGCCAATTGTTGCCGACTTTGAGTCAGTTCTTGAAGCAACACATGGAACTCCTGTCTGGTTACTGGTCCAGACGGATCTGAATGAGCAACGTTGTCTTGGTTGGATGGCTGCTGTTGAGCAGGATTCTGTCCATCCCTACCTTCTTGTCCAGCAGCTGTAGAAGTGGTTCTTGTGCTAACCATTTTGGATGATGAATCCTTTTCCTAGACTTTATGCAAATCTGAATAGAATGGAAGGATTATGAATTAGAGATCTGGATCTTCCTCTTGGATTTATGCAATCCAGTATCGATGATAGATCCAAGGAGCAGGAGAAAAAAGCAGGGTTTTTCTCAGTGAAAGCACCAAAGTGTTTGTACCAAAAATGGGCACAACGCTCTTCGGAAGTTTTTGAAGAGATAAAAGTGAAGAATGAATAATTAAAACTGTGGATTATCTAACAAAAACTCCAAGTAACAGAAAGTAAATTGCAAAGACAAGCGATTTAGAGTGGATCGGCGTTTTGCCTACGTCCACTATGAAGTTTTATGATTTTATTGCTCGATACTTGAAGATTACAATTCTTGATAACGTAGTACAACTGAAATTATATGCTAAGTCTCAATCTAAAGCAGCGGTGGTGTTCTGGAGTAAATCTGGCAGAATCTGGGCGCTCTATAGTACTTAGAATTGTCCGACTCCTTTTCTGAATGACCACGGGCTCTATTTATAGGTGTAGGAGGCTGATATTTCGCCTAAATTGAGGGGAGACCAATTCTGGCACGTGAGGGGGCCCACATGGCCGAAATCTAGAGATCTGGGTCCACTTTGGGATCGATTCGACCCTTGGTTCGAATCGATCAAGAAAGAGTCCGATCGAGCTGAAATTTGGTGTGGACATTCTTCATCATGCGTTTAAGCTTCTGTGAAAATTTCATTGCATTTGGACTTGTAGAACTCGAGTTATGATCGATTCAAGTTGAAGATTTTCGTGCTCTTCGTCCTATGGATTCGTTCGAATCGATATCGTTCGAATCCATAGGGTCGAATCTGTGCTCCTGCATGTGAAGGCGATGATGTGGCGCACGTCCCTCGAATCGATCCACTTTTCGCTCCGAATTGACTGGGTCGACTCCATGTCCTTTGCAGCTTTGACTGGGTATCCTCGTGATAATGGATTCGAAGATGCGGTCCTTCGAATCGATAGGAGGGATGTTCCTTTGTATCGATCAGGACAGTCCACAGTCGATCGATACAAAGACTTCCCAACTGGATGGATTCGAAGTGCCTTACCTCGAGGGATTCGAAGAGAGGTCTTGTGCCGGATTCGAGTGGTCTTTGACTTGATGGATTCGAACCGAGGTTGGGTTTCCTGGATTCGAAGTAGTACACGTCTGATGGATTCGAACTAAGACCGGTCTACTCCATCTTTTGTCGATGATATCTTGAGCATACGAACTCGGATTGACTTGAAACTTGGATCGTTGGTTCCCACGGCTTTGCTTGACGTGCCTTATCAATTGTAGCCCGATCCGGACTCGGACAAATTTCATCGATATCCATAGCGATCCTTGCGTGTAGCTGGTCTTCGAGACGATCTGTCACCGGTTTCTAGTTAAGTCCTTGGTGTCACGGCCTTGCCAAAAGGCGGGATAACACAACCAAAATAAAAATTGCAGTGGAAAGTAAGAAGAACAAACTGACTCCTTTTCGCATTATTTTCAAAGTCCGTGATGGTCAGAAACTACACTGTAATACCCACGTTCTTATTCATGTTGTGAAGAGTGCGCTGCGGTTGGAACACAAATTACTGATAAACTGAGTGTAATGATGAGTTTGTCGTTGGTGATTCGAGGTGGCGGAATCATGGCCACTAACCAGCTTTTCATTCGAAAGCTTATTTATATAGCGTGCTATTTAGTCTAAATATATTCATTGTTTAGTAAATGAAGCCTGCGTAATTTACGCCGTCCAGGATTTTAATAGTTTGCATAGCCTATATAGTAGTCGAAATATGGGTATAACACTTGCCCCCAAATCTGCGCTTATCTATATGAGTGTGGACTTATCATTCTTCGTGTCCATCCATTCGATCACCTTATAATTCGTTCCGCATTAAAGGCTAATATTGAATTTTTTTTAAAATACACGCATATAATTTGCATCAAGTCATCCATCCATATACGAAACTATGAAACTGAGAAAATAGAATACAAACCTTGGTGCTGGAGTGATTCCAGACAGATCAAACTTCCCTAGCAATCTGCAGTCCTTTGTTAGACTTCTCTCCCCTTCAAACATCTATTGTCATTTATCATTATAACATTACATTCCTATATCATATAAACTAAAGTTCAATATTGAATATCAAAAGTACCTGAATGGAGACAACAGGCTGCTGATCTTGATAAGTGGTAAAGACTTGAGATTTCTTGGTTGGGAAGGCTGTGTTCCTTGGAATCAATTTAGTCATCACTCCTCCAACGGTTTCAATTCCAAGTGTAAGAGGTGCAACATCCAATAGAAGGATATCTACATTTCATATACACACATATAAGACATGTTCATTTTTCTAAAATGTAGTTGAGTTTCATAGAAATATATACCTTCAGTTTCATCACCACCCTCACCGCTGAGCATGCCACCTTGAACAGCGGCACCATAAGCTACAGCTTCGTCGGGGTTCACTCCCTTGTTAGGCTCTTTCCCTTCAAAGTAATTCTTTAACAGTTGCTGGACCTTCGGAATTCTGGTACTTCCACCGACTAGTACTATCTCATCGATCTGGCTCTTTTGTAAACCGGCATCTTCCATGGCTTTCTTCACGGGTCCCATCGTTTTTCTAATCAGATCGTTGTTTAGTTCTTCAAACCTGGCCCTTGTTAATAGTTCGGAGAAGTCAATGCCATCGTAGACTGACTCGGTTTCTACTCGGACTTGATGTTGGTTGCTCAATGCTCTCTTGGCTCGTTCGCATTCTCTTTTGAGCTTTCCGAGGGCTCGGTTGTCCTTGCTGAGCATCCAAAATATATATATCTCTATAGCTTCCACCAACTGCATAAAACATAGTAAAATCTGCCAACAATCATTGGTAATAATAGGAAGATATTTGATTAGTAACCAATGATTTTGAGTTTGAACCCTCTATGTATATATGAAAACCAATTATTATTATTATTATTTAAAATTTAAAAAGAACAAATATTCAAAGAAACAAAGTTTATTATCATGATTTGGTATTCATGAAAATTACCCTTAACTTCTTCCATCAAGCGAATCCTATGACTTCGATCCGACTCCAAAAGCTCAACCACATCATTGCCACTCGCAGCTGCCTCCAAGAAATATCATCAATCTCCTTCACAATCCTAACCAATGACTTTTTTGTCCTCTATGACATCTATGACATAAATATGATGAAGAAAGCAACCGATGACAACCCACTGTATAATTCCCTTTTGATAGTTTAGTACATGCTAATTTAAAGTGGAAAGAACATAATAAAATATAATAGCTCTAAATGCTAATTTTTTTTTCAAAATATCATGGCTAACAGAGGGTGATGCATGTACGAAGTATTGATACATAATCGGAAAAAAAGACGGAAAATGAAAATACCCTACTATTATTTATAGTTGTGTAAAATGAGTTCAATCAAATATACCATAGGCTGATTTGTTCAACGATTTCTTCATGGTCATCTTCTTTCCCTAGCTTCAAACGGCTGCAAATTTACACTATAATCGTCAACTAATGGAAGCACCTGGCTACTATGAAAATGGTAACATGATCTGTAAATTTACTATATATCCTATTTGTTGACTCAAGTTACTTTCATACAAGTACTCATATGGAAAAAAAAGATACGACATCTAGTAAAACAAACAGGTTGCAATGGCCATGTTTGTCTAGTAACAAAACATATACAATTTTTAGTAAAGAAGAAATGACTCATGCAGCCTTCAAACTCCACACCAAATCATATATTATATTCACTAAAGCTATCTTCATTAAAAGAAACCGAAATAATGGAATGCTGGAGTTCTATTAAACTTAGTTTACTAACATTTATGATCTGTTATAAGTAACTAAACTCTGTTTTGCTCAATTGTGTTCTGCATTGACTGCACATAATTGAAGAGAATAATACCAAGTACCTCAAGAGATCCCTGAAGAGATTTTCTTGTGAATCAAAAATAATAAATTAGTACAACATAAATTATTCAAGAGAATAATGCCAAATACCTGAAGCAGAGACAAGGTGCAACTTTTCCAGCTATTATGACTGCATTAAACCATGAACATAGTTTTTCCCCTTTTGTTCAAGGGCGTCTCTTCATCAACATATCGAAGCAGTTCACCCGCTCTCCTCAATCTAGCATCGTTATTTCTGCACTTTGCAACAACTTATCGCAGCTACTTACCTTCCCACTTCAGGCAACAACACACACTGCACGTTGCACACTGCATCATTTCCGTATCACTAACGGGCAACATCATTTCTTCGGCACTCTGCGTCAGATCAGCTACAAAACTCATCACTTCCGTATCAGTTTTCCCTTAGTATGTTTCCTTAAGGTCCTTCAGCTCCCTTCCAGTTCATGGCAACAACACATTGCATCTTCCTCTGTTTACTGTCAACTTGCTATCAACTCCTGTTGTCATGCTGCATCACTTGCCTTCTGGTGCATGCATTTGAAACATTGGCTACCGGCTGCATCTCGCCTGCTCTAATAGAGAAGCATTGTTTACCGCCTGCTTTTTGGTCCACTTCATATCACAACATTAAGGCATGCAGCGTCAAAACTTTAAATAAATACATCAGCAACCTCGTATTCATGTTGACAAACAAAAAAACAAAAATGGTTCTGTTTTTGTTTAAGTATGCCAACAATTATTTTAACTGAACTCTACTTTCATGATGTAAAATAATAAAATCAAGTATTAGGGTTGTTATGACTGGCGATCATGGAATCAATTCACAACACATAGTCAATTGCAGCCAAGATTAATATTCCATATTCTGTTCAAGCTTTTATTTATTTATTTATAAATAAGAGACCAAAGCCAAGCTAGCACAATCAACCAACTATACTCATGGCTCATTTCTTCTTAATGTACACAGCCATAGAAAATGATCATAGTTGCATACCAGTGTATACTGACCATTTGAAAGATATAAACAGAAATAATGTTCATTATTATGTTCATGTCATGATAGCTTTATGTATAAACATAATGTCTTGTAAGCAAGTGTATAAAAATAATGATGTTCATGTCTTGCTTAAATTATAAGATAAAACAACATAATATGTGATTAAACAAATAGTGGCTTATACCCAGTTATCAATAAGATGTTAACTTTATTATGCAACGCAACAATTAAATGACAAAACACCTAAAAAGAACTTAAATTATTACGCCATTAGCACATTGTTAATTGACTTGCTGCTACATTATAAGAAAGTCACTAAATGAAAATTTCATTAAAAAATTTTAAATTAATTTTTCCTTATTTCAACATGGCAAATTTGTTAACTCACAAGACCAATTTATAAGGAAATACATTTCTGGTGGATGAGAACTAAAGTATAAGTTGAAAACAATTATCCAGCAAATATAGATGATTGTTGGAGCATTTTCCAAACTTAGGCAAGCCTACTAAACTCTAAAATCTTTTTTTATTATAAAAAAAATCAACCCAGAGCCCTGATGAAATCGAAGGTATGAGATGAGCTCCCCCATAGCCTGGTCCGACCACAGACAGGAGGGTTTTAAGCTAGCCCAGCACAGAGATTTGATGCCCCCAACCATGTTAAGGATTAACGGGGACCCACCTCCACGCCTTGAAATGGAAGTAGGGCAGACGGGAATCGAACCTACGACCTGCTTACCAGGAGTCAAGTATCATACCACTGCGCCACTACTTACCAGGATATATGCGATGCTTTAAACTAAGATTTTAGAGTTTAGTTTAGTTACTGAACTCTAAAATCTTAGTTTAAAGCATCGCATATATCCACAAGACTATAAAATGGAAGTAAAAGGGAGTAAAACCACAATGCTCAATGATAAGATTACATAAGCATAATATGGTTTGGCATATAAAAGTAGATAAAGAAAAGAAAATAAGCTCCTCCTTAATGATTTTTTTCCTTCTTACTACATGTTTGTCCCGTGTGCTATAGAGTTTTCAGATGAAAATTTTGGTTTGCTAGCATAAATCTGCTAATCTTCCAATTTCCAACACAAAATTATTACAGTAACGCATATTTGCTTTATAGATGACAATAACTGAAAAAATACTCAAGTTACAGGAGTGTGAGAGCATGCATAAATAAGAAAGTTTTGGTGCAGATTCAGGTGTGTAAATAACACCAAACAGATAACACTTAGTATAAAACTAAAAGAAAGTAAAAGCTATATTTACTCTTAAAGCATTTAGATATCGAACCTTTCTCTCAATATCAAATTCGGTAAGATATTCTCTTCAAAACAAGCTATAACCTAAATAGGTAATTGAACATGGAATCAGAGTAATGGCTAACCAAGATGGTTTTGATGATGACAGAATATAACCAAATATAAGAAAATAAAATAAATCCTAACAAAAAAGGAACATAAGAACTTCAATTACAAGATGTTTGTATGCACATGAGAGCGATATTATTTTTCTTACTGTATATTCAAATTTTAATTTGTTTTTCGATATAAGATTAAAATATACCATATTCTCTTCATCTCACAAAGCGACAGAGCCTATTACATAGGTTAATTTGCACTTCTGATGGTTTAAAGGGAAATTTTCATTTAGTCATCTACAGACACAATACCGATGTGCAATCTTATAGGCGCTGCTGCAATTATGACAAAGTAACTATCTACGATAATTCAAGTAAAATTAAGCTATGATTTCAACTTACGATTTATATTGCTCGTAGGCAAATTAGCTGATAGATCATAGCCAAGTAGATCGACAAAAATCGATTTAGGGTTTCCATGCATCATTAGATCGATGGCGACATAGATGCTTATGAATAACAAGTTTTAATGTGAGGAAGATCGACGATGCGGTTTTTGCGCTATTTTTTTGATGGTTGAGTAAGAAGATGGAGATTTGGGGGTTTTTGGATAATAACGCCACAAAGTGGAAATAGGAGGGACGTGAAAATGAGAGTTGGGGAACTTTGATTTTTTTTTTCATGGATAATTAATAATTTAGCGGGATACCCAAAAATTAATGCAGCGTTTTGCCGTAAGGGAGAAATTCCAAAACATCTATGGTTGCACAGTTTACAAACGCTACTAATAGGTGCTGCTAAAATTCGGTTTTCTTGTAGTGAAATAAACAAAAAAACTCTCTTTCTCTTTTTAATGGCTTCTTAGCCTATTCTTCATGTAATTTTCTTATATGCAATTTTAATTCATACACTTTTAATTTATGTTCTTTTCTTGTTTATTTCTTCTCATGTTAGTAGTTTCGTTCTCTTTCTTTTATGCAAGTAGATTAGCTCTCCTTTTATTTTAATTAGCTCTCTTTTTCCTCTTGTTTTTGTTCTATGCTGCAATTTACATTTGTTGACATTATAACAAATATGAGAAGCTAAACCCCTTCAATTTAGGGGTAATGAAGCTCTCTTAATCATGTAGATTCAACATAGTGATTTCAGTTGATCTCTTTTTATGCTTAATGGAAATGCTTGATATGGTAAATATTTTGTTGTTTAGTTTTAAATTGATAGCCTATGTTATTGACACAAAATAGGCTATGCTTAAACAAACACAAACACAAATTACCATTTCATCTACATATGATGTTGGTAATAAAGTGGATTTTAGAATCAAAATTTGATGGTCTATATTACTAATCAATAGTATATAGATAATGTTTAGAATAGATTTTATTTTCAATTTCATTCATTTTCATGATAGTTAATAAGTGGTTTATTGGATGTGTTATAGTTTGATGGTTTATGTTGAGCTAATTAATAGGACGAATGTTCCATACTTATGATAAATACATCAACTAAATTCACTAATGGCTAAAAAAGAGAGATCATAATTTTATTACTTTGATTTATGTGATCATGAGAATGAAATTACCTCTAAATTGTCTTCTACTCTAATATTTTTATTCACTTTCTTTTTGTTAGTTTGTTACATTTTTAGCTTAACACAACTTCAAATCTTGGTTTAATTTGATTAAGTAAAATTTTAAACCAATTCAATTCCCTGTAGATCTACCCGTACTCGGCACGTACTAAAATTGTAGGCAGTGCGCTTGCGGTTATTTTTATTATAATTTTTCGGCTATTTTCTAATTGCTAGAAAGTTCGTCGATTCAATACCTGCATAAAATGGCCCCAAGAGAGAAGCATGAGTTAAATGATCAAACCGATGATTTGTTGAGAAAAGGATTAATTAGGCAGAGCCGTTCGAGTTGGAGATCAATAGTAGTTTTTGTAGCGGATCTGATGGTTTGTTAAGATTGTGCGTGGATTATAAAGAATTAAACAAGCAGACCATTCAGAATAAGTACCCCTTACCTCGCATAGAAGATATGTTTGACCAACTTCACAGGGAAAGAATATTCTTCGAATTGGACCTTGCTGCAGGTTTCCATCAGTTAAGGGTAGCGGAGGATAGTATACCTTAACTGCTTTTATAGGACCATACTTTTTCTATGAGTGGTTGGTTATGTCTTTTGGGCTGACCAATGCACCTGCATTATTTATTGACCTTATGAATATAGTTTTTAAGGATGTTTTAAATAAGTTCGTTATGACGATATTCTTATCTACTCGAAGATTGAGGAAGTGCACAAACGCCATTTGGAAGCGGTGTTAGAAACGTTAAGGAAAAACATTCTTAAGGCTAAGTTTTCTAAGTGCCACTTTTGGCAGTCAGAAGTGAGATACGTAGGTAATGCTGTGTTAGGAGATGGCATTTCAGTTGTGTGAGAAATGCGGATTACGGATCTTAAGGCTAGAACAAAACTAGAGGGGGGGTGAATAGTGTTTTGTGGATTTTCTAAATCTTTTTGAAACTTATGTAAATTTAATCACCAACAAATGCAATTCACAGACACAGATATAATCACAGAATCAGACACAGATGAAAATAATAAATAAAAGCAGTAAAGGAAAGAACACATCAGGATTTTATAATGGTTCGGAGTTACCCTACATCCAGTCCCGCACAAACGTACAGATTTCTTATCAAAAATAATCTCTCAAATACAGCCTTGATTTCAAGGCCACGAGGTACACCCTCCTATATTCGAGTCTGGAGCAAACTCTCTTGATTTACTAGGCCACAAGATCACCTAATCGATTTTCGGGGCAACAATCACACCCAATTGATTTCAAGGTTCAACCGCACCTTTTACTCAACAGTTTGATTTACAAAGTGAATAGCACTGAGATCTTATGGAGAGAGTGGCAGAGAATCAAACAAGAGATAATCAAGTTTGATTCACTTGGTATTTCGGCAGAGTATAGTTTGGGATTCTTTAGGATAAATGTGGAAGATGAAGAGAAGAGAAAACAAGTGAAATCTGATGATAAATTTGTTTAGAACTACTGGTATTTATAGGAAATCAACAGCCATATCTATTCGTGAAAGGATACGACGAATAGATACTTCATTTGAAAATTTGAATTTTGAATTTAACGGGCACTATGTCGACATGGGGGGTTGAGGGATGTCGACATGCTCTAGGCAAAATTGGTGATTTAGATTTTCTTATTAAAATTGGTTTCTATAAGTTGTCAAAACGATTTCTAAAACTTTGTAAATATATTTGAATATAGTTCAAACATATAAAAGAGTTTAGAAAGTAATTTTTAATATATATAATCTTAATCTATAAAGTGATTTAAAATCTGAGTAAATATTTTAAAGCTAAATATTTTGAACAAGAGATAGTTTAAAATCAATGACAATTTTGAAATCAAAATATTAAAAATGATAAAGATAGTTTTGAGGCTAAAATATTTCAAACAAGAGAGATGTCTTTTTGAAAAGAAGGTTTTGAAAACATTTAAAATAAGAGATATATTTTTGAAAAACATTTTTATAAAATTAGTGGATATCAAAATAGGACCACTATTTGTTCCACTAGATATTGTCGTGGGTTCCATCCCACTAGGGTTCCATCCCTTTAACAGGCTTGAAGTGGATTCCATTCCACGAATAAATTTCGAATAAAGATGTAAGTGCTTTCAAGAAGTTTTAACATAATTCTAGACTCAATACTCATCTTGTACTATTAAAATCTTGAACTCTTGATAACTTGATTTCTTGATACTCATGAGTCTTCAATCTTGATATCTTTGATCTTTAAATTCATCAGTCTTGTATCTCTATACTGTACAGTCTTCATTCTTGGTACATGCATGTTTATATCCTGCATATACATACATACATACATACACACATATATATATATATATATATATATCTAAACTATAATGTTAGTATTTATATTTTAGAACAAGTCCTAAAGTTGTTGTCTTCAAAACCATCCTTCTCAAGGACTAACAATCTCCTCCTTTTTGATGATGACAACCTATGTTTATAAAATATGCTTCTCCTTCAATAACTCCCCCTAAAACTAATAACTCCCCCTTAATCTAAGCCTAACTACTCTAACTACTCTATTTTATATTTCTCCCCCTTTGTCATCAACAAAAACTAATCCTAAACTAATATAACTCCCCTTTAGTCTTATATTGGAGTACTTGTGACAAATTAAGATGGAGTGTGTGTGTATATATATAATAACCTGAGTTAATTAATGAAAACATAACCAATATGATAGTTTAAATCCAATAAACATACACTATGTTTCATATAATTTTATACATTCCATTCAAATCAAATCAATTCTAATCAAAGCAAATCAAATCAAACAATTTAAATCAAATCAAACAATTCAAATCAAATCAAACAATTCAAAAACAAGCAATTCAAACCATAAGAAGATCAAATAATTTTAGGAACTCCAACCCATCCTTCTTCTCCAAAGATAGGATCCTTTTTAATATCTTCCCAATCTTCATTATCTTGAATTAAAGTTCCTTTAGGATTTGCATCGAGATCATCTTTGTTTAGGGCTGAAATCATCCAACAGAGGGCATAAAAATGCTTCTCTTGTTCTTTTATCATCTGCATTTGACTTAGTTCTAAGTGCCTTTGATTGCGGAGAATAAAAGTAAGTATATTCTTGAATGAATTGAGAGTTTCTTCAAAATTTTCACTTAGAGTTTGAGAAGAGGAAGCCATTTTCGATAAGTAGTTAAAAGATATAAATAGAGATAAGTAGAAATGAAGAGATTACAAATTTATGGAATAAACAGGTATTTAAATAGGTAAAAATTCGTTTAAAATGAATAGACATGAGTTAGTTATTTTAATTTCGAAATTAACAAAAAACCAAATCAGACAGTTATATGTCGACATAATGGATTGAGGTATGTCGACATGGGTATGTTAATCTATGTGTCTTCTTTGTTTTGTGAGTATGAATATATATAAACTTATATACTATACTAACATTTATTCCAGAGACACGATAAGGTAGAAAAACATAAGATAGTTAAATGATTTAATACATGAGATACTACATAACATGATAAAAGAGCAATACAAGTTCATACAAAATAAACCAGTATATCTCATCCTAGTTTTTAGAATGTGCTAGAAGATGAGGAGGGTGATGATAAGCCAATTTTCCGACCAACTTTAGCAAAGAACTTGTTCATATTAGTGGTCATTTTATCCAATTTCTTACTAACGGATCTTTTGAGAATCTGTTGATTTTCCACTATGATCTTTTGATTTTTGAGGAGTGTTTTGTTGGAAGGATTGTTAGGATATTCAATACTTTCCAAGGAGGTATCTTCATTTTCTTCATCAATTTCCATTTCCTCCCCTTCTTCTTCTTCTTCCTCATTTTCTTCCTCCATCTCTTCATGTGCCAACCTTTCATCCTTTTCGGTAAGAGATTCATATTGTTGAAATATGAAAGGAATTTTCATAAGAGAAATATTGGCATGATTAAACACTTTTCTTGAAATAAATTCTTCCCCTTTGTAATCAACACCCAAAATAATTAAAAATCCGAGTGAGATAGATTCCATGATACAAAGTATTCTCGCCCATTTCCAAATTTTTAGGACGAAGTTCATCCATAATCACTTGCTCCCAATTAATGTCATAGTGACCAAAAATGGCAAAAAGAGCTTTACAAACTTTTAAAGTCGGGTTATTGAAATTTCCCGATCTAGGATTGATAATATGTTGCAAAAGAAGATTAACAATACGTGCTTTCAGACGAAAGTTATGATTTTTAAATTCAAAGTTGTCATCTTCTTCGAAAATGTTATGAAATGTCTTACGATCATGTTCATCAATATTAAAAGTAGAAAGATCCATTCCCTAATTCTTGCAATTGAGAATGTTGCCCAAAATTTCACAATTTAAAATAATTTTAGTGCCTTTAACACTACTCCAAATTTCATTTTCATTTCCTTCATGAAAACCGCGATTCAAATTTGCATAAAACATTTTAACAAGATTTGGATAACAAACAAAATCATTTTCAGAATTGTCAAAAAGACTAAGAATATGGTTCTCTTCAAGAAGAGTATTGATTTCATATGTAGAGAAATCGCTAAAGATAACAAACTTTCCAGTATGAACTTTTTCGTAATTAGCATAGCTTATATAAGCCTTGATTGCTTCCGGATCATTATAGAGATACTTTTTAATGGTTTTAGACAGCCTCATTATGAATGGAGTGCTTGAAGAAGCCATTTTGAAGAGAGTAGAAAGTTTGAAAGAGTGAAAGAGAGTTTGAAGTTTAAAATGAAAGTGAAAAGATATGATAAGATAAGGGAAATAAATAGATATTCAATAGTCATGTTCTCTGGTCAAGAGGTACCTTTCCAGAACATTGGAGTTGGTGAAAAGGTGGAGGGAAGTTCAAAGATTTGAATTCAAATTTCTGACACGTATGTCGACATCATGGGTAGGACCATGTCGACATGGGTCAAAGAATTCATGTGACTTAATTTTCCTATATGCTTTAATCTCTATATATTTATATATTATTTTAATGTATATATATTTTTTGGAGTAATATTTAATATAATAATATTACTTTAATAAAAATATTATAATATTACAAAATAAAAATAAACATAATAAAAGATTAAAATTCAAACAAAAACAATCAATCAATTTTAAGCAAACAATTTCGACCAATATATTGTAAACGTGTACCTTTTTCTAGACTCGTATCTCTGAGAACATCGGAATCATGAATAGCCATAAAGCACATATTTGAATATTCTGTCTTCTGATCATCATCGCTTGAAGATGGGTCTGAGTCTGAATCGTCTAGTGTAGCAGTATACGCTCTCTTCCTTTTCTTTCACTACTAGAAAAGGCTTTTATTCCGACAGCAAGGAGCGACGGCTTCCGACGGCGTTCGACGGGCTGCCGGCGGTCGTCGGAAGCCGTCGGAAATTCACGAATTATAGGGCTCAGCCGAGCCTTCTTCTTCTTCATTCTCAACACGATTTTTTTAGCAAAAAATCCGCAATTCCCTTATCCAAGCTTCCAATCTCTAATTTCGAGCTTCTGGATCCTCCACGGCTGCCTAATCAAACTCTATTGCTCTCAATCTCAGGTATAATATCTTATTTTCGCCAAAAATCTAATTTTTACCCTAAATCTAGATTTGCATAAGTTGATAAATTAGGATTAATTAGTAATTGCAATTGTTTCCAATAGCGTAATAACGGTTTATAGCATCCCATGGTATACCTATTTCATATGTTATCATGAAGTTTTAAAGAGTATGTATAATTTATGATTGTGTGTATATGTAAACCATTATATATGTGTTGTTTATATCATTTTATTGTGTTAATTGGAATAAGACATGAGTTGTATAACATCTTGACTTGTATAATAATAATGAATGCACGAGTCTAAAAGAATTTGATTGTATTGGAAAATCATAATAATATTAAAGCAGCCTTAGTCGATAAAATACGCGGAACAAATGTGGTATATTAATAATTTTTTGAAATGTATTAATAAAATACGCGGGACATTTAATTAACTAATGTCCCTTAGAGAGTTTTTAGCCCTGTCCGACGAGTGTTGTACATGATCGTTATATAAGTAGTCATTTTTTTCAAAAAAACAACCATTTATATTCATCTGGTACAATGTTTGTTGGATTTGTCCCTGTATTGGACAAGTTATGAACACAGTATGCATTTACATTTTGTATACTACTTCATCTCAAACGGTTCATAAAATTTCGGTCTAACTTTTCTTTTTTGTTTCCTGCGTACACGCATTTGTGTACAATGCAGGAAACAAAAGGGAAATGCTGCCAAAATTTTATTGAATCGTTTGAGACGAAGTAATATACGAAATGTAAATGCTTACTGTGTTTGTAATGGGAAGTAGGATGCCTGACCATGGAAAAAAAATATCTTTTTGTACAAAATTTTGTATCGATACGTTAAAAAATAAAATGTGTAATATTTGAAAATATTTTTTAATTTGTGAAATATTTCTTTAAATTCAAATATTATACGACCATGAAAATAATCTTTTTTGAATTTGTATTCTTGAAAATAAATATTAAATTTTGAGCTTGTGACTCATTTTCTCAAATAGGAAAAATGATTGATTATTTTGTTGATCGGAGGAGATGAATGTACCAAAGAAAAGGACTAAGAGGATCAATAAAAGAAGATTTTTATAATGGTATAAACGTATTTGTTGAATTCGCTTTAAGTAATAACGGAAACGATCCAGAAATTCGTAGTCTGTGTAGTAGGTGTAGACATTTGAAGTATTTGTTACCAGATATTGTGAAAGTTCATTTGTGCCAAAACGGTTTCGTACCCGAGTATTATGTTTGGGATCGGCATGGAGAAGTTGTAGCAAATACTTTTTTAGAGTCTGAAAGTGTCATTAACGAAGTAGTTACGATGACCCGTATAGAAAATATGGTCGAAGATGCAACACGATTAATGTTTCCTATGGTTGAAGTTGACGACGATGATGGAAATGTTGAAGAACCAAATATTGAAGCAAAAGAAATTTATGATTTACTAGATGTTGTTAAGAAACCTATTTGGGATGGTTGTAAAAGCGGCACTCAACTGTCAGTAATCACAGAATACATTGCGATAAAGTCAAAATACAACATCACTGAAACTGGGTTTACGGCTGTTGTACAAGCTGCAAAAAGATATATGCCGCCCGATAATCTAATGTGTGAAAATCACTATAAAGTTAAAAAACTTATGTCGGCTTTTGGTTTACCTTATCAGAAAATAGATACATGTTTAAAAGGCTGCATGTTTTTTTGAAAAGAAGATGCAAACCTTAGAAATTGTAAAATTTGTAATCAGGAGAGATACAAACCAAGAAAAAAGAAGGGGAAGGAAGTTCCATACAAGCATATGCATTACTTACCTATCACTCCAAGGCTTCAAAGATTATATGCATCTTCTCTGTAACTGCATCTAATATGAGATGGCATAGTGTGAGAACGGAGGAAGAGGGTACGTTGACACATCCGGCCGATGGAGAAGCATGGAAGCATTTCGATAAAACGTATCCAAATTTTGCAGCGGAGAGTCGAAATGTTAGATTAGGATTATGTACGGATGATTTTTCGCCATTTTCTCAATTTGGTTTTAGATATTCATCCTAACCCATTATCATCACACCGTATAATTTACCTCCATGGATGTGTATGAAAACGCAATATATGTATCTTACTGTCGTTCATGGCCCCGACAATCCGACACAAGGAATTGATGTATATTTACAACCGTTGATTAAGGAGTTAAAAATACCGTGGAACGAAGGAGTAGAAACATACGATGTGTCCAAGAAGAAAATTTTTCGTATGTTTGCTTCTTTGTTGTGGACTTTAAGTGATTTTCCTGCCTATGCAATGCTTTCAGGATGGAGTATTGTCGGTCGTCTAGCATGTCCATATTACATGGATGAAACACGAGCGTTTTCCTTACCTCATGGTAAGAAAATTTCATGTTTGACTGTCATCGATATTTTTTCCATGTAAATCATCCCTTCAGAGGAGACAAGAAAAACTTTTTAGCTAATAGAGTAAAAACCAGACAACCACCGATGATATGGTCAAGCGAAGGCATATATGAACTTGTTAGGGACTATCCAAAGATATATGAAACTGGAGTGCAAACAGAAATTAAAGGCAAATCGATTGTTCATAACTGGTGCAAACAAACTATTTTTTGGGAGTTGCCGTATTGGAAACATCTTCTGCTTTGTCATAATATAGATGTGATGCACAATGAGAAAAATGTCTTTGATAATATTTTTAACACAATTTTGAATGTGAAAGGGAAGACGAAGGATGATTTGAAATCAAGACGCGATATAGAAGAATTATGCAAACGTCCTGAGCTTCATATGAAACCAAATGACAGTAAAAAACCCAAAGCATGTTACGAATTAGATAATAATCAAGTTAAAGTTGTGTTAAAATGGGTGGAAGGGTTCAGATTTCGTGATGGGATATCATCAAATCTTCATAGATGTGTTGACTTTAAAAACGGTAGATTGAGCGGAATGAAAAGCCACGACTGTCACATAATGATGGAAAATTTATTTCCTGTTATGTTCAAAAAACTACTACCGTTAAAATTTTGGAAGGTAGTAACGGAGCTTAGTATGTTTACAAAGAGCTTTGTTCGACTACTTTAAAAGTGCAACATTTACGTAAACTTGAAGTAGATATTCCTTTATTGCTCTGCAAATTAGAGAATATTGGATGAAGAAGATGCGTAAAAACTATAGGAACTCGATATCCGAAATCAAGGAATCATGTAAGAAACCACGTTGGATGGGGGAGAGCGTATGGCAAGCATGGTTGGGATACTGGGAAACCGACAAGGCGAAGGAGTATACTATTTTTTTTTTAAATTATTTGACTGGTAGTAAATATCAAAAAAAATACATGATTGATAAATAATGTATCAAATTTTGAATGTACAGGCAGAGTCGGAAAGAAACTCTGCAAACAGAAATAAAAATCCCGTCACTCATCGCGGAGGGTCGAAGTCATTTCAGCAGTATCGGCAGGAGTTGGTAAATTTACTGAATGCAAATTGTAGATAGTTTGTGCTATATAATTTTAAATGTACAGTAATTGTATGTAATCAATTTCAGGAAGTTGAGGCGCATGGTCCCATGGGCTATATGGACGTGTTTACTCGTACGCATGCTGTCGAGCATGTAAATCCGGACGGGATTGTTTCATATACATGGCACGACGATAAATCCAGCAAGAGCCATGTAAGCATATTTCATTTTATGCAGTATTAGTAATTGTTCTACTTGTTAAAATATAATGAAATAAGATACGATGATATTAATTTTTTAATGTAGGAAAAGTTTATGGAGCAGCGACAGAAACTCCTTGCTGATACGAGTCGAGATCAGCTGACGACGGATGAGGAGGATGCTATTTTTGAGTCAGTTATGGATCCATCGGAGCATGGCAGACGATACGGATTTGGCAATCAAGTGGTAAGTAAATAATATATTGGGTATCATATAAGTTTTCAAATTCAGTACTTTGGTTTTGAGTCACTTCGTTATGAAAGCATTATGCATTACCAAAATATATTAATTCGTTACTTGAATGTCATTTCAAAAAAAGAATAACGAAAAAGACATGTTATTTAATTTACTTTGCCTGATATATGCTGTACACATGCATAAATTTGTCACATTTACTGTTAAAGAGATCAAAAGCAGTGATATCTCGTAATGTAACGTACTATTATTTTTGTTAATAAATGGTTGAATCACAATTTAAAAACGACCAAAAGAACATATTTTCAAATGTATACATTATACGCATAAACTAAATTAAATACATTATCACACTGCTAATCATTCACATACCTGCACATACACTTACATAAACATGCATAAACTAAATTAAATAACATTATCACACTGCTAATCATTCACATACCTGCACATACACTTACAGAGATCACACAACTAAATTAAATATTTATTTTAAGCCAGCAGTCAGAGACGGGGTAGGCAGACTAGAGCTCAGATCGATCTAGCAGAGATCGAAGATTTGCGGGCTAGAGTGGCGCAGCTGGAGGAGCAGAACCGTCGGTAGGCCATAGAGACCATACAGTTGCTAGACCAGCATATCGCCGAGTAAATGCAGCAGTATGGTGGCCGCTTCCCTTCCTCTGCTGGCTCTGGTTCTGGAGGAGATTGATTGATTGCTTTGGTCGGTATGTTTTTTTCTGTTTTGTATGATTTGGTAGATGGTGGAGGTAGTTGTTGATTTATGTACTATGTTATGATACACTTAGCTGTTTTGTTGTTTAATTATGTAGATGTTGGGGATGTTGGGTGATGATTATGTGTTTTGACTTAATTTTATGTATTTTTTTGTTTGGTGAATTGTGTATAGTTTGGTTTTTGATATTTGGTTGGAATATTATATATTGGATTCTGCAGAATAGTGTTTGTATGGGAAATGTGGATGGAAGGCTATATTGCAGCAGAAATATAAAAAATGCAACATATTTCGAACGGCTTCCGACTGCTTTCAGGTTATATTTTTCCAACGGCTTCCGACCACTTTCAGATCAATTTTTCCAACGGCTTCCGACAAGTGTCGGAATCCATCGGAATTCGTCGGAAGCCGTCGGAAATACGAATGGCGAGATGTGTCGGAAGCCGTCAGAAACACTGCACGCCAACGCCTTATTTTCCTACAGCATTTTTCGACGACCTTCGATGGCCGCCGGCGGTTTTCTGCCGTCGGAAAATTTCTTTTTCCTTGTATTATTTGTATAATCATTGCTTGTAGGAAACTTTTGCTTATCAGGGTGCGGACAGTCTCTTTTGAGATGACATGGTTCGTCACAGTTGAAACATTTGATGTGGTTTGGTACTTCATTATGATTTCCAGAATTCCTATGATCATTCTTTTTGAAATTGTTTATCTTTCTATATTTTAGAAACTTCCAAAAATTCCTTGTCATGAAGGCTATTTCTTCATCAACATCACTTCCCGATTCTGATCCATCTGTTAATGCATTGAATGCAATTGACTTCTTTTCGAATGCCTTGCTATCTCTTCTCTCTTGCATTTGTACTTCAAATGACATTAAATTTCCAATCAATTTTTCAATCTTTAAAGTACTGATATCATTTGCTTCTTCAATTGCAAGAGTTTTCTGATCCCATTCCGGAGTAAGAGAATTTAGTATTTTTCTGACTTGATCTTCTTCGGAAAAACTTTTTCCCAATGATATTAGAGAATGCACAATATCCTGAAATCTACTATACATATCTGAAATGGACTCATTAGAATTCATTTTGAATAATTGAAACTGATTTGTGAGTATGGATATTTTGGTTTGTTTGACTTTGCTTGTTCCTTCATGAGTAACTTGCAAAGTTTTCCAGATATCATATGCAGACTTACAAACAGATACTCTATTGAATTCATTCCTATCAAGTGAACAAAATAAAATATTCATTGCTTTGGAATTATTTTGTGCAATAGTCTTTTACTCAGCAGTTCACTGTGAAAAATTAATTGTAGGTTCAGAATATTCAGTCTGTGTGATATTGCAAGTGTCTAATCCTATTGACTGTAAATATATTTTCATTCTACATGCCCAAATGCATAATTACTGCCACTAAAAAGTGGTGGTCTGGCAGTAGACTGATCCTCTACAAATGAACTAGTGATAGTGTTAACAGAACCAGTGTTGGTAGCCATTTTTTAAAAACTTTTCAAAATTCAGATTATGAAAACTTTGAAAACCTTCCTCGGATACCAAATGTGAGAAATGCGGATTACAGATCTTAAGGCTGGAACAACACTAGAGTGGGGTGAATAGTGTTTTGTGGATTTTCTAAATCTTTTTGAAACTTATGTAAATTTAATCACCAACAATTGCAATTCACAGACACAGATATAATCACAGAATCAAACACTGATGCAAATAATAAATAAAAGCAGTAAAGGAAAGAACAAACCAGGATTTTATACTGGTTCGGAGTTACCATACATCCAGTCCCACAGAAACGTACGGATTTCTTATCAAAAATAATTTTCCAGATTACACCCTCGATTTCAAGGCCAGGAGGTACACCCTCCTGTATTCGAGTCCGGGGCAAACTCTCTTGATTTACCAGGCCACAAGGTCACCTAATCGATTTCTGGGGCAACAATCACACCCAATTGATTTCAAGGGTCAACCGCACCTTTTACTCAACAGTTTGATTTACAAATAATCCTATAACTCTGAATAGCACTGAGATCTTATGGAGAGAGTGGCAGAGAATCAAACAAGAGATAATCAAGTTTGATTCACTTGGTATTTCGACAGAGTATAGTTTGGGATTCTTTAGGAAAAATGTGGAAGATGAAGAGAAGAGAAAACAAGTGAAATTTGATGATAAATTCGTTTAGAATTACTGGTATTTATAGGAAATCAACAGCCATATCTATTCATGAAAGGATACGACGAATAGACACTTCTTTTGAAAATTTGAATTTTGAATTTAACGGGCACCATGTCGACATGGGGGTTTGAGGGATGTCGACATGCTCTAGGAAAAATTGGTGATTTTGATTTTCTTATTAAAATTGGTTTCTATAATTTGTCAAAACAATTTCTAAAACTTTGTAAATATATTTGAATATAGTTTAAACATATAAAAGAGTTTAGAAAGTAATTTTTAATATATATAATCTTAGTCTATAAAGTGATTTAAAATCTGAGTAAATATTTTAAAGCTAAATATTTAAAACAAGAGATAGTTTAAAATCAATGACAATTTTGAAATCAAAATATTAAAAATGATAAAGATAGTTTTAAGGCTAAAATATTTCAAACAAGAGAGATGTCCTTTTGAAAAGAAGGTTTTGAAAACATTTAAAATAAGAGATATATTTTGAAAAACGTTTTTATAAAATTAGTGGATATCAATGTGATAAATGCGGATTAAGGATCTTAAGGCTAGAATTAACACTAGAGGGGGGTGAATAGTGTTTTAAGAAATTTGTTAATCCTTTTGAGTTTATCTTAATTTTTTAACAATGTATACACTAATCAGACACAGATATGAACACAAAATCAAACATAGATGCAAATATAAAGTAAAAGCAGTAAAGGAAAGAACACACCGAATTTTATACTGGTTCGGAGTTACCCTACATCCAGTCCCGCAACACAAGTACGGATTTCCTTTCGAAAACAATTCTTACAAATACAACCCTCGGTTTTAAGGCTACGAGGTACACCCTCCAGAATCACAATCCTCTGGGTAGAGATACTTGATTTCCGGGGCAACAAGTTCACCCAATTGATTTCCAGGGCTACAATCACACCTTCTCTCGCTTGATTGATTTCCAAGGCTACAATCACACCTTTTCTCGCTAGATAGATTACAAAGAAGTCTATAACTCAAATTAGCACTTGGATCTTGTAAAGATAGTGGAGAGAATCAAAACCAAAAATTATCTAGTTAGATTCGATATTGATTTCGGTAGAGTAATGGTGTAATTTGTAAATAAGAAAGTGGAGAAGAAGAAGAGAAGTTAAATCAGAGAAAAAGTCATTAAAATTCGTTGAAAACACCCTTTATTTATAGTAGATCAATAGTTATGTCCATTGGTGAAGGGATGTGGCGAATAAACACTTCTTTTTAAAAAACAATTTAACTGTCACCATGTCGACAGGGGTACATGTGACCATGTCGACATGCCCTTGTAATTTTTGGTGATTTGTTTTTCTTTGAAAATAATTTCTATATTAAATTATACTTATATTTAAACTTTATAAATATACTTATATATAGTTATAATACATAAATAACTATAGAGAACAATATTGAAATATATATAATAATTTTCTATACTTTTATATTTAAATCTTAAGTATAAATATATAAAACAGCTAAATATATTAATATCAGAATTATAGTTTAAAAACTTAGGATAATAATTTAAAATCAAAGATATTTAAAATTAAGAATATTTTTTAGGCTAAAATATATTGAAAAACCAGAACATATGATTTTGGTTTTTAAACAGGAATATTTAAAATCATTTTGAAAAACAAGCTATATATATTTTGAAATAAAAGTAAGTGGATACAAAAAGATGTTCCACTAGATTTTTCGTAGGTTCCATCCCTTTAATGAGCACGAAGTGGATTCCATTCCATGAATAAAATAGATTTTAAGATGTCAGTGCCTTTCTATGAGTTTTAACAATATTTCTAACTATATAACTTATCTTAGAAACTTGAACTCTTGAAATACTTGATACTCATGAGTCTTGAATCTTGATTTCTTCAATCTTTGATCTTGAATCTTTATACTGTACTGTTCTTCATTCTTTAGTACCTGCAAACATATTTATATATATCTACACAATAATGTTAATATTATATATTTTATAATCAAATTCTAAATAAGGTTGTTGTCATCAAAACCAACTCCTCAGGGACTAACAATCTCCCCCTTTTTGATGATGACAACCTTTGTTTATAAAATATCACTTCTATCCTAATACTTCTAATAACTCCCCCTTAATCTATGCCTAACTATCCTATTTTATACTTCTCCCCCTTTGTCATCAACAAAAACCATATAACTCCATAATTATAATACTATATAATTCTATATAACTCTATATAACTCTATATAACTCCCCCTGAAACTAAGACTACATTACTTGTGATTATAACGATAGTGTTATCATACATAATTAATACTAAACTTTAAACTAAACTCATAATAACTACTTTTCCTAACTACTAAACTATTTATTCAAAAGATAAGAGAATATACGAATAAGGGAACACAATTTATTTATTAATTATATATTTGTTTATATTTACATATTCGTAGAGAATGTAAAAACAAACAACAAATAGAAAGAAAGAGAAAAACTAATGTGAGTCTTTGAACATAGGAGATCTATGAACCGAACAATTTGGATAGTGGAAACAGAAATTTCCACGTTGTTCGACAAGATTTCCATCTTTGTCAAAGCACACTTCGCCAACACAAACGACTTTGTCGTTATCTTCCACAATCTCTTCTTCCATGGGTGCTACTTCTTCTTCTTCACTTTCCTCTTGATCATGTTCTTCTGAAGAGTCGTCGTCAATCATGATTGGGTTAGCGTGATTATGCATAAGAAATTTTTGCAAATTCCTAAGGATTTTGCCTTGCCTCTCTTGTTCTTTAGTCATTCAAAGTTGCATCACTTGGATTTCAGTCATTAACTGAAGGGTATCTTTCAGAGAATCCTATATTTTCGTTACACGAGTGAGCGTTGATTGTTGACACGGACCAAAAGTAGGCGATGGGAACAAAAAAGTTGATTTTATGTTTGATTTGGAAGAGGAAGCCATTGATAAATTGATTTAAGAAGATAAAACAGAAAGAGAACAGAGAGAATGAAGGAAATTTCGAAATAGGAAAAATCTATAACCACTTATTTGAATTTCGGTGGGAAAAAAATTTAAAATTAAAAACGTTATATGTCGACATGGGTCCAGGAGGGATATTGTAATGTTTTGACTTTTCGACGCTTGAAAGTCGACATTAATACGTCCACTATATCAAATGCCGCGCAATCAAATGCCGGAAAACCGAACCGTTAGGGTTAAAAAGCAGAGGTAGAAAAAGACAGAAGAAAAGAAAGAACAGAAAAACACAGAAACGGAAACAATATTAGAATCTCACATTTCGCAGCGGAACAATATATAATAGATAAATCAATAATCTTTACAACAAAGACTATATCAGTTTATACATACATCAATCAGAGTCAATATACAACTCGATACAACAATGGACAGTTATATAAACTTGTCCTCATACAGAATACACAGCGGAATAAAATAACAAGTACGGTAGTAAGCTTCGCCATCCAGCTTGCTCCCAAAGCTCCAGAATATCCAGAATATCCTGATAAACTAACTCTAGGCTGCCCGTGTGGAAAATTATGGGCACCCAGAGTTTAGAAGGGAACAATAAACTCCGAGTCAGTCATTGTGACTGGTGTGAGATCGTAAAACAGTTATTTTCATAAAGAAAATAAAATAGATTCGCAATGCTTTTGGAAAATGAAACTACCATAAGACCTCCCACCACACACACAATGCAAACGCAGAATTGGAGGAGATTTCTTCTTATGATAGTCAAAGATGCTTACTACGCCAATCATTGGATTATTATTATTAATGTCTAGTGTAGAAAACATTTCGAAAGTAGAATATTAATCTTAGCCAGCATAGGTACCATTATACTATGCCTACTATAGCTGCTATGTTAAATAGCAGGTTCTACAATTAAAACCGTACAAGGTTCGTATTGGAAGATGGATTTTCCAACAAATGGTCAGGCTAAGGAACTTCCTTTCCGACTGCCACATGGGATCGCCTCTGGCTGGACGTCCCGAGAGACAAACTGCTCTCTGCCAAACAAGGTCGGGTTACCCCTGTAACTAGGTAACTCACGAATATGTCATCCCCCGGTCCTTTGGGACCTTTATCCGAGCGCTCGGTAACCATCATCATGCATAAAAATAAGGTGTGTCCACATGAGTAAGTATCTGGGCTCCATACCATGATACCACCCCTTTCCAGAAGGAAATGACATACCCTAAAGGGCGCGACCCTCATAACCTTGCCGCAACATTCCTGTTTCGACCATTTCCGGGTTGTTGAGGCCCTGACGAAGTCTCGTCCACAAAGCTACGCTTTTTCACAAAGCCGTGCTTTGATCACAAATGATCAAATAAATGATCATCGTCACAGCAACACTCAGCATGCCACACTACCAAATTGGGAATATATCGCTGATAAATTTCAACTACATAACCTCTGAGCTCGTACGTCTCAGAGAAGGATGTTAAGCTAAGAGAATAAATTCTGCGCCACCAACAGAAATGTATTTGAAAGAAATCAGCTTTATATCTCAAAATGTAATGTCAGACACGTAACCAGACAAGTCTGTTCCGGGTTCGAACAGAACCGAAGGCACTTCCAAAGAAGCCCTTGCAAATCCGGATATTCACAATCCCGATAAAACTTCCTATCACAAAGGAAATCTCAATACCGTAGCTAACGGTGTAGAGACAATCGATAGGTCATCCTATCGTTTTCACAAATACCCGGTCTTCATCACCGGTCTTCAATACGATCCATATCGTCGTATCATTATTCGGAATGGGTTATCTGACACAAAGGTCCTTTCCCGGCTAAACCGAATAACAAGCGTTTGTTTTTAAAAACAAATTCAAATGCCATTTCAAAGGCAATATTGATAGTCGGTGATTTAACTATCAACAATATTCATAACTATCATCAGATTCAATAATTTTCCCAAATTATTAGATTTCAAATATCTTCCCGATATATGGTTTATACTTCAACCATTTGAAAATAATTTCCCAATCACATTCATTTAAGCCTTTTAAATAAATCCTTATCGATTTATTTTAAATTTACATTCCAAAACTGTAAATTCATTTCCACACTTCATCACTTTGAAAACCGATTCCAAATCATATTTTTCACACTTTAAAAATAAATCAACGTTTATTTTTAAAACAAATTCCCCTTTTCTTTATAAATTCTATTCGGAATTTACATTCTCAAATATTCACTTTCAACACCAAATCGGCTTTCAAATTGATTTCTCAATTTTATTTCAAACTCCAAATCAAATTCCAAATTGTTTTCTAAATTTACTTCAACACCGAATCAAATTTCAAATTGATTCAAATTTTAATCCCAAATACCAAATCATTTTACAAATCGATTTACACATTTATTCTCAACACCAAAAATCGATTTTCATTCAAACACCAAATAGATTTTTATATCGATTTCCCAAAGATTTATTTCTTCAATACAAAATCAATTATCAATTGGATTTCAACAAATTTATTGTCTTTAAAATAAATTCCTTTATATTTTCCAAACCATTTAAAATTCCATTTCAAATAAATTTTCCAATCTTCGAATAATACTATTCAAAATTCATATATAAAAATCTTTTCCCATATCTTGGAATTTATTCAATAATATTTCGACAATCCATTTTAATACTCTAAAATTCCTTCTTTCAAATAAATTAAATTCTTAAAAATAAATTCATTTAAAGTTTTCCACTTTAATTTAAAAATCCAATTTATATTCATTTCTGGTATCCAACGATACCAAAATACATTCGGCTAAATTTTAGCCTTCAACAATTTCAATTATCAACAAATCATCCCCAGATTATCAATAAATCACATCATTCACATATGAAATAATATTCAAACAATTTGAGGAATCCAGTTGGATCCCTCCAACCTGTTTCCCTGCATCCACAGATGTTAGCACAATACCAATTCCACTTCGAGGTGGAATATCGAGGTATATAGGATTTTATAAAAATATCATCCGCTTACTAACGGCGCAATAGGGTCTCATCCGCTATACAGTGCGGGAAATCAATCAATCCAATATATACATATGCCAATATGTATATATTGCTATATATATAGATATATCCTACTATATCTAATATCACATCCAAACAGTCAATCAATCAAATCAAAAACTGTAAAATCAAATTTTCCTTCGAGTGAGAAAATCTCACCTTTGCTTTTCAATTCGCAATCCAATCCATTTTGACTTGATTTCACCATTTTTAGACCTTATATAAACATTTGATAATTTGTTAATATTCGAACCAACGAATAATTAAATTCGCTTTTAATTTAATTTAATTAACTAATAATTTGTATTTTTAAATCAATTCATAGATTTCAAAAATCAAATTTTCATATGAACTTCCATAAATTCAAAATTCCTATATTTCCAACCTTGTATATATATATTTTGTTTACATATATGGGTATATCTGATTTAATTTAAATAAAACTGTTTTATACTTGCTGTTAAATTCCGATAAGTGAATAATAAACAACAGTTTATTTACAAGTTTAAACTTAAGTAATATTAAATCTAAAACGTTTGAAATAAAATTACCTTAATCTGCTCGAACGACCTCTGCATTCAAACTACACGAGACTACCAAGATTTCTGAGCCATCTCCCCTCGCGAACGTCGCCGCACTCAATTCCACTACGCTCGGCATCGAGCTGCTCCACCACCTAACTGTCGCATCCATCGCGACCATCCAGTCGAGCCGCTGACCACGCCTGCTTTCCAAAATCAGAGCTCACGACTTTGCCTCGATCTCGACGCCATCATCGGCTTCGACCACGAGCTCGCGATGCTCTAGCTCGACCCCTCACGCGAGCGCGCCTCGCTCGAACTCAGTCCATGCCCCCAGCCTTGCTCGCCCCCAAGTCTCGCGACACATACGCTGCCGATCGAACGAGATAACTTCGTTCCCCTTGTCGCCGCCGCACCTCGAAATCGCAAGCTCGGCCATTATTTCGTTTTGATTTTGAATTTAGGAAAAGGGAATGACTTCATTTAATTGAAATGAAGAGGAAGCTGGTTTGTTTTATACTTCGGCCATTTGATTTTAAACTGCTTCGGAACGAGATATTTTCTTTTGTTATCTGGCTTCAGAACGAAGAAAATGTTTCATTCTATTTTTCTTTGAAATGAATACGCGTGTAAGAAAAAAAATATAAAAAGTGACGTGTGTTAAAAATGAAGGACAAGTGTTGAAAATAGAAGCAACGTGTTCAAGTTACGTAACTAAAATTCAAATTGCCTTGGTTTCACAATTAAAAATTTCGATCTAAATTCCAACGCGTTTATATATCATACGCTCACACAACAACTCCAAATACTATGAAATTTGAAATCCGATAATAATACAATATTACGGATCCAATGAAACTGGTTTTGTCGAATTCCGAGACTGTGCCCCGGACCGCTATTTTTAAATTCAATTTAAACAACAAAATTTCAAAACTGAACAAAACAGTTTCAAATTAAATTATGAAACTCTTATTATCTTCATTATAATCAATATGAATTTTTCTGAGCCTTAATATTATTTTTAATCAGCTCAAAACCGAAGATTCAAATTTTTACCCAGATTTAATTATTAAATTCAATAATTTAATCGCCCAATTTACTCTGATAATTGAATTTCAGATTAAACCATCATTCGAATATTTAAACTAAATTAAATATTCACATTTCAAATGTCAAAAATTCAGGATCGTTACAATCTTCCCCCCTTAAAAGAATTTCATCCCGAAATTACAAGTAAAGAAGAATGCTCCAATTCCCATTAACTATTTTCTTAAATCCAAATAGTTTTAACAAATTTTCAAACCCAAATCTTTTTATTAAAGATTTGTTATCATTTCAGTTAACCTTCCAAACATTTTCATAGTTTCAAACAACTTTATTTTACTTCACAATTCAAATTTAAATTTAAATTCAAATTGTAAACTTTCAAAATTTTCTCAAAATTTTTCTAACACTCTAAATTTCCGAGAAATTTCGCCAGCGTCTTCTTTGCACGGCTAACAAGGTACGACTACAAAACGTCCCTACGGACCCTCAGATTTTAAAAAGAAAACAAAATGCCAAGTGGCAAAACCAGAATCTCATCAAATTTCATACTGAAATTTAAATACATACCTTTGCCGAGCAAATTCAAATTTATCTTCAAAATCAAAATCCAAAATCCATATTTCTTAGCCTTTACAATTCCTGTATATTTTACTTAACAGCAATATCCAAATTTACTTATTGGATTTCCATTATCGATTTACTTAAGAATTTCATTCATTCATTTCTTAAATGTAATATAAGCATTTCTTATATTCGTTTTCACTTCACGAACAAAGTTGTATATTCATTTCCTTATACTTTGCATTTTCAATATCATTTGAATTCAATTGACAATTTCAACTCTATTTGAATTCATCTTACTTTCGAATTTTCATTCAGATTTTCATTTCAAATTTTACTTGAATTCGATTCATCTTCTAATTCGAATATTGAGTTTTATTCACTTTTATCTCAATTTCAAATTTTAAATCTTTTGTCGTTAGTGAAAAATTTCCAAAAATTTCAAAATTTTCTAACTCCCAAAATTTTCGGAAAATTTTGGCGAAGTCTCCTTTGTACGGAGGAGCTTTTGCAATTTGACAAAAAGTATAAATATATATACATCGATCCACTCGGTCGGAACAGCAGAAAACAGTTCATATTTCCTATTTTTATTGCGTAGGCGTACCGTTTTAGCATTTTAAGCAAAGCGGTTATTTTTAAGCATTTCGCGGAATCAAAATGCAGCTAAACGGCTTCCAAACACCTGCACTTACTCAATTTAAACACGTAAGTGACAAATATAAGAAATTCATTAACACTTCACTTATTCCAATAGCAAATACATAGATTTCGTTAGCAATACATCCAAAATCATTTCCAATAAGCAATTTATCAAGTTTCAATATAAATCTTCCATATACACATTATATTTATTTTCAATTTGCTACTTCGGTTAATATCTACTTATATTTAAACTGGATTTCCAATTCCATTCGAATTCAATTTACCTTTCATTTATAATTATTGAATTCAATTCATTTCCAAATCATATTTACTTTGTCATCCCTTCAATTAGTTTCACTTACTAATTTTATTTCAATACTTCACTTTGTTTATCAAAAATCAAATTAAATTTCCAATATTCAACTTGAATTCCATTTACCAACCAATTCAAAACAAAGTTCAATATTCAGTTTAAATTTAATTTACTTGCAATTGTAAATTCCATTCATTCATTTGGAAATTTATTTCTACCTACTTGAATTTTTATCTGCAAATTCGAAGCATTCTGAATTTAGCCCACAACTAAATTTTAATTCAACTAATTCAACTTTCAATTCATTATTTCATGAATTAATTAATTTTCATATTAATTTACTTGAATTCAATTTACAATTTCAATCTTTGATTTTATTTTTTCATTCATCAATTAATTCAATTAATACATTGGCTTATCCTTTTTAAATTTCAATTTTCATTCTCAATTCATCTCGAATTCACTTAATTTATAACAAGAAAATTACAATTAATTTCTGCTTACTTGAATTTATTTGCAAATTCAACCCATTTTAAATTTAGTTCACAACTCATCTTTTAATTTAACAAACTTCCAATTCATTACTTTATGAATTAACAATTTATCAAGTTAGTTTACTTGAATTCAATCCACTTTATCTTATTTATTTTCCAAGTTTGGATTTTTATTCAACTTTATTCAAATCAAATTTCGTTCCATTTCTTTAATTCATTTATTTACAAATGTAAACTCATTTGTTCATTCACAAATTCATTCATTTTCAATTTGAATCTCATTCCAATCAAACTTTAAGTATTTTATAAGTTATCAACTTATTTTACATTCCATTTGTGAATTTTATTTTCAAATATTTTCTTGGAATTCTATTTCAATTATAAATCTCATTTACCATTACTTTTACAATTTCATTCGTATATGAATTCATTTCCTCATTTTTCAATCCATATTTATAAATTTCAATTGTTAAATGAATTTATCTTCAATCTTTGGTTATACATTTTATTTCTTATTTAATTTCAATATAACAATGATAATATTTCAATGTTATTACCTCCTAACAACCAAACATCCATATATTATGATAATTCATAGAAAATGATTTCTTTTCTACAAAAATAGTTTTGGGTAAAATTATTTCATTTACCCTATTTTTAAAACAATACTGTGTCAGATTACCTTGTTTAAGAGTTTAGAAACCCCTATCGATTACAGTTAGCTAGACTGCACCGACCAGAATCTATAAACAATCAACCGATAAGTCAACACAATACAAAACAAAATTTATATTCACTAATAAATACGCGCTCATATCTATTATTACACTCAACTCATTCTAGAGTACTACTGACTCTATCTCTAATGAGTAACATCCAACAGAGCAGGGTTGTTGCTTAACCGGATGCTATGATACCAAATGTAAGTCGACATTAATACGTCCAATATATCAAATGCCGCGCAACCAAATATCGGAAAACCGAACCATTAGGGTTAAAAAGCAGAGGTAGAAAAAGACAGAAGAAAAGAAAGAACAGAAAAACATAGAAACGGAAACAATATTAGAATCTCACATTTCGCAGCGGAACAATATATAATAGATAAATCAATAATCTTTACAACAAAGACTATATCAATTTATACATACATCAATCAGAGTCAATATACAACTCGATACAACAATGGACAGTTATATAAACTTGTCCACATACAGAATACACAGCGGAATAAAATAACAAGTACGGTAGTACGCTTCGCCATCCAGCTTGCTCCCAAAGCTCCAGAATATCCAGAATATCCTGATAAACTAATTCTAGGCTGCCCGTGTGGAAAATTATGGGCACCCAGAGTTTAGAAGGGAACAATAAACTCCGAGTCAGTCATGGTGACTGGCGTGAGATCGTAAAACAGTTATTTTCATAAAGAAAATAAAATAGATTCGCAATGCTTTTGGAAAATGAAACTACCATAAGACCTCCCACCACACACACAATGCAAACGCAGAATTGGAGGAGATTTCTTCTTATGATAGTAAAAGATGCTTACTACGCCAATCATTGGATTATTATTATTAATGTCTAGTGTAGAAAACATTTCGAAAGTAGAATATTAATCTTAGCCAGCATAGGTACCATTATACTATGCCTACTATAGCTGCTATGTTAAATAGCAGGTTCTACAATTAAAACCGTACAAGGTTCGTATTGGAAGATGGATTTTCCAACAAATGGTCAGGCTAAGGAACTTCCTTTCCGACGGCCACATGGGATCGCCTCTGGCTGGACGTCCCGAGAGACAAACTGCTCTCTGCCAAACAAGGTCGGGTTACCCCTGTAACTAGGTAACTCACGAATATGTCATCCCTCGGTCCTTTGGGACCTTTATCCGAGCGCTCGGTAACCATCATCACGCATAAAAATAAGGTGTGTCCACATGAGTAAGTATCTGGGCTCCATACCATGATACCACCCCTTTCCAGAAGGAAATGACATACCCTAAAGGGCGCGACCCTCATAACCTTGCCGCAACATTCCTGTTTCGACCATTTCCGGGTTGTTGAGGCCCTGACGAAGTCTCGTCCACAAAGCTACGCTTTTTCACAAAGCCGTGCTTTGATCACAAATGATCAAATAAATGATCATCGTCACAGCAACACTCAGCATGCCACACTACCAAATTGGGAATATATTGCTGATAAATTTCAACTACATAACCTCTGAGCTCGTACGTCTCAGAGAAGGGTGTTAAGCTAAGAGAATAAATTCTGCGCCACCAACAGAAATGTATTTGAAAGAAATCAGCTTTATATCTCAAAATGTAATGTCAGACACGTAACCAGACAAGTTTGTTCCGGGTTCGAACAGAACCGAAGGCACTTCCAAAGAAGCCCTTGCAAATTCGGATATTCACAATCCTGATAAAACTTCCTATCACAAAGGAAATCTCAATACCGTAGCTAACGGTGCAGAGACAATCGATAGGTCATCCTATCGTTTTCACAAATACCCGGTCTTCATCACCGGTCTTCAATACGATCCATATCGTCGTATCATTATTCGGAATGGGTTATCTGACACAAAGGTCCTTTCCCAGCTAAACCGAATAACAAGCGTTTGTTTTTAAAAACAAATTCAAATGCCATTTCAAAGGCAATATTGATAGTCGGTGATTTAACTATCAACAATATTCATAACAATCATCAGATTCAATAATTTTCCCAAATTATTAGATTTCAAATATCTTCCCGATATATGGTTTATACTTCAACCATTTGAAAACAATTTCCAAATCACATTCATTTAAGCCTTTTAAATAAATCCTTATCGATTTATTTTAAATTTACATTCCAAAACTGTAAATTCATTTCCACACTTCATCACTTTGAAAACCGATTCCAAATCATATTTTTCACACTTTAAAAATAAATCAACGTTTATTTTTAAAACAAATTCCCCTTTTCTTTATAAATTCTATTCGGAATTTACATTCTCAAATATTCACTTTCAACACCAAATCGGCTTTCAAATTGATTTCTCAATTTTATTTCAAACTCCAAATCAAATTCCAAATTGATTTCTAAATTTACTTCAACACCGAATCAAATTTCAAATTGATTCAAATTTTAATCCCAAATACCAAATCATTTTACAAATCGATTTACACATTTATTCTCAACACCAAAAATCGATTTTCATTCAAACACCAAATAGATTTTTATATCGATTTCCCAAAGATTTATTTCTTCAATACAAAATCAATTATCAATTAGATTTCAACAAATTTATTGTCTTTAAAATAAATTCCTTTATATTTTCCAAACCATTTAAAATTCCATTTCAAATAAATTTTCCAATCTTCGAATAATACTATTCAAAATTCATTTATAAAAATCTTTTCCCATATTTATTCAATAATATTTCGACAATCCATTTTAATACTCTAAAATTCCTTCTTTCAAATAAATTCAATTCTTAAAAATAAATTCATTTAAAGTTTTCCACTTTAATTTAAAAGTCCAATTTATATTCATTTCTGGTATCCAACGATACCAAAATACATTCGGCTAAATTTTAGCCTTCAACAATTTCAATTATCAACAAATCATCCCCAGATTATCAATAAATCACATCATTCACATATGAAATAATATTCAAACAATTTGAGGAATCCAGTTGGATCCCTCCAACCTGTTTCCCTGCATCCACAGATGTTAGCACAATACCAATTCCACTTCGAGGTGGAATATCGCGGTATATAGGATTTTATAAAAATATCATCCGCTTACTAACGGCGCAATAGGGTCTCATCCGCTATACAGTGCGGGAAATCAATCAATCCAATATATACATATGCCCATATGTATATATTGCTATATATATAGATATATCCTACTATATCTAATATCACATCCAAACAGTCAATCAATCAAATCAATAACTGTAAAATCAAATTTTCCTTCGAGTGAGAAAATCTCACCTTTGCTTTTCAATTCGCAATCCAATCCATTTTGACTTGATTTCACCATTTTTAAACCTTGTATAAAAATTTGATAATTTGTTAATATTCGAACCAACGAATAATTAAATTCGCTTTTAATTTAATTTAATTAACTAATAATTTGTATTTTTAAATCAATTCATAGATTTCAAAAATCAAATTTTCATATGAACTTCCATAAATTCAAAATTCCTATATTTCCAACCTTGTATATATATATTTTGTTTACATATATGGGTATATCTGATTTAATTTAAACAAAACTGTTTTATACTTACTGTTAAATTCCGATAAGTGAATAATAAACAACAGTTTATTTACAAGTTTAAACTTAAGTAATATTAAATCTAAAACGTTTGAAATAAAATTACCTTAATCTGCTCGAACGACCTCTGCATTCAAACTACACGAGACTACCAAGATTTCTGAGCCATCTCCCCTCGCGAACGTCGCCGCACTCAATTCCACTACGCTCGGCATCGAGCTGCTCCACCACCTAACTGTCGCATCCATCGCGACCATCCAGTCGAGCCGCTGACCATGCCTGCTTCCCAAAAATCGGAGCTCACGACTTTGCCTCGATCTCGACGCCATCATTGGCTTCGACCATGAGCTCGCGATGCTCTAGCTCGACCCCTCACGCGAGCGCGCCTCGCTCGAACTCAGTCCATGCCCCCAGCCTTGCTCGCCCCCAAGTCTCGCGACACATACGCCGCCGATCGAACGAGATAACTTCGTTCCCCTTGTCGCCGCCGCACCTCGAAATCGCAAGCTCGGCCATTATTTCGTTTTGATTTTGAATTTAGGAAAAGGGAATGACTTCGTTTAATTGAAATGAAGAGGAAGCTGGTTTGTTTTATACTTCGGCCATTTGATTTTAAACTGCTTTGGAACAAGATATTTTCTTTTGTTATCTGGCTTCAGAACGAAGAAAATGTTTCATTCTATTTTTCTTTGAAATGAATACGCATGTAAGAAAAAAAATATAAAAAGTGACGCGTGTTAAAAATGAAGGACAAGTGTTGAAAATAGAAGCAACGTGTTCAAGTTACGTAACTAAAATTCAAATTGCCTTGGTTTCACAATTAAAAATTTCGATCTAAATTCCGACGCGTTTATATATCATACGCTCACACAACAACTCCAAATATTACGAAATTTGAAATCCGATAATAATACAATATTACGGATCCAATGGAACTGGTTTTGTCGAATTCCGAGACTGTGCCCCGGACTGCTATTTTTAAATTCAATTTAAACAACAAAATTTCAAAACTGAACAAAACAGTTTCAAATTAAATTCTGAAACTCTTATTATCTTCAGTATAATCAATATGAATTTTTCTGAGCCTTAATATTATTTTTAATCAGCTCAAAACTGAAGATTCAAATTTTTACCCAGATTTAATAATTAAATTCAATAATTTAATCGCCCAATTTACTCTGATAATTGAATTTCAGATTAAACCATCATTCGAATATTTAAACTAAATTAAATATTCACATTTCAAATGTCAAAAATTCAGGATCGTTACAGATATCGACATGGGTCTTGAATTTTTACCTATTTAATTTATTTTGAATTAATTTTGAATTATACTATGTTATTTATATTTTATATTTCAGTTAATGAACAAATACCTAATTCTCTTCTTAATTTAGTAAATGTAGATTCATTTAAGGGTTTTGTTAAGATATCAGCAATTTGATTTTCAGAATTGATATAGTCGAGAGTAATTACTTCTCTACTTATATTATCTCTAAGAAAATGATGTCGAATATCAATATGTTTAGTTCGAGCATGATGAGTAGGATTTTTAGATAAATTTATTGCACTAGTATTATCACAATAAATTGGTGATTTTGAAATATTTAAACCAAAATCTTTTAAAGTTTGTTGCATATATATTACTTGAGAACAAGCCAAAGCAGCAGAAATATACTCTGCTTCAGTTGTTGATAGAGAAACTGTATTTTGCTTTTTACTAAACCAGGAAACCAGAGAATGTCCCAAAAAGTGACAAGTTCCACTTGTACTTTTTCGGTCTGATTTACATCCAGCATAGTCAGCATCACAGTATGATATTAAATCAAATGAATCATTTTTAGGATAAAATAAGCCATAATCAGAGGTGTGTTTAATATATCTTATGATACGTTCAAGCTTTTAAGTGAGTTTCTTTAGGATGAGATTGATATCTTGCACAGAGACATACACTATGCATGATATCAGGTCTACTAGCAGTGATATAGAGCAATGATCCGATCATTCCTCTATACAACTTTTGATCTACATCTTTCGAGAGATCTTCTTTACATAGATATTCATTGGTTGCCATGGGAGTAGGTTTTCCACTCGCAGTAGTCAATCCAAATTTATTAACTAGTTCTTTAGCATATTTTTCTTGACTAATAAAAATACCATTATCTAACTGTTTTATTTGCAATCCTAGAAAGAAGTTTAATTCACCCATATGACTCATCTCAAACTCTTTTGTCATTATTTTAGAAAATTCTTTATTCATTTTGAAGTTAGTTGAACTAAAAATGATATCATCTACATATACTTGAACTAGTTGAATATCATTTTTATTTCTTTTAATAAAAAGAGTATTGTCTATTTTACCAATTTCAAAATTTGATTGTAATAAATAAGATCTTAGTCTATCATACCAGGCTCTAGGAGCTTGTTTTAGACCATATAAAGCTTTTTTAAGTTTGTACACATGGTTTGGTAATTTTTCATCTTCAAAAAGTGGTGGTTGTTCAACATATACTTCTTCTTTTACAAATCCATTTAAAAATGCACTTTTAACATCCATTTGAAATAATTTGAAATTATTATGATTTGCGAAAGCAAGTAGAATCCTAATGGCTTCTAATCTTGCTACAGGAGCAAAGGTTTCGTCATAATCTATACCTTCTTCTTGACAATAACCTTGGGCGACTAATCGTGCTTTATTTCTAACGACCTCACCTTGTTCATTCATTTTATTTTTATAGACCCATTTAGTTCCAATTATAGTTTTATCTTCAGGTCTAGGAACAAGTTCCCAAACTTCATTTCTAGTGAATTGATTTAATTCATCTTGCATAGCCAAAATCCATGAATCATCAGTTGATGCTTCTTTAGGATTTTTGGGTTCAATAGATGATATAAATGCTACATTACTCATTTTACTTAGTTGATTTCTAGTTGTAATAATAGATTGCATATCTCCTATTATATTTTCAATAGGATGATCTTTTAAAAGTTTAATCCTTTTATTAGGATGATAAATTTCATTATTAATTTCGGTTGATTCCTGATTTTGAGTAATTAAATCTTCTTCATCATTTGTAATTTCAAAATCATTTAAATTTTCATCAAACGAAACATGCATTGTTTCTTCGATGGTGTTAGATCTTAAATTAAAAACTCTATAAGCTTTACTTCCATTAGAATATCCGATAAAGATTCCTTTGTTGGATTTAGAATCAAATTTATCCAAAAAATATTTTGTATTTGAAATAAAGCATTTACTTCTAAAAATTCTGAAGTATGATACCTTAGGTTTCTTTCCATGAAGAAGTTCATAAGGTGTCTTATCAGTTAAAGGTCTTATTAAAATTATATTCAAAATATAACAGGCGGTAGCAACAGCTTCTGCCCAAAAGTGTTTTGGTAAATTACTATCTGAAAGCATAGTTCTTGCACACTCTTGTATCGTTCTATTTTTACGTTCAACTACTCCGTTTTGTTGTGGAGTTCTTGGAAATGAGAAATTGTGAGTTATTCCCTTCTTATTGCAGAATTCCTCACACTTTTCATTTTCAAATTCACCACCGTGATCACTACGAATAGTTATAATTTTTAAAGATAATTGATTTTGAATCCTTTTTGTAAAGTTCTTAAAACATTCAAAAGTATCACTTGTATGTTTCAAAAATACTGTCCATGTAAATCTAGAATAATCATCTACAATTACAAAAACATATTTACTATGATTTATTGACTGAATTTGAGATGGACCAAATAAATCAAGATGAAGTAACTCAAGGGGTTTTGAAGTTGAAATCATATCTTTTAATTTAAAGGAACTTTTTCTAAGCTTTCCTAATTGACATGCATCACGTAAATTATCTACTTTAAAATTCATTTTCGGGAGGCCTCTTACTAGATCATGTTTTGACAGTCTAAATAAGAGTTTGAAATTAAAATGTCCAAATCTCTTATGCCAAATCCAAGGGTCACTTGTATTTACCAAAAGACATAGGTTATCATTTGAAACTTTCATACTAAGAATATAAATATTCTTTTTCCTAATTCCCTCAAAAATTATGGTTGAGTTATTACCTTCAATATGACATTTATCTTTTTCAAATTTAATCTTATATCCTTTATCACAGAGTTGACTAATACTTAGTAGATTATGTTTTAGATTCTTAACTAGCAAAACATTAGTAATAATAGTAGTTTCAGAGTTACCGACATTGCCGATGCCAATCACGTATCCTTTCGAGTTGTCTCCAAAGTTAACCAGTCCTCCATCTTTGTATATAATATTATTCAGCATATCCGGATTACCAGTCATGTGTCTAGAGCATCCACTATCAAGTATCCACTTATTCCTTTTGATCTGCACAGATAGTCCATTGTGGATTGATTCCTTAATACCCATAAAGCATCTTTCCTGCACATTATAAAATTTGGGTAGACTACTAGAATTTGAATAACATTCATATGCAGACTCATGGAACAATGATGATTTAAACAATTCTAAACTAGTTTTAACAAATTTTTCAAAAATAGCCATTTTAAAACTTTTAAAAATTCAGATTATGAAACTTTTGAAAACAAAGCTCTGATACCAAATGTGAGAAATGCGGATTAAGGATCTTAAGGCTAGAATTAACACTAGAGAGGGGTGAATAGTGTTTTAAGAAATTTGTTAATCTTTTTGAGTTTATCTTAATTTGTTAACAATGTATACACTAATCAGACACAGATATGAACACAAAATCAAACACAGATGCAAATATAAAGTAAAAGCAGTAAAGGAAAGAACACACCGGATTTTATACTGGTTCGGAGTTACCCTACATCCAGTCCCGCAACACAAGTACGGATTTCCTTTCAAAAACAATTCACAACCCTCGGTTTCAAGGCTATGAGGTACACCCTCCAGAATCACAATCCTCTGGGTAGAGATACTTGATTTCCGGGGCAATAAGTTCACCCAATTAATTTCCAGGGCTACAATCACACCTTCTCTCGCTTGATTGATTTCCAAGGCTACAATCACACCTTTTTTCGCTAGATAGATTACAAAGAAGTCTATAACTCAGATTAGCACTTGGATCTTGTAGAGATAGTGGAGAGAATCAAAACCAGAAATTATCTAGTTAGATTCGATATTGATTTCGGCAGAGTAATGGTGTAATTTGTAAATAAGAAAGTGGAGAAGAAGAAGAGAAGTTAAATCAGAGAAAAAGTCATTAAAATTCGTTGAAAACACCCTTTATTTATAGTAGATCAATAGTCATGTCCATTGGTGAAGGGATGTGGCGAATAGACACTTCTTTTTAAAAAACAATTTAACTGTCACCATGTCGACAGGGTTACATGTGACCATGTCGACATGCCCTTGTAATTTTTGGTGATTTGTTTTTCTTTGAAAATAATTTCTATATTAAATTATACTTATATTTAAACTTTAGAAATATACTTATATATAGTTATAATACATAAATAACTATAGAGAACAATATTGAAATATATATAATAATTTTCTATACTTTTATATTTAAATCTTAAGTATAAATATATAAAACAACTAAATATATTAATATCAGAATTATAGTTTAAAAACTTAGGATAATAATTTAAAATCAAAGATATTTAAAATTAAGGATATTTTTGAGGCTAAAATATATTGAAAAACCAGGACAGATGATTTTGGTTTTTAAACAGGAATATTTAAAATCATTTTGAAAAACAAGCTATATATATTTTGAAAATCATTTTGAAATAAAAGTAAGTGGATACAAAAAGATGTTCCACTAGATTTTTCGTAGGTTCCATCCTACTTAGGGTTCCATCCCTTTAACGAGCATGAAGTGGATTCCATTCCACGAATAAAATAGATTTTAAGATGTCAGTGCCTTTCTATGAGTTTTAACAATATTCCTACCTATATAACTTATCTTGGAAACTTGAACTCTTGAAATACTTGATACCAACGAGTCTTGAATCTTGATATCTTCAATCTTTGATCTTTAATCTTTATACTGTACAGTTCTTCATTCTTTAGTACCTGCAAACATATCTATATATATCTACACAATAATGTTAGTATTATATATATTATAATCTAATTCTAAATAAGGTTGTTGTCATCAAAACCAACTCCTCAGGGACTAACAATCAAAATAGGACCACTATATGTTCCACTAGATATTGTCGTGGGTTCCATCCCACTAGGGTTCCATCCCTTTATCAGTCTCGAAGTGGATTCCATTCCACAAATAAATTTCGAATAAAGATGTAAGTGCTTTCAAGAAGTTTTAACATAATTCTAGACTCAATACTTATCTTGTACTATTAAAATCTTGAACTCTTGATAAATTGATTTCTTGATACTCATGAGTCTTCAATCTTGATATCTTTGATCTTTAAATTCATCAGTCTTGTATCTCTATAGTTTACCGTCTTCATTCTTGGTACATGCATGTTTATATCCTGCATATACATACATACATACATATATATATATATATATATATATATATATCTAAACTATAATGTTAGTATTTATATTTTATAACAAGTCCTAAGGTCGTTGTCATCAAAACCATCCTTCACAAGGACTAACAAGTTGACCGGCTAAGGTAGTTGTTATGAAAGATTTCAAAAAACCCCAAACTCCCATAGAAGTGAGAAGCTTTTTAGGGATGGCGGGTTATTATAGAAAGTTCATAATGGATTACTCTAAGATCGCCTCTTATCTAAGCAAGCTAACGAAAAAGAATGTTAAATTTGAGTGGACTCTGAAGTGTGAAGGAGCATTCCCTGAGTTAAAAGAAAGGTTGACCAGTGCCTTGGTTTTAGCTATTATAGATGAAGGAGAGGGGTTAACTGTTTATACCGATGCTAGTAGTGTTAGTTTGGGATCAGTGTTGATGCAATATGGGAAGGTTAAATCCTATGTAAGTAGACAGTTAAAGCCTCATGAGAAGAATTATGCAACGCATGACTTGGAACTATTGGCTGTGGTATTTGCGTTGAAGATGTGGAGGCGCTACTTGCTGGGTAAGAATCCTTCTTTCCTCTTTTGTTTATTTCTAATCTTTAAGAATCCTAGTTAGTAATTTCCTTCTTTAAATAAGTGAAAAGTTCAAACTCTTCATGGATCATAAGTTCCTGAATCTTTTCACTCAGAATGACCTGAACCTGAGGCAACGGCGATGGTTGGAGTTCCTAGCAGCTTACGACTTAGATATTCTCTATACATTAGGAAAGAAAATGTGGTAGCAGACACTTTAAGTAGGAATGCAGTTTTGGCTCTCTTGGAAGTTACACTGACACTATTAGAAGGGATTGCTAGTAAGCAAAAGGAAGATAAGCGCGTAATGAAGATCATCAAGGATGTTGAGGAGAGGCAGTGTACAAGTTTTAAGGTGGATAACCGAGGCATTTTGCATATGCATAGGAGCATCTACATCCCTAATGTCGATGGCCTTAGACAAGAAGTTTTATCAAAATGTCTTCGATCCAAATTGAATATCCGTCCAGGTGTTTCTAAGATGCATCGAGATATGAAATGAGTGTTTTGGTGGAAAGGAATGAAGAGGGGTGTCTTTATATATGTTAGTAGATGCTTGATCTGTCAGCAGATAAAGGGCGATCACTAGAATACAGTCAGGCTACTACACCCCTTGGAAATTCCAAATTGAAAATGAGAGATGATATCAATGGATTTGTTGATGGATTACCTAGACCAAGAAGGGGAAATGAAGAAGTGTGGGTTGTCATGGATCGGTTAACGAAGAGTGCTCTTTTTATTCTAGTAAAGCCGACAAGAAGTGCAGCTTCTTTGGTGGAAATGTTTGTAAGGGAGATTTTTCGATTTAACGGATTCCCAATGAGTATTGTAAGTGATCGGATCCCATCTTCACTAGTCAGTTTTGGGAGGCATTGCAAGTAGCTTTAGGGACATAGCTAACTTTGAGCATGGCACATCACCCACAAATGGATGGACAAATAGAAAGGGTAAACCATATTCTATAAGATCTTCTGAGGGCATGTATTTTAGATTTTGGAGGATTGTGGAATGATCATCTTCACTTAATGGAATTCTTCTACAACAATAGTTATCAAGCGAGCATCGACATGGCACCCTACGAAGCCCTCTATGGACGTCCATGCAAGTCACCGGCATGTTGGGTTGAGACTAGAGACCAGTTAGTACTTTGACCAGATATGATCCGGAAAGCTACTAAAATTGTTGCGGTGATAAAGAAAAGGATAAAGGAAGCCTAGGATCGATAAAAGTGTTATGCCAATAAAAGGAGAAAAGATTTGGAATTTGAAGTCGGAGAGTCTATGTTTGTGAAGATTTCCCATATCAGAGGAGTTGTTCTATTCGGAAGGGCTGGAAAGTTAGCACTAAGGTATATTGGACCTTTTAAAGTTATTGAAAGGATTGAACCACTCGCCTACATATTTGAGTTGCAAGAAAGGTTTTCAGGGGTCCATAATGTTTTCCACGTATCCCATTTGAGGAAATTTGTTCATGACCCTTCGTTGATTGTAGAATCGTCGGTTTAAGATGATAGAACCGAATTTGACGGTGATTAGACATCTAGTTCATATTGTAGATTAGAATGAGAAGAGATTACACAATAAGGTGGTGAAGTTAGTAAAGATTCGGTGAAGTAAGGGTCCTTAAGATTGTACTTGGGAGACGGTGGATCATATGAGGGAAGCATACCCAGAATTTATGTTATGATAGTCATTGTTTGTATGTATAGTGTATGTATTATTGTGTTATGGATGCTTAGTGTATGTCCTTTGTATGAATTTCATGATATATAATGTAACGACCTGGAAATTTCGATCCCAAAAATCCCAGATAGTTAGGAAAGAAGAAAAGAGGTAGAAGAAGAAATAGGAAACAAAACACAGATTCTCACATTCGTAGCGGATCAAAATATAATATCAAATAATATCAGTTATACAAAGGAAAACTATATCTGTTAATTTACATCCATACATCAGAGTTACAACCAATACACAAAACTGGACAGTTAAAATTAACTCGTCCCAGTAACACAAACAATAATATACACAGCGGAAAACTCCATACGTTCACTACACCAGAAAAGGCTTTTGGTAGCGTTGAAAAAACGCTACCATAACCTATGGTAGCGTTTTAGAGAACGCAGTTATACGACATGCAACTAAAAGTTCACAACTTTTTGTTGCGTTGTAATAAACGCTACCAAAAGTCACTTTTAAATGCAACTATAGGTGTTTTCTGTAGGATTTAAAAAACGCTACCAAAAGTCGCTTTTAAATGCAACTATAGGTTTTTTCTGTAGGGTTAAAAAAACGCTACCATAAGTCTTCGTTTTTTGGTTGCATATTTTTTAAAAATTTTCAGTAGCGTTTTTAAAATGCAACTATATGTTTTTTACATTTGTTTCTGTAGCATTTCTGAAACGCTACTAAAAGTTATTGTTTGTTTGGTAGCATATTTTAAATGCTACTATTTACAGTTGATGGTTTATACCATTTCCAGCAATCGCTTATATACTATTCATATTAAAACGAACGATCAATCGCATAATTTTCATATATTCAAACAAACAATTAAATCACATAATTAGCATATACAAACAATCAATCATATGATCATCATATTCAAATAATTGCAAAAACATGCTAATCTCACAATCAAATATAATACCCATAATCAATTTGATAGTAGTTTTTCAACAAAATAAGTCACATACTACAAACATTCACAGACAAGTTTCCACAAATGGTACTAACAAAATACGACAACATATATAACAATTAAATTCATGTTCGTTGCTTGATTACCAATAGTTCTTTGTTGTCGACAGTCTTCGCTTCGAAATAGCTAATTACCTGCAAACGAGTTTAACAATCAATAATAGACTGTCAGCAAATATGAACCATAGGTCAGCAAATATCAGCAAATATGAACCATAGACTGTCAGCAAATAGGATACATGCAAGTGGAGGAAGTGGAGGAACTAGTGGAACTTCTCACCAGTCTGATTCTATTGATGGCTTTCCTTCTGCTGCTAATTATAAGTAGTCAATGACATTATTTGTATGTGAGGTAGTGAATGTCTGTGTGTGAACTTCAGTGGTTTCTGAGGATTGAGAAAACAAGTTTAAGTATTGTATTATGAGGACTTCTCTGTTATGGAATAAAATTGGCTACTGACTGTTGCCTCTTTGTAGCATCAAAAGTTGGATTTATCTACAGCAAACTTCCATATCATGCATAGATACATAATTTTTTTGTATAAGGGTTATGTTAACTAACCATATTACCCACTGATTACAGTATAAAATATATTAATGTCTGTTCGTTGGGTACACATAAAAAATGCCTGGGCACATGGGCAACGTGCAAAGAACTATGAAAAATGTCTGCGTCCACAAAATTGACCCTGTAAGAAATTTGATGTGGATGAAATGCCAGGTATCATTTTTATAAATACGGTACTCAAAATTTTCTCTATATGAATTTTTTATTCAAGACTGGTCGGCATTATATGGTTGTATGACTTTTATGATAGATGTATATTGAGATTTACCCAAACTGTAGCTAAATTTTTGTAACCAGGTTTCACCATCACATTGTTGTAAATGCACTTGAAATTTGAGTCGCCATTCCAAATATTGCAACTCCAGTTATTGCTACCAAAAATTAGTTTGGGCTCTCAATATACTTCACTGATTTATACTTCTATGACAGAGAACATGATTTAGCAGTCTCTTAATTCTGGTAACCAGGTTTAGGCAAATCTCTCTGTTAAATTCATTCAATTAGTTTGGGCAAACCTCTTGGTTGTTCTGATTCACAAACATGTCAACATAACTGATGTGAAGGAGATTTTTCCAGTTATCTTTTACCGCATAAACCTCTTGGTTTTTTTAATACCCGAATAAACAGAACTAAAACTTAATGTTGAGATATGATGTACTGAAAAATAATACTTACCGGAACTTGATTCTTCAATGACATATGCTGCTGGCCAAGCTATCGTAGTACCAAAGGCATCTTCCATGTACGTACACTCAGATGTAGGTCGCCATAGCAATGCGTCCTTAACTCTCACAAAGTTTACCCAAACTTTTACCGCACCTTTTCCCAACGGAACACAATGAACCATCGTTGTTGGATCAGTTAAAGCGATAGTTCCTTCAGCCACTACTTGTCCCGTTTCACCCACATCAACCAGCTTACATCTACTATTTGGTACCAGATTTGCACCCTGTTGGATAAGCAAATAAATAAATAATCATCAAATATGTCGTAATCATCAAGTAAATAAGCAAAAGGATTAACCGTTTGAAAAAAAGGATTAACATGTTATCATTGCAATCACAGCTAACTAGTAATCAAATAATCATCAAATATTGTTTGATGATTCACTCATGTTTACTATTAGTGGACATATCTTAGTTAAAACCGTGTGTTGTCATATATTTATGTCTTAACGTTCGCATCATGAAATATTCATTTTGATATTATCCAGGAGTACAATCTGAATAAAAGAACCAGTTCATAATCAAATTGAACATTTCGGATATAATCAAAAAACCACTCCACTACTACCAAGTGTTGCTCTGTACCAGCTACTAGCCAGCAGCCTCACTTCAACTCCACCATCTTCTCTAACCACCAGCACTTCATCTCTGAGCTTCATTACCAACCAGTCAACCAGCGCTTCATCTCTAACCACACAGTGCCAAAACACCAAGCTTCTGACCATCCCCATCTCCTGCATACCACAACATACATCTACTTACTGATCCACTGCTACAAACCTTCCTTTCAACCTGTTATACCATCTACTGCACCTTTTTTCCTTGCCATCACTTCCATCAACATATCAATACTTCACAACATCTCACCAAAACATATCACTGCACTGTGTCACTGTTGTTGTAAGGAGAATGGTGGATGTACGAGGATAGGAGATGGAAAGCAGAGGAGAGGTGAAGTATGGTCAGCAGTGGGAGGGGGAGCAGTTTGATGATGAAGTTGTTCAGCTGTGGAAGTGAAATGAGAAAGAATGGTGATGACTGGAGTGCGTGGCAGTGGTGATGTTGTAGTAGTATTTTATGCAGGAAGTTTGTTTGTATGAGCAGTTTCAGGTGGTGTAGGAAATGTGTAGTGCAATGGTGGTGTTGCTGTAATGTAGTGGTGAAGGATTGCAGTTTGAAATGTGGAGGTGTGGTGGTTGTGAAGGCAGACTAAATAAGGTGGTGGGCATGGGACAATTTGGCAGAGATGGAGGAAATGCAGTTGATGGTCAGAACAATGCAGAGATAGAGGAAATGCACAGTGAAGTGTGATGTGCACAGTTTTATGTGAAGGTAGTGGTGGCATAGTTTGACAGTGTATATATGATGAATGAAAAAGCAAAACAAACCACTTCTGCCCATAAGCCATACAACAACACTGCACTGTGTCACCAAAGCCATCACCGCCATTTCTCCCTCGATCTTCCACATCACAACACAACATTACTTCTGGCCATAACATTCTGCTCATATCAACACTGCCACGGCCATACATTTTCCCACCACAACCATAAACTTCTGCATTCAATACATTACTTCAACACATTCATTTAAACAAACCAAAATAGTGCCACTGCACCGTGCACACACCATTCATCAACCCATATACAAATTGAAACTACACCACTACAAATTGCATCTGCCAACAAAATCACTTCATCACCCCCTCCTACCAGAAATACAGCTAACACTTCATCACCATCTCCCTTTATTCATCCCTCTACCACATATTCCACCACTTCAGTCATACCATCATTACACTAACACCGTCATCAAACAACCAGAAAACTTATGTCAATAGACTAGACATCTACACCAAATTCAACAAGCAACTACCATCAACTACACTACTTCAACTCCACCACCATATACTGTCGTTTTCAACTGAACCACCACAACTCCTCTCACCAAACTCACAATTTACATAAGTAAAAGGAGTAGCAGGTTGGCCAAATTATTAAGGAAATTCGTATGTTGTGTACAATAGCAGCAGCACATGGCTGCTCCATAGTGTAGGGGCAATGCCACCTTTACTGCATAGTGGAGTGTACGTTTAGAGTGGTTTCATGTCAGGCTAAAACAAACAAATAGTTACCTGAGGAGTTACTTTAGCCTTGCAAGGAGAAGTCGAAATGTTTGCTCTAGCCTTGCAAGAATAAGTCGAAACACTTGTTTTTTCAGCTACAACTTTTGATTTCGGCCACGCTATTTTCCTATCGATGGCATCTTCAATGCATGACATATCAACAGTGGGTCGCCACAAAAAAGCATCTCCTTTTTTGGCATAGTCTACTGAAACCACAACGGCTAACGGACCAAGTGGAATACCATTCACGATCATTTTTGAATCACTAGAGCATAATCTTCCTTCGGCGACCAAAACTTCACCCTCGTTCCAATCATAAATCTTGCACTTGTTGTTTGTGCTACTAGCTTTACTCTAAAAAGAACAATATATTTAATGTTAAAAAATACGTAGAGAACTACAAATAGTTACCGTAAATTGTAAACTTTACCACAATGTCTTCCTCCATGTATCCTTGTAGCGCAACAACGCAATTAGCAGGCCATGCTACTGACTTATTCTCGGCTTCTCCTAATAGTGACAAACTAGGTGAAGGCCTCCATAAATAAGCATCTGCTTTCTTTACATGATCTATAGAAATTTTCATAGCATTTGGTCCAATACGAATGCCGTCGACAACCTCATTTGGATCGGTGGACACAACTCTCCCTTCGGCAACAATTTCATCCATTCCATCCCAATTCAACAACTCACACATGTTGTCCTTGTTCTACAATTATTCAACCAAAAATTATCTTGGGATTAAAAACTAAACTCCAAATGATGTTATATAAATAGAGAATAATACAAGTGTTTCTACCATTTCAGATGTGCTCCCCACTTTCGAACATTCTTTACCCTACCAAAGCAAAAATAGCAGTAGTAGTTAAATATCAAAAATAGTTGAATTGGATGATGCTTGAATTTTTAACTTTAATTTTGGATATCAGAAAGACTATCAACTTCACTTGTTAGCATGAAGTTTACCTGCTTATTCATTAGCATGTGCACCATACTCTCCAATTCCGAAATTCTTTTTTGACAATTAGTTATTTGATTATCTCTAGAATGTGCCAAAGTTAACTTAGTTTCGGTGTATCCCCTTCCTAATGCTCTTAATCGTCCTGGTTTATCTTGTCCCAATACTTGTGCAATTGCATCTTCTTTGACATTACTTATCGAGCTGGAATGTTTATCATTATTTTTTTTTTAATCTCCTCCTACATAAATTGATATAAATGTAGGTTACGCACGACGGTAAAAATTTCAGTGTTTAATTACTAACAAAATCAAATATTCTTACAATAACAGTTGCAACTTCCATGTTCACCGGTTCACCATTTTTTTTAGTGCGAGATTTGATCCAAATATCAGCTCTAGATATGGATGATGAATCTTGACTCTGTTTTTTCTACATTTAGAAAGACATTAAAAAAAATTAATCAATAGTTAATTAACTAGATAGGTAAATAATGTTACAGTTAATTAACTAACCACATCGTCGGTCAATCTAGCCATTCCTCTACGTCCAGTTGCATGCGGCAATTGTTTTTGCCTAATGGTTCTAAATTTCTCACTTCGTGCCTGAAAGAAAATAAATAACTACATGAGTAAAGTATTCATTTTAAATAAAACAACAAACCGTTTCCTCATCAATCGACATGTGTACCAAAAAGTTAAAATGTAATGCTCGCAAGCATGCTTTAATAAATCTACCTGCATATGTTAAGATAAAAATTTAAAATGTGATTCTGTCATTCATGAGCAAGCAGTTTTAAGCAAATTGAACCAATAACTTTATAAGTTTTGCTTCAGTTAAAATGGTAACAAGCATTGATAAACTGCTTGTATACTATGAATTTCTTACTAAATTTCAAAATTTAGTCACTATTGCAATGTCATTTCATTTCAGTGATCATACTCCATTACTGATACAATTTATAGACACAAGCAAACAATTAAATGCACAAAAAATTCTGTTATAGATTTCAGTTAGACACAAGCAAACAATTCTGTTAGACACAAGCAAACAATTCTGTTATAGATTTCAGTTTCATTTTCAGCACAAAAATCTTTTGACATGGTTATGCCATTTGACACAATTATATGCAAAAAAAATTAAATAAACTTTATTAAGCTTAATATATCAACTATAAGAGGAAGCATAAACCATTTTCAAACAAAGAAAAGGATACAAGCACTGGAAAGAGGTGCTAACTAATGATATACAAAATGCATTCGATAGTCATTAAACATCTAAGTGGCTAGTAAAGGTGCTACGACAAACAGATATAAGTAAAAGTGCATTCAAACAGTGAAGGCATCAGAGCATCGAACATATATGTATTGGGTTGGAAGGTCTGGCAGTTAGAGATATATACGAACAGAGATTGGGAAATAAAGCCTAGTTTATTGTATTTTTATAGAAATCAACGAAGCAAGAATGATTGCTTAACTTTCACAATAGATATATTTTTCAATATAAAGGGTATCGATCTATAAGGTAATTAGCACATATCAAATTGTAATGCGCAGCTCTCAAATTAGAAACCTGTCGTTTACAGGTAAACCTTCCAGTCGCCAATACATTGCACAACTGTGGCAAAAATGAGTTTGAAATATAGATTCTTCCAAATTATTGTCTTTATCCAAAAATGTAAAAAATAAAATATTGGGTAGGCCTATTATTTGCTGGATGTCAGGAATATGGTAATAACTTGTTAATAATAAGGTGATCAATAACTTCTGCAAAGTGCGAGTAAAATTCTACAAATCTTACAGCTTCCATTAAACTTTGGACACAATCCCACACAATTGCATTGCATAAAATAAAATCTAAAAAACATGTTGCTTAATAGTTAATATAATGTTTATGTTCAGTTAGCAATAGATTATTTTCTTTTAATAATGTTTCGTCGGTTTAATGAAGACAGCTCATATTTAGTTAGCAATAGATTTTTGTGCTGAAAATGAAAGTTACCTTAAACTCCAAACTTGTTTTCGCTTTTACAAACTTTTTCCACTCTTTCACGTCTTTTACGTTGTACGGTTTCAAACCAAGCTTTTCCTCTTCGGTTGTTGCATTTAATATTTTCCGAACCAATTTGCTTTTTGATGCTCTCCAAATAGTTCCCATTTGTTGAAATATGGATTTTTTTGCCACTCCTTCACTTTAAATCTAGCCTATAAATAAATAAAAATTGTCATTTCATATTAAAATGGTTTTAAAAAGACAATTTGTTAAGTATATTATTTTTGTACACAAATCGATTGTTATACCACAAAAATAGTAATTTTTCCATACCTCAATTGATCCCCACAAGACAGTTTTTAATTCATCACTTAGAAGCCTCCAATCGTCAAGCATAACCGGAACATGCTCCCGTACAAGCGGTCCAAGATAAGAAGATAAGTGTACCGAGCCTTCTCCTGTTGGTATGGCGGCCTCATTGAATTCAACTTCAATTCGATTCTCAATATTTAACGGGAGTCTTTTCACTTTTGTTGGACCTCTACCGCGTTTTTTTACATTTATATTTGCGGTTTCAACTTCACGTGGTCTTTCGATTTCCGTCTCGGCATCAACATTTTTTTCACAAGCTGTTTCATCTTCTACATGCAATTCATTTTCTTCACGGGACATTTCAATTTCTTGGTGCATTTCATTTACTTCACAAGGCATTTGTATTGTCTCATGCCCTAATTCTTGTTCCTTGTCTACATTACAAGTTTCACCGGTTGGTTCACTATATTTGATCTTTGGCTTATACTTCCGCGATTTCTCATTCTTCAATTGATGACGAGTACGTACACAGCTTGTATACATAACCTTTTTCTGTGACAACACAACAAACATGCACATTATGTTTCACAATATCATGATAAAAACTGAAACTTCCTTCAGAATTTAAACTGGCCATCTTCTACATAAACTTTTAATGCCATTCATCAATTGCTAAACTCATTTAGGTAACACATGGATAAACTATGAAGAATGATCTTGCTTCATGGGAGTTTTAATAGGTTGACATGAAGATTTACTTTGTAATATCCATTTCTAGTAACTCAATACAAATAAACAAAATCATACACCATCATTTTAATTTCTAGTTGGTAGAAAAATCAGAAAACAGGGCAAGATGTACAAATTTTGATAACATTCAAATCATTGCATTAGTCAAAATTTGAAAATAACAAAAAGAAGAAATGCAATTGACAGTTCAGCACTCATCAAATTGTTCTCAGTCATGACATCCAATGTATCATTGACTAAAATTGATCATAAAAGTATAGTCAGTTAGTACACAAAAATTCCAATGTGTTAGATTTAATTTTCCCAGTATACTACACAGTTTAGTAACAGTTATGCCTTACAGCATCAGGCTGTGCTTTTCTACATTGCACCATGCAGAGCTAGCTGTAATGAATTCATACAGATGACGTCGAGCACATGTTGATGTATACAAACTTATCAGTTGATTAAGTCCCTCAACTAGCATATAAACTATTATGTTTGAACAGGTTAACACAATAGGTTGTTATTCAATAGGAGTATGAAACACTGATAGTCGTATGTGGTGGTATTTCATTCTAAGCTTAGTATAGCTGTTCCAGAATATAAACTATTATGTCAAAGAAGAAAATGAAGGTAGACTTTGAATCACAAGCTGTCAAAGTGCAATCATGTCTTCTTATTATATTGTGTAAACAACAGTGTGGTTGAGGATCTTCCGCTGAACCATAATAAAGTGTTGCTACTTGGTTGTTAAATAATCATGCCTGATCAATATTTGTAAAACACGGTAATCTCTAAGATTCTAAGGTTCCCCAAAAACTGCAGTCAAACATATTAATCAGGCATCAGCATATATCATCCCAGTAATCTCTAAGAAAAAATTAAGTTCAATAAATAGGGTCGAGGATTATAATTTATTTTTTATGGCACAAGCAATCAAAACGAACTTGTTATTTACATTTATAATGAAATGTAGTGCACAGTTGTATAAAGGAACGAGCATTTTGAGATATATTTATCATATAATTCAAGCTATATGCATGGTGATTTCCATTATCTCCAAGTCAAAATGAATGTTAAATCAAAACTATTTCAAGTTCTGAGATTAGATGTGATCGTTGATTTTATTAGAACAAATTTGAACGTTAAACTCCTGTATGCAATTGCATAAATGGGAACGATTGTCTTCATCATATGTGTAAATATTAATGCCAACGGTTGAAAAAAAAGGTTACTAAAGCGAGTAGCAATATTGAGAAGGAGAATGAAAAACTTGAGAAATTTTCAATTGTTTATTTACTTTTGTTAAACGGATAATCAATTTTTTATTCTTTCCCTCATAAAAATAGCACATAATTACTAATTTATCTTTGCCTTACTTTCCTTTTTCTTCTCCATATCACTCTCTTTCATGTAGCATTATCTTTATCCTGTCAAGAACCTTTTTCTCTATCTTTTCGATTCCAAAACCATGATTTTCAATCCAGTAATTTCAATTTTAATTTGAAAAAATAATATTGAAAGTGGAAAAGGAGGAAATCACTGCAATTTCCATCTCTATTGGTACTAATACTAAACTAGTGTATAAAAAAATCAAGAATTAGAGATTGTAGTTTGATAGAAATTTGGGTTTAGGACAGACAAAATGGATGGAGAGGGGGTGAATGAGGTCTAATCACAAGTGGTAGCAAATCAAATTAGCGAAAATGGAATAAACTGCTTACCCTTCTATTTTCAACAAAAGTGCAGCCCTTCATGATGAAGACTCGGTACGTCTTCAAGTATGTAGATCTCTACGATAGTCAATAACTCAATACCTGTATACATGAAATATTAATTGGTTATCAAACATATTAATTATATTTGACTAATTTAGACACAAATAATAATTACATTTACCTTAATTGCAACATCATCTCTTACAAAACAATCATTGATCTTATTAGCAAACAACGGAAAAACAAACAAAATTGACATATCCATGTACTCAAAAAAAAATCCATAATCCACAATACTTAAACTACTCAAGAATGCCTTCACAATCTTCCCTAACATAGCTAACATCTTCAACATCCATATTGGTTACGTCACAATCTTCCACAACATTGATAGATTCTTCTACATAATCATCTGTCTCTAAATCATGAAAACCTCTTGGTGGTGCTTTCATTACAACGTACCAATTCGAAAAATCATTTTCTCTTGAATAAAATACTTGTTTAGCTTGAGATGCAAGGATATATGGATCTTTTAAAAATGATGCTTGATTTTGATGTAAATTGACAAGGGTGAAACCATCTTCATCAACTTTTACTCCATTTCCAATATGTGCCCAACGACACTTAAAAACGGGAATATAAAACACATGATAATCTAATAAAATTATATCAGTCAATATTCCATAATAAGTGACCACATCAACTACTTGAGAAATATCTTTCGCACTTGCTCTACACATAGTGGTCGCATCATAAATTACTCCACTATTTTGAGTTTCCCTCCCAACATCTTTTATGTGAAATCGTTGTCCATTGATGATATATCCTTTGTAAGACAAAGCATCATTCTTTGGACCATATGCAATCCACTTTAGCATTTCATTGTGATCATTGGAGTTCATAGATATCTGTAAAAAGTTTAATTTACAACAAATATTTTTAAATGATATTTTTAAGCAAATGAAAGTATAATTAAAAAAATCATTTAACCTTTTTTTTAATCCAATCAGCAAAATATTTTGTATGTGTTTCCCAAAGTAAGGTTGAATTTCTTTCCATGCGCTTGCTTGAATTTTGTAATTCCTCCAAATGCAAACTAGTATAAAACAAGGCATATATTTACCAATAGAAACATATATATATTAAAATAATTGAAATATAATGTAACATATACTTACTCTAAAAATGGTTCCACTATGGTCATATTCATTAACACGGCTAAATGAGAACTTTCTTTCTCATTGGAGGATAATGTAACTGTCTTAGGCATTGAAATTGGACGTCCTTCGAGTATTACTAGGCTTTCATAATCTTCATTTCGAGCCTCTGTCTCTTCAATGTGTCCTGATTTTTTTAAAAATTCACTAAAAAATCTCATGCATTCGTCTGCAAGATAACATTCTACAATACATCCCTCGGGTCGTGAATAGTTTCTTACATAATCTTTAAGTGTCTTCATATATCTTTCAAAGGGATACATCCAACGAAATTGAACCGGTCCACATATTAGTGCTTCTCTACCGAGATGAATTGACAAATGTACCATTATATCAAAAAATGATGGCGGAAAATATTTTTCAAGCTCACACAAAATATCAATAATCTCAACATTGATTTGTTGCAACTTCTCTCTATCAAGGACACGTTGACATAATTTGTTGAAAAATGAACATAAACGAATTACTGTTTTTCTTGCCTTCTTTGACAATAATCCTCTTATTGCTACAGGCAATAAATGTTCCATTAAAACATGGTAATCATGTGATTTTAAACCACTAATTTTACAACCCTCCAATGATATACGATTTTTCAAATTTGAACAATAACCATCGGGTCCTTTGAAATCGTATAATCTTTTGCAAAATATTGCTTTTTCGGAATTTGACAATGTATAAGGAGCCGGTGGAAGATATGTTTTCTTCCCACGAGGTTGTGCATAAAGTTCATGCCGAATTCCCCAATCCTCTAGGTCCTTTCTTGAGTTGGTTCCATCTTTTGATTTATTATCATGCAACATTGTCCCCAATATGCTTTCACCGATGTTTTTCTCCACATGCATTACATCCAAATTATGACGTAACGGAAGTTCCTATAAAAATCAATATTGTAACGTATGATTATATTATTTTTAATTGTTAAAAAAATTAAAAAAATAATCACTAACCTCCCAATATGGCAAATAAAAAAAAATCGATCTCTTTTTCCACCTTGATAGCTCCAATTTTTTAGGATCGTTATCTTCATTGTGTTCGTCTTCCATGTCATGGGCGCTCTTCCTCTTCCTTTTTTTCATGTTAATGGATTTTATCTTAATTGTTTTTTTCTTATTATTTTTCTTCTTTTTATTATTTTCCTTCTGTTTCCCAAAATCATTTGGAAAATCTTTTAACAATGCAGAAATATTTCTTCCGGTTAAAATTCTAGGAGCATTACCGTTCTCCACGGTGTTATCAAACCAACCCTTTTGTTTCCTCCGTGAGTCTGACATAGGCAAATACCTTCTATGACCCATGTAGACATTCTTTCGACTATAATTCAACCAACGATGATGAGTATTAACACCACACAATGGACAAGCTTTTTCTCCCTTCACACAACACCCAGCGAGATTTCCATAAGCTGGAAAATCATTTATTGTCCATAGCAAGATTGCTTTCATTTTAAACAACGTTTTACTAAATGCATCATAACCATCAACTCCATTACTCCACAAATAATGCAAATCTTCAATCAAAGGCGCCAAATATACATCAATATCGTTCCCGGGCTGTTTTGGACCTGGAATAAGCAATGTTAACAAAATATTTTCCTTCTTCATACACAACATGGGTGAGAGATTGTATGTCACAAGCATCACCGGCCAACAACTATATTTTGAACTCAACATAGAAAATGGATTGAATCCATCTGTAACAAGACCAAGTCTAAGATTGCGTGGATCAGCTGAAAAAGATTTCCATCGTTCGTCCACCATATTCCATGCCATAGAATCCACAGGATGACGCATCTTTCCATCATTGCTTCTATTATTGAAATGCCATCTTAAATCTTCAGCCATCTTCTGAGATCTAAACATCCTTCTAAATCTTGGAATTATTGGAAAATATCTCAACACTTTAACTGGAACACCTTGTATAATCTCCTTGGTATCTTGATTTATCTTCCATCTTGAAGAACCACATTTTGGACAAGTATTTAAATCTTTGTATTCTTTTCTGAAAAGGCAACAGTCATTCTCACAAGCATGTATCTTTTCAAAACCCAAGTCAAAAACTTTAAGAAATTTCTTTACTTCATATAAAGTTTTAGGAAGTACGTTATCTTTCGGCAAAAACAATTGTTGCACATTTAGAAGCTTGTCAAACCCAGTATCAGACAAACCAGTCTCACATTTAAGATTATACAAGACGGTGATGGCAGATAATTTTGTATGAGTTGTACAACCAGGATACAGTGGAGTTTCCGCATCTTCGAAATTCTTAAGTAACTCTTCTTCTCTTCCTTGGGAATCAACATTATCCTTATCATCAGCAAAAAAATCATGATTCATAAAATCTTCATCTTCATAATGAATCATCTTGAATAAGTCATATGTGTCAAAAGACTTTGTTTTTTTATCCACATTTATTTGCTCGCCGTGGCTATACCATGTACTTCTCTTATATATGGGATCCATTCCTTTTATAATTAAATGCTCAACGATGATGTGGTCATCCTGACGACTAAGATTTCGACAACTTGTGCATGGGCACAAAATTTTCTCCACATTTCTCAAATTTCTCTTTGCCACATGCACAAAATTCAAAGCTCCTTGTCGGTACTCTGTACTAGTCCTATGACAAAAATTAAATACATAAAAAAAATTGAGTTTTAATATTGACATATATGTGTTGATTCTAAAAATACACTTTAAGTCAAGTTTATATAGCCACCTGTTTAAATACACCCAATCCTTTTCCATCGGCTATACCACGTACCTGTTTAAGTCAAGTATCACAAAGAATCTCTGATTCAATACATCATATATAGCTTTATATTTATGGTATTCCATAAAGTATATCTCTGAGATTTGAAACAAGATAATATATGTATTGTAACACACATTTTGTAATGTACTAGAAAGTCTATTATTGATCTTAATGGTTTTGCTACCTGGTGATATACACATTTAGAACTAAAACCCATTAAAACTTCACACTTTTGTTCCCTATCAAATATTCCTGAAACTCCAAGCCTGATAGACACTTAAAAAATGATGTATATCCAAAATCTTCATTTAACAAGAACTTGCAGCATAATTATATACTTAAACTCATATTCACATTTAAAACCTATGCACTTAGAACTACTCATCAAAAAAAAGGTTTACATCAGGTATATATGTATGTATATGTCTGCAGCAACATATATTTATGTCTGCAGCAACCTTTGTGCATGTATTTATGTCTACAGCAGCATATATATGAGTTTTATATACTTAGACAATAATATTTTTATAGCTATATATGTATGTATATGTACTTAAGATCCATGAGAACGTTGTCAGATAATAGCAATTAGTATTGTGCAAATGCATTATAATATAACACAAAGGCTATAATTCATTAAAACACTTAATTTGGTTCTGTTTTTTTTCTTCACATTTTTTCTTCACATTTTTTTCTTCACATTTTTAACACTTAATTAAAACTTCACACTTTTCTTCACATTTTTAACACATTTTCCCAGCTTTGTTCCAAAGTTCCCCTAATCGAATGAAAAATATCAATAACGAGGTATGTAATATACATGAAGAAGCTACTACAGATGCACACATCATACATGCAATGTGAAGAAACAAGTACAAAGACTGTCGAAAGACACAAGTATTGTTGTGACTACATATGAAGGAGTTCACAATCATCCTTGCGAAAAACTCATGGAAGCTCTCAGTCCTCTTCTCAAGCAGATTCAGTTTCTCTCTCTATTTTGATTGACCAAACAGACTGCATACTTTCTCTACTCAAGCAAACTCATATAACTTAAACCATTATAATATATAATAGACTAGTCTGCAATTTGTATGTAAATAGATTTACTGAAACTCAGTTATACCATCCATACTGCAATAGCATAAAATATACATTATGACGAACTTGTATTATATAGAGAATGTAACATATGTTGACAAGGCTTTTTCAAAACACCTTCAAACTTGAATTAATATGTTGACAAGGATTTGCATTAATATTCAACTAATCAATGGACTAGAGATGACTGAAGCATTGCTGGTTTGATTTGCTTAGGCATCATATTATATTTTATTTTTACAAACTTAATAAAAGCAGTGTCAAACAAAATTGTATTCGGTGGAAACAAAATCGTAAAATTTGTTCTAAGGTTCGTTCTATGCAACTGTACATAACTAAACTAATAATCCTATTTGCCTTAGGTGTACAATAAGAAAAGGTATGTGCTTTCAATGTGTATGACTTGCCTACAGCTGCAGAAGACACTTTACAGGTGGTGGGAAATATTACCTTAGGCAGTATGAGAGACGACTAACTTGAAGTTGCAGAAGACACTTTACAGGTGTAGGGATAATGAAATCTGTAAATAATAGCCTCATATATACCAATATTCTTTATATTTTGTACATATTGATTAGGTAAAGATTTGAAAACCTTAGTTACATCATTTTTTTAAAGTGTCGGGTAAATTGCTAACACCCTCATAAGTCTGGCATTGTTCTACTTATGAAGGCTAAAATTCACTGTTCAAATTCCTTATTTTTATGCATTATTAGTTCACACACATCAAATGTGTGATAGTTTAATACAAGATCTTAGCATTATTTGAACAAAATACAGGCCCAGGAATCAAAACAAGAAAGAAAATGAAAACTGTATGAATTTTTTGCACTAGAAAGGAAGATTGTGGCTTAACTTAAGCAATGTCCACTGCAATTCAATTTAGGGACCGTTCTTGGGCTACCCTTACCTATCCAATATAACGTTCATGTGCATTGTAGTGATGATTGCAGAGTGCTACTGTGATGGCAATACACATGAGTCATTTGGCAGATGGACTGCAATTGTGATTGCATTCACAGGTAGCTCAGCAATATACAAGCTGTACAAGATTAAAATATAAATTTATCCTTCTTTTTTCTTTTTTGAAATTTGGTAACCGATGTGCACAATCTTAAGCCATAGATAGAACCTTAATGTAAAGGCATGTTGTTTCATACTGATGTTTGGTCTTTTTAGTCAACCAATATTTTTTGGATTTAAAGAAAACACACTCATTATATTTTTAACAAACTTAACCTATTATATAATTACTGTTATTACATAATATTTTGTTTAGATAATTATGTATGTATCATAAACAGGGTGTAGCACCTCACTTTAAAATTACGTACAAATTCTGCTCACTTTGAAAACTAGGATTTTACTTTATATCTAATAAGAATGCCAAAGTGCTTCTTTATTTTGAATAAGATCAAACAACATGCTCATAATCAGAAACCCATGGATGCTGGTCAACTTGATTTAACATGTTTACCTAAATATTGATACATGTCACTCATCTTAGCATTATATTCTTTATCACCTCCATGTTTTCATTTAAAAGATGGATATCAACTCATTGTTGATAACCCCCAACTTATTCTTCCTGGACTAACTCCCGCGAGAACTATGCAATATGAGGCCTTTTTACTTTGATTCAGATGTCAACTCGATATATAATTATGTTTAAATTTCTATGAATTTGAGAATTAAAATAAGTCAAACTATACAAGAAAACAACTGGGATTCTATCATCATATTAGTTTTGAACCAGAAACCCGACTTTCATGATGCTTAGAAATATGGCAAAACAACAAGGGCCTAACACATTAGCATATCTAGATAAGTTAAATCAAAACCAGATATATAGAAAGAGCCTTGTCATTTTAACATACAGCATACCCTTAATAAATTAATTAATGATACGATTAATTTTCACATCCAGTATATCCTTGTCGATTATCTGTAGCACATAACTATTCATTAATTAATGATACAATAGTATTAAACTACAAACATCTTATTTTGAAGCAGAAGCAGAATCATATTGCAATTTCAAACCATAGAAATTTCAGAAACCATACCTAACAGATTTGTAGATTCAGGCGTGAACAAAGCAAAAGGGAGACGAAGTGGATGGGAGCCAATCGACCAGGTAACGTGATGGGAGCTGTTACAAGAAGTAGTGTGCTAGGACGGTGGGGTAATGGATTGGACGAATGAAATGAGCGATAGGAGGGAACTTTGTTGAAAGAGGGAAAAAAATTATCAATGGAGGGAAAAAGAAACCGTGGAGGGAAATAGGAGGAAAAAACGTGACAAGTTTTCTATCGGTATAAAGTAAGGCGGCAACCCTAAAATTAAACGAAAAAAAAAGAGAAGGTAGTATTTGTTGCACTTACACTACAAACGCTGCCAATAATTGCAACCAAAAGTAGGTTTTCTTGTAGTGGTTCCTGCCATCCAATACGCCTCCTGAGCTCCAGAACGTCCTCACCTGAAAATCTGTAATACTCGGTCTGACCCGAGCATTACATCAAAGTAACACCCGGGTCAGGCTGGAAACCAGCGTGAGTAAACCCATATAATTTGAAACTCTAAGGTTGTAAAACTTCTTTGAAAACCCGGGTAACTCGTACTTCACTACAAGTTCACAACTTGTTATAGTCAACACTTATTTTCACAAATCAACCCCTAAGTACCCTTACTTAGTTTAAATGGTCCAGTTTACTTAATTTATTCCATTCTAGCCTATTTAATTTACAAATCAAATCTATAAAGAATTATAGATTACTAACCGAAGTGGTTTCGGGTATTTACTGATACCCGACCCCGGTCTCTTCGAATCAAATGTTATTTATTAAACCAAAAGTTTAAGTTTAAACAATACAATTTATACACAACAATTCATCTCAAATCACAAAGCATCACATATCACATATCGGAGATATCACATAATTCAAGGCATTCAATCATCCATAAGCAAGATTAATCAACCACACCATCTCTAATTAATTTAATTAACCACCAATGAATTAAATTAGTTACTTTAATTACTTTTAAATCCTGCATACTTAACCTTAATTAATTACAAACCAATTAATTAATCATCCTTTAATTACCCATCTTAATTAATCATCCTTGATTAATTATTCTTTAATTACATTAAGTAATTTGCCTTTAATTAATTACATAGATTAATTATCCTTAACCATTTACAGTAATTAACTTTAATTACTCCCATTAATTAATTAACTATAATTAATTACATTAATCCTTAATTAATTACATTAATCCTTAATTAATTACATTAATTAATTATTCTATAATCACTTACATTGATTAATTATCCTCAAATTACCTTCATAAATTACCCATTAATTACTTTATTAAGTAATTATCTCTTTATTAATCATCTTCATTAATTATCCATAAATTAATCACATTAAGTAATTAACCTTTAATTAATTTCCCTAATTAATTATCATATCTCTTTAAAACTTATTTCCTTAAATATATTTTAAAACTCGGTTAAACATTTTTCTTTTGAAAACTAATTATTTTAATAACTTTAAAACTTGTTTTAAACACTTTGTTCTTTACCATAAAACTCGATTTCTTTGCTTTATAAAACTGTTTCATATTTTTACTTTACTTTAAAAACCATGTTAGCTATCAAAACAAACTCGAGCCTATCAGATAAAACCCGAGCAAAACCAACAAAATCACCGAGTTATTCCCGCGTCACTTGCGAACTCATCTCTTCACTTCATCCCTTCGAGTCAATCACGCAAACATCCCGAGCTTAACCCAAGAAAAATGCTTCTTACCAAACTCGAACGCACAACCATACTCAAACCTGACAAAAACGTGCACGCGTGCACGTGCACACATGACTGAAGTCATTCCGACCCTCGCCGCCACCGCCACCATGTCACCGTCGACGTGCTAGTTCGCTCCGACCACCCAGTCCCCCTTAAAACCTCTTGAATCAAAATCGAACAAATGTTCACCACTACCCGAAACGAAAACCCGACCTTCATACGCCTCGTACCACCGCCACAGCCCACCGGAATCCACGCCAACTCGCCATCAACATCGCCTAACCTTCCTCTTCCTTTTCCCCCTACTCCGGCCCACTCCGATGCCGCCGCCGCACTAGCCAGAAACTCAACTTCGACTTCGAAACAGCCCTAAACCCTACATCGCCTTCGCTACGCCGCTACGGCGACCAGAAAAAAATGCCGATTATTTTTCCCATGCTTCCCGACCCTCGATCTACCTCCAGCCTCAAACCTGACTCTCCCCTAAGCTCCGATCGCCAGAAATTGGCAAAAGTCCAGATTCCGTTCAACTTGCAATTCCTCCCTACATACCAACTTAAAAATCATGATATTACCACCAAAAATCATCATTTTACAAATCGATTCTGATGATATAAGCAAAAAATGAAATTTAAACAATTTATTTTCTAACATGATTTGATTTCCACTGTAAATTCATTCTTTCCAGATAAATACTTAATAATTCTACTTGAAATCATTTTTAAAATTGGTATTACATCATTACAAACAACTTCCCTTTGATGATCATAACCTACAATTGCTTAGATGAAGAGATACGATATTTTTGAATGGTCCTAGAGCCTGTTGGAAACAGAACAGAGGCATGCATATACATATACACAGCAATTCAAACATATATACCAGGCAATCATACAATTTCATCCATGCAAAACATATTTGAATTATTTCTATCATTAATTGTTGCATGCACAAGAATTACAGATGATTTAACTTTAAAAGGTTGAGGTTTACTCACAATTATAGAAGAATAGAGAACACAGTTCATTCCTGGATTCTGAAGCTAAAGATTGATTTGAATCTACTATGTTTGAGTTGAAATCTGAATTTGTGTTGATGTATTATTGAGTTGATCTTGCTGCATGCTTTGATTCAGGTTTTAGGTTTCTTTAGTTTGCTAAGCTTTTAGTTTGAATAGAAGAAAATGAGAATAGAGGGGAAATAGTGATATATATAACACTTTGTTTTTATTTTCAAATAAAATAAGAGAAACTAATGACACTTGTTTATTATGCATGTTATTATTCTTACAAATGTTCAATTGATGATAAAATTAACTTACACTTGTAAATATGCATGTTTATATGTCTTTTATATGTTTTAATATTTTATATTATATTTATCATTTAGTTTTGTATTTACATATATATATTTATATTTATTTAATTAGTTTTATGTGATTATATATTAATATATATATTTACAAACCCTATTTATATCTTGTATAAATTTAAAAGAAGTATTTAAACTTTTATTTAAATCCTTTTTTTTTCAATAGTAAAAATCTATAAATGTTCAATTGTTAGATGCCCAAAAATCTGGGTTATTACATATAATATATGACCTTTGAGTTATTATGAGGTATCTCTTAGTTTGTTAATTTCGAGACGAAATTCTTTTAAGGGGAGGAGAGTGTAACGACCAGAAATTAATAACATTAAATATGGACATTTAAATGTATTTTTAATAATTAATTAATGGATTTTATAACTCAAAATAAAACTCTTTTAAATAACAACTAATGATGTTGAAATAATTTTCAAAATTTGTTTACAAAAATAACGAGTTCAAAGAAAAATAAAAAATGTGATCGAAAATCGCTTTTCGAATTTTCGACTTTTTTTCGGTGTCTAAAAGTTATCGGAAAACACTGTGCACATTTGAGTAATACACATACATTTATATATAAGTTAGAATACATTTTAATATATGTATATGTTCGTTTAAGTTATTTAAATATGATATGGCATCTTATGAAAGTTAAATGAGTTTAAGAATATATATGAAAAAATAAGTGACATAAAATGTCATTTCTCTGAAATACAAAGTACCTAAAACATAAATGCATGTTGGCTCAAACAAGAGAGAGGGGGGGGGGGACAAGGAAAAACATGAGGAATGAGGGAGGGATCATGCATGGTGAGTCGACAAGCTAAGAGAGGAGGGTATGTACTTTAACATTTTGTTAATTTAATTTATCCATGTGTACATATACCAATTTCCTAATTTTTTTAATCATTTTTCTCATTTCATTTCCACTTTATAAAATTACTCAAAGCACTTAAAACATTTCCACGACCTGGACTTAAGTCTAAATTCAAAAATTCTAACTCTTTTCCACTTTAAATTCTAGAAAAATTGTTTAAACACCTTATCCTCCATTTCTACTTAACTTCTGCTTTCCAAAAATAGCTCCACTGTCCTCCACCATCTAGGTCGAGCATTATAACCCCCTTGGTCGAACCCTTATGATTGCTAAAGCCCATAAAAATATCATTTTTCAAAAGGTAATGCGAAATCTTAGACCATATTCTAATTCTAGAGGAAGTTGCTTTGATTTAGTCGACTTATGGTGAGTAAAGTTCTCATCTTTTTACTAAGATTTTAAAACATATATCATTGCTTAACTTTTTGTAAATATGACGTGTGTTTGGGAGAAAATAATTATTGGTTTGTATGAATGTATAAGTGCTTGGATTGTAGTGATGTTTGGAAATGATTTATACATGCTTATGTGCTATGATTTGAAATTAGACTTGAAATGAAGTCTAATGTTTATATTAGTTAGAAAGCTGAGATCTTAGCTTATGTTAGTGGTTGTGATGTGAATATGAATGTTATGGCCTTGAGTACATAATTGTATGCTAAGAAAGTTAGCACCTTTGCTCGTTTAAGCGACATGCAATCCCTTGTGTAAAAGCTTTGATCTTTGGTTTTAAATTTTTTAAAATTTTTTCAAGTTTAAAAAATTTTTAATTCTAAACATGCCCTTATGCTTTATAAAGTGGTTAAGTTTCCAAGAGTTAAAGTTTTTAAAGACTTAGAAAACAAAATTTCAATTTTGGAAATTACGGGCCGTATAGCGATAATCACTATAAGTGAAAACGAACCCTTTTCAAAATCTAAAAGTGTTTTATCTTAGGAATCATTTTGGAAAATATTTTAAAACATAATTTAAAGTTTTAAAAAGTAATTATTATTTTTAATTATTTATTTAATTAATGATTATTAGTTAATTAAATAAGGTATTGGTACTTAATCATTAATTAACAAAGGTAATTAGTACTTAAGTGTTAATCAAGTAAGTTAATTATAATTATTTATTTAATTAAAATTTAATTATTATTTAATTATTAATTAATGTTTAGTTATTATTTAATTATTTATTTAAAGATTAATTAATTAAATTAATTATAAAAGGTTGAATTATTAATTAATAATTAAGATTTAAATTAGGACTTAATTAAGATTTAATAATTATTTAAATAAGGTTTAGTCTATTGTTTAATTGATAAATAAAGGTTTTAAAATTTTATATCATTTTATTTTTAAATATTGGGTTTTATTTAAAAAGCAGCTTTCTTTACAAAAGTGTTTTAGATTTCTTTGTCGATTACCCTTAGGTAATCTTAAACATATATGAAACCAATGTTAATGTGGTGACACATTTATGGGAAGTAAGTCATCCATAGTTATCACTAAATGCCCATGAGTAGGCCGATTCTCTATTTGTGAGATTTGGAACTTATTTCTACGCCAAGGATAGAGTACGGTTGAGATATCAGAAATGTGATAGATATGGGAGGGTTAATTCCTATCAATAAGTCATGTTTAAATTAAGTACAAGGTTATCCATATATGAACTCTGTATAATCGCCCTAAATAGCAGATTGTCTACTATCGATAACTGGACCTGTTTTAACTCAGGAAGTATGGCTTTATATTTGAGTTCCTTAGTGAGGACTCGAATGCTTATTGCATACTTCTAAAAGAACCGGAACTGAGTTTGTAAAAAATTATCGCTTAGTTTGGAGACACCAGATTCAGATAAGTATGATTTATACGAACCACTCTATACTAATAATGTACGCGATGGATTGTTATGAAATATGCTATAAAGCTGTACTATTTTTCCTGAGGGTGATTCCAAAATGGAATTTAGTAAATGTTGAATGTTTGTTCGATCCTGGAACAACTTGTATGGATGAACGAACAAGAAATATGCTATCGTTATTGGTGTGGGTTTGCTCGATGATTGGTTGGTTTGGAATAGGACTGGTTCGGTGGCTGAGCACTGAAATTGGTTCGATGTTAGGATCATTTTGGTGAACGAACAAGAAATTCAGTTTGGTGGCCGAGCGGGTTCGGTGGCCGAGCTTGGGAGTTTGCTCGGTGGGTGGCTCGGTCGGTGTGTGGCATGGTTGGCTCAACGACTGCATTGGTTTGGTCATAGGGTGGAAGCGAACCGAGACAAGGCATAGTGAATTTTCATCGCGGCATGGTGAAATTTTGGCCGCTTCATCATGGCGTTCTTTAGGGTTCTTGGAAGTGATGTGGGGTGTAGTAGAAACTTTAAACTACTCGGGATGACCTTGGATCTTATATGGTGATTAGCGAGGCGATGGCATTGCACTTCGACATGATGACGTCAACGACGATGATGATGACTTCGAAACCTTGGTACAATGGCTCTACGACTTACGATGGTTTAGAAGCGTTCCAAAGATGACGACTTAAATAAGGGAGTCATGGCGGTGATCCACAAGGGCAAGTTCAATGATGAGGGCTTGCGAGTGGGATTTGTGATTTTATCCTACTATAGAGGTAGCCATGATGGAATAATGATCGAGTTTCATTATGGAGATGCGTGCAATGAGTTCGTTGATAACTCAAAGGCTTCTAGTGTGCTCGTAAAGAAGTGGTATATGAGGATGCCCACTTGGATTTGCGATTATGTCTAGATCTTGCGACAGTAGGTTACCCAAGGATTTGTGATTGTAGGACTAGTTCCTAGCCTTTTGAAGTGGCATGGATTCGAGCACTAATGGAGTTGAGATTACTATTGGGTCCCTGGTTTTCGATTGTGCCATATGAGTTATCATATATCCAACGCACACGAGTGATAGTGGGGATTGGTTGGTGGATACTATGTTTTCCATGGTTGTTTATCACTCTAGGGTGTCACACGATGTTGGCAAATTTGACCGTATACCTGGACTAGACATTATACTTTGATTGTAGTACACTTATATATGATTATAATAGTAGCTTAGTAGATATCGACTGTTATGTGCTAATTGTTTGGATGGAAGGACGGGTCAGGTATGGTTCTTCATACCCTTTGTCCATATTTAATATATGCAATTTTTATAGTGTTTTTGAGGTAATGTATCGCTCACACCAGACTGTTGTTGAACCTGAGGATTTATGCTTTGATTCTTATTATCTCGAGTACTCTTAAATGATTAGGGATAACAGGTACGGATAGCGCACAGAGCTGTACGGAGTACAAGCATAAGGCTACACTATCATATATATATATATATATATATATATATATATATATATATTTGAAGCTTACTATCGCTTATATTTTGCTGTGCAATAATGTGGTGCTATGTCAATACTTTTATTTTGAGAGGCAATATAGAGTTTATTTTAGGGATGCACATGTATAAACTCTTTATTCCAGTTTCGTATAGTTTATGAACTCGATGCACTCTGATGTTTTATTTATGGTTCATTTGATTATATCACAGTCTCACCTATTTTACATCTATTTTATCATATTATATTTTATCTGTGCGTTGTGAGATATTCTATAGGTTTTGTATTTGGATTTTCTCTACTTCATATCCTTAGCTACCGTCCTGCGTTGGCTGGGTACCTCCACAGTGCATCATATAGGTATGTTGGGTATTAGAGATATAGGATGGTTGTCACACTTTGTATCATAGCTTAGGTTGCATAGATGACCTAATTTGATACTTGGATCCAGTAGGATAAGGAAAGAGCTATCACCTTAGAATGGATCAAACAAAACATAAGAGAGCATACTTTTTATATTTTAGTTTTCAAAACTATATAGTAGTGTATATATTTAGTATATGAGTCGCATTGTATTCATGGACACCACTTATTCCTTTTAGAGAGACTAATCATTCTTATTACAGCTTATAAAAATGAGCCGGCTAATGAGGAACGCTTCTAGGAACTCCGTTTCTAGATTTGAGGAAGGGGCAAGATCGGGGGCTGCTAATCTTGACTGGCAAAAAAATTTCACTGAGATGCTACGAAACATTGTTGAAATGCCCAAGTTGCTCCTGTTGTGGCTATTGTTGGTGGTGCTCCAGTGTAAGCGCTAAGGGATGACTTTGCCAAACTGAACAAGGATTACTCTACTCTGCGAGGCAAACCATTTCTTGGAACGAAATCAACCATTGAAGTGCAGGATTGGTTAGACATCTGTGAACGCATCTTTGAAGACATGGAGTTAGAGGATGCGATGAAGAGGAAGCTGGCCTCTAGGCAGCTTTAGGGAAGAGCTACGGGGTGGTGGAACACCATCAAGATTACTACTCCCAAGGAGAAGATTGGTTGGGAGAAGTTCAAGGCGAGATTTGAAGAGAAGTATATATCGGCCACTTAGAAGTCGGTGCTCTTTCGAAAGTTTGCAGACTTAAGATAGGGAGATAAGTCTATGTCAGAGTACATAGCTAAATTCGACACACTGTCGAAGTACAGCTTATCTTTATCGATACTCCGCTCTAGATGACTGAGAAGTTTATCATGGGCTTTGATAATTATCTTGGAGAGAAGCTGGTGAGTCATATCAATGAGACCTTTGAGAGGGTAGTGGAGAAGGCTCTTCGACATGAGAATATGTATTCGAAGCCTAACTCAATTGTTACTTCCAAGGATGAGCCAAAGCCGCACGCTGGTAGGGGAGGCAAGAGGAAGTGGACAACAACAACAAGAAGAAGTAGTCTATGAAGAGTGGTCAGAAGAAAGGAAAGTGGGGATCTACTTGCTATAATTATAGAGAGAACGACCATCTTGTCAGAGATTGCAAGGCGGAAGACAAAAAGTGCTATAATTACAACAAGCCGGGGCATATCAAGAAGGATTGCACATAATTGTCGAAGAATTGGCAAGTTGTGTCTTCTTATGCTTTGAACGCTGTTCAAGCTTCGTCGAGTGCTCTATAGGCGAAGGAGAAAGGGAAGAGCATCCTTATGTAGGGTATATTTTCTATTTCTGATACGCATGTACATGTCTATTACTTAAAACTTAAAATATGAACTTCTCCATGTTGACATAAACATCTCAAACTTTCTCATTTTAAAGTACTACTCCTTCGTTCATTTCATTTTTTTAACATAATAGAACGTAGGCGGTCACGTGCTTAACATATCTCCTACTTTCCTCTTTTTCTCCACAACTATTCTCCCTAATTCCCCCTCTTTCTCCACAACTGTTCAGCCCTACCATCGATAAAACTCCATTCCCACCAACCTCAACCCCATTGTACGCTAACTCCTACATTTTGATTTCACATCACATATTCCTATTTAAAGTATAATGTTAGTTACAAATTGACTAATTGATTTATTTTTTGGTTTGTGAAATATGGATTTTTCCTCCATCAGTTGTGATTTAGATACACGGTTTAAATTTATAAAACTGACCGATATTGAATACCTTGATTTCTCAATGATGGTAATGGTTGATCTAATCAGTCGTCATGATTTTGCTAATGTTCTTATTCTTCTCTCATGTTCAGCCCTGTGTGGATGATTGTGGCCCAAAATTTTGATGGTTTACTACTGAATCGGCAATTTTGACCTAAACAACATCGAATTTTTACGACCGATAAGGTACTTTCAACTTCCTTCTTGAAAGCTTATTATAGACTCATACTTAGGTTTGTGTAATTTCGTATATCTGGTACTCATTTATGTTTTGCCTTGATAAATCATTTCTTTCAGTGCAGTGGAAATTAATATCGTGTACTCTAAATGATTGACTGATGGTTTGAATATACTATGGTCTGATTATTTTTATTGTTGTTGACTTATTAGATTTAACTTATCGTAAATTCATCAATAGTGAAACATGTACTGCTGGTACAAGTGATCCATAGTAACTATATGAAATTGGCAAAATAGGATTATTTTCCATTGAAGAAAAAAGCATCATTTTCCATTTTGTCCCTTTTCATTATTGTTTGAAAAAAGGATCAACCTTATGTGTTATTTTTTCTACCCTAACAAATATAATTCTCCATGTTATTTAACAAAAAATCATTAACTCCTCATTTTTTTCCATTCCCATCACTGTTTATAAAGGTCATTTGCTTTATGCATATTTTATAGAAGGATACAAGTATTTGCAATCTCAATATGATTTTTCCTATTAGTTTTGTTGTTCATAATACTGTGATATCTTACAGAATTTACTATTTGTCTTTTCTTATGTAATGCAGGGTAGAAAACCATCCAATACATATGTTCTTTGCCTTGCCTAATCATCCTTCTGACTATCTGCTGAGATAAAGGGACAACATAATCCACTAGTGCACAGATGTACATGTCAGCTTTCTGTGAGCATACTACATAATAATTATGTATTGTTATCATAAACATATGCCTATTTACCAAATTCACATTATGTACGGTAAATACCTGTCTTAGCAAACTTTATTTCTGTCCATTTCATTTCTTTTTCAAATAAGTGAAACAATACCGGTTTTCACTGTAAGTTAACATCTTAATGTCTACCTTCTTAGACATGTTTATGCATGTTCAATGCATCAAGAAAATTTTCCTATTTCAACATTTTGTTGGTACGTTGTTCAATATTCCTTTACTCGTACTATTGTTAACCAGTCAATAATTTGTTTTTAATATGTAAATCTAATTTTTATGAATGTTTACACTGGCAGCAAATGCCAACTTAATGAAAGACATACATATCCTTTTTGATACTTATATCTAACATAATGTAGACATATGATCAAATGACTTATAAAGGATATTTAGTTTCCATTTTTTATATTTAATAAAATAATATATACTTATATAGACAGAATATGAACTGTTAAATTTGTCCTATAATTATGTACACATGATATGATCTAATTATTTGTCATGCACAAATATGTCTTATCATTTTACAACATATGATATTTATAGGAAAGATTAGGATGAATCGATCCACCCGTTATTGGAAAGTTATTTTACCGATCTACTTTGTAAGGATTGAAATGGGGGTTTTATTGATGGAATTCTCTTGATTATGGTAAGCATTTTAACATTTCAATGTTGTATACAAATAGTATATAGCAGTATAGGATACTAGCAACCCAATCTTGTGATAGGATATACTTTACTCGAACATATCACGTACATGTGATTATGAGTGCAAAATTAGATAATAGATACTGGTAAAGTTATTCATGCTAACGTTAGACCTTCAAGGTGAATGGGATTATGTACTTCGCATCTCCCTCTGTATTATTATGCTTATTTGATAATTTATTTCCCGGTCTATTACAATGCACAACCAGGTTTATCTTTGTCCCGGTAATATGTATGACAAAAATCACTACTTTGATGTCTATAAAATGTTACTGAGTTGATAACCCTCTACTATACCAGTTAGTGGATTTTAGTCATTGTTATGTCATCGGTTGGTTTGCCGGATGCTTTACAATGGAAAACCAATTCTACTCTTTATTATGAATCATGACTACGATAGTTTCAATATGTAATAATTCCTTATTAAAGAAGTATGTTGTTATTCCCCTCTGTATTGTGCTTTGATTTTATAACGCGTACAACGTCGATACCCAGTGGATTTGTAAATGACAAATAGCATAAGATATAATATGAGTTGTACTGAGTTAGAAGAAAATGTGGCTCAGATCCGAACCTTTAAATAATGTCATAGTTATACCGGTAAAAAAAAGTGTTATTCTACGTCCCGAAGTCTGTTTGATCCATGTATTTCCTCAAGTTTTCTCTTTCTGTTTTAAAGCAAATAATAGTTTGAGTTTTTTTATACGTCATTCTTAATTTAATGTATCTTTACAAATTATACATGTTTTTTAATAGTAGAGGACGTGATTCAGTACATCAAAATGCCTATTGCCCTTTCTGTACAGTTGGTTCAAGTGTTAAGACTAACAAACTGTGAAAACATAATTTATACACCTATAAGTTAGTGTGCCTACCACTTTCATGCGTGTTGAAGACTAATATTTGGTCTACTAATAGGTTTACAAGTGTGAATAAGCAATACACAACTACCTAAGCGGTTGTGGATAGGGATTGCATCTTAGGTTCAGGTAAGAGGATGAACAAAGGTGAAACTAAGTACTGACTTATTTTTAAATTTACTGAATAAATGAAGCAGCAATCAGGTTGTATATATAATTAAAGTATGTCTTTTTTCATGGACATGTTATAATATTGCCATTTTTTAAATATTTCAACTTTTTATTTGGCTATTTTATATAATGGCACTCATTGTTTGGATGCTCCTAACGTTGTATAAGTTCCGAAATGATGTCAAATTTTATGTACATGATGCATGTAATTTGGATCAATCATTCATGCATTTTTGCTGCGTTCGAAGATGTATCAGACGATAAAACAGTTATGTGTACCTAAGTATGTGGTATTAGAGGTGTAGCTAATCTGTGTATCCATCTTTACTATTATCAATGATGTGGATTTAGTTTACTAAATGCATGATGTCTGCTCGAACTGATGGCAGTAGTACTATCATGGTTGCATTAGTTCATAATCCGTGTTCATTATCAATGTGTAAAGTACGTCTTAATTACAATAAATATTCTTTTATGATTGTTATTGCATTGTTCTGGGTCAAATTGCTGTTTTCCTTACCATACTCTCCTCCTCTCTTTTTTGTCCTTTTTATTTTTCCTTTTCTCCAGCCTATTCTACTCAGTTCAGTTGACTTTTCTTACACAAGCTCCTTGGTACATGCGGTTGAAGTCGATGTGGGACAACAGAATCATGTACATACATAGATGCCAGCTGTTGGTATGCATATTTCATCAGATCTACGTATAAACAATGCGCCATCGTATCTAATTACATGTTGTTGTTACCTGCCGTTGTGTTCAATCCAATATTCATTTTACAGACTCTGTCCTGAATCAATATTAATTTATATTTCCAGATATGCAAGTCTGCAAGGGTAAGATGTATATTAATGCTGGCGTTGAAAAGGGCAAAAAAAGATTGTACAAGTCGGTGGATGCGATGCATCAACTGCTGTCATGATTTTATGGACCTGTCGCTGCATAATTTTTCCGACTTTCTTTGTCGACACCATGAGGAAGATGCCAACATGCTCTTTTGCATTGAGCAATTGTATCGTTGACAAAGTGAGCAATTTTTTTCCATCAACAATTTTTTCTTAATAGTTTGATCATAAATATTTTGTGCAGCCATGCTACATATACTATTTTTTTTAAGTTTGTCCGATAAATCGTCATTCTAGGCATCGAAAACAGAAACATGAATATCTGTGGAAGTTAGCTGTAGGTATACGCATTTTTTTTCTTTTTCGGAATGTCATTAAATTATACATATGCAGGAGGCAATTTATGGTTTGTAAGCCTAATTATGGATCTTTTGTGGGCTTAGCGATGTCAAATACTACTGCAGAAGACAATGAATTGATGGAGTGTCCCATTGACTCATTCTCATTAGCAGCTGATGAACTGTGAAGGTTGAACAATTTACATAATGTGGATGCTTCCCACTGTACAAATTCCTTTGCACTTGGAAATTACAGGCAAAGTATGTTCTGTAATGTTAATTAATAATTGGAACGATGTATTGGGTGTTTAAATCTTTTCTTCCGATGTTGGATAAATTTGCAGGTAAAATGTTTGCAGCACACAATATTGGACCTTCTATGTGTACATGTTTGTACTGTGGAGCATTGCTTTAGTTTGAAGAAAGAGTTAAAAAGGGGAGTACCATTGCAAATCCAAAATTTTCAATATGCCGCCAGAAGGGAAATGTTCAACTGCCAGCCTATCAAAGAGTCCCCCGATTATTTGTTGGAGCTTCTTGCTATAATGGAGGTTCTGTTTCAAAAGGTTTTCGGCAAAATATACCAGCATATAATTTGGTTTTTGCTTTTACATCAATGGGAGAAAATGTTAACTCCATTAACAACAGTCGTGGTTCGTATGTTTTCAGATTAAGTGGTCAAAACCATCACCGAATTTGTTCGCTTCTGTCGACGATGGGTAAACCAAAATTTGCTCAATTATATTTCTATGCCACCGGAAATGAAGTTAGTAACTGAGTTTCATCGCATGGTGCAAGTACAACAAAGAATCTAGATGAAGTTATTGTAAACAATTTAATACGTATGTTCAACCAATATAGTGAGTTGGCTAAAGTTTTTAGGATGGCTAGAAATAGATTTCATGCTTTGGAATACCACCCTATCTCCATTAAGCTTTTGGAGAGACGTTATAGGGATGGACGATAGTATAATTTACCGACCTCTTTAGAGATTGTAACATTGGTTGATAACTCAAATGTTGATTCATGTGGTTGTAGAGATATTGTAATTGAAGAGAGCAATGGGATATTGAAAAGAATTAGCGAAAAACATCCTTCTTTCATATCCATGCAATATCCCATTTTGTTTCCATTTGGTGAGGATGGTTTCAGGTGTAATATAGAATACAGATTAGCTGTCGTCTGTAGATCGACTAACAGAATGACTGTAACAATGAGGGAGTATTATGCCTACCTTATTCAACATAGACGGGAAGATGGCTCAATTCTGCTATGGGGCGATAGGATTTTCCAGTAGTTTACTGTTGACTGTTATATATGTATTGAGGAGGACAGACTTTCCTGGGTTAAGAATAATCAAAGTACATTAAGATGTGAATTGTATAGGGGTTTTCATAATGTAATTACGGCTAGTGACACATATGCACACTTGATTGGAAGAAAGGTTATTTTGCAATCTTTTTTCACAGGAGGTCCTAGATACATGGTATAGAACTATCAAGATGCTATGACCATATGTCGGTGGGCGAGATCCCTAGATTTTTTTGTCACCTTTACATGTAATCCAAAGTGGCCTGAGATTAAGATGGCCTTATCAACCATTCACAGTCAGAAAGTTGAGGATAGACCGGACATTGTTTCACGTGTTTTTCATATGAAACTTATGGAACCGATGCATGACATAAAGACCGAATCTCATTTTGAAAAGGTCAAAGCACGTAAGTTTGATGATTGATGCAATAATTTATCTCACTTTTGTTGGTTACTTCCATCGACATAAATGATTATTTAATTTTTTTTAACAGTGGTTTACATAATTGAATTTCAAAAGAGGAGTCTACCTCATGCTCATATACTTATATTTGTTTTCGGCGACCAGAGACCAAAAACTGTTGGTCAAGTTGATGCAACAATTAGTGCTGAGATACTAGATAAAAATATAGATCCATTTGCTTATCAGTTGATAGGTCAGTACATGATTCATGGACCATGTGGTTATGCAAATCCTGACCGCCCTTGCTTGGTTGACGGTTCTTGCTCAGCATTATCCTAAAAAATATAGCAATGAAACCACCTTTGACAAGATAGGGTTTCCAATTTATAGAAGGAACAATGGGTTCTCAACGGAGACGACAAATGTGTTCGCGTAGGACAACAGTTGGGTTCTACCGCATAATGTAGTTTTACTTGTCAAATATCAAGCACATGTTAATGTAGAGGTATGTAACAAAGCAAGATCGGTGAAATATCTATTTAAGTACATCAAAAAGGGTCATGATAGAGCAAATGTTGTTATTGAAGATAGTACAAATAAAGAACGTACGTTAGTTCGAGAGGTTGATGAAGTAAAGACTTATTTGGACTGTAGATACATTTCTGCTTCGGAGGCAACTTGGAGGATATATGAGTTTTATGTTCAATACCGCTCGCCGGTGGTAGAGAGGCTATTGTTCCATATGCTGGGAGAGAAAACCATGTATTTTGATGAGGTAGACCATTTACATGATGTCCAAGATAGACATAATATCCACAAAACTATGTTCAACTAGCGGTTAGAAACTAATAAAACCTGTGATATAGCTCGACAACTTGTATATGTTGATTTTCCAACTAGGTGGATTTGGGACAAGTATATAAAGGAATATAAGATGAGGCAAAAAGGGGAATGTATTGGTAGAATATATTATGCACATTCTACTTCAGGGGAGAGGTTTTACTTGCGTATGCTTTTAAATATTGTTTAAGACCCTACTTGCTATCGAGACATCAGAACAGTGAATGGTATTGTTTACGATAACTACAAAGATGCATGCATTGCACGTGGTTTGCTAGAGGATGACTGTCAAGACCCAAAAATCGACCTTCGAAAATCGGCACCCGTACTTCACTTTGTACTCAAAATGCCGTAGATTCAAATGCCGAATCTGGTTCTCGGGAGCTTATAACACAGTTAAGTATAACAACACAGCGGAATAAAAAGAATAATACATTGATATACAATATCTGATACAACAGAGTGATACAATGAATATCAATATACATCAGAGATATGATACAACAAATAGCAGCGGAAAAGAAAACGATAACATCAGCAGCGGATAATCTCCATCTCCAAAGCAGCAATCCAGATATAGCTCGAACTCCCAATAACGAGGCACAAAGATAAGCAAGTGCAGTCCGATCCAAAGACTGAACTAGCTCCAGAAAATCTACTAATCCTGACTATCTGAAAAACCAAACTCTAGACTGCTCGTGTAGAAAAATTTTGAGCATCCAGAGTTTAGGAAAGAACAATAAACTCCGGATCAGTCATGGGACTGGTGTGAGCAACAAAAACAGTTTATCTTTAAACGACAGCAAAAGAATTTTAAACATTTAAATCCGCAATGCTTTTAGAAAATGAAACTACCATAAGACCTCCCACCACACACACAATGCAAACGCAGAATTGGAGGAGATTTCTTCTTATGATAGTCAAAGATGCTTACTACGCAAATCAAATCATTTGATATTATTATTAGTGCATAGTGTAGAAAACATTTCGAAAGTAGAATATAAATCTTAGCCAACATACGACCAGTATCGTATGCCTACTATAGCTACCATCTAAACAGTGGTGACCACCGTACGTAAATGGCAGGTTCTACAACTAATACCGTACAAAGTTCGTATTGGAAGATGGATTTCCAACAAATGGTCAGGCTAAGGAACTTCCTATCCACGATGGGTACGTCCCTGGAATAGACGACCCGAGAACCTAACCGGATCTCTGCCAACACAAGGCCGGGTTACCTCTGCAAAAATAGGTAACTACTGACACGCGTATGCCATCCCCCGATCGTCACCGATCTTCCCGAGGATCCCCGATTTCCAACAAACCACAAAGTAATAATAACTGTGCAGCAACCACAGAGGTTAAGTATCTGGGCTCCATACCATGATACCACCTTTATCCAGAAGGAATGACATACACTAAGGGGCGCTACTCCCTAGAACCTTGCTGCATCTTTCCTGTTTTGACCATTTTCGGGGTGTGAGGCTCGACGAAGTCTCGTCCACAAAGCTACGCTTTGTTCACAAAGCCATGCTTCGGGTCAAACAAATGATCAACCTATGATCACAAAGATATAAGATCAAATAAATGATCATATCACAAATGATCAAACACTGATCATCACACAGCAACACTCAGCATGCCACATTACCAAATTGGGATATATTGCTGATAAATTTCAACTACATAACCTCTGAGCTCGTACGTCTCAGAGAAGGGTGTTAAGCTAAGAGAATAAATTCTCCGCCACCAACAGATATGTATTTGAAAGAAATCGGCTTTATATCTCAAAGTGTAATGTCAGACATGTATCCATACAAGTCTGTTCCGGGTTCGAACAGAACCGAAGGCACTTCTCACGAAGCCCTTGCAATTCCGGATAACTTTCAATCACGTCCGGACTTCCCATCACAAAAGAGTGATATAAATCTCTATACCGGCGCGACTCAGTGCAGAGACATTCGACAGGTTGTCCTTTCATTTTCGAAAAATATCCGGTCTTCAACACCGGTCTTCAAATGCTATCCATATACGACGTATCACTATTCGGAATGAGTTATACGACCCAAAGGTCCTTTCCCGGCTAACCCGAATAGTGAGCGAAATATTTAAAAACATATGGATATTGGGATTTCAATTAAGTCACAATTTAACCCCAAACTTTCTTTTCAAATGGTTTATCAAATTACCATTTTAATCTTTTTAAACAAAAAAGATTCAATTCATAAAGTTCACTTAATTTCACAAAGATTCATTCACAGATTTTCCCAAATCGATTTCCATTTCAATTTAATTAATTCGTTAAATCTTTAAATCAAAGATTCAACTTATAGCTTTCAAAACAATTTCATTTCTAATGGGTTAAACAAATCATCATTTTAAATCTGTTAAAAATAAACAGATTTAATTCATAGCTTTCAAAAAGAATTCATTCATAACTTGGAAAAATAATTTCAATTCAATCTTGAAATTCCTTTAATTAAACTGGAATTTCATTTCTTATCTGAAAGCTTTTATTCCTTTGAAAACAAACAGTTTCATTTTGGAAATCTGATTCATTCATACGAGTTGAAATCCTTGGTTTAAATTCAAATTCCCAAATTAATACTTTTAAAATGGTTTTATTCATACAAACACATTTATATCATCTTTTATTCCTAGTTTCCAAATCATAGATTAAATTTCAAACTTGAATTCAAATTTAAATCTAATTATTTAAATTTTCAAAACTCGATTAAGTTACTCAAAATAACTTTTATATTTGAAATTCTATTTCAAAAGCTTTTTACTTTAAACCCAAATTTCCAGTTTCAAAATCAATTGAAATTAAAATTTCAAATTCAAAAATATTAACTTTAAATTATCTGTGACTTAACCGATTTCCACGTGAAATCCATATTGGTGTGTGTATGGTGTAGTCCAGGGGTTTAACACAATAGTGCAACACAATGAATCATCACATATCAGAATACAGAGATATAGTTAACAAACGATATAAACTATATCGCTTATCGTATAGATCATAGATATATATCAGATAATAAATTACATCACAGATTAAAACACAAATCAGGGTATATCACACATCATTATATATCAGGGTAATCAAACAATTCACAATAAATAGAGTCTAAAAATCCATAGGTAAGGTCAGTTAAATGTCCGATTAATTTAAATCAGATAAGTCATCAATCGTGGTTAATCAACATAAATTAATTTCAAATCATTCGATTAATTGACCTTTAATCATTTATTAATTAAATTAATTATCCTTTAATTATTAAATAATTAACCTGTAATCATCTTCTCTTAATTACTTTCACCAAGTAATTACTATTTTAATTAAATCATTCATTAATTACTTGATCAATTATCTTAAATTGCTAACTAGTTTACTTTAATTAATAAATCCTCGATTATAAATTAATTTAATCTTAATTATAACTAATTATCCTTTAACTGATTTTCTTAATTATTTATGAATAAATCTTAATTACAAATTATTACTTACTTGATTATCATTAACGATATAAATCGACTCACTTTTAAGTTAAAAGTTGGAAACGTTTGATTTTTATTTTCTAAATCACTTAGGGAGTTTCATTTAAAATAACTTGTTACAAATATAAATTTAGAACTTAATTGTTTTTGAAAATCCTTTATTCAAAACTTTTAATTTATAAATTTGAATTCAAACTTCAACCTGGATTTAAACCCTGTCTAAATCTATGTACAAATTTAAGTTTCTTTAAATTTGCTTAAAAGCTCAAACAACTTGCTACCAGTTTCTTTTTCAAGCCTGGAACAACTGCAGACTCGAGCCTTCCCATCCTTACTTCAGGTAAACTACTCGATTTACTCGAGTATTACTTCGAGTCATTTACCCATCTTCCCCGAGACTACACTCAAGAACCCAGGGCTTCAAAATGTCAACCGTGCACTCGACCAGACTGTGCACGTGCACTCCACCATCAGCCACCTCTGATCGACCACGACCATCCCCTCATCTCGGCGACCACATCCCCGTCCTTTCTCCACCCTCCGATCATTACCTCAGACACTCGGTCGAAATCGAGTTACTCCACACTCACCTGGAAATATGAACATCATCACCCATCGAACCTGTCAACGCCAAGTTCATGATTCTCCGACCACTAGCCAACCTACAACTCCGGCCATCGACACTTCAACTCGACCACTACCATCACCCAGAACCTTGCGACGCTCGATCATCTCTAGACGATGAACGACACCAAATACCAAACCACGGCAAAACTAGGTTTACGGATTTTAAACACTTGCCGCCACCACCACCATGGTCTGACCACCATCCCATTATTTTTCCCAGTAGCGCCGATCACTCTTCTACCCCTACGCGAAGGCCCAACCTCGATAGAGCATCCAATCACCTAAACTTGATCGAAACCCATTTTTCGATCAACCCATAACTGCTCTCGAATTCAATCACTAAAAATTTAGATTTTTATGTTAAAAATCCTATTTTTGTATAAGAAATCGATTTGTATAACTGAATATAAGGATTTTAAACACTTGGATTTTGACTTGTTTTTAAGTGGTGCTCTGTATTTTCTTATTTTCCAGATGCAACTCAAATTGTTTAACTTAAACCAGTTTGTATTCTAAGATATAACAACCTATATATCTCTAAACTCAGGTACCAATGAAGATGAAATTATGAGTGTTTGATTTATGCATGGGTTTTGAATTTGAAACCAGTAAACATCCCCACCATAACACCAAGCATTTACATAATATGTTCACAGAGCTTTAAAAACATGACTACAGGCATATTTATCTCTAAGGATGATCAAGTAAAACAACTATATATTTATATTTTAAAACGTTTGTTACTCACAAACATCAAGATAACAAAATCAGTTAAGCTTCAAAAAAAACAAGGAGTTGCTCACCATTGTTTCCAGAGATAAATAGAGTTTTCTGATGAACAGGCTTTTATTCTTGTTTTCCTAGGCTTTGATATCTTCCCAGGTTTGAAGACTTTGGTTGCATCAATTTGTTTTGATCTAAGTTTTATTTACTTCAGATTCTAACTTAGTTTGATGGAAGAAACTGAGATGATATTACTTTAGTTTATTCTCAGCCTCTAGGAACGAAACTGAAATGAAGAAAAGAATATGTGGAGATGAACTATACAGGGTGATGTTTTATTTCTTTTGTACAAGGTGATGATATTGCCATGTACAATATCAGATTTTTTTCTCTTTTAATTGTTAGCTGACATGATATGTTATGGTGGCTGCATTAATTGCCATGTACCTTGTGTCTTCATATGTTTGCTTTATACATTTCCTTCCTGACTTCGGCTGTACAAAAATGGAGATGGTTTGATAGTATCTATCTTATGTACTAAAAGTATTTGTATTTGGTTTGGTTTCATACTTGATATTTGTATTTATCACTTTGGGCTGCAGCTTACATGCTTGTCCTTTATTTTAAATTGAATTTGAAATTCTTTTCTTTTGTTATTGCAAGTGTATATATATAAAGTCTTGTTGTGATATGCTATTGTACTTTTATTTATTTTATATTTGTGTTCAAAGCCTATATTCTATTTTTATTTTTAAATCATCTATTTAAGATTTAATTTCAAATCCAGAATATATATATACATATATATAAATAAAAATTCAAATTTATTCATATATGCCCATATACATTTATTCACATATATACATATTTACGATATTATTAAATTTAAATGATTTATACAAAATATACTTGAATTCGGGGAAACTCGCTCCATTTTATCGATTTATTTTACTATTTTAATTTAAAAATTAATTTAATTATCAATTAAATATTTATAAAATTCGGAGTCGTTACAATGACAATGAGTGGGATGAGGCATTGACTGAAGCTGCACCATGGGCATCCCCAAAGTCTTTAAGAGAAATGTTTGCAACGTTGTTACTTTTTTGTGAGGTTTCAAATCCTAAGCAATTATGGGATAAACATTGGGAGATGTTTAACGAGGATATGGAATGGAGGCACATGCGCATGAACGGGGTTGGGCAACATGATGTGTCTACAATAACGGTGAAATCAGAACATTACTTGCTCTAGAGAAGACTGAATAAAAACAACAAGTCTTTAAACGAGTTTTGGACATTAGAGGAAGACGACTTCGTAAATTGTCGAACAATAAATAACACACTTATAGCAGACGAAGTGGACTATATGACTGTGGATTATTGCACATTGAAGCTGAAAAGTTGGCGCCCTTGCTAAATGCATGACAAAGAAAGGTTTTCGACGCTGTAATATGTGTTGTTCGCAACCATTGTGAAGGTCTTTATTTTGTGTATGGTAGTAGGGGGACTAGGAAAACCTTTTTGTGGAATAATTTAATGTAACGACCCGTAAATTTCAACTATTTTAATAACGTAATTAGTTGAAATTTTGTACGATAAAATTTTGAAATAAATGTTTAATATTTGGAATACGTTTAGTTAAACATAGCAACTAATAAATTTTCGTCCGAAAATACGAAAGTTTATTTCGCGCGTAAAATCACTTCAATTTAATCAGTTAAAAAGCGATGAAAATAAAATGTTTCCGAAACCTAAATATTTTTACATAGAAAAATTCTAAAACATCTTCTGAGCAAGATGTCAGTTTGTCGTTTTTCCAAACTCGGACATCTTTGGCTCCGTCGATCTTATTTTCAGCGTTTTTCTTGCATTTTTCGCCGGTAGGAAAATTCGAAATTTTAAAACTCGATTATACCACTGATATCTATATATCGTTTTGATCATCTCGTCGTGCTGATCTTCGCAGTATATTTATTTCTATGATTTGGTGTCCGGTTCGCTGCGAAATCCGTGAAACGACAACCGTAACGGTACCCGTTTAAAAACTTTTGATTTTCCTCGTGTCCTTTCGTTGTTCACCGTGTCATCCAAAGAAACATTTGCATTTATAATACAGTTTTACCTTTCATTGTTCCCGGTTTTCAACGTGCATGTGGCTCGTCCTTTCACTTCCATTATTTTCAGCTCTAACGTTGCTTTTGGAAGAAACTTTAATTTATATTGCTCTGTATCCTATTAATGTTCTATCACCTACCTACTACACGTATTCCATCCCATCCGTTCCTTTTCTTCTATCATATTCTGTGAATTGAAAAATATAAGAGTATATAATAAACTAGTAGTAATGTCTGCCGAAGCTTGCTCCTTTTACATTGCCTGGAAACAGAATCGCCTCCTCCTCTATGTATATATAAAAAAAAATTCGTTGAAGCAGATGAAGCCACTATCGAAACTCACTCCACCCTTCTCTCCAAACGCACCCTTCCACGAAACCGCTTCCCTTCCATTTTCAGACCCACCGTGAACCCTCAACCAACCTCTTCCTAAACCCGCCATCGCCATCCCCTATTACCCACTCGCCCACGTCTTCATAACGACCACCAGTAGTTCTCCGCCCCTACCTCTCTCTCCGTCACCCACAGTCCGAACCATCACCATAGCACTCTCGTGCCTTCCCCTTCAACCGAAACTCATCCTCCCACGTCGCCATAACCTCCGCCTGGCTCATCCCAGGGAGCCACGTCACCACAAATCAAATTCCCCTCCGATCCACCTCTCAGCCAACCGACTACACACCCCAAGCAGCCGCGGATCTCCTCCTACCACAGCTAGCACCCTTTCAACCCTTGTCCTCTTTCCTATCTCCGCCATCAGACAGCCCACGACACTCCTCCACGGCAACCACCACGTGAGCAGCCACCCTTCAACAACCCGGCTACCAACCCCGTCCAGTCACCTTGCAGTTTCACCCTACCGAAGCCAACTCCCATCGCGAAACTCCACGTACTCACCGCAACCACCGTCTGTCCTTTCTCCCCATCCAGCGAGGCAGCACCGACCAAGCCCACCCAGTGTTCGCCATTCCTGACATCCCTCCTTGCTTCCATCCTGTATCTTCCAGCTTTGCATATATATCTGTAAGATGCTATCTTGGTTCGCTTGTTTATTTCTTTCTTATGTCCAGTATATATATCATTCTAGGCAAGTTAGTTATAATATGTTTAAAGTGGTATAAAATATAAGATTTATACATATATTAGTTATAACTGAGACTGAAGCTTTATAAACTGTTAGTTGCATTAGAGTTTACTGGGTCATAATATGTCTGCACTTTATCTTGCTATAAATTGTTAGTTGCAGTTATATTTATATAATAATTTAAGTTATGCATGTATATGTATTGTATTGTATATATCTTTTAAGATGATCGGAGGACTCAAGTGTGCATACCTCGGGAGTCAAGGCTGCATACCTTTACAGTCTCCTCTTATCGAAAAAATAAGTGGGTCGTTTTTTGTATAATATGTTTGACATAATAATATTCATTTTTGAAATATATGGTCTGCATATTTGCCTGAATGTGTAGTGATGCATGTGTTAGTCGTATTTTAAATGTTTTTCGTCTGCATATATTGTTTCCATTTAGTTAGAAATGACACACATATGTATAAGAGGTATATATGATGCTGCAAATTTCTATTTTTATGTGTGGGTTTATATTATAAGGTGGTAGTTCATACATTAAAAATAAAGCAAATTTATTTTGATTTTGAATGTACATATATAATATAATAATAATGTAGATGTATATATACACACACACACTTGAAATTATATATGGACGTGTTGTTTCATTACATATGTTATTTTTAAACAATGTTTTGAAAAATATTCATAGATATTAAAATTTGATTTGCGTTGAATACAACATATGATTTTGATATGCGTAGATAGTTATATACATAGTTATGCACACATATATAGATATAAGTTGTTTATACCGTTTATCTTCATCGTTCCAGTTCTGGTCTGATCTGTTTTCATCCATTCGTGCCAATCTAGCTTTGATTTGGAATTTGTGCCTGGATCTGTAACCCAATTCATTGACTATCATCTCTAGCCTCGAAAGGTGAGCAATCACTCACGATTAACGTTCTTTTATTTATTAAATTTGATTTCAATTGAAACGACAATTGAAATATGCTGTTGTTAGATTATTTACACTGTTTTATATGCTATCACCTGTATCAGTTCACTTATGACATCTTATACCATTAACTGTTAATTATGAAATGATAATCTAGTTTGGGTGAGAATTGTTTGATTGTTCGATGTTTATATTGGACGTTAAATTGTTAATGTTAAGTGATTAATAGTATGCAGAATTGAAATTGATATAGGATAGTTGACAATTTTAAACTGATTTATATGTTAAATTTGATTAGTTGAATATGACCCCTTTTAATTGTTAAATTAATTGACATGTAGAATAGTGATAATTATACTTTGAACCATCGACGTATATATTTGATTAATTGTTGTAGTGTAAAATTTGATATTGAATGACAAGTGAAAACCGTAATGTAATAATCTTTAATCTACATGAAATGATAGTGTAGATTCTAGAAATAATTATATTAATTCGTACAAATAACAATGCGAATTAATACGGTTATTTCGGGATTATTTGAATTGATTATTGAATTGTTATTGTTTGTTGTTATTGCTTGTTTATTTACTTTGACACCATCCCAGTTATCACACTGCAAGTTCCCTTTATTATGCTTTGATTTTGAATTGAATTGGAATCGGGTTGAAATGATAAATACCCAAATTGAACTTTGACCTAGGATAGGAAATTAAATAAAAACCCGATTGGTCAATAATTTGATTTAAAAATAAATAAAGATTTTATTTGAATAAATAATATGGTTTTGAAATGAAGTTGAATTTTGAATTTTTAATGAAAGGAAAATGTTTATTTAATAAATCTGAAACAAAATATTAACAATGTAATTGTTGAAAGAATGTTGTTTAATTTGAGAAATGATTGAATTAAGTTTGAAATTATTAAACTTTGAAATGATTTAATAATTAAGTTTGAAATTAGAATTAAGTTTGAAATTATTAAACTTTGAAATTATTTAATAATTAAGTTTTGAATTATTTAATAATTAAATAAGATTGAATTATTTAATGATTATATTGAATTGAATTCTTTAATAGGTGAAATTGAATTTTTGAATAAGTGAATTTTACTTCGTAAATAATTGAAATTGAGTTTCTTTATTAATTAAGTTTTGGAAAATTATTTAAGTTAGTAAATAAGTGAGATTGAATTTCTTTAACAAGAAATAAAATGTGATTTATTGAAATTAATGTAAGACTTGAAATTTAAAGAATTTGGTTTGATGAATATAATTTAATTTGTAAGTTGAATTTAAATAATGGATTTAATGAATTGGAAATTTAATAGAAATTGTTGAATGGCAAATTAACTTAATAAATATTGAATGAAATTGATAAATGAATTTAAATTGATTTAAATGTTAAATTAAATTTATTTAAATGATTTGGAATGAAACTTATATTCGAAGTTGAATCAATATTTGAATTGTTTTAAATAAGATTGAAATTGAATTATAAGATTTTGAAATGGTGATTTGGAAGTTTTGAAACGTAAATTGCGGAAATTGATTTAGAAAGACAAATGAAATGTTGATTTACGAATTGAAATTGAAATGGAAATTGATTTGGTTTTGAAATAAATAAACGACCAATCAGTGAAATAATTACGGAAGTTATTAAAGAGACCGGAATTCGGTTATGGATATACTCTCTATCTAAACCGAAAACCACTTTAATAACTATACGCGGAGTGATGATCCAGAATGAAGTGGTTGGAATGATGTACGTGATGACTGAAGAAAGAAAACGATAATGGATAGTCTTGACACTTGTGTCAAATTGGAAATGACTAAAACAGGAGCTGTGCCGGGCCAATGGAGGATTAGCTACCTCAAGTGGACACACTTCTTCGAACTACTTATACTTGTTGTCGATTGGTGCACCCTTGATTTTGGGAGTGTTGTTTCACGGTGTTGCGGGCGCTGCGGCGTTGCGTTCTCACCAGTCCGGATCAGGCGAACGGTAGTATCACTACCTTGGGTATTGCCTCATGTGCCTTGTCATACTTGTATTCCATTTATACGCGATCACTACGATTTTGATTTGTACCTTTAGTATATGGATTGCCCTCTGGTGACTTCCGGTTTTGGAGAAACTACGGTCTTGTATATGCTTTTGGGAATAAAAATGTGTTAAGGGTGGAATGGGCCATGACTTAACGCTATTTTGATATCTTTACATATTACTGATAGACATTATCTACTTAGCGTACACTACTACATAGTAGGTAGTTTAACGGATCCTTAAAGGATGGTTATTCCAAACATCCTTTGAGTTACTTGCATTTCAATTGCTATTTCACTTGAGTTGGATTTATTAATATAAGAATGTTAATCCTGACTCGAGTGTCTTGTGTTTTGCTTTACGCTCGGGTCAGACTGAGTGTACCAGTATTCGAGACTCACATTTGAATTTGGAGCTTTGCTTGAAGATCCAGCCATCCATTCTGCTTTCAGTATTCGATGATTCCAGTGATGTATTCTGATTTGTATCTGATGTATCGTGTTACTCTTCCGTTGTATCTGGTTTAACTCTGATGTATCGTATTACTCTTCTGTTGTAAAACTCAGATGTATCTTATATATTCATATAGTAGCTTCATGAACTACTATCTCTTTTTATTTCCGCTGCATTTATTACTCTGTGTCTGTGATCTGTGATTATTTATTTACTGTATATGTTCAGTTTTGCCAATTTAAATTAACAACGCGGTATTTTGAGCAATTCAATTCCGGCATGAGTGTCTACCTATACACTTATAATGGATGCGAATGGTCCAAAATATCGGGTCGTTACATTTAATATGCACTGTACGAGAGGAAGATAGAATTGTATTAGCGTAGCATCTTTTGGTATTGGATCACTTCTTCATCCTGGCGGAAGAATTGCGCATTCAAAGTTCAAAACTGCTATAAATCTTGATGACATATCCACATGCAATATTTTTAAGCAGTCGTGTTTGGCTAATTTTCTTAGGCATACAGATTTAATTATTTAGGATAAGGCTCTTATGGTTCACCGAAATGCACTTGAAGCATTTGAAAATACATTGAACGGTATAGTTTCTTCCGATGCAAATAACGTAGATGATGAAATTTTTGATGGGAAAACAATTGTCTTGGGTGGAGGTTTTAGGCAGACACTGCTTGTTGTTCCTAAAGGCATGAGAGAAATGATTGTTCACTCCGCTATTAATTAGTCACCATTTTGGGAAAAGTGTATGGTTTTTACACTTGCGACAAACATGCGATTAAAAAGTAACAACTTAACATGTGATGATAGAGTGAAATTGTCATCATTTTCCAACTGGATACTAGATATGGGTGAAGGAAGGTGCCGTCTTTATCGTTAGAGATGGATAAAGAACCTACTTAGATACAAATACCTGATGAATATCTTATACTAGATGCAAATGATGTCTGTGACGCCCCACCTCTATGCTCATAATAACAAAGAGTATTAAAAGAAATACTGTCTATTATTACGAAGAATAAGGCTGGATAGGAGCGACCATCCGTAATTGGCCTTACACTAATATTGGTTATCTCGATAGGAGTGGTATATACTTTTTATTTTTCATCAATTATTTATTTACTCCCATCGACATATCCAATTATCAGTATAAAACAAACTACGATAGTTCATAATAGTTTAGGACATTAGATATAACAATAACACAGATAATATAAGTGCGGAACACAGATTAACAAAAATCTCATATATATATATATAACCGATGTCAGTTACAATATAGTTGACACGATACATATGATACAACTACAACTGTCGACTCTAGAAGTTATATGTACAAGTACATTATCGACTAATATACATGAATACATATCGTTCTATACAATGACACGACTATTACAAAATGACACTGACAACTTCAGAAGATGTGAAAAGTCTTCAAATCCTGAACAGCAACTCAAAGAAGAAAATCTACAACCTGAAATAACTCGGGTCTGACCCGAGTATTAAATTCAAAAGAAAATAATACACGGGTCAGTCTAATTCAAACTCAGTTATTACTGCACAGAAACAATAATAATCAAATATCAAATAGACGACAGTCACAGAAATCTCGTATATCCAACTTCTCGATAAGAGAATCGGATAACGGCAGATATAACACTAAACAGTGTTAAACAACAAATCAGCAGATTTAAATCATCAACAAAGATAAGTGAAAAGAATATTAATGAAGCTAATTTAGAAAACATCAGAATTGCCTAATTGGCAATTAACAACAAAATCCAATTATTAAATAATAATTAGAAACTCAAAATCTAATTATAGAATAGATAATTAGACACAACAAAATGATCAATCGAAAGGAATCAAATAAAATTCCCAAATATTGAATTGAACACAAACAATCCAAACAATTGAAATATCAATTAAAACGTCAATACCGTGTGGCTGCAGTTCACGCATGTGTGCACTGCCTCGCCACTACGGTGATGAAATACACAAAAGCTCAATGAGAACAGATGGCATCAAACCAAATTAAACCTCGGTGTGGCTGCAGTACACGCACGCATGCACTGCCTCGCCACTACCGGACGTCGAAACTGCCAGGGTCAAGCTACGACTATCATGGCTCAACACTACTACGAACGAAATGAATCAGAGGAAAGCACCCAGCTACAAGAAGATATGCACAGATCTGAAACAAAGAATGGCCAGACCAAACAACGCAATGCAAATGAAATCATCAAAGACTAAGTCATAGCTGAGATGATCTATTACAGTGCAACAAAAATAAATTAATGCACATGAGAATTGACTCAGTGCTATTGAGAATAAAATGCATCAAGTTCAAATGTATACTACATGACTAAGGCAACATCAGCTCAGAAGTGGAACAAGTGCGTACCAGACATGGTAAAATTTCGATATGAATACAATGCAACCCTTCAATGGTCAGTTCAGTCGAGACTGAACCATACTTAGTTAAGATATGAGTGTGACTATAAGAAATCAATACAAAGCCTCACCATCCACCTGACCTGAATGTATGGGCTCAAGTAAAACAAATGTATTACCAACATATAAAACAGTGAGCACTACAGGCACGTAGGTGACAAAGCAATGCAAACTACAAATTGTAGCCTTAATAATGAAGACTCAATGAAGACTCAAGACATATGCAGTGAAAATCCAAGGCAATGCTCAAGTGTATCTGCGTATTAAAGTGCCCCTGAAATAGATCGAGCAAGTTCGAAAATTACAATATAGTGCTTTTCCAGGATGAAACCGCAGTTGAAACAAGCAAATAGCCACGAAACTAAACAGTCAAGCAACGACAACGCAAGTGCCGAACTCAACTAAACAGCATAAGTTAATGACGGCAGCTCTACAATGAAATCAACATGTATGCAACGGTGAATTGAATTGGACAGTACAACCCAATCTCAACAATGCAATGGCCATAGCCAATTCGATACGGGTACAAACTAAAAGTGAGAAAACATAACCAATGTCAAATACCCGAAACCTAAAGTAACTCGAGCTAGCTGATTAAACCAGCTCTCAAGTCCAGATGACACCAAATAAGAAACTGCACATATACACGAATCAATAAAATAAAGTACATAAAACCAGAAGTACACATGAAGTTTGCACTGCAATAGGTCGAGGAAGTGCAGCAGTGTAAACAACACATTAAAGTGATCTCGAGCTCAAGTCAGTGCAACATAAAATCAAACAGGGATGAACACAATGGCCAGAGGGATTACTATGGCAACACAGAGATCATGAAATGCAAGGTGCACAAACTACAACCAGATTGAACCAAAACTATGAAACATCACAACCAAGTTCAACAGTCAAACGTCATCAACAATGAGATGCAACAATTAAAGACATAATGGCCGAAATAAGCAGAGTCTCACGTAAGCCAGAACCAGTTCAATACCGAAGAAACAAATTAAAATCAGAGCACTGGTAATCCAAAAATAGAACTAGGTTAGAAAAATTCATCACCATCGAAATAAAACTGAACGGCCGAGAAATCAAGCAATGCAAATCACAAATTCGAACATGACAAAAACTATCTAAAATTTGAATTCGATGTGAGTGAAGAAATTCACTCACCTTGTTCGAGGGCGCAGATCCATCAACTAAAATTGAAGCAGTGGCCTCCAGAAATAACGCCATACCACAACAAGTCGCGGCGGCCATGAGGTCGATCGAACCCTAGCTTCCACTATTTCGCCCTCGTTCAATTATGTTTTGGGTTTGCGATGCGGAAAAACATGAAAGGAGGAACGGACGAAAACGAGAACCGCCATTTGCCTTTCCTTCGTACGCTTTCTCTAGGGTTTTCGAATGAATTGGAAAAAAATGGGGAACGGGTCGAAGAAAAAGCAAATAAAAATAAAAGGGGAACCGGGTTATCACTTATCACGGCAACAAAAGAAGTGGGCCAAAACAAATTTTAAAGCCCGCAAAACAGATGATGAATTTACGCAAGAATTTCAACCGGTTTAAAATTCCCAAAAGAAATTAACAACTAATTTAATCGTCGTTGGACGATAATTAATTGTTCTAAACTCCGGGTTGTTACAGACTCCCCTCCTTATAAAAATTGCGTCCCCGCAATTTTCATAATTAAAGGTATCAATAACAATTCTCTTTCTAACACAAACTGGTTAAGCTAGAAAAATAAAAGTCAAGAACACAAACACCAAAGAAATCTTTTATCTTCATAAAAGAGATTCACAAATTCTCAACAAAATCTAATTATCAAAACGATAATCAGAAATCTCATATCAACAAATATTCAATCATCAAAAACGATGCTCAAATTTCAAATCACAAATATTCGATTATCAAAAATGATAATCAAATTTCAAATCATAAATATTCGATTATCAAAAACGATAATCAAATTTCAAATCAATAAATATTCGATTATCAAAAACGATAATCAAATTTCTCAAATCAACAAATATTCGATTATCAAAAACGATAATCAAATTTCAAATCAATAAATATTCGATTATCAAAAACGATAATCAAATTTCTCAAGTCAACAAATATTCGATTATCAAAACGATAATCAAATTTCTCAAATCATAAATATTCGATTATCAAAACGATAATCAAATTTTCAAATTCAACAATTATTTGATTATCACAAGCTCGATTATCAAAAACGATAATCAAAATTTCAAATTCAACAATTATTTGATTATCTCAAGCGATAATCAAATTCCATATTCAATAAATATTTGATTATCTCAAGCGATAATCAAATTTCAAATTCAACAAATATTTGATTATCTCAAGCGATAATCAAATTCAAATCAATCAATATTTAATTATCTAAAGCGATAATTAAATTTCAAATCAGCAAATATTTAATTATCTAAAGCGATAATTAAATTCCAAATCAGAAAATATTTAATTATCTAAAGCGATAATTAAATCTCAAAGCAACAATTATTTAATTATCTAAAGCGATAATTAAATCTAAAATCAACAAATATTTAATTATCTAAAGCGATAATTAAATTCCAAATCAGAAAATATTTAATTATCTAAAGTGATAATTAAATCTCAAAGCAACAATTATTTAATTATCTAAAGCGATAATTAAATCTAAAATCAACAAATATTTAATTATCTAAAGCGATAATTAAATTCCAAATCAGAAAATATTTAATTATCTAAAGCGATAATTAAATCTCAAAGCAACAATTATTTAATTATCTAAAGCGATAATTAAATCTCAAATCAGCAAATAATTAATTATCAAAAGCGATAATTAAAAACAACAAATATCCGATTATCAAAAACGATAATCAGAACTCATATCAACAAATATTTAATTATCACAAGCGATAATTAGAAACAACAAATATCTGATTATCAAAAACGATAATCAGAACTCATATCAACAAATATCTAATTATCACAAGCGATAATTAGAAACAACAAATATCTGATTATCAAAAACGATAATCAGAACTCATATCAACAAATATCTAATTATCACAAGCGATAATTAGAAACAACAAATATCTGATTATCAAAAACGATAATCAGAACTCATATCAACAAATATCCAATTACCTGCAGATAATTGGAAACAACAAACATCTAGAAATCAATTAAGAAGACTAGAAAATCAACATAAAAGCTTGGATCGATCCCATCAGATGGCGAGTTTTTAATTCGCCGCACGTGCAACAACATATGGCCGAAGCCTACCAAGTACTCAACATAATTTTTGGCGCCCAACAAATGACCCGAAGGTCCAACATATGACCCGAAGGTCTAGTACTGGTATTTGACCCGAAGGTCCAACATATGACCCGAAGGTCCAACATAGTGGCTCGAAAGCGCACGAAAACATCAAATATTTCAATTAACGAGTCCGGAATTAACCAAAATAGTAAACGCACATGTCCCATAACCACGAGTTTTACTAAATTGTTTAATTCTCTTCATCGTTTCCTTGAAAGTGTAGAATCATCAAAACAACAGATATTCAATTAACGAGTCCGGAATTAACCGAAATAGTAAAAGTGTGGTTCCATACTCCGCACTTTTGCTAAATCGTTTAAATCACTTCATCGTTTCCTTGAAAGTGCAAAATTGTGTATTTTGTAAAAATACACTTTACATTCTCAAACGGAAAAGTCCGGAATTAAGCGAATCAGTAAAAGAAAGGGGTCATAATTCTCGATTTTGCTGAAACGTTTAAATCGCTTCCTCATTCTTTTGAAAGCGCAAACTGTTAAAATTCCTGAAAGCAATTTTATTTATTTTGTAAAAATAACAATTCACATTCTCAACTGGACAAGTCCGGAGTTAAGCGAAACAGTAAAAGAAAGAGGTCATAATCCTCGATTTTGCTGAAACGTTTAAATCGCTTCCTCGTTCTTTTGAAAACGCAAACTGTTAAAAATTTATAAAACAATTTTCATTTTTAAAACGATTTTCCAATCACGTGATTAAAACAGCAATATTAGTAACAATTTCGATAAGGAAATTGTACTTCTCAAAATACCGTAAAAACGGTCACAAATCAGTATTGCGGAATAACCGCTTGAAAATCCACTTTTAAAACTTGACGGTTACTGAAGCCAAGGTGACAGTAATTTTTAAAACGTCAAAATCACATCAAAACAATCTACATCAAAATGTAATATCAGTGAATTCCCATTCATCAAAATGCCACAAAACACCGTGCTTCAGAATATAGCATAGGTGTAAAATCCCATTATAAAAATAACGGCAACAAATACGTTTCATAACCAAGCATCGGTTCAACGTAAATAAATGCAGTAATGTGCAATTCAAATTTTTGCACGTACTACAGAATGAACAAAGAAATCATTCGAAGGTATCTTCAATGAAGATAATTCAAAACAGCAAAACTCTAATCAATAGATGATTAGTACAAAAGAAAGCCAGCGGAAATTTCAACAAAAATCACGTAACTGTAATTTCTTCGAATCCTCAATTCGGATTCGAAATTCTCAAAGAAACAAAATAATTACAGCTATGTAAACAACAAATGAAATTCATATCAATTTCGTATTTCAATTTGTAAATCAAAAAGATTATCAGTTGTACTCAGCGAAGACAGTTTCACTGTTTCCGCTGCGCACTCTGATAAATAGAACACGAATCAATCAAATCATCAGAACACAATTTCATCAAAACAAACAAAACACAACTCCACTTTTATTTTTAAATAAAGATATTTAAAAATTTCATCAAAATTTCAAAACTTTAGTATTGACTCAAATCACAGATAAAACATCGACTAATAGTTGTAACATATGTTCCATCCGAGTTATGTTTTATATTATGTCCATAAACCCCAAGCTCTGATACCAACTGTGACGCCCCACCTCTATGCTCATAATAACAAAGAGTATTAAAAGAAATACTGTCTATTATTACGAAGAATAAGGCTGGATAGGAGCGACCATCCGTAATTGGCCTTACACTAATATTGGTTATCTCGATAGGAGTGGTATATACTTTTTATTTTTCATCAATTATTTATTTACTCCCATCGACATATCCAATTATCAGTATAAAACAAACTACGATAGTTCATAATAGTTTAGGACATTAGATATAACAATAACACAGATAATATAAGTGCGGAACACAGATTAACAAAAATCTCATATATATATATAACCGATGTCAGTTACAATATAGTTGACACGATACATATGATACAACTACAACTGTCGACTCTAGAAGTTATATGTACAAGTACATTATCGACTAATATACATGAATACATATCGTTCTATACAATGACACGACTATTACAAAATGACACTGACAACTTCAGAAGATGTGAAAAGTCTTCAAATCCTGAACAGCAACTCAAAGAAGAAAATCTACAACCTGAAATAACTCGGGTCTGACCCGAGTATTAAATTCAAAAGAAAATAATACACGGGTCAGTCTAATTCAAACTCAGTTATTACTGCACAGAAACAATAATAATCAAATATCAAATAGACGACAGTCACAGAAATCTCGTATATCCAACTTCTCGATAAGAGAATCGGATAACGGCAGATATAACACTAAACAGTGTTAAACAACAAATCAGCAGATTTAAATCATCAACAAAGATAAGTGAAAAGAATATTAATGAAGCTAATTTAGAAAACATCAGAATTGCCTAATTGGCAATTAACAACAAAATCCAATTATTAAATAATAATTAGAAACTCAAAATCTAATTATAGAATAGATAATTAGACACAACAAAATGATCAATCGAAAGGAATCAAATAAAATTCCCAAATATTGAATTGAACACAAACAATCCAAACAATTGAAATATCAATTAAAACGTCAATACCGTGTGGCTGCAGTTCACGCATGTGTGCACTGCCTCGCCACTACGGTGATGAAATACACAAAAGCTCAATGAGAACAGATGGCATCAAACCAAATTAAACCTCGGTGTGGCTGCAGTACACGCACGCATGCACTGCCTCGCCACTACCGGACGTCGAAACTGCCAGGGTCAAGCTACGACTATCATGGCTCAACACTACTACGAACGAAATGAATCAGAGGAAAGCACCCAGCTACAAGAAGATATGCACAGATCTGAAACAAAGAATGGCCAGACCAAACAACGCAATGCAAATGAAATCATCAAAGACTAAGTCATAGCTGAGATGATCTATTACAGTGCAACAAAAATAAATTAATGCACATGAGAATTGACTCAGTGCTATTGAGAATAAAATGCATCAAGTTCAAATGTATACTACATGACTAAGGCAACATCAGCTCAGAAGTGGAACAAGTGCGTACCAGACATGGTAAAATTTCGATATGAATACAATGCAACCCTTCAATGGTCAGTTCAGTCGAGACTGAACCATACTTAGTTAAGATATGAGTGTGACTATAAGAAATCAATACAAAGCCTCACCATCCACCTGACCTGAATGTATGGGCTCAAGTAAAACAAATGTATTACCAACATATAAAACAGTGAGCACTACAGGCACGTAGGTGACAAAGCAATGCAAACTACAAATTGTAGCCTTAATAATGAAGACTCAATGAAGACTCAAGACATATGCAGTGAAAATCCAAGGCAATGCTCAAGTGTATCTGCGTATTAAAGTGCCCCTGAAATAGATCGAGCAAGTTCGAAAATTACAATATAGTGCTTTTCCAGGATGAAACCGCAGTTGAAACAAGCAAATAGCCACGAAACTAAACAGTCAAGCAACGACAACGCAAGTGCCGAACTCAACTAAACAGCATAAGTTAATGACGGCAGCTCTACAATGAAATCAACATGTATGCAACGGTGAATTGAATTGGACAGTACAACCCAATCTCAACAATGCAATGGCCATAGCCAATTCGATACGGGTACAAACTAAAAGTGAGAAAACATAACCAATGTCAAATACCCGAAACCTAAAGTAACTCGAGCTAGCTGATTAAACCAGCTCTCAAGTCCAGATGACACCAAATAAGAAACTGCACATATACACGAATCAATAAAATAAAGTACATAAAACCAGAAGTACACATGAAGTTTGCACTGCAATAGGTCGAGGAAGTGCAGCAGTGTAAACAACACATTAAAGTGATCTCGAGCTCAAGTCAGTGCAACATAAAATCAAACAGGGATGAACACAATGGCCAGAGGGATTACTATGGCAACACAGAGATCATGAAATGCAAGGTGCACAAACTACAACCAGATTGAACCAAAACTATGAAACATCACAACCAAGTTCAACAGTCAAACGTCATCAACAATGAGATGCAACAATTAAAGACATAATGGCCGAAATAAGCAGAGTCTCACGTAAGCCAGAACCAGTTCAATACCGAAGAAACAAATTAAAATCAGAGCACTGGTAATCCAAAAATAGAACTAGGTTAGAAAAATTCATCACCATCGAAATAAAACTGAACGGCCGAGAAATCAAGCAATGCAAATCACAAATTCGAACATGACAAAAACTATCTAAAATTTGAATTCGATGTGAGTGAAGAAATTCACTCACCTTGTTCGAGGGCGCAGATCCATCAACTAAAATTGAAGCAGTGGCCTCCAGAAATAACGCCATACCACAACAAGTCGCGGCGGCCATGAGGTCGATCGAACCCTAGCTTCCACTATTTCGCCCTCGTTCAATTATGTTTTGGGTTTGCGATGCGGAAAAACATGAAAGGAGGAACGGACGAAAACGAGAACCGCCATTTGCCTTTCCTTCGTACGCTTTCTCTAGGGTTTTCGAATGAATTGGAAAAAAATGGGGAACGGGTCGAAGAAAAAGCAAATAAAAATAAAAGGGGAACCGGGTTATCACTTATCACGGCAACAAAAGAAGTGGGCCAAAACAAATTTTAAAGCCCGCAAAACAGATGATGAATTTACGCAAGAATTTCAACCGGTTTAAAATTCCCAAAAGAAATTAACAACTAATTTAATCGTCGTTGGACGATAATTAATTGTTCTAAACTCTGGGTTGTTACAATGTCATTCATAAAATTGTGCAGAGCACATACCCTGATTTGGATAAAAATATGTTAAAAAAGTCTTATTTGCGAGATAGGTGTATTCTTGCCACAACAAATGATTGCGTCGTGGAAATTAATTCCTACCTACTTGGTCTGGTAGGTAGTTCCATGCAAACTTATTTGAATGTCGATTCAATCAGTCCTATGTTGGATATATCCCAAGACCATCATATTTTATATCCTCCCGAATTTTAAACATGCTAAAACTTTCAAGCCTACCAAATCATGAATTACGGTTGAAGGTGGGTGTGCCAATAATGTTGCTTAGAAATCTTAACAAAAATTTAGGTTTATGTAACGGTACAGGATTAATTGTTACTTAACTATCCAAAAGAGTGATTAAAGCGGAGATTGTAACTGGGAACATTGTGGGTAGGAAAGTATTACTTTCAAGAATAGTTTTAACATCCAACGACACAAAGTGGCCATTTATTCTGCGTCAACGTCAGTTTCCAGGTAAAGTTTGTTTTGTTAGGACAATTAACAAAAGTCAGGGATAAACTTTGGAGCAAGTGAGAATTTATTTACTAAGACCTGTTTTCTCGCACGAACAGCTCTATGTAGCAGTTTCTAGGACAATGTCAATGTTTCTAGGACAATGTCAATGTGAGGGTTGAAAATATTGATTGTCACAAACAAACCAGGTTTTCAAAAACACATGCAAAATATTGTTTACAACGAGGTTTCTAGAAATCTTGCTGGTACGTTATTCTTTATCAACATTTTAATTTTTTATGGACTACTTTTTATAATATTAAAATCTCCTTGACTAACCTATGCCATCATGTTCAACATAATTTCTATGATCTAGGTGTAGAAGGAGTGGATGATGTTGTAGAGGTTCATCATTAATAGTTTATGCTGTTACCACCGTTGACCTACATGCAAGTTTGAATTCTTTATCTCTGGCTTTATCTAAATATGTAAGTTTTACCAATATGTTGTTGATATTTACTTGCTTAATTTTGTTTGTAATTAACTATTGACACTACTGCACAAACAACCATATTATGACACAAATGTGATTTTGAACGTACTTTTTCAGCTTCTTTTGTACTTTCTATTTTCTATTTGTCAAACAAACTGGAATGGTGAACATAGTTTCACACACAGGAGTGTTTATATTCTGATTCTTTTTCCCATCTCCTATTCCAGAATAGACACATGTTATATAAATAACTATCAGCAAGGTTGTAGTAATTAACTGTTTTAAAAAACAGAAAAAAGGTACAACACTTAAGTTCCCTGTTTGTTAATTTTATTTCAGTATTTTATATAATCAGCTACAATTTTATCATTGCTTATCGGACACCTTTTTTCCTTTTCCATAGTTAGTTCAGTGAGATGGCTATGATGGAAAATAATTTTGATACTGTCGGCATTGATGCCACATTTTGCATCAAATGAACATCATTTATTGCAACTACATATCTTTATTGGTCAAACACTTTGCTATTCTATGTTTTAAATAGATATCTTTTGAAATGATAACTTAGCGGTTAACCATTACCGTGACTGGTGTTTTCAGTCACCCTCATGATTGAATATGCTTAAGCCTTAGCTTTTACAAGTCATAAGTACAGTTTAATACACCTTGCCTTTTAAAGTCGTATTAAAATCGATTACGGTGTGAATATATGATATTTTTTTGATATCTTATTAGATAATTGGTTTATGACACACAGTGTCCTATTTTTTCCATTTTCAAATACTAAGGTGGTGTTTGGTTTGTTATTTTTAGTTTTGAGTTTTCGTCCATACAAAAATGCACACGGCATATTTATATTGTCGAAAACGACCAATTTAGAAAACAGAGTTAACATACAAAATAGAAAACAACTTTTTTATATTTTCCGTGTTTTGAAAAATAAAACAAGCACGTGAAACAATCCATTCTTCCGTCGTCCCTCTATCTCCTTCGTCCTCCCATCCGTCTTTCTTTCATCCTCTCCGTCGTCCCTCCACTCTTCCCATATTTGAGATACATATTGAAAACCGAAAACGTAAAATTTGTTTTTAAACCAAACACTACCTAAATTGTTCCCTTTGTATGGTAGTAGTAGAATTAGATTAAAAAGACTGGAGAAAAGATGGTGCACTACATATCACATGAGTTCACCTGTACCAAGGTATTCTGTTCAGCTTACTTGCGTGTTATAGATAGAAATTGATTTTCTGTGAATTTAGTTAACTTCACTTGAGCTGTTTGTTTATATTGTTCTTCATTATAACTGCAAAAACCCAACTAACATTCAGTTTGTTATAAATGCACCTTTTTAAATTTATTACCTTCTACATCTGTGTGTCTTGATAATATGATAATTTATCAAATAGTCTGGGTAATCATCTCACAACTGCACCTGTGTATGACTTTATTTAATCCGCATTTTATGGCATATAAATAACGAACTATCATGAAAAAGTTATTCGTCCCTACTCCATCAAGAGGTAAATCACCTAATTAATTATATGGTTAATTTGTTGATGACCTCTGATACTTAGGGAGCATGCCACATTTACACACAGTTTGGGCTTCTGTAATCTTCAGAGTGAAAGGATTATAACACAAACTGGTTATGCAAATTATGACAAAGAAATAAAATTATCATCCTATATTGCTGATACACCTTAGCTTAAAGTCTACGAGTAGATATACAACACTTATATACGAATTTTGCGCTGCTACTATACAGGGTTTACACTGAATGTTGAATAGGATTGCAAACATTAACCTCTAAAGGCTACCTGAAACTTCATCCTTCTATGCCCCTAACACGTAAATGTAACTCAGTTGTGAGACAATTTCCAGTAGTAATATTGAAGCATTTTATGTACTTGCCTCTTATTTATACCTCTGATGAGTTGGTAGAAGTTTATTATTAGTGTTGTATGACCACTACATGTCGAATTTGTTACATCAATTTTTTTTCTTTCCTTTTTTTTTTGGTGTAGTTTTGGTGATTTATATTAAGCACACAAGTTATCGACGTACTATGGCAGTTGAATAATCCACTTAATACACGGTTTGATTTACTGTTCTGAACTACTTACCAATCTCTGGCACTGTTGAAGTTATTTTTCTCAGCGTGAGGAGTTTTTGGTGCTGTAGTTGCGGTGTGATATATAACAACTGTTTGGAGCCGGTTTAGTAGTCAAAAAAATGCTAGTCAATCAAAACTAGTGAGCGTAGGCACAGGTCAAATTGAAGATACACAAACCAAAATACTGGGTGCACAAATTACTGAATATTACATATTTGGCAAAAGTTTATAAAATCTCAAACGATATGCAATAATTACGTCAACTATTATTATAATTGGTAATTTTCTTTACCAACTGGCTCAATGGTGTGATTATTTTAAAACATTCCTGCTGCATTAGTACTGATACATAACTTAAAACAGTAATATTATTATAACACGTAACCCAATTACATAGTAACTACATTTTCTCCAGTCTGTTCCATTATCCGATTTATGTACAATGTCTGCCTTATTATGTTTATCTATACTATAGCATAATACACGTACGCAAAAACCCATGTATAATTATGTCCCTCTTCACATACAAATGCGGACACGGTTGATTCATTTTGTAAAGCTCATGCACATTCCATTTTCCCTATCTCAATGCACTTTAGTATAGGTGATACAGAAAAATACATGGTAATAAAGAAAAATGCATGTTAAACTTGATGAATGGAAAGCACAAAAAGAAAATCAGTATGATATGATGTAGGTATGAACTATTAGAACCTCCGGTTTATGTTTCAATGGTAACAATTACACAATCATATGTGTGCGCGCGCACGCTTTATCAAGATTATATGCATATGCTACAAGAAGACACCATATTCAAAGATATTGAGACCCAAAGAGAAACAAAGAGAAATGAAGATTTATCAACCATACTGGAGTTGGTAAGGTTATTGTACTATAAAAGAGTCTTAGATAAAATATTGTTAAGGCCTCTTTAAGTATATATATGCATACACGATCACACAATATTTCATATGCATCAAAATTAAGTTGGAAAAATGATTGTACTACTCACTGACGTCTAAGATAAAATCACAGACGTCTATGACAATTCTCGGATAAATATTTTCTTAAGTCACAGATGTTTGAGGTTTTACCACAGACGTTATCATATGTAAAAATTATCAATTTTGAAAAGACACTTCTGTTTGAGACAAAAAGAAATCACCTTTCATCGAAAGGTTGCAGCCATATTAAAATGAATAGATCTTCTCAGATAGTTACAGCTATTCATCTGCACCCTTTTGAATCTATAAATACTACTTTGGTTGAGATGTAGAAATTAACAAAACTTGAATTAATCGAATATTTTCGCTCTTGATAATTTCTTAACACTTTCTTGCGTATACATTGCTCAGATACTCTCGATCTATTATAACAAAATTATAATTTTGGTTAAATCACTTCCTACAACTCAAAACATTCATATTCACATACTCAAAGGAGATCGTAGGAAGATTTGTACTATCAGTCAAAAACTATGTTATTTGGAACACAAGATTGTTAGTGTAATGACCCAGAATTTTGAACAAATTAAATTGGAAATATTTAATTAATTTTAAATATTTGAACGATGATTTAATTTGAATCCCCGATTTCAATTTGAATTTGGCGATTTAATTATAAAATTTAATCGATTGAAAGTTGAATAAAAATTTAAATCTTCAATTTTAAGCTGAAGAAAAATATTTCGAAAGCTTTTAAAATTCGTAATGATAATACTGAAGATAATAGAAGCTTCAGGATTTAATTTCAAACTGTTTTGTTCAGTTTTGAAAATTTATCGTTCGAATCGAAATTAAAAATAGCCGTCCGAGGCACAGTCTCGGAATTCGACGAAACCAGTTCCATTGGATCCGTAATATTGTATTGTTACCGGATTTCCAATTTCGTATTTTTCGGAGTTGATATGAGAGCATACGGCGTGTAAACGCAATGAAATTTAAACGATTTCAGTTTAAATTTAAACTTAAAATTTAGTCAAACCTCGGCACGTCATCTCCCTAAACCTACGCCGAAAATCACGATACAAAAATCGTGTGACCCATACTCGTTTAGATTTTTAAATGCTTCCCCCTTTCTCTTCAGTAAACAAAAAAGAGAACGAAACTTTTCGTTCGAAAACGTGAAAACAATGGCCGCCTTCATTCCTTCCTTCCCAATTTGAATCTCGTGATCATTTTCATCGCGACAATGGGGGGATGCTCGCGACTAGGGTTTAGCTGAGGGGGCGCGATGTCATAACCGTGGAAGCTCGAGCTCGTGGTCGAGGCAGTGGCAGCGCGAGGCAGCGCGCGAGCGCGGCGAGGGAGGGGCATTCTAGGGTTTCGCGACTCAGACGAGGTGTAATGGCGGTCGCGATCGATTGTCTTGGAGGCTCGAGACGACGGAGTGGAAGTCGATCTCGTGTGGCAGTGGAAGGCGATGAACGATGAGGTCGAAGGTGCTCGTATTGTTGGCGAACGGTGAAGTAGTGCTCACGATTGGATTTTGGGTTTCGAGGTTGATCAGTGTCCGCGGCGACGAGTCGAGGCAATTTGAGGCGGCGGCGATATGTTGTGGTTCGACTGCAGGCGAGTTCGTCGATGGTGATGATGGCGAAGGGCAGTCTCGTGATGGTCGAACCTGGATATCCAGTAAGGTATCCTTTTATATAATTATTCATTGAATTTATATATTTACATAAGCATTTTACAGAACAGAAATTTTTAAATGTAAATATATATTAGAAAATGATGTCTCCAGTAAGAAGTTAAAATCTTATTTAATATGAATATGTAGTTATGTAATTTGAATGTTAAAAAGGAACAACAGAAAATTTATTTTGTGTTGAAAACATAACAGTGAATGTTAAAATGTGTTTAATCTTAACATATCAATATATGTATATGTGAAATAAATTACTAAGTTATACATTTATTTTCTAACCTATATAAATTGAAAATAATGAATTCAGGGAGGTTAATTTGTTGAATTAACTTATATAATTATTTTAGTTACTGAAAATTTATTTAAAGGAGAAATTTGTTAATCTAAAACAATTAAAAACGAAAATTAATTGTTCAGTTGATTCGAATATTAATAGATGGTATAAAATGTTTATACTAGGTCAAAATCTGTAAAGAACGAGCTGGAATAAAAATGGATGGCAAATAAAAGCCAAGGTGAGATCTTCTCACTCAGATTTATAATTGAATTGCAGTTATTGATTGATTTGTTTGAATGTGCTATTAGATATGATAGGATATATCTATATATATAGCAGTATATACATATTGGCATATGTATATATTGGATTGATGATTTCCCGCCTCGTATAGCGGATGAGACCCTATTGCGCCGTTAGTAAGCGGATTTTTATAAAACCCATATACCGCGATAATTCCGTACTGGAGCGGAATTGGTATTGTGCTAACATCTTTGGATGCAGGGAAACAGATTGGAGGGATCCAACTGGACCCCTCACATTGATTGAATTTATTTCTACTGTGATGTGATAATCTGTGAATGATTATTGATGTTATTGAATTGTTGTCTGGAAATTGTTTGAAAGCTAAAATTTAGCTGAATGGATGTTTGATATCATTGGATTCCAAAAATAAACGAAATTGAATTTTTGAAATCAAAATAGAAATTTCTAAGTGAATTAATTTTAGAAATTGAATAAATTTTGAAGAAAGGAAATTTTAAAGTATAAAAAGTTAATTTTTATAATCTTATCGAATTAATTCCAGAATCAAGTGAAAATGTTAAATAAATGGATTTCGAAAAATAGTGATTATAATTTGAAGAATTTAAATTTGAAGAACCCATTTTAAAACAGAATATTGAGTAATTTGAGGAAAAAAATGAGAAAATTTACTTAGTAGTGATAAATAAATTTTTAAATCAATATCGAAATTGATTTGGGATTGAAGTTTTTATAAATAGAATTGAAATTTATAAAAGTTGTTTATAAATCCGAAATCATTTATTTTGATAAGTAAAAAAATATAGAAGTTGATAAAAAAGAAGATTTATAAGTCGAGGTTGTTATAGAAATAGAATTTATAACCGTGTTTGTAAATTCGAAATCGATTGAATTTGATAAATTAAATATAGAAGATTATTAAAGGAGATATATTCGTGATTTTGGATAGCGAATTTTTATTGAAATAAAACGTGTAGAAAATAGTGAAATGTAATTAGTGAAGTATATTCACGATTTTGGACAGTGAATATATTGTTAAGTAAAATGGATATGTTTTGGGAAAGTGATATTTAAGATGAAGTTAATTGTTTTAAAGATGTTTTAAAACGTGTTAAATATCGAAATCATAGATTTCAACATTTATTGTTGAAATAGACGTTTTCGAAAAATAAGGAAATGATGGACTATAACACTGTTGTTATAGTAAATGATTTCCGAAAGGAAATGTTTTTATATAGTATTGGGATTTACATATCTATCTTAAATTTCGAATCCCTATACTAGTGATTTTGAGTCGTCGTAACGATGTTTTACGTAACATTCGTTTTGACTCAAATAGATGTTGTTATAGTAAATGATTTCCTTAAAGAATGAAATGTATACTTAATTTTGATTTAAGTATATCGAATATTTTCAAATGTTGAAAATAAATAGATGTGTGAATTACTTATTATTAAATGAGTATGGAAATGCTTTTCCAAAATGAAATGAAACGTTTTGAGAATTTATCTTCTTAAAGATAAATTGAAAGTGAATATTTAAAAATCAATTTGAAAAATCGTATATCAGTAGATATTTTTGAAATATAAATTCACTATGGAATTTATAAAAGAAAGGGGAGTTGTTTAAAAAAATAAATGTTGATTTATTTTTGAAGTGTGGAAATTTTATATCTAGTAAAGATATTTTGGAAAATAAATAATTTGGAAAATTATTTGGAATCTGATGATGTTGCGCATCTTTATTGATAGTTAAATAACCGACTACCAATAATTACCCTGAATGGTATTTGTTGTGAATTGGATGAATTTGAATGCCACACTTATTTTTGAATAATCGCTCACTATTCGGGTTAGCCGGGAAAGGACCATGGGGTCGTATAACCCATTCCGAATATGTGATACGTCGTTATGAATTGCATTCGAAGACCGGTGTTGAAGACCGAATATTTTTGAAAACGGAAGGATTACCGTTGAGTTACTCTACATCGGCTGAACTCCGATTTAGAGGTTTTATCACCCTTAGTGACGGGAAGTCCGGACGTGATTAGAAATTTATCCGGATATGCAAGGGCTTCGTGAGAAGTGCCTTCGGTTCTGTTCGATCCCGGAACAGACTTGTATGGATTGTGTGTCTGACGTTACAATTTGAGATATAAAGCTGATTTCTTTCAAATACATTTCTGTTGGTGGCGGAGAATTTATTCTCTTAGCTTAACACCCTTCTCTGAGACGTACGAGCTCAGAGGTTATGTAGTTGAAATTTATCAGCGATATATCCCAATTTGGTAACGTGGCATACTGAGTGTTGCTGTGAAATGATCAGTGTTTGATCATTTGTGATATGATCATTTGTTTGATCTTATATCTTTGTGATCATAGGTTGATCATTTTTGTTTGACCCGAAGCAGGGCTTTGTAGAAAGCGTAGCTTTGTGGACGAGACTTCGTCGAGCCTCACACCCCGGAAATGGTCGAAACAGGAAGGATGCGGCAAGGTTCTAGGGAGTAGCGCCCCTTAGTGTATGTCATTCCTTCTGGATAGAGGTGGTATCATGGTATGGAGCCCAGATACTTAACCTATGTGGTTGCTGCATTATTATCTATGTGGTTTGTTGGAAATCGGGGATCCTCGGAAAGATCGGTTACGATCGGGGGATGGCATACGCGTGTCAGTAGTTACCTATTTTTGCAGAGGTAACCCGGCCTTGTGTTGGCAGAGATCTAACCGTAATGTTAGGTTATTTCTCGGGTCGTCTATTCCAGGGACGTACCCATCGTGGAAAAGGAAGTTCCTTAGCCTGACCATTTGTTGGAAATCCAAAGAAACAATACGAGCCTTGTACGGTTTTAGTTGTAGAACCTATCATTCACTTATGGTGGCGCCCCACTGTTTGGATGGTAGCTATAGTAGGCATAGTTCGAAATGTCTATGCTGGCTAAGATTTATATTATACTTTCGAACTGTTTTCTACACTATGCACTAATAATAATATCAAAAAGAATTTGATTTTGCGTAGTAAGCATCTTTGACTATCATAAGAAGAAATCTCCTCCAATTCTGCGTTTGCATTGTGTGTGTGGTGGGAGGTCTTATGGTAGTTTCATTTCCCAAAAGCATTGCGAATTGACTTAAAAAAATTCTCTGCTATTTATTTTAAAGAATAACTGTTTTACGATCTCACACCAGTCACCATGACTGACTCGGAGTTTATTGTTCCCTTCTAAACTCTGGGTGCCCACCAATTTCCACACGGGCAGCCTAGAGTTATGTTATCAGGATATTCTGGAGCTTTGGAGATAAGCTGGATGGCGAGACGTAGTATTTGTATCTGAAATTATTTATTCCGCTGTGTATTTTGTATGAGGACAAGTTATATAACTGTCCATTGTTATATATGACTCTGATGATTGATGTATGTATAAAAATGATATAGTTCTTTGTTTTAAAGATTATTCATTTATCTATTATATATTGTTCCGCTGCGATATGTGAGATTCTTATATTGTCTCTGTTCTGATGTTGTTCCGTTCTTCTTCTCTCTTCTTCTTCTCTTTTTCTTCTCCTTTTCTTCTATCTTTTCTTCTTTTTCTTTATCTAAAACCCTCACTATTGGAGTTTCCGGCACTCGATTTCTCGGCAGTCGATAAAGTGAGTATCGATGTCGAATTTTCGAAAGTCGAAAAATCCCGTACGTGACAGTTAGAGATATACTTTTGTATTAGCCTATTCCTTCGGGCGAAGCGAGGGTCGGTTGGTTAAAGAAAATACCAAAGGGGAGTTTCAGAACTGGATATAGAACGGGAGGTCCGAACCAGTATAAAAACTCTAGTTTGCATGTTTTTTATACTTGACTATTTGTTGTCTGCTATAGCATTATCTCATACACTTGCGCATATTATACACAGGTTAGATAATATACGATCCACGAGATTTTCATTTGATATCAGAGCAAGATTATTTCAATCTACAGTAACACGTAATTGAAATCATTAAAATTGCAAGTACATATAAAGAAGGTCAATCAACTGCTCGTCCTCCACTATTTACTGGTTCTAATTATGCTTATTGGCCAACAAGCATCCGAATTTTTATGGAAGCATATGGGTTAGAAATATGGCTAGCAACTCTAAAAAAATATGAGAACCTGACACCGATATTGGCATATGGACTGATGCATAAAAAGTAGAGGCATCTAACAAAGCCAAAGCTATGAATGTATTATTTTGCTCACTTAATAAAAATGAATTTTCACGAGTTATGCTTTGCACTACTGCTTATGATATATGGCGTACATTACAAATTACCCATGAAGGCACAAACAAAGTCAAACAAACAAAAATTTATATTCTACAAAACCAATTTTCATCCTCTAAAATGAGATTAAATGAATCAATTATTGACATGTATGCTAGATTTTGTTGAATTTATATGATTCAATATTTCCAAAGAAGAGAAGAAAATAATTAATTGATTCAGTCAATCAATTAATTAGATTGTATATGGAAAGATAAAGAGGAATGATATGTGTGATATCTTTTAAAGAAAGGAAACTAATTAATTGCTAATCAATTAATTAGTCAGATATGTTATATGAAGATATACAAGTTTCTTATACAGGGAGATTGATTTAAGGAATGGAAATTTATGGAAACATAGATTTTTTGTCATTTATGTGCATTGGAATCAATTCAAGTAATTTGAAAAGGATGTCACATAATCTGGAAATTAATTTTCTTCATCTCCAAGCATCCTTCATTTTCATGCCTATTTAAATGAAGGAAGTTCATCTTCATATTAGTGTGAATGTGAGAAAATCCACCATTATCCTCTTCTTCAGTAAACCCTAATTTCTGCAGTCAATCAATTATGTGTTTTGAGCGTAAACAAGTCTTTGGATAAATTGATTATTCAATTTGTAATTATAGGTTAGTCTCTCCACTTTACTACCTATAATTTTGTAATCTCTCTCTTTTGTACTCTCTTTCTTCAGTGAAATAAAGAATAGTTGTTGGGTCCGTGGATGTAGGCAATCTAGCCGAACCACGTTAAATCTCTGTGTTCTATACTCTTCAGTTTCTCTTTCTTTGGTGATTATTTTTCATTGAATTGGCGGTTGATAATTAATCGACAAGCTAGATCCTTGTTTTGATTGTTTCCGCGCTTTAGCATTCCGCTGCGCTTTTGGAGTTGGTGCACATCAATTGAAATTTCCGCACAACAGATTTCAAATTATACAACACGATCTTATGGCACTAAGAGTTAAATTCGTTGATTTTGATTTAGTCACATTAATTTTGAACTCTCTGACAAACAAATGGGAAAGAAAAGTTTTAGCCATCGAAAAAGATAACGTTTTTCCCAACTCATAGTTGAAGAGTTAATAGAAAATCTGATGTCGTGTAAAGCTAATTTACAGGCAAGAAAAAAAAAACATCGCATTCCAGGCGAATAATGACAACTCCGACTTGTAAGAAGATGAGATTGTTTTCATTGCTAAAAATTACAAGTTCAATAGGGCGACGAAATTTCAAAACAACAGCAACACAAATCCTCAAATCAAACATCAATGAAATGCTACGGGTGTGATAAATTTGGCCATATGAAGAAGGACTGTCCACTACTCAACAATGATGAAAAGAAAAACAAATTCAAAAATTTCAAGAAAAAGAGAAGAGCGCTTCAATTAACTTGGAATGACTCCGATTCTTCCTCTTCATCCGATAGCGACAGTGACTCGGAACAAACAAATGTTTGCTTCATGGCTAGCATAGATGAGGTGCATCCTGAATTAACTTATGGTGAAATTCTTGAAATTAGTATAGAATTAGATGACAAATATAGAGAATTAAAAAAATTAAATAAAGAAAATGTGGAAAAATTAAATAGAGCTGAATTGGAAATTGGATTGTTAAAAGATGAGAAAACTATTTTAGAAGAAGAACTAGAATTAGCACAAAAAGAATGTAAAAAATTATCATCTCAAAATGCTACTCTAACACATGATATAGAGAATAACAGAACATAGAATTATAAAATTGAAAAAGAAAAGTGTGAATTGAAACAAAATTCAGAATTAGCTAATATAAAAATTTCCTGATCTCAGAAATAATCAGATAAAATTACTAACAATGTTCCAAAATTTAATAAAGGAAAGCAAAATCTGAAAAATTTGATAAAAATTTCAAAACCATCAGGAAATATGAAGGGATTAGGATTTAACAGAAAAAATCATAAACTTTCAAGAAATAATTTGGTTTTTAATAATAATCAAGGATCTAAGAAGTATAGTACATTATATACTAATTTTAGAAAAACAAAATCTAAATATGAAAATAAGGGAACAAAAATGATTAAAATATGAATTTCTAAAACAAATAACAAATTGATTAGACAAAAACAGATAGATGTATATTTAAAAGATATAGTTCATAATGAAAATTACGTCTCTGAAGGTCCCATACCTTCATGGGTATGGCTATCTTCTCATACTAACACATACGACCCGGAAGTGGGTACCAATTTAGACTTTTTATTATTTTGCAGGTATCCAAAAACAAAATTAATAATAATGAGAAATGGATACTCGATAGTGGATGCTCCAAACATATGATAGGAAATGCACACATGCTATCAAACATTACTTACATGGACGGTGGCACGGTCACTTTTGAGGACAATTCCAAAGGTATGTTATAGGGATTGGAAACATCATCAATGTTGGTATGTCTACTTCTTCTATTATTTCAAACGTATTATTAGTTAAAAACTTAAAACATAATTACTAATTATAAGTCAATTATACGATAAGGGAAATTTTTGAAGGAACAAGAAATCAAAATATTTTTGTTCTAAACATGAATATTAATCATAATAATGATTTATGCTTAGCCGCAAATCATGATGATCAATGGATATGGCATAAAAGATTTTGTCACATAAATTTCAAATATATAAACAAATTAGCTAAAAACAATTTGGTAAGAGGATTAACCAAAACAAATTTCAAAGTTAAAAATCTATGTGATGCATGTCTACTTGGAAAATTAAAGAAAAGCTCGTTTAAGTCTAAAAAGGAAATCTATACTAAACAACCTTTTGAATTACTTCATTTGGATTTATTTGGCCCAACTCAGGTACGTTCGATGAATCAAAATAAATATGGTTTTGTAATTGCAGACGATTTTTCAAGATATACTTAGACACTATTTTTAAAACATAAAAGTTTCAAAATGTTTAAAATTTTGCTAAACGAATTAAGACTATAATGGATTTAAAAATCAAAAGTATAAGAAGTGATCACGGTGAAGAATTTGAAAATGAACTATTTACAAATTTTTGTAAAAAGGGAATTAGCCATAAATTTTCATTTCCAAGAACACCACAACAAAACGGAGTAGTTGAAGAAAGAATCGCACCTTGCAAGAATGTGCTCGAACTCTCCTAAATGGCAGTGGCTTACCAAATAATTTTTGGGCCGAAGCAGTTGTTGCATGTTATGTATTAAATCGTGTAACTCTTAGACCTATGACATTTTTATGACATGCTCTACAAAAAGAAACCAAAAGTATCATACTTTTGAATATTTGGATCAAAATGCTTTATTCTAAATACAAAAGATAATCTTGGTAAATCGATCCAAAAGCCGATGAAGGAATTTTTGTTGGTTATTCCGATTGAAGTAAAGTATACAGAATTTTTAATAAATGAACAAATGTTATAGAGGAAAGTCTTCATGTCTCATTTGACGAAGACTTTAAAAATATAAATAAAAATGACGAAGGAATTTTTGACACTAATCAAAATAAAGCTATTGAAATTATAGTTGAAAATAATAGTGATTTGAAATCACCACCCTGTATTTTAAAAGATCATCCTATTGACAATATAATTAGAAATCTAGATTAACAAACTTTCGACTAGAAGACAAATAAATCAAATGAGTAGTATAACATTTATATCTAATTTTGAACCAAAAATTTACAAGGAATCATCAAATGATGATTTTTGGATTTTAGCAATGCAAAACGAACTTAATCAGTTTGAACGAAATAATGTTTGGAAACTAGTACCAAGGCCAAAAAAATCAATAATTGGAACAGAATGGGTATTTAAAAGAAAAGCAGATGAAAATGGAAATATTATACGTAATAAAGCAAGAATAGTGGCACAAGGATACGATCAAGAAGAAGGAATTGGTTATGAAGAAACTTTTTCCCCTATGGCACGTCTTGAAGTCATAAGAATATTACTTGCTTTTGAATGTCATCATAATTTTAAGCTATTTCAAATGGATGTTAAAAGGGCTTTCTTGAACGATTTTATAAAAGAAAATGTTTAGGTTGAACAACCACCACTACTAGTTCATGAAAAATATTCAGATCATGTTTTTAAACTTAAAAAGACATTATATGGTTTAAAACAAGCACATTATATGGTTTAAAACAAGCACCTCGCGCTTGGTATGATCAATTAAAATCACATTTAATAAACTCCGGTTTTCAAATTGGTAAAATAGATACAACATTATTTATTAAAAGAGAACAGAAGGATATATTAATTGTTCAAATTAATGTTGATGATATTATATTTGGTTCTACCAAAGAAAATTTATGTAACGAATTTCTACAATAATTAAAAACGAATTTGAAATGTCTCATATGGGTGAATTAAATTTCTTTTTAGGATTACAAATAAAACAATTAAATAATGAAATCTTTATAAATAAATAAAAAATACTGTTAAAGAATTATTAAAACGTTTTGAAATGGATAATCCATCAAGTGAAGCTACTCCAATGAGTACTACTAATCATCTTGACAAATATGAACATGGAAAAGACTTTGATTAGAAACTATATCAAAGCATGATAGGATCTTTACAATACTTAACAGCTAGTAGACCAGATATTATGATGAGTGTTTATTTATGTGCAAGATTTCAAGCACAACCTAAGAAATCACATCATCGGGCAGTCAAATAGATTTTACGATAGTTAACCAACACTAAAGATTATGGTCTATTTTATCCAAACGGCAGTTCGTTTGAACTCGTATCTTACAATGATGCGGATTTTGGTGGATGCAAATTGGATAGAAAGAGTACAAGTGGCACATGTCACTTTATTGGTCAATTGTTAGTTTCGTGGTTTAGTAAAAAGAAAAATTGTATTTCTCTTTCGACATATGAAGCCGAATATATTTCTACTGCCTGAGCTTGTGCTCAAGTAATATATATGCAACAAACACTTAAAGACTATGGAAAAATAATAAACAAATCTCCAATATATTGCGATAATACTTGTGCTATAAATCTATCTAGAAATCCAATGAATCACTGATGAACAAAACATATTCGTCACCATTTCCTGAGAGATAATGTTGAAAAAGAAATGATAACTCTTGAATTTGTTAATACCGAAAATCAAATAGCCGATATTTTTACAAAACCATTATGCGAAACAATGTTTCTCAAGTTAAGATGGGATTTAGGAATTTGTTCGTGCAGTGAATTGATTAACTAAATTTATAGAAGTAATTTTTGTACACTTAAATTTTTAGAAATAGCTCATATAGACTTTCAATTGGTTGTATACACTTAGATTAAAAAATAACTGCATAAAAATTAAACTAATAACAACCTCATAAACCTAACCTCTCCTTGAAAATATATATGGTTAAACTCCCTTTCCCCCAACCAACTCTCTAGAAAAATCAAAAAATTTTATTATAAATCAGCTTGTATTCCTCCTCAAAACTTTTTTGTGATTGTTCTAATTATTAAAAAAAATACTCAAAAATGTCTTTCGATCACGACTCCACCTATTCAACTATTGACTATAAATCTCCATCATCTGATAGCACTTATGTTTCACCAACTAAATCCACTCCTATATCGATTCATTCATCCTCTCTAAACATTGTTGCATCACCTACATACCACATTGGTTTTTCTCCTAAAGAAAAGAAAGCCAAACATTCAATTAATCTACAATCAACATCTCTCACCGACAAGGTCGATGAAATATATCATTATCAACAAGAAATGATGGGAGTTCAATGTGAGATGTATTACAAACAACGACGTCAAGGATCTCATCTAAATTTTCTAGAAAAATGTATTATAGCAATTTGTGGTCATTCACCAACAAAAAATTGCATACATCAAAAATCTCCTCGAATACAAGAAACTTCTACAAAAGCATACAACATTGCTCTGAGAAATATGTGTAAATCGGGACCATTGAACCAAGCTTGGATTGACACTCCAGCCCGTCCGAGTTGGTCTCCATTGAAGCCGTTAATTTACAATACAAAAGTTGAACCAAATTCATGGGATACACAACAAATTAACAATTCTAAATTCTCTGACAAAAACTAAACTTATGCTACGCATCATATAAGTTAAGTTTATTTGTTAATTTTTTTTAGTCCTTGAGATGATGGTTTTGATGACAACAACCTTAGAATAAGATTATAAAATATAAATACTAACATTATAGTTTAGATATATATATGTATATGCAAGATTTAACCATGTAGGTATCAAGAATGAAGACTGTACAGTATAGAGATTCAAGATATCAAGATTGAAGACTCATGAGTATTAAGAATATCAAGAATAGCAAGATTATCAACAAGATAAGTATTGAGTCTAGAATTATGTTAAAACTTCATAATAGCACTGAAATCTTCACTCCATATTTCATTTGGGATGGAACCCATTTCTACCTTTTCAGTGGCTTACAAACCCACGACAAGTAGCTTACAAACCTACGACAAGTGGCTTACAAACCCATGAACATCCTGGTTTTGTACAAGTTCTCGAGTCCTGATTGTTAGGAAATCAAATTCATGGTTTTAATGACAACAACTATACAATGAAAATCAAATGTACATATATATGTATATATACAAGAACTTGCTAGAACAACATCACTAGAAAGACAAGAACAAGGTGCAAAGAACAATACAGGAGACTACAAGTCGATAAGGTCAAAGAAGCAACAAGAAACATGCACAAAAAGGACATGCACAGTTTTCAGACGTCTGAGTGCACAAGTCAGACGTCTGAAAATACCCTCTGGAACAACAAAACAGACAAGACCAGACGTTTGGTAGATGCACCTAGACGTCTGGAAATCTACCCTGTACAAAAATTATACAGGCTCAGACGTCTGATACAAACATCCAGACGTCTGAATTCAAACTCGGGATTAAAATTTAAACTTCAACTGCCATATTTGAATAGACGTCTTCGCTTCTCTTCACTGCAACTCTTCATCACCATTAGAAGCGACCTTAGAGCACTTACTAACAGATGCAACTACACAAAGGGTCTCTCTACCGCTATAAATAACATCAGGAATTCAAGAGAAGAATAAACCTGACTTACTTGTGCTTTCTACTCTTATACTCTGATATATTCTTGATTTCTAGCAATCTATACTTGTACTATACTCTTCCAAATATACAGTTCCTCATAGACAACAATCTCTAGATATATATTGGAAGCATTTGCACTATATAGTCAAAATCCGTGTAATAGAGAACACACAGTTGACAAAGAAACTCTGCTATTGTAAACCTGTTCCTCCGGGTGAAGTGAGGGTTATTCGGTGAAAGGAAATTCCGAAGAGGAGCTTCGGGACTGGACGTAGGACGGGAGGTCCGAACCAGTATAAAATCCTTGGTGTGATTATTCTTATTTGCATATTTTAATATCGATACAATATAGCTTAAATTAGTCACATACTTTTCATTTGTATAATTGATCCACCATACTATAGACTTTCATTTGGTATCAGAGCCTGAGATTCTAGAGATCGTAACAACATCCTAGAATAAATGGTTATAAAGAGATCTAGTCAAGGCAATAGGAAGAGGAAGAGCAATAAAGAAGAATCAAAGGAGAAAACAAACAAATGCTTCATGGATAAACTCAGATCACAATCGGTATGCTTAGATTCTTTATATAAAGATCTTCTGTTAGCACATGATGAATTATTAAAAGATTGTAAAACCTTGAATAAAGTTAATAGAATTGCTTTAGATAAGTTAAAAGATTGTGAGCAAGAAATTTCCAGTTTAAAAGAGAAAAATAATTTTTTGATAAAACAAACTAAATGTTTGAAAATACTGTAGAACTTATTTCACAAAAAGATTTCGTACAAAAAGAAAATGAGCAGTTAGAAGAAAAAAACAATGATCTTTTAGAGGAAATCAATGTATTGCAAAATAAAAATACTATGTTTGATAAAGAAAAGGAAATTTTTTCCAAAGAAATGACGGATTTTAAAAGACAAAATGATTCATTACAATCATCTTTAGAAAATTCAGAATTTTTTCTTCTCGAAAATGAGAACTGTACGATAAAAAGGGAGAATTCTGAATTAAACAAGCAAATTGATATTTTGAAAAACAGTAATGTTTCTTTTGAAAATAATAATTGACTTCAAAGCTAAATTTGATAAACCTAACACTGAAGTCACAAAATTTAATAAAGGTCAAAACGATTTAAACATGATTTTATCTAGTTCTAGATCTTTACATGACAAAAGTGGTTTAGGATATAATAAAACTGATCATAGAAATAGCACTAGATACGCTTTCATGTATAGAAAAAATGTTAGTGCTAGCACTAAATTTCGAGTAAAGTCTAGATCAAATTCTTATAGAAATTCAAATACTGCTATGGTCAATAATATTTATAATTTCTCTAGAAGTACAAAATCATTGAACGGAAATATGAATACAAATTATATAAGTATTTGGGTTCCTGTTAATTGGAAAAATAGAGAAAAATACATTGATGATTATTTTGATATGGTAGTTAATAATGAAAATTATATTTATAAAGGTTCAACCACACCCAAATGGGTATGGTTTTCAAAGATCTTACCCGCCGGACCCTAACATAGTAATTGGGTACCAAAAAATGACTTTTATTTATTACAGGTACTCGGAGAAACAAAAGGAAAGAGGAATTTGCAAATATGATTCCCTCATTCTTTTTTGATAATGACAAAGGGGGAGAGATAATGGAAAGCACATATTCAGGGGGAGATTTATAAAAATTACATATAAATACATTGTATAGTTGCCATCATCAAAAGGGGGAGATTGTTAGGAAATCAAATTCATGGTTTTAATGACAACAACTATACAATGAAAATCAAATGCACATATATATGTATATATACAGGAACTTGCTAGAACAACATCACTAGAAAGACAAGAACAAGGTGCGAAGAACAATACAAGAGACTACAAGTCGATAAGGTCAAAGAAGCAACAAGAAACATGCACAAAAAGGACATGCACAGTTTTCAGACGTCTGAGTGCACAAGTCAGACGTCTGAAAATATCCTCTGGAACAACAAAACAGACAAGACCAGACGTCTGGTAGATGCACCCAGACGTTTAGAAATCTACCCTGTACAAAAATTATACAGGCTCAGACGTCTAATACAAACATCCAGACATATGAATTCAAACTCGGGATTAAAATTTAAACTTCAACTGCTAGATTTGAATAGACGTCTTCGCTTCTCTTCACTGCAACTCTTCATCACCATTAGAAGCGACCTTAGAGCACTTACTAACAGATGCAACTACACAAAGGATCTCTCTACCGCTATAAATAACATCAGGAATTCAAGAGAAGAATAAACCTGACTTACTTGTGCTTTCTACTCTTATACTCTGATATATTCTTGATCTCTAGCAATCTGTACTTGTACTCTACTCTTCCAAATATACAGTTCCTCATAGACAATAATCTCTAGATATATATATTGGAAGCATTTGCACTATATAGTCAAAATCCGTGTAATAGAGAACACCCAGTTGACAAAGAAACTCTGCTATTGTAAACCTGTTCCTCCGGGTGAAGTGAGGGTTATTCGGTGAAAGGAAATTCCGAAGAGGAGCTTCGGGACTGGACGTAGGACGGGAGGTCCGAACCAGTATAAAATCCCTGGTGTGATTATTCTTATTTTCATATTTTAATATTGATACAATATAGCTTAAATTAGTCACATACTTTTCATTTGTATAATCGATCCACCATACTATAGACTTTCATGCAGGAAGAAGCTTGCAAAACTACTTCAAAATGATTTTCAAAACTGCTTTTCAAAATGTTTTAGCCTTAAAAATTATCTTTTCAAATGATTTTCAAAAAGATGTTTTAGCTTTAAAATATTCTTTGATTTTGTTTTAAAATAAACTCTTGTTTTAATTAAACTATCTTCTAATTATAATATATTTATACTTAGATTTAAATATAAAATTATAGTAAAATTATATATATATTATTCTCTATATTTACTTATGTATTTTAACTATAGTTAAGTATATTTATAAAGTTTAAAATAGTTTTAATATAAGATATAAGTAATTTTCAAAGAAAAACAAATCACCAAAATTTCCTTTGGGATGTCGACATACCCAAGATACCCATGTCGACAAAGTGGCGGTTGGTTTCAAAATTTGAATTTCAAAAGAAGTGTCTATTCGCCATAACCTTTCACGAATAGACATGGTTGTTGTTCTTCTATAAATAGGGGATGTTTTCAACGAATTTTTAACAATATTTTTCTGGTTTTCACTCCTCTTCTTCTTCCACATTTCTTTATATATATTCTTACCATTACTCTGCCGAAATCACCATTGAATTTAACTAGATCATTTCTGGTTTGATTCTCTATCACTATCTCAACAAGATCCCAGTGCTATTCAAAGTTATAGGCTTCTTTGTAATCAATCAAGTAAGAAAAGGTGTGATTGTAGCCTTGGAAATCAATCAAGTGAGAAAAGGTGTGATTGTAGCCTAGGAAATCAATTGGGTGAACTTGTTGCCTGGAAAATCAAGTATCTCTACCCAGAGGATTGTAAATCTGGAGTGGTTTACCTCGTGGCCTTGAAATCGAGGGTTGTAATTGTAAAGATTTTTTTTGAAAGGAAATTTGTACTTGTGTGCGGGACTGGATGTAGGGTAACTCCGAACCAGTATAAAATCCGGAGTGTTCTTTCCTTTACTGCTTTTACTTTATATTTGCATCTGTGTTTGAATCTATGATCATATCTGTGTCTGAATATTGCATACATTTGTGTTCAAATTAATATAAACTCAAAAAGAATTAGTAATTCCTTAAAACACTATTCACCCCCCTCTAGTGTTTATACTAGCCTTAAGATCCATAATCTGCATTTCTCACAAATTTTTGGTATGTATAATGTTTTATTGTATTAAAATTTTAATAAACTTTCATTGCTATTTAATTTTTTTCAATATTTCAGAAAATACATACCACAGACATCTGTGAATATACCACAGGCGTCTGGTAAAAGTTACGGGAATTTTTTTTTGTAGCCACAAACGTCTGTGGGAGTTCACAGACGTCTGTCAAAACTCTCCGTTTATTTTTTCCTACAATCACAGACATTCGTGGAAACCTCACACACGTCTGTCGAATCTTTCTGTTTATTTTTACTTCAAACATAGACGTTTATGACTCCCCTACAAGCGTCTGTCGCTATTCCGACAATACATTTACAACAGCCTTATATAAATAAATTTACCTAATTCTTTACTTGTACCTCCATTTCAATTTCCCATTTCTGAAACCCTAGCCTCCATAAACTTCAAATTCATCAATCACAATGACTCCCCAGAAGATGACCATTTCTAAAAAGCAAAAGCAAGGCCAATCTTCCTCTTACTCTCAAGCCCCGGTTACACAAGCTCACATAAACCAATGGCTCCACAATAATCCCACTGCCATTAATCGATTTGAGGTTCTTTCTAAGAAGAAAATCCATTTTGGTCCCTTCTATCACCTTGGAAATGTCATAGAATACGATATTCTAGGGTTAACTGTGAATGTCGGTTGCCTCAACCTAATTAGCTATGATGAAAAAAGGTAATTATCGATCTCTAGTTATCTACCTTTTCTATTCCAATTTATGTAGTACGAAAATTTGAAATCCGAAAAACGAGGATGGATGGTTGTGGTCAAGTGCTTATGGAAAAAAACAAAATTGATGTATATACGGTTGGCTGAATACTAGGATGTTCTTATGAGAGAATTGACTTAACAGATTTACCAGATCATAATCTTTTACCTGGAGATGAAGTTACACATCAAATATGGGAAGATAGGATGCCTAAATGGAAATCCATTTACCTACACCCACGTGCTAGACTACAAAATAGAATGATAATCAACATAATCATTCCACATCTAGGTAGCCACGAGCAAATTTATCTCAATGACCATCGAGCTTTCTATGCAATATTTGGTCGTCTCCCGGTAAATTGGGCAAAATTTATTCGTGACCAAATTAAAGGTTTTTGGACTCAGCATCGTCGATCAATTTTATATGCACCGCACATAATGCATATATTGCAAGATCTTGGAGTCCTCCATACTTATCATAATACGAAGAAATTCCAACAAAAGATAGTGATCCTAGATATCTATCTTTGATGCAACTTCTCAAAAACCCACCTCCTATCATCCCCTTCGACCAATGGACTATACAATAGCATCAACAAGAGCATCATGGTCCTCCTCTCTCTAGTGCTCCTCAGCATACTTACTCACCTCATCCTTCACAGCAACCAACTTTCTCTAGTCATGCCAATGAATATTATTTGGATATTGAAATATAAGAAGCTCGCGTTGAACCAACGTAAAACGAATCTCTTCGTGATTCGGCACTTAAAAACCAAAAGATAATCACGACTAACCAGCGAGCCTTAAACAAAAAGATAACTGGATTGGAACATTCTTTCTCCACAAGGATGACAAAAATGGAGAAGACTTTGGACAAAGTGGTCTTTACTTTAGGGAAAGTTATGCGTAAAGTACATGGTCAATCGTCTTCTCGCTCATCATCCTCGGCTTCACCAACACCTCCACCTCAGGCTCAAACACCAATTTATCACTCTCGAGCTTCACCCGAAGGTACGTCTCACGATAGAGATGATAGAGGGAAGACTCCTATTCAAGTACAACCTGAGGAAGAAGAAGAAGGTAGTGATGACATGTACACGTCTAATACTCCGCATTTCCAAAAACAATCGTACATGGCATTTCAAGGGCTCTCAATTCAAGAAGATGAGGAGCACAATGACCAAACACAATGGCCGGGAAAATATGAGCAGGATCCGTCCTCTTATTGGGAATACTATGAGAACTATGGGGGCTTATCTTACTCACATAATGAGTATAATTAGCATTTTATTTTGTCTTTTTTCCTATTTTGCAATTATCTATTCTTATGCTTGTTTTTTTCGCTGTTTAAGACTTCTGCTACATTTTATTTGCACTTCCCTGATTGATTTTTTATGATCTTAGTATATAACATGTTATGTCTATTTAATATTTCTATATCTTATATCATTTCCATCCATTTTGATAATGACAAAAGGGGAGGAATTTATGCATATACTTGGGGGGAGACAAGCATAATAATACTTCCATTTTTAATTTATCGTTGTCATCATCAAAACGGGAGAGATTGTTAGAACCTCCAGTTTATGTTTCAATGATAACAACTACACAATCATATATACATACATATATATATATATATATATATATATATTTGTGTGTGTATGTACTTTATCAAGATTACATGTATATGCTACAAGAAGACACCATACTTGAAGATATTAAGACTTAAAGAGAAACAAAGATCTATCGACCATACTACAGTTAGTATGGTTATTCTACTATAAAAGAGTCTTAAATAAAATATTGTTAAGGTCTCCTTGAGTATATATGCATAAATGAACACACACTATTTCATATGCATCAAAATTAAGTTGGAAAAATGATTTTACTACTCACATATGTCTGAGATAAAAACACAGACGTTTGTGATAATTCTCGGGTAAATATTTTCTAAAGTCACAGATGTCTGAGATTTTACCACAGACATTTGTCATGTGTAAAAAACTGTCAATTTTGAAAAGACACTTCTATTTGAGACAAAAAGGAATCACCCTTCATCGAAAGGTTGTAGCTATTAAAATGAATAGATCTTCTCAAATAGTTACAACTCTTCATCTGAACCCTTTTGAGTCTATAAATACTACTTTAATTGAGATGTAGAAATTAACAAAAACTTGAATTAATTGAATATTTTCTCTCTTGATTTCTTAACACTTTCTTGCGTATACATTGCTCACATACTCTCAATCTATTAGAACTAAAATATGAATTTGGTTAAATCACTTCCTACAACTCAAAGTGTTCATATTCACATACTCAAAGGAGAACATAGGAAGATTTGTACTATCGGTCCAAATATGTGTTATTTGGAACACAAGATTGTCAGGGATATACTTTTATATTAGCCTATTCCTTCGGGCGAAGCGAGGGTCGGTTGGTTAAAGGAAATACCGAAGGGAGTTTCAGGACTGGACGTAGGAAGGGAGGTCTGAACCAATATAAAAATTCCGGTTTTCACGCTTTTTATACTTTACTATTTATTGTCTACTATAGCATTAGCTCATACACTTGCATATTATACAAGTTAGATAATATACGATCCATAAGATTTTCACGAACATGAGTCTGCATCATACAATAAGACAAACCATGCATTCGATATACCTACTGTTTGTATGTCCACATAGATTTTTGTTAAATTTTGGTGATACATAATCACAAATAGAAGGAAACAAATATGCAAAAGGGAAAGTAATCACATGTGTTCATTATAGAAATGCATAAATTATTGGATTGCATTTGAATGAGATGACAAGGAAATATATGCATGCGCACGTTATGGAATAATATATATGTAAAATGATATGCATATTATTTCTTTCTTCGTAATCGCATTGCTTTAGGATTATTTTCTTCCATCTTTGAAACGAGTGAATTACTTGCTATGTTTGCACGATTTGTTACCATTGTAACTTCCCTTCATTATCTTTTTACCACATCTTGGTAATTTAATCGATGGCTCTTATGGATTTGCACTGGCTATATATTGAGGGTAGACATTGTAAACCCATCCTGGTATTTAGCCAGTGATCCCCAAATGGAGTGTCTCTTCTTGTTAATCCTAATTTAAGGATTTGGTATGCAAACTCTTATCTCGTAATCTCTTGTAATTCTCTCAGGCGTAATAAAATCTCTCTCCTTTGGACTGGACGTACACTATCTTGATGATAGTGGAACAAGTATAAATATTGTGCATCTTTTTTTCTTTATAGTTATTTGCTATTTATTTGGAGTAATAGAATAATTGCTGCTAGATTAAGTGATGTTCAAATTGGCAAATCTAGATCCTGTTTATTGTTTTTCCGCATTTGTGCAATTTTTGCACAATAGATTGGTATCAGAGCAAGGTGATTTGTTTAAATTTTTGCATCAATGGCTTCTAGAAAGAGTGGTAGATCTAGTAATAATTATGCTATTACTCATTTGGACAGAAAAAGAGATTTTGTGCAATATTGAAGATAAAGACGAAGGAGATTATGTTGAGAGAGAAAAGCGTTCCAGTCTTGAAAGTTTGGTGATAAGGAGTTTACTGTGTTGAAGGGACATCTGGATTTGGGAACCTGTATTTGCTTCATGGCTCAATGTTGATGTGAGAGTCTTATGTTGATTTCCATGGGAAATTTGTTATTTGGCAGATGAGGTATGTGAGAGGAGAGAGATTTGTCTTGCATACAGAGATTTTGATTAGCCTTGTTATGTCCATTGGCTTTTGTTTTTTGGCTCTGTATTTGGATTGATGATTAAGAGGATTTTTTGGCCTTGGTGGCTTTGAGACTATTTTGGTATCTACTTTCTTTTGATTTTGGATTTTTGAAACATTTTGTTGGCGGACGGGGACATAGTTTGAGCTCGTTAGCAAGGTGTGATGGGGGGTGGCCTTACCGAAACCCATTGGGTAAATATTCGTTTTTGGTTTGTATCTCGTTAAGAGAATTTGGTTGAAGGTGAAGTTCATTTTTTAAGAGTTTTATGTTGAAAAGAGAATTTGACCCCAGGTGGAGTGTTGGAGATATGTGATTTTGCATTAAGGTGGAGTGTTAAATTTTGGTGATACAAAATCACAAATAGAAGGAAATAAATATGCAAAAAGGAAAGTAATCACATGTGTTAATTATGGAAATGCATAAATTATTAGATTGCATTTGAATGAGATGACAAGGAAATATATGCATGCGCACGTTATGGAATAATATATATGCAAAATGATATGCATATTATTTCTTTCTTCGTAATCGCATTGCTTTGGGATTATTTTCTTCCATCTTTGAAATGAGTGAATTACTTGCTATGTTTGCATGATTTGTTACCATTGTAACTTGCCTCCATTATCTTTTTACCACATCTTCGTAATTTAATCGATGGCTCTTATGGATTTGCACTGGCTATATATTGAGGGTAGATTTTATTGTAAACCCATCCTGGTATTTAGCCAGTGATCCCCAAATGGAGTGTCTTTTCTTGTTAACCCTAATTTAGGGATTTGGTATTTATACTCTTATCTTGTAATCTTTTGTAGTTCTCTTAGGTGTAATAAAATCTCTCTCCTTTGGACTGGACGTACACTATCTTGATGATAATGGAACCATTATAAATATTGTGCGTCTTTTTTTCTTTATAGTTATTTGCTATTTATTTGGAGTAATAGAATAATTGCTGCTAGATTAAGTGATGTTCAAATTAGCAAATCTAGATCTTGTTTATTATTTTTCCGCATTTATGCAATTTTTGCACAACAATTTTTTCCTCCTTTTTGTGTGTACTTGCATTGAAAACATTGTGTTATTATTCTTATAGAGTAGTAATTTCATATCTAGGTGGTTGAAAAAATGTGAAAAACCTTCTGTTTTAACTGATTAACACTGCAACAACCAACTGCTAACTATTTACTCTATTTATTTTTTTTCGGTTGGCTTCTCACACCTTACCCTTTAAATAAGATATTTAGCAGTGGAGAAAATGGGAGAGAGAAGGTACGTGCGCATAAGTTGTGGTAACTTATGCACGTTCACTATAACAGCTTCTCTTTCAACTTATTCATTGCATACAGAAAAGACTGTTCTCTATAAAATCATTTCTTATAATATACACTTTCTGATACTTCCCTTCAAACAATTCATTACGTACAAATTTGCTACACTTTGCCATTTCTATTTCAAACTATCTGTACTAATCAACCACGTTTCAATCTGCTTCATACCATGAATGGTAATAACCTGCTGCGTAAAGAATTGGTATTTGGTACCAATTGGAATACCGTTCGAGTATGAGTGGCTAGGCTATGGAAATTGGTCAGTCAGAGAACAAATGAGACTTACGCATTGAACATGCAATTTATTAATTCCAAGGTATGTTATATTCTCCCAACTCCATACAAACCAGCACTTAATTTTGTATTTAACCCCAAATTATTTGAGACATCTGGCACTGCATTCCTAACAAGAAAAGTCAATTTTCTGTGTGAAAGGGAAATGAAAAGGTGGCAATGATCCAAAAGCGTATTCTTCTCCTGTTTGAAAGTGTGTTTAAGGAACCTTCGGTGTATGATGTAACAAGGTTCAATGTACAAAATGCTGAAACAACATACAGAACTGTACATGACGACTGGATAATAGTTCTGAGAACTGATACTTGAGTAGTCAAGGTAACTGATGCAGTAGAAAAAATACCAACGTATAAGTTCGGTTTTGCTGATGGAAGCACTCTAATAAGCAGACTGTGTTGGATAGATAACTTTATTTGTACCTTTCCCTTCTACATTTACATTACCTTTTTGTAATAATCTAAGTATAAGTATTCACATCTTAAATGCATGACTTGATATAGATTTGGATGGTATATTACCTGATGTAACTAATGTATTCGGTATAACTACTAAAAGTGGAACCAATCAATAAAGCGATAGTTGCATGTGGAAAGCAATAGGTGCTGCCAACTTTCACTAATTTTTGCCTACAATTAATTAACTATTCTTTTAATGTTCTTTCTAACACAGTGGGAAGACAACTATCCTATCACTGTGGGCGAGCCAAATGGACTTACTTGACGAATTTGTTGTAGACAAGCTTGAGAAATCGTCGACGATTGTTGTCACCTCATTGACAGTCTCACATACGACCATAATTTGTTATTACGTGTACTTACTCTCCATCAAAATATAAAATTGCTCTCTAATTTAGATTTTACTTTCGCAGGTGCATTTACCTTCAGCTCTACCAAAGCGACAAAGATTTATCTAGACATTAATTTGCTGGATCAAAATGATGTTAAAACCAAGTATGTTATCATAAAAAACTGATTGTATTTTTTACCGTCTGATGTCATTTGCCTTTGTTTTTTACACTGCATAGATCCAACCAAGAGGAAGAAAAAAATTCGAGTACATAGACCACTTTGCTCCGAGAACTGGTGGCATATTGGAAATGATTGATTCTATAATTGCACAGCTGCTGAACGATGTTAGGACAACAAACTGTTGGGTACGTTTGCTTGTAACGTGATTCTGAATAAGTATAGGATTTATAGGTCATTGTACTTACCCTTTTACTATTTCACCGCTTTTTTTCCTTTTCCTTCATTCTACATTAGTGATGTGTGTACTCTCTGATATTAAAAAAAATAAAACTCTAACCCGATTTTAGTATTTATATTCAAATTTTGCATTTTGAATTTAAATTATTTTCAATGCTATAGTTAACTACTGATGTAAGCAATACTTTTATTTAGGGTAAAATATATGTCATACTCGAAAACATTATGAAACTAAAATGTTCTTCTACCTGGAGCTATCTTTCGTGTGCATTTTGAAATTTAATAGTTCACCTTGAGGGAACAGACTATTTTTGCTCTGGTTGCCATCGCATAGCTGTAAATCCCATGAACATGTAACATTCAACCGATTCTTTGTTTCATATTTGTGAGACCTTAACTTCTACCTTTAAAACTGTATAATCTAGGTATCATTTAAATGTCGACATATTGGACTCCTCTATGGCCACTACTATCACCGCTTTTGACAATGAAGCCGAATGGCTAATCGGCCATAAGGTTGAAGACATGCTTGCCATCCTTAGCTCGGTGAAATTATAGTATTATCTTTTTTATTACTCTGTCTACTTTTGTTAATACTGAATATATTTAACATTGAGTTCCATCGGGGTTGATTAATTTATTACCACATCCTTCTTTACTTACCTTATGTAGCATGCATATTGTTGTGCTTATGCAATTATTATCTATCCATCTATACCTGCTTACTGCATTTCCTATTTTTTGACAGACCACCTTTTATTTGCATTTTATAACTCTTTTATTGACTTGCCCTCTTAAAACTGTTGGTTATCTGTGTTGTTGGGTATAACCAATTTATGTCCTAACCTATCTGAAGACTAATTTGCATAATTTATTTCAAAAAATATAACAGGGCGATCCATGAAACCAGTCGATTCCTAAACTATTTTTCTTTGGGAATAATGTTGAATTACTCGGTGTTTGAAATCCAATTACATATGTATGTCGTGTAAATGTATATACGATCTTTAACACAGCTATGTTAACTATTAGTAATCAATGAGCTTTACCTGTCGATGCCCACAACATTATATGCTAACGTACTGAATACTGTGTTGTAAAATGGTAACGTGATACAAATTTACACATATATTACAAACCGAGTTAATTTCAATATGCTTATTACCTTACTCTTAAACTGTTATCATCATAGATTTATAATTTGAGATCGTAAGATAAGGTATCAACTTTCAAATTTTGAATCCATTCTTTAGCACATTCAATATTTTTGATCAACTAATTTTCTTTTTTCCATCCCTACCACGATTACTTGAAACAACTATTATTCAGTTCTTATTTACCGTGCCATTATCTTGACCAATTTTTGTTATCATTGCTGGCTTGCACTAATGCTTCGTTAACTTATTACCAATTTTGAATGTTTTTCTTTCGTCATGCTTCATTTACATTGTACTAAAAATACATTGCTATACTGCAAAGCAATACCTTATGTATGCTATACTAATCAACCTAACTATACCATTTGTCGGTAAAAACAAACGCCCATTCTAAATCATTTTTCACAAAACAAAATTATGACATCTTGTAGGAAAATGGGGCACGAAAAATTAAAAGGATTTTCCAGCATCTATCGGAGACTGAGGCATTATTTGAATTTAGACCAAGTAATATGAGATGAATAATACCGATACTTACCTCACTACTAGAAAAATCACTAAAAACATAGTTGTGGTAGAAATGATAAATGCTCAGCCTCAGGTAGCCGATAACTTATAATTTATTTACTTACAACTTCACTTTTATTGACGTCGTGCACCAATTTCGAATATTTCAAAAATTACAGCTAACTCCAGCTAGCGATCAAAGTTCTAACTTAGAGTGTCTCTCAAATACGGATAAACATAGCTCGCAGGCCAAGGCAGACATCAAAGAAAAGAAAACGATTACTCAAGTTTAATCTACAATCTCTGTCACTCTTATGTCCTCATTGAACCCTTTGGGATAGCTATGACATTTTGTTTTATTTATTAGGACAACGATCATGTGATCGACCCAGTAGTACATGTTTCTGACCCATCACACCCTAGAAAGGCTATTAGAAGAGGAATTGTGATTCAAGTAAGAATTTTAAACAATTTTTTGCACATTTAATTATGTTGGTAATTATTTCAAATCATGTCCAATTACTATCCGTGCATTTTTTACCTCTATAAATATCTATTATGTGTGACATACAAGGCGCAGCATTGTACATCCCATGCTAAGTTGTTGTAGAAAGTAACATTACAGTACTTCTTCAACTTCAATTCCTAACTGATTATCGTACTTATGGATACTCATACTTTAAAATGTTAAAACTCTCAAACCCATGTTGCATTTAGTTCTCTTAAACTAAAAACATTAATCGATATTACATTTTGCTGTTTATGCTTACAAAATCAAACTGCATCTTATTTTCCTTATCCGTAGGATGGTGATATAGAACAACATCCCACAGTAACACCCAAAATCAAGATTTGGGAGAAGAGGCAAAGGAACCAACTTCTGAAAGCTTATTAACCCATGTTTCCACTATAATTCTCTCTTTTGTTACAACTGTTCTGTGTGTGTTCTACGTCACCTTTTTTTTAATCTCCCTTTTTTACCTTTTTTTTTCAAAAAAATTTGTACTTCTGAGCAGATGGTGACTATATCGGTTTACTTTCCTGTAGTATGTATGTGCATGTTTTTAATTGCAACTCCTACTTTCTATTACACCGCTTCCTTATGTTTGTGCTGCTCAAATGTACTATTGGTTATCCTGTTTTTTGAGAACAAAGTCTGACAATCTGTGAACATGTGAATAATATTCTTGCATATATATAGGACTATGCCTATTTTTTAGGTGTCATATTTGTATTTTCTTGCTCTATGACATTGTAGTGTACTCCGTTGGAGTTGTTAATCTTCATTTAACAATTACTGGTGTATAACAACGTCATTTTTTTGGTGGATACATTTTGGTCTGTGCTTACTATGTAGTTTCTACCTTAGTTTTGTTCTATACCGTTACTGCTTCAATTATATACCACGGCTGTGTTGACTGTTGTACAGTCATCTCATATACATTTGAATTACGATTTGGAGGATGGAAGCATGTAAATATTATCACAACATATTGTTCAATATTTTCTATCCACCATCTTATAATTATATACCGTCTGCATATATATACAATACATGCTAAATTCAATTTTCTAGAACCTAAGATGTCAATTTCAAACCTTATCAATGCTCCTTATATAACCAATAATATATTGTGTTGTTATATGCATACAAAAAGGTTCAAAATAGGATTGTGTCTTGCCTGCGTTTTCTTAATTGTCTTCCCTTAGGTATGATCCCTTATTTTGTCTGCATATGGACAATGCATTATTTGTTTTTTTAGTGTCATTTTTTCTTCATTTCTTTACTAATATGTAATGCTTTTGATGCATCTTTATACCATTTGGCTTTCATTCTGCATTGACAAAATTATGTGCAAAAAAAGGCTGCGCCTAACATAGTTATAATTTGCATGTGTCTACTTTGCAAGTTTGAAACCTGTGTTATGTGTATACATGCAACATGAAATAAATCCCTTCGACTTTTATTATACACGATCCTTCTGAAAACTATCACCAGTCCATTTATATACAGTAACATACTCCACAATCCTGGCAAGAGATACCACACAGATTATACACAGTCAATATACACTTGGTGCTCCATATAACCTTGGTACATTAAAAGCAGAGGTCAAAATCCATAATTTCCAACCCTACAACCAACTACTACACCATGCACGTACGCTCTACCCGTGTACGTAGCACGGGCCACATACTAGTTTTATTCAATACTGAGGCTTTAGATTCCTTTATATCCACTGATCCGACAAATAGATTGGCAATGAAACCCGAGATAGTTGACCGACCTTTGATTGTCACAAGTCCTATTGGAGGATCGACTGGCCTTTTGTATGATTTGTCAAGACTTATCCTTATCGAGTCATGGATGTTTGTTTACTTGTGATTGCCTTGTTTTGGGTTTGGTAGGGTTTAGTATGATTCTGGGGATAGACTAGCTACAGAAGTACAAAGTCGTGGTGGTTTGTGAGAGGCTATTGGTGACGATAGGGATGGATGATTGGCGTAGGTTGGAGTTAGGCTACCAGCCTAACGATGAGGTGATGGTTAGCTTCCTGTACTCGCTCGAGATCCTGCATGATGAGTTGTCATATGTGCCTATAGCAAGCGAGTATCCAGACATATTCGAGGAGGTGATCGGGTTACAACCACACAAGGAGATAGAGTTCCTTGTAGATTTGGTGAAGGATGCCAGATCGATAGTTATGCCTTTGAGGCGTATAATACTTAGAGAGCAAAAGGAGTTGGAAGTGAAGGGAATGACCTGTTGAGGCAAAGGATCATTCGTAGGAGTATATTTGAGTGGGGAGCACCTGTAGTATTCGCCACCAAGGCTGATGGCTCTCTAAGGTTATGTGTAGATTACCATGAGCTGAATAATGTGATGAAGAAGAACAAATATCCACTCCCATGTATTTATGACTTGTTCGATCAGCTCTATGGTGCTAGGGCGTTCTCTCAGTTGGACCTTATGATGCGATTTCATCAACTGAGACTGGCAAAGGAGACTATGTTGATTATAGCATTCCGTATGCCGTCTGGGGTCTAAAAGTGGTTGGTTATGTCATTCGGACTAAGCAAGGCACAGACATACTTTATTGATCTTATGACCCGTGTTTTTAGGCAGCAGCTAAATAAGTTTATACTAGTGTTTATGGATGATATCCTTGTTTATTCAAGGATGAAGGAAGAACACAAGGGGCATTTGCAAATTTTGCTCGAGGTTTTGAGAAGACACCGATTGAAGGCAAAGTTTTTAAAATGTCACTTGTGGATGAAGGGAGTGTGATTTTTGGGTCATGCTGTTTCTGAGCAGGATATTGCTATAGATCTTACGAAAGTGGCTACAATGTAGAACTGTGATCGACCCAAGTCCACTACGGACGTGAGAAGTTTCCTTTGACTGGTAGGATATTATAGACGTTTCAACTAGAACTTCTCTAAGGTAGTAGCGGTGTCAACCAACTTAAGGAAGAAGAATTAGACTTTTATTTTGGATGTAAGGTGCGAGCACGAATTCGTGAGTCTGAAGGAGAGGTCAACAAGTGCACCGGTGTTAGTCATCCCAAAAGGGAATGAGGAGTTTATGGTATCACATACGTCTGTGGTACAAGATTAGGTGTGATGTTGATGCAGAGGGTAAAGGTTGTCGCCTACGCAAGTTGACAACTGAAACCGCACAAGAAGAACTATTCAACTCATGATTTGGAGTTGGCAACGATAGTATTCATTTTGAAGATATGGAGGCATTATTTGCTTGAGGAGAGGCTCGAGTTGTATATTACCACAAATCATTGAAGTATTTATTCTCCCAGAACGATCTTATCCATCGTCAACAGCGATGGTTAGAGTTCCTAGCCTCCTATGCCTTTGACATTTCTCATACTCCTAGTAAGGGAAGTGCAGTCACTGATGATTTGAGTAGGAGACGTGCTAACTTGGCAACAATGTTTCTAGTATGGAAGCGGTTGGAGTTCATCACTGGCTATGATTTTAGACCTCGATGTAAGCTAGAACCGGAAGTGTTGCCTAGTCTAACGATTAGACCTACCTTGATTAAGCGGATTAGTACTATTCGGAGGAGAGAAACTAGATTAGCGAAGATTATGGTGAATATAGAAGAAGGGGTAGAGTCTGAAGAGATGAAGTAGTACGGGCTCAACCATGATGGTTGGCACTATTTGAGGCGTTATATGGCTGATCGTGCAATGCTTCTTCATCTGGGTAGGAAGCGGGTGAGAAACTGATACTTGGGCCAAACACTATTAAAGTGACTTCAAAGAAGATTGAGATCATTCAACAAGGAGTGAAAGCTGCTCAGGATAGGTAGAAGAGTTATGTTGATAAAAAAGATATGATTTGGAGTTCTCCATCGATGATATGGTATTTATCAAGATCTCTTTGATGAAGAATGATGTTTGAATCGGTACTAAGGGAAGTTGGGGCCGAGATTCATTAGTCCTTTTTCGATACTTGAAAGGAATGGGAGCCCGACTTACAGAGTGAACTTACCTTGAAAAATGGCAGGTGTGCACAATGTGTTCCACGTCTCTCAATTGCCAAAGTTAGTGCATGGCTTAGGAGTGATAGTTGAAACGAATCAGTTTGATGATACTGAGATTGAACCAAATGCATCGAGACCTTATATGCCTATTCATATCGTTGGACGCGATACAAATCAGCTTAGAAGGAAGATGGTAGAGCTGGTAAAGGTTTAAAGGAGAGAGAGAAGGCGATTGTACTTGGGAGACCTAGAGGAGCGTGAGGACTGCTTATCCAGAACTCTTTACTAGATGAGACTTCTGTTTATCACATTTACTTTCACTTTTCATATTATATAGGATAGTTTAGTATCCTACATGCTAAGGTAGGCGCAGATATCATTTAATATTTTATGTGCATGTTTGATATTTGATATGTTTGCTTGTGGATGATGGGCATGCGGGGTAGATATGTTTGATTCTGCCTTGTTGTTTTGGGGATTTTGAGGGCGAAATTCCTAAAGGAGGAGAGTGTAACGATCCGTATTTTACGTATCGAAAGCTCGTAAAATATAATTTTTGAATTTGAGGTCGTACGACTCGATGACCTCAGGTAATGCCTTCTAGTGACACCTCCTATCTTTAGAATTTTCTAGATGATTTTACCTCTAAAAAATTGTAACAGCTATAATTTTTTATAGAAGCCGAATTAGCGTCCGAGACCACTTATATTGGAAAGATATGACGGTTTCCCTTTTTATAGAATGGTCATAATAGCGATTTTGACTTTCTGGGTAAAAGTTATAGCTGTTTGTTGACTTTAGAAAGTCAATTTAGTAGCAGACAGTTTTTAGAGGAGTATGTTCGGTAGGTGTTCTTTTTAGGGTTGCGGTGGTTCAGAACTTCTAGGCGGGTGCTTGGGGTTTTGCCTATAAATAGGTGAGCCACTCTCCCCCAAATCATTTTTTCTGCCACTTTCCATTCAAGCCTCAACCTCTATTATTCCATTCTTCACCCAAACTCCTTTCTTATCCAAATCTTGTCGAAATTACAGATAAGCAAGGGATTCATTAAAGAGCTCTAAATCCACATCTTTGCAAAAGAAAAATCGAACCTTGGCTGGAATTCTCGGATTTGCATTGTTTTGCATGCAAAACTTGGATTTTAGAGGCTTTGGTAAGTGATTTATCATCTCTCACCTTAGTATATATGTATCTATAGGTTTTGATACATTTTAAATGCAATTTTAAAGTTAAATTAATGTTTTAAAAAAATTTCGAAGTCAAACCTATAGTAAAAATAAACTAGAATATTTAAAGTGCCTTAATCATGTTGTTTTGGAGTATAGTTGCATCTGTATGCGATATGCTATATTATGGATGTATTTGCATAATGAATTGCTATGGTTTAATGTGTGTTTGGATGTTGATTCATGCTTGTGTATGTGTTGTGTTTGTGTGAATGCTTGTATGGTTGAAATGCTTAATGGAGCGACTTAGAGTTAGGAACCGTTAGTCCAGACTTGGACGGATTGACTCGAGGATGTTGAGAGTTGTATCATTGAATATGGATTGCATAAGGTTTGTAGAATGGAGCGTAGCAGCGGAATCGACAAAAAATCGTAAAGTGGAGATACTATAGAATTTTGGTTCGGTGGTAGGTTGTTTCGGTGTGGGCTTGCTCAGTGATTGGTTGGCTTGTAGTGGGACTGGGTCGGTGGCCAAGCACTGAAGTTAGTTCAATGATGGGACCAGTTCAGTGATCGAATAATAATTTCAGTTTGGTGGTGGGGCCGGTTCGGTGACCGAATAAGAATTTTAGTTCGATGGTAGGGCCGGTTCGGTGGCCAAGCACTGAAGTTGGTTTGGTGGGTGGCTCGGTCAGTGTGTGGTGTGGTTAGCTCGACATCTGCTTTGGTTCGATCATAGGTGGAACCGAACCGAGATAAGAGATGGTGAATTTTTGTCGTGGCACGGTGAAACTTTGGCTGCTTCTTCATACCATGTTCCAGGGTTCGTGGGAGTAATGCAGGGTGAAGTAGGTAACTCTTAACAGCTCGGTATGATATTGGATTTTGTGTGGCAATAAATGAGACGATGGCATGACGCTTCGACATGATGATGCCAATGATGAGGACGATGACTTTGGAACCTTGGTACAATGGCTCTACGTTTTACGATGTGTGTCTAGAGGCATTCCAAAGATGGTGATTTAACGATGGGAGTCGTGGTGGTGACCCACAAGGGCAAGTTTAACGGTGGGGGCTTGTGAGTGGGATTTGCGATTGTGTCTTTCTATGGAAATAGTCGTGATGAAATAACGATTAAGTTCCATTATAGAGACGTGTGCAAAGGGATTGTTGATAACTCGAATGCTTCTAGTGTGCTCGTAAAGAAAGGGTATGTGGGGATGCCCACTTGGATTTGCGATTATGTTTAGATCTTGCGATAGTAGGTTATGCTGAAATTTGCGATTGTGTGCCTAGTTCCTAGTCTTTTGGAGTGGCATGGATTCAAGCACCAATGGAGCCGGGATTACGATTGGGTCCCTTGTTTGCTATTGTGCCATACGAGTTATCATATATCCAATATATACGAGTGATGGTGAAGATTGTTTGATGGATGCTATAATTGTCATGGTTATTTATCACTCTAGGATGTCACACGACATAGGTATTTTTGACCGTATACCTAAACGTTGTACATTGTACTTCAATTGCAGTACATTTATATGTTTATGATAGTAGATAAGCATATATCGATTGTTATGTGCTAACTCTTTGGATGCTGGGACATGCCAGGTATGGTTCTTCATACCCTATGTTTATATGTAATATCTACAGTTTTTATTGTATTTTTAAGATGATGTATCGCTCACACAAGACTATTGTCTGACCCTAGGTTTTATGTTTTACTTCTTATTATCTTGGGTACTCTTAAATATGTAGATTAGGGATAATAGATCAAGATAGCACATGGAGTTGTATGGAGTACGAGTAGGCGGTTACGCTTTCGTGTATATATATTTGGAGCTTGCTATTAATTATATTCCGATGTGAAGTACTATGGAGCTTTAGTACTTATATTTTGAGAGACAATTATTGAGTTTTTTTGGGGATGTGGATGTATAAACTCTTTATTCTAGTTTTTTATAGTTTGTGAACCTGATACACTCTAATGTTTTATCTATGGTTTATTTGATTATATCATTATCTCACCTGTTTACATCTATGTTATTATATTATATTTTATTAGTGCATTGTGAGATACTCTACAGGTTCTGTGTTTAGATTTTTTCTACTCTATATTTTTGGCTACTATCTTGCATCGGCTGGGTACCTCCATAGTGCATCATATAGGTATATTAGGTACTAGAGGTATCAGGCGGTCGTCACAAGAGGACTTGGGCTTCTTTAAGAGGAGGTTATAGGGTAATGAACCCTACATGCCTTAACTACTTGGTAATACTAACCAGACTTGAGAACATACAACAAAGCCATTCTTCCCCTTATGACGTCGTAAGTTTGGTTTTAAGTTTCCTGTGTTGTTTTCAAATTGTATAGTTTATTCATACATTTTAGGTTTTGTTTAACAGATAGATGAAGCGCGCAAGGCTTACTAAGAGCAGTACAGCCATCTATTCAAGTTTCAAGAGTGCTTTGATCTTCTATCCTCTCTATCGAAATGGAAGAACTTAAATAACATCATGTTTGCATAGTATAACAAGGCTAGAAGAGTGAACTACTCCAATTCCAGTCTAGGGAGCAATCCTAGTACTCAAGAAAGAATGCTATTGTTTGGAAATGCTGACGGTCGTCCCCTTAGGAGAAATAAAACAATTCAATTAGAGCATTGAAATGTAGATTTTTTGAAATTCTTGGAAACTCAAGAAAAATTTATTGGTGAAACAAGAGAGAGCAAAGACACGTTTACATAACAAGGGATGTAATTAAATATGGAGTTTCAACAAATTGTTAGCAAGATCGAGAGTTTAAGCACCAAACCCAAGCATGGAAGGAAGTTTTGATGAGAGAGATGAACTGGATTAAACTTATGACTTGCGATTTCAGCAAGCTTTCTCCTCTACAATAAGAAGTAGTCATAGAATAACTCGAATATTAAATAAGAGAGAGAGAGAGATAGGAAATAAGAGTGGAATTGGAAGTGCCACTTCTAGGGATGGATATTAAGGTGTTGTTGTTTAGTGTTTGTTTTATTAGTTATGTATTTGTGTGTTTAATGTATGTAGACTGAGTCTAGAATTTTATTGTGCAATTTTTATTTCTAACTAAGTAAAATTGTTTGATTTTTTTTTCCATTAGTAAGAAGAAAATATTCAGTAAAGCTCTATTTGATAAATAATTTTCATATAGCAAGTTAGGAAACAAGTCCACAAAGAACTTTACAAAAAACTCAAGATGCATTCTTCACAACTTAGTAAATAAAATAAGTTCAGAAAACTTAATAAAACAACTTTGTAAACAACTTAACAAAAAAACTGTTAGCACCAAAATTGGTCACTAACACTCTAAAATAGATTCGTGTAGAGATTAATGAAGACAGTAAATTAAAACAGAGGATTATCACAGCAGAATACAAAAACAACAACAGAAACAAGAACACCAGAGTTATAGTGGTTCGACGTAAATGTCTACGTCCACTTTGAATGTAATCTTTATTGGTTTTTCAATCACTTGAATACAGATACAATCTGTAAACAAACATCTTAAATACAAGTTTGAGCAGAAAGAAAGTAAGTACAGAAAATGGAAGAGTCTCTCTGGAGTTCTCCAAAAAAGTCCCTTAAACTGGACCCCTGCCCCTCTATTTATAGACGAAGATAGACTGGTTCGTCCATCCAGGCTCATGATGAAAATAGCTCGGCCCATAGCTGATAGGTTAGGTAAATCGAACCAGACATGCCGATCCACTACCATCGATCTACTCATGCCGATTCTGGATTCTCTGGATGCTGACTCGGAGTAGATCTCATTCGCGCCTGAAGCAACCTGGCCTTTAGCCTGAAGTAACTCGTTTTTATGCTCATGCCGATCCATTTCCCCATTCCTAACTTCTAGTTATGTTGACCGATCCCATATGGCCGAACCACTAAAGGCCGACCCACCTGAAACAATCCCTCCAAGGCCGAACCACTGAGGGCCGAGCCAAGTGAAACAATCCTTCTGAGGCCGATCCCATCCACATCGAACCACCTAGGCCGACCTATTCACAGCCGATCCAAACATGCCGACCCTCCTAGGCTGAACCTCCATAACCAACCCACTTTGACTTATCTTCCTTGACCGACTCTATGTGACTGATCCACTTAGGCTGACCCACCCATGCTCCTCTATAATAGCTATCCTACTTCAACTGACCCACCATCGAATACCGATCCACATATACAAGCTGATCCACATAAGTTACACCGACTGTTTATATTTCCAATCCTTTCTTGGCTTGAGTCTCGTCTAGGTCCAACCATATCCCCTGTAATTATCGCCTCGTAGCTGGGCCAAGTAGTCGAGTAACATTTGCCCCTCAAAGTGCGTTGTGTGAATCAACATGACGCTCTTTGAATCAGCGAGCAATCCCTGCTTTCAGAGGCTAGCTCGTTCAGAATGATAACTGTCTGTCGCTTTTTCATTGGCCTTCAACGAAGCTTCACGTCGTCTAAACGAATTAGCTCAATCTCGAAGAGGCTCTTAAAATCCTGTTTTTAACTTTTCAAAAGCTAGATATATACAACCTTTCGAAGGCTAAATCACGGTGGATTTTCCAAACCCACGCTTCTCCACTTATCTGGCAGTATTCGTCTCTTTATCACATACCATCCTCAACTACCATTATATATGCATATATATATATATATATAGAACAAGAGGTGGTTCGGCATACGAAGGCTGATCCACACGGCCGGTTCCTCTGGCAATCGTTGGCATGTTCACTTGCGGACCCAGTGATGTGTAGTGACCGGGTCTATAGGAAAACGCCCGTTCGTCTCCCCTCCACCATATATAAACTCATGCCTTTGTTCTTTTCCTCCCACTTCTCACTTTATTTCTTATCTTCTCCAACATTGCTCCAAACCCAAACTCCTTCCCTCCGCCGCACTGCTTTCCCACCTCATTCCATCATCTTCCAAACATGCTGCCCTATCCTCCTCAACTCCAAGCCTCAAGAATCACTCGCCTCAACCTCAAATTGACGCATAGGTGAGATTCCACAAATTAACTTAAATTCCTAGGCCATGCCTTCTTGAACTCGAACTAGATTAGGACCGTGTGTGCATACAGCCCTATGTAATGAATGGGAGAGGAGAGAAACATGGTGAGTGAGGGAATAGGCGTGCACAACGGAGTGTTTTTGACGTGGGATTGCACCAGGTTGAGAGGAGTTAGCATAGGTGTTGATTGGAAAGGAAGTCGGTGAAGTATAGGAAAAGAGGGTTCGTTGTTTTGTGAGAGAGAGGAGTTCGATGATTTTCAGGGGTCGGTGCATAGGCTGCAGGCTCCTGCTTGGCACACCGATCGAGGGAAAGTCATCAGTAGGTTATTGGAGTAGAGCTGGACCGGTAGGAGTTGGGCAATAGAGTGGGTCGGTGGAACTCTTGGAATAGAGTGAATCGGTATTCCGAGAGGGAGTGTCGATTGGTTCTGAGAGAGAGAGGGAGAGTGGGTCGGTACCGAGAGAGAGTGTGGGTCGGTACCGAGAGAGAGTGTGGGTCGGTGATTCATAGGAGAGTGGGTCAGTTGTCTACGTTTAGAGGGGCGATCGGTATAGAAGGTTAAGTATGTGGATCAGTATTAAGTGTCGGGGTTGGCATTGGCAATCAGGACCGTCTTAACTTGAACACCGCATACATCAGGACTACATATTTTCACACCTTAGCACAAAATAATGAACGATGACCAGGACCAAAGCATATAAGCCCATGGACTTAATTCGGATTAACAACTCCACAGTTTAAGTAATTTTAAACATGAATCTGACCCAACAAATACAAGTAACAGTTTTCACATTCTATGATGCCAATGCCGATTCCAAGACTTCACCTACTGATCATAAGACAAACTGCCGGAAACAGTTAGCATGACGGTCTCTGAAGACGATAACTTAAAGCTTCATCATGCCACACTTGTCTTGAAAACTTTAATTTTTTTGCACTCATGTCTGAATCATCGCACTAGTTCACACACAATACGGGAGAATATTTTGTTGTCATATCTAATATCGATTATCTTTCGAGTATAGCTTAAACAGGTATTTATTCACTTTTTATTTATATAAAAAAATATTTAGATTTTTTCCTTTATTTGGGCATATATAAAAAAAATATTGCGCCATTTCATTTTGTATAGCGTTTTCAAACCTATCATTTTTTAAATATCTAAATGGGCGGTTCCATCGTTTATAATCGAAAAGAAAAGTTACAATAGGTTTTTCAAACCAAAAATAAGTTTTCTCTTCTTTAAGTTTTCCCAATTCCCAATTATCTTGATGGATATCAAGATAAGAATCTTCGTAAACCGGGCTATCTTTGTCTTCTTTAGTGGATCCCACTTGTTCCTGTTTCGTCTTCTTCGTTTCGTAAGTTGTTTCTACATCGCTTTCTTCCCTTTCTGAGGTTTTTTTCAGTTTCTTAGTACTAATAGGCGTCTTCCCGAAATGTCTAAGAAGTCAAGATCCGCCACTATATCCGACAAGCCTGGACCAAGTTCATGGCAAGAGGTGGTAGGGACGTCGAGCCCGTCGTTTGCCCACATTCCTTACATTCCCGACCTTCCTACTGATTTATAAATCCGGCTCCCGATGCCGTAGACGAAGCTGTTATTTTGTATAATCCCATTGATTCACAAGCCTCAAAAATTGGCGAAGCCGCTCTTCGTCGATTGTGCTCAATCAACGGAATCCCCTTTGATGACGTTTTGGTTCCGTCGGGACAAGATCGGCCCCATCTGCCCCAACTAGATATACCGCATGCAACAAATTCATGTGTTAGGCCGGATGCATGCCACTTTTCAATCCGTTCATCCGTGAAGTGTTGTAGTACATAGAGATCGCTCCTACACAACTGCATCCCAATAGCCATGCATTCATTCACGATACTTACATCCTTTTTATGAGTTTCCTATTCAGACCTCCAACTTCTGAGGATATCTGCTACATTTACCGTTTCAAGAGACATGATGATAGCCCATCTTATATATTCCTCGAGCCGTACCCCAAATGCCAATTTCTCATGGGCATGTGGAACAAACTCTCTCAATTTAAATAGGAGTGGTTCTACGTACGTTGTCCTCCGGGCTTTGTGAGAAGATGGCTGGAAGGACGTAAGTCCCATCTTTATCCCACCCTTCATTCTAAGACTTAAGGCGTATCTCTCCGAAAGTCTGAATCTCTTTTAATCCTTACAGGTATTCACCCACGGACCGAAGGCGCTAGGTACTCTAAGGCAGTTGAGGCTATTCGAGCTACCCATGTGGATGATCGGGACATCAAATTGGTAGTCACCAACGAACTGCTTTCGAGGTTCAGATAATTAGAAGAGGGTCATTGGACTAGCCTTCCAAGTGGCACCACAACTGCAAGAACGACTGCTGAAGTGAGTAAAGAACAAGTTGTCCTTCAGTGCCCCCGCCAAAGGGGCTCATGATACTACCGAGGAAGGTGAGATTAAAGAAACAGAGGCTCCAGTGTCGGTTGACGAGAATATAAGCCCTGGACAAGCGCCAGCAGCCGATGTTCCCGGCACCAACCAACCATCGCCTTCTTCGAAAAAGAAAAAGAGCTTAGCGTATAAGCTAAAAAAGAGTAAAGTCGGTGGAACTTCAAAGGTCACGATAACCCCTATCGAGAAAGGAAAGTCTTCTCATAAAATGGAAATCTTGCTGAAGGGACTATCCGACCTAACCATTCCTGACGATATATTGAATTATGACTTCAATAATCCCGACGCTATGGGATTTAACGCACCTACGAGAAGTGATGAAGGCGCACAACTTCATGATCGAGGAAGGAAAACTCCAATGAGTAAAGCAAAAAATACTGGTCTGTTGGGGGGATGCACTAGGACACACACGAACACTTACACTCCACCACGCACTTGAATTTAGTTCGTCGTGTGACTTCTATTAATTCGCTCTCGTTTAATCTTACGTACAGGTGAAATGGGATGCACACATGGCATTGACCGTCTCCGAGGATCCTCCATCTTCCATCACTCTGATCGAGACTCAAGATCGAGTAAATGAAGAGATAGGGACGAAGGTGGAGATAGAGACTATGGTTCCAGAGAATTGTCCTCATCCTCTAGAAGGAGAACCCACAGCCACTCTTCATATCCAAATGAACCTTCCAATCTTCCGACGCATAGTGGAGACAAATCTGCCTCGAAAGGCTCCCAGTCCAAAGTCCCTCGTGATCAACATTCTGGTTCTTCGAGCACCAAGCAATCCCGCGAGCCTCATAAGAAATTGGTGACTCCGGAAGGCAGACTCCCCCAGCTCCCACTCACGATCCGTCCACGGCAAAAAAATTAGCCGAGCTTAAAGCTACGTTCCCGAAGATCTGTTTTGACGGGCTGAAATTCCTTCCTGCAATTCATCCTATTCCTGGGATTGTTAAACAGAGCGCTATTGCCTGCAACAATGACATGTATTTCCACCACGACGCGTTCGTACACTTAGTGGAAAAAGTCTTGGAAGTCTCCATCGAGCGCCAGCACAAGATCGACCGCCTCAAGCTCGATGCCATTCATGACAAATACAATATAAAAAGCTTGGATGAAGAGCTACTCTCATACAAATCTCAACTCAAGACCGCCCAAAAGAATGCCAAGGAGACAGCCGAAGCGGTCAGTCGCTTAAAGGCCAGCCATAAAAAAGACTTAAACGAGGAAGTTCAACGCAGCAACGCTCTAGCTTTAGAAAAAGACTCTCTGCAAAAAGAGAAAAATATCCTTGCCCACCGAGTCAAAGAGTTGGAGGAGCTACTTTACAAAGAAAAGGAAGAGAAAATCGCAGTGCAGGAAGAATCACAAAAATACTATGATGAAATCGTTGAGACGAGGAACTTGAAAACAAAACTCAACGATGAACTATCCAGATTTGAAGCGCTAAAAGATGCAGCTCGTGAAGAGGGCAAAAAGGCGGCACTTTCAGAGGTAGACTCCTGAATCGAGGAAGCGACCGAGGCAAGCAGAGAAGAGATTAAGTGTTCATTTGACCCGCTCATCGCTGAGTACAATGCAAGAGTTCTCATGCACCGCGACCTATCTTTCTTGGGCGATGGCTATCTTGAATCGCTAGCTGAAGCATGGGATACTTTCATAAAAAATAAAAAAGTGGAGCTGCATGTTGAAGAGGTTGATGAAGAGGCTCTTGTGAGGGAAGTGCTTTGAGGAAATGAGCCTTCAGACTTAACTGCGGCAAAAGCCCTCTTTGGAAGAGACTCCCCGACATCGAAGGGTAAGAAAGATATTGCTGACCTATCCGGCACCAAGTCTCAACTTCCTCCTCCCGTTCAATTAGCCGAGACTTTGTCACTTGGGCCTCCCGAGCAGCATGTCGTTTATGACCCGGAGAAACCCGGACTTGGCATTCACATTTTATCCCCAATCCCTGAGGGTGATACTCTGAGGAGCACTAAAAGTCAATTGGAAGCTGGTACGTAACTTCACCTTCTAGAGTTCAGGAAGTCATCACTTTTGGCAAGTAACAGATTGGTTCTAAAATTTGCTTTTCATGAATTCATATTGGTCACTCTGGTCTCGAGCCAACTACAAGGAGCGATGTTGCCACAGAGTGGGAAGAAAGGAGGCTAAGGCAACTCGTGCCGGAGATACCCCTAGTCCTGATGCTCAAGTAATAAAGGCGCTGGATGAGGATAAGCCCGAAGACCCCTCACCTATAGAAGAACACGACGATGTCGAAATCACAGGCGCTTCCGAGCATACTTCCAAGCTTAGCATGAAGGAGAAACTCGAGGAGGAGGAGAAAGAGAGAATCGAAGTTAAGACAGAACCCAAGGTGGTGGAGCTCGACGATCTCTTAAATAGGCCGTTGAAGGTCATTCTCCCCGGTGGGACCACACCCTTGGAAGTTCCTCCTCCTTCCTCGGATACCACGTTGCTAGGAAGCAAAGGGTCCAGGAAAAGATGCTCAGATAAGGAGACTTCGGGAAAGCCGAAAGGGGAAAGAAAACCGAAGAAGTAGCCATCGTCTTATAACATTTTACTTAGCTTAAATAATTTAAAATAATGTAGTTGCTTTCCTTTCCTTTTTCCCTTTCTTTCATCAGTAGTCGTTGTAGATAGACTTGGCCTCCGAACTTTCGGAGAAGTTGTAAGGAAATTTTTTAAGAAGTAAATAAAATTTTGTTCCTTTGCATTCACAGATTTTGATCGCATAACTTATAATTTAATCTAAAACTGAAATTCAAAGCCTTGCAGGTCATTTAAACCCCAGTCCGCCTTCAAAGGACTTAGAGTACTTTTGTCCATATTTTAGGACTTAAGAGATTTTTTTGAATCGTTTATACTCTAGTCCACGCTCTGGAGACTCAGAGTACTCTAGTCCGCTTCAAGGACTTAGAGATTTTTGAATTGTTTATACTTTAGTCCACGCTCTAGGGACTCAGAGTACTTTATTCCACTTCAGAGACTTAGAGATTTTTGAATCATCTATACTCTAGTCCATGCTCTGGGGAATCAAAGTACTCTAGTCCGCTTCAGGGACTTAGAGATTTTTGAATCATTTATACTCTAGTCCATGCTCTGGGGACCCAGAGTACTCTAATCCTCTCCAGGGACTTAGATATTTTTGAATCGTTTATACTCTAGTCCACGCTCTGGAGACCCAGAGTACTCTAGTCTGTTTCAGGGACTTAGAGATTTTTGAATCTTTTACACTCTATTCCACGCTCTGGAGACCGAGAATACTCTAGTCCGCTTAAGGGACTTAGAGATTTTTGAATCGTTTATACTCTAGTCCACACACTGGGGACTCAGAGTACACTAGTCCACTTTAGTGACTTGGAGATTTTTGAATTGTTTATACTCTAGTCCACACTCTGGGGACTCAGAGTACTCTAGTCCGCTTTGGGGACTTAGATATTTTTGAATCGTTTATACTCTAGTCCGCGCTCTGGGGACTCAGAGTACTCCAGTCCGCACTCTGGGGACTTAAAGATTTTTGAATACATAGCTGGTCGACTTTTAGTTTGGTGTGTGCGTTCATATGCCATACAGATTAATGCAAATTAACCTTGTTATAAAACTACAAAACACAAAACACCAGCAGTTCACAAAAATATCTTCAAGCTTTCATTGATTGTAGAAAATAGGGACAAACTGAATCATCTTATTACATGCTGAAAACAAAGAACAATAAAAGGAACATGTACCATAAAGAATTGCTACTAAAATGCAAAAGAAATAAATTAAGTAAAATAACGGTGCAAATGCTCGCTATTCCAAGCTCGAGGGAGTGTCACGCCATCAACAGTCGCTAGCTTGAAGGTTCCTTCTCCAAGCCTCCATTCGATGACGTAGGGAACTTCCCATGGGGGATTCATATGTGATGGGACCGGAAAAACTCGCTTCAAAAAAAGGTCGCCAACATCGAAAGCTCTTGGTCGAACTTTTTCATTATAATATCGGGCGACTCGGTGATGATGTGCAGCCGCCCTTAAATCAGCTTCTTCGCGCTTATCATCGACAAAGTCCAATGACTCCAGTAAAAGACCTTGGTTTGTTCTAGGATCATAATAAGTCACCCAGTGGGAAGGAACTTCAAGTTCCATGGTTATAACTGCTTCGGTGCCGTATGCCAATGCGAAGGGAGTATGGCCAATCGCATACTTGTGGGTGGTTCTGTATGCCCATAGTGCCATTGGAAGCACATCCACCCACTTGCCTCTAGCCTTCTCCAGACGTTTTTTCAGCATGGACTTAATTATCTTATTGACGGCTTCAACTTGCCCATTCACCTTAGAGTGAGCGACTGCGGCAAACCTTTACTCAATGCAATACTTTTGACAAAACTCTTTGAATTCTCTACTCTCAAATTGAGTTCCATTGTCAGTAATGATAGTCCATGGGAGACCAAAGCAGCATATAATGTTTCGCACAACAAAGTTAATGACCTTTTTGGTGGTGATCATAGCTAATGGCTCCGCTTCAACCCATTTGGTGGAGTAATCGACCGCAACAATTGCGTATTTTGCACCACCTTTGGAGATTGGCAAGGAGCCAATAATATCGATCCCCCATATCGCAAACGGCCATGGACTAACCATTTGCGTGAGTTCCGTCGATGGCGCTCTCGAGATCTTTTCATACTTCTGACATTTGTCGCATCTCTTTACATAGTCCGCGGCGTCCCGATTCACGGTCGGCCAATAGTATCCATAGCGGAGTATCTTTTTGGCTAGTGTCTGCCCCCAGTATGGTCGCTACATTCTCCTTCATGGACTTCCCTTAAAACTCACTTTATTTCGTCGTGGGCGATGCACCTAAGCAAGGGAGCGAAGAATACCTTCTGATACATCATTCCATCCTGCATTATATACCGCGAGGCCTTGCGAATGACTTGTCATCTCTTGTTCCTTCTCTCAGGCAAGGTTCTGTGTAACAAGTATTCTTTGAATGGGGTCATCCATGACTCCCTTTCAGTTTCCGTCTCTGCCACAAAATCAACCTCCTTCTCATTTATACTCGGGGCATGTAAAGTCTCAACGGGAACAAAGCCCATCTGTTTGTGCATCGTCGGTGCTTGCAAATTTCGCCAAGGAATCAGCTTCCCCATTTTGTTCATGTGGAATGTGCGAAATATCGTAGTACTTGAGGTCCACCAATAATGCCTGGACCCGAGTGAGTCACAAATGATTTCACCCGATTTCACCCCAAGTTCTTTGGCAAGCTTCAGCCCAGCGATCAACGCTTCATACTCGGCTTCGTTGTTCATTTCGAGGAAATTCAACTTCAAAGCATAACAAATCGATCGGTTCTTGGGAGTTATAAGAACAACACCAGCCCTAGAACAAAGGTCGTTGGATGCTCCATCGGTATACAGCTTCCATCGCACAGCAGGAATCGTATCACTTCAATTCGGTTCATTCTGCATAGTGAATTCCGCAATATAATCTGCCAGTGCTTGTCCATGCAAAGCCCTCCGAGGCAGGTAGGTGATGTCGAACTGGCTTTGGTAAATGTTCCATTTGAGTAACCTTCCAGAAGTCTCTGGTCGTTGGAGCACCTGCCGTAAAGGTTGATCGGTATAGATATTGACCGGATGTGCCTGGAAATATGGGCGGAGTTTGCGTGATGCAATCACCAAACAGTAAGCCAGCTTCTCAATCTTGGGATAGTTTCTCTCTGCCCCCGTTAAACGCTTACTAACATAGTACACTGGCTTTTGGATTCGGTCCTCCTCACGAATCAAAGCTGCACTGATGGCATGCTGGGATACGGCTAAGTAAACATACAACTCCTCATGATCTACGGGCTTTGACAGAATAGGGGGCCTCTCTAGGTGGCTCACTAGAGCTCGGAACGCGTCTTTGCAATCTGTTGTCCATTCAAAATTTCTTTTCCCTATCCTTATCAAATCAAAGAAGTGACTACATTTTTTGGTTGCTCTGGATATGAATCGACTCAATGTTGCGACCTTCCCATTCAGGCTCTGCACTTGCTTTATAGTTCTGGGTGCCCGTATGTCCCGAATGACTTGAATATTTTTCGGGTTTGCTTCAATCTCTCGTGCGTTGACAATGAAGCCCAAAATCTTCCCCGATGCAATGCCAAAGGAGCATTTTAATGGATTGATTTTCATTCCATAATATCTGAGTATATCAAACAACTCTACCAAGTCTCGAATATGGTCGTTTGATTGTCGTGACTTCACAAGCATATCATCCACATAGACTTCCATCGTTTTACCAATCTGATCTTTAAACATCTGATTCACCAGTCGCTAATAAGTTGCCCCTGAATTCTTCAACCCGAAAGGCATCACTACGTAATAGTATAGTCCAACATCTGTGACAAAACTGGTATGCTCCTGATCTGGGATGTGCATTAGAATTTGATTGTATCTCGAATACGCATCCATAAATGACACTAACTCGTGCCCTGCTATCGAGTCGACCAGTTGATCAATTTTGGGCAATGGGAAACTATCCTTAGGGTAGGCCTTGTTCAGGTCTGAGTAATCAACACAGGTCCTCCACTTCCTGTTTTCCTTCCTCACTAGTACGGGATTAGATATCCATTCAGGATAGAGGGCATCGTAGATAAAACCATTGGCTTTGAGTTTATCCACCTCCTCTTTGAGAGCAGCGGACCTCTCGGGATCCAGGCCTCTTCTCTTTTGTTTCACTGGCACATACTTCGGGTCAATGTTCAACATATGACTTGTGATGGTGGGAGACATAACACACACATCAGAATGGGTCCAAGTAAAAACATCGATATTCGCTCAGAGGAAATCAGTAAGATCCCTTATCATCGAGGGGTTGAGCTGTGATCCAATCTTCTGTACCCGTGACGGGTCATCATGGGTGACTGGAATGTCAATCGTCAGTTCAGTCGGTGCCGCCTTGGGTTCTTCATCATCATCTCTCGGATCTATGTCTCTATAGATCCGATTGTGTTGCCCAAGTCAAGTCTCAGGTGCTACCTGTCAATTTTCAGCAACATGGATGCGGACAGGCTTGTCCACACCCTTTCCCTTCTCTCTTCATTGGGCCTCTCTGAGCTCAGCTACATAACAAGCACGACCAGTCGCTTGATTGCCATGCACTACACCAACTCCATTGTTCGTCGGAAATTTCAAGGTCAAACACCATGGGGCCAAAGCTGCCCTAAACTACGCCAGGGATGGTCGGCCCAAAAAAACATTATACGGGGAATCGACATCCAAAACAATGAACGGTAGGATCTGTACCCTCCTGCATTTACCTTCTCCTAGTTTAATTGGCAATTTGAAAAAACCTACTGCATCAGTAGTTGTACCATTAAAGCCGTGAATGCGGGCTTTAGATGGTTTCAGATCCTTCGCCTCCATCTTCATTTGGTCATATGCCTTCTTGAAGATAATATTAACAGAACTCCCAAAATCAATCAGTATTCTTCTCACAAGCGTCGATCCAATCGTAGCTGAGATAACCATCGGTTCAATGGTAGGTGCCTCCACCTGACCGGCTTTCCTACTCCTGAATACTATATCATCCGTCATCATTCGCTGTGGTTTCGCCAGAGTCCCGTCTTCTGTGTTCGAGTAGCACTCGAAGTCTGCATGCTTCAAGGAACTAACATAGCGTTCCATTTCTTGCCAACTCTTGTTTGTAGGATGAGGCCCACCGATTATCGTGTGTATGACCAGCCTTCCTCCGGTCCGTGCGGGCTCCTCAGGTCGGCGTGAAGCTTGCCCATGATTGGGGTCGGATGCCCCCTATCCGCCTTCCTACGGGTTCTTAACAAACTGCTGCAACTTCTTCTGGCGAATCAGCTTTTCTATAGCATCATGGAGGTGTCTGCACTCTTTAGTATTGTGCCCATAGATCTTGTGAAATCGACAATACTTCCCGGTCTACTTCTGTTCCTGAGTCGATTCCTTTGGGCGTGGCTTTTGGTATTGAAAGGTATTACCAGTTGATAGATAAATATTCTCCAAAGATGTGTTCAGGGTCATATATTCGTTATAGGTCGGGATCCTTGGTTTCCATTTCCTACTTCCCTCTTTCGTCTAGAATTTCCTCCTCCTGTTCCTTTTGATTGCTCCTGCTTATTTTGAACATTGACTTGGACCTTACCGGAGTTCTCGCCAGATTGCTTTACCGCAATGTTATTTTGCACCGCTTCCTTACTGGGTCCTGGTGCACTACTCCGTCTTGACCACATGGCCTCTTCCTTTCTCATGAATTGGTTTGCCTTCAAATAAAAGCGTTCTAGGGTAGTCGGTGATTTGCCTGCAAGCCAGTCACCAAACTCAGACTCCAAATCCACTCCCCGCATGACGGCCATAAGGATGGCGTGGTCATTCGGATTACTAACTTCGGTAGCGACAACATGGAATCTCTGTAAATAGTCCTTCAATGACTCACCAGGAGCCTACATCACACTGGATAGCGACATCACGTCTTTTGGGCGAGTAGCATGGATCCTGAATTTCTCTATGAACTTCGTTGCTAGCTCATCAAATCTAGAGATCGAACGCTGGGGATGTCTCGTGAACCACATGGTAGCGATCCCAGACAGAGTTATTGGGAAGCACCTGCACTTAGTCGCATCGTTTGCCCTAGCTGAGTCCATCATCCACTCATACCTCATTATGTGCTATCGAGGGTCGATCTTCCCTTCGTAAGCAAGTACATTAGGCATGCTAAACTTTCTAGGGTACTCAGCTTGTAGAATGTTATCTGTAAACGGAGTATGACTCCTTGATACACCCCAATCGTCATTAGTCAAGCCCTGATTCTCCCTCATCAGCTACCTGACCATGGCTGATAAATCCAAAATTTGAATGGGGGTTGCCAAGTCGGTATCCATCCTGCGAAATTGCTTCGGTTGGTGCCTTCTCGGTCGGCGATCATCTAAGTGTGCATCCTGAGGACCTACTTCATTACGATCCTAGTGAGGTGGTTGACCAGCTCCCATGCATGCTCCAGATCCTAAGTTTCTCACTCCAGGTTGGATGCGACTCTCCAGGTGTAGTTGAGGAGCTACGGTTCCAGCTAAGGAATCTAGATCATTTCTGTTGGTTTGTCCTTGGAGACTCGTCACCAATTGCTCTGTTGCTCCAGTTTGTGCCGTTTCAATCCTACGCCATTTACGCTTGGGGTGTTCATCTAACGAAGCGGAGCTGTTGGATGACGAGTAGGAAGTAGGGCTTCCTCCAGCGTTTTGATGCTACTACTGAGCAATCTAGGTCATCAGGTTGGCGTTTCCTTGAATCTGCTCGTTAAGTTGTCTCCTGCTTTCCACGAGCTCCCTCATCAGCTCATTGAACTCTGCCCTAGTGACAGCTTCTACTTGGTTTGGGATGGTGGTGGGTTCTGCACCTGCATTAGCTTGCCGATTGTTGCGTCCTACTTACTGGACACTAGCGGTTTTATTAGCATCGGCGTTGTGGGAGGCGGATCTGGTACGTGGTCTTGTCATCTTAGAGTTATCTATAGGAACTCTGAATAGAATCTGTGAACTTCTGAGAATAAAATTGGATCTCTTTTGGGGGATTTTCTCAATCCAGTAGCAACAAAGAAGATCCTAATGGCCTGAGAATGAACTCTCTCAGTGAAAGCACCAAAATTTTAGCACTAGAATAGATTTGTGTAGAGAGATTAATGAAAACTATAATTTAAAACAGAGGATTATCACAGCAAAATGAAAAAACAACAACAGAAACAAGAACACTAGAGTTATAGTGGTTCGGCCTAAATGCCTACATCTACTTTGAATGTAATATTTATTGCTTTTTCAATCACTTGAATACATATACAATCCGTAAACAAACAGCTTGAATACAAGTTTGAGCAGAAATAATTAAGTATAGAAAATGGCAGAGTCTCTCTGGAGTTCTCCAAAAAAGGTCCCTTAAACTGGACCCCTACCCCTCTATTTATAGACGAAGATAGGCTGGTTCGTCTGTCCAGGCCCATGACGAAAATAGCTCGGCCCATAGCTGATAGGTTAGGTAGACCAAACTAGACATGCCGATCCACTACCACCGATCCACTCATGCCGATCTTGGATTCTCTGGATGCTGACTCGGAGTAGATCTCACTCGCGCCCGAAGCAACCTATCCTTTAGCCCGAAGTAACTCGTTTTTATGCTCATGCCGACCCATTCCCCCATTCCTAACTTCCAGTTATGTTGACCGATCCTATATGGCCGAACCACTAAAGGCCGACCCACCTGAAACAATCCCTCCGAGGCCGAACAACTGAGGGTCGAGCCACATGAAACAATCCTTCTAAGGCCGATCCCATCCACACCGAACCGCCTAGGCCGACCTATTCATGGCCAATCCAAACATGCTGACCCACCTAGGCCGAACCTCCATAACCGACCCACTTCGACTTATCTTCCTTGACCAACCCTACATGACCGATCCACTAAGGCCGACCCACACATGGTCCTCCATAATAGCTATCCTACTTCAACTGACCCACCATCAAATATCGAACCACATATACAAGCCGATCCAAACAAGTTACACCAATTCTTTATATTTCCAATCATTTCTTGGCTTGAGTCTCGTCTAGGTCCAACCATATCCTCTGCAACTATCGCCTTGTAGCTGGGCCAAGTAGCCGGGTAACAAAAACTTAAGCGAACTACTTCACAATGACTTTAACAAATGACTTCAATAAACATCTTAGTATACAAACTCACAAACTACTTAGACATTTATGACTAAGTAATCCTTCCATTCCTTCTTCTATATGCCCATAAGTGGTCAACCAATTGGTCACATAATTCAAAATGTGCTACTTGATCTTTAATATGCTTCACTGTTGAAACATATTCCTCCATCGAGTTAATGTTTCTCTAAGTTCTAGTATTTGAACCCTTAAAATATCCAGATAATTTTTTTGGTCCATATACCCACCTCTTTCAGACTCTACAATCATGTTATGAATTATGATACATCTATACACAATCTTAGAAAGAACTCTTGCATTCTAAAAGCGGGCAGGGCTTCGTAAAATTTGAAACCTCGCCTGCAAAGCACCAAATGTACATTCAATATCCTTTTTGTAGCTTGCTAATTTCTCTATGAAATACTTCTCCTTATCGTTGCTTGTGACCATATACCCTTGCATCAATGTTCTCCACGTTGGATATATGCTATCTATAAGGTAGTTTCTCATTCGATGCATGACATTACCAACTTTATATTCAACATCCATTGATAGTTCATTAGCCAGTTTCGAAAACAAATATGATTTCTTTTAAACATTGATATCATTTAACGAACTTGGTACTCCAAAAAATGCATGCTAAATCCAAAAATCATCGGATGCTACTGCTTCTAAAATCATTGTCGGCATCTTTCTATGTTTTGTGAACATTCCTTTCCAACCGGTCAGATAGTTTTTCCATGCCTAATGCATGTAATCTAAACTACCAAGCATACCAGGAACCCCTTTACTTCTCCTATCACTAGCAACTAGCAACATCGTTTGGACTCGACCTACGTAAGTATTCATCACCGAACCGCACGATCTACATTTTACAGAATTTCTTCATGCACTATCGTTGTTAGCGATGTAATCCGGAAATATTCATCAAATTGATCACTAGCCATTCCATAGCTCAACATTCCTAAAGTAGCCGAGATTTTGATATATGATGAAATTCCAGTTTCAAATGCTCCATTTAACATTTATATAAAATATTGGTTGTTTTCATGGAGTTTTAAATAAATTTTGTTGAAAATATCTGGTTTCATGTGAAAGCGGTGATGGAACAACATAATATCATAAGTCAGATTTTCATTGAAGTAGTCCTTCATCGACCTTTCATATCCATCTTTATATTCTCTCTTGTAACGACGATCAATTCATCTAAGAATGCTACCACTGTGGTGATAGTAGAGCCTTCACAAAAAAATAAAAATATTCTTGTATGAGCTATTGCGTTCCAAACTCGATGGTTCGATTGTGTAGCTCTTCCTCCTCGTCGAATTTTTTTCCCATGTTTTGGTTGTAATAGTAAAGGTAAAGATCCTTTTTTGCTTAGATTACCTAGTAATTTGATTTTTGGTTTTTATATTTTTCTATAGTTGTGCTCTCAGTAGTTCAGAATTAGTGTATATAAAGTGTGGAAGATAACAAGCCATTGAATGACTACGAATTGAACAACATGGCTACAGTATATGATAGGACTGTTAGAATCTCCATTCTATAGTTTCAATGACAATAACTATACAATCACATGATATTATATATCTTATCAAGATTAAAGGTATATACTACAAGAGATTATCATGCTCAAAGATATTGGGATTCAAAGACAAACAGAGATTTATGGACCATACTGTGATTAGCAAGGTTATATTAGTGTATTAAGAGTCTTAGATAAACATTGTAAGTCTACTTGAGTATATATGCACACATGAATTCATATACACAAAACCGACACTAAAAAGGTTTGAAAAACTGGAAATGCCAAACACAGACGTCTGTGGAAAAGCCATAGACGGTTGTGAAAATACTTGGGAATTTAATCCTTGAAGCCACAGACATCTGTAGTTTTCCCACAGACGTCTGTCATCTGGGCAACTGCAAAATTTTGAATAGATGCTTTTGTTAAATTAAATAAACTCATCTCTTCACTGAAAGGTTGAGCCATTAAATTGAATAGAGTTTATCTAACAGTAACAACTCCCCATCTCAATCTCTTTAATCCTATAAATACTACAAGGATTGAGATTAACAATTAACTATTATCTTGATTTCTTATTACTCACTATATACATATTTGTGCATCTCTTGCTTACATATTCTCAATCTATAATAACTAAAATATCATTTTGGTTAAACCACTTCCTACAACTCAAAGTATTCACATTCACATACTCAAAGGAGAGCATAGGAAGAATTGTACTATTAGTCAAAATCCGTGTTATTTGAAACACCAGATTGTCAGAGAAATACTTTTGTATTAGACTATTCCCCCGGGCGAAGTGAGCGTAATTTTGTAAAAGGAAATACCAAAGGGGAGCTTCGGGACTGGACGTAGGATGGGAGGTTCGAACCAGTATAAAATATCTGGTGTGCTTGCTTTTATTATCTATCTTATTTATACTCTGTTAATTTACTCTACTTAGTATAATTATTAGTACATACTCTCACATTAGTATATAAGTTGCATTATATAAGATCCTATAGATTTTCATTTGTTATCAGAGCACGGTCATTTCAATCTACATTAATACGTAGTTGAAAAATCATTAATATGGCAAGCACTTTTCAAGAAGGTTAATCAACTGCTCATCCTCAATTATTTACTGGTTTGAACTATGCTTACTGGTCAACTCGCATGAGAATTTTTATGGAAGCAAATGGGTTAGAACTATGGCTAGCAACTCAAAACAAATATGAAGCACCTAACACCGACATTAGCACTTGGACCGATGTACAAAAAGCAGTGGCATCTAATAATGTCAAAGCTATGAATGTATTGTTTTGCTCACTTGAAAAAATGAGTTTTCATGTGTCATGCTTCGCACCACTACATATGATATATGACGCACTTTACAAGTCACACATGAAGGCACAATTAAAGTCAAGAAAACTAAAATCTCGATTTTACAAAATCAATTTTCATCTTTCAAAATGAAAGAAAATGAATCAGTTCTTAATAAGTATGCTAGATTTCAAACCATTCAACACGATCTCATGTCGCTTGGATTCAAATTCATAGATTTTGATTTAGTGTCACGAATTTTAAATTCTTTGGCAAATGAATGGGAAAGAAAAGTTTTAGTCATCAAAGAAGTTAATAATCTTTCTCAACCCAAACTTGAAGAGCTAAAAGGAATCCTGATGTCGTACGAAGCTAACTTGTAGGCTAGAAAGGATCAAAATCATGAAAAGAAAAACATAGCATTCCAAGAAAGTTATGAAGATTTGGACTTAGATGAAGATGAGAGTTTTTATTTTCAAAAACCACAACAAATTCAAGAAGTTCAAGAAGATGACCAGATTTCAAAATGGTATCAAACCAAACTCCTCAAATCAAACATCAATTAAATGCTATGAGTGTGAAAAATTTGGTCACATGAAGAAGGATTGTCCACAGCTCAATAATGATAAAAAGAAAATTAAGTCCAAAAATTTCAAGAAAAAGAAAAGAGCTTTACAAGTAACATGGAACGATTCAGATTCATCTTCTTTATCTGAAAGTGATAGTGAAAGCGACTCGAAGCAAGCGAATGTGTGTTTTATAGCTAACATTGATGAGGTACATCCTGAACTTACTTATGATGAAATAATGGAAATTTGCATTGAATTAGATGATAAATATAGAGAATCAAAAAAATTAAAAAAGGAATATATAGGAAAGTTAACCCGAGCAGAATTAGAAATTGGATTATTAAAAGATGAAAAAACAATCTTAGAAGAAGAATTAGAAATTACTCAAAAAAATATGTGCAACGTTATTATCTCAAAATGACATCTTATTGCATGATTTAGAAAATTATAAGTTAAAAAGGTTAATCTTGAAAAAGAAAAACTGGAATTACAAGCAAGTTTGGATTCTAGCAATATTGATATTTGTGATCTTAAAAGTAAGTTAGATAAAATAACAAATAATGTGACAAAATTCAACAAAGGAAAACAAAATTTAAAAAATTTGATTAAAATATCTAAACCATCTGGAAATTGAACTGGATTGGGTTTTAAAAGCAAACAAAAGTCGAAGAATTATAGCACATTATACACCAAATTCAAAAAGCAAAGTTAGAAACTAAGATTAAGAATTCATACACAATTATGGTCAAAATATGGATTCCTAAAGCAAACAATAATCTAATTAGACAAAAGTATATTGATGAATATTCGAAGAGAGTTGTATATAACAATAAGTACATTTCTAAAGGAACCAAATCCTCGTGGATATGACTACCTTCTTCTACTAACATGTAGGATCCTAAACAAAGAATGTGGGTGCCAATTAAAATTTTCTTATTTTGCAAGTACCCATATTAAAATAAAAAGTAAAGAGAAATGGATACTTGATAGTGGTTGCTCCAAGCACATGAGTGGAAATGCTCATATGTTATCTAATATAACATATATCGATAGTGGCACTGTGAGGCATTAGGTGATAATTCAAAATGATTTGTCACTGGTATTGGAGAAATCATCAATATCAGTATTTCTAATTCTCCTATTATTACTAATGTTTTAATGGTAGAAAATTTGAAACATAACTTATTAAGTAGAAGTTAATTATGTGATAAAGGATTTAAAATTGATTTCAAGAAAAACAAAGGCAATATCTTTGACCAAAATAAAAATCTAATTTTTGAAGGATTTAGAATTCGAAACATATATGTTTTAAACATGAATGTTAAGAACAATACTAATTTATGCTTAGCCGCAAATCATGATGATCCATGGTTATGGCATAAACGTTTTTGTCACATAAATTTTAAGAATATCAACAAACTAGCTAAAAATGAATTAGTTAGAGGATTACCAAAAATCAACTACAAGGTTAGAAACCTATGCGACGCTTGTCAATTTGGTAAATTAAAGAAAAGTTCTTTTAAGACAAAAAAGGAAATCTCCACAAAGCAATCTCTCGAACTACTCCATCTAGATTTATTCGGACCAACTCAAGTACGTTCAATAAAACATAGCAAATATGTTTTTGTAATTGTTGATGATTTTTCAAGGTATATTGGACATTATTTTTAAAACATAAAAGTGACACTTTTGAAATGTTCAAAATTTTTGCTAAATGAGTTACAAATTTGATGAATTTAAAAATGAAAAATATACGAAGCGATCATGGAGGTGAACTTGAAAATGAACTATTTACAAATTTTTGCAACAAAAAGGAAATTAGACATAAATTTTCATTTTCACGTACACCAAAACAAAATGGTGTTGTAGAAAGGAAAAATCGAACTTTACAAGAATGTGCACGAACTTTACTAAATTGTAGTAACCTACCAAATGTTTTTGGGCTGAAGCTGTTGCTACCGCATGTTATGTATTGAATCATGTAACACTTAGACCAATGACTAAAAACACATGCTATGAAATATTTTTCAAAAATAAACCTAAAGTATTGTATTTTCGAGTATTTGGATCAAAATATTTTATTTCAAACACAAAAGATTATCTACAAAAATTCGATTCTAAAGCTAATGAAGGAATTTTTATTGGCTATTCGGATCTAAGTAAAGCATATTGAATTTTTAATAAACGAACAAACATTATAGAAGAGAGTCTTCATGTTTTGTTTGATGAAAATTTTAAAAATAATAAAAATGATGATGATGAAGAAGTTATAAATAAAACTAATATACCTATACATGAAAATAATAATAATAATACCAATAACAATAATGATAATGTGATAATGCCACCACCTAGGATATTAAAAGATCATCCAATTAATAATATTATCGATGATTTAAATACAAAAGTATCAACCAGAAAACAGTTAAACCAAATGAGTCATGTTGCATTTATATCAAATTTTGAACCTAAAAATTATAAAGAAGCATCAAAAGATGATTTTTGGATTATTACAATACAAGAAGAACTTAATCAATTTGAAAGAAATGATGTATGGGAACTTGTACCGAGACCAAACGATCAATCTGTAATTGGAAGAAAATATGTTTTTAAAAGTAAAGCGGATGAAAATGGAAACATTATTCGAAATAAAGCAAGATTAGTAGCTCAAGGATATAATTAAGAGAAAGGAATTGACTATGAAGAGTTATCTGCTCTGGTAGCACTTCTCGAAGCAATAGAAACATTACTTACTTTCGCATGTCACCATAATTTTAAACCTTTTCAAATGGACGTAAAAAGTGCTTTTCTAAATGGCTTTATAAAAGAAAAGGTTTATGTTGAATAACCTCCGCTATTTGTTCATGAGAAATATCTTGTTCATGTATTTAAACTTAAAAAGGCTCTATATGGATTAAAACAAGCACCTCATGCTTGGTATGAAAGATTAAAAACTCATTTACAAAATTCTGGTTTTCAAGTTGGTCAAATAGACTCTACTTTATTTATAAAATGAGAAAATAATGATATATTAGTTGTACAAATATATGTTGACTACATTATATTTGGATCAACTAATGAAAAATTATGTAATGAATTTTCTGATATTATGAAAAATGAATTTAAAATGTCACATATGGGTGAATTAAACTACTTTTTGGATTTGCAAATAAGACAACTAGAAAATGGAATTTTTATAAATCGAGAAAAACACCGTCCAGATTTATTAAAACTCCACTTCAAGTAAACCGACTCCGATGAGTACTACTCTACATTTAGATAATGATGAAAACGGAAAATATTATGATAAAAAATTATACCAAAGTTTGATAGGATCCTTATTATACTTAACGGCTAGTAGAACGGGTGATATGATGGTGTATGTCTATGTGCAAGATTTCAAGCTCAACCTAAGGAGTCACATCATCGAGCGGTTAAAAGAATTCTACGATACTTAACCCACACCAAAGGTTACGTACTTTTTTATCCTAAAGGCAGCTCTTTCGAACTCGTATCATATAGTGATGCAGATTTTGGTGGTTGCAAGTCAGATAGAAAAAGTATGAGTGGCACATGTCATTTCATTGGTCAATCTCTAGTTTAGTAGTTTAGTAAAAAGAAAAATTGTGTCTCTCTCAACATGTGAAGTCGAGTATATATTAGCAGCCTTAGCTTATGCACAAGTAATTTATATGCAATAAAATCTTCAAAATTTGTATAAAATTATAACCGACTCTCCTATATATTGTGATAATACTAGTGCTATAAATTTATCCAAAAATCCAATTAACCATTTTCTTAAAAAACATATCGACATTTGTCATCATTTTTTAAGAGATAATTTAGAAAAAGGAATTATCTCTCTTGAATTTGTTAACAATAAAAATCAAATTGTCGATATTTTCACCAAACCATTATGTGAATCAACCTTCATAAAGCTACGGCGAGACCTTAGTATATGTTCAATTAATGAATGAATTAATTAATATATGCCATAATTATTCATTATCCTAACCATTATTTTTCTATAACTTAAATTTAAGGTAGTCAATCTTTTTATAACCATAAAAAAATATAAAACGGTTAACAAATTAATGGTTAGAACAGCTCTATCCATTCAAAATTCTAACTATAAATAGATTATATAATTTATTTATACATGATCACAAGAAAATTAAAACCATAAATATTATTTTAAAAAAATATTAATTATGTCTTCTGATCACGATTCCACTTATTCAACTATCGAATTTAGCTCACCTTCATCAAAATGCACCTACGTATCACCAACTAAAACCACACCTCCATCAATTCGCTCAGCCTCGCTAAACATTATGGCATCACCTACATATCACACTGGCTTCTCTCCTATGGAAAAGAAAGCCAAACGAGCAATTGATCTAGAACCAACATTTCTCACCACAAAAGTTGATGTGATATATCACTATCAACAAGAAATGATGGGTGTTCAACGAAAAATGTATTACGAACAATAATGTCAAGGATCTCATTTTAACTTTCTCGAAAACTATATTCTAGCAAATTGTGGTCATTCACCCACTGAAAATTGCATTCATCAAAAATCTCCTCGTTTAACAGAAAATCCTTTAAAAGCATATAGGATCACTCCAAGAAATTTGTGCAAACTATGACAACTAAATATACATTGGATTGATACTCTGGCTCGACCAAGTTGGTCTCCACTCAAGCCTAAAGATAAACAAAATGACACAAACTCTTAGGATCAATTGAACATCAAAAGATCATCCAATGATAATTAATACTGTACTGATACACACACACTCGTATATAGATAAAAAAAATGTAAAACTATATAATTTATAATTCTTTGTATGAATATTGGATATAATATTTGCTTTTATATTAAATTTATGAAATTCAATTCGTATATAAAAAAAATTTAAATTATGCCTTTCCACGTACATCTGAGAAGAAGAGATAAACGTCTATGATATAGCCCGGGAAAGCAATATAGGGAGATCTTAGACGTCTATCCCTTCCTCTCAGACGTTTGAAACAACTATCAGCTGCTACCAAAACCCGATTCGTATATATTTCTTTTACCCTCCTTTTAACTATTTACCAAACTATCTTTAAATCTAATATAAAACCCTAATTTCTCAAAACTCTAATTCCTCAAAAATGGCTCCCAAGGCAAAAAAATCCCGTCAGCAAAAGGTTAAAGAAAGGTAAATCTTCATCCTCTCAAACCCACCTTATCACCGATGCCCACATTCAAGAATAGCTTTGAAATAGCACAATTGCAAACAAGAGATTTGAAGAACTTAAAAAATGCTCCATTCCGGTCCATTCTACAGATTGTGCAAGTTTGGAGAATATGGAATTTAACAACTCACCATCGCCTCCGGCTCTCGAAATTTTATCAATTTTGATGAAAATAAGGTACAAATTGATCAATTGGCCATCTTTCTTTTTTACGCTAACTTATGTAATAATGATATTTGGATGTCTGAGAATGACAATGGTTGGTTATGGACAAGTGTTTATGGTCGCGTTTTGAAAATTAGCATAAACACAATTGGTCGTATATTTGATTGTTCCTCTACTGGACTAGATTTAGAAGAAATTCTCGATCAAAGAAATTTGCCACGTGATGAAATAACACAACAAAATTAGGAGGATAGAATGCCACAGTGGAAATCCATTTATTTACGCCCAAAAGCTAGGTTATTAAATCGTATGATAATCACTACGATAATTCCCCATTTATGAAGTCATGAACAAATATACAAATATGATCACAAAGCCTTCTACACTATATTTGGTGGGATACAAGTAAATTGGGCTAAATTTATTCATGAAGAAATTAAAAGCTTTTGGACTCACTACCGACACATAATTATATATGCATCATATATCATGCGTCTCTTACATGGTCTTGGAGTACCTTCTTATATTTCTCATTTTGAAGAACTCCCTATCAAAGAGAGTGGTATAAATTTTTTTATCTTTAATGCACCTTCCCGAAAGACCACCTCCAATCATATAACTGGCATAATGGACTATGCAGCAGTGAAAACAAATATATCCGAGTCCTACTTAACAGAGTCAACCTCCTCCTGCTCCTCAACAAACTCATTCAGCTCGTCGTTCACAGCAACCCTGTTCTTCTCATTATACTACCGAATACTATTCCGATTCGGAAATTCAAGAAGCTCGCATTGAACCAATGCAAAATGAATCCATTCGTGATTTAATGCTTAGAAATAAAAAATTAATCACGGTCAACCAACGAGCTTTGAACAGTAAAATGACTAGTTTGGAATGATCTTTTTCAACAAGAATGATTAAGATGGAAAAAACTTTAGAAAAGGTTGTCTCCACTTTAGGAAAAGTGATGAGAAAAGTACGTGGCAGATCATCTTCTCGATCATCATCTTCTCCTTCATCTACACAACCTTTTCGAACACAAACACATCTCTATCATGCTCATACCTCTCATGAAGGAACTTCTCAAGATAATGGCAAGAATATTGAGCAAGAACAACCTGAAGAGGAGGAAGAAGATAGTGATGATATGTCCTTGTCCGACCTTAACCAATCTCACCATCAACATTATATGAGTTTCCAAGGGCTCTCAATTCAATAAAATGAAGAATATAATGATCAAACTCAATAACCAACCGAATACGAACAATATTCATCTGCATACTGGGAATATTATGAAAACTATGGCGGACTATCCTACTCAAACCGGTATAACTAGCTTCATTCATTTGCTCCTTTATTTCTTTTTTGAACTATGTTATTTAGTGTTACTTATGTCTCTTTTTAAAACTCATGTTTGTTCTCCTTAACTTATCTTATGTTCTATTTTTGTTTAACATGCATATGTGTAGTTTATATATCTATTTTATGTGTGTATAATTTCTTTTCTTCTATTTTGATAATAACATAGGGGGATAAATATATGCGTATAAATAGGGGGAGACAAAATTAAGGAGGAGTTATTTTTACCATAACTTATAGTTGTCGTCGTCAAAAAGTGGGAGAATGTTAAAACCTCCATTCTATGGTTTCAATGACAACAACTATACAATCACATGTATTATATATCTTATCAAGGTTATAGTTATATACTACAAGAGATCATCATGCTAAAAGATATTGGGACTCGAATAAAAACAGAGATTTATGGACCATATTATGATTAGCAAGGTTATATTATTGTATTAAGAGTCTTAGATAAACATTGTAAGGTCTCCTTGATTATAAATGCATGCACGAATTCATATACACAAAATTGACACTAAAAAGCATTGAAAAAATGGAAATGCCAGCCATAGACGTCAGTGGAAAAGCCAAAGACTTCTGTGAGAATACTCAGGAATTTAATCCCTGAAGCCACATACGTCTATGGTTTTCCCACAAACGTCTGTCATGTGGGCAACTGCAAAATTTTGAATAGATACTCCTGTTAAATTAAATAAACTCATCTCTTCAACGAAAGGATGCATCCATTAAATTGAATGGAGTTTATCTAACAGTAACAACTCCTCATCTGCATCTCTTTAATCCTTTAAATGCTACAAAGATTGAGATTAACAATTAAGTTTTGTCTTGATTTCTTATTACTCGCTATTTACATATTTGTGCATTTCTTGCTTACATATTCTCAATCTATAATAACCAAAATATCATTTTGGTTAAACCATTTCCTACAACTCAAAGTATTCACATTCACATACTCAAAGGAGATCATAGGAAGAATTGTACTATTGGTCAAAATCCGTGTTATTTAGAATACAAATGAAATACTCAAAGTATTCACATTCACATACTCAAAGGAGATCATAGGAAGAATTGTACTATTGTACTATTCACATTTACAGATTGTCAGAGAAATACTTTTGTATTAGCCTATTCCTCCGGGAGAAGTGAGGGTTATTTGGTCAAATGAAATACTGAAGGGGAGCTTGGGGACTGGATGTAGGACGGGAGGTCCGAACCAGTATAAAATATCTGGTATGCTTGCTTTTATTATCTGTCTTATTTATACTCTGTTAATTTACTCTAATTTGTATAATTATTAGTATATAGTCTCACATTAGTATACAAGTTGCATTATATAAGATTCTACAGTTTTTCAGGGACAAGCCATTGAATGGTTACGGATTGCACAACATGGCTACAGTGTACGATGGGACAAGCCATTGAAGGACTATGGATCGCACAACATGGCTATAGTGTACGATGGGAGAAGTTGTTGAATGGCTACGAATTGCACAGCATGGCTATAGTAATGATATAAATAGCTACGGATTGCATAAAATGCCTACAACAATGGTATATGATAGGTCATTGAATAGCCACCGATTGCACAGCATGGCTATAGTAATCATATAAGACGGACCATTGAATGACTACAGATTTTACAATATGGCTACAATTGTTGTATAAGACAGACCATTGAATGGCTATGTATTGCACAATATGACTACAGTAATCATATAGGGCAGACCATCTAATGGCTATGGAGTGCACAATATGGCTTCAGTAATCATATAAGACAACTTTTTTTCTTTGATGAACTTGGATGATTGATATGTGGACGTTCTAAGTTGGTTGTTGCAAGTCACGCAGATCATGAAATTACTATATATAATGCAAAGGTCCATGTGCGAAGTTCATAGGATTCCAAATGGAAAATCAAACTTGGATTCTTCATGATTATTTGGTGTTGATTAAAGCTTATATTCAAGTCGATCAAAGGCACATGGAAGAGGAGATCGATAAATATTTTTAGGCCATCGCTAACGAAGCTTATAATAACCATCCATATCGTAGGTAAAGAAGACAAAACTTGGATACTAGAAGTACTTATGTTACATTTACTAGAGCATGTCGAAGGTATTAGAAAATTATAACCGAAGTGGAACAAGAAGATGTGTTTGAGTTGTCTAGATCAACATTTGACTCTTTTTATTTTATGGATCATCGGTCAACCTTCGTTTCTTATGCTGTGTATGATCCATAGGTTAGTTATATTGGACAGTTTGAGTGATTTCATTATTCTATGTATTTCTATATGTTTTATTTGTTTTATGTAGTTTATGGATTATATTTATTCTATGGGTTAGGTATAGTATACTATTATATCAAATAGATTCATACTTAAACATAGATGAACATACATTAGCACACACATAAACATACTTAACATGTAAAACATAAGCATACATGGACAAACACAGACATAAATTAAGATATATCAACGAAGCTAGATTATAGATATCGGTTCTGTCCACGACCACCGTGAAATTCCAATGAGTTTAGCTTATTGCGAAGTGATGCTATTTCTTGTTCAATTTCAGTGGCATATTCTATGGCTCGTCGAGGGAATGGATCATCAATCTATTTCCATAACCCACAATCATTTGGAAAGTTGGAGCATCTATAGTGGCGTCTTTCAATGTCCTTTCCGCTTCTTATGATGGAATACATAACCGTAACTCCACAAACACAAAAGATCAGAGGAGAGTCAACCTCTTATTATCTTTTAGTCCATTGATTATGATGTTCCTGTCCTCTTTGATTTCTTCTACACTGATCTCCAAATCTTCTCCCATTTTCTTTTAATCGATGCTCTTGTTCTTCTCTCTCTCTCTCTCATGCGCCCTTAGGTCTTCTTAGTGCCTTTCCTACGTTTCAACATACCACTCCATCGATGGTTAAGGAGAAGAAGGATTTTGAGGGAGTTCGTGAGTTAAAGGACCGTCGTATGAGTATGAAGAAGGTGAAGAAATGTGGTCGTAGTCCACCATGTTTATATACTATATCTAAATTTGGAAGAAAAATTTATGCTGAACTCAGTAGTAAGAGGATGTTATTTATAATACTATAGTGCATAGAAAAATGATTATCAAATAAATACAACAACAACGTGGCTACAGTATAAGATAAGATGACTAAAGGTGCACAACATGATTACAATAGGTGATGAGACAAGTCACTGAATGATATCTACCAAAATTGCTACTATACGAGATAAGACAACTCAAAATCAATATAAATAGTGAGGTAGAGTTTAATAGCCCGTGAACGACTTTGAATATAATCATAAAGTAATACTTACTATAAATAATGAATCAGAGTGTAGAGAAAAATGAATATCAAATCGATATACACAAGAACAACGTGGCTACAATGTAAGGCAAGACAAGTTGTTGACAAAAGGTGCACAACATGGCTACAGTTGATGATGAGACAAGTTATTGAACAATATCTGCCAAAAATTCTATAGTGCTTGATAAGAAAATTCAAAATCAGTATAAACAATGAAGTAGACTATAATAACCTGCGAACAACTTTGAACATAATCATAAAGTAACACTGATTATAAAACAAAATATAACATGATTCAAAATGCATATGAGGTAAATATAACATTAATCATAATGGTAAGCATGGATAATAACGAATATGGCATCAGTTATAGTGCATAAACCATAAATAACACCGAATATAGCATGAATCAAAATGCATAAACGATGAATATAACATGAATCCGAACGAAAAGCATGAGTAATAACGAATATGACATCATTCACAGTACATAAACAGTGAATAACATTGAATATAATATCAATCAAAGTCGGTACATAAACTATGAACATAAACGCTGAAATATACAACATGGGTACATATAACTGAAGATTCATAAAACATGCCTCTAGTCATCCATAGGTGAATGGGGAACGTGGGGGCATTGTGTCTCATCGTAATCACCTCTGCTAGATAAGTGATTAAAGTACAGACTATAGTCAGAGAATCTCTTCTACTCCGTTTATAGCTCAGCTTGTAGTCGTGTCGTCTGCTCTGCCTGTCGACGCTCCATATCCTTGTAATAATCAATGCAACATTTGTGCTCTACATATTCAGTATGGCTAAGTCCCATCAGAATGTCGTATAGGTCCATGTATTATATCTATGTGAGATTCGGATACTGGTCGTGTGCGAGAGGGTAATACACTTCAATATAACGATTAACTCTAGAAGATGTCGGCACTACATGGTCCAATCAAAGAGACTAGCAGCAGACACGTGATCCGGTACACGATACCCTTGACTAGGCTAGGTAAGATCCTCAACAACCAGAGGAGCTATCCCATGACATATAGTAGTTGGCCCTACCAAATCTATCGACGTTTAATGAGTAATAGTATCGCCAGATGCAGTATAAAATCTACGCCAGAAATCAATGTATGATGGACCAGCAATAACAATTCTCTCTACTAGCCACCAACCTGCCTTTCTTGCAGCAACAAGCTAATTTGAACCATAAATCGTACATTGATATGTATTAGGGCGCAGATTATCGAGAATGGTATATAGTCATATAATTGTCTCCAACACATCTCACGGAGGTACTAATAAGGACTGAACACTTCAGGATACGATACAAGAAGAAATCTCTACATGATGAGTAGCCTAGCTAACTGCACAAACTCAAGCTCGATCGAGTCGCTGGTATCAAATGGTTGCTATATCAACTGCCCTCTATACATCCTTAAGTCAATTTTGTTATGGACGACCGAATGTACATAATGGGATTCATCATCTCTTACCCTCCTGTTATTCGTACACCAAAATAAAAAACGAGGGAAGATACTGGATGCATCTGTAGTCACTGTCATGAAATGGAAGTTCCTAAAATACTCAAAATGCCAATACTGCAACAACATCCAGAAACCAAACAATGAAACCTGCGAATCAGAAACGACGCATTGTGCATCCTAACATCCGTATAGATATGCAAGTATAAGAGTACCCCAATCGTACATGATAGTGGAGTCAAAATCCAAACCTACAACGGCCTCTATATAGGCGACTTGCACACTACTACTAGAGGTACTGAAAAACAAGTTTCCCATAAGGTATAGAAAAATCTATCGAGCAAGCTTCAAATCATGCTTTGGTGAATACGCTGTCAATATGTCGTCCATGGTAGTTGTAATCGCGCTGAATCTAATAGCAGTGGCAGCCTTATAAGTCGGTGAAGTGTCTAAATATGGAAAAATGTAATGAACAAGTATGGGATACGCCACCTATTGTGAAATGGAAGCGGTGGAAAACCAGCCACTCCTATTCTAATGTCAGTAAGCATAGAAAAGTATAATGGTGTAATCCCTAACTCACCGCCAAAAAATGTAATGTATGGATGGTTTTACCACCGAATAGCAATAACATCACACAATTGAACATCGCCTTTAATAACATTATTGATGCCTAGAATATCAAATTATATAACAAGTTAAACTAAACTACAATAAATTGACGAATTTATTCAAAATTAAAGAATGATTAAATTACCTAAGAAATGATGAAATCCAAACTCATGTAGAAACGCTGCAACTTTATGAATATTTGCCAAATGCTTATGAAAATATCTTAGGGTATTAGCTAACGAACCCCGAGAATGAATATTCCATAATTGTTAAGTTAAATAAATTCTTAAATATACGTTATAAAATGATAATTTACTTTAACTGTACTACAAAAAAAAGGATATTTGTAGCTAAGCTGGTCTGTATGCTGACATGGACTTTCCCTTTTGGAAGTACCCAAAAATCTGTAAGAACCTTATTTGCACTTAAGTTCGGATCATCAAAACTACCGAGCTCAACAACTCTAGCTGAAATCTGCCCCGTTCCCCTACAATTTCTGTCCGCTCGACCACCTCTACGACCTTCATGACCTCGTCGACCTCCGTGACCGTCTTCGCCTCCACTCTCCATGTCGGCATTTTTGACGGCTTAAAGTAGCTCTTTTATTCTTTACATGTATCCATATGACACAATCACATTTATTTCTCCACAATGACCACCACCATCAGCGCCGCAGCCACGGGTACTACTTTCTTCATGCATGAACATTTTACGCAATTTTTTTGAACAAGCTAGAAATTTCAACACGTGTAAATCTAAATAAATAAGCTTTAATTTGTGTACTTTTGCTTGGATTTAGGGGTTTGGGGCAAGGAAATCGTGAAAATGGAGGGGGGAGGAAGCTCCCCCGGCCGAATGGAAAAATGAAAGTGAGGAAGAAGAAAAGGAGAGAGGGTGGCAGCTAGGAAGGGGTATATAATTTGAAACGGCAAAGCCTTCGCCGTTTTAGAGCATATTGTTTTTTTAAAACCAATTCGTGGATAGTTTGGAGGTTATTTGACTGCATAACTGGTTCGTTCAGTGCAAAAGGAAGAGAGGGGGAAAGTGAACAAGTCCATTTTTAGTCATGGTCTAAAATATCTACCACTTATATATGAATTGGGATGTTGGATATTATTTAGTTATATTTGTATAATTAAATATGGAGTACATATGAATCTGTGATTGTTGTGAGAAAGATAGCAGAAATGCTCTAAAAATATTTCAACAAAGACATCAGCATGGGGTTGGAAAATTTAATTTTAACATTTTAATTTGACGTCGATAAGTCGCTGTCATCGGCAAATTAATTTTACTGTCAGCATGTCTTAAATATGGCGTAGCGTTATCATAACAAATATTTAACAAATAAAGTTATAACTGTTTTATGAGGAAATACAAATTATTCAATTAGTAAACTTCGGCACAAAAAAACAATTATATAAAACTAATTTTTGTTCACTATCAAGTTGAAGTAGCTTCATTTGTAAGTTAGAATTCCTTGGTACTTGCTACGGTTTGTATGGGTGAAACCTAGTTTAATTTTCTTCTTTAAATAGAGGTATTTAGAAACTTTAAACGATATATATTATTGTCACCATCAAACACCTTAACGAATTCTTTTTTAGAAACAGACATAATACATTAAGTATCATTTTTTTTAGAAAATGTAGGTATAATACATTAATGTACCATTTTATGTAAATGGAGGAATGATAGTGATATGTTTTCCATAAATTCAAAAATGCTACGTACTTTAATATATTGTTTCTAATAACGAAAAAAGTTACAAAATATTATAGTCGTCGCATTTATTACCACATATGCCAAATCAGTTTTGATACAATAAGGCACTTCTTTTAATCAGCAAAAGACCGAAAATGATATTTAGATCATTTACTAATAATTTTCATGTTTATAAAATTAACAACCTGGCTGCATATCGTTCAGTAGATTTAAATAAGAAATATACAGTAAATTTACGTTCTACCTTCGTGCTTTGTTTTGCTAAGTTGGTCATCATATCATATCAGTATTCTTTTGTATCAATCTGTTCTGTTATTGAACAATAATTATACCATCAATTCAGTTTAACATATATTCATTAATTGCTAATTAATAGGAGAGTTAGTAATTCTCTTTAATACAAAAACAAACGTATTAGATTATTAGTACATTGCCCAAACAGGTTATAAATAACGTACATACCACTTCATTTTCATCAGGCAAATTTGATCATGGCATCCATGAACAAATTCCTTTACCTTTTCAAATTCACCATCATCTTCTCCCTTTTCCTATACAAAATCCATGCACAAGCAAACCCTAATGGATTCTCCACCTGCTTCAAAAAGATCCCAACCAACACCTCCGACATCTTCAACGAACCAAACACCCCATCATACAACAAATTCTTCCTAAACACACTGCAAAATCTCCGACTTGCAAATAGCACCCTAATAAAACCATCTTTCATAATCACGCCCAAGCAAATAATCCACATTCAAGCAGCAGTCAGCTGCGCTGCACAGAACGGGCTGAAGGTCCGTGTCCGGAGCGGAGGGCACGACTACGAAGGGCTGTCCTACCTTTCCCACTACCATAGTCCCTTCGTCCTAGTAGACCTTGCTTACTTCCTCAACAGCGACAATGATACTGTTGATATAGACTTGAAAGAAGGCACTGCTTGGGTCAATGCAGGCACCACTGTGGGGCACTTGTATTACAGGATTTCAAATACCAGTGATGCCCTTGCCTTTCCTGCTGGCCTTTGCCCTAACATGGGTGTCGGAGGTCATTTCGCAGGTGGTGGGATTGGTACTTTGATGAGGAAATTTGGAGTTGCTGCTGATAATGTGGTTGATGCCCTAATTGTTGATGCTAAAGGTAATGTCCTTGATCGGAAGGCCATGGGCGAAAATTTCTTTTGGGCCTTGAGAGGAGGCGGCGGCTCCAGCTTCGGAATTATCATCAAATATAAGATTAAATTAGCGCAGGTATTTTAAAACTTTAAACTGCATAACTTAAATATTTAATGCATTTCTATTTTAATTTAAAACTGTTAATTGGGCATAATATTAAGATTAACTGATTACATAATTCCTCTTAATTATTGGTAACCATACTAGTTATTAGGGCTTGAACATATTTTTACATTAATTTTTTTTCCCAAGAAAGATCACTTCCTTTTTTAAAATCAACGGTAGCCAATAATTCATTTTGTGGAGTTCAATTTTGTTGAAATTTTTGCTCATATTGAGTTAACATCATGCAACTCGAATCACTATATTTAGGGGTGAGCAATCTTTGCTTGAACAAAATAAACCAAACAACTCAGCTTAATACAGTCGGCTTGGTTGATTTTGAAACTAAACTGGTTTTACTTGATTAGTTAAAAATTTAGCTTAATTATAAATTTAACCAAATTAACCGAACTTTTATTATAATATTAAATTATTAATGTTATAATGATTTTTTTAGTTTAGTTTAGCATTCAAAATAAACTTAATTTATCATATATGTGTTAAAATTACTATTAAAAAGTATAAGAATAATAAACTAAAATACTTTAATCATACATTTATGTTTTAGTTTAAAGTATGTTGAATATTGCAAACATAAAATGAGTAACATTTTCAAATCTGAAAACTAACTGAACCAACTAAATTTAATTCGGTTGGTTTGATTTGGTTTTTCCTTTTTATCGATTTCAAGTTGGTTTAACAATTTTTATTATCGGACTAAATAAATCAACCAAATGTTGAACCCCTACTAATATTTTTTACTGAAAAATAAGCATAAGCATATGTGCATTAATTTCAAACTTAATAGTTAAACTACCCCCTAAATTTATTTCCAACATAATTTTTTTTTCTTTTTTCCCCTGTAAATCAAATCTGCATTTAATAGAAAGTCAGTATGGTCAAAATCATACTTGTTTTTTGAAATTTTTTCAAAAATGAAAGTATTTGTCGTTTTCTCACTAAAACATACTTGCAGTTTTTTGACTATAAATATTTGCAGTTCAAAAAAGTATAAATATTTATAGTTTTAGAAACGGTAAATATTTGCAGTTTAAACTAAAATTAGTAATAAGGGAGTTTTCTGAAATCTACTATTGTGTCGGTTGTGTATTTTGAAATTTAAACATTGTCTTACAAGTTTATTTTTATAATACAGGTACCAAAGACGGTAACATACTTTGCCGTGACAAGAAATTTGTCCCAAAACGCGACTGAAATAATCGGAAAGTGGCAAACCGTGGCACCACAGATGGAGGACGAAGTCTTCATCAGAGTGTTGGTGTCGGCTGATCACAAAGCCGGTACAATAAACGCCAGATTCCAAAGCTTGTTTCTTGGAAGCAAAGAAGATTACCTCGTTATATTAAAGGAGAAGTTACCAGAACTGGGAGTTGTTCCAGAAGACTGTGAAGAAATAAGCTGGGTACAGTCAGTGCTAGAGTTTGCAGACTTCGGAGCGAGTGCACCCACGACCACATTGAACTTAAGAGGGCCGGGCCATACGTCGTTCAAGGCCAAATCAGACTTTGTAAAGGAGCCCATATCCGAGGAAGGGTGGACTGATATATGGAACTTTTTGCTTAAGGAAGGGGACAATCAACCTATTGTTATGATAATGGATCCATGGGGAGGGATGCTGGATAGAATTGAGGAGACTGCAATTGCCTTCCCACATAGGAAAGGAAACTTGTTCAACATACAATATTTCATTAGTTGGGCTGAGGCGGGTGAAGCGGTCAGTAAAGCCCATTTGGATTGGATGAAGAAGTTCCATGACTTTATGACTCCTTATGTGTCGAAGAGTCCTAGGGCTGCGTACCTTAACTACAAGGATTTGGATTTGGGGTACAATGTTGATGAAGAGGAGAGCCTTGATCAAGCTAAGGTTTGGGCAGAGAAGTACTTTTTGAATAATTATGTGAAGTTGGCAATGGTTAAGAGTAGATATGATGGTAATAATGTGTTTACTAATGAGTTGACTGTTCCTCCTCGGATAGCTTATAGTTAGAATGTGGTATTATAGCAAAAATAAGATTTGATGAAATTGAAATATATTGGTGTTGTTCTTGAATAATTATACTTTTGAAAAGAAGTTGATCATTTTTTATTTTGTTTAAGATTGCATGTAGATTTGATGAGTATTTTATCCTAGCCATATATACACATCCTTGAAAATATACATTTTAAACTATACATATTTATAGTATACAATGCAAATATTTACAAAATATTTGCATAATAAATATTTGCTGCATGGACTATAAATATTTAAAGGATAGAATTAGTGTTCTTGCAGCAGTGTAAATTGCAAACTTTCATTTTATAAAAAAATTTACGGTTAGAACTGCAAATATTTACGGTGTAGAATGTAAATGTTTATAATTGTAAGTGCTTATGTGTGTTGTTTAAAATGCATTCACTGAAAACGTTAGTGGAGTTGTTTGTACAAGGCGAAAATGAATTTTGAAACTCGTAGACACTGGGAAAATCCAATATTGTATATATATATAATGCACCGTACATGTGATTTCCACTTTTATTCAAAGTTTGAGATTGTCGTTTTCAGAATAGAGATTTTTCTCAGTAGTTAGGTTGCTGATTGATATTGAAATATTATAGAGGATCAGCCTATCTCAATCTGAATAAACAACGTAAATCTATGAATTTTCTTCTGTAAAGAGGTTGATTTCGACGCCTTTTATATTCTGATTGCTTTCAGATTGTGATGTAGCTTGTTCAAAGTATACTTAACTGTATAATTAATTACAAATTGTGCATCATTTCAGATGTATACAATTATGTAATCAGCAAATTATTGTAAAGAACAAAATTTCTTAGCATTTTAGCCTCAAGGATAGATCTTCAGTATTTTAGCATAAAGGAAAATTTTCTTTAGGTATCAGTTTTACAGTTTTTAGGTATCAGTTTGTAATTATCGGTAACAGTTTTTAGGTATCAGTTTTTAGTTCGGTAGCAGTTTTGAAAAAATATTTGTTCTTATGAATAATTTTGAAAGAATGTTTGTTCTTATGAATAATTTTTATAAGAATGTTTGTCTTTGTGGTTAAAATATTAAGGTCGTGTCCTTGAGGCAAAAAATATACAAAATTTTGTCCTTTAAATTAATTCCCCTTTATCAAACCGACCGTAGGGAGGTTTGCCTACTTCTACTAGCCAAAATCAATTTCTCTGAAGTCAAAAAAACACTCCCCCTTTCTCTCCGCTGTTTCGTGCTCCATTTCTTTCCATTCTTATGTCAAATTTCGGTTCTTTCTTCTCACCGCCATCGTCGCCCCCTTTGTCCCAAAACAAACGAATGGCCCATCAATCAGTTTTAACCCTAAATTATAGTATCTCGACAACTATCCCCGTCTCGGACATCGAAATCACCATTGTTTGCCGCATCTCGACCGCTGTTAGCTGTCCGCTGCACTTTCCTAATCCTTCGTCGCACCTTGCCCATGCCTTTGCCTGCCACTATCGATCCTCCAGGTATTAAATTTTGAGAAAAGTTTCCTCGTCATTCGCTACTATAATTCCATTTTCAGTCCTCGTTTCCTCGTCTTTAGCCCCAAATTTCTTCCACAAATTTACTGAAATATTGTAAACCTAACCCTAAATCCTCAAACCGCAGTTCCCCCACCATGTAGATTCACGCCAACTGCAATCGAAAGTACATAATTTGCAATTTACATATTTCTTTCTCGGAACATTCTCATGCAAGGGTAAATAAAATATGGATAGAACTAACACGTCTGACATATGAAGATGTCAGCACAATTGTTTAACCAGTTATGTAACGACCCTGAATTTTTGACATTTGAGATCAGGATATTTAATTGATTTTAAATATCTGAAAGATAGTTTAATTTGAAATTCGAATATCAGAATGAATTTGGCGATTTAATTATTGAATTTAATCGTTAAATCTGGGTAAAAAAAAATTTGAATCTTCAGTTTTAAGCTGATTAAAAAATATTTTTAAGGCTTAGAAAATTCATATTGATTATACTGAAGATAATAAGAGCTTCAGAATTGAATTTGAAACTATTTTGTTCAGTTTTGAAATTTTATCGTTTAAATCAATATTTGAAAATAGCGTTCCGGGGCACAGTCTCGGAATTCGACGAAACTAGTTTCATTGAATCCGTAATATTGTATTATTATCGGATTTCAATTTTCGTAGTGATTGGAGTTGTTGTGTGAGCATACGATAAGCAAACGCGCTGAAATTTATATCGAAATTTAATATTATAACTGGTCTAAAAAGCTATCTTCTCCATACGATCAAATTTGGACTCGGAACCTTTTCCATTGCGTTTGGAATAGGCGTATAACATTACAAACGCCTGGCGGCATGCCTCGATAGGAGATCACGATTTTGAGTTGCAAATTCGTGACGATTTGAATTTGAATTTAAATGGGATATTTATACTAGTCAACTCTCAGCCGTATTTCTTTCACGTCGTTACTTTTTCCATTTCATTTCAGGGGCACTGTAGCTCATCTGCTACACGCAGAAAATATTCTCCACGCAAACATCACATCTTGTCCCCTTTGTTTTCTTTTATCACGCGAGCAGTTCATTTTGATTTCAAAAGAAAAAAATATCTCGTTCAACAAAACAATGGCCGCATTCAATTCGAATTTAAACTCGAGCCTCCCCTCCCTCTGTCTTCTTCTGTTTTCATTCAGAGAAAAAAAATCAATACAAACGAAAACTATTTTCTTTCAAAAGGAAATACAAATGGCAGCTGAAATTAAACCACTCATTCCCCTTTTCGTTCTTCTCAGAATTCAAAATCAAAATCAAAGTCGCGAGTTAATTGAAACATCACATTCCTCAAATCGAAGCTGTCTCTCAAGTCGCGATACAGGAAACGATATCGCGATTGGCATCGCGAGACCAAGGAGTAGCGCGCGTGCGCAAGCGTGAGGCAAGGGGAGTTAGGGCATCGCTGGTGAGGCGGAGGAGCTGGCGTCTCGAGGCGAGGGCGAAATGAGTTCATCGACATCGGAAGGGCTGGGCGAATGCGTGAGGCTGTTCGAGTGTTGGTCGACGATTTCGAACGAAGCTCGTGAGGCATCTGGCAATCGTGGCAGAAAATAGTAGGGTTCGACGAAGGAGGCGTCGACGTGTTTTCTGGCCAATCGAGCATCGCAGTGAGGTATATTCAATTTCTTTTCGATTTAAAAATTTAATAATATATGTATATATATGTTATAGAAAAAGAAATTTACTGTTTTGTGATTTACAGTATATATATATATAAAAATATATCCATATGAAATGATATACGAACCTATTTTAATTTAAATATACTTAGAATAAACAGTGAACACATGTATGTATATATATAATCTTGGAAAATATAGGAATCTGAGGCTTAACAGCAAATATGTATATATGAATATATACAGTAAAGCAGGAAATTTTATATAGATAAGATTTTGGGAAAAGTAGGAATTTTTAAAATGTTTAAACCTGTATAGATTATTTTATATGTAGTATGAAAATGAAAATAAAATAAATATACATATTTTAAATTGCTAGTTTATTTTAAATAATGGGTTTGGTGAAGAAAAATGGTTTAACTAACTTATTTAATTATCTTAATTACTAAAAGGTATTTTGAAGGGGAAATTGGTTTAAACCAAATTTTTAGTTAATTAAATCTACTAAATGAAAATTGATTGTTCGATTGATTCGAATATTAATAAACCTTATATGTTTGTCACAAGGTCTATAAATCGAGAAAACAAACTGGAATGGAAAATGGATTGCAAATTTAAAAGCAAAGGTGTGATCTTCTCACTCAAATTGAAAGTTGGATTTGCAGTTATTGATTGATTGCTGTTTGGATGTGATATAGTATATATGATAGTAGTATATAGCAATATATATATATTGGAATATGTATATATTGGTATTGTTGATTTCCCGCAATATATAGCGGATTAGACCCTATGCGCCGCATAATAGCGGATGATATTTTATAAATCCCATATACCGCGATATTCCACCTCGAAGTGGAATTGGTATTGTGCTAACATCTGTGGATGCAGGGAAACAGGTTGGAGGGATCCAACTGGATTCCTCAAATTTGTATGAATTTGTTTCATATGTTGTATGAATTTGTTTCATATGCTGCGTGATTAATCTGTGAATGATTATATTGACGATTGAATGTGTTGAAGGCTATAATTTAGCCGAATGTATTTTTGGTATCGTTGGATACCGAAAATAAATAAAAATTGGATTTTTGAAATTAAAATTTGAAATTTTAAGTAAATTCTTTTGAAAGAATTGGTTGAATTTCAAAGAAGGAATTTTAAAGCATAAAGTTGATTTTTGTAATCTTATCGAATTATTTCCAAAAATATAGGGAAGGATTTTTATAAAAGGATTTTGAGTAATATTGTTTAAAAGTTGAAGAATTTATTTAAAATGGAATTTTAGATGGTTCGAAAGAGATAAAGGAATTTATTTTAAAAGGTGATAAATTTGTTTGAAATCCAATTGATAATTGATTTAGTATTTGAAGATAAATCTTTGGGAAATCGATATGAAAATTTATTTGATGTTGAATGAAAAATTGATTTGTGTTGAAGACAAATTGGAAATCGATTTGTAAAATGATTTGGGATTTGAAATAAACTTAGAAATCAATTTATAATTGATTTGGGGTTGAAATAAATTTAGAAATCAATTTGAAATTGATTTGGTGTTTGAAAGTGAATATTTGGAAATTTAAATTCACAGTGGGAATTTATAAAGAAAAAGGGAAATGAATAATATCGGGAATTTTATTCCGCGAGTGAATGTGATTTGAAATTTGTTTTCAAAGTGATGAAGTGTGAAAAGTGATTTGAAATTGGTTTTCAAAACGTTGAAGTGTGGAAAAATATATATCTGGTGAAGATATTTTGAAAATAAATAATTTGGGAAATTATTTAAAATTGGTTGATTGTTGTGAATGTTGTTTGATAGTTAAATAACCGACTATCAATATTTGCCTTTGAAATGGAATTTGAATTTGTTTTTAAAACAAACGCTCACTGTTCGGGTTAGCCGGGAAAAGACCTTGTGTCATATAACCCATTCCGAATAGTGATACGTCATGAATGGACATTATTTGAAGACCGGTGTGAAGACCGGGTATTTTCGAAAATGAAAGGACAACCTGTCGAATGTCTCTGCACCGAGTTGCTCCGGTATAGAGATTTATATCACTCTTCTTGTGATGGGAAGTCCGGACGTGATTAGTGAATACTCGAATTGCAAGGGCTTCTTTGGAAGTGCCTTCGGTTCCGTTCGATCCCGGAACGGACTTGTATGGATGTGTGTCTGACGTTACACTTTGAGATGTAAAGCTGGTTTCTATCAAATACATTTCTGTTGGTGGCGGAGAATTTATTCTCTTAGCTTAACACCCTTCTCTGAGACGTACGAGCTCAGAGGTTATGTAGTTGCTGGTTACTAGTGATACATTCCCAATTTGGTAATATGGCATACGAAGTGCTGTTGATCATTTGTTGATCAAAGCATGGCTTTGTGAAAAAGCGTAGCTTTGTGGACGAGACTTCGTCGAGCCTCACAACTCGGTAATGGTCGAAACAGGAATGTTGCGGCAAGGTTGTTAGGGGTCGCGCCCTTAGGGTATGTCATTTCCTTCTGGATAAAAGGTGATATCATGGTATGGAGCCCAGATATTTTACCTATGTTGATGCTGCAAATTTATTAAACTTTGTGGTTGTTGCTTTATGGTTGAGGATCCTCGGATAAAGGTCGGTAACGACCGGGGGATGACATAGCTCGTGTGTTAGCTACCTAGTTACAACTGTACAGCGTGAGGTAGCATCGGCCTTGTGTTTGCAGAGAGCAGGTTGACTCTCGGGGCGTCTTTCCAGAGGCGTTTCCATTTCGGTGTAAGGAAGTTCCTTTGCCTGACCGTTTGTTGGAAATCCAAAGAAACAATACGCGCCTGTATGGTTTTAGTTGTATAACCTGCTATGGAATGTGGCGGTAACCTGCTATTGAACATAGTAGCTATAGTAGGCATACAATAATGGTTGTATGTTGGCTAAGATTGATATTATACTTTCGAAATGTTTTCCACACTAGACATTAATAATAATATCAACTGATCTTTCGTAGTAAGCATGTTTGACTATCATAAGAAGAAATCTCCTCCAATTCTGCGTTGGCATTGTGTGTGTGGCGGGAGGTCTTATGGTAGTTTCATTTTCCAAAAGCATTGCGAATCTGTTTTATTTTCTTTATGAAAATAACTGTTTTACGATCTCACACCAGTCACCATGACTGACTCGGAGTTTATTGTTCCCTTTCTAAACTCTGGGTGCCCATAATTTTCCACACGGGCAGCCTAGAGTTATGTTATCAGGATATTTTGGATATTCTGGAGCTTTGGAGATGAGCTGGATGGCGAGGCGTACTACCGTACTTGTTTATTTATTTCTGCTGTGTATTCTATATGAGGACAAGTTTATATAATTTTCCATTGTTGTATTGAGTTGTGTATTGACTCTGATGATGTATGTATAAACTGATATAGTTCTTTGTTTAAAAGACTAGTGATTATCTATTATATATTGTTCCGCTGCGAATGTGAGATTCTGATATTGTTTCTGTTTTTTATTTTTTTATGTTCTCTTTTTCTTCTGTCTTCTTCTACCTCTTCTTTTTAACCCTAATGGTTCGGTTTTTCGGCATTCGATTGCGTGGCATTTGATACAGTGGACATATTAATGTCGACTTTCGAGCATCGAAAAGTCGAAACCGTTACAAGTTATAAGTATCGATTTACATACATTGGAACAAATACACTAATTAAATAACTAATGCATTCTGCTTCGTCTTCGTGTCTTTATTTGTCTAATATTTCATAAACGTAGCCTACTCGAATAAGTACTCATGATTATATGGGAAAAACAAAACAAACATGCATGTTATCCGCTATTTGAACCAAGCGAAATTTTGACGAATCTATACTACAAAATGATAAAGGAGTTTGAAAATATTGAAAATATATGACCAAGTTGATCAACTTTGTTATAAAGAACATTTTGTGCAGGTTCGAAATGCCACAAAAGATCGTAATATATAATGGAGTTCAATTCGAAAGTGCAGAATTATATGAATATTGTACTCGATATCGAATTGAGAAGAGCTTTTCAGCGGTAGCGCATCCGCAGGATAATAGACAAGTGGAGGTGTTGTATAAAATCATCAAACCCATCAAATAAGTAAATGAAGAGAGCTAAGGACAACTGGGTGGATTAGTTACCATTGGCTTAATGGGCTTATTGGACAATCCAGAAGTCTGTGACCAGGATACTCCATTTGTATATGCCTAAGAACTGAGACCATGACTCCAATTGAAGTGGAAGTCCCTTCACAAATGGGTGCAAACCCTAAGGTGAATGAGGAGATGTTATTATCATCCCTCGACTTGGTAGATGAAAAAAGAGAAGAGGCTAATCTTAGGATAGCTAATCAATAGCAAGGTAGCTCAAAACTGAGCTCCAAAATTGTACCTTTAGGATAGGTGAATTTGTTTTGAAATAGGCCCTTCTGGGTATGGGGGCATTGGTCCAAATTGGGAAGGACTCTTTATGATAGAATAGAAGTTTGGAGACATAACTTTCAAACGATCAATAGTACATGAGATTTTCATTACATGGACATGGAATAGCAAGCATCTACACCGCTATTTCACTTAATTTTTGTAATTAGGCATTTATTTTCATTTAAATTAGATATAATAAGGCAATATTCGCACGGATTCTTCAAAATAGAGTTAGCTTTTTTTATCAGTGGAATCATATTCTTAAAGTATGAATTTGTGCCATCGGATCATTTGCACAAACAGACATTTTGTGTTCTTTATACCAGATGTCTTGTACCCGGAGATAAGTACCGACAGACTCCTTCGAACCACAGTCGGATCATTGAATTATAATCAGACTAGGGTTTGATTGAATAATTCTCCCTTACATATTTTATCTTTGATCAATGCCTGCAGATAGGCGAGGTTAGAGGTGGATGCCTAGAGATAGGCATTTTTGTATGATTGAATTTTGCAGGTACAATACTAGATTATAATGATGCTTTTATGAATATGAGAGTAAAGCCATACAATTTCAGTTATAGCAATGGAATGCAGTTTATTTTATAGTTAAACGAGGAATGCTTGACAAATAATAAGTATAACCTAGCAATGGACAAATACCAGGAAATCGTATAAATTTATTTATATGTACAAAATTACAGTAAATAAAAACATTGCATGGATCATAGACATAGGCATGTATGATATAAGTAATTTCATTATAGGTAATTATGTATTTACATGCAGGAAAGTACATAGTAAAAAAACAAAAGGTGTAACAAAGTAAATAAGACAGAGTTGAACAGAAAACAACTTTTATTTACAATATCCTTTTGCATTTAAAATTATAGAGGTCGTACCTGCACATCAATGACCTATGTACAAGAAAGCCAAAACGAGATAGAAATGGAAAAAGACAAAACAAAATTGTCTTTGGGTAACTAAGACATCGATCACTTCTAATGCATGCCTCTCTTCACCTAATCTGTTTCCCTCTTAGTTGGCGTAGGCTTCCTCTTACCCTTATTGGCAGCCTCTGGCATAGTGATTCGCTTTCTTCATCATTATCCTAATCATATACATTGTCAGATTCGATAGAGGTCTTGGGAAGGTCATCAATGTTTCCAAAAACAGGGGCCAAGGGAGGTGGAGTATGAACTGGAAAAGCGAAAAAGATATGGAAAGTGGAGGAAGGATGTTCTCCAAGCTGGGTTCGACTTTACTCTCTTCTATTTGATGACATCAACAACCTTTTCTGCCATCAAGGAAGGCTTAGGCCCCTTCACTTTAGTGATAAGAACATCTTCATGTCAATGGCTGCATCGAACTCGTCCAGAGCTTCCTTAGTCAGAGCATCTATATTCTTAGCATCGGGACCGGGACTGGACCTGACAGAGAAGGTTGGAATGACCAAAGAAGATATCGTGACAACAAAAATGGTGGTAGAATCTTTGGGGCCTAGTGCAAAAATAAACTCTGGCATAGGTATCAAGGGCGATTGACCTGAAAGATGGCAAAGAGAGAAAAAAAAGATGGAAACATCTTTAGAAGACACTCAAAATCTCCCAAAGGTATGTGATGTAGGAGATATACCTTAAAGAGAAGAAGATGGATTCGAAGAAACCAACACTTTCTGCTTCCCATCAAGAATGTTTTGTGGTATAGAAGAAGTAGGAATAGACTTAGGTGGTGTGAAAAATGAATATTTGGGGTCGTAATCCTTAGAAATTGAAGCTGTTGTTGTTTTCGTTGTTTGTTATGGTCGTTGTTGCAGCAGCAGTGGTCGACACGAGTGCGGCAGACTAAGGTGTAGGAATTATAGTGGCCTCAAAGTTAGTCATCGTTGGAGTGACAAGCTCTATTTAAGATTTTTTTTAAGTAGGAGTGGAGCTTTCTGCCAAGTCCTTAGAGTCGGACTCGATGAGAACCTCAACAGGCACTGGGTAGATGTGGAAGCTTTGACAATCCATTATGCTTGGTCCTTGGCGAGGGCCTCTAAATATACTTCATCGAAGAGAGCAGCTTTAATCTCTTCTTCGTCCATCCCTTCATTTCTTTCACTGTCTTACCGTAAAATCTCATCTCGGACTTCAACAGGGTTTCAAGATATCTTTCATCTACCTACCTTGCATTGAATGCCTTGATGATATTTATATAGAAGTGTATCAAGATGGTGTTGATGTTATCAATGAATTATTCCTTCTCTTTTTTTGCTTTTAGAGTGTGGGCTTCAAGCTCATTAACCCACTCTACAAGCTGTTTCCAGGCCTCGACCAAGTTGAGAACTTCCCCTATAGCTCTCGAGAAGAGTTATAGCATCATCTTTCTCTTTTTTTCATTTTGTATCTTGAGTTCCAGGTTAGTCATTTTGGTGTCCGCTGTGGTGAGGCTCTGAGTTGGAGTTCGATCTTAGCTTCGAGTGCAGCGTTCTCCCTGGTCATATCACTGGAGTGGATTTGAGCTTTTTGAACTTTCTCATCAAGAAGCTTTATTCTCACCTCAAGTGTCTGGGTCTCAAATTAGTGCTTCTCTTTTTTTTCTTCAGCCGCCTTTGTCTTGGCTTGCAGTTCCTTTTCTATCTTATCAAGCCAATCAAAAAGGTTCCTTCTGATCTTCTCATCTTTCTCACTTTCCTTCTCATCACCGCCATGTTGAGGTGGTTCTTCTTATTTAAATCAATAAGGCCTTAGAAAGTTTCCTCTATATGTTACATTGTTCCACTAGCTTTAAGTGAAGAGAAAGTCCCATGTCAAGATCCATGAGGGGAGTTCCTACACATTATACATGAAAACTACCTCGATCAAGTCCATACTGAGATGAATGAGCTCTTGCTCCAACAAAGTCCCGATGGCTGGGATTCAGGGATGACTAAGAAGTGGTGGAGGTCGTTAGATATTGTTTTTCATGTCTTTTTGGAGGTACGTTAGATGAAGAATGAGTGGCATTGGATTTTAGGTTGGAAATATTGTTTATAATGGTAGAGCCATAGAAATAACATGTGTAACGATCCGCCTTTTGAATCCCTGAAGTCGACTCTAATACATCCATGGTATTCACATGTCGAACAATGTGTTGAAATGACAGATTGTTGGGGAAAAGAAAGGAGATAGAAGATAGAAGAAAAAACACAATCACATAATCTCACAATGCAACGGAATAACATATATTAATCAACATGACACTTTACAAAGTCATTTAAAAAATGATACATCAGAGTCATACTAATACAACTCTACCGATATAAGATACATATAATACAGCAGAAACAAGATAATAACTAGCTATCGATGAAGCCTCCTGCTCCAAGCTCCTCTAAAATGCATCCGTGGGAAACCTAAACTACTTGGCTGCCCATAAAAATTTAAGCATCCAAGAGTTTTAGGAAAAGAAAAGAAAACTCTAGGTCGGACGTGGGTGTAGTGTGAGTAAACTCAAACAACTGAATTATTATGTTTAAATCCTTTTTAAAATCAAAGGTGTCCCGTATGACCACGCTGCACATAAATATGGATGGGTTTTTACCTTACGATAACTAAAACACTTTTAATAGAAAATCCAGTGATATTATAATAATGTCTAACAGTTCAAGTAAAATATGAATATAGCTGAAATGCTTGCATCTCACATTTTAACATAGTTGGGTACATCTAAAATGTAAAGGCATGCATTGGAGAATGGATTCCATATTATGACAAGGTAAGGAACTACCTTCCGATGGTACATCTCCAGATAAAACGCATCGGGGTCTGACAAGAATATCTTGTGACCCTGCCATACAGGACCGACCTACCACTTGACCAGTAGTACCGAGTATGATCAACCCACTTTGGCCCCCGAAGCATACATGAGTAGATAGTAACCGATCTAGATTTAGGATGACCATACCCTGACAGGAGCGACTTACATGGCCCTGCTGCATGCCCGATTTTTTTCATTTCCCGGTTGATGAGGCTTAAGGCTTCGTTTTACCTTTATATAGCACTTCCCACTTGGAATTATGCTGCCCTCCAGGCATCAATGCAATGCCAGCATTCATCCATACAGGTTCGTTCTGGGACTGAACGAAAGCGAAGGCACTACCTCCACTACACCCATTTTGGAATCACCCTCAGGGTTAGTAGCAAATAGCCCTTGCACTTCAAAACTCCATCTTCGATTCCATACTCTTCAAAATTTCTTCAGTTCGAAATGCTTATGTTGGATCAAAGTGATTTTCGGATAACATATCTGATCCCAGTCTCTTTGAAACAACTTTCGATAATTTCTAGTAAACTCAACCCCGGTTCTTTAGGAAATAAACATACAAGATAAGAGCGGAGATCACCTGCTAACAGTTAGTAGTTGGATTTACTTATCATTTATCCTAGAAGAACGAAACGAGATTTATACATACAGTGCGGCATCCTTGAGGATGACTGTGCCATATAACTCACGTGCTTCTCCTAGATATTTCCAAATTTACGTTTCGATTTAGGTTTGATAGTCGTTTATTTAACTATCAAATAAACAACCATTCAAACATTGATTTAATTCCGTATAGGATCCATTAAATCTTTATTAACTTAATTTTGAGTTAATAAAATCACTTTATAAAACTTGATCAAAAGACCTTTACACAACACTATTTCCAAAACCCTTACTTCCTCTTTATACTTGGGAAACATTTATACTTATCTTAGCGGTATAAGTATATTATCAAAACATTTGGAAAATTCTCACTTTTTTAATTCCTTTTGAAAACATTACTTACTATAAACTAATCCACTTATCCTTTATAAAAGTTCCCTTTTAAAAGCTTACCTTTATAAATTTCCAAAATCAATTTATAAAACACTTTTATAAATCTACAAGTCAATTTACAAAACCTCTTTATAAACCTCTAAAATCATTTATAAAACATTTTCCCATTTAAAACTCCTTTGATAAATCTTTTTAAGAAAAATCCTTTACAAAATATCTTTTACAACTCATCCTTTTAAATCACTTTAAATAAACCTTTTTACTTAGTAAAACCTATTTTTATAAACAAGTTATTATTTATAAATACCTCTATAAAATAATAATATAACTTGAAAAATCATTTATAAACCTTAATCCCAAATTGATTAAAGAATTGAAATTAATTCAAAACCACACTTTATAATTTCATATAGAGCTTAGCAATCTCATTGGTACTTATTTAAGTTACCATTAAACATCAATTTCACTTTCAAGTCACTTAACCATTTATTTTCATAAGTCAACATATATGTAAACGCAATTCATATCCAAATCAGGGAATAACATGTCAATACAACTCCACTAGCATGTACATGTCCAAATAACATAATGGTAGTGTGGTGATTTGTCCTGCTAAATAGATGTCCAAAACAATTCAATCAATTTATAGCAGCACGAGGATTTATTCTGCTAAACGCATGTCTATACAAACAACAATTACTTTATAGCAGAACAGTGATTTATTCTACAAATAGACGTTCACACAAATCAAACAATTTATATTATACACATTCACAGTTATATAGTTCCTTAAGGGTATCGACACTTGAATCCCTTGTATTCAAAACCATTTTTGAAAAAAGAAGTTCCTCTAAAACATTTTAATTCTCGAAAACAAAGGATTTAAAACTTGAAACTCCGTTTTAAAATGATTATTTACAAGTTAAACTCTTATTAAATCATAATTAATCTTTATTAAATTTGAACTTAATTCAATTATAAATTAATAAATAATTAAACCTTTAATAAATAATTTATTTATAAATTAAACCCTTAATTAATCCTTTATTAATTATTAAATAATAATTTAAAACCTTTAATAATAATTAACTATTTATTAATCTTAATTAGTTAATTAAATAATCTTTTAATTAAAACTTGAATAATAAGTTAAACCTTTAATAAATAATTATATCAAATTAAAACCTTAATTAATTTATAATTAAAAATAACTAAACACTTGACTAATAATTAATTAATAATTAACCTTATACTTAATTAAATAAAGTAAATCATATACTTAACTCATAATTAATTAAAAATTAATCCTGCTTAATCAAAAATTAATTAAAATTAAACTTACTTTTAAAACATAATCAATTAGTAATTAATCTTCACTTAATTATAATTAATAAACCCTGTTTAATACTTAATTAATTATTAATTATCAAAATTAATTAATTAAAAATTAATTATTAAATTATTAATTAACTTTCTAAAATACCATTGTTAAGTTTATAAAACATTTTCAAAACACTTTTAATTATAGAAACTGAACTTTGCAAAAATTGGATTTTTAAACGAAACTGCATCCATAGCGATTATCGCTATGGATGTCATAACTTGAAAATGTTTTGGCTTCCCTCTTTGAAAAATTAACCCTTTAAAAGCTTACTAACTTTTCAAAATACCAAATAAATAATTTGGAACCAAGTTTCTAACTTTAAAATCAATTTTGATTGCAAACCAAAACTCCTACTCTTCACAAAGGATTATTCGTCGATAACCAAATCTAATTGTTAACTTTGTTAATTTTTCTTAGCACATCAACCACATAATTATGTCCATAACAACTTATTCATACTAGAAACCCAACAAACAAGATCATAATTTTACATCATTCATAAAAATCTAGATTTCATATTCAAGCACACACTAACTTAACCACATGCATTCACATATATAGGCAACATATATATGCATCCAAATCATAAAATAATCCAACCACACAATCAATTATTTTATCACCAAATAGTCAGTAAATGAAAAGGTAAAAAATTCCAAAAAATTAAGAAGTTTACTCACCAAAATTTTACGGAACTCTTTTGAAAACTTGAAATACTTTAGAACTTGCAAAACTTGGAAAACGACAAAATCAACTCAAAAATGGGTCATCTTTTCCTTAATTTTTAGCCATATTAATCTTGGAATTTTAAAAAGTGGTCAAAAGAAAAGTTCTTGAAAATTATTTTGTCTACCATTTCAAAAAAATAATCACTCTATTTTGATTGTTTTGAGGAAGATATGGTCAAAAGAAGGAGTGCTCTTTTTGGACTTGAAAATATAGGTCCGAATTGAGTCATAAAAAATATATTTTTGACCCAAAAATATTCAAAATTTTATAAAGTGGTTCAAATAAAAGTTGTAGTCACTGAAATTCTACATGGTTTTAAAAAAAGAAAATTATTATTTGAAGAAGTCTAGAGGAAGTTATGGTCAAATGAAGCAGGATGAAAATGGAAAATTTGAAACAAATTTTGAAATGAATTTAAAAGGAAATGTTTGTGTTTCTTTTTTTTTCTGTAAACTTTAGAAAAAGGAGGAGCCATTAAGGAATTTTTAAAATTCTGAAATGAGAAGGGAGATTTGAGAAAAAGAAGAGAAAATGATTGAGGAATGGAAAATAAAATTAGAAAAATTAGTTTTATATAACGTGAACATATGAAATTACCAAAATGTCATTCGTACTTTGCCCTCATTGTTCTTGTGCCACCTCACCCTCACGTCCACCTCATCAAAATTCCATCCATTCTATGGTCTCCCCCTTTTATGCCATAAGAAACATGTTTGTACTTCATTTGTACTTTATATTGGAAAATAATCTTTATATTATAATATATTAACTTTTTAAAATAAAATATTATACACACACACATACATACTTAAGTCTGCATACATGTACACATATGCATTTCCATGTTAAAATATTTGTAAATGTATGTATGTGTGTATACCAAAGTGTTACAATAATTCCGACAACTTTTAGCCGAACGAAAAGTCGAAAATTCAGAAAACGAATTCCAATTACATTTTCAATCTTTCTTCGAACTAATTATTTTTGTAAACAAAATTTGAAACTGATTTCACCATCATTAATTATTATTTAAAAGATTTTTATTTTCATTATAATATCTATTATTTTGAATATTTAAAATTAATTAAATATTTGAAAATCAAAGTAGTGAAATTTCGGGTCGTTAAAACATGAGCTTTGGAAGTCGCGGGAGGAAGAGGACTATGTCCCCTTAGAGAAATGAGCCTATTGGATTATGAATCTAGTGATCGAGGAACCAAAGAGAATTTACGGCAAGATCCATATGGATCGGTACCGAACAGTCCAACGCAGTCGCGCTGTTTGACTTGTTCATTTTACTGGAAATCCAAATCTACTTGTTTGAGTGATTCAACTGACGATTTGGCGATTCTGAAATGAAATTTGTCTATGAATAGATATCTTGCAACAACTAAAAGAGGACTAACTCTTTACTTATTTTTATGCAAAGATGCTTCCAAATTAAAAATCAACCAACTTGAATCTTAGATTTGTGTTATAATTCGGCTATAGTTGTAATCTCAATAAGTAATAAAGATATAGTGGATGTATGAACTTGATTAAGGTCGAACCGCTTTAAAATCTTTGTGTGTTGTTTCTTCCTCTTTCTAAATCATATTATTTTAATTTGTCTTTATCGATTTGGAGTGTTTGCCTATTTTACGTGCAAGCCAACACATGTCATACATGAACCTTAGTATGAATAATTCTTTATTGTAAGACACATAATATAGTGAGACCGAAGTATGTTGGTCTGGACTGCGTGATCGAAGGTCACGAGTTCGAGCCCCGAAACTGACAACCCTGTAACAAGTACCCGAAGTATGTGTTTGGCAGGCACATACTTCCCTAGAGTTTACAAGCGAAGCTTGGTTCTCTAGGTAATTCAAAAAAAAATATAGTGAGACCATGCCACCAAGCGGAATAGGGTTTCCCTCACTAGTCATTAACAACAATTCCACTATGCCATGTAATTTTAAAAGCATAATATTATGAACACAATCATACAAGCACAATACGTTAATCATAAGTATACACTATACTTATAATCATATGAACCATGTCATATTGTTATTCACAACCACAATTGTCACGTAGACTCTTATTTAGGTATCAATTTGTTAGTTCTCTTTAACATAGTTAGTGATCACCGCATAAGGTTTATCTCTCACCAATTTAACTCGAACAATGTCACCAATGAAAGGCCACTAATCCACCAAGGGTTAAACCTAACCCTAGCAATCCTGACCCTCCTAGGAGATTGAATATAAGTGCCCTAAATACATTAAAACAAGCGTCCTTACTAATCGTCAACAGTCTTTCTTGGTCCCAAAAACACATTCTTTTCATGTCCTTGATTCATTTATTTATTTGGTACTTACATCTACATTGATATTACTTCACTCACATTAGAATTATTAATATATTATTTTCATAATTAAACCCATTTGTTTGGACTATACTAAATCTTAGCACCCTCCATTTATACCCACTGAACTATACTTTACTAACTCTTGGAACTCTGTTATTCAATTTCACCATGAGTGGTATTTTTATAATTTTGGGTTTATTTCATTTCTTAATCTATGGTTTTGTATCCTAACAAATTCAATAGACCCTTACATACATGCCAAAATATTTCAATTCTTTAGCTAAAACTATTTATCTTTCTCATTAATTAAATAATTCTGTTTTTTTTCAATTTATCTTAAGCTTTAGTGTTTTCATTTTTTGTATAAGTTATTATCATTTTAAATTATCAACATAAATTTTTACATCATATGTTTCTTTAAAGTTAACACTCTAAATTTAAGTTTAGCATCATGGAATTTGACTATCAAAATGTTTCCGAAAGTATACTTATATTGTTAACGATGGTACACTTAACGACTAATGAAAACATGTCTTAACACTACCTAAAGCATGCACTTCCTTTATTAAAACATTGTTTATAAGCTATCGAAAACATACATAATGAGTTTAATGAAAACATAGCTTACTTTGGTTATCGGAAACATAGTTTATGAAGGTATAACACTGACAGCTAGTATTTCACACATCTAAAACAAAAGAAATAATTGAATTTTCAAAGGTGTTGGTATGCCATACCAAATTAGACTGCACTTTATTACTGTCACATACCGAAATTTTCGACTTTCGAAAATTCGACATCGATACTCACTTTATCGACTGCCGAGCAATCGAGTGCCGGAAACTCCAATAGTGAGGGTTTTAAGAAGAAGAAAAAGTAGAAAAAGAAGAAAGCAGAAGGAAGAGAGTAGAAAAAGAAAAAAAGAACAACACATCAGAACAGAAACAGAAAACAATATCAGAATCTCACATATCGCAGCGGAACAACATATAATAGATAACACTAGTCTTTTAAACAAAGAACTATATCAGTTTATACATACATCAATCAGAGTCATATACAACAATGGACAGTTATATAACTTGTCCTCATACAGAATACACAGCGGAATAATACAAAAATATAGGTGATACGTTTCGCCATCCAGCTTGCTTCCAAAGCTCCAGAATATCCAGAATATCCTGATAACATAACTCTAGGCTGCCCGTGTGGAAATTGGTGGGCACCCAGAGTTTAGAAGGGAACAATAAACTCCGAGTCAGTCATGGTGACTGGTGTGAGATCGTAAAACAGTTATTCTTTCGCAAAGAAAATAAAACAAATTCGCAATGCTTTTGGAAAATGAAACTACCATAAGACCTCCCGCCACACACACAATGCAAACGCAGACTTGGAGGAGATTTCTTCTTATGATAGTCAAAGATGCTTACTACGCGAAAATCAAATTCTTTTTGATATTATTATTAGTGCATAGTGTAGAAAACATTTTGAAAGTAGAATATAAATCTTAGCCAACATACGACCAGTATCGTATGCCTACTATAGCTACTATGTTCAATAGCAGGTTACCGCCACATTCCATAGCAGGTAATACAACTAAAACCGTACACGTCGCGTATTGTTTCTTTGGATTTCCAACAAATGGTCAGGCTAAGGAACTTCCTTTTCCACGATGGGTACGTCCCTGGAATAGACGACCCGAGAACCTAACCGGATCTCTGCCAACACAAGGCCGGGTTACCTCTGCAAAAATAGGTAACTACTGACACGCGTATGCCATCCCCCGATCGTAACCGATCTTCCCGAGGATCCCCGATTTCCAACAACCACAAAGAAATAAATTTGCAGCAACCACATAGGTTAAGTATCTGGGCTCCATACCATGATACCACCTCTATCTAGAAGGAATGACATACACTAAGGGGCGCTACTCCCTAAAACCTTGCTGCATCCTTCCTGTTTTGACCATTTCCGGGGTGTGAGGCTCGATGAAGTCTCGTCCACAAAGCTACGCTTTCTACAAAGCCCTGCTTCGGGTCAAACAAAATGATCAACCTATGATCACAAAGATATAAGATCAAACAAATGATCATATCGCAAATGATCAAACACTGATCATTTCACAGCAACACTTAGTATGCCACGTTACCAAATTGGGATATATCGCTGATAAATTTCAACTACATAACCTCTGAGCTCGTACGTCTCAAAGAAGGGTGTTAAGCTAAGAGAATAAATTCTCCGCCACCAACAGAAATGTATTTGAAAGAAATCAGCTTTATATCTCAAATTGTAACGTCAGACACACAATCCATACAAGTCTGTTCCGGGATCGAACAGAACCGAAGGCACTTCTCACGAAGCCCTTGCACATCCGGATAATTTTCAATCACGTCGGGACTTCCCGTCACTAAGGGTGATAAAACCTCTAAACCGGAGATCAGCCGATGTAGAGTAACTCGACGGTAATCCTTCCGTTTTCAAAAATATCCGGTCTTCAACACCGGTCTTCGAATGCAATTCATAACGACGTATCACATATTCGGAATGGGTTATACGACCCCATGGTCCTTTCCCGGCTAACCCGAATAGTGAGCGCTTATTCAAAAATAAGTGTGGCATTCAAATTCATCCAATTCACAACAAATACCTATCTAAAGGTAATTATCGATAGTCGGTTATTTAACTATCAATAAAGATGCGCTACATCATCAGATTCCAAATAATTTTCCAAATTATTTCATCTTCCAAAATATCTTTTACTAGATATAAAATTTCCACACTTTAAAAATAAATCAATATTTATTTTTCTAAAACAATTTCCCTTTCCTTTATAAATTCCGTAGTGAATTTATATTTTCCAAAATATCTACTGATATACGATTTTCAAATCGATTCCAATATTCATTTTCAATTTATCTTTAAGAAGATAAAATCTCAAAACGTTTCATTTCATTTTGGAAATCATTCCATACTTATTTAATAATAAGTGTTTCACAAATCTTTTATTTTCAACATTTGAAAATATTCGATATACTTAAATCAAAATTTAAGTATAAATTTCTTTAAGGAAAACATTACTATAACAACATTTATTTGAGTCAAAACGAATGTTACGTAAAACATCGTTACGACGACTCAAAATCACTAGTATGGGGATTCGGATTTTAAGATAGATATATGTAAATCCCAATACTACATAAAACATTTCCTTTCGGAAATCATTTACTATAACAACAGTGTTATAGTCCACCATTTCCTTATATTTCTCGAAAACGTCTATTTCAACAATGAACGTTGAAATCTATGATTTCGATATTCGACACATTTTAAAACATCGTTACAACAATTAACTTCATTTCAAATATCACTTTCCCAAAACCATATCCATTTTACTTAACAATAAATTCACTGTCCAAAATCGTGAATATACTTCACTAATTACATTTCACTATTTTCTACACGTTTTATTTCAATAATAATTCGCTATCCAAAATCGCGAATATATCTCCTTTAATAATCTTCTATATTTAATTTATCAAATTCAATCGATTTCGAATTTATAAACACGGTTATAAATTCTATTTCTATTTTAATAACAACCTCGACTTATAAATCTTCTTTTTGTCAACTTCTACAATTTTACTTATCAAGATAAGTGATTCCGGATTTATAAACAACTTTTATAAATTTCAACTCTATTTATAAAAACTTCAATCCCAAATCAATTTCGATATTGATTTAAAAATTTATTTATCACTACTAAGTAAATTCCTCATTTTTCTCAAATTATTCAATATTCTGTTTTAAAATGGATTCTTCAAATTGAAATCATTTTACATTGATTTCCCAATTTATTTCAATTTACCAATTAAATTTCTAGTTGGATTTCCAGCTTATCTTCTTTTAATAATTTCCTTTTTAAGGAAATAAATTTCAATCGTTTCTTTCAATCTATTTAAAAATCCAGATTTTAAATTAATTTCCTCAATTTAAAATCACTATTATATGAAATTCATTTATTTAACATTTTCACTTGATTCTGGAATTAATTCGATAAGATTATAAAAATTAACTTTTTATACTTTAAAATTCCTTTCTTCAAAATTTCTTCAATTTCAAAAATTGATTCACTTAGAAATTTTCTACTTGAATTTCAAAAATTCAATTTCGTTTATCTTTGGAATCCAATGATGTCAAACACCCATTCAGCTAAATTTTAGCTTTCAACAATTTCCAGATATCAATATGATTAATAGCATCACTATAATCATTCACAGATTCATATCACAATAGAAATAAATTCAATCAATGTGAGGGGTCCAGTTGGATCCCTCCAACCTGTTTCCCTGCATCCAAAGATGTTAGCACAATACCAATTCCGCTCCAGTACGGAATTATCGCGGTATATGGGTTTTTATAATAAATCCGCTTACTAACGGCGCAATAGGGTCTCATCCGCTATACGAGGCGGGAAATCATCAATCCAATATATACATATGCCAATATGTATATATTGCTATATATAATAGATATATCCTACTATATCTAATACAAACAGCAATCAAACAAATCAATCAATAACTGCAATTCAATTATAAATCTGAGTGAGAAGATCTCACCTTAGCTTTTATTTTGCCATCCATTTTCCAATTTGACCATTTCTCCACGGTTTAACCTTGTATAAATATTTATACAACTTATTAATATTCGAATTAAATCGAACAATAAATTTTCATTTACTAAATCTAATTTCTAATGATTCAATTTAACTCAACAATTTGTTTTTAAACTAACCGTTTAAAGTTTAAATTAACTTTCTATTTCGCCAAAACTTATTTATAGAAAAATTCAGTTTTCCTGAAATTAACAAGACAGTGCATTTCTTCTTTCACTATATAAAAACAAACTATTTTGAAATCAATATAAAAATTTAAAATTGACTGTAAAATACCTATGTATATCTATTTTAAACTAAAACGAAAACAGTGATACTTACTGAAAACGCGAACCTAGCTTCGATAACACCACTACACCATTACGGCCACGACATCACCACGCGCATCCCTCTCTCCAAAACCTGATTCGTTCAACCTGTGAAACCTCCCCTCGGTCCTCCTTCGCGTCGAATACCTTGAAGACATCGAACCTGACTCCACCCAATTCATGCCACATCGCGATATCCCCAAATCGAGCTCGAGTTGAACTCGATTTCGCTTCCCCTCAAACATGAGCCTCATCCCTCCTTCGTCGATCGAAGTTCGCGACCACCCGCCTGCTCGCGACCCCGAATCCACCATCAGCCTCGTCGCCAAATCCCAGCCTCGCGCGCGCCCTAACTACGACTTGCCGCTGTCCTGTTCGAGCACGCGACGCCACGGCTTCGAAGTCGACGTCGCAACCATCCCTTTGAACTTCGCGATTTCATACGAGTATTCGAGCTCGAGACAGAACTCCCACTCATGAATGCGAATCTCTAGCTGAGTTCGAATGATTTCGAATTTAAAATAGGTGAACGCGGCCATTGATTTGTACGAGAGAGAGACGCGAGTTTTTTTTTTTCTTTTGGGAGGCTTCGGCCATGACTTGATTTTCAAATGAAAGTAAGGCCAGTGTTTTGTTTTGTTTTTGATTTGAAAACTGGAGAGGGATTTGCGTGATGGGTTGCACGATAAATTATCGTGATCTTCGGCGTGATTTAAGGCGTGAGTTAGGGGAGATACGTGGTAATGTTAAATAATATAAATTTAGATTTTTAAATTGAATTCGCTTTAAAATTTCAACACGTTTTCTAACCGTATGGTCACAAAACAACTCCGTTTAATACGAAATTTGAAATCCGGTAATAATACAACGTCACGGATCCAATGAAACTGGTTTCGTCGAATTCCGAGACTGTTTGAAAATTGACTATTTTTAAATATCGATTCGAACGATAAAATTTTCAAAACTGAATAAATCATTTTCAAACTTGATTCTGAAGCTTCTATTACCTTCAGTATTATCATTACGAATTTTAAAAGCTTTCAGAATATTTTTCTTCAACTTTAAATTGAGGATTCAAATTTTTATTCAGCATTCAATAGATTAAATTTTAATGTTTAATCGCAAATTTCAAAGTTATATCGGGGATTCAAATTAAATCATCGTTCAAATATTTAAAATTAATTAAATATTCTCAATTTAATTTGTTCAAAATTCTGGGTCGTTACAGACTTCCCTCCTTAAAAGAATTTCGTCCTCGAAATTACAAGTTAGGAAAAAAGGTCCTTAACTCATCTACTATTTTTCACAATTCAATAGTTTTATCAAATTATCGAAAACAAATCTTTCTACTAAAGATTCGTTATTATTTCAACTAAATTTCTAAACATTTTCATAATTTTTCAAACAACATTGTTTACTTCAAAATTCAAATTTAAACTTAAATTTAAATTTCAAACTTTCAAAATTTCTCAAAAATTTTCTAACGCCCTAAATTTCCGAAAAATTTCGCCAGCGTCTCCTTTGCGCGGCTAATACGGCACGACTACAAAACGTCCCTACGGACTCTCAGATTTGAAAAAGAAAAAGAAAAAGCCAAACGGCTAGACAAGAAAATCAACAAATCTCATATTGAAAATCAAATACGTACCTTTTTCGAGCAAATTCAAATTCATCTTTGAAATAAATTTTCCAATCCCTTTATACACCTGTATATCCTACTAGCCATTATATCTAGTTACAGCATTCAAACTATTTTGCGAATTCGATTACAAAATTTCGATACTTCTTATATCATCTTTACTTCCCTATTGAAGTTTCATATTCATATCCATTCAATTTTACATTTCTAATCTCATTTGAATTCAATTTTCAAATTTCAAATTTCAATTCAATTTAACTTCTGAATATTGAATTTATCAATTATCTTTAGTTCATAACTACACTATTTTAAATTAGTTTCATTTACTAATTCAAATTGATATCAATTCAATTTATTTTAATTCTACTTATCTTTAAACTGGATTTCCAATTTCCATACGAATTTTAATTCATCTTTCATTTACAATTATTCAATTCAATTCTACTGCTTACAACTTCGAAATGAATTTCAACTTTCAATTTCACTTCATTCAAATTTGTTCACTTATACTTACTTTTATTTTAACTCCATCTTTTAAAGTCAAATTTATTCTATCAAAATTCAATTTGTATAAGTTATCAATTTAATAATATTTCACAAATATGGTATTCCCGAGTCTTACCAACATTTCAAAAAATCATTTTGAAAACAATTCATATTATCTTTTGAATTTCAAAACGAAACCCAAATTTTCCAAACAACTTTCATTTAAAACAATTTAGCAGCAATTCCTCTTTTGGAAACCCGAAAATGGACATCAATAATGCTGCAGTCATTACCGAAGTTATTTTCCAGCGACCGAAAAGAGTTTAGAGCTTTTCATTCCTTCAAAACATTTTTCCAAATCTCCAAAAAATTTCAAATTCTTTTCAAACATTTCCAAAAACTTTTCTGGAATTCCGTTTTAAATTACAAATCACATTTATAATTTACATTCTTTAATTTCATTTGTATATGGATTTATTTCTTAACTTTGAAGTTACGATTTCAATTTCTTATTCAATTTCGATGATAATAACTTAATACTATCACTTCTAACAACCATGCAACCATATACTATAATACTTTACAGAAAACATTTCTTTTTTATACAAAAATAGTTTTGGGTAAAATTATCCCATTTACCCTATTTAAAACAATACTGTGCCGAATTGTTCTATTCAAGTGTTTAGAGATCCCTATCGATAGAGTTGTACGGACAATACCGACCAGAATCCATATACCACTCAACAAACCAATCATCACAATATAAAACAATTTTATATTCACCAACAAATACGCACTCGTATCTATTATTACACTCAACTCATTCTAGAGTACTACTGACTCTATCTCTAATGAGTAACACCCAACAGAGCAGGGTTGTCGCTTAACCATATGCTCTGATACCACGCTGTCACATACCGAAATTTTCGACTTTCGAAAATTCGACATCGATACTCACTTTATCGACTGCCGAGCAATCGAGTGCCGGAAACTCCAATAGTGAGGGTTTTAAGAAGAAGAAAAAGTAGAAGAAGAAGAAAGCAGAAGGAAGAGAGTAGAAAAAGAAAAAAAGAACAACACATCAGAACAGAAACAGAAAACAATATCAGAATCTCACATATCGCAGCGGAACAACATATAATAGATAACACTAGTCTTTTAAACAAAGAACTATATCAGTTTATACATACATCAATTAGAGTCATATACAACAATGGACAGTTATATAACTTGTCCTCATACAGAATACACAGCGGAATAATACAAAAATATAGGTGATACGTTTCGTCATCCAGCTTGCTTCCAAAGCTCCAGAATATCCAGAATATCCTGATAACATAACTCTAGGCTGCCCGTGTGGAAATTGGTGGGCACCCAGAGTTTAGAAGGGAACAATAAACTCCGAGTCAGTCATGGTGACTGGTGTGAGATCGTAAAACAGTTATTCTTTCGCAAAGAAAATAAAACAAATTCGCAATGCTTTTGGAAAATGAAACTACCATAAGACCTCCCGCCACACACACAATGCAAACGCAGACTTGGAGGAGATTTCTTCTTATGATAGTCAAAGATGCTTACTACGCGAAAATCAAATTCTTTTTGATATTATTATTAGTGCATAGTGTAGAAAACATTTTGAAAGTAGAATATAAATCTTAGCCAACATACGACCAGTATCGTATGCCTACTATAGCTACTATGTTCAATAGCAGGTTACCGCCACATTCCATAGCAGGTAATACAACTAAAACCGTACACGTCGCGTATTGTTTCTTTGGATTTCCAACAAATGGTCAGGCTAAGGAACTTCCTTTTCCACGATGGGTACGTCCCTGGAATAGACGACCCGAGAACCTAACCGGATCTCTGCCAACACAAGGCCGGGTTACCTCTGCAAAAATAGGTAACTACTGACACGCGTATGCCATCCCCCGATCGTAACCGATCTTCCCGAGGATCCCCGATTTCCAACAACCACAAAGAAATAAATTTGCAGCAACCACATAGGTTAAGTATCTGGGCTCCATACCATGATACCACCTCTATCAAGAAGGAATGACATACACTAAGGGGCGCTACTCCCTAAAACCTTGCTGCATCCTTCCTGTTTTGACCATTTCCGGGGTGTGAGGCTCGATGAAGTCTCGTCCACAAAGCTACGCTTTCTACAAAGCCCTGCTTCGGGTCAAACAAAATGATCAACCTATGATCACAAAGATATAAGATCAAACAAATGATCATATCGCAAATGATCAAACACTGATCATTTCACAGCAACACTTAGTATGCCACGTTACCAAATTGGGATATATCGCTGATAAATTTCAACTACATAACCTCTGAGCTCGTACGTCTCAAAGAAGGGTGTTAAGCTAAGAGAATAAATTCTCCGCCACCAACAGAAATGTATTTGAAAGAAATCAGCTTTATATCTCAAATTGTAACGTCAGACACACAATCCATACAAGTCTGTTCCGGGATCGAACAGAACCGAAGGCACTTCTCACGAAGCCCTTGCACATCCGGATAATTTTCAATCACGTCAGGACTTCCCGTCACTAAGGGTGATAAAACCTCTAAACCGGAGATCAGCCGATGTAGAGTAACTCGACGGTAATCCTTCCATTTTCAAAAATATCCGGTCTTCAACACCGGTCTTCGAATGCAATTCATAACGACGTATCACATATTCGGAATGGGTTATACGACCCCATGGTCCTTTCCCGGCTAACCCGAATAGTGAGCGCTTATTCAAAAATAAGTGTGGCATTCAAATTCATCCAATTCACAACAAATACCTATCTAAAGGTAATTATCGATAGTCGGTTATTTAACTATCAATAAAGATGCGCTACATCATCAGATTCCAAATAATTTTCCAAATTATTTCATCTTCCAAAATATCTTTTACTAGATATAAAATTTCCACACTTTAAAAATAAATCAATATTTATTTTTCTAAAACAATTTCCCTTTCCTTTATAAATTCCGTAGTGAATTTATATTTTCCAAAATATCTACTGATATACGATTTTCAAATCGATTCCAATATTCATTTTCAATTTATCTTTAAGAAGATAAAATCTCAAAACGTTTCATTTCATTTTGGAAATCATTCCATACTTATTTAATAATAAGTGTTTCACAAATCTTTTATTTTCAACATTTGAAAATATTCGATATACTTAAATCAAAATTTAAGTATAAATTTCTTTAAGGAAAACATTACTATAACAACATTTATTTGAGTCAAAACGAATGTTACGTAAAACATCGTTACGACGACTCAAAATCACTAGTATGGGGATTCGGATTTTAAGATAGATATATGTAAATCCCAATACTACATAAAACATTTCCTTTCGGAAATCATTTACTATAACAACAGTGTTATAGTCCACCATTTCCTTATATTTCTCGAAAACGTCTATTTCAACAATGAACGTTGAAATCTATGATTTCGATATTCGACACATTTTAAAACATCGTTACAACAATTAACTTCATTTCAAATATCACTTTCCCAAAACCATATCCATTTTACTTAACAATAAATTCACTGTCCAAAATCGTGAATATACTTCACTAATTACATTTCACTATTTTCTACACGTTTTATTTCAATAATAATTCGCTATCCAAAATCGCGAATATATCTCCTTTAATAATCTTCTATATTTAATTTATCAAATTCAATCGATTTCGAATTTATAAACACGGTTATAAATTCTATTTCTATTTTAATAACAACCTCGACTTATAAATCTTCTTTTTGTCAACTTCTACAATTTTACTTATCAAGATAAGTGATTCCGGATTTATAAACAACTTTTATAAATTTCAACTCTATTTATAAAAACTTCAATCCCAAATCAATTTCGATATTGATTTAAAAATTTATTTATCACTACTAAGTAAATTCCTCATTTTTCTCAAATTATTCAATATTCTGTTTTAAAATGGATTCTTCAAATTGAAATCATTTTACATTGATTTCCCAATTTATTTCAATTTACCAATTAAATTTCTAGTTGGATTTCCAGCTTATCTTCTTTTAATAATTTCCTTTTTAAGGAAATAAATTTCAATCGTTTCTTTCAATCTATTTAAAAATCCAGATTTTAAATTAATTTCCTCAATTTAAAATCACTATTATACGAAATTCATTTATTTAACATTTTCACTTGATTCTGGAATTAATTCGATAAGATTATAAAAATTAACTTTTTATACTTTAAAATTCCTTTCTTCAAAATTTCTTCAATTTCAAAATTTGATTCACTTAGAAATTTTCTACTTGAATTTCAAAAATTCAATTTCGTTTATCTTTGGAATCCAATGATGTCAAACACCCATTCAGCTAAATTTTAGCTTTCAACAATTTCCAGATATCAATATGATTAATAGCATCACTATAATCATTCACAGATTCATATCACAATAGAAATAAATTCAATCAATGTGAGGGGTCCAGTTGGATCCCTCCAACCTGTTTCCCTGCATCCAAAGATGTTAGCACAATACCAATTCCGCTCCAGTACGGAATTATCGCGGTATATGGGTTTTTATAATAAATCCGCTTACTAACGGCGCAATAGGGTCTCATCCACTATACGATGCGGGAAATCATCAATCCAATATATACATATGCCAATATGTATATATTGCTATATATAATAGATATATCCTACTATATCTAATACAAACAGCAATCAAACAAATCAATCAATAACTGCAATTCAATTATAAATCTGAGTGAGAAGATCTCACCTTAGCTTTTATTTTGCCATCCATTTTCCAATTTGACCATTTCTCCACGGTTTAACCTTGTATAAATATTTATACAACTTATTAATATTCGAATTAAATCGAACAATAAATTTTCATTTACTAAATCTAATTTCTAATGATTCAATTTAACTCAACAATTTGTTTTTAAACTAACCGTTTAAAGTTTAAATTAACTTTCTATTTCGCCAAAACTTATTTATAGAAAAATTCAGTTTTCCTGAAATTAACAAGACAGTGCATTTCTTCTTTCACTATATAAAAACAAACTATTTTGAAATCAATATAAAAATTTAAAACTGACTGTAAAATACCTATGTATATCTATTTTAAACTAAAACGAAAATAGTGATACTTACTGAAAACGCGAACCTGGCTTCGATAACACCACTACACCATTACGGCCACGACATCACCACGCGCATCCCTCTCTCCAAAACCTGATTCGTTCAACCTGTGAAACCTCCCCTCGGTCCTCCTTCGCGTCGAATACCTTGAAGACATCGAACCCGACTCCACCCAATTCATGCCACATCGCGATATCCCCAAATCGAGCTCGAGTTGAACTCGATTTCGCTTCCCCTCAAACATGAGCCTCATCCCTCCTTCGTCGATCGAAGTTCGCGACCACCCGCCTGCTCGCGACCCCGAATCCACCATCAGCCTCGTCGCCAAATCCCCAGCCTCGTGCGCGCCCTAACTATGACTTGCCGCTGTCCTGTTCGAGCACGCGACGCCACGGCTTCGAAGTCGACGTCGCAACCATCCCTTTGAACTTCGCGATTTCATACGAGTATTCGAGCTCGAGACAGAACTCCAACTCATGAATGCGAATCTCTAGCTGAGTTCGAATGATTTCGAATTTAAAATAGGTGAACGCGGCCATTGATTTGTACGAGAGAGAGACGCGAGTTTTTTTTTCTTTTGGGAGGCTTCGGCCATGACTTGATTTTCAAATGAAAGTAAGGCCAGTGTTTTATTTTGTTTTTGATTTGAAAACTGGAGAGGGTTTTGCATGATGGGTTGCACGATAAATTATCGTGATCTTCGGCGTGATTTAAGGCATGAGTTAGGGGAGATACGTGGTAATGTTAAATAATATAAATTTAGATTTTTAAATTGAATTCGCTTTAAAATTTCAACACGTTTTCTAACCGTATGGTCACAAAACAACTCCGTTTAATACGAAATTTGAAATCCGGTAATAATACAACATCACGGATCCAATGAAACTGGTTTCGTCGAATTCCGAGACTGTTTGAAAATTGACTATTTTTAAATATCGATTCGAACGATAAAATTTTCAAAACTGAATAAATCATTTTCAAACTTGATTCTGAAGCTTCTATTACCTTCAGTATTATCATTACGAATTTTAAAAGCTTTCAGAATATTTTTCTTCAACTTTAAATTGAGGATTCAAATTTTTATTCAGCATTCAATAGATTAAATTTTAATGTTTAATCGCAAATTTCAAAGTTATATCGGGGATTCAAATTAAATCATCGTTCAAATATTTAAAATTAATTAAATATTCTCAATTTAATTTGTTCAAAATTCTGGGTCGTTACAATTACCCAAGATGTTTCGGATCTATTGAAACAGATGGATTTTTGGCTAGAAGGCTACAACGATGTGGAGAGTGTACCACTACTTTTCAACAGTAGTAGAACACGCCAACATGGATCAAGAGAGTAACCACCAGTAATGTTAACTCGTACAAGATTTTAATTTTTAGTTCCTAATTCATTTGTGAATCTCCATGAAAGTTAAAAGAGGATTTTTCCTAGGAAAGAGAGAGCAGCACATTTCATGAGGTGGAGCCTTGACGCAACGGTTAGGTCATCCACATGGTGATCTGAACGTCTAGATTTAAGTACGGAAATAGCCTCTTCGCAATGCGAAGGAAAGGCTGCATATATTGTCGACGTTTCCAGAGCCCACTATCATGCGGGAGCCTCATGCAATGGATTCCACCTTTTTACTACCAATACATTTAGTGCTTTCTGTATGGGTGTCTTGAGTTAGTGTGTATTTTTGCTCCTACACCTATTTGGAGCACTACGACCATTTGTAATTCTATTACAGTTAGTAAAGTACCATTTTTCAAAAAAAAATTGTTAAGGGAAACATGGTATAATTTCCTTAATGAAAACTTGGGTCGTTTCTTAATGAAAGAATGGAACTTTGACAAGCACCATTGTCTCAGTGGTTAAGTGCTTCGACTCTGGTGCGATAGGTCACAAGTTCGAAACTTGCGTAGCGTGATTCGAACATATATTGACATGTGATATGTGATTTGTTGTATATAAAGTACCATTTCAAAAAAAAAAGAATGGAACTTTTCTTACTGAAAACATGAGCCATTTATTAATGAAGGTACGATTATCAAAGATCTAGCTTAGAGAAAATATGTTTATGAAAACATGACTTCATTTGTTGATGGAAGTATAACAATCAAAGATATAGCTTAACAAAAGTACGACCATATATCTAGTATGGTCAATATATCTTAATGAAATCATGGTTATATATTTACTATGATCAATATGTCTTAACAGAAATATGGCTATATCTAATGTGGCCAAAATATCTTAATGAAATTATAGCTATATATCTTGTATGACCAACATATCTTAAATAAGGTATGGCTATGTACCTTTTAATGAAATTATGGCTAATAGTGATATATAGTGGAAAATTCATAATTAAGTTGAAAATTATTTGACTACTTAACAAAATAATAGCTTTTTGACAAAATTTATTACTTGTCCAATTTACATTTGTTCCATCTTTTCCTTTATTGATTTCTCCAGTTGAATCCGTAGAATTATATTATTCCATAATTACTTAATGAATTATAAGTGGCTTATTTACTAGTGTTACATATTATTTAGCTTAGAGTTTAGGTTTTTTTTTGATAATGTTCACTTAGACATGTAGTACATTAAAAGTATGGAGTTAGAGCGGGATAGATCGCTTAGATCTTGAGATACATCAGTTGGAACATTAGAGGTTTACACTATTTAGAAAAATGTAGTAAAATCAGGTATTTTTTAAAGATAATAATATTGATATTGCTTTATTACAAGAAACAAAGATGGAACATCTACATTATTGATTTTATAGGAGTTTAGGCGGTCTTCATTTTAGCTATTGGGCTCATCTCCCAGCTAGGGGTAGCTTAGGGGGTTTAATGATAGGTTGAAAAGAAAATTGAGTTAAACTTTTACAATATATTATTAAAGTTCATTAAAAGCATCTTATTTTTATTGATTTTAGTGGTGACTCATTTCTCAATGTTACTAATGTTTATGGATCGAAATTCAAGATTGATCATAGCGTTCTTTACAGCAAGTGTCATGAGTTTAGATCACTTGCTTTTAGTCCATGTGTAATGGGTAGGGACTTCAATGTCATTAGATTTCTAGGGGAATGATCCCTAAAAGAAGTTGATTTTGCCGCTATGGAGGAGTTTGATCAGCTTATTGTTAGTAATGATTTGGTTGAGTTAAAGTAAAGGAATAGAAGATTTACTTGGTCGAGTAATAGAAAAGCGTTTTTTGTAATGATGAAGTGGAAGACAGTTTCCCTATTTGTAAAGTCATTGGGCTTTCGTGTATATACTCAGATTACCCAGATCATTTTCCTATTATTTTTATCTATCACTAACTAAAATATTACGAGTAAAAAATTTAGATTTCAAAAGATAAGGTTGTTAGAAAGAATTTTTATAGATTTAAATACAAGCAAATGGTTTTCTATAAGTAATTATAATTATAGATTTTCGGGAAACATAGCTAAAGTATTTGTAAGTAAGCTTGGAGATTTAGGAGTTTTCTTAATAAATGGAGTAAATATATTTTAGGCAACATTAGAGTTAAAATGGATAAATTACTGAATGAGATCTTAAAGTTAAATACAATAGAAGAATATAGAAATTTGAATATTTCAGAAGAAAAAAATGTGCTTTCAAATCTAAAAGAAGAATTAAATAAAATTATTATGCAAGAGTAAGTGATGTGGAAACAAAGGTCTAGAGTCCAGTGGATGGATGATGGGATAAGAAAACTAAATCTTTATCATCAAGTAAGCAATGGTAGAAAATGTAGTAACATTATAAATTCAACTGTAACTAATAATATTGAGATTTTTATAAAAGGAATTAAAAAATATATTTACTAACTATTATAAAACATTTAGAGCAACGAAATGTCATAAGATTAGGGATAAATTGGACTATTTGGATTTCCATGACATCAGGATTGATTTATATGAGTTGGACAATCTATTTACGAAAGAGGAGATTTTAAGGGCTACAAAGGATATGCCCGGTGATAAATTGTGATGACCCACTATTTTTAAATCTAAAATTAATTGTAAACGACATCAAAATATGCTTACAACTAATTTCAAATATTAAAAGTAGTGGATCGTGGGTAGATAAAAATTAAAAATTCCAAAACCGTGAATAAAAAAGGGAAAACCTCATAGTGGAATCAAACATCAATAGAAATGAACATTATCTAGATAATATAATTATTTTACAACATCATCACAATAATTTACATCCCAATACATCAATTAACATTGATTAACAATAAAACAATGGTATAAAAGAATATACCAATTAACTATCCATAATACTACCTACATTCACCTTTCCATTCCCTCCTTTTCTACTATCTACAACTTCACAACTGTACACATATATACATATATATATAATAAGTGGAAAATAGTTTCAACTATGTTTTGGCTACGCCTAACCCTATACATTACATCAATAAGCTTGATGACTATTGTATAAAAAAGACTGCATGCGTATCTCATTTAGGGATCAAACCTACGTAGTTTTATTTCCTGCTCTCCTCCTACATCCAAATATTTGTTAGTACATTGCTACCATATAACATCCATGCAACCATTGCAACCATCATAACCAATGCAATCTTTGCAACTGATGCAACCGGTGCAACCATCGCAGCTGATGCAATCAATGCAACTAATATAACCATTACAACCATCGCAACCAATACAACCAATGCAAATAATAGAAGTAGAAAATAGTATTACTACTCATCCATCTCAGTAAATCATCATATGAGGTAACCACGACAATAATATCACATAGTAATGAAACATTAACAACATCCAATGACAACCCCAATCCATCAAATAAGAAAATCATTATACAAATATACTTACATACATTATTAAATATCATTAGTACATCATCGATGTAAGTATAAATCATCCTGTGTATATTAATCACTTCACAATAGTAACAGAACATCAATATCATCAAATGTGTACTAATCCATTCCATATTAGTAACACAACATCCATCATAAAATAACAATAATTAACTACCTATCAACTAGTAGCAATAACGTTAAAATATCGCATACTCATCAAAATGTGATACCTTCATTAAACATCAAACATATGCGATAATTATAACTAATAATTAATCACACATTCAACATCCATCAAAATAATATTTTCACTAATTATTATCTTAAATATAAGAATGGTTTTGTTATTGTTTATTATAAATCCATTTTCACCGTATTTCCATTTCTTTAAATACCCCAAAGCCTCGTATTTTAGATAAAAAAAATAGTACCAAAAATACAACATTTTATTTTAAATTACTAAAACTCCTTTTATTCCTATTTATTTCAAAATGGTAATTTTTTTTATCCAATAACACTTTTGGAAACATTTCTTTATAACTATTACTATTCAAAAAATATATTTTATTTCTCAAACAATAATAATAATAATAATTTCTACTATAAACACTATAAAATCAGTTATTTTACTATTTACAGAAATCGAAACTATTTTTATTGAAATTCACATTATAAATATTTAAAGCCTCATTCTACTTTATAAACATTAAAATTCCCAAATGTAAAACTAAAATGTAATTATAGTTATTATTTATGAATTTCTCCAGAAATACAAAAATAATAACCTCATTAAATCTAGTATCTCAATTTCAGTAATGTTTGTTAAATCATGATTATTTCAAAAACTATCTTATTTCAATTAATTATATTCAAATCTAAATCCACGGTTGACAATAAATAAACATTCAACACAACATTCAATCATGTAATTATGCAACAAATCATATCAATTTATCATAAAATGTGTTTATAATCTAGCCTAACATTCACATAAACAATTATACATCAATACAACATATATATTTCATTAAATGCATTTAAATTCGTTTTTATTCCATTTTCACTTCCAAAACAGTGAAAAACATGTTTTTAATTTTAGAAGTGGATTCAAAACATATCGAAACCTACTTAAACATATATGGCATGTTCATAAATGATAAATCACTTACTAATCACTCAAAAGTTGATGAAAAACATGCAAATCGAGACAATTCTGAAAGTTGCGATAAATAACCAAATCAAAAATCTTTCTTTTCATTTAAAAACACTTTTAGTACATATCTCAAATACTATAGTAAAATGAGGGAACATAATCACTCATCTGGTGTGTAGATTCGGCAAAATCCACAAATGAAGCGTAGATTCACCAAAATAAAGGTACATCCAGATTTAGGCAGCAGCCACATGCTTTTATATATGAAAATTTTGATGTTCAAAAGTGTTTTGCAAATCTCTTGCTTAATATCATTTTTTATAAGTTGATATAGATTGATTTTTTAGTGAAAAAATGATAGAATTTAGGTAAAAGATGCTTAATGGATGCTAAGAAGTGTTAGGGAAGGTTTAGAGATGTATTTATAGGGATAAGGGCTACTATAAGGGATGCACTAACCCTAATCTCGAAATTAATTAGCAAGCCTAATTACGGGTTGGGTTAATTACCCACCAATCTGCCTATAATCTGCCAATATTTCAAATAGCCATATCTCCTAAACCATAAGTCAAAAACTATTATGACCGCTTTATGAAACGGGAAGTCATCATATCTTTCATTTGGAAGGGGTCTAGACTAATTCGGCTCCTATCAAAAGCTATAGGCCTTACTAGATTTTTTAGGGTCAGAACGGTCCAATTAATATTCTACGAGTGGAAAATGTCATCAGTTAATATATTTCAAAGTTATATTAAATTTGGACCTAGTTTGATTTAAAATAATATTTTATAATCCAACGGTATGTAAAAATATGGGTCATTGCATTCTTTCCTCTTTAAATAACTGGGACGTAGCAATTCCCCAAACACAACCCTCAAACCAATTCAATAAGTCATCATTATTAGCTTAACCGCAAAATATAGGGAAATATATCAATCACTGATTAACTACTTATAAAGTAGTATATAACGACCATATTACATCACCAATCACAACAATAAATTTAATTTTCTACAAATACATACTATAATAACACATGCACTTTCTCATCATTCAATCCAAACTACAGTATGTAAAAATAACACTCCGTCAACAAATGGTGAAACAACCTTAATCGTGGATTAATCCATATTATGTGTTTTAACAATTTAGCCATATTTTACCATAACAAAAGGTATACAATGAATCTAGATTGGTTAAAATACGCATGTAGAAATAATGAATACACATAAATTAACAATCATCATAGCGCATCAAAAATAAAGTGTGCACATCACCAAAAAGGGCAATTACCACATCACTATATCAACACATAAAACATGTGTGTTTAATCCATATATTGGCTATACATCCATTTAAATATGAGTATCTTCAATGTCGTCGATGAACTTACTTGGTACCTCATCCTCAAAATAAATGGTGTACCATCTCATTCTTACACCTTCCAACTAATTGATGTACCCTATCATGACTACATCCTCAAATAATATGTATCAAGTCATGACTACATCCTTAAAATCAAATGGCCATCTACGCATGTTGCAGCTACATCAATTCTCGATCTTTAGACCCACATCATAAGGCCTCATACCAAATGGCCACCATCGTAAGGTCAGTAAATACTCAACATCATAAGAGTATTGTACTTTGGGATATTTAATGACACAAATGACCGCCATCATAAGATCAACAAATACTTAATCTCATAAGAGCATCACGGCTACATGTATGCCCGAATCCATGCCACTTAGACGGCTAGGATACTAGACTCACAACTGAAAAATTCCAAGGTACATCCACAATTGCAAAGATCTGGGTACGGTCGCAAATCCAGGTGAGTGTTCCCGCATGCTCCTTATTTGCGAGCATATGCCCAAGCTTTTGGTCATCAACGATCCCTTGGTACATTCCCACATCAAAACCCATCTTGTTCCAATCTCCAAATCACATCGAAATATCTAATTCCAATATCCTCTTATAGTGATTCCTTCATCTAATGACAGGGATGACTCACCCAAAATACCAAAAGAGGGATATCTTTAAAGTAGAATATTTATCAAAACATTTTTATTTTCAAATAAAAGCTTCCATCTTCCTTTAAAACCAAATCTTTTTCCTAAAAATATCGCCACCATTTTATAAAATAGCTTCTTAAAATATTTTTGCCATATTAAATCAATTAAAATAATTTTGGAGAAAACATAATTTTATTAGAGTTTCAGACCGTAAAAATCCCTTCAAAATAGAAAACCTTTTTTATATACATGTTTTGAAACTCCTTTGTATAGCGAACCTCCTGCCCATCGTCTTGATTCCCCAGTGGTACCCACCAAGTCTTTAGCCATCAAAATCCTCTAATCCTATTACTTCATCTTTAAGGAACATCTACACATCTCTAAGTTAATCTGAATATCACATCTCTTAGTCGGTTCGAATATCTAGTCTTCCTCGTCTTAAGAAACTATGCTATCCCACTATAACTAAATCAAATCTGACTCTTAACATCTTACTTGTTTCTCCAATCATACAATTATCAATACATCCCAGACAAACAAACAAACAAACAATAGGCAAACAAATAAATTAATTATAGTAAACCGAAAATTGACAAAAACCAATACAAGCAAAATAGATTAACCAAACAAGCAAGACATAAATAAAAAACGTGAACATAAAATAAACAAGTAGACAAATAAATAAATAAAATCAACCATTGTAAAACAAACAACCAACAACACAATACAAGAAAAGAAAACAATTCAAGCAAACATGGCAAAGTTAATGAGCAATTCTAGACAAGCAAGTAGTATAAATAATAGTCATTGGAAATAACTTAACAAGCAACAAATAAATACATACAATTCAACCAAAGCAAGTCATATAAACAAAAGGTCATTATCCCATACACTGATATAGGTTGTGCCTATATTCTTTCCCAACTCTCTTCATGGAAGGGAATAACTAGACATCCCTACAACTCCATAGGGAAGATCACACATAACAGCCATAGAGGTAATATTATCATAATGGGTATTGGACAGACCCAAGCTCATCTCCCCCCATGTCACATAATTTTAGTCTTACAGTCCTTAAATGGAGTTCCCCAAATAAAATATCTTTTTAATAAAATACCCTTTTAACAAAAAATTTCAAAGTTTGTTATTCAATTAAATATTTTACTTTTTCAACCATTTATTTCCGAATCACATCATGCTTAAATTGGTAAAATATTTTATCAGGGTATTGTAAAACTATATATTTTATGACACACCCTTTCTCAATAATATATTCCTAAATATCCTTAATAAAAATTTAAAATTTAAATTTTTTTTGCAACCAAAACTCTTTACCCTCGATAATATTTTAAATATTTTCAAAACATCATTTATCAAAGAGTACCCTTTAAGTGAAAATCTTTACAACAAAAATCAATTTCCAAACAAAAGTTTTTTGAAATCAAATACTCTCCTTTGATAAACCCGTTCTTACAAATAAATATTTTATCGCATTCTTCACTCAAAAAATACTTCTCAAATGACAATATTTTCATCAATTATTTTCAGATATTTTCACCAGTAAAATAACTGTCCAATTAAAAATACTTACCCTCCGTTATTTTTAAACTCTTCTTTTGGGAGATTAATTCCTTTTAAAATAAAATTCTTTTGTGGATGTAACTTTTCTGTAAAGTATCTTTAAAATAAATCACCTTCAAATCATATAATATTCACTACACAGAATGTTTCAGTAAAATGTTCTGTCTTTAAAATAAGGATTCTCACTAGGCACTCTCCAACAATGTACTTTTAACAAAAACATTATAAAATCTTTTACTATCATTAAAATAGTTTTCTCCCTCAAAATATCATTTCATAAAAATATCTTCAAATAGAACACTTTAGACAAAAATCTTCTTCTATTAACAAAGTGTTTCCAGACCATAATACTATTATAAAAATACATTCCAAAGGATATTTTAAAAACAATCAAATTTCCCCACACTGAAATGTTTTCTTTAATGGCTGAATTTAACTTCCAATATCTAATTAAAAGAGTTTTTTTACTAAAAGAAACACTTCCAAATAAATTATTTTTTACAATACTTACTCTTTTTTACAAAAATATCTTCGTAAAAGTATTCAGTTTACCCAAATCAAATACTTCTTAACAAAAATCTTAAAAATTCGCTTTTTTTCAAAAATAAACATTTTTCCTTTACACAATATCTTTAAATCTGAAATGTATACTTTATAAGTTTTCAAAATAAATATTATGTACTTAAAAGTAAAAATGGTTTCATCTTATTAAGGTCGGGTTCTAACCAATTTAATATCGGGGGTCTATCACTTGAGTTATAATCAGCACTTAACCCCTCTTGTAAGTGTTCATCCTACCCCACTCCTACTTTGTTTATCTTTCATACAAAAGTTATAATAAATAAACATCATTTTAGGGTGAGATAATCGGTTAATCAAACAACTCCCTATACACAAAGCATATAATTTTCGATCAAATGCTCTCATTTATATATTAACCAAACCTAATGTATGAAAATAAGCTAACCTAATAGGTTTAAACTTACCCAAAGCTCAGGAAATTGCTAAACTTCACTCTGATACCAAGTGTGACGACCCACTATTTTTAAAATCTAAAATCAATTGCAAACAACATCAAAATACGCTTACAACCAATTTTAGATATTAAAAGCAGTGGATCGTGGGTAGACAAAAATTAAAATTTTCAAAACAGTGAATAAAAAAAGGAAACCCTAGCGGTCGAATCAAACATTAATAGAAATGAACATTTTCTCAATAATATAATTATTTTACATCATCATAATAATTTACATCCCAATACATCAATTAACATTGATTCATTAATAACAAAACAATGGTATGAAAAAATATACCAATCGGCCATCAACAATACAGTCTGCATCATCCTTTCCATTCCCTCCTCTGCTCGTACCTGCAACTTCATAACTGTATATATATATATAATAAGTGAAAAAGGTTTTCGACTACATTTGAATTGCGCCAACCCTATACACTCTAGTCATGGCTTAATAGCTATTATAAGGAAAGACGGCCTGTGTACCCCTTTTGAGAGATCAAACTCATATAGTTCTATTTTCTGCTCTTCTCCTGCATTCAAATACTTATTAGTATATTGCAACCATAACATTCATGCAACTATTTCAATCATCACAACCAATGCAAACTATGCAACAAATGCAATCAATATAACTAATGTAATCATTACAACCATCACAACAAATACAACCAATGCAAATAGTAAAAGTAGAAAATAACATTGCTATTCATCTATCTCAGTAAATCATCATATGGGGTAATCAGAAAAATAATAGCACATGGTCATAGAACTGCAACAACATCCAATAACAACCTCAATTCATCAAATAAGAAAATTACAACATAAATATACTTATATATATTTTTAATTATGAAATATAATAATATATCATCATTATAAGTATAAATCATCCTATGTATACTAATCACTCCATAATAGTAACATAACATCAATATCATCAAATGTGTACACATTCAGTCAATATTAGTAACACAACATCCATTATCAAATAACCATAATTAACTTCCCATTAATTAGTAGCAATAACAATAAAATGTTGCACATTCATCAAAATGTGATACGATCATCAAACATTAAATATATGTGATAATTACAACTAACAATCAGTCATGCATTCAACATCCATCAAAATAATATTTGCATCCATTATTCTCTTAAATATAAATATCATTTTGCTATTGCTTATTATAAAATCCTTTTTATTTATTCATCCCAAAAAATTGATAATAGTTCTTTTCAAATGTTAATATACTCTTTAAATCCTTTTTATTGTGTTTCCATTTCTTTAAATACCCCCAAAACATCATATTTTAAATACAATGTTTTTATTATTTGTCCTAAATTCTTTCCAAAACCAATTTATTACTACTTGTCCTAAACCCTTTCTCCAAATTCAATTTATTACTATTTGTCCCCAAAAATACAGCACTTTATTTTAAATCACCGAAACTCCTTTTATTCCTATTTACTTCAAATAGGTAATTTCTTTGTTCAAAAATACTTTTGTAAACATCTCTTTACATTATTATTATTATTATTATTCAGAAAATACATTTTTATTTTATTTCTCGTACAACAAAAATAATACTTTCTACTATAAACACTATAAAATCAATCATTTCACTATTTACACAAAACCAAACTATTTTCGCTAAAATTCACATTATTATTATTATTTGAAGTGTCATTCTACTTCATCAACAATAATTTTCCCAATGTTAAATTAAAATATAATTGTAATTATTTTTATGAATTTGCCAAGAAATTCATAAATAACAACCTTATTTAATCCTGTATCTCAATTTCAGTGAAGTTTGTTAAATTATCGTTATTTACAGAAACCATCTTATTCCAATTAATTACATTCAAATCTTAAGTCCATAGTTGTCAACAAATAAAATTCAATACAACATTCAATCATGTAATTATATATCAAATCATATCAGTTTATCACAAAACATGCTCATAATCTAACCTAACATTTACATTTATTTTTCTGAAATCGTGTACTTAAATAGTAATACATATTAGTACTACAAGTCTTAAGTAGTATACAACATACTACATGTCGATATATGTTCGAATCACGCTACACAAGTTTCGTACTTGTGACTTATCGCATTAAAGTTGAAGTGTCTAACCACCAAGATAGTGATGTTGGGCTTCATATTAAAAATTATACTTAAATACAACATGTTTAAATCATTTTAAATGCATTTAAATTCAGTTTTATACCATTTTCACTTTCAAAATAGCGACAAAACATGTTTTTAACTTTAAAAATGGATTCAATATATCAAAATTTATAGAAACATACATGTCATGTTTATAGATGATAAATCACTTACTTATCGCTCAAAAATTGATGAAAAACACGCTCGTGGAAATTTCAAAAATTACATCAAATAACCAAATTTAAAATCATAATTTTTAGCATAAAAACATTATAGAAACCATTTTAACACATATCTCAATAATTATAGTAAAGTGAGGGAATATAATAACTCTCCTAGGGTGTAGAATAAGCAAAAACTACCGAATAAGCATAGATTCACCAAAACAAAGGTAGATCTAGATTTGGACAGCAAACAAATGCTTTTTTATGCAAAATTTTTATATTTGAAAAATCTCTTGCAAATCTCTTGCTTAATCTCTTTTCTTATAAGTTGATTTAGGTTAATTTTTTAGTGAAAGAATGATATAATTTAAGTAGAAGATGCTCAATAGAGGCTAAGAAGAGTTAGGGAAGGTTTAGAGATGTATTTATAGTGATTAGGAGCATCTATGAAGGCTGCACTAATCCTAATATTGAAATTTATTAGCAAGTCTAATTACGTGTCAGTTCAATAATCTACCTATAATATTTCAAAACTTCAAACAGCCATATCTCCTAAACCGCAAGTCCAAAAACCAATAATGACCATTCTACGAAACAAAAAGCCATTATATCATTCATTTGGAAGACCCTAACTGAACTCCTATCAATAGTTATAGGCCATACAATATTTTTCAAGGATTAGAACCATCCGATTAAAATTCTATGGGTGGAAAATGCCACCAATTAATATTTCTCAAAGCTATATTACATTTTGGACCCAATTTGATTTTAAAAATAATATTTTTACAACCCAATGATATGTAAAAATATGGGTTGTTATATAAATCATCTGGGCCTGATGGGTTTTATTTTTTCTAATTATGTATTACAAAATATTTTGGAATGTTTTAGAATATGATATAATTAAAATTATGTTTAGCGAATTTTATGATGGTTCGTTACAGTTAGGTAAGTTTAATTTTGCTAATGTAATTTTATTACACAAAAAAGTAAGGACGAATGAGTTAAAAGTCTTAGAACAATCTTGTTATTAAACTAGTCATTTAAACTTACATATAAGGATTCAACTAATAGGTTAAGTACTAAAATGAATTAATAGTATGCAAACTGCCTTTATCAATTTAAAGAATTTATTAACTACTATTGTAAAAATAATATCACTTGCGAGCTTTTAAAACGAGAATTTGCAAGAGCTTTTGATTTAATTGATTGAGATTTCCTTAAGGATTTATTATTATCAAGGCGTTCCAATGTTAGATGGGTAGATTGGATTATTCTATTACTTAAAACCAAGAATTCATGTGTTATGGTTAATGGTATGTTAGGAAATAAAATCCAACCGAAATGTGGACATAGGTGATGTGACATATTGTCTCCTTTTTGTTTAACCTTATTACTGATGTTTTTGCTAGGATTCTCAAATTAGCCACTAGTAACAAGATTTTAGACAATGTAGGAAATGAGTTTTTAGACCATGTTCCTTGCATCTCATTTGCCTTCACAAATTATAGCACATAAGTTTATTTTATACAGTTTTGAATTACATTCTGGATTAAAGCATAATTTTAATAAAAATTATATCCTAGTGCTGAACGATTTAGATAACATATCAAGATGCTTATATGCTAAATTATAAAAATGCGAAATTTTCCATAGATTACTCAGGATTTATTTAAGGCCAACAAAACATAAACCTGATGATTGATTAACTTGACAAAAGATTATCTAAACGAAACGATAAATTTTATCAAGGGTGGGTAGGATAGTTCTTATTAATTATGTTTTATCAACGTTGATCGTATATTGAATGTATTTTTTATCCATTTCCTAAATGGGTCATTGATAAAATAGATAAAATTAAGAGACACTTTTAATGATATGTGGAAAACTCTAGTTGTAGTTCAAAGTATTTGTTAGTTGGAAAATGATATATAAATCAAAAGAAGAAGGGTCAGGAATAACCGATTTACACAATTTGAATGTGGCTTTGTTAGAAAAATGGTTGGGGAAATTCAGTACTAACAATGATAATCTAATTTTGAAAGAAATATTCCTGAACTAATTTTATGGAGGTACTTATAATTTACGTCGTATGACTTATTATAACACTAATATTTTTCACACATTTGGAAATCGATTTTAAAAAGTGTTGATATATTTAAACTAAAAATTAGTAATATTGTCCATTTATGAAATAACATATCATTTTGGAATGACCGTTGGTTATCTATTATTCCACTTAGAATAGAATTTAAAAAACTCTATGATATTTGCAACTTTAAAAATGTTTTAATTTTAGAAGTTTTAAAACCAAATGCGAACTTTCCTTAGGAATTCAATTTTAACCGTATGTTGGAAGGAATCATTTTAATACTGTAACGACCTGGATTTTCAGTCGTTTTATTTTGAACATTTAATTTACTTTAAATGTTGAATTTGAAATGTAAATGGAATTTTTAAATATGAAGATTTCGTTTGAAATTTGTTGAATGAATTTAAATTTTAAATATAGCGATTTATCGTAATACGAAAATGGTGAATTATTGAAATTTGAATTGAATATGAATCGAAATGATTTCTAATGTTGATATAAATTCTATTGGGACTATAATTGAGTTAGTAAGTTTTTAAAAGCTGAAATTTCAAGTGATTTCGTAAAATTTTGAAATCGTCGATTTTACCGACGCGTTAGAATAGCAATCCGGGGCACAGTCTCGGAATTCGACGAAACTAGTTCCATTGGATTCGTAATAGTGTATTATTATCAGATTTCAAATTTCGTAGTGTTTTGAGTTACCATTTGGTCGTACGGAATAGAAATGCGTTAAAATTAATATCGGAAATTTAATATTATAATTGGGTTCAAAAAGCTATCTTCTCCATATGATCGAACTAGGCTTCGAAACTTATTCCATTGCGTTCAAAATAGGGGTATAACATTTGGAATGTCAGGCGGCACACCTTAATAGGAGTTCGAGATTTCCCTGTATATAATACGAGATATTTTAAATAAAAAATATAATAAAACAGTCAAACCCTATAATGTCTCATCGAGCCACCCTAGCCACGTACGAGCCGACCTATGCATGACCAACAACCTTCATTTCTTTTAAATCGTGAAATTCCCTCTTCCTCCTCTTTCTAAAATCAAAATCCGTTTGTATGTATAAAAAAAAGAAAAAAAAAGAAATTAAATCTAAGCATCGCGATAGTCGAGCATGCGAGCGAGAGGGAGACACAACTTGCATGATGGCTGAGACGAGGTGGAGCATAGCAGCGCTAGGGGCGCACGATGGCGATGGCCTAGAGAGATGTCATGGTCGATTCAACGGTTGGTGGCCGATGCTAGTCGCGATGTGGAGGATGGGCTCGAGTTGATTGGGACAGCGATGGGGATTGGTTGCGAGGGCTGCTGCAGTGGCGTCGCGCGAAGACTGGGTCGAGGTGGGGGGATGGTCGAGTGACAAACAACTAGGGTGGTGGCGTCTCGAGGGCAGGAAGGCGTGGTGGAGGATGAAGTCGCGTGTTTTGGTTCGTGATGGCCTGGAAGCTTGGTCGCGAGTCGATCTCGAGCTTGCTTGAGCCTGCCTGTACGCGGAATGAGGTATCAGATTTATTTTCTATTAATTAAGATTTTAAAATTTAAAGTTAATATGGAAATTTATTTTATAGATTAAGCAATTAATTAAATTTATTTTTAGTTGTAAATCGATAACTGAAAATTTAATAACCTTGTTATTCGAGGTTGAAATCGTATGAAGCCGGCAATGTTGGATTCATAGGGATGTAGGCTACAATATGGAATTAGTTTGGGATTTTTCAGAATCGGCTAGGATTTTAAATTTAAATCGAACGTTGTTCGATTTAATTTAAAATTTGGAACGGATTGCAAATAAAAAAATCAAGGTGAGTAAATCTCACTCAATTTGGTTGACTAGTTTAATTTATAATAATTTAAATTAGTTATTGGTTGATTGGTTGAATTGATATATTATTATCAGTTGAATGCTATATTATATATATTAGTATATATATTAGTAGTTGGGTATATTTCCCGCAGATTGGAGCGGATGAGACACTATGCGCCCCGCATAATAGCGGATGACCCTATATCATCGTGATATCCCGCCTTGAAGTGGGATTGGTATTTTATGTTATATAACATTTGTGGATGCAGGGAAACAGGTTGGAGGGATCCAACTGTATTCCTCAAATATATTGACTGTTTTTCACATATAGTGATATATGATGTGATTGAATAATCTGTTAAGGATTGTTATGTGATTTGCTTTTTTGAATGCTATAGTAGCACTGGCCTAAATTTTAGTATATTAAAATAAAGTAATATTTTGAATTTAAATAGAAAATTCAAAGGGCGATTTTGGAAAAAAATATTTATATTGAATTTTAGGATTATTTAAAAAGGAATTGAATTGGATAAAATAAATGATTGGATTTTGGATATTTAATTAGCTATTTCGTAAAATGGTTTCAACTAGAGAAATTTAAATTGAGGATTTTAAATAAGATTTTTAAAATATAAAATGGATGTAGAAATCGAGTTTTGATTGGTTTTGGAATATAGTTTGGGTTAATTAAGAAATTGATTTATAAATGGGATTTTAATTGGAAATCGATTTATAAATAGATCCTTGTAACGACCCGTATTTTTACGGATCGAAAAGTTCGTCAAATCTGGAGTTTTAGCGTTTTGGGCCATTTCAGATTTTAGGCAAAATTTTGCCTAAGTCCTAAGTCGTTCACGACTTAGCATAAGTCGTGAGTCGTATACGACTTAGGAGATAGGAGTTCTGGACGAGTTAGTGATGAGTCTGGGCGAGTTAAGGACTCAAAGGGGTGAGTCGGCGACGACCTAAGGAGATAAGTCGTAGCTGGGCTAGGTTAGTAGGTTGAAGTTAACTCGGCAAGTGTTAAGTTGTAGGTTGTAAGTCGTTGCCGAGTTAAGGGATAGACCACCTAAGGAAGTGACCGACTTATGTTATTATAGACGACTTAAGGTTTTGGGTTAAGTGTTAAGTCGGCTGACGAGTTAAGGTAGTGGTCGACTTAAGACCTGGACGACTTAGGAGGTGGGAGTGTTGACCCAGAGCTTGGAGTTAGGTCGTTAGATGACTTAAGGAAGGCTAGTTGTTGGTTTTGGTTAGGTCGTAGGCGACCTAAGGGGTTAAGTCGTGACCGAGTCATATGTTAGGTCACGCATTCATAAGTCGTTGCCGAGTTAAGTGTTTGTTTGATGAGTCGTATTCCAGTAAGCTGTTGAGTCGTATACTCAAGTTGTCTGATGAGTCGTACTTATGTTGTCTGATGAGTCGTACTCATGTTGTCTGATGAGTCATACCAGTTATTTTATGAGTCGTAGGTTGAGCTCTTTGTTAAGTCGTATCTTCTGATGAGTCGTAGCCTTTGTGTTGAGTCGGAAGATGCTATAAGTCGTATACGACTTAGGAGATGGCTGCTTTGTCGTGAGTCGTAGACAGATGAGGATTAAGTCGTAGGAGCGTGTGTTGACTCGTAGCTTAGTTAAGCCGTAAGGGGGGTTGTTGAGTCGTGGGGGCTTAAGTCGTAAGTCGGAAACGACTTAGGAGATAGACTAGTTACGACTTAAGGGCAGTTTTCAGCTATAAATAGGAGGGGTTGTTCTCACTTTTTGGGATCCGGATTTTGAAGCGACGAAGTGCTGCCATTTTGAGAGCTCGACTACTACACTTCTTCACTTCTTTTCTCCACTCTAATCTAGTGCTTCCATCCATCCAAATCGAAGATCAAGATTGAAGATTCAAGAGCTTAAGTTGAAGATCTTCATCTTTTCAAGAGAGATTTCATCGTTTGAAGCGGATTCGTGATAGATCAAGCTTGATCCTTCGCTGTCCAGATCTAAAGCGTGTTGATTTGGGTTTGTTTAGGTGATTTGGTGAGTGGTGATTATCTCTCACACGGATCCAAAGGAGTATATCGGATTGTTGGCTCGATTTGGTGTTAAAATAGAGATTTCCATGCATTTTCTTCATCCTATGTGTAGATCCATATAGATCCATTGTTCATGATGATGTTACATCCATTTTATCATATGTTAACCTATGCAAGTTCATTCATCAAGTTTGTAGAGATATAATCCATGTTTTCATGCTTATTGGACTTTCAACTCTTTAATTACGAAAATGCCATTATTGTTATAATTGTCTACTTAGATCATTTTTGAATGCTTGATTGCTTGGATTGATGTTTGATTTGATTGATTGTTATGAATTAGATGATTGATGATTAGATTTAGATCGAAGGTGATTCAAAAGCTAAGGGAAAGGCTCTTGAATTGGGAAAGCTGCTCGTGGCATATGTAGCGGGATGATGAAGCTCTTATGCATAGATTTGATGATGTGATGATGAGATGAGGCTTTACGAGGATGTAATGAAGCGAGGCAATCATGTGATGAAGACTTGGTCTAATCCAGATGGGATCATTCCAAGCATGTTGATAACTCGGTGATATGATTCGAGTTGAGGATAATGAATGGATATGAGAATAGTCGTCGAGGAGGATGACTAGGAGGCTTGGATAGCATTGTTGTTGAAGGTTCTAGCATGCTCTAAGCAAGAGTACGTTTGGGCAGATTCGATAGTCCCAACGGCCAACTGTTGATGGTCGAGTACTCTGGGCAGATTCGATAGTCCTAGGCACGGGCTGCGACGACGTGCGGGAGTTATGTCTAGAACCGGGGTTTTCATTAGCCCTTGACGGACGGCTGAAAGAATGTGCCGGTCATTCAATTAACGGTGATATCGAAGCAATGATAACAGTGATAGCCAGAGTCATGGATGTTTGGTTGTATCGTCATTCTGACTCAAGAGCGGTATTTTCGGGGTGCTTATCTGATTTAGGCCTTGGTACTTGGAAAACATCGTCCTTGACTCGAGTGATAGTAGCTTTACCTTAAATTGTATGCTCTGCTATGTTTGCTTCTGCTTAGTGTGTGTCTGGGGGCTATCACTGTAGAATGAGGTTGGAATGGGAGGGTTGTATTCCTATTCCTTTTCCTTTATGCTCTTTTGGTATGTTGTTAGTTAATTTACTGCTCACTAAGACTGTTGTCTGACTCAAGGTTTTATGTTTTTAATTCTTATTGCCTTGGGCTGTTCGTCCATTTTGGGACGGGCAGACTAGGTAGCAGGTGATAGGTGCTGTTCTCTTCTCACGATGCTGATATCGAAGACGAGCTAGAGGGTTGCATATTATCTTCTTATATGTACTGGATATTCCGCTGTTTTGTATTCTCTGAGAGATATGTAGTGAGGCTGGATGTATTGACTATGTGGATGCTTGTATTCAACTATTATGGAGTTTTATATGATGTCATTTTGTTCTGTAAAGCTTCACTATACATATGTTCTATTGTATTTTGTCCATGCGCTGTGAGTAATACGATAGATTCTGTTGTTTTAAATCTTACCTTGACAATCGTCCATGGTCGCCTGGCACACTTTACAGCGCTCTATCTCTAGATTCGGTGCAGGGTTCATGGGCGGTCGTCACATTTGGTATCAGAGCATTGGTTAATCGATTTTACCCAACGCTCGCTGTCGTAACTACGTATGAGAGACGTAATTGTATTTTGATGGATGATTACTATATATAATATAGTAGTTTAGCAGTAAGTTAGTCCCTTATGCAGTTGTTTCTCTAGATGTTCTAATCATTCCTTTTTATAGATATTGAGAATGAGTCGAAGAGGGAGACCAGCTGCTAGGGAAGGCCGTGCTACTGAAGAGACTGCTGATTATGCAGCCATGTTCGAAGCTATGATGACTTCGATCATGAGAAGGATACCAGTTCCGGGGGCAGCAGTTGATGTTGGAGTTCAAGTCCAAACTCCGAAACCAGTGGATTTTGCTAAGTTGTGCAAGGATTGTACTGCTCTTGGAGGGAAGGTTTTCTTAGGAACAGAATCAACTATCGAAGTCCAGAGATGGATAGATGCTTGTAGAAGGATCTTTGGTGATTTGGGAATTGATGATGCAACTAAGAGGAAGTTGGCATCAAGGCAGCTTCAAGGGAGAGCCTCTGATTGGTGGAACTCTATTACCATCAATACTGCGGAGGAGGAGATTACTTGGGAGCAATTCCAAGTCAGATTTGAAGCTAAGTTCATTTTTACAGCTCAGAAGTCTGTTCTGTTCAAGAAGTTTGTGGAGCTCAAGCAAGGTGGAAGATCTGTTCTTGAGTATGTTTCTGAGTTTGAAGCTTTGTCCAAATATGCCCGGTCATATATTGAGTCTGCTTATCAGAAGAATGAGAAGTTTGTGACCGGCTTGGATAGTTATCTTGGGAGGCAGTTGGTGGATCATTTGGACGATTCATTTGAGAAGCTTGTGGAGAAAGCTCTCAGGCATGAGAGTCTGTTTCCTAAGGATGGATCTGTTGTTGCTGTGACTAGGGAAGAGCCTAAACCCCAGCAGGGTGGAAACAAGAAGAGGAAGCAGCAGCAGCAGAAGGGTAAGGATGGCCAGAAGAAGCCGAAAGGCGAGGCGACTTGCTACAATTGTCAGCAGAAGGGCCATTTCTCGAAGGATTGTAAGAATCCGAAGGTGCCGATGAAGTGTCACAACTGTGACAAGCCGAGACATTTCAGGAAGAATTGTCCAGAGCCGAGGAGGGACAAGCAGATTGTGCAAGCTTATGCTTTGGGAGCTGTTCCGTCGTCTTCGAAAGCTCCTACTGCTGAAGAGAAGGGAAAGAGTGTGGTGGTTCAAGGTACTCTTTTCATATGTGGTATTCCAGTTAGAGTTTTGTTTGATACTGGAGCATCACATTCGTTTGTTTGTAATGAACTAGTAGGCCGGTTAGATTTGAAGCCGGATATTGTTGATAGGCCATTGGTTGTGACTAATCCAGTTGGGGGTTCGTCTTGTTTGTGTATGTTATGCCGTGGTCTAGTTGTATCGAGTCATGGTTGCTCTTTTGTTTGTGATTGCTTTGTTCTGAACTTTGCGGGGTTCGGAATTATTTTGGGTATGGACTGGCTTAGGAAGTATGCGGCTAAGGTTGATTGCGAAAGGTTGGAAGTGACAGTCAAGAATGTGGAGGGGCGAAAGATTGTGATACGATGTAAGCATGAAGAAGGCGTCTTCATGAGCTTCATGTATTCGCTAGTTGTTCCACGGGATGGACTGTCATCAGTGCCGATCGCTAATGGATTCGAGGATGTCTTTGACGAAGTCAAAGGGTTGCCGCCGCATAGAGAGATCGAGTTTCGAATAGATCTAGTTGAAGGAGCCAGACCTGTTGTGATGCCTCTTAGGCGGATGGCGCCTAGGGAACAGCAAGAGTTGAGGGTGCAAGTTGATGACCTTTTACAGAAAGGATTCATTCGGCGTAGTGTGTCCGAGTGGGGTGCACCAGTTGTGTTTGCAACCAAGGCAGATGGGTCGTTGAGATTGTGCGTCGATTATCGTGAGCTGAATAAGGTGACTAAGAAGAACAAGTATCCATTGCCGAGAATAGATGACTTGTTTGATCAGCTTCACGAAGCAAAGGTGTTTTCTCAGATGGATTTGGCAACGGGATTTCACCAGTTGAGAGTGGCTAAGGATAGTGTGCCGAAGACTGCTTTTAGGACACCATCCGGTTTCTTTGAGTGGCTGGTAATGCCGTTTGGATTGACTAACGCGCCAGCATATTTTGTGGATCTTATGAATAGAGTGTTCAGAGATCAGTTGAACAAGTTCGTACTTGTGTTCGTGGATGATATTCTGATTTATTCCAGAACGGAAGAGGAGCACAAGACGCACTTGCGTATTGTTTTGGAAATCTTGCGGAAACATCAGCTGAAGGCTAAGTTTTCGAAGTGTCACTTCTGGAAGAGTGAAGTGAGGTTCTTAGGCCATGTGATTTCTGGAAGTGGAATAGCGGTTGATCCCGCTAAGGTGGCAGCAATCCAGGATTGGGTTAGACCTAAGAATGCATCTGATGTGAGAAGTTTTCTTGGATTAGCAGGATATTATCGACGGTTTATCAAAGACTTCTCCAAGGTAGCTGCTCCATTAACAGGATTGACGAAGAAGAACCAAGTGTTCAGTTGGAATGCTAAGTGTGAGCAAGCTTTCGGAATCCTGAAAGAGCGATTGACGAGTGCTCCTGTTTTGACTATTCCTAGTGGGAATGATGAGATGGTGGTTTACACCGACGCATGTGGTACTGGACTTGGAGCAGTGCTGATGCAGAAGGATAAAGTTGTTGCGTATGCAAGTCGACAGCTGAAGCCGCATGAAAGGAATTACCCAACTCATGATTTGGAATTAGCGGCGGTTGTATTTGCTCTGAAGATGTGGAGGCATTATTTGTTGGGAGTTCGATTCGAGTTGTTTACGGATCACAAGTCGTTGAAGTATCTTTTCTCCCAAAAGGATTTGAATCTTCGGCAGCAACGTTGGCTAGAGTTTTTGGCATCATATGATTTTGGTATAGCTTATACTCCGGGAAAAGGTAACGCAGTGGCAGATGCGTTAAGTCGAAGACATGCAGGATTGGGAGCCATGTTTTCTGAATGGAAGAGTCTCGAGTATTTAGCTGGATTTGACTTCAGGCCTAGATGCGAATTGGAACCTGAGATGTTGGCAAACTTATCAATAAGACCCACTCTTGTGGAAAGGATTGGTGAGAGCCAAAAGCGAGATGATAAGCTTGTCAAGATTATCCGTGAATTGGAATCTGGATTGGATCCAGAAAAGGATAAGGGAGTCGAGGTCGATCGAGAGGGTTGGCTTCGGAAGCAAGGACGACTAGTTGTTCCCGATATAGATGAATTGAGGAGTGAAGTTCTGAAGGAAAGTCATCACTCGAAGCTGACAATTCATCCAGGTGGAAATAAGATGTATCGGGATATGAAGAGAATCTACTACTGGGAAGGTATGAAGAAGGATGTTGGAAATTTTATTTCCAAATGTATGAACTGCCAGTTGGTAAAAGCCGAACAGAAGAAGCCAAGTGGATTGCTTCAACCATTAGAAGTTCCTACATGGAAGTGGGAACAAGTGTCGATGGATTTTATCGATGGATTGCCTAGAACCAGAACGGGAAATGAAGGGATTTGGGTCATTGTGGATCGTCTGACTAAGAGTGCACGATTCATTCCTGTTCGATCGACTAGGACTGCATCAAAGTTGGCTGAGTTGTATGTTAAGTGGATAGTTCGTTTCCATGGTATTCCGAAGAGTATAGTGAGCGATCGAGACCCATTGTTCACTAGTGGATTTTGGAAGAGCTTCCAGGAAGTTTTGGGAACCGAGTTGTGTTTGAGTACAGCTTATCACCCTCAAACAGATGGTCAGACCGAGAGAGTCAACCGAGTTTTGGAAGATCTCCTCAGAGCTTGTGTTTTGGATTTCGGAGGTTCATGGGAAGATCACCTTCATTTGGTGGAGTTTGCGTACAACAACAGTTACCAGTCAAGCATCGGTATGGCACCGTATGAGGCATTGTATGGAAGACCGTGTAACTCTCCGACATGTTGGTTGGAAACTGGAGAAAAGCTGATGCTTGGGCCAGAGATGATTCGACAGACTTCGGATTGCATAGAGATCATTCGGCAACGAATGAAGGCAGCCCAAGACCGTCAGAAGAGTTATGCCGATAAGCATCGGAAGGATTTGGAATTTGAAGTTGGTGATATGGTTTTTGTGAAGATTTCTCCTCTGAAGAATGTTATTCGATTCGGGAAGAAAGGAAAATTGACTCCGAGATTTGTTGGACCATTCCCGATTATCGAGCGAAATGGAAAGCTCGCTTACAGATTGGAGTTACCAGAGAAGATGTCGAGTGTGCACAATGTTTTTCATGTATCATATCTACGGAAGTATGTGCACGACTCGAGTACGGTAGTTTCTGCTGATAGCTGTGAAGACTTAGAAGTTGATCCAGTCGATAGAAGACCTCGTAAGCCGCTTCGTGTTGTTGAAACTGACACGAAACAGCTTAGGAGGAAGGTTGTTAAGTTGCTCAAGATACAATGGAGTGATGATGATAACGACTGTACGTGGGAGGTGGAAGAGAGGATGAAAGCAGCTCATCCTGAACTCTTCGAGGTATGGCCCTAAGGTGTCGTATCATCTAACAACATTGTAACTTGTTCTAAGTCTTAGAATTCTGTACGCTAAGCTAGAATTGGATGCATGGTTTGCTGATTGTTATGGTTGGTAGGCGTACAGAATAGTCTTCGATTGCTTTGTTTGTTTGGAATTTCGGGGGCGAAATTCCTAAGGGGGAGAGAATGTAACGACCCGTATTTTTACGGATCGAAAAGTTCGTCAAATCTGGAGTTTTAGCGTTTTGGGCCATTTCAGATTTTAGGCAAAATTTTGCCTAAGTCCTAAGTCGTTCACGACTTAGCATAAGTCGTGAGTCATATACGACTTAGGAGATAGGAGTTCTGGACGAGTTAGTGATGAGTCTGGGCGAGTTAAGGACTCAAAGGGGTGAGTCGGCGACGACCTAAGGAGATAAGTCGTAGCTGGGCTAGGTTAGTAGGTTGAAGTTAACTCGGCAAGTGTTAAGTCGTAGGTTGTAAGTCGTTGCCGAGTTAAGGGATAGACCACCTAAGGAAGTGACCGACTTATGTTATTATAGACGACTTAAGGTTTTGGGTTAAGTGTTAAGTCGGCTGACGAGTTAAGGTAGTGGTCGACTTAAGACCTGGACGACTTAGGAGGTGGGAGTGTTGACCCAGAGCTTGGAGTTAGGTCGTTAGACGACTTAAGGAAGGCTAGTTGTTGGTTTTGGTTAGGTCGTAGGCGACCTAAGGGGTTAAGTCGTGACCGAGTCATATGTTAGGTCACGCATTCATAAGTCGTTGCCGAGTTAAGTGTTTGTTCGATGAGTCGTATTCCAGTAAGCTGTTGAGTCGTATACTCAAGTTGTCTGATGAGTCGTACTTATGTTGTCTGATGAGTCGTACTCATGTTGTCTGATGAGTCGTACCAGTTATTTTATGAGTCGTAGGTTGAGCTCTTTGTTAAGTCGTATCTTCTGATGAGTCGTAGCCTTTGTGTTGAGTCGGAAGATGCTATAAGTCGTATACGACTTAGGAGATGGCTGCTTTGTCGTGAGTCGTAGACAGATGAGGATTAAGTCGTAGGAGCGTGTGTTGACTCGTAGCTTAGTTAAGCCGTAAGGGGGGTTGTTGAGTCGTGGGGGCTTAAGTCGTAAGTCGGAAACGACTTAGGAGATAGACTAGTTACGACTTAAGGGCAGTTTTCAGCTATAAATAGGAGGGGTTGTTCTCACTTTTTGGGATCCGGATTTTGAAGCGACGAAGTGCTGCCATTTTGAGAGCTCGACTTCTACACTTCTTCACTTCTTTTCTCCACTCTAATCTAGTGCTTCCATCCATCCAAATCGAAGATCAAGATTGAAGATTCAAGAGCTTAAGTTGAAGATCTTCATCTTTTCAAGAGAGATTTCATCGTTTGAAGCGGATTCGTGATAGATCAAGCTTGATCCTTCGCTGTCTAGATCTGAAGCGTGTTGATTTGGGTTTGTTTAGGTGATTTGGTGAGTGGTGATTATCTCTCACACGGATCCAAAGGAGTATATCGGATTGTTGGCTCGATTTGGTGTTAAAATAGAGATTTCCATGCATTTTCTTCATCCTATGTGTAGATCCATATAGATCCATTGTTCATGATGATGTTACATCCATTTTATCATATGTTAACCTATGCAAGTTCATTCATCAAGTTTGTAGAGATATAATCCATGTTTTCATGCTTATTGGACTTTCAACTCTTTAATTACGAAAATGCCATTATTGTTATAATTGTCTACTTAGATCATTTTTGAATGCTTGATTGCTTGGATTGATGTTTGATTTGATTGATTGTTATGAATTAGATGATTGATGATTAGATTTAGATCGAAGGTGATTCAAAAGCTAAGGGAAAGGCTCTTGAATTGGGAAAGCTGCTCGTGGCATATGTAGCGGGATGATGAAGCTCTTATGCATAGATTTGATGATGTGATGATGAGATGAGGCTTTGCGAGGATGTAATGAAGCGAGGCAATCATGTGATGAAGACTTGGTCTAATCCAGACGGGATCATTCCAAGCATGTTGATAACTCGGTGATATGATTCGAGTTGAGGATAATGAATGGATATGAGAATAGTCGTCGAGGAGGATGACTAGGAGGCTTGGATAGCATCGTTGTTGAAGGTTCTAGCATGCTCTAAGCAAGAGTACGTTTGGGCAGATTCGATAGTCCCAACGGCCAACTGTTGATGGTCGAGTACTCTGGGCAGATTCGATAGTCCTAGGCACGGGCTGCGACGACGTGCGGGAGTTATGTCTAGAACCGGGGTTTTCATTAGCCCTTGACGGACGGCTGAAAGAATGTGCCGGTCATTCAATTAACGGTGATATCGAAGCAATGATAACAGTGATAGCCAGAGTCATGGATGTTTGGTTGTATCGTCATTCGGACTCAAGAGCGGTATTTTCGGGGTGCTTATCTGATTTAGGCCTTGGTACTTGGAAAACATCGTCCTTGACTCGAGTGATAGTAGCTTTACCTTAAATTGTATGCTCTGCTATGTTTGCTTCTGCTTAGTGTGTGTCTGGGGGCTATCACTGTAGAATGAGGTTGGAATGGGAGGGTTGTATTCCTATTCCTTTTCCTTTATGCTCTTTTGGTATGTTGTTAGTTAATTTACTGCTCACTAAGACTGTTGTCTGACTCAAGGCTTTATGTTTTTAATTCTTATTGCCTTGGGCTGTTCGTCCATTTTGGGACGGGCAGACTAGGTAGCAGGTGACAGGTGCTGTTCTCTTCTCACGATGCTGATATCGAAGACGAGCTAGAGGGTTGCATATTATCTTCTTATATGTACTGGATATTCCGCTGTTTTGTATTCTCTGAGAGATATGTAGTGAGGCTGGATGTATTGACTATGTGGATGCTTGTATTCAACTATTATGGAGTTTTATATGATGTCATTTTGTTCTGTAAAGCTTCACTATACATATGTTCTATTGTATTTTGTCCATGCGCTGTGAGTAATACGATAGATTCTGTTGTTTTAAATCTTACCTTGACAATCGTCCATGGTCGCCTGGCACACTTTACAGCGCTCTATCTCTAGATTCGGTGCAGGGGTCATGGGCGGTCGTCACAATCCTCGTAATGTAAACCTGTATAAGCTAGGAAATGAGATTTTGAAATCTATAAACAAGGTTTTATAAATAAAGTGAGATGATTACCATTTCATAAATTGGAGATATAAATTCACAGTGAGAATTTATAATGAGATAGGGCAATAGGTTTAAAAAGAAATGGTAGAGTATATTTGTGGAATGTGAAAAGGGTTATGAAAGTGGGAAAGTGGTCAATGTGTTATGAATCGAGAGAGAGATTTATAAAATGAAATTGGTTATATTAGAATTTTAAAAATGTATTTTTATCGAGAAGTTAAGTTTGTTTTTAAAAAAAAGATTTTTAGTTATTAAACTATGCAATTTAAAACTGTTTTAGCATTGAAATATTTCAAAAGATAGTTATTTAAATATTTAAATTGTTTGAAATGAATTCTAAGAATTTTAAACAGATTTTATAAATCGATTAGAATTTTTATAAATGAATTGGAATTAGTTATTGATGTTATTTTAAAGTGCTTGATATTTTTAAATAATTATTTAACCATGATCTTGAAATTTATTATTATTATGTATACATAGAATTTAAAAGTAAGTAATTGGAGTTAATTTATTAATGCTCTTAAGATTGTAAACCGGATTTTATTAAACGGCTGTGATTGTAGAAGTGAAATGTTATAATGGGATTTCTAGAAATTTTAGAGGAATTCTCAAAATAGTTGGACTGGGAACTTAAAATAAAATCTGAATTCGTTAAAGGAGTTATAAACTGTTGGTTGGATTATAAATAAGTATAATTGATAATTTTTGGAAATTGTAAAAAGGAATTAATAGAAATTCCATAGATGTATAAGATAAATAAGGAATATTTCCTAAGTACAGATATTAGAAATGATTTTGGAAAATAAATTTATAATATTTCCCTAAGTATTGAAATTAAAGGTTGGAGATATTTTAGCGACGAAATGATTTTCTTATAGGGATATTTTCCTAAGTAATGAAATACTAAGTTGGACTTGGTAATTATTTCTAAGTATTGGAATGATTCGGAAATATCCTGTTATGGATAAGTTTTTGAAATTGTTTTCAATTATTGAATTACTGGAGGGGATTTGAATATATCTCTTTGTAAAATATTTTGGAATGAAATGTTTGAAAGATTTATAAAATCAGGCCTAGTGACTGCTTATGTGTGTGAATTTGATAGTTAAATAACCGACTATCAAATCTGGCTAAATTCGTTAATCGTTTCGAAGAAACCGGGATTGGATTTAATTATCTGAAACCACTTCGATCCAATTTGTGCGTTATGAATTTTAATACCTTGAGGATAGTAGAGATGGTGATTTTGGAGATTTGGTTTGTTCAAACCTAGAACAACTTATATGGATGAATGCTATCATTGTATCGTTGCCCAGAAGGCAGTGTTAGCATTCCAAGTATGAATGCTATTTAAAAGGTAAAACGTAGCCTTAAGCCTCATCAACCGAGAATGACTAAAACAGGGGAGATGCATAAGGCTAAGTGGGTCGCACCCAAGTAGGGTATGTTATCACTTTTCTAGATACCCTCGGATATATTATATTATAATTATGGATGTGGTTGTGCATGGAAAAGAGAGTGCTCGATTAGGGTGGGAACACCCGGGGTGATAACATATTCGGTACTATCCAGTAAGGGGTAGTCGGTCCTATGTTGGTAGGGATCGTTAGGTACGATCTTTGTACATTTTTCTAGAGATGTACTGTGGTGGGTGGTACCCCAGTAGCCCAGTCATTGTATGGAATCCAATATCCACTACGAGCCTGTACAGTTTTGATTGTGACCAACCATGCTAAAACGTGAGATGCAAGCATTTCAGATATTTTATAGTTTATTTTCTGAAGACACTATTATAATATCAGATGATTTGATATAAAATTATTTTGGTTATCGTAAGATAAAAGCCCGTCGTATTTATGTGTAGCGTGGTCTTACGAGATACCTTTGTTTTTCAAAGGATTTTGATAACAATAATAACTCAAATTTAGTGTGTTTTCTCACGCTGGTTTTTCAGACTGACTCGCGTGTTATTTTATTATAATGCTCGGGTCAGACCGAGTATTACAGATTCAGGTTAAGATGCTATGGAGCTCAAGAGATGAGCTGGAGGAGTCTCAGGCGTATTCCACATACTTGATTATATTCCGCTGTGTGTGTACGCTGTATATTCAGCACTTGTGAGGATAAGTTATTATAATTGTCCATATTGATTGATTGATTGTTGTACTCTGATGATTGTATGTATATTAACAGTTACAGTTCTCTTATATAAAAATCTGTCATTATATATTATATTTTGTTACGCTGCGATTGTGAGATTCTGTGCATTGTTGTTTCTATTTTCTTCTATCGTTTTCTTCTTCACCCCTAATGATTTGTATTTCCATTCAATTTGAGTTGGACATGTGTGATTTATTGTCGACTCAAAGGGTATGGAGATACGGGCCATTACAAATACATTTTGTGTTACTTTGTTCTAAATTAGAATTATACAATATAGAAAATGAAAATAATATTAAAATTTGGTGTTGGAATAAGGATAAAAAAATTACTTCTAAATCTTTCTGTAAATTTTCAAGTTTTCCGAGAACTAAATTAAATTTATTTAAATTTGTTTGGAAAGCAATGTGTTGCCTAAGGCTAAGCTTCGTATGTGATTAATTTTATATATTAATTAAATATTATAGAACTTTTAAAAAAGAAAATATTATCATTGATGAAAAAATGAATTTTTTGCAATATGAACTTGGAAACTATTCTGCATTTATATTATGGCTGTCATGTCACTAAATTCATTCTCTTAAATGTCCTTAGTATATTTGATTTAATGTATCCAATAATGATTTTAGTTGCAAATTATATTAGAATAGCTTTAAATTTGACTTTGCTGGTGATCATAGGTTTTTACTTGATTCTATTTTCACTGTCATATGTTGGTACATTTGGTTTGATAGAAATCAATTTTTTAATAACATCGGTATTTCTTCAGAAAATTTGCTATACACAATTGTGTTGTTTTGTTTTGATTGGATCTCAAATCCTAGTTATAAATAACAATTTTCATTTCAAAGTGTTACTTAAAAAGGTAAAATATGGTATTGATTTCTTTAATTTTTTTAATAATAGGAAAAATAATCATGCACTAAGTATCATTTTAGTAAATGTTTTTACTAATGGCTCATTTGACTCTCTACTATTATTCTGTAACTAATCTAATTCTTAGAGAAACTTTATTTTTGGTGCATCTCTTATCTTTTTACTTTTCACACAAGATTGTATTTAGTTCATTTTGGTTTACCTTCAATTTGGCTTTCACTAAGTATTGATCAGTTTATCAGGTTTAGGCATGATGTTTATTATGGCTAATTTACATTTTTTTAGTTTGTTATAACCATTTAAGTTGTAGTATTATGTTAATTCATCACTTTATTTTTTCCTTTTTTCCTTTTACTATTTATTTTGTACTCTCCTTCACCCAATTTAATCAAATTATGGTTAGTTTTATTATTAGTTTATTTTACTACTACATATATGTATATAAATATTATTTTTATATATATATATACGTTTTGATTGACATTGTTATTGAGTTTTTTTATTGTTAGCGGGTACTATTGTTTGGATGTATATAGATGTGTTGCTGTTTTTTACTGGCTGTGATCGTTAGATAACCATTTTTTCTTAGCTTTTGAAGGTCCATTGTGATTATGCATCATTGATTACCAACAAATGATTAGATTATTTCGATAAGGATTATCTACTTTGATTTTTGAAGTCTTATCAATGTTTAGAGTTAGCTTGTTTTATTCTTTGTATAGTATAGGTTTTTCATTACGGACATTAGTTTATTAGAATGAGGGGAATTTATTTTATTTTCGTTATACGGGAGATTTTTTGCTACCTACTGGGTATGTTGGCAGCTTCATATTTGGTGTAGAAGAAAATATACGAGTGCTCTCCTCCTCGAATAGAGGATCGCTCCTTTTTTTTCAAAACTTACTTAATTAAAAGTTATTTCTAATATTTTTACTTCCACAAATAATTCATATTAGATCCAAAATTCAAGGGACGGATCTGGAAAAATTCCCAAAAATTATTTTCATATTATTTTATCACATATAAAAATTTCATATCAAAATTTTTAAGTTTCACACTTTAAACTACTTATTTTCGAAATTAACCCATTTTCATGTTGGAAAATTCATAGTAAATCAAAAAAGTATGAGAAAATTATGAAATTTGACACTCGTATCTTAAATCACATTTTACATCTCATATCTAAAGTTTAGGATGATTTAAGAATATACATTCAGGATATGAACTAAAGTGTTACGAACTTCGATAGAAAAATATATGCTCATTCATATTATATTACCAATCTATATCCAAGCATTTAGCACAAAAAAATGAGTAAAATGAATCCAAGTTCGAATAAGGTAAACTCGAAATTAGGGATGATATTACTCACAGAAAGTGTGGACCATAAATTGATTTTTCCTCTTTGGAGTGTTTATCCTTCATTTTGATTTTTTTTCTTTAGTTTCTCTTCCTTAGCAATGACTTCCCCTTTTTCCTTTTTTAGTTTGTATATTTTATTAAAGAAAAATGAAAGAATGAATGAATGAATATGGAATTCTATTAATAGGTTTTGGTCACTCCTTGCCTATTAAACCTAATCTTAACTTTCTTTATTTATTCTCATTCTTACTTTTATATATTTCAATTAATTTCTCTTAGTTCGACTTAACTTATCATTTAGGTGTCCAACTGCACTTCATTAATTAAATTTCCATTTGAGTAATTCCCTTATCAATTTCCTTTAACTATTATTTAATTAGTCTCATTATTAGTTGGGATAATATAATTATACACTAAATATGTTGTGTTACAGTCCCCTTTTTTTATAGGAATTTCATCCTCGAAATTCTTAAAATAGTAATGACCACTGCCATCAATAGAAATTGCGCACAAGTGTAGTAATTACACTAGTAAACTACTAATGCAAAATCATCAATATACATTGTACGCACAAGTATTACACAAGTAACCTACTATTGTAAAGTCATCAACATATAATGTACGAACAAGTATGTGTAATACATCAATAACCTAGTAACGTAAACAAATCAGTCTTAATGTATTAGTGCAACTACTAATGCATAATCATATCATAACACATAATATATTAGTACCTCTAATAATTCAAAAAAATAGATAAGAAATCATGCTGCTATTCCATATAGGTCTAAAAAAATTCAGGATGGATATTCTTAATAGTGTCTTATACCTTTCAGGTAATAGAGTTAAGAGCGTGTCATAGGGGCAATTATATAAATGGTTATGTAACTTCACTCTTTAAATAATCTTATTAGAAATAAAGTATGCTTTTGGATTTATTTTCATTTACATGTGTTTTTACATAGAGATATAAATAATGAAAAAAAATACACTAAATGTTTATAAGAAGAAAATCCTAAAGAGAAGTATTTTATCGATCATAGTTATGATGTGTTTGTAACCATGAGTATTGAATTGATATCCAAATATATACTTCTTAAATGTTCCTAGTCAATATGTATTGAGAAAAAGATATTGATACATCCTTCGAGACTAGTGTATGTAATGCTCTTCGTATGATGAATGGTGAATTACTCATGACTGTTAACGGCACCAAGAGATTACATACTCGCGGTTGTTCGAAACAATCATAGAATGTCTTAATGAGAGTCTTTTATAGGTTAATACAACTAAGAAAAAATAGAATATCTCATTATAATGACATGTAGAAGTTTTCAAACTTGAGGGTACTATCAATCTTAAGCAGCTAAGTTATACTTTGATTGTGGCCAATCATATAGCATAATGATCATGTTATGGCCATAAATGGGTACATGTTGAACTACGAAAAGTGAAACATTACTTAAGAGAAGATTCGTCTCATTCATTATAAATGATTAGTATCAGCGTAATTAGTAGTCAAATAAAGTTCAATATTTTTTCTAAAGTAATTTGGTTAACAATGAATGTTATTGAATTGAGCCAAAGACTTTAAAGTGGTTTACAGAATAAGCTAACAGATATAATTAGAGCTATTAAACATACCAAAACCTATATATCCTAATGATATTGTATTGAGGAAATAGAGCATGCAATAAAATATTGCATAAAGTGTAGTCTAATAAAGATTAGAAACTGGATTTCATATAAATGATCAATAAGCCATTAAACTTATGCCCGATATTGTATTTCAGGAAAGTTTGTACAGGATTCAGTATTAAATTATTTAATAAGAAAAGAGTTCATGCCAGAGAGTCAACCCAATGGGTTGTTAGCTAATTTTCATGTTTGACCAATTTAAAATTTATATATATATAAATGTTGTAAATTAATATTAAAATTAATACAGATGTTGTATAAAATTATTGTGGTATTTAATTATTTAGTTAAAGCCTAAAAATTAATCAAAACAATGTTTAATTATTATATATTGATTTAGTTAAGATACACGCTTAATAAATTAATTAAATAATTAGTTTAATAGTCAAATTAATTAGGCCCAAATTTTGGAAAGCCTAGTCTAAGTGGGGACAACCAAAATAGTGGAGAGGAGAGATTGGAGACATGATCTTCAAATCCGAAGAGAATGATGCTAGATATTTGTGATCCAGTTAGCAATAATTAGCCACTCCATTTATTCTCTACATACACAAGCAAACTTTGATAGAGTTAACGGTGTGTCCTAGGGGCAACTATATAATTTGTTATTTAAATTTAACTCTATAAACAATCTTATTCATAATAAAGTATGCTTTTATTTTTATTTTCTATTATATGTGTTGTTATATAGTGATATAAATAATGAATGAAATCCAGTAAATATATATAAGCAGAAAATCCTTAGGAGAGGTGTTTAATCCATTATAGTTAAAAGGTGTTCGTAACTATGAGTATTAAATCAATATGTACAAATACACTAATTCCTTAAATGGTCATGGTCAAGATGTATAGAGAAAAGGATATTGATACATCCATTGAAACTAGTGTATGTAATGCTCTCCAAATAATGGACAACGATTTACTGATAACCATTGGTGGCACTAAGGGGTTACGCGCTTGTGATTGTTTGGAATAATTACATAATGACTCGATGAGAGTCTTCTATAGAGTAATAATCCTAAGTCAAAATAAATGATCTCATTGTAATGACATCTTATAATCCTTTGGCTTGAGGGTGCTATCGATCTTGACTAGCTAAGCTGTACTTTAATTATAGTTAAACAATTGTTATGGCAACCTTATTACGACCATAGTTGGATATAGCGAAATACTATCCAAGAGATGATTTGTCTCTTTCGTTGTAGAAGATTAGTATCGCCATAATTGGTATTTGACTTGAAATACAAATATCCGACCAGAGTAAATTAGTTGATCAATAAATGTTATCCAATTGAACTAAGGACTTTAAATTCATCTACGCATTTAAATAGGGATATTACTTGAGTTTTAGACCTTAGACTAAACTCAAGATATCTAAGTGATATATTGATGGCTAGAATTTTGAAGAGTTGAATGTTTATTTATGTTTGGAAATATTCTTCATGCTCTATATTAATTTGATCTAAAAAAGATCAAAAAAATGTATAAATAAATATATGTCCATTTTTTGTTTTTGTTTTTCTAACTTTTGAAAACAAAAAAGTATCATTTGCATGTATATCGCGTTGTTTTTTTGGAATTTTCCAATGTAATAGGATTTATTCATGATCTAGAAAACTACAGACTAACCATGTAAAAAGGTACATAAAATTATAAGATATATAAGCATAAAGAAATAAATAAGAAATGAAAAATAAAATTTGACTATATCAAGTTTTCATTGTACCTCCTCTAGGGTAACATGGATTTCAATTTTCTTAAAATTATAGCTTTCCTTCTCCAAAAGTTTCAACCGCCATTATGAAAAATGGATTTAAATTTTTCTTTCAAATTGTTAGAATCTGTAGTATAGGAATAACAAAGCATATTCGATCAAACATGGTTATTTCATGGCAAACACTACCCTAGAAGCAAAATTCAGTATGACTAAGGTGTAATAACTAATACATCTGCTTCCCAAGGTTAACATAGCGATCCGTCAAACTTGTGTACTCAAGGTTGAAAGATTTGAAGAACTATAGAAATTATTGCTTAGGAGTTTTTTAGAGGATGATTTTGTCTTTGAATATAAATTTGAAAAGAAAGAAATGAGAGTTTGTTAAGTGTATTTTCTCTCAAATAAGAAAGAATGAGCATGAAAATGAGACAATGAATTGAATTAATGGCGACCCAGCATTATAACTTCTTCTCTTTCATACTTCATTCCTTTCTCCTCATCCTTCACATCCGCTCTCATGCTTAAGCCTTACGTGGCCAACCAAATCAAAGCTCTTCCTTCCTATCCCGTTCTAAACATGCTTTCGCCCCCCAAATTAAAGGGATCTACAAAAAGAAGGATTTTCAAAAATGTTACAGATGTGGGGGATCATCTCATCTAGAGATAACTTATTGCGGTTTATTAGGCATTTCGAGTGCAAAAACTTTGGTCATAAATGCTTCTCATACCTTCCTAAAATCGACTAGATCATTTCGCCAAAATTAGGTAGATTCTCTTTCTAAGGGCAACCATGATATTTATTTCACACTCAAAAGTTTGAAATCGAAGAGGCTTATGCTAGATCTTCTATAGCAAAAAAAGGCTATTTTCCAAAAGGTCGAGATAAGGTTTCCAAGGGCAACCATAATCGCTATTGATTTTTTGATATTCCTCAATGTCGAGATGAGATTAGGACAAAGACCATGAGTTTGGAGTTATATATGGTTCAACTGATAAAATTTTATCCATCACTTACGGGTTTATGATTTCTATAAATATTGTTATATTTTAATTTATATCTTTTAAATCTATTATTGTTTTCAAAAATATATTTATATTTCTTATAACTGTAATAACTCTTATTAATTTACTTATACACACACACACACATATATTTCAATATATATATTACATTGATTATTATATATGTGTTTTTATTTTTGTATGATGATAAATTTGAATAAATAGATTAGTAATACCATCTGGTATGGGACTTCAGTAATACCTTTTCAGTTATTCTTCAGACTTATTTCATAGAAAATATATAGTGTGGACTGAGTGTATTTTATGAGCGATGAATAAAAATTCGAATAACATATAGTGGTATGGGACGGCGCTATGTTAATTTTTTGGTTATTCATTGCAAGTAATTATTATTCAAACGGGGATTCCTCTTTTGTATGTGATATACTCGCTATAGTGAATATACTAGAGCCATGAGTTGATCGATTTGTGGAGCCGTTTATCGGCATATGATTGGAGCTATGTGTTGGTTACAAAATATGAGTACTATGAATCTATCCTTATCCTACTTCCTTTATGTTTTGGGAGTGAACCAGATTAACTACTACCCACCCTGGCAGCCTGATTGTGGGGTTGCTCCTTGAATCTGTGACACCCTTATACTATTTAGTTGTGAGCAGTTGTTGAATGTATGCCCCTATGTCACATAGGCCACCAATCAGTTACCATAGGGGCACATGTCGGGTCGTGAACAAAGAGTCCTCGTGTTGTCAAGCACATTGGTAGATCATTGTCATGATATCGAGGGGGAGGTAACCGATGAGTGTAGGAGTCATGTCAAATAGACACATATGTGGCTCCTGAAGGTAGCAGACATGTTGTCAGTCTTCCATCTGGTTCCAATGTGTGGGGGGTAGCTAGGAATATACTATTGATATTCTCTTGACGATGAGTATGACTATACTAGAGATCGTGAGTCTAAAGTGTAGTTAATTCTCATATATCCGTACTAGGTTTTTTGATATGATATTTTCTATAATAAGAAAATATGGTTTGATATTATACATACATATAGAATTAGAGTTACTCACATATATCACTATGGATTATATTAAGATCACTATATCACCTTTGAGTTTGATTTAGACATAGTTTGACCCGTGTGTTTTATACTCGAGCTAGTCCGAGATCTTGCCAGTTCAGGTGCTATGTAGATGACTGGGCATACTTCGGCATTTTAGGGAGGCTAGTAGTAGATATAGGATGATACATACCCTATACGTTTTTGTAGCCTTATTGATGTATTAGTTGTTGTATGTGTATTGTACAGAGCACTAGAAACTATCATTTTGTAGCCCTGGACTATGTATTTTGTTATGTATTATATTTTATCTATTGCGTTGTAACTACGAGTACTCTGATATTATTATATGATTATGTATTATTATGTTCTGATAGCACATGTTTTTATTGCTTCTAGGACCGGGTACATTTATGGCAAGTAGTTTATGATATTTAATATGAATCTATGTTAGTCCAAGGGAATATTCATGTATGTACCCTATGCCATTTCATTTATCTATATTATCTGACGGTATTACTCTATAATGCTCTTGGATAGTATGGGTATAGAGGTGGGGGAGTTTCATCTAGTATAACATCTAACACAACTAGATCCTTATTACAATCAATCTATTGAATGCATGATCTGACATCATGTTTTGTTTGCCTATTTCGATTGACCTAATTTTATCGAGATTCCAGATATTAAAAATCATGACCTTTCACTATATAACATTTATATGTGATCAAATTTGGATCAGATATCCATATTCTTGTATTTTATAAGAGCATAAAACTTATAGAAGACAACATACAATCCTGAGCAAATAAAACCTTTATTTATCAACACTCGAAATTATTTAGTAGTTGTATAATTTGGCTCTTGCATGAGCCTTGAATTGATGACATGCCAAAGATTTATTGATAAGTATATATATTTTATATTTCTACGTCAACCTTAATTAGTTCATTTGTATATTATAATTGATATATATTTTGTTAATTATATTAGTTGCATAAATTTATCAAAGTAGATTATTTTAACTTTATAGAACATATATTATTACAATATTAGAAAGGTTAAATGTATTTATTTCATTTTTCTAATAAGGCCCCAACTAGATTTTATGTTTCTCAGAACCCTAAAATGAAATAAAGAAATTTTTTGACTTCTCTAATAGGTGTTAGGACTCTTTTGCCTTGGGATTCTGACCTATAGGAATATCAATAGACATTCATATTCATTCTTTAATTACAATTTAATAATTAAAAATGTAGAAAATTATAATTTTAGGAAAATTAGAAATATAAAGAAATAGTCGACCGAGTCCATCACTCAGTCGACAGAACAAGTCGACTGAAACACTAAAGGAGTCGACTGAATTTGGGTATTTCTTTCGGGTTTGAATTTTACACTGGTTTAGTCGACTAAATATCATTCTCAGTCGAATGAACTATGATTTAGTGAACTACATTCCATTCTTAATCAATTGAATTACTGAAAGACATAAAAATGACTTTTATAAATACTTCCATTCATTCTACTAGTGTTTCTTCCTTTGTTATGTTTATTAACTCCCTATTTCTCATACTCTAACTATACTCTAATCACATATAATCATTTACATCAATGAAGCACAATTCACAAATATAAAAGAGTGATCATTACTCCATCAATGTAAAAACTTAATCACTTAAGCAATGATCATTGGTCTATGATCATTCTATCAAGTTGGACATAGTAGTGAGTAGAAGAACTCACCTTGAATTGAAGGTCATGCTAGCTTTTCCTTTCTCCTTTCTTTCCTCTTCTTGCCTTCTCTACAAGAATTCTTCAATTCAATTTCGATGATCAACCTTGTGCTTCACTTAATTATTTGGTGTAGATAGTTGTCTAGAAACTTGTATTTACTGTAGGGATTTATAGGATTTTATGTAAATTTATTTTAGTTTTCAAAGTGGTATAGTGTTGGTAGGAAATTCAAATTTTCCATGATGATGAAATGAGGAGTTGGGTTTTTGTGTGTATGTGTGTGTCCATATATGTGTGTATGTATATATATATATATGTGTGTGTGTATGTATATATATGGACGTGAAACCTATATATTCTAGAAATCTTTACAGTCCATTTCATTAAACAATATTCACATTTTGGTTTAGGTTAAACTAACTTGGGTTAAGTGATATTTGGGCCTTTCATAGTTACTAATTTCCTTTTCTTTCTTAGCCTTTCATGAAAACAAGTTTCTACACAACTTTAGCTCACATTATTTTACATTTGGGTTTGGGCTTATGTATCGTTGGGTCTTATTTTCATTTCTTCTTCTTTCTTTCTTTTCTTTATAAATTCATTTCTAAATAAACTTTCAACTCTTTTAATAATATAAAATCCTTTATAACATCAATATAAAATTTTAACATATTTATTTCAAATATCATTTTCTATAAAAAAAATTATCAATTCATTCCAAACAATTAATTCATAATTTCATATTTTAAAATAACTAAATGGATTATCAAATCAATATTTTTTTCAAATTAAATTCTTATTATTTTATTAAAAAAAATTCCATTAAATTCCTAGATCATTCCTTTAATTACATGTTGATTAATTTAAAACACATTTACAACATTAACTGTTATTATTTATCATTAATCAATTGCTTCTTGACAACGGGTTGTTGCAGATCTTCCCCATTAAGAAAATTACATCATCGCAATTCCTACGTAGGTAGAATCTATAACTAATTAGATAAACTCTAGCTCTATACGCCATTAATTAATATAAATAAGAACCAAATTACATACGTGACTCATGTGCTTTAATAAATAACTCAGGATAAGATCATTCAATTTGTTGCCGAGTCTCCTAGTCTAATGGATTATCAGACCATTTCACCTTTACCAAAGGAAATTTTTATTCTTAAGCTATCGAATTTCTGAATCAACTATCCAAATAGGAAGTTGCACATAACACATATTTGGAGATATATCGAGCTCTTGTATCTCTCTTGGCTCTACCATAGTTTTCGAACCACGTAGACACTTCCTTAGCTGACATACATGAAAAACATCATGTGCTCCTGCAAATTTTTCTAGAGGTGCTACCCTATAAGCAACTCCCCCAACCTGTTAGATAATTGGATATGGGCCAATATAACAAGGCACTAGCTTCCTAAATTTACTAAACCTCATAATTCATTTAAGAGGTGATATCTTTACATATACAAGATCTCCAACTTCAAATGTTATTTCCTTCCTTCTTCGATCAGCAAAAGATTGTTGATGATCCTGAGCTTCTTTCATTTTTGGCCTAATCGTCTCGGTCTTTTCTGATGCCTTTCTAATCGAATCAGGCCCCTAAATAAACTTATCTCTGATTTCCAACCAGTAAAAAGGTAATCGACAGGACCTTCCATACAGAGTTTCAAATGAGCCATTCCAATGCTTGACTGATAGCTATTGTTATAAGTAGATTCAACTAAACAAAGGTGATCTTCCCAATTACCACCAAAGTCAAGCATACAAGCTCAAAATAAGTCTTTAAGAATCTAATTGACCTATTTTGGTTGCCCATCCATCTATGGGTTACATGCAGTACTAAAATTCAGCTTCGTTCCTAAAGTTGATTGAAACTTCTCTAGAATCTACTAGTAAATAGGGGATCACGATTGAAAATGATAGAACTAAGCACTCTATGAAGTCTAACCACTTCTTTCATATATTTCTTTGCCAAATATGGTGTGGTTCTGTCAGACTTCACTGGTATGAAATGAGCCGATTTAGTCAATCGATCATCTATCACTCATATACTATCGTGACTGCTTCATGAACGAGGTGACCCATCGATGAAATCCACAGACACCTGAATACACAAAACATTTCCATAGGAATTCATATAAATAGACTATTTATCTGATACTGAATTCACTCATACCTTATCCCCTTTCCATTGAGTAACTTGCAGTGGTTGAAGTAATCCACTGGGTTTCTGATGTTCAGCTTTTACCAGCTAACAGATGTTACATTCTTTTACATATCTTCCAATATCACATTTCATTCCTTCCCAATAGCAGAGATGTTTTATATACATATACATTTTACTACCACCTAGGTGAATGGTATAATGTAATCGATGACATCATCCATTACTTCTTTATGAAGGCCATCTATATCAGAGACTACTAATATATTTCTCTTCTATAAACAACCATGTGAATCAAGAGAATACTTATCCAAATCTTCACCCTCATCTCCACTTTCCAATGTCTGAATTAGTTTAAGTATTGCTTCATCTTTTCTTTGAACTTCAACAATCTAATCAACTAAAGATGGCCTAGTGAGAAAACTCGTCAACATTGCTCCCGGATTCTTATAGAATCTTTAGCTCGAATTTCACACATAAAAAGTGTCTCAAGATCCTTCCGTTCAGCAATCACCATCAAAACTATTGCTTGATGCTTCCTACTTAGTGCATCTGCTACACGATTACCCTTTCTAGGCTTATATAGTATCTCGGAATCATATGCTGCTAGAAATTCCATCCACCGCTGTTGTCTCATATTAAGATATTTCTGGATGAACAAGTACTTCAACGACTTATGATCTGCATATAATACAAATCATTCACTAAGCAAATAGTGATGCCAAACCTTCAATGCGAAGACCATAGCTGCTAGTTCCAAGTCATGGATGGGATATCTAATCTCATTAGGTCTTAGTTGCCTCGAGGCATACGCTGCTACCTTTCCTTTTTACATAAGTACTGCTCCTAATCCAAAACCACACATATCTATATAGACTTCTAGGTCCAGGTCGCCTTAAGGTACTATTAGCACTAGTGCATTTATGAGTAACTCCTTTAGTTTTTGATAGACTTCCTCACATTTACCTGTCTATTGCAACTTAACCCCTTTCTTGGTTAGGTTAGTCAGAGGTTGTACAATCTTCGAAAAATCCTTAATAAATCATCGATAATATTCGGCTAACCCCAAGATATTGATGATCTTCGAAACTTCTTAGGACGGTTCCAATTCTGAATAGCCTCTATCTTAGCTGGGTCTACAGAAGTTCCTTTTTCTGAAACAACATGGCCTAAGAATTTAACTTGCTTCTACCAGAAGTGGCACTTGGAGAGTTTAGCCTTCAGCTTTTTCTGCCTCAATGTCTCTAAAACAATTATGAGGTGCTTTTCATGCTCTTCCTTGGATATAGAATAAACTAAGATATCATGGATGAAAGCCAAGACGAACTTATCCAAATATTCTTAGAAGATTCTATTCATCAGGTCCACAAAATAAGCTGGAGTGTTAGTTAAACCCAATGGCATAATCCATATCTATTCCTGAATGCGGGTAGTGGAATGCTATCTTCAGCTATCCTGAGCCGATGGAATCCTATAGCTAGGTCCAGTTGAGAAAAGATCCTAGCTTCACTCAACTAATCGAACCAATCATTGATTCGAGGAAAGGGGTACTAATTTTTAATAGTCAGCTCATTCAGCTTCCTATAATCGAGACACACCATGGTGTGATCCATCAGACTTCTTTACAAATACCGTCGCAGCTCCCTAGGGTAAACTGCTCGATCTAATAAAGTGCTTCGACTCGAATTCTGCCAATTGTTTCTTAAGCTCCTCATTTTCCTTCGCAGACACTCTTGTCGGAGGTCGATTTATATGTTGAGCTCCAGGAACAAGATCAATTCGAAACTCGATTGCATGCTTTGGAGGAAGATCTATAATAGGCTCGAACACATCTAGGTATTCTTTAACCATGGGAATTTTAGCAATATCATCTACATCTTTCGCCATAAGAGCAAATAATATCCTTCGAGATATTCATCAATATCCCTAGATACTAAACTAACTCGATTAGTGGAATCTGAATGGCTTAAGGTAACGACTTTCTCAAGATAATAGAGGTGAGCCTCATAACGGTTAAGCCAATCCATTCCCAGAATTATTCCAAAACCTAAATATTCGAAAACATGCAAATCACAATAAAAGGATAAGTCACATAATACCAATTCCATATCCTTACACATTAACCCAAGGGTTATGTATCCTTCGATAGGATTAGCAATCCTTAGTGATGTAACCAAGCACACAACTTCTAAAGTAAGTTAATCAACTAGTTATTTTGATATGAAAGAATGAGATGCTCCCGTATCGAAAAGAACTCTTATAAGAATTCCTATGAAATAAATCATACCTTCCAAAATAGTAGGAGCTTTCCTTTTAGCCTAAGAAGTATTGTCAGCTGCCTCTATATCATTTAGCTTCCCAGTCTTCTTACTGGTAACAGGACAAGGGTAGCTGAGATGTCCTTATTACAAATCTTGCACTTCTTGTGATCTGGAGAAGGACGCAACTTGGTGCACTCTCTAGAATAATGCCCATTCTCTCCACAGTTGAAGCATTTGAACATGTCTCTACCACGAGCCTTGTATTCTGGCATTTAGTTTTCTCCTACTTCTTGCCATGAAATCTAGTCTTCTACCTTCTTAAAGGGAATCTTCACTTTTACCCAACAACTGATTGATCTTTTGCTCATTCTTAGTGCTCTCTTTCTCCTCTTATTCCAACCCCACTGCAGTGTCCATGAGTTTCTCAAATGTAACCTCTACCTGAGGTAGAAGAGCCTTCCTTAACGATTTCTTCAATCTGTACACAGAATTCTGATTCTCCTTAAGTGGTGTATTAATAAGATCGGTATCATAATTGGACAATGACTCAAATGTGGTGACATATTCTGCTACAACCATACGCCCTTTCTTGAGATCTATGAATTTCCTAGACATAGCTGCCTTCTCAGCTTTCGGAAGAAATTTCAGCTCAAAGCGTTCCTTGAATTCATCCCAATTCAGCTCCGCTTCAATGGTCTTTGCAACTAATAGCTCATACCAATCCAAAGCTCTTTCTTGAAGCTGACTTGAAGGAATTAGGACTTTCTTCTAGTTGGTTATGCCCATGCCTGTGAAGATAGGTTCACACATCTTTAGCCAAGCTTACACTCCCATCACTCCCTCTGTTCCCTTAAAGGTCTTTCCTCCAAGGCTTGTGTAGTTGTTGCACAATCCATCAAAATTAAATCGGAGCGTATGGGGATTCGGAGTGGTGGAAGTTCTTGACTGCTAGATGCTCCTTACTAATTCCATGATGTGCTCCATTGTCATATAGACTCCCCTAGATTCACTAGATTGATCTGGGTCTGCACGACCAGCTCGTGGTCTAGCCATATCTCACTACTACAAGGAGTGAGATTCAAATTAAAATAAAGAGAAAATAATATATCGAAACACACAAATAAAAAATATACACCTAGATGACTACACCCAATAATCATCATGTACCTAAATAATATATTTAAGTTATCTACCCAATTCCCAAAGGACAAGGCCTCCAAAGTCATCTAGGCCACTGCTCATGTCTCCTTGTGACCTGTATTGTTCTAACCTAGCTCCGATACCAAATGAAACACCCCCACCTCTATATCCATACTATCCAAGAGCATTACAAAGTAGTACTATCGGATAATATGGAGAATCAGTCGATATGGGGTACACACGTGAATATTCCCATGGACTAACATCGGTATATATTAAATATCATAAACTACTTAACATAAATGTACACGGTCTCAGTACAAGCAATATACACGTGTGCTACCAGGATAGAACAATACATAATCATAGAACAATATCATACTACTCATAGTCACAACGCTATAGATAAAATATAATACATAACATAATACATAGTGCAGGGCTACAAAATGATAGTTTATAGCTGTGACGACCTGCCTTTCATTCCACAGAAAGACGCATCATCATTAAGAAAGAAATGGATAGAAAAGAGAAAAGATAGGAAAGAAAGAACTAAACAATATCAGAATCTCACAGCGGAACGAAAAAATTATATTACATCACATAAGTTATTACACAATAGACAACATCTATCAGAGTCACACAGCTTATACATCACATTAGACTATCATACAACTCAAAATACAACGCAGAGCTATTAACACAGCGGAACACAATATCTATATACGCTGAAGCCTCCTGCTCCAAGTCTCCTCCAGAATTCGTCAAAGCTAACCTGAATCCCTTGACTACTCATAAAAATTTGAGTACCCAAGAGTTAAGAAAACAGAAAATAACTCCGGGTCAGACATGGGTCTGGTGTGAGTAAACGGGTTAAGGTTGTTAACTTTGAAAATCATTTGAAAATAAAGGTATCTCGTAAGACTCTCCACAAATAAACACGGACAAGTTTTTCCCTTACGATAACCAAAACATTAATAGGAAATCCGATTATATTATAATAGTGTCTAGGGTTTTCAAATAAATATTCACATAGCCGAAATTGTTACATTATTAAATTCCAGCATACATAGGTATAAATCAAACTCGAAGGGCATTTATTAGAGATTGGATTCCATACAATGGCAGGGCTACTGGGGTACCGCCCGTCACAGTACGTAGTCTAGATCACCGTCCCAAGGATCCACCCTGATCCCCTGCATCACAAGACCAGAGCTACCCCTTACTGGATAGTTCGAATAAGATCACCCAGCGGTTGGGATCAGCAACCGCCCACACAGTCGAAAAAAAGGGACATCTACACAGGGATGACCTTACCCTAATTGGTTGCTAGCCACTTAGCCTTATGCGCACCTCCCCTGTTTAAGCCATTCCCGGTTGATGAGGCTCGAGGTTAAGCATTACCTTTTTAGAACACATCTCACTTAGAACGCTCATCGTCCTCCTGACGATGTTCTGAAAGCATCCATCCATACAAGTCCGTTCCCGGTCCGAACGGAACCGAAAGCACTATTCCTACTACATCCATTTTGGAATCACCCTCAAGATTAGTAGCAATTAGCCCTTGCACTTCACTGCTCCATCTTCGACCCCAAGCTCTTGTCTTCTACACGAAAACGTTCAAACCGGATCGAAGTGGTTTTCGGGAAATAAATCCCGATCCCGGTCTCTTCGAAACGATCAGCGCACTGGCCAATATTGATAGCCAGTTATTTAACTATCAAATAACATTCACAAACATCCATCAAACATTAATAATTTCCCAAATTATTATTTAATTCAAAATATCTTCGCAAGATATTTTTCTACAATTCAACCCTTTGAAAATAGTTTTCAAATCACTTTCCTCTCGTGGAATAAATTCCAAATATTGTTTATTTCCACTGAAATCACCAAGTCTAAATACCTTTAGATTTTTAAAATAATTTAAATTACTTTATCCAAAATATATACTTAAAACACTTAAATAAAACTATTTTAAACACTTTATTTAAAATACTAACTATGAAATTTTCTAAAAATTCTCAAGTAAAACATAAACCAAACAATTTTGAAATAAAAATAAAAATTATGAAATTCTATACAAGTTTCAAATAAAAACTTAGCCTACTATCTTTAAAATAAAACTACTTAATAAAATATAAATATTAATAATTATCTTTTTAAATCATAATACCAAATAACTTCTTTTTTATTTTTTAAATTATTACTACTATAACTAAATTAATAAATATTTACCTGTAAAATTTTAAATAACTTCAATAATAATTTCTCAAAAACATTATTTTAAAACAACTTTAAATTTTTTAACTTATACTTAAAAATCTGCTTTGAAAACGTACTTGGCTATTCAGAGAAATACACTATCCTTTCACACCATTTAAAAATAAACCACTATTTATTTTTAAAACAAATTACCCATTCCTCTATAAATTCCCATCGTGAATTTGTACTTCCAAATATCCACTGATATCTTATTTCACTTTATAAACCCAGTTTATAAATTCCATAGTCTCATTCTCCTTTTAAAAACATAGTTTCAAACACTAAATCGATTTCCAAAATCAACTCCATTTAAAATAAATTCCTTTACTTACTCAAATTTATTTTAAAATCCATTAATTCCATTAATTCTAGATTTAACTTCTTTATTATGATTTAAAATCTTATTTAAACTGAAAATACCAATTTCATAAAAATTTCTTTTATTTCTTCCTAAACCATTTAAATTCTGAATTTAAAAATAAATCTTTTATTCCTTTAATTAATATCACTTAAGTCTTAAAATTCATTTATTCCCATTTATTCACAAATCTCCTTTCTCATACTTGGAATTTATTTATTAGAATTTAAAAATCAACTTTTATCCTTTTCCACTTCATTTATCCAAACCTCTATAATTATTTACTTAAGAATTCTCCTTTTATTTCCCTTCAAAAATCCAATCTATATATATTTGATAACTCGGTATATCCAATATATTCAATCAAACCATAACATCCAATATTTTCAGTTACCAATATAATTTATCACAAATTATCAAATAATCATATCACTGAATATCAGAACAATCTAAATAATTTTGAGGAATCCAGTTGGATCCCTCCAACCTGTTTCCCTGCATCCACAGATGTTAGCATAACAATTTAAAATACCAATTCCACTTTGAGGTGGAATATCGCGGTATATGGGTTTATATAATATCATTCGCTATTATGCGGCGCATAGGGTCTCATTTTCTATATAATGCGGGAAATCAATCACTCCAACATATATATATACTACTATATAATATCACATCACCAATTCAAACAATCAATCAATAATTTAAATTTAACTATTTAAACTTAATGGTATTCCGAAAGAGTGAGATTATGTGTATATATATTATAATAATTTGAAAGCATATCTTTATTAAATTCAAACCAAAGACTTCCTATTCACAATGTACATATATATATATACATTATAATTTGAAAACATTTTTTTATTAGCTTTGAAAAGACAAATTTGCCAATTTAAATAATTATAAAAGAAGATTATTAAACCAATATTGCTAATACAAATTATTATAAATGAAGATTATCAAATTGCTATTGCCCAAAAATTCCGGGTCATCACAATAGCCCTCTGTACAATACACATACAACAACTAATACATCAATGAGTCTACAAAAATGTATAGGGTATGTATCATCCTATATCTATGACTAGCCTCCCCAAAATGCCACAGTATGCCCAATCATCTACATAGTACCTGAACCTACAAGATCTTAAACTGAACCGAGTATAAAACACATGGGTCAGGCTATGTTGAATCAAACACAAAAGTGATATGGTTATCATAATATAATCCATAGTGATATATGTAACTCAAATTCCATATGTATGTATAATATCAAACCATATTTTCTTATTATAGAAAATATCACATCAAAAAGCCAAGTATGGATATACAGAACTGACTACACCTTAGACTCACTATCTCAAGTATAGTCATACTCATCATCATAGGAATATAATTAGTATATGCCTATTTATGACACGCACGCACCAAAATTAGATGGGAGACTGATAGCATATCTGCTAGCTCCAGGATCCACACATATGCATATCTGGCACAACTTCAACGGTCATTGGTTACCTCCATCTCGATATCGTGACAACGATCCATCAATGTGCTGGACAATGCGAGGACTCTTTGAACATGACTCGACACATGCCCCTATGGTAACTGACTATTGGCCTATGTGACACAGGGGCATACACTCAATAACTGCTCAAAACTAAATAGTGACCTTGCAATCAAGCTAACAGGTGAATACTGGCCAATCTGGATCACTCCTGAAACATAAAGGAAGCTGGATAAGGATAGATAGACACATAGTACTCATATTTGATAGCCAACATATAGCTCCACTCATATGCCGATAAATGGCTCCATATATAGGTCAACTCATGGCTATAGTGTACTCACCATAGCGAGTATATCACATACACAAGAGGAATCCCTGTTTGAATGATATTTACTTGTAATGAATAACCAAACAAATAACATAGCGGCATCACACATGATCGCATTTTATTCGAATGTTTATTTTCATAAAATACACTCAGTCCACACTATATATTTTCTATGCAACAAGTCCGAATAATAACTAGAAAACATATTACCGAAAGTCCCATACCAGATGGTTTTACTAATTTAGTTATTCAAACTTCTCATCACATCAAAATAAAAACACATATAATAATCAATGTAATATATATATATATATATTGAAATATGTGTGTGTGTAAGTGAATTTATAAGAGTTATTATAGTTATAGGAAATAAAAATAAAAATATAATTTTAAAAACTATAATAGATTTATAGAATAAAAGAAATATATTAAATTTTAGCAATATTTATATAAATATTTAAATAAATTCTAAACCTCACAAATGGCTTTTAGAAAGTTATTAACATAATATAATATAGACATCCATATTCATTCTTTAATTACAATTTAATAATTAAAAATATAGACAAATATAATTTCAGGAAAATCAGAAATACAAAGAAATAGTCCCCTAATTTCACCACTCAGTTGACTGAACAAGTAGACTGAAACCCCAAAGGAGTCGACTGAATTTGGGTATTTCTCTCAGGTTTGAATTTTAAACTGGTTTAGTCGACTTAATATCATTCTTCATCGATTGATTTAGTCAACTGAATTGCTGAAAGTCATAAAAATGTCTTTTACGAATACTTCCATTCAATCTACTAGAGTTTCTTCCTTTGATAGTGTTTATTAACTCCCTATTTCTAATACTCCAACTGTACTATAATCATATATAATCATTTATATCAATGAAGCATAACTCGTAAATATAAAAGAGCGATCAGTATACCATCAATGTAAAAACTTGACCACTTAAGCAATTGATCATTGATCTATGATCATTCTATCAAGATGGACATAGTAGTGAGTAGAAGAACTTAGAATTGAAGATCACGCTAGCTTTTCCTTTCTCCTTTCTTCCCTCTTCTTACCTTCTCTACACGAATTCTTCAATTCAATTTGGACGATCAACCTTGTGCTTCACTTGATTATTTGTTGTAGATAGTTGTCTAGAAGCTCATATTTAATTGTAGAGATTTATAAAATTTTCTATGAATTTATTTTAGTTTTCAAAGGGGTAGAGTGTTGGTGGGAATTTCCAATTTTCCATGATAATAAAATGAGGAGTTTGTTTTTTTATGTACGGAGGTGAAAGCTATAGATTTTTGAAATCTCTACAGTCCATCTCATCAAACAATATTCACATTTTGGTTTGGGTTAAACTAACTTGGGCTAAGTGATATCTAGGCCTTTCATAATTACCAATTTCTTTTTCTTTCTTAGCCTTTCATGAAAACAAGTTTCTATAAACTTCTAGCCCATATCATTTTACATGAAATATGTTTTGGGTTTGGACTTATGTATTGTTGGGCCTTGTTTTTATTGTTTCTTCTTTCTTTCTTTTCTTTATAAATTCATTTCTAAATAAACTTTAAACTCTTTTAATATTATAAAATCCTTTCTAACATCAAAATAACTTTTAACATGATTATTTCAAATACCATTTTCTATAAAAATTTGTTATATTAATTCATTCCAAACAATTATTTCATAATTTCATATTTTAAAATAACTAAACAGATAATCAAATCAATATTCTTTTCAAATTAAATTCTTTTTCCATTAAATTCCCAATTCATTCCTTTAATTACATACTGATTAATTTAAAACCCATTTCTTTAATTACATATTAAAACACAAAAATTTATTTTCGAAAATTATTTATTTAATGTTTATTAATTTCCGAATGGAAATTTAATTGCAATAAATATTTTAAAAAACAAATTTTCACCATGAGCATTATTAATGTGTGTGTGTGTATTATATATATATATTTCATTTATGTATTAATATATATATGTATATGTTTATTAGTAAATTATTCATAAGCATATATATATTATATGTTTAAAAAAAATTAAATTTTGTTTTCAAATTTTATAATAGAACAAATAAATAAATTTTTAATATTTTATATAAAATAATTTTACATTTATTTACATTTAGATATATATATATATAATTATGTATATATATATATATATGTTATAAATTCCTTAGGGGTTTGTGCGTGTATTTGTAGTACTCTGTATATATGACCTTAAGCACATAAGCATACATTTGGATAATATATTTGTATACTAGAGGGTCTAACTTATCTGTTGTGGTGTAAATCCCAGCATTTATACATGGACGACCTTACATGATTTACTATGTTACACATCCACAAACACATATATATGTATATGATACATGTATATATAATACAATAATAATTACATAATATAAAACTATGTTATAAATTCAAGTAAAATAATGATTCTATTCAAAAGAAAATTAGAAATGATCTAAATGAATTAGACTTTATAGACCTAATAAAGATCCAAAATGGCAAAAAAAATTAAAATTCTCTCATTTCTTCCACTGTGGGCTGGCCAAGATCCATCAATGGAACCGGAGCCCAATAACCTATGTAGTCTAAATTAGTTATGTTAAGCTTAACTAACTAAGTGCACAATCCAGATAGTAGGGTATCTAGAAAGGTAGAACCAAAGGACTGTGCTTGGGTAATCAAGTACTCTGCCTTACCTGCCTACCGACCTGGCCTGAACAACTATATGAGCTCAAAAGTTGCCCCTAATATAAAAAAACCCAATTAAACTGGGCCTTGGGCTAATTTTTAAAATTGCTTGAAAAAATATATAAAAATATATGAATTTAAATTTAAAAGTTAAATTTAAAATAAGACATACATATATTTTAAAATTTATAATATTATAAATAATTACAAAATGTTTGAAAATTAATAAATATATACAGGTATTATATATTGTGATATATGTTACGTTGTTTTAAAATGTTAAAATAACACAAGTATACATATATGTATATATAATGAATTTCAAAATTAATATAATTTAATTAAAATTGTTTAATTAAATAAATTAATTAAAGGTTAATTAATTAAATGATATACACATATATATGATATATGTTTCATACAATAAAGATTATATATTATATAATACATATTTCTATATAAATGTTATATTAGAATAATATAAAATTAATTAATTAATTAAAATTAACTGAATAACATTTAATTAATATAAGGTTATACATATAATTGTTATATAAGCAAATTAAAATATAAAAGTTATATATAATAAAAAATATATAATATGAATGTATAAATTAAAAGTGGAATATTAAGAAACCCTAAATAGATTTAAGGAATAAATACATTAGATACATACATAGATGTACATAAACTGTGATTCTGATGTGTCCGACACTTGAATCACGATGGTATTTCATAGGAAATACATTATTCCATAAGTCGATATCACTTAATGTATTATATTAAAGGTTATGATTCTTTAATATAATGTTGTCCTTTACCATATATATACATTAATAAATTACATGCAAACTCCTTAGTTGTTGATCATACTCAAGCTAGGGATGTTATATGTAGTATTATTAATATATTGAATAGACGAGGTAAGATAACTATATGTATTTGTTAAGCAAACCCAAGGTGCATATACTATACTCTTAGCCCACCGCGATTTGGTAGGTATGATTGAATAATTGGGAAAATTTAAGGTCGAAGTGAAATTAGGATAAGGTACCATGGATTAGGAGTAGTATATGGTACAACCAATAAGGAGTTATCCATTGTTCGTGGAGCTATGACTTGTTGAGCAAACTTAAGGTCAGAATTCCAAGACAGACGGGTCCTAATGCCTACTACTGAAGTCAAAAGACTTCTATGTTTCGACTTAGGGTTTGACGAAACATAAAAGACCAGTGGAAGTTTATGGTAAAATGAAACATAAAGTTTAACCTTACTAATATTATAAGAACATCTACTATGACATTGTCCTAATAAACTACTAATTAAAACTTGCAGAAAATGACAACTCCAAAATTGTTTTCTGAAAATGACAAGCTTACCAAAGCATACTGATTGGGTAAGAGTGATTAAGATAGCATTGACTTATGAGCATCTTTGGTCGGCTATTACATGCAAATTTAAAGAACAACTCGTTAATGATGCAGACCTCGAATTGCTTGCTTATGAGAAATGAGCTTTAGACCTAAAGATTGCCCAAGTTTTCGTACTATCTACGTTAAACAAGCCATTATAGAGACAGCATGAAAACAATTATATCCATCAGATATTTGATAGTCTCAAGGTCCTATTTGGTGGACAATCACATTCCGCATAGTACAAGCTTATGAAGAAGCCGTTTAATACAAAAAATGACTAAAGAATAGAAGGCATATGATTATGTACTAATAATGAAGGGCTGTATTGGTAGGCTTTCACAATTGGACGTACAAATAAGCAGTGAATTACAAGTTGATTTGATCCTTATTTCTCTTACACCTCGGTACGAACCATTCGTACCGAATTACAATGAGAACCAACTGAATGTGAATCTCGTATAGCTCCTCAATATGTTGAGGTCGGCCGAGCCTGCATCTAAGGATCAAGAGGTTGTGCTTGTTGTAAAGGTTGGTGCATCATCTTCCAAAAGTTAGAAGAAGTGGAAAAGAGATGGTAAGAAGAACAATAAAAGTAAGAAGATCGATGACAAGGATCAATGTCACCACCACCATAAGAAAGGTCTTTGGAAAAGGAACTGTCCTGATTACTTAAAGATTGTTAGAGAAAGTAAGTAAAATGGTTCTACAGCTCCGTCAGTAAATTTATGATCCAAAATTATTTTTTAATCAATAAAATATCTTGGGTCTTAGATATTGGATTTGGCACTCTTATATGTAATACGTTACAAGGGATTAGGAATTGGCACCGTATAGAAAAAGGAGATATGAGGCTCTAAGTCGCTGATGGATCTATTGTAGATGCAACAACAATAGGAGATTATCATTTATGTTTACCTAATGGAGTTATTTTGATATTAAATAATTGCTATTTTGTAAAAGACTTTATTTGTAGGATTATTTTTATTTCTCGTTGTTTGAGACTAGATATATATTTCAATATGCAAACAATATTATGAACATTAGATCGAATGGAAATCAACTATGCGATGGTGTTCTTAAAAATGACATTTATGTGATCGGTACTAATTATGTGTGTTTCTATGAATAGTTCTTCTAACAATATAAACGACAATCATCTTCGGCATTATAGGCCAGGTAATATTAGTGAGAATTGACTACACAAACTAAAATATTTTCTCCTATCAATTGATTTTGAATCATTTGACATATATGGGTCATGTCTCAAAGGTAACATGACAAGCACCCCTTCAGTGGGAGCAATGATAGAGTTTGTGAAATCATAAGGTTAACACATAGTGATGTATATGGCCTAATGCCTGTAATCACCAAAGATAATAGTTCTTACTTTTTTACCTTCACTGATGATAGAGTTAGGGGTATGCTCTAGGGGCAATGATGTAATTTATTACATATATTAAACGCGATAACCAATCTTATTCAAAATAAAAGGTGTTTTCTTTTTATTATATACTTGATATAATGTGTTGTATTAATTAATTTAATTAAAAGTATTTTTAATAGAAAATCCATAAATGGTATGTTTTGTAATAGTAGTTACAAAGAGTTGTAACTGTGAGTAATTTATTAGAATGAAAATAAATACACCATTTTAAATATTCCCAACAAAGATGCATCGAGACTGGATATTGACGTATCCGTTGAGACTAGACTACCTAACGCTCTCCAACTATTGGGTAGTATATTACTTATAACTGTTAAGGGCACCAAGGGTTATGTACTAATAGTTATTGGATAACTATGGAATGACTCACTCGATAGTTTTCTATTGGTTAATATAACTAAGATGAAATAGAAAATATCAAGGTGACTAATTTACACAGTTCTCTTGACTTGAGAACGCCGATGACCTCCAAAATGGAAGCTCTTCTTTAATTATAGTTAAATCGTGGTACTGTGTCCATCGAAAGACTATAGTTGGGTCGAATAGTTGGGTCGAGTGGAAGCATTGGAAATGAAACACTATTCAAGAGAGGATTCGTCTCCTCCGTTATATGAGGTTAGTATCAGGGTCAACTGAAGTCAACTTAAAGTCAAAGTCTTTGGCTAGAGCATTTTGGTTAATAATTTTTTTTTGTGAATCAAGGATTTTGTATTTGGATTATAAAGTTGAATATGGACGATACTGGAATTTTGACCATACCAACTTCCATAAGTCCAAAGTGATATAGTTTTGACGAAGAGAATTGGTGTAAATAATTATCACTAAAAGATACCGCCTAAGTGTTTGTGAAATTTGATTTTACCGAAAAGACCCGAAAGTGATGAATTCAGTCAAACTGTCACACCGCTAGCTAAGGTGACATATGAACATTGATATTTGAATTGTTTAATATTGATCACTGGCTAAATTCATACCTTCGAGTCGCATAACTGCATTTGTGATTTCTCTGAAAACCACACAATTTAATTAATTTGTAAATTGATTAAATTTAAAAATTTTATGAAATATTAGTCATTATTAATTTATTTGATGTTCTGAATTTTGTTAATAATTATTTTAATGCATATGTAAAAGTTCTACTTGCATATATTGATATGCCGGTATAATTTAAAACATTGTTAAAATAATAAATTAATTACATAAAAAAAATTCTTCTTTTATTTGGAAAATTTGCATATTATGAATGCGCTTGGACCAACTATATAATGGTAAGAGGAGGAGATCAATTAATTGGATTGATTGAAATTTAAAAGGGGAATAAAAGAAGGAAGTTTTGATAAGAGAATGGGAAATGTTCCTTTAATTCTATTAAAATAAAATCTCTTCATTTTTTTATTTTCTAGAACAAAATGTGACTTTCATTTTCTAGAACAAAATGTGACTTTCATTTTCCTCTCTTTTTCTTCCTCTTTTCTATCATTCATTCATGGCTAAAGCTTCATCTAAAAAAACATCAAAACAAATTCAAATCAAATTAAAGAAAGGTGGTTCATTTTTCTATTGCAAAGTGGGATGCTTATTTATCTGAAATCTAAGAAGAAGCCACAAATCAAGGTGTGATGAAGGGCAAGATCTATCGGATCCAGAGAGTGATCGATTTGTTCTAGGTATTGTTCTATTACTCAAGTTTTTACTATAGGTTTCATCCTAAGGTAATTTTATGCTTATATAATTCTATATTTACATATCTTATAATTTGTTCAGATCCCCATAAATCTCTATCTCTTCCCTCTGTTCATACTCATGAATTTGAATCTTGATTTGAATATCTCTATTCACTTACTTGAATCAATTATATTGTCCTATCATACATAGAATCTTTTATTTTGTTTACTGTTATTTTGTTATGAATTATAACATCTCATTTTCTATTTCGTTTATGATTGTTTGATTAGTTAATTTAACCTAGATCTTGATAGAGTTAGGGGTATGCTCTAGGGAGAATTATGTAATTTGTTAAATATATCTAACTCAATAACCAATCTTGTTCAAAACAAAAAGGTGTTTTCTTTCTATTTTATACTTGATATAATGTGTTATGTTAATGAATTAATTTAGTTAAAAGTACATTTAATAGAAAACCCATAAATGGTATGTTTTGTGATTGTAGTTACAAAGTGTTGTAACTATGAGTAATTTGTCACAATGAAACAAATATATAGCATTTTAAATGTTCATGGATGCATCTAGACTGAATATCAATGTGTCCGTTGAGACTAGAGTACATAACGCTCTCCAAACGTTGGATAATGTATTACTAATGGCTGTTAAGGGCACCTATATGTCACGTACTAATAGTTATTGGATAACTATGGAACGACTCACTTGATAGTTCTCTGTTGGTTAATATAACTAAGGTCGAACAGAAAATATAGATGTGACCGATTTACACATTTCTCTTGACTTGAGAATACTGTGGATCTTCAATATGAAAGCTCCGCTTTGATTACAGTAAAATCATGGCATGGTGTTCCATCGAGTGACTATAGTTGGGTCGAGTGGAAGTATTGGAAGTGAAGCACTATTCAAGATAGGATTCGTCTCCTCGGTCATATAGGGTTAGTATCACGACCAACTCAAGTCAATTCAAAGTCAAAGTCTCCAGCCAGAGCATTTCGCTTAATTATTATTATTATTATTGAACAAATGACTTCGTGTTTGGATGATAGAGTTGAATATGGATGATATTGGAAGTTTGACCATTACCAAATTCCATAAGTCTAAAGTGATATAGTTTTGACAAAGAGAATCGGTGTAAATAAATGTCACAACCGGTTAATGCTTAATAAAGTGAAATTGGATTTTACCAAAACCAAGTAAGTGATAAATTTAGCCAAAATGTCACACCACCTACTAAGTGACATGTGAACGTTAACATTAATTGCGGACCGAATTTACACCTAACGAGTCATATAACTGGAATGATGAATTTTCTTTAGACCAAACGATTTAATTAGTTTATAATTGTTATAAACTAATTAAATTAATTAATATTTATGAAATATTAATTATAATTTTTTAATATGATTTGAGGAATAAATATTATTGTATATATTTAAAATAGTTATAAATATATCGATTAATATGCGAAATCGATAAGCAATCAAATTAGATTTAATTAATAATATTTATTTGGGCTTTAACATAGGTTTGAAGCCCATGAAAGGGGCTGGAAATTTCAACCAAAATGAGGGCAATATGAACCATAAGATGGCACAAAAAAGGCTTGGAGATGGAGGGCTAAGATAAATAGAATTGGTCAGAAATGATGTAGGATATTGATCCTAAAATATCTCCAACTCCTTTATACAAGCATCTCTATCTTCAACCTTTAGAAGACTTTTGGGCTGCCTCCTTTCTCCATTTTGCTAGTCGAATTATACCCCTAGTGCTCATAAATCAAATCTGTTCAAATCAATAGCTATGCGATAGCAAATTGTCTACTGGCAATATGACGAATCAGAAAGGTTTCAAAAGGAAGAGAACTCATCATTACATGGTGTACATAAGAGCATCAGTTTAGGTAAGTATTTAGTTTTATATATGATGTATATTCTCTATATAACTCCATATTGTTCACACACACACTGTTATTATTGAATTGTTGGTTAGGTGAAATTTATATGGGTATTGTTGTTGTCACATACATTGATTGGTTATGTATATAAAAAACGATTTTTTATAATATATTTGATACACATAGCCAAAATTATTTTTATTTCATTTATTATTAGTTTATTAATTTGTTTATACATATATTAATTTATTTATACATATATTAATATATTAATTGATTTATTTGTATGGCTAATATTAAAATATATACCTATATCATATAAAAATTGAACCAATATTTTTTTAATGTATATTTATATCAATTATAATTTTTAGTAACTGTAAATAATTTTTTTGGTAAATATTTAATATTTTTAGCATTATTTAATCATAGTACGAATAGAAAATTTATATAAAATAAATAATGTTTCGAAAATTAGATCTTAAAATTTCGAAGATTAATTTATCACTATGAAAACTTTCGATCAAAAAATTTAACTTTTTCAACCATTTTTAATAATTTGGAAAAATCATTTTTTAATTCGGCCGTAAGTAATTAATTAATAAAAAATTATAATTTGACTTAGAAAAATCTCAAATTTTTTCACAAGCTAAAAAATATGATTGCATAATTTCTAGAAATTTGAAATTTGAAATATATATAAATATTATTTATTTTCTATTGTTTATTTATTATTGTTTAACTAATCAATTCATAATATTTAAATATTAATATAATAAAATTATAACTAAAATTGTAATACTGTGTATTCGATCCAGAACATTTAAAAAAAGATTTTTTTAATTTTGTAATTTGTATATATATAAAAACCATTTTAAATCATTTAAATTATATATATATATATATTCTATACATATAAATATGTTGCTTAAGTACATACATATATTTATACGTAAAATAAAAAAATTGAACTTATATCTTATATATTTGTACATATATTATTTAAAACTATAAAATTTACATATAAATATGTTTATAATATTTTCTCATAATATACATATACATACTCCTGATTTTATATATGATAAGCATAAATACACACACATACTTAGACAATATACAATACATATAGGATGAGCTAGCATGTCTGTTGCAATGTGAATCTCAACATCTATATATGGGCACGTTATACCTTTCATGGAATATCATGTTACACATGCCATACATACACATATGTATATGATACATATGTACATTTATATACAAACTGAAAATAAATTAAATAAATTTCTATCAAAAATTTATAAATTTAAATGAAATATATGATTTTATTTAAATTAAATTTAGAAATGTTCTAAATAAATTAGACTTCATATGCCTATTAAAGATCCAATAGGGTAAAAAAATTGAAATTCACCAAAAACTTTCGCTGCGGGATGGTCCAATTTCTACAGTAGTATTGAAAGCCTAATAGCCTATGCGGTCTAAATTAGTCATGTTAGGGTTAACAATTAAGCTTGCAGCCCAAAAGTTGTCCCTAATAGAAAAGGCCCAAATTTGAATAAGGTCTTGGGCTAGTTTTCAAATTGTTTGAAAACCAAAATATAAGATTTTAAATTTAAAAGTTAAATTTCAAACAATATATAAATATATTATAATAGTTATAATATAATAAAATTTTCAAAATGTTTGAAAATATATACATTAATTTGAAAATTTCAAATTTATTAATTGGATTAATAAAATAAATAAATTAAATAAGTTAATTAATAAAAATATATATGCATGTATTATATATTATGATATTTTGAAATGTTTAAAATAACATAAGTATGCATGTATGTATATAAATTGAACTTTGAATTAATATAATTAAAATTATATAATTAAATAAAATTATTAAAAGTTAATTGATTATATAAATTAATTAAAGGTTAAGTAATTAATTAAATCAATTAAAGGTTAATTAATTAAATGAATATACACATACACAAGATATATGTGTAATAATACAAAGGTTATAGTATGTAATAAATATTTAATATAAATGTTATATTAATATAAAACTAATTAAAATGTTAATTAATTAAAAATTAACTAAGCAAGATTTAATTAATATAATATTCTACATAAGACTATTATATAAGTAGTATGAGATATAAAATTTATATAATAATAAAGCTTATATAATATGAATGTATAATCTAAATGTGGAACATTTAAGAAACCCTAAATAGACTTAAGGGATAAGTACATACCTATTGTACGTATACCATGATTTCCGATGTGTTTGACAATTGAATCATGAGGGCGTTTCATAAGAAATACATTATTCCATAAGTCGATATCACTCAATATAATATATTGAAGATTATGAATCTTCAATATAATGTTGTCTTTTACTATATATATTAATAAATTACTTGCATACTCCTTAGTTGTTCAGCAAACTCAAGCTAGGGATGTTATGTGTAGTATTATAAATTTGTTGAATAGACGAGGTAAGATAACTATATGTGTTTGAGCAAACTCAAGGTACATAAACTATACTTAGGCCGTTATAATATGGTAGGTATGAGTGAATAATCTCTTTTGATTTGTTAAGCAAACTCAAGGTCGAGATGAGATTAGGACAAGGAACCATGAGTTAGGAGTTGTATGTGATACAACCAATAAGGAGTTATCCATTATCCTTAGAGCTATGATCTGTTGAGCAAACTCAAGGTCAGAATTTCAGGATGAACGAGTCCTAACATCCGCTAGTGAAGTCGAAAGACTTCTATGTTTCGATTAGAGTCTGGTGAAACATAAAAGACTAGTGGAGGCCTTATTAGAAAACTGAAATGATAAAATTTAACCTTTCTAATATTGTAAGAACATATGCTATATAATGTTAATAATAATCTACATTGATAAATTTATGCATTTAAAATGATTGATAAAACGTTTATCAATTAAGATAAATAATTAAACTGAATTGAAAATTGACAAATAGAAATATAAGATATACTTACTAATAAACAACTATTGCATGTGACTGTTTTTGTACCCATGCAAGTGCATAATTTTACAACTACTTAATATGTTCGTAATATGGTCACTTACGTGTTTATTTGATTTAGACCGCGTATTGCATTCTATGAGTTTCGAACTCTAAAAGCAATGTGAGGTTATTGATATTTGGTCCATATATTATCGCATATAAATGTGATATGGGGAACTGTCGTAGTTCGTAATGTTCGATACTTCGATGATGTTAGTTCGTTCAAAAATAAGCCAATAAACAGTACTATGAGACAAGAGTATTCAATTTGATTGATTACTGAAAGGATCGTATTATGTTAACTATAACACTTGACCAAAACTACAAGATAAATCTAAGAACTCGATCGTTGAAATGTCAATTTGATCAGTTTACGCAATACATAACATTTTTTATGTCCTCAAAGGTTAAGGATCATCGAATGTGTTTCTTAAATAATTTGTTATGATATTATAGTAAGGGTTTTCTTTTAAATGGTTTGACCATTTGAAAGGAAAACAAATATACAAGAATAGATGTAATTTAAGGTATAGTTGGGATAAGGAGAGTGAATAGTCACTTCTACTTCATAACGAAACAACGAAAACGAGAATTGTGATAATAATGATTGATACTATTGGAATAAGAAACTAGTTGCAAGATATTTGATTGGAGAACTCTCCACTATAAACTAGTTGCAGTATATAAAATAAATAAACTATATTAAGTGAATGATGGACCTCCAAATTTAGTATGCTATTATAGTGATGGTGGAAATAATTAGAGTATGCCAAATAACACTTATTGATTGCATTAACTTACGAATTTTTTTTTCGTAAAAACATTATTTGTGAAATAATGACTATTTTTAGGTATCGACTAAAAGATAGACATAGCTATATTTCAATTTGAATATTCGTTTATGAAATAAAACTATAATGTGGTATTTGATTTCATAACAAAAGTGATGCCTTTGAAAATACAGAGTTATCTATTATTATTTACGATTATTTTGGAATTATAGACTAAGCCGTAGTTTTGAGAAATAATTCTATTATATGATTATGAATCATATCATACTAGTTAATTATTCTCAAATGATTAAAGGTTATGCACTCATATAGTGGAAGCATCATAAGAGTTGATGAACTCTTTGGATTGATACATATAAATGTATGTAATAGTAAGTCTATTAATATTAAAACGGTTCCACATATGTATTATGTCTAAGATAGACTGATGGAGTATAAAACGAAAGTAAATAATATAAAATACAATAAAATGATTCGACTTGATCGAATGTGCGAGTATATTGGAAAGAATTTCAAACGTACCTAAAAATGAATAAAGATTCGATCTCAAAAGTCACTCCTCCATGTGATACATAATGATGTATCGATAAGGAGTGATTGAATTTTTTGGACAAAGTACAATTAATGGTGAGTGAAGTTGCTTTAATTTCTTTCTATAAAGTTGTGTACTTAAGAGTAGCACACAAGGTTAATATTATTTTGTCTAAATAATAGTTTACAAAATCATACATGGCAGGTTATGGGAGTCGAAAGTTTGCATGTAATGATTGTTCGTGAGAGATTGTGACGCCCCACCTCTATGCTCATAATAACAAAGAGTATTAAAGGAAATACTGTCTATTATTACGAAGAATAAGGCTGGATGGGAGCGACCATCCGTAATTGGCTTTACACTAACATTGGTTATCTCGATAGGAGTGGTACATTCTTTTTATTTTTCTTCTATTATTTATTTACTCCCATCAGACACACCCAATACTAGTATAAAACGAACTACGACGGTTCATAATAGTTTAGGACATTAGATATAACAATAACACAGATAATATAAATGCGGAACACAGATAAAAACAAAAGTCTCAGATATATATAACTGATGTCAGTTAATACATAGTTGACACTATACATATGATACAACTACAACTGTCGACTCTAGAAGTTATATATACAAGTACATTATCGACTAATATACATGAATACATATCATTCTATACAATGACACGACTACTACAAAATGACTGACAACTTCAGAAGATGTGAAAAGTCTTCAATCCCGAACAGCAACTCAAAGAAAGAAATCTACAACCTGAAATAACTCGGGTCTGACCCGAGTATTACAATCAAAAGAAAATAATACCCAGGTCAGTCTAATTCAAACCAGTTTATTAGTGCATATAGGCAGTAATAATTTAAATAGATGGCAGTCACAATAATTCCCGTCTATCCGATTCTTTAAACAAAGAAACCGGATAACGGTCAATATAACACTTAACAGTGTTTAACCAAAAATCAGCAGATTTAAATCATCAACAGAGATAAATAAACAATTTATCAAATCGACTAAATCAATTTAAAACAATTGAAATGTCAATTTAAAACCATCAAAACTGATAGGGCTGTAGTGCACGCACGCGTGTACTGCCTCGCCACTATCACAGGAGGTACACAAAAGCTCAGAGAAATCACAAATGATTACAAGGTCAAATCTCGAAATCGGGATTCAACTCAAGGAAGTTCGGAAACAAATCTAATATCTCAAGTGGTCGAGACAGCTAATTTATATACAAGTTGCCTCACACAACTGTAAAAAGAAGACCACAAGGCAAATTCAAGTAATAACAATAACTCAGATAAGAAGCAATGCCACTTCGAACATATATATATACGTATCAAATGATGTATATACATACATGACTGCATGCTTATATATGAAGACTAAGATGCAACTGAGCGCAAATAGTCTCCAAAACAAGAATGTACAAGTGAAACAGGCTACATGAATACAGTGAAGTACTACCCAATGCAGCTACAATAATGGTCACAGGCGTGTACACCTAACTGCATGCAGGTGGTTGTGAACAAGCTAATGCAAGCAAATACATTTTGATTCCAGTAGATGTAAAGGTTAAAGTCTAGACTGATGCCAATAGTTAATGGCTAAAGTCATGGATTTTCACAAACAAGTACAAGTGTACTACAGGGAAAAATGCAACATGATTCTGGGCAGTGCAATATGAGACTCGACTGGACAGCCTCACGATAAAATAACCATGTTCAAAACTTGACACAGGGAACTGCATGATTAACAAGTGTAGGAAAATGGTCAGGACATCTAAAACAATGTCCAACTCAGATGGACGCAGCTAAATGCATAAGGCATAGTAACTGCATCACCAACCATACTATATACAAGCCAGATGGTGATCAATATGCAGTACAGTGAAGTATACATCAAGATCACATGCAAATGAATAATGCAATGTATCAGTTTCTAACAAGTGACCACGTGTAAATGCTATATGAACCTGACTGTACCCAAGTAATACTGTCTCGAAGTAAATAGTCTCAACAACGCTGGGCAGTGCCATTAGAAATGAATACTTCATATATGCATACCAGACTTGTGTGACAACAATTATTAGCTCAACAAGGTCAAGTGGATAACCAATGCAACACTCAGGTCAGTGAATACATAGGCAGTGCCACCATAAACAGGCATAACTACCATTACACAGTGCAAAAATGAATGAGTATATAGATGCAGATATGCCAGAACTGTTATGAAGCCGAAAATAAACAAAGTACAGCGGAACGCTTCAATTACATAAAACACATAAGTCGATCATGCAAGCAGTGACATGATCGGGGATGCCGACTCCAGTACATCAATCGTGAACTTGAAGACATTATCGAGTTAATGTCAAAGTTCAACGAAGACAAGTTCGAAAACAATTTCAGAGCCGAAGTCACACAAAAGAACTGTAAGCACAAATAAAAGCAAGGCAAAATTGAACAAGTCAATTTTTATTACAGGAATGAATATCAATTAATCAAAGTCAATTCTCGAAGCCCAAAAATCAAATTTAAAATCAACCAGACCCTTCCAGAAGTCAAATATTATTACAGTCAAAGTCTAGTTAGAATGTAATTCGAAGTTCAAGTAACAAACAGTGCAACAGAGCATGTACAGGATAGTAAATAACAAAATCAAATGCTAACTGCTTCATAAAGGGCTACAGTTCAAAAGACCATATCAAAACAGTGATCATCACCAAACAATAGTCAGATAAGATTAAAGTAAGGTGATAACAGAAGGCATGTCGAGGTCAACGAGAAATTCTCGATTTCAAAATGACCGAAAACAATGTATGAACAAGTCGTAAATCATCAACAACAACAAAGTCGAACGACATAGCCCACTAGAACTTCACATAACAACATCGATTGCCAACATCGAACGAAAACAATGACCAAGATATATAATATCGAATCAAACTTGAATTGCCGAAGCACTGGACTAAGAGTGAATTAGATGTGAGTTGCGGGCACTCACCTTCTTCGAAGAGGTAGCCGAGAGCCAAGCAAGGAGATGAAGCCGTAGCAATTCGAGGAAAACGAACGAAGTTAACCCTAGCAGCCACTATCCTCGATTTCTTCCATGCCCTAATTTTTGCGGAGGAACGAAGAAAGAACATAGCCGCCATTTCCCTTTTTTTTCATACGTTGATTAGGGTTTTCGTTTTTGAAAAATGAGAGGGGGATGGGTTGCGAATGATTATGAAAGGGGGACGAGTTGAGATAAGTATCACGACCTCGAATTTAAAAGGAAGAAGGCCAAATAAGTTTTTAAGCCCGCCTATCCAATACACTATAACAAAGAATTTCAACTCGACAAATCCCAAAAACACTTAACAACTAATTCTAATCATCATACAACGATAATTAATTTTTACCAATAAATTTCGGGTTGTTACAGACTCCCCTCCTTATAAAAATTGCGTCCCTGCAATTTTCATACTTAAAGTCGTCTATAACGATTATTCTTCTAACATAACTGGTTAAGCTAAAAAAATAAGGATCGAGAACACAAACATCAAAGAAATCTTTTAATTTCATAAAGGAAATTCACAAATTCTCAACAAAGTCTGATTATCAAATAGATATCAGAAAACAGCAGAACTGAATAAATACAATTATCAGCCACATTCAATTATCAATTAGATAATCAGAAATACAGAAATCACAAAATAGCAATATCTAATTATCGGTACGATAATTTGAAGACAGCAAAATCTAATTATCAACAAGGATAATTATAATACACAAATCACAATTCGCAAAACTGCAATTATCTAGTTATCCAACAATTAACTAGAAAACATAAATTCCATGATCAACAAACTCTAACTATTACCAGAAATAGATAGAAGATAGCGATTCAATAAAATCAGCATACCCTAGAATCAATTGGAGACTAGAAAATCTCATAATCAGCGAAATTAGCAATCAACCAATAGTCGATTATCAAAGACGAAAATCAAATCTCAAATCAACAAATATTCGATTATCTAAAACGATAATCAAACCACAAATCAACAATTATTCAATTATCAAAAACGATAATCGAATTTCAAATCAACAAATATTCGATTATCAAAAGCGATAATCAAATCCCAAATCAACAAATATTTAATTATCAAAAGCGATAATTAAATCTCAAATCAGCAAATATTTAATTATCAAAAGCGATAATTAAATCTCAAATCAGCAAATATTTAATTATCTAAAGCGATAATTAAATCTCAAATCAGCAAATATTTAATTATCTAAAGCGATAATTAAATCTCAAATCAGCAAATATTTAATTATCTAAAGCGATAATTAAATTCGAAATCAGCAAATATTTAATTATCTAGAGCGATAATTAAATCTCAAGGAAATAAATATTTAATTATCTAAAGCGATAATTAAAACAACAATTCAACAATTATTTAATTATCTCAGGCGATAATTAAATCTAAAATCAACAAATATTTAATTATCTAAAGTGATAATTAAATCTCAAAGCACAAATATTTAATTATCTAAAGCGATAATTAAAACAACAATTCAACAATTATTTAATTATCTCAGGCGATAATTAAATCTAAAATCAACAAATATTTAATTATCTAAAGTGATAATTAAATCTCAAAGCACAAATATTTAATTATCTAAAGCGATAATTAAAACAACAATTCAACAATTATTTAATTATCTCAAGTGATAATTAAAAGCAACAAATATCCGATTATCAAAAACGATAATCAGAACTCATATCAACAAATATCTAATTATCACAAGCGATAATTAGAAACAACAAATATCTGATCATCAAAAACGATAATCAGAACTCATATCAACAAATATCTAATTATCACAAGCGATAATTAGAAACAACAAATATCTGATCATCAAAAACGATAATCAGAACTCATATCAACAAATATCTAATTATCACAAGCGATAATTAGAAACAACAAATATCTGATCATCAAAAACGATAATCAGAACTCATATCAACAAATATCTAATTATCACAAGCGATAATTAGAAACAACAAATATCTGATTATCAAAAACGATAATCAGAACTCATATCAACAAATATCTAATTATCACAAGCGATAATTAGAAACAACAAATATCTGATTATCAAAAACGATAATCAGAACTCATATCAACAAATATCCAATTACCTGCAGATAATTGGAAGCAACAAATATCTAGAAATCAATTAAGAAGACTAGAAAATCAACATAAAAGCTTGGATCGATCCCATCAGATGGCGAGTTTTTAATTCGCCGCACGTGCATCTCAGAGTGGCCGAAGCCTACCAAGTACTCAACATAATTTTGGCGCCCATCAGATTGACCCGAAGGTCCGCAGAGTGACCCGAAGGTCTAGTACTGGTATTTGACCCGAAGGTCCGCAGAGTGGCCCGAAAGCCCAACAAATGACCCGAAGGTCCAACAAATGACCCGAAGGTCCTCATAGTGGCTCGAAAGCACACGAAAGCATCAAAATGTTTCAATTAACGAGTCCGGAATTAACCGAAATAGCAAACGCACATGTCCCATACCACGTGTTTTACTAAATCGTTTGATTCTCTTCATCGTTTCCTTGAAAGTGTGAAATCATCAAATTCATCAAAACAACAGATATTCAATTAACGAGTCCGAAATTAACCGAAATATTAAAAGTGTGGTTCCATACTCCGCACTTTTGCTAAATCGTTTAAATCACTTCATCGTTTCCTTGAAAGTGCAAAATTGTGTATTTTGTAAAAATACACTTTACATTCTCAAACGGACAAGTCCGGAATTAAGCGAAACAGTAAAAGAAAGGGGTCATAATCCTCGATTTTGCTGAATCGTTTAAGTCGCTTTCTCATTCTTTTGAAAACGTAAACTGTTAAAAATTTATAAAAAAAAATTTTCATTTTAAAACGATTTTCCAATCACGTGATTAAAGCAGCAAATCAGTAACAATTTCGATAAGGAAATTGTACTTCTCAAAATACCGTAAAAACGGTTACAAATCAGCATTGCGGTATAACCGCTTGAAAATCCACTTTTAAAAGTTTGACTGTTACTGAAGTAAAAGCAACAGTAATTTTAAAACATCAAATATCTCATTAAAATAATTCACATCTAAATGTGACATCAGTGAATTTTCATTCATTAAAATTGTCAACAAAACACCGTGCTTCAAAAATCTAGCATTGGTGTAAAAATCCCGTTACAAAAATAACGGCAACAAAATACGTCTCATAACCAAGCATCGGTTCAACGTAAATAAATGCAGTAACGTGCAATTCAAATTTTTGCACGTACTACAGAATGAACAAAGAAATCATTCAAATGTATCTTCAATGAAGATAATTCAAAACAGCAAAAATCTAATCAATAGATGATTAGTACAAAAGAAAGCCAACGGAAATTTCAACAAAAATCACATATCTGCAATTTCTTCGAATCCTCAATTCGGATTCGAAGTTCTCAAAGAAATAAAATAATTACAGCTATGTAAACAACAAATGAAATTCATATCAATTTCGTATTTTGATTTTTAAATCAAAAAGATTATCAGTTGTACTCAGCGAAGACAGTTTCACTGTTTCCGCTGCGCACTCTGATAAACAGAACACAAATCAATCAAATCATCAGAACACAATTTCACTATTATTTTTAAATAAAGTTATTTAAAAATTTCATCCAAATTTCAAAACTTTAGTTTTGACTCCAGCACAAATAAAACATCGACCAATAGTTGTAACATATGTTCCTTCCGAGTTAAGTTTTATATTATGTCCATAAACCCCAAGCTCTGATACCAACTGTGACGCCCCACCTCTATGCTCATAATAACAAAGAGTATTAAAGGAAATACTGTCTATTATTACGAAGAATAAGGCTGGATGGGAGCGACCATCCGTAATTGGCTTTACACTAACATTGGTTATCTCGATAGGAGTGGTACATTCTTTTTATTTTTCTTCTATTATTTATTTACTCCCATCAGACACACCCAATACTAGTATAAAACGAACTACGACGGTTCATAATAGTTTAGGACATTAGATATAACAATAACACAGATAATATAAATGCGGAACACAGATAAAAACAAAAGTCTCAGATATATATAACTGATGTCAGTTAATACATAGTTGACACTATACATATGATACAACTACAACTGTCGACTCTAGAAGTTATATATACAAGTACATTATCGACTAATATACATGAATACATATCATTCTATACAATGACACGACTACTACAAAATGACTGACAACTTCAGAAGATGTGAAAAGTCTTCAATCCCGAACAGCAACTCAAAGAAAGAAATCTACAACCTGAAATAACTCGGGTCTGACCCGAGTATTACATTCAAAAGAAAATAATACCCAGGTCAGTCTAATTCAAACCAGTTTATTAGTGCATATAGGCAGTAATAATTTAAATAGACGGCAGTCACAATAATTCCCGTCTATCCGATTCTTTAAACAAAGAAACCGGATAACGGTCAATATAACACTTAACAGTGTTTAACCAAAAATCAGCAGATTTAAATCATCAACAGAGATAAATAAACAATTTATCAAATCGACTAAATCAATTTAAAACAATTGAAATGTCAATTTAAAACCATCAAAACTGATAGGGCTGCAGTGCACGCACGCGTGTACTGCCTCGCCACTATCACAGGAGGTACACAAAAGCTCAGAGAAATCACAAATGATTACAAAGTCAAATCCCGAAATCGGGATTCAACTCAAGGAAGTTCGGAAACAAATCTAATATCTCAAGTGGTCGAGACAGCTAATTTATATACAAGTTGCCTCACACAACTGTAAAAAGAAGACCACAAGGCAAATTCAAGTAATAACAATAACTCAGATAAGAAGCAATGCCACTTCGAACATATATATATACGTATCAAATGATGTATATACATACATGACTGCATGCTTATATATGAAGACTAAGATGCAACTGAGCGCAAATAGTCTCCAAAACAAGAATGTACAAGTGAAACAGGCTACATGAATACAGTGAAGTACTACCCAATGCAGCTACAATAATGGTCACAGGCGTGTACACCTAACTGCATGCAGGTGGTTGTGAACAAGCTAATGCAAGCAAATACATTTTGATTCCAGTAGATGTAAAGGTTAAAGTCTAGACTGATGCCAATAGTTAATGGCTAAAGTCATGGATTTTCACAAACAAGTACAAGTGTACTACAGGGAAAAATGCAACATGATTCTGGGCAGTGCAATATGAGACTCGACTGGACAGCCTCACGATAAAATAACCATGTTCAAAACTTGACACAGGGAACTGCATGATTAACAAGTGTAGGAAAATGGTCAGGACATCTAAAACAATGTCCAACTCAGATGGACGCAGCTAAATGCATAAGGCATAGTAACTGCATCACCAACCATACTATATACAAGCCAGATGGTGATCAATATGCAGTACAGTGAAGTATACATCAAGATCACATGCAAATGAATAATGCAATGTATCAGTTTCTAACAAGTGACCACGTGTAAATGCTATATGAACCTGACTGTACCCAAGTAATACTGTCTCGAAGTAAATAGTCTCAACAACGCTGGGCAGTGCCATTAGAAATGAATACTTCATATATGCATACCAGACTTGTGTGACAACAATTATTAGCTCAACAAGGTCAAGTGGATAACCAATGCAACACTCAGGTCAGTGAATACATAGGCAGTGCCACCATAAACAGGCATAACTACCATTACACAGTGCAAAAATGAATGAGTATATAGATGCAGATATGCCAGAACTGTTATGAAGCCGAAAATAAACAAAGTACAGCGGAACGCTTCAATTACATAAAACACATAAGTCGATCATGCAAGCAGTGACATGATCGGGGATGCCGACTCCAGTACATCAATCGTGAACTTGAAGACATTATCGAGTTAATGTCAAAGTTCAACGAAGACAAGTTCGAAAACAATTTCAGAGCCGAAGCCACACAAAAGAACTGTAAGCACAAATAAAAGCAAGGCAAAATTGAACAAGTCAATTTTTATTACAGGAATGAATATCAATTAATCATAGTCAATTCTTGAAGCCCAAAAATCAAATTTAAAATCAACCAGACCCTTCCCGAAGTCAAATATTATTACAGTCAAAGTCTAGTTAGAATGTAATTCGAAGTTCAAGTAACAAACAGTGCAACAGAGCATGTACAGGATAGTAAATAACAAAATCAAATGCTAACTGCTTCATAAAGGGCTACAGTTCAAAAGACCATATCAAAACAGTGATCATCACCAAACAATAGTCAGATAAGATTAAAGTAAGGTGATAACAGAAGGCATGTCGAGGTCAACGAGAAATTCTCGATTTCAAAATGACCGAAAACAATGTATGAACAAGTCGTAAATCATCAACAACAACAAAGTCGAACGACATAGCCCACTAGAACTTCACATAACAACATCGATTGCCAACATCGAACGAAAACAATGACCAAGATATATAATATCGAATCAAACTTGAATTGCCGAAGCACTGGACTAAGAGTGAATTAGATGTGAGTTGCGGGCACTCACCTTCTTCGAAGAGGTAGCCGAGAGCCAAGCAAGGAGATGAAGCCGTAGCAATTCGAGGAAAACGAACGAAGTTAACCCTAGCAGCCACTATCCTCGATTTCTTCCATGCCCTAATTTTTGCGGAGGAACGAAGAAAGAACATAGCCGCCATTTCCCTTTTTTTTCATACGTTGATTAGGGTTTTCGTTTTTGAAAAATGAGAGGGGGACGGGTTGCGAATGATTATGAAAGGGGGACGAGTTGAGATAAGTATCACGACCTCGAATTTAAAAGGAAGAAGGCCAAATAAGTTTTTAAGCCCGCCTATCCAATACACTATAACAAAGAATTTCAACTCGACAAATCCCAAAAACACTTAACAACTAATTCTAATCATCATACAACGATAATTAATTTTTACCAATAAATTTCGGGTTGTTACAGAGATCTTGTATGAATCTTCTTAGAAGGAGTTTGGGAAGGACTGTCATTGGATGAAATATGTATGTTTTGAACATAAGCTTTGTAAAGTAAAATTAAATCAGTTTGATATAAAAGGCAATTCGTAAAATGTTTATGAATATCTATTCGGTTGCATTGAGTAACAATTGTAGTTTTACGAAATACCAACTTCACAATGAAGGAATTTCTCTAAGAAATTATTGGTAGTAAAATGGAATTGAAAACGATCCAATGATAAAACTGATTACATGAGATGAAACGAAATTAACTAACCTAAACGAACACATCGCATTAGAGTGTCTATAAGTATTCTTGCACATTGAAGAGAAACTACGAGTTTCTTATCAATATCAAAAATACATAATCCTCGATTGTTTAAACAAGCCATTAAAAATGTTGACTCTGTGGTATGGTATGATGCGAAAATCAGGAAAGATTTCAAGTATATTATCAAAATATGATTTTAGTAAATATACCCAAAAAGGGTACGATCCATCGGCTATGAATGTGTCTTCGAGAGGAAGACTAATGCAGTTAGAATATAATGAGAAACATTAATAAGAATAACATCGCAAATTTCAATTATTGAAATTGTCATAATAGATTCGATATTCAACGTGCTCAAGTTAATTCAGATTTATTCACAAAATCATCACTTAGTATGACTTTATGTTTGGTACATATGTATTGAAATAGAAACTTCTAAATAATGATTTAGAGCAAGCTTTTTACACATAATAACCAAAATGTCTCGAGAAATTAGTAGGAGCGATATTGAGTTTGCGAGTCTTTGGATAAGATCCAAGAAATGATAGAAAGTATAATTTTATAAGCATTGGAATTGAAAAAATATTCCGATAGAAATCAAATAATTTGATTATCCATCAAAATGCAAAGGAAGCGTGTATTCATAAGAAAGAACGTTAAAATGTACATTGATATTTCTACTATAAATAAACAACACGTTGTTCATTTTAAAGACGTACTTGAGGTAAAATCAAGGTTAGTTTTTTAATACTCAACTTTGGATTGTAAATGATGTCTTTTATAGTGAGTATAAAAGATATTGGGAATCTCCCAAATCGATATACAAAGACATCTAATTAAATTGTTTAGTACGGAACATGTAAGATAAGTGCATTGGAATTAGGAATTGGCATACATGTTATGTTGTCTACGATATCGGGATTTGTATATGCATTTAATACATGAAGCAAATATAAAATTCAAATTGATACCACTAATGGTAGTTTGGAGTGTTCTCGTATATTTATGAAATGCTAGAGAATTGTTTGCAGAAATAACGAACTTTTTATGAAGGGGTGTTTAGACCAAAATTCGTAAGTGATGTTGAGAATTGATTCATTGACTTGAACAATACCATAATAAAAACAATGTATATATATAATATAAGCACAAATTTATATCTAAGCGGAGGGTAATTCCAAATTTTGATAATCCCATAACACGATATAGTTTGTTATAGTACTTATAGCTCACTAGAAGTTGAAAGACATACTCCGTATTGTTCCAAATGATAAAGATAGTTTATCAGCGTCGAAGAGAGTTAATCGACAAAGTAGATGATTAAAACCAAAAAGTATTCGTTGGCTAAGGGACCGACCCAATTGGTTTTGAGGAAATCGATTGGAGAAGTTGGAATAAGATTCCATAATTGGCCCAAAGTGCAAGTGGGAGATTGATAGTGTAGCGACCCGGAAATTCGAACACTTCGTCTTCGAATATCAAAATGTTTTGAAATATAATTAAGTGTTATAAATATGATTTTATAACCATGTTAAACATCATTTAATTAATGAATAATGACAAAACCTTGTTTTTGAATTTTGTTTACAAAAATATATATTCTATGAAGAAAAATCGATAATGTGACCGAAAATCGGTTTATCGATAAACATCTTTTCGATGGATATAAGTTGTTCGAACTCATTGGCACTTGTCTAATAATCAAATGAACACAGCAGCAACTTATTTCATACACACCTCTTCATAAAGCATGGAAGATTCTAGAAGCTTCCATATGGATTAGAGATATTATAATGGGAGGGTTATAATGGTAATTAGCATAAAGGAGAAGTGATTTAAAGGAGAAGTGATGAGAGGTGAGTCTTACATGGCATGAGGGGGGAGGGGTGAAGGAAAGCTTAAATAGCACCATCCTAAGCCTTATAGGGTGCACCCTTGGGAATAAATCATAAATTTCCTAAGCATAAACCAAGCTTTTATAATGGCTTCATCTTCTTCTTTCTCTCTTATGTTCAACATGAAACAGTTGCAAATCAACTCCAAATCACTTTAAACTTTGCCACTAGTCTTATTACAATATTAGAACACCTTCTACCATGCCAAAGGTTGAATAAGCAAAGCCATGCACTCCTCACTTGGAATGGTTGTGAGTTATAGGGGGTTCGGAAGGCAAAAGCAAGGTGAAGCAAGGAAGAAGAAGAAGGGAAAGGTGATTGCAAGGTTGGGCATAGACTTTGTTAGTTTGGATCTTGGTTGTTATTGGGTTAAAGGTGAGTTAACACCTCACTTTGAATGAAAATATAATACATATATGTTTGTGTTTGATTGTGTTTAAGTTGTTTGAATTGTTGTTGACATATGTTAAAACATTGGTTTGAATTTTTCTTTGAAAGTAAGTGACACATATGATCGATATGTGCAGACTTGAATGGACTTGTGTGACTTGTGAAAATACCTTGAACAAAGCGCATAGGTTATAGATGGACTTTGGTTTAGATTGGACTCGGATTTGGAAGTGAACTTATAACGATAGTCGTTATAGATGCAGTTTGGAATTGTCTAGTGTTCGACAATTTCTATGGAACTTTGTAGAGAGATCCTATAATGACCCATAATTTTAGCCATTTGAAATTAGAATATTTAATTGATTTAAATATGGCAAAGTTATTTGCTAAGGTAAATAACCTAAATTTCAAATATAGCGATTTATTGGATAATAAGTTATTAAATTTAATAATTGGAATTGTTTGAATAATTAAATCTTGGGTTTTAAGTTGGATAAAAATGATTTCAAAGTTTATTAACATTCTATTTAGACAAGAATGAAGATAGTAAAGCTTTTAATGTAAACTTAAAAGTGACTGATTTGGTTTTATAATAATTCGTTTTAATTAACGTATAAAAATAGCCTTCTGGGGCACTGTCTCCGATTTCGACGAAACCAGTTTCATTGGATCCGTAATAATGAATTATAATACACCGTCAAATTTCATGGCGATCAGATGAATCATTTGGTCGTGAGAGATCAAAACACGTAGAATTTAATATCGAAAATTTAATATAACAATTGGTTCAAAAAGCTATCTTCTGCATATGATCGAATTAGGTCTCAGGACAAGTTTCATTGTGTTCGAAATAGAGGTATAACATATAGGACGTCAGGCGGCACGCTTCAATTAGAGTTTGGAATTTTCAGACGTTTTGTAACTTGATATTTTCGAATTTAAAAAGATATATATACAATGAGCGTGAAGGCACGCGCTTCACGCATGACGATGGCACGCACTTTACGCATGAGTTGTTTTTCTATAAATTAAATATGTTTGACATATTCAAAAGAAATAATTTGCACAAAAGCTATGCCATACTTTTGCATTAAAATCATTTGTGGTTAGTTTGAATTTTTATTTCTTAGTTGCAGCATCTAATTTGTTGTTAATTTGAATTTTTGTTTCTATTAATTTGTAAAGGAAGTTTATTTGTCAGATCTTATTTTTAAGTGGTATAAAAAATTTGGTAATATTTGTAGAGGTAAGTTTTAAATTTGTAAAGAAATTTTTTTTGTTAGATCCTATATTTAAGCGACACTGAGATATGATAATTTTTTTAGAAGTTTATTTATTAGATCTTTTTTAAGTAATATTAAAATTTGGTAATACTTGAAGAGGAGAAATTTTGAATTTGTAAAAGAAGTTAGATCCAATTTTCAAGTGATATTAAAATAGTTGGGCATTTTTGGTAGTTCACGCAGATACAAAAAAAGTGTGATGCCAAAGGTATTACAACTATTAATAAAGATATAACAGGCCATCCCCTATCAATTCTTGCCCATGCCATCCACTATTCAGCCATGCCTCGGCCATGTCTCTCCCCTACTTATAGCATGTTCCAAACCGAAGAAAGAGTTGGCAAAATTTCTAATTTTTAAAATTCAAAATCATGGCCTCATCCTATGGCCGAGGATGATCGGGACCATCTCGTGCGTTGTTAGGCTTCGGCCTAACTAAAAACTTGTAGGCAACATCAAGACAAAGAAGATCAACGGTCGAATTGGGCTATAACATCGTGTGGTGGCTACAGTTCGTCGTAGTTTGCACAAAAATTGGACAAACACCTCTAAGTTGGAATTTGGCTAAGTTGCGTTTAAGTTGTTTGATATTAAATTTTCGTTGTTTCAATATGTTAACAAATAGTTTTTGCGGTCATAGAACAGTTCACAGTTCAAAGTTGGAAAGCAGCAAAAGGAAATAAATCACACCAAATTTTATAGTGGTTAGGCCAGAACGTGCCTACATCCACTGTCCATCTTATTATACTTCTTTGATTTGATTACAAGTACAAGTTTGATTAAAAAGTGCAAAAACTTATAGCAGCTGGAGTGGTTAAGTCTCGGCGGAGTTTTTTCCTTTTCTCTTAGAAAGTCGGTCCCCATTGTTGTTAAGGAGCTCTGGTATTTATAGAGTGGAGTTGTGAAGTGTGGAGGTTGAGATTATAACTTCCTGAATCTAGTTCGTCATCTATGTAGGAGCGTTTGGATCGACGTTTGGTCATGGAGCTTGCTTCGCTTAGTTGCTTTTCCATGTCTGGTTCAGTGTTCTTGTGTTGGGACTTCTTATTTGCCGGACCAAACATTTGGTCCGGCATGCTTGTGTACAAGACCAAATGTTTGGTCCGGTGTTGGATATGTCGTGCCGGACCAAACATTTGGTCCGGCATATTAGAGAATGCTGGTCCGGCATGCCTGTGTACAAGACCAAATGTTTGGTCCGGTGTTGGATATGTCGTGCCGGACCAAACATTTGGTCCGGCATATTAGAGAATGCCGGACCAAATATCTGGTCCGGCATTTTAGTGAATGCCAGACCAAATACTTGGTTCGATAATTCTGCCTTCTACGCCGTAATTCAACCCTGCCTCCTTTCTTCCTTTTCTTTCTGCCCGTTGAAAAACCGAGCCAACACTTGCCCCCTAAAGTATGTTGTGTAGTTACACGATGTGCTTTGTTTGGTTCGGCACTATGCTTCTACAACTGGTTGAAAACTCGAGACCCTTCGTCTTCCCCTCCTTTTCCCTTTTAAATGTCGCTCCCCTCTTCTATTTTCTTAACTAAATTTCTTCAATATACTTCAAATCGATTGAACTTCAAATTTGGCTAGTTTTTATTGCTTGAACTCTTGATATTTCTGCATCTTCATTACTCGAGGTAAAGCTTTCTAAATTCGATTTATATTCTAAGGTTTTAGGGTTTTGATTTTAGGGGATTTTGGTATGTGTTGTGAGCGTGGATAGCTTTTGCTCCGAATTAAGGAAAGGAAGTGAGCGAGAAGATACGAGAGTGATTCGATGAAGGAGAAATTCATGCTTGCTGAAGGTGGGGTGGCTGTGACTATGGAGGGTGAAAGGGTTTTCCTGTTGGATTAGCGATTCCTGATGAAATGTTGGTTCATGTTATTAGATTTGGGTACATTGTGCAATTAGCTGGTCTGCCTGATCCAAGTTGTTGAGTGGCCTGTGCGGTTGGGCTGTAAGGTTTGACTATGCTAGCTATAGTATAAGAGGCAGTGTTGTACTTTGTTCCCACAATGGATTCAGTAACAATTCTCTAACAAATCATCATATTGATGCTCCACTTGGTCACAAGCTCACGTTACCAAGTTTGGCTAGGCTAGGGCATGAAACATGTTTCTATGTGGTGTGGTTGTGTGCGTGGCATGGCTGCAGAAGGGCGAGCTTCGGGCCAACATAGTTATCATTCGATGGGTTTGGTTCGACATCGTGATGTCGTTTGGTCTTTGGCATAGGGTAATGCAGGACCAGATTAGTTTGGGCACAGATCGATGAGGCTATAAGTTCAATAGACAAAGCTAGGCAAAATCATCTGGAGCAGATCCGCTCTCTCAAAGGTAAGATGAAGAAATCGCAGGAACCTTGGCTGAGCTGAAGAAGTTTCAGGGCAAATAGCGGAAGGAAAAGGATTCATACAAGGCTGAGATTTATATGCTGAAGGCGGAGCAGATTCGGCTGAGGAAGGATAAGGAACAGTATATGAATAAAGTGGTGTCCCTCCAAACCAAAGTCGACAAGTCCAACGACTTTTGTGAGACAGTTAACCAAATGCTGAAGGACACTTACTACATGTTCTTTAAACAAGGGAACCTTCAGTGGATGGACGACTATCCACAAGTGATGGCAAGAATCCACGCTCGGCTCATTGAGGAGACTAAGGCTGCGGTTGCACAGGAGGAAGGAGCCATGTACGATGTTGGGATGGTGAACCGTCAGTTTACGGTGGAAGAGACCAAGGCCATCGCCAAGGGATACGAGTTGCTGGCAGAGGATGAGGACGATGAAGATGGTTCAGATCTCGAGGGGCTTGGTGATCCACGCCATATTACTGCAGGTATCTCGTCTTTTTTACTTTTGCTTCGTTATTACTTATCCCAGACTGCAAAACTTATGATTTTTCCTACTTGTATCGTGTAGGGATGTCTTCAGGACAGTTTGGGCGTTCAAAGGGTGCTGATGAGGTGTCGCAAAAGGAGGGCTAGTCTTTCGAGTGATCTGGACTCTCGAAGGACATGGCCGGAGGGAGCGGGCCGAGTGACAAGGGTGTCCCTCCTTCTTAATCGAGGAAATTTTCCTTTCTCTTTTTGTGTGTATTTTTGGAGGATGTATGGTTGTTCTGCATATAAACGAAAATTTTTGTACATATAGATCTTAATGTTGTAATGTTCGACTTTTGTCTTTTGCATGTTTATTTGGAATGACTTTTGTGACGCGTGATTTTTATAGTCCGTCTTGTCTACTTGTGAACTTCTTATGACTTAGTTAATCGTTATTGTGTTCTGAGACATAGAAAACCATAAACACTCTATTATATTCAAGGCCGATCGCGAACAATAACTACTCAGGCTATTACCCATGTCGTGAGTATTATTCGATTTATCATTGCCGGCGTACGTAATGCCGATCGTCAACCGCGAACTACCCCTAGCCGCGGCCACGCCTTAATCATGGTGTTTATAATCGGTTCGCAGTTGCCAACGAGCCGAACGCCAATGATGAACTGCCTGATCTACAAATCGTGCGTAATCCGTGGCTTATAGTTTGTTTATCATTGTCGGCTTAGGGGTGTCGATCGTTAGTAGTGAATTTCCAAGGCATTTTTCGTGCCTCTTGTCATAGCTATCTTATTTTCACCACTGCCGGCGAGCGCCTGCGATTGCTCGCAGTAGGAATAGTCATCAGATAAACAGTTAAATAAAGGAAAGTTTAAATAAGGCAAGTAATGCGAGACACCAAATTTTTATAGTGGTTCGGTCGAAAAATGCCTACGTCTATTTGTTCAGTTAATACATTCTTCCTTACAGTTCAAGAGAAATAACGGTAGAGGTGTTGGAGATTCCATGCTTTCCCAAACACCTCCTCGTCTACTGTTGATAAGATGTAAGCTCTGTTATGAAGATCCTTATGAACAACAAACGGCCTCTCCCAAATTGGGTCTAGTGCTCCTGGCCATGGGAAGATCCGCTTGAGTACCAAGTCTCCTTCTTGCAGCGTTCGCGGCTTCACCTTAGATTTTTATTGCCTTGCCACCTTCTGCCTATGAGCGGCGGCTTTGAGGGCGGCGTCGTTTCTCTTTTCCTCGATCAGGTCGACTGACATGCTCAAGAGCTCCTCGTTTTCTTCCGGATTGTGATGCATGCTTCAGTGCGAGGGTACAACTATTTCAACTGGGAGCATGGCTTCGACCTTGTATTCTAATGCAAATGGCGTGTGCCCTGTCGCAGTCTTGTAGGAAGTTCGGTAGGCCCATAGTGCAGTAGGCAGTTCGTCGACCCATGCCCCCTTGGACTTCTCTAGCTTCTTTTTTATCAGAGTTTCCAAAACCTTGTTTACCGCTTTGACCCGCCCATTTTCCTGGGGATAAGCTACAGCCGAGAAGCTTCGAGCAATCCCATGTTCATGGCGCTAATTGGATAATTCTTCGCTATCGAATTGGAGTCCGTTATCCAATATAATCTTCTGGGGCACCCCATACCTGCATAAGATGTTACGTATCAGGAAGTTTATTACCTTGGTAGATGAAATTTTGTTCGAAGGCTCTACTTTCGCCCATTTGGTGAAATAACCAACTGCCACTATGGCGTTTTTTCTCCTCCTCGGCCCATGAGGAGTTCCCTGATTAGATCAATCCCCCAAATTGTAAAGGGCTAGGGGCTGACCATATGGATCAAACCGGTAGGTGGAAGTCTCGGGATTTTGGCAAATCTTTGGCATGTGTCACATTTCTTAGCGAACTCGGCTGCGTCCTTGTTCAACGTGGGCCAAAAGTATCCATAGCGTAGAATCTTCCTGGCTAGAGTTTATCCTCCGGTGTGATCGTCGCAACTCCCTTGATGGATGTTATTAATGATATCTTTTGCTTCGTTCCCAGCGACACACCTTAGTAGTGGGTTGGAAAAACCGCGACGGTACAGTATGCCGTTCTGGATGGTGTAGCGGGATGCCCTTCTTAGGATTCTCCTGATTTTGTTCCGTTCTGTTGGTAAGGTTCCATCTTGTAAGTATCTGATGATGGGGGTCATCCACGTCTCCTCCCCGTCTGCGGTCGTTGTGATTTGGAGACACACGAAACTTGGTGTGAGTTGACTCATAACCGGGGTTGCCCCCGACATTGGCTCGGTTCTTATGCTTGCCTCTTTGGCGAGGGTGTCCACCTCTTGATTTTCCCCTCACGGGATGTGTTTTATTACATAGTAGCCTAGCTCATCGAGGAGGGTTTTGGCCCTTTTGAGGTAAGATGCAAGCTTTTGTCCGCGAGTCTGGAATTCTCCAAGGATCTGGTTCACAATCACTTGTGAGTCACTGTGAATACATATCGATTTAACCCATATTTCTTTAATGATCTCTAAGCCATCTATCACTGTTTTGTATTCAGCTTCATTATTGGTTGCAGCGAACTCTAGTCTTAGTGCATAGCTTAACTTTCTTTCTCAGGATGTGACTATTATGACTCCTGCCCTCGAGCCAAGCTCGTTCGACGCTCCATCAACGAACATATTCCATTTGACAGTTTCCTCAATTTTTACTGTTGCCTCCTCATCTCGCTTCGTAAACTCAGCTATGAAATCAGCCAAGGCTTGTCCTTTAATTATGGTGCGTGGATGGTAAGTCATGTCATACTGGCTCAGCTCAATGCATCATTTTAACAGGCGCCCTGACGTGTCTGGTTTATGTAGGACTTGTCTCAAGGGTTGATCCGTTAGAACCCTAATGGAGTGTAATTGAAAGTAATGTCGTAATTTCCTGGATGCAATGAGCAGACAGTAAGCCAATTTTTCAATCTTAGGGTATCTAGCTTCTGTGCCCGTGAATCTTTTACTAATGAAGTATACCGGTCTTTGGACACGATCATCTTCTCGTACTAATGCGGCACTTAGGGTGTGGGAGGATACAATTAGGTATAAATAAAGGCTCTCTCCATCCATTGGAGTGGAGAGTACTGGCGGTTTCTGCAGATGTTCGAGCAAACTCTAGAAAGCTGAGTAGCATTCGTCAGTCCACCCAAACTTCCCTTTGTCCTTTTTGAGGGCTTCGAAGAATGGGACGCACTTGTCCGTTGCTTTGGATATAAACCTGCTCAGAGCGGCTACCTTCCCATTTAGGCTCCGCATTTCCCTTCGCATCGCCAGGATTTTGACGTCTTTCAAAGCTTGTACCTTTTCAGGATTCGCCTCTATCCCTCTGGCATGTACAATGAAACCTAAGAATTTACCTGAAGATACTCCGAAAAAGCATAGTGGGTTCAGCTTCATTTGGTATTTGCGTAATACTTGGAACATCTCATCCAGGTGGCTCAGATGATCCGCTGCTCTTCTTGATTTGACAAGTATGTCGTCAACATAGACTTCCATGGAGCGACCAATTTGTTGCTCAAACATCTTATTAACTAAACGTTGGTAGGTAGCACCAGCGTTCTTAAGCCCGAAGGGCATGACCTTGTAGCAATACAGGCCTAGATCCGTGATGAAGCTAGGGTGTTCTTAATCCGGCACATGCATGGGAATCTGGTTGTATCCTGAATATGCGCCCATGAATGATAACAACTCATGCCCTGCGGTTCCATCCACCAATCGGTCAATTTGGGGTAAAGGAAAACAGCCTTTGGGGCAAACATCATTGAGGTTGGAGAACCATTTTGGGTAAATGGCTTCGCGGATAAAACCATTGGCGAGTAGGTTCTTTACTTCTTCATTGAGAGCGGTTGATCGTTCTACCCCCATGCTTCTTTTCTTTTGTTTGATCGGGATCTTGGTCCATTCAATATTGAGGGAATGGCAAGCTACCTCTAGGGATATCCCCACCATGTCCTCATGGGTCCATGCAAATACGTCCAAGTTCTTTCGTAGAATTCCTATCAGCTGGACTTTGAGGTTCAGGTTTAATTGAGAACCTATCTTTAAAAGCCTTGTTTTGTCATGTTCGTCTACCATCACATGCTCCATAGCCTCTATAGGCTCTGCGTTGACCTCCTCCTCTCTATCTTTGGGGTCCAATTCATTGAATGGGTCGCTAGTACATTCGAGAGGAGGGGCCTTCTTTGATTTCTATGCTTCTGCATTTTTGGCACAAAGGACGACCCCACGCCTTTCCCTTTTTCCTTTTTCTTGTTTTGGCGAAGTTCAGTCACATAGCAATCATAAGCTGGGTCTTGGTCCCCTTCTACTTCCCCTACTCCGTTATCAGTTGGCAATTTTATCTTTAGACACCATTGTGCTAATATTATCTGGAAGTCTGACAATGCGGTCCTTCCCAAGAATGCGTTGTAGGCAGAGTACCTATCCACCAGCATGAATGTTTGCTTTCGGACAAATGATCAAGGGTGACTTCCTAGCTCAACAAACAGGTCTAGTTGCCTAAGTGGCATTGTGGCTTCCCCAGTGAACCCGTGTAAAGGCTTATGGCACGGTGATACATCTTTCATCGACAATTTCATTTTATTGAATGCGTGTTTGAATAAAATATTCACCGAGCTTCCTGTATCGACCAAAATGCGAAACACCTCTGCTGGGCCAATCAAGGCAGAGATAACCAGGGGGTCAGTGTGTGGATACTGTTTTCCAACCAAATCTTCATCATTGAAAGTTATGTCGACTCTTTCTCTACGTTTTGCGATGCGACCTTCAGTTATGATGTGAACGTATCCTTCCTTTTCCATCAAGGATTTTCCATACTTCTCCATTTCTGCCCAACTTCCGTCAGCTACATGCGGGCCTCTAGATATGGTGTGGACAATTATCTTTTCTTGGTTGGAGCGGCTCGTACCTGCTCCTTCCTTATTATTCCCTTATGAGGGTTGCCCATATCCTTCGTGGGCCGGAGCGGGAGAGTTACGTCCTTTCTGCACGTATCGCTCTAGTTTCTTTTTTCGGATGTATTCCTCAATGAGATCCCGCAAATGCTGGCATTCTTCGGTGTTATGTCCATGAGACTCGTGGAAGCGAAAATATTTCCTTACTCTAATTGATGCTTCTGACTCTTTTTTGTACGGAGGGCATTTGTATTTCAACTCGTGTTGAGTAGCCATGTAAATGTTATCCACAGTGTCATTCAGAGGCATGTATGAATCGAATCTTGGTCCAGGTCTGTATCATCGCTTATTGCCTTTTTTATTTCCGGAGTTGCCTTGGTGGCCACTTTTTCCTTCGCTGTTCTCTTTATTCCCCTCCCTTCGGAGTGGGGCACCCATGTTTCCTTGGATGCTAGAAGCCTTTAAGGGTTGCTCGCTATGTTGGTGGGCCGCCGCGTCCTCCAATCTCATGTATTTTCCAGCTTCATAAAAGAAATCCTGAAGAGTTAGAGGCTTTTCCTTTGTCAATCTTCTCGCGAGCTTTGAATCCGGGTGGACTCCTCCGCACAGCGCCATTAGTGTGAGCCTTTCATCGGTGTCTTGTACTACTGCTGCGGCGGTGTTAAAGCGGGTAAGATATTGCTGCCGTGGTTCTCTTGCCTTTTGTTTTACATCTGATACAGAATATGCGTCCTTGGGTTGTTCCACGTGGATTCGGAATTGACTTATGAATCTTTCCTTTAACATTTCCCAAGAGCTAATAGAGCCATAAGGTAGGCGACAAAACCATGTGGTTGCCAAGTCTGACAGGAATAGTGGGAAACATTTACACAGCACACCCTCTGTAGCTCCATTCATAAGCATGTGTTGGGTGTAGCGCTGTAAGTGGATGATTGGGTCTGATGTGCCTTTGTAGCGATCCATGGTGGGGATCTTCCATTCCCAAGGAGTGGTTGTCGCTTCTATGTTCCTGGTGAATGGGCTGGACACCCTTGCTCCTACCCCTTTTTTGAGTTGTTCGCGCCTGAGATATTCCCTGAAGAGGCGTGCCATCCTCTCCTCGGATTCTGGTGCAGCCCTGGGAGAAGTGGGGACTTCCCTTTGATGTTGATGGTGTCTGGAACCTTGGTTGAGGTTGGACTAGCAATGGTTGGCTCGAAGCATGACAGGTTCAGCCACGGTCGTTCCTTGCTAGGTGCCCCCTTGACTGGGTCCAGCTCTTGGTGACCTTTCAGGACCGGTCTCGGGCTGAGTACTGGCTCGGTTTCGAGTTCTTGTATCTTCTTGATTGAATTCTTCATTTGCAGGGGATCTGTTCCGTCTACGCGACTCTCCAGATTGAGACTCGCCTCGAGATTCAATGTCGTGAATGGATTCCTCCGTGCCTCTCAAGCATGTCATGAGTTGGTCCATTAAAGCTTTTTGCTGGGCAGTGAAGCGGTCAGTCATCTCATCCACAACCCGGTCTAAGACTTCTCGGGTGACAACCGAACCTAGAAATTGAGAGCGGGTGGTTGGGTTTTCTTGATCTCCTTAAACAGAATTGAGGGGACTAGCAGTGGCCGCGCTTTTACCCTTATCAGTGTTCCGCCTAGAGGGAGCCATGTTCTAATGATGTATTAAGGCTTGGAAGGAGAGTGTACAGAAGAGTTCGGCTCTCTATGCCGTTCTCAGTGAAAGCACCAAAAATGTTTGCACAAAAATTGGACAAACACCTCTAAGTTTGAATTTGGCTAAGTCGCGTTTAAGTTGTTTGATATGAAATTTTCGTTGTTTCAATATGTTAACAAATAGTTTTTGCGATCACAGAACAGTTCACAGGTTTAAAGTTGAAAAGTATCAAAAGGAAATAAATCACACCAAATTTTATAGTGGTTCGACCAGAACGTGCCTACATCCACTGTCCGTCTTATTATACTTCTTTGATTTGATTACAAGTACAAGTTTGATTAGAAAGAGCAAAAACTTAGAGCAGCTGGAGTGGTTAAGTCTCAGCAGAGTTTTTTCCTTTTCTCTCAGAAAATCAGTCCCCATTGTTGTTGAGGAGCTCTGGTATTTATAGAGTGGAGTTGTGAAGTGTAGAGGTTGAGATTATAACTTCCTGAATCTGGTTCGACAGCTGGGTAGGAGCGTTTGAATCGGCGTTTGGTCATGGAGCTTGCTTCGCTTGGTTGCTTTTCCATATCTGGTTCGGTGTTCTTGCTTTGGGATTTCTTATTTGCCGGACCAAACATTTGGTCCAGCATTCCTGTGTACCGGAACTAATGTTTGGTCCGGTGTTGGATATGTCGTGCCGGACCAAACATTTGGTCCAGCATATTAGAGAATGCCGAACCAAATATTTGGTCCGGCATTTTAGTGAATGCCAGACCAAATACTTGGTTCGACATTTTAGTGAATGCCGGACCAAATGTTTGGTCCGGCAGTTCTGCCTTCTACGCCCTAATTCAACCCTGCCTCCTTTCTTCCTTCTCTTTCTGCCCACTGAAAAACCGAGCCAACAGTCGTTGAACGACGAATGTAAATTCTTCGATTCTGGCGATTTGGTTCGTTTTTAGTCGATGGAACCTAAAGGAAAGTTGTAGAGCATGGGTAGGGAAACATGCTGGCAAAGTTTGGGGTCAATGGTGGGCGGAGGTGGCCAAAAATGGCCTCTGTTCGTGGGGGGACTAAGTGCGAGTTTTGGGGCATGAGGGTGATATGCGGCTGTTGGAGGGGTCGCGTCGGTGGTGTTGCGCGTTTGTGAGGGTGGGGACGAGCGGCGATGAACTTAGGTGTCGCAAACGAGGAAAAAAATACGTGGCCATGGGATTGGAGTTGCCGTCTATAGAGGCGGGAAGGAAATTAAGGGAGAAGGATTAATTATTTTATTTAGGTAATTAGTTTAAATAGTGCAATTATTGATGAAATTAATTATATTAAAATTGATAACTTATTATGTTAATAACTCTCACATACAAGATCTGATTGAGGCAAAACTTTTTGCGTTGCGCTCGTAATAACGGAAGCTTTGCTATAGAGCTAGTTTGGATGAAATTGGAGACTGTTGAAATTTGGGCTAAAATCGGACGTCGTTTGATTTTAATTCCAAACCGGAACGCCTCGCTGACAACAGAAAATTTCGGTAAGTTAAACTCACCTTTTTAGATAACTAGTATGATATATAGTTGATAAGAATTGTTGAAAGATTGTTTGGATGAATTACTATATTTATTTGTTGGTTTCGATATATTCCCACCTCTGGAGCGGATGAAACCCTATTACATTCCCGTGTAAGAGCGGATGACCCTTTGTATACGAATCTTGCCTCGAAGCGGTTGTTTTATATTTTATGATTATATAACGTTTGTGATGCAGTTGGAAACAGGTTGGGGGGATCCTACGGAATTTCTCACTACTATTGTTTCAATAATATTTCTTTTATATGGATTATTGATTAATGAACATGATTGTGGACACTTTGGTCATAACATCGTTGTATGTTTTAAAATAAAACCCAGTAGTGATAGAAAATCAATATCGGCATTGGTTAGGTGTTGGGTGGCTATTGGCATCAAATTAGTATTTTAAAAATACTATAAATTTCAATTTGAGTTGGAATTGGTTTTATAGACAGGAAATGATTTACAAATCCGAAATTGGGTTTTAGAAATATTTTTTTTAAAGATTATCTACTTATATTAATTTTTGTTTAAAAGTTTTATATTTATATTTAATATTGTTTTAAAGTTATTTAATTATATTAATATTGTTTTAATTTTATTTAATTATATTATTATTGTTTTAAAAGTTATTTTCTTATAGTTGGTATTATTTTAAAGTATTTATCAAAATGTTGATACCTTGAAAAAGTAGTTATTTAAGGATAATTATGGTTTATAATTAATAATAAGGATTTATATATAAGGTTTTGAAAATAAAATATTATTATTTCTAATAAGGGTAAAGATTAATTGTTATTATTTCTAAAATGATTGATTATTATATTAAGATGTTTAAGATTAATAATAATATTTATTTATTCATAATGTTTAATTTTAATAATTATTTTTATATATTATTGTTTAGAAGTGAATGATCCTTATTTCTTTATAAATGTGTTCGAGACTCATAAGTTTAATTTTATAAATGGACTTGGATTTTATAAGGGAAGTTACAAAATGGTTTGCGATCTAAGGGAAGATTATTTACAAGGTGAAAGAGTTTTAAAAATGGTAGATACTTATAAACGAGTTTTAAGAAATGGGTTTATAGATTTATAAAAGGAGTTTTATAAATGGTTTTATGGGTTTATAAAGGATTTATAAATGAGTTTACAAATGTATAAAAGAATTTATAAATGATTGAAATGCATAGAAGAAGTTTTATAAATGGTTTCAGGAGTTATAACATGGCTTATCAATGGTTTTAGAAAATTATAAGGAGTTCACGAATGAATTTTTAATTGAAATAAAAAGAAAAAAATTCTCAGTTTGTAAATATACTTATACTGTTGAGATAAGTATATGGATATTCTCTAAGTATTAATAATATAGGGATTGGTGGATATATCTTTGTAAAAGTATTTTTATACAAGTAAATTACAAAGTGATTTTTAATGAATGAAAGATTTATTAAAGAGTTCAGTGATTGCTTATGTGTGTAACCAATGTTGATTTTCCCTATAGAATTAAATTCTTGATTGAATGATTGTTATTCGATAGTTAAATAACCGACTATCGAATTTGGAACTAAACGTAACTTTGGAAATATCTAGGAGAAACACGTGAGTAATATGGCACAGTCATCTCAGATGATGTAGTACTGTGCGTATAAATCTCGTTTCATTCTCCTAGGACAACGATAAGGAAATCCGTCCACCAACGGTTAGGAGGTGATCTCCAATCTTATCTTTGACTGTTTATTTCCTAAAGAACTAGGGTTGAGTTTATCGGGAATTATCGAATGTTGTTTCGAAGAGACCGGGATCGGATATGGTATTCGAAAACCACTTCGATCCAACGAATGCGTTTCGAAGTGAAGACATATTGAAGATGATGGAATTGGAGACGGAGCTCTCAAGTGTTTCGTTCAATCCCAGAAACGAACTTGTATGGATGAATGCTGGTATTGCATTGTTGCTAGAAGGTAGTATTAGCATTCCAAGTAGGAAGTGCTACGTAAAAGGTAAAACATAGCCTCAAGCCTCATCAACTGGGAATAACTAAAACATGGGAGATGCAGCAGGGCTAAGTGGGTCGCTCCCAAGTAGGATATGATCATCCCTATCCAGAGTCTCTATTATCTCTCAAATTGTCTGCTTCCGGGCCCAAAAAGCGGGGTGATCATATTTGGTACTATCCAGTAAGGGTTAGGCCAGTTCTGTGTTGGCAACGGTCGATAGGTTCGACTTGGTGTTATTTTATCTAGAGATACACAGTGAACAGGCGGTACCCCAGTAGCTTTGTCATTGTATGGAATCCATTTTCCCAATACGAGCCTATTACAGTTTTAATTGTATATCTAGTATGCTGGAATTTAATTAATGTAACAATTTTGGATAAGATTAGTAAGTATTATTATCTAGACACTATTATAATATCAAAGAATTTCATATAAAATGTTTTGGTTATCGTAAGGTAAAACCCGTCCTTGTTTATGTGCGGCGTGGTCTTAAGAGATACTCTTGATTTCAAAGATTTTTATATAACTTAAAAATCCAGTTGGGTGTGTTTTCTCACACTAGTTTTCCAGACTAACTCGGGTGTTATTTTACCATAATGCTCAGGTCAGAACGAGCATACTATAGATTATTTTGGATGCTTTAGAGCTTCAAGAGATGAGTTGGAGGCTTGGAAACATATTCACGTAGATTGTTATTTTTTCGCTGTGTTCATTATTGTATTCATCGGAAATTGTGATGACAGGCTGTTATAACCGTCCAAGCTGAAATAGGTTAGTATACTCTGATTGATGTTTGTATATATACATATTAAAGTTTTGCTTTTGTGTAAAGAATTGTTGTATATTATAGATTATTCATTCCGCTTTGAGATTCTGTGTTGTTAGTTTTCTTCTTATCTTCTTCCTTCTTTCTTTTCCCTTAACAATCAGGTTTTCCGGCAATCGATTGCTCGACATGCAATACAGTGGGTGTATTTGTGTCAATTTTCAAGGGTTGAAAAACCTCGGTCATTACATTTGGTATCAGAGCTAGATTAAGCGAGAACCTTGGCTATGGTGGGATACTCATTAGAGATAGGGTCAGTAGCACCCTAGAATGAGTTTGAGTGTGTATATATATGAGCGCATATTTGTTAGTGATATAAAAATGTTTTATATTGTATTGGTTGATTTGTTGAGTGACTTATGGATTTTGGTCAATACGAGTAATTAACGTTATTGATTAGGGTTTCTAAACACTTGAACAGAACAATTCGACATGGTATTGTTCTCAAATTGAGTAAATAAAATAATTTTACCTTGATTATATTTTATATACAAAGGAATAATTTTCAGAAATTATTATTGTATATGTGGTGTGCTTGGTTGTTAGAAAAATGATAATGTTGATTATTTTCATTTGTTATTTGTGTTTGTATTCGAATAAAAGTTGTCATTATTATAATACAAGCAAGGTAAATAGTTAAGAAATTTTTTTATATAACCATAGTGAAATTATAAAAATATGATTTATAAAAGTGGTTTACAAATTAAAAAGGATTTAAAAGCTAGGAATTTGAGAATTTAAATCCCGTTGGTTTTTGAAAATGGTTTTTCAAAGTCTTGGAAAATAATAATAATATTATTTGGAAAATATTTTGGATAGAAATATCTAAAATGGATTTTAAAGAAATAGAAAGCACTAAACTCACTTCGATCACTGCGAAATAATTTCGATGATGACTGCAGCATCATCGACGTTCATTTTCGGGTTTCCAAGAGAGAAATTGTTACCACTGGAGTTTTGTTTTGGTAAAACTGATTTTGATTTTGATATTCAAAAGAATGATTTGATGTAACAAAGGGATTTTGTGTGTGTGTATATATATATATATATATGATTTCAAAAATGATTTGAAATAAATAGGAACAAGGTGTTTAAATTCTGGAAATTTTCATTTAATGTTTTATGAAAATATGAGAAAATAAGTTTGATAACATATAAATTTTGAGAATTTGTAGGTAAAACGTAGTTTTTTTTTGCAATATGTAAGAAAGCAAAGTTGAAAAGAAGATTTAAGTTAAGTTAAAGGAAATGACTTTTGGAAATGGAATTGATTGTGATTTGAAATGAATCAATGAGATGGACTAATTAAATAAGTTAATGAATTGAAAATGGTTAGAATTGTATATTGAAATTGGAAAATGAATTGAGTTAAATAAAATTAGATTTCATTTAAAACGAATATGACTTAAGTTGTGAAGTGTGATGAACATGAGTGGTGTTGTATAGATGTTTGTAATAAACTTATGTAAAAAGTGGATGGAATGATGTTTAAGTGATGTTAGTATTGAAAGAATATACTAAGTAATAAGTGAATGTGAATAAAGTAATGTGAATAATGACTAAGAATAAAAGAATAAAAATAAAAGAGTCTGAATAGAAAAAGAACGGGATCCAATTGAAATAAATATGTAAGTGTACGTATATTATTTGATTCACATTACAGTTTGATCCAGATTCAAGTACATGACTTCGAGATATTTTACATCGGTCCGAGTTAGAAATTTTCACTCGATTCTCGACGGCGAATATTGGATATGGATTTTTGGTTGATTCTGTAATTCTCTATCATAGTATATTGCTAAGCAAGGAGAATGAAGGTTTCCAATCAAGGAATCAGATCTGAGTTCACACTAGAATGGTCATGTGAACGATACTAGTTTGGAAGTGAAATTGTGTGATCGAGCAAGCGATCAGGTCTGAGATTTGCGTACGGATGATATATGTACATTGTACGATTTTAGTAAAGCAAATGTTGAAAATTGAAAATGCGTAATAATATGATTGTGAACTGTATGATTAGATATCATTGGTAAATAAGATGTAGGTATAAAAAAAGCAAAAGCTAGTTGATGCCTTTGATTTCATAAGTAGAATTTGGTTGCCAACTAAAAGGTACATGTTTGAATTGTTGTTTGAATTTAATGGTTTTACGGTTGAGCCACTTGATTTTTGTTTTCTTTGTTGGTCTGGGCCCATAGTGGCGAGTTGTAGTTTTTCGATCTAGCCGCGCAAAGGAGAGCTGGCGAAATTTTTCGTAAATTTAAAACGTTAGAAAATTTATGAGAAATTTTGAATAAAATTTTGATAACTAAAATTTGATTTTTAGTTATAACCTGGAATGATTGAATAGGAATGATATCAGTTGGAATGTATGAATGAATTTGGAAACTTAGTAAAAGTAATAACAAAGTTTCAACGAGTTGAATTTTGGGAAAAGTTAAAAGCTTAAAAGGATTTAGTAAGTTATCTCAACTAATTGGTTTTGAAAGTAATGGGTTTGGGCATTTTTCTTACCTTGGCAATTTCGGGGATGAAATTCTTTGTAAGGGCGGAGTGTGGAATGACCCAGAATTTTAGACATTTGAAATTGGAATATTTAATTGATTTAAATATGGAAAAGTTATTTGCTAAGGTAAATAACCTGAATTTCAAATATAGCGATTTGTTGGACAATTTAAATTATTAAATTTAATAATTGGAATTGTTCGAATAATTGAATCTTAGGTTTTCAGTTGGATAAAAATAATTTCGAAGCTTATTAAAATTCTATTTAGACAAGAATGAAGATAGTAAAGCTTTTAGTGTAAATTTAAAACCGATTAATTTGGTTTTATAATAATTCGTTTTAATTAACATATAAGAATAGCCTTCCGGGGCACTGTCTCTGATTTCGACGAAACTAGTTTCATTGGATCCGTAATAATGAATTATAATACGCTGTTAAATTTCATGGCGATCAGATGAATCATTTGGCTGTGCGAGATCGAAACGCGTAGAATTTAGTATCGAAAATTTAATATAATAATTGGGTTCAAAAAGCTATCTTCTGCATATGATCGAATTAGGCCTTGGGATAAGTTCCGTTGTGTTCGAAATAAGGGTATAACATATAAGACGTCAGGCGGCATGCCTCGATTGGAGTTCGGTATTTTCGGACGTTTTGTAACTTGATATTTTCGAATATAAAAAGATATATATACAATATAATAGGCTATCACCCTGTCTATTCTTGCCCATGCTCTCCACTCTTCTGCCATGCCTCAGCCATACTGTCCCTCCCCTACTTATAGCATGTTCCAAACTAGAGAAAGAAGGTTTCATGCATGGCCTTATCCAATGGCCGAGGAGGATCGGGACCATTTCATGCATCGTTAGGCTTCGGCCTTAACTAGAAACTTGTAGGCAACATCAAGACGAAGAAGATCAATGGTTGGATTGGGCTACAACATCGTGTGGTGGCTGTAGTTCATCATTGAACGATGAATGTAAATTCTTCGATTCCGGTGATTTGGTTCGTTTTTAGTCGATGGAACTTAAAGCAAAGTTGTAGAGGATGGGTAGGGCAACATGTTGGCAAAGTTTGGGGGTCAATCATGGTCAGAGGTAGCAGAAAATGGCCTTCGTTCATGGGGGGACTGCGTGCGGGTTTTGGGGCGTGAGGGTGCTAGGCGGCTGTTGGGGAGGTGGGTCGCATTGGTGGCGCTGCGCGCGTGCGAGGGTGGGGACGAGTGGCGATGAACTTAGGAGTCGCATACGAGGGAAAAGAATATATGGCCATGGGATTGGAGTTGCTGTGTACATAGGCGGGAAGGAAATTGAGGGAGAAGGATTAATTATTTTATTAAGGGTAATTAGTTTAAATAGTGCAATTAGTGAAGAAATTAATTATATTAAAATTGATAACTTATTATGTTAATAACTCTCGCATACAAGGTCTGATTGAGGCGAAACTTTTTGTGTGGCGTTCGTAACGACAAAAGCTTTGTTATGGAGCTGGTTTGGATGAATTTGGAGACTATTGAAATTTGGATTAAAATCGGGCGTCGTTTGATTTTAGTTCCAAACCGAAACGCCTCGACGACAACAGAAAATTCGGTGAGTTAAACTCACCTTTTTGGATAATTAGTATGATATATAGTTGATAAGAATTGTTGAATGATTGTTTGGATGAATTACTATATTTAATTTTTGGTTTAGATATATTCCTGCCCCTAGAGTGGATGATACCCTATTATGTTTCCGTGTAAGAGCGGATGACCCTTGTATCCCGCCTCGAAGCGATTGATTTATATTTTATGATTATATAACGTTTGTGATGCAGGGGGAAACTGGTTGGAGGGATCCAACGGGATTCCTCACTATTATTGAATTGTTTCAATAATATTTCTTTTATATGGATTATTGAAAAATGAACATGATTGTGGACACTGTAGTTATAACATCGTTATAGTTTGAAATTAAAACCCAGTAGTGATAGAAAATCAATATCGACATTGGTTAAGTGTTGGGTGGCTATTGGCCTCAAATTAGTATTTTAAAAATACGATAAATTTCCATTTGACTTGGAATTGGTTTTTGAGATAGGAAATGATTTATAATTCCGAAATTGGGTTTCAAAAATATTTTGTTTTAAAGATTATTTATTTATGTTAAAATACTATTTTAAAGATTATCTACTTACATTAATATTTTGTTTAGAAGTTTTTTATTTATATTTAATATTTTTTTAAACATTTAATTATATTAATATCATTTTAAAGTTATTTAATTATATTATTATTGTTTTAAAAGTTACTTGCTTATAGTTTGTATTGTTTTAAATTATTTATCAGAATGTTTATATCTTGAAAAGGTAATTATTTAAGGATAATTATGGTTTATAATTAATAATAAGGATTTATAAATAAGGTTTTTAAAATAAAATATTATTATTTCTAACAAGGGTAAAGATTAATTATTATTATTTCTAAAATGATTAATTATTCTTTTTAGATGATTAAGATTAATAATAATATTTATTCATAATGTTTAATTTTAATAATTATTTTTATATAATATTGTTTAGAAGTAAATGATCCTTATTTGTTTATAAATGTGTTCGAGACTCATAAGTTGAATTTTATAAACGGACCTGGATTTTATAAGGGAAGTTATAAAATGGTTTGAGACCTAAGGGAAGATTATTTACAAGGTGAAAGAGATTTAAAAATGGTTAGATAATTATAAAAGAGTTTTAAGAAATGGGTTTATAGATTTATAAACGGATTTTTATATATGGTTTTATGGGTTTATAAAGGATTTATAAATGAGTTTTAGAAATGTACAAAAGAATTTATAAATGATTGAAATGCATAAAAGAAGTTTTATAAATGGTTTTAGGAGTTTTATAAAATGGCTTATATATGGTTTTAGAGAATTATAAGGAGTTCACGAATGAATTTTGAATCGAAATAAAAAGAAAATCTTTCTCAGTTTGTAAATATACTTATACCGTTGAGATAAGTATATGGATATTCTCCAAGTAGTGAAAATATAGGGATTGGTGGATATATCTTTGTAAAAGTATTTTTATACAAGTAAATCACAAAGTGATTTTTAATGAATGAAAGATTTATTAAAAGAGGCTAGTGATTGCTTATGTGTGTAACCAATGTTGGTTTTCCCTATGGAATTAAATTCTTGATTGAATGATTGTTATTTGATAGTTAAATAACCGACTATCGAATTTGGTCCCAAACGTAACTTTGGAAATATCTAGGGGAAACACGTGAGTTATATGACACAGTCATCTTCGATGATGTTGTGCTGTGCGTATAAATTTCGTTTCGTTCTCCTAGGACAATGATAAGGAAATCCATCCACCACCGGTTAGGAGGTGATGTCCGATCTTATCTTTGACTGTTTATTTCCTAAAGAACTGGGGTTGAGTTTATCGGGAATTATCGAATGTTGTTTCGAAAAGACCGGGATCGGGTATGTTATCTGAAAACCACTTCGATCCAACAAATGCGTTTCGAAGTGAGGACATCTTGAAGATGATGGAACTGGAGACGAAGCTCTCAAGTGTTTCGTTCAATCCCAAAACGAACTTGTATGGATGAATGCTGGTATTGCATTGTCGCATAGAAGGCAGTATTAGCATTTCAAGTGGGAAGTGCTATGTAAAAGGTAAAACATAGCCTCAAGCCTCATCAACCGTGAATGACTAAAACATGGGAGATGCAGCAGGGCTAAGTGGGTCGCTCCCAAGTAGGGTACGATCATCCCTATCTAGAGTCGCTATTATCTCTCAAATTGTATGCTTCGGGGCCCAAAAAGTGGGGTGATCATATTCGATACAATCCAGTAAGGGGTAGGCTAGTTCTGTGTTGGCAGGGGTCGGTAAGTTCGACCTCGGTTTTATTTTATCTAGAGATACATCATGACGGGCGGTACCTTAGTAGCCCAGTCATTGTATGGAATCCATTTTCCCAATATGAGCCCTTTACATTTTTAGTTGTATACCTAATATGCTGGAATTTAATTAATGTAACAATTTCGGCTAAGATTAATAAGTATTTGTATATCGACACTATTATAATATTAGAGAATTTCATATGAAATGTTTTGGTTATCGTAAGGTTAAAACCCGTCCGTGTTTATGTGCGACGCGGTCTTACGAAATATTCTTGATTTCAAAGATTTTTATATAACTTAAAAATCCAGTTGGGAGTGTTTTCTCACGCTGGTTTTCCGGACTGACTCGGGTGATGTTTTATTATAATGCTCGGGTCAGATCGAGCATATTACAGATTAGTTTGGATGCTTTGGAGCTTCAAGAGACGAGTTGGAGGCCCAAAGACATATTCACATAGATGGTTATTTTTCCACTATGTTTATTATTGTATTCATCAGCAATTGTGAGGACATGTTGTTATAACTGTCCAGGCTGAAATAGGTTAGTATACTCAGATTGATGTTTGTATATATATACATATTATAGTTTTGCTTTTGCGTAGAGAATTTTTGTATATTATGGATTATTCATTCCGCTGTGAGATTCTATATTGTTAGTTTTCTTCTTATCTTCTTCTTTCTTTCTTATCACCTAACAATTGGGTTTTCCGGCATTCGATTGCTCGACATGCAATAAAGTGGGCGCATTTGTGTTGATTTTCGAGGGTTGAAAAGCCTCGATCGTTACAGATCCTTAGGGGTTTTTCACCATATTTTTAATGTTTATATGTATGATTATTTCTATTAAAAGCTTGAATAGTAAAAAGTTAAGTAACATCGTGAAAAATGGCCAAAGCTTCACTTGTGCAAAACTGGTCGGTTTTGCCTTGATTTTGGACTTTAAAAGGTTTGAAAATATATTTAAATTTAAGTATTTTGTTTCATTCTTTTACTAGTATTTACTAACTCATATTAGAGTATTTCAAAAGTGGCTTAAAAAATTTATTAATTTCTAAGAATTAGTTGTGAATTCTTAAAGAAGGGATATTTTGTTAAAATATATAAAAAAGATGTTCTTTTCAAGTTTTAAGGAAAATTGTAAAGTTGTTATTTTCAAGTAATATTTTGGGTAAATATTTTAAAACCTATTATAAGTATTTTTAAGTATTTTAAAAGTATATACAAATGTTTTTGAAAAGGGGTTAGAATTGCTAAATGGCCAGATGATTAATTGTTTAGATACATGTTTTAGAAGTAATTAACTATGCTTAACACTAAAAGCCAACAAAGTAATGCTTATCTATTTGTGAGAGTTAAGATTTATGTCGGATATGGACGGAGTAATAGAGCTCTAACCTACAGATTTTCGTCTTGGCCGATGAATAGTAAGTAGAAAATGATGAGAAATGTCGGAACATGTTAATCTTGTTGATTTCTTACTCACTTATGGAAATCATTAATACTATACTTAACACTAAAATCTGACGAGGTAGGCTTATCTATTTATAAGATTCAAGAATGAAGTGTCTAGGCAAGGCTTTGATGCAACCATGCTCTAACTTACTTGCTTTCACTCTTGGATGAGGAACGGTTAAGTCGGAATGTCGAAAACGAGTTAAGCATACAAATCGTGATTTGTATAAGCAATTGTTTTTGACTAGATAACCGATTAGTCGATTATCAAACTTGATCCAATATTGACTTAAGAAGTTATCGAAAGACCTTGCAGTTTTATACCAATGAGAACCCCCGGGAGGAGTATTGGTATGAATCATCTCTAGCTTTCGCTTACTTCTGAGAGAATCAGAACTGAGTTAACCCAGAAATTCATCAATTGGTTTTGGAAAGTCTGGTAAGTGAGAAGAGTGTACTTATATGAGTTGACTCAAACCCATAATCACTTCAAAAACATATACGTGATTTATGTCTAGAAGCAGTTGTGAAGTGGAATGTTATAGATTTGAACAGACTATCCTAAGTTTAAGCCCAAGGGAAAGGTAAGCATTACATTTCGAATGATGCTATCGTAAGGGACTGTCTATCTTGAAGAGTATTCCAAGAGAGAGGGAAGCTTTAGCATTCGTCATAGGACTTATGTAGGGAATCTATATGAGGTTTGAGATCTGTTTGAGATGCTCAAATCCATGTAGTGATTCGTGATCTGTTCAAGATAAAGTAATCCAATTGGGGATTCGAATGCTACTTGAGTGATGAAGACTCATGTGAGAGATATTGAACGTAGCCTCGACATCAGGAATGATTAAAACTAGAGTAAGATGCATAATCTTTGGTTTAGCTTACCCATGAGGGTATATCAACTCAAATCTAGAGCATGCTTTCGATTATTCGGCCCGGGAGTTGGTTTTGCTTGGTGCCACGCAGCTCACCATCGGGCCAGTTGTGTTTACCTTAGAGTCTATCATATCTAGAGATATACGATGCCAGGAAGGAAGTTTATGATCCTTGTCATGGAGATCCGCTTCAGTTTACTAGAGATGTCTCCACAAAGAACAATCCATATAAGAACGCACCTTAGCGGTATTGATTGTATACCTACTACTGTTGTGACATTCACACAATAGCTATTTGATATGATTTATGTGCTACACGCTAGACATTACCTATTATATCACTATATGTTAAACATAATGAATGGTTGGTTTCATTTGAGGGGAAAACCGTTCTCATAAATGTGCTATTATATGCCACTCTTATTTCTTGAGTTTCTCACACTGGTTTGTCGGACTGATCCAGATTTTGTTTCCTCATAATGCTCGGGTCAGCTCTGTGTATGTTTCCAGATTTAGCTACGGACGCTTTGGAGCTTATGAAGAAGAGTTTGATGATTACCTATCATAGTACTCTTATTTCCACTGCATTTCTATATTGTATATATCAGCATTGTGAGGGAAAGCAATTATAACTGTCTAAGCCAATGATAGTACTTTGGTCTTAGTAACTTTGAGATTTCTGTATTCAAAGTAACCCTTTGTATTAATCATTTGATATTATATATTACACTTTCATTGTGATATTATGATGTTGTGTTCTCTCTTTCTTGTTATATTTCTTTTCTTTTATTTTACCCAAACTTTCTGTTTTGTCGTCACTTGGGTGTTCGGCACACGAATACCGTATATGTATTTAGTGTCGACATTTGAGATCGAAAAGTCAGGTTGTTACAGATAGAGTTAAGAGTATGCCCTAGGGGAAATTATATAATTTGTTACATATATCTAACTCAATAGTCAATCTTGTTCGAAACAAAGGTGTTTTCTTTCTATTATATACTTGAAATATTGTGTTATATTAATTAATTAATTTAATTAAAAGTATATTTAATAGAAAATTAATAAATGATCTGTTTTGTGATAGTAGTTACAAACTGTTGTAACTGTGAGTAATTTATCATAATGAAAACAAATATATGCCATTTTAAATGTTCCTAGTCAAGATGAATCGAGATTGGATATTGATGTGTCCATTGATACTAGAGTACATAACGCTCTACAAATGTTAGGCAATGTATTACTCATGGTTGCTAGATGCACCTAGAGGTTACGTACTGATAGTTATTGGATAACTATGAAACGAATCACTCGATAGTTTTCTGCTGGTTAATATAACCAAGGTCACAAAAAATATCGATGTGACTAATTTACACAGTTCTCTCGACTTGGGAATGTTGTGGTTAATATGAAAGCTCCGCTTTGATTATAGTCAGATCATGGCATGGTGTTCCATCGAGTGACTATAGTTGGATCGAGTGGAAGTATTGGAAGTGAATCACTATTCAAGAGAGGATTGTCTCCTCCGTTATATGGGGTTAGTATCACGGCCAATTCAAGTCAACTCAAAGTAAAGTCCCTGGTTAGAGCATTTTTGCTCAATAATAATTGTTATTATTGAACCAAGGACTTTGTGTTTTGACTATAGAGTTGAATATTGGTGATATTGGAATTTTGACCATTACCAAATTCCTTAAGTCTAAAGTGATATAGTTTTGATGAAGGGAATTGGTGTAAATAAATGTCACAACCGAGTAACGCTTAATAAAGTGAATTTGGATTTTACCGAAACTAAGTAAGTGATAAATTTAACCAAAATTTCACACCACCTGCCAAGTGACGTGTGAACGTTAACATTCGAATAGTTTGATGTTAATCGCTGACCGAATTTACACCTAACGAGTGACACAACCAAAATAATGAATTCTCTTTAGACCGAACGATTCAATTAGTTTATAATTGATATAAATTAATTAAATTACTTAATATTTATGAAATATTAACTATAAAATTCTAAATATGATTTGAGGAATAAATATTATAGCATATATTTATAATAGTTATAAATATATCGATCGATATGCGATATCGATAAGCAACTAAATTAGATTTAATTAATAATATTTATTTTGGCTTAACAAGGGTTTGAAGCCCATGAAAGAGGCTGGAAACTTCAACCAAAATAGGGGTAATATGAACAATAAGATGGTGCAACAAAGGCTTGGAGATGGAGTACTAAGATGGAAGAGAATTGGTGAGAGATGATTTAGGATATTGATCCTAAAATAACTCCAACTTCTCCTCTATATAAGCATCTCTATCTTCAACCTTTAGAAGACTTTTTGGCTGCCACCTCTCTCCATTTTGCTAGCTAAATTATATCTCTTAGTGCTCCAACACAAATCAAATCAATTCAAATCAATAGCTATTCGATAGCAAATGGTTTATGATTCAAAGACTAGCAATCGGACGGATCGAGAAGGTTTCAAGAGGAAGGGAACTCATCATTACAAGGTGTACATAAGGGCGTTAGTTTAGGTAATTATTTAATTTTATATATGATGTATATTCTCTGTATAACTCTATATTGGTTGTATGTGTGTGTGTATACACATGCATAGAAACACACTGTTATTATTGAATTGATAGTTAGGTGAAATTCCTATAGTTACTGTTGTCACATATATTGATTGAATATGTGTATAAAAAACATTTTTTATAATAGATTTGATACATACTGGCGAAAATATTTTCATTTCACTTATTATTATTTTATTAGTTTATTTATACATATATTAATATATTAATTGATTTATTTATATGACTATACTAAACTATATATCTATATAGTATAGAAATTAAACTAATATTTTTTAAATGAATATATATATCAATTACAATTTTTAGTAACTATAAATAATTTATTTGGGTAAATATTTACTATTTTTAGTATTATTTAATTATTATACGAATTAAAATTTTATGTAAAATAAATAATCTTTCAGAAATTAGATCTTAAATTCTTCTCAAATTAATTTATCACTATAGAAATTTTCGATCAAAAATTAGATTTTTTAAACCGTTCTAATATTTTAAAAAAATCATTTTAAATTCGGTCAAAAGTAATTAATTAATATAAAAAAATTAACTTAGAAAAAACTCAAATTTTTTTGTAAGCTATAAAATATGATTCCATATTCTCTAGAAATTTAAACTTTGAAATATATATTATATATTTTCTATCATTTAATTATTTTTATTTTGCTAATTAATTCATAGTATTTATATATATTAATATAATAAAATTATAATTAAAATTGTACATTTGTATATTCAATCTAGAACATTTAAAAACAGCTTTTTTTTTTAATTTTGTAATTTATTTATATATATAACCATTCTAAATCATATTTACATTTAAATAATATATTTATATATATATACTTTTTGTAACGATCCACTTTTCTGTACAGTATAAGCTGAAAATAAACCACACATGTCAACTCAAATTGAAGAAAAAGGCGGATTGTTAGGGGAAGAAGAAGGTAGAAGATAAGAAGAAAACTAAACAACACATAGAATCTCACAATCGCAGTGGAACAATATATAATAGATAAATACAGATTTTTTTTATACAAAAAGATACTGTAACTGGTCATATACATACAATCATCAGAGTACAACAATCAACAAATCAATATGGACAGTTATAATAGCCTGTCCTCACAAGTGCTGAATATACAGCCTACACACACAGCGGAACATAATCAAGTACGTGTAATACGTCCCTGTCATCCAGCTCGTCTCCTGAGCTCCATAGCATCTTAGCCTGAATCTGTAATACTCGGTCTGACCTGAGCATTATAAATAAATAACACCCGAGTCAGTCTGGAAAACCAGTGTGACAAAACACACTCCATTTGAATTATTACGGTTATCAAAATCCTTGAAAACAAAGGTATCTCGTAAGACCACGCCACACATAAACACGACGGTTTACCTTACGATAACCAAAACCATTTTTAGAAAAATCCTGTGATATTGTAATAGTGTCTAAATACAAATAATTATTAAAATAGCCAAAAAATTTACATTAATTAAATTCCAGCATACTAGGCTCTACAATCAAAACCGTAAAGCACATATTATAGAATGGATTCCATGCTATGACCAGGTAGGGAACTACCTCCGATGAGTGCACCTCTAGATCGATGCACCCGGGTCTGACAATAACATCTTTGTACCCTGCCACATAGAACCAGCCTTGCACTTGACTACTAGTACCGAATATGTCACCACCCGAGCCTTCCGACCTTAATTGAGATCTCATGCACAACCAAATCCATAATAGTATAAGGTAATCTAGAAAGATGATGACATACTCTAATCGGAGCGACCCACTTAGCCCTGCTGCATGCCCAGTTTTAGTCATTTCTCGGTTGATGAGGCTTGAGGCTACGATTACCTTTCAAAAAATTTACACTTAGAATGCGCATTGCCCTCCAATGACAATGTGCTGATAGCATTCATCCATACAAGTTGTTCTGGGCCTGAACAAACCAAATCTCCAAAATCACCGTCTTTATTTTCTTCATGATATCACAATTCGTAACGCACAAACTGGATCGAAGTGGTTTTCGAATAATTAAATCTGATCCCGGTCTCTTCGAAACGATCAACGAATTTGGCCAGATTTGATAGTCGGTTATTTAACTGTTATCCCGCCTTTTGGCAAGGCCGTGACACCAAGGAAGTGACTAAAAACCAAGGACAGTTCGTCCCGAAGATCGATTATACACAGGTTTACTATGGATGTTGATAAATTTTATCCGAGTCCGGATCGAGCTACAATTGATATGACACGATAAGCAAGGCTATGAAAGCCCAGCGTTCCAAATTTCAAGTCAATCGGAAGTCATAAGATAAGGATGCGATCGATGCAACTCAAGCAATAATCTGATTCGCATCCATTCAGAAAGGCTTCGTTCGTATCGATCAAGCGCACGTCTGGTTCGTATCCATCAGCTGAAAGGCCTTGTTCGAATCCATCAAGCCTCGAATGTTCGTATCCATCAATCGATATTGTTTTGTATCCATCCGACAACCGCTCTCTTCGTATCCATCAGCCAGTAACATCATTCCTAATCCACTTGGTCAACTATTGCCATTTTCGTATCGATCCCTTTCTACCCATTTCGTATCGGTCAGCTGAGGGGAACGATACGAACTCGAGGATTCCTATCGATACGAAGTGGAGTGCACAAAAGTGATACGAAGTGAGATGCAACCAATGGATATGAACAAAGCAATGACAAATCGATACGAACGGAGGATTGACAATCGATACGAACAAGACAGTTCCGATCGATACGAACAAGACTGAATTAGATCGATACGAACATGATGCGTCCTAATGAAAGACTTAGTCACTCGGCACAAAAGTGGATCGATCCAAGGAGTTAGCGCCACGTCAACATGCTGGCACGTGCTTGGATCGATGCGAACTTATCGATACGAGCAACATCGATGCGAAGATGATAGCAATCGAAAAACCCACACTCGTATCGATCATAACTCGCAATCTGCAAGTCCAAATGCTACGAAATTTTCACAGGAGCTTACGTACAACTTAAAGAATGTTCATGCCCAATTTCGACTTGATTGGACCAAATCTTGATCGATACGAAATTCGTTCGTATCGATCACGGACCGAGTGCAAATCACGTGGGATCAATCGTGTGGGCCCACCCACGTGCCAGAAGAGGTCTCCTGAGATCTGAGCGAGATATTTGCAGCATACGCCTATAAATAGCATCCCAGAGCCTACAGAAAAGGATATTTGGCTCTTTGACGTCCAGACTCTGCCGAATTCACCGTTGTACTCGAATTTCACTGTTGTACTCAAGATTTACTGTTGTAATCCACTGTAACCAGCAAGAAAAAGTTAATAAAGATCAATCATTTCATAGTGGACATAGGCAACACGCCGAGCCACTCTAAATCTCTGCGTTCTTTTGTTGTTTTTCTGATTATTGTCTGGAGTGTTTTGTTAGATAATCCTCTTTTTACATTTGCTTTCTTCATTTTATCTCTTCAAACACTTCCGAAGAGTGTTGTGCCCAATTTTGGTACAAACACTTTGGTGCTTTCACCGAGAAAACACAGTTTTTCTCTTGCTCGTTGGATCTACTATCGATATTGGATTGCATAAATCTAAGAAGAAGATCCAGATTCCAAGTTTAAAGTTCTTCCATCCTATTCAGATTTGTATCAAACCTAGGAAAGAGCTTCACTATTCATCATGGTTAACACAAGGGCTACTTCTACAGCTGCAGATCCAAAAGGACGGGACAGATAGAATCCCATACAACTGCCTCCGACCTATCAGAATGCTTCCGGACCATCAGATCCGCAAGGCCCTGTTACTAGGGAAGAATTCCAGATGCTAATGCAAGATCTGACTCGGAGCCGCCAGCAGCTCACTTAACAGCTGCGTGCTAATGTGGAATTGACCAACCAGCTAAACCATCAAAGACGAAGGAGATCCAGAAGGGATCAGGCTTCCTACTCATCCACTGAGAGTTCAGCCTCTTCTGATTACCATCATAGATCCACACGCCCGCGACTGGATGGAAATTACACATAGGCCACTGGGCATCAGCACACATTGAGTCTTGGGCAACCGAGAGTTGGCCCGTCAACCAGCCATCAGACTGGACCCTCCTCCCGAGGAGGCGCTACCCCATACCATATTACTGATAACCGTACTACCACAGCTACTAATTTGGGAGCTAACGCTCAGAACCGAACAGATCCAACCCACCGCCAATGCAATCATACTCATGAGCCTTATGTCCCCATAGATGTAGAACCAAGGAGGCGAGACATGGACCGTCGACAGCGACCGGCCCCTCCTCGCATTGTGGAACCCGAACACACCTTGGCCCAACATGCCCAAAATGTCCAGATGCCCGACCCGCCGACAATGATCCATCAAATGATCCGTGAAAGTCAGGGTCTTAGCAATGACGACTGGGGAATCTCCCGGAATCATACCCCTTTTACTGATGAGATACTCTTTACTGAACCACCTCGGCGATTTAGAATGCCGACTTTACCCGTTTATGAAGGGAGCTCAGATCCTAATCAACATATCTTGAAATATGAATGGTTGATGAATGCTGCACGAGCTGATGACGCAGTTAAGTGCTGAAGCTTCCCGATATCTCTGGGGGGCATAGCGACTATGTGGTTTACTCGACTGGCACCTCGATCTATCTCATGTTTTGATCAGTTGGCAACAAATTTTATTGAGCAATTTCGTATGCATGTCGCAAGATCGAAGGATGTTAATACTTTATCTAGTGTCACTCAAGCTCCTGGAGAGACACTCAGGCGTTATTTAGAGAGATTTCATGCTGCATGCGCTGAGATCAGCAACCCAAATGATAACTCTATTCTTATGGCACTGACTAAGGGGATTGATCCCGATTCTGAGTTCGGCAACTGGTTGGTCGGAAAGCCCCCTGCATCATTGGACCATTTCTATTCCAAGGCAGCCCAATTCTTGAGAAGGGAGGATGCAAAACAGTCTAGGAAGAAGGATGATGCGGGGCCTAGTATGGAAGGAATTCAGAGTAATATTGCTGTTAAACAATCCGGGGAGAGCTTCGGGAAAGTGCAATTGAACATCCAGAATAAACAAAATCAGTAGAAAGGCAATGGTAACCAGAATAGAAAACAGGATCAGAATCGTGGTCCACGACGTAGAGGTTCCTATGTTTGATAATTATACTCCTTTGAATACATCGCTGGAGAATGTGTATTTATAGACCTGCAATACTATTCAGTACAAGAAACCTGCTCCGAAACAGTCGTCGGAAAAATAGATTCAAACAGGAAAATTTTGTAGATTCCATGAAAGCTACGACCATAACTCAAATGAGTGCCGTCAATTGCAGGATCTCATTGAAAAGTTGATATGTAAAAGGAAGTTGGAACAGTTTGTGCGGGCGCCGCAGTCTGGAGGTGCGGGCCTATCAAATCAGAACCATACACCGAATCAGGCAAGATAGGAGGAACCCGCTCGTACTGGCGGGAGGTTGGTGATAAATACCATTAGTGGTGGTCCTTATCCAGTAGACCGAAGCTGGAAGGAAATGGAGTCGTATACCAGTTCTATCAGGCATGCGAGCTTCGAGTGTTGTAGTAATTTGGAAGATGGGGCTCCGGCCAAGCAACAAAAGATGATGACTAACGACATCGTCTTCCGAGACAGAGATGCTGATAGGATCGAAGCCCCAACTATCGATCCACTTGTCATATTAGCTCAAGTAGGTCCTGCTTAGATGAAGAGGATCTTGGTAGACAGTGGAAGTTCTGTGAATATACAGTTCAAGCGAGCCTTGACCAGATGAAAATGGAGACTAAAGATTCAAAACCTTGTCAGTACCGTATCCATGGTTTCAACGGGAATGCAACTATACCCATTGGAGTGGTGGAATTGCCAGTAGAGTTAGGTATTGGAGAACATCGGAGAGTCCAGACATTGCAGTTTGTTGTTTTAGATATAGACTTGCCGTATAATGCTTTCTTGGGCCGACCGGCCCTAGCTGAGTTCAGGGCTGCCATTGCCCCGTGGTGTTTGACTCTAAAGTTCCCCATCGATCGTGGAGTTGGAGTCGTTCAAGGAGATCAGGCTGTTGGACGAGCCTGTTATGTTGCTGAGCTGCGCGAGGCGCAGCAAAAAAAGAAAGGGAAGGGCGTAGAGGAATCTCTCTACGTCTGTTTTGTTGATAATTGACAATTGATGCCTGGGCCTAGTCCTGGGCACCCCAACCAATTCAAAAGACATCTTGACCCAAGAGACACCGAAAGTGAAGACGAAAGTAAAGACAGTCAAGCTTCTCCAACCAAACTGACGATCGATGTCCCGATCGATGATAGCGATGATTCTAGAATGATAAAGATTAGATCTCAGTTAAGCCAACAAATGCAAGAGGAATTGGTTGAATTTCTCCGGGCAAACCTTGACATGTTTTCCTGGACGCATTCTGACATATGTGGAATCTCACCGAACATCGCAAGCCACGCATTGAACATTGACCCGTGGCACGTCCCGGTCAAACAAAAAAGGCGTGGTATGGATCCAGAGAGATCTGCCGCCCTTAAGGAAGAGGTAGACAAGCTTAAATTGAATGGATTTATTCAAGATGCATTATATCCGGAATGGGTGTCAAATCCTGTACTTGTCCAAAAGCCAAATGGGAAATGGAGAACGTGCATCGATTACTCTGATATGAATATAGCCTGCCCTAAAGACAGTTTTCCACTTCCTCGAATTGATCAACTCGTAGATTCGACGACCGGGCATGAACTCTTATCCTTCATGGATGCGTATTCCGGCTACAAACAAATACCAATGCACTTACCCAACCAGGAGCATACCAGCTTCGTAACCAATATGGAACTTTATTGCTACAAGGTTATTCCTTTTGGACTCAAGAATGCTGGCGCAACTTATCAGCGATTAGTTAATCGAATGTTCACAAATCAAATTGGAAAAACCATGGAGGTGTATGTAGACAACATGCTAGTCAAGTCACAATTTTCCATTGATCACATCAGAGGCCTGGAGTCAATGTTTAACATTCTCCGAGAATATAGAATGAAGCTTAATCCGTTTAAATGTCACTTTGGGGTCGCATCAGGAAAATTCCTTGGGTTTATCGTCAACGCTTGAGGAATCGAAGCCAACCCCGAAAAGATCTGGGCGATTAGAAACCTTGAAACTCCGAGAACTATAAAGCAAGTCCAGAGTCTCAACGGGAAAGTAGCAGCACTAAGCAGGTTCATTTCAAAATCTATAGATAAATGCATTCCCTTCTTCGATCTAATCCGGAAAGGGAAACGAAACTTTTAATGGACTACGGAATGTGAGGGCGCATTCCAAGAATTAATTCAACATCTCTCCACACCGCCAATTTTGTCGAAGCCTATTGATCACGAGAAATTGTACATTTACTTTGCGGTATCAGAAAACACAATCAGTGCTGCCCTAATTCGGGAGGAAGACCGAATACAAAAGCCGGTCTACTATATTAGCAAACGACTAATCGGAGATGAGAGAAATTATCCGAAGCTAGAGAAATTGGCTTAATGTCTTGTTATTGCCTTGAGGAAGCTCCATCCATATTTTCAGGCTCATCCTATCACCGTTTACACCAACCAGCCATTACGACAGGTCCTTACGCGGCCTGAGACGTCAGGTAGGTTGCTCAAATGGAATATTGAGTTAAGTCAGTTTGACATCACCTACACTACAAGGCGAGCCATTCAAGGACAAGTCCTAACAGATTTCATAGCTGAATTTAACATCCCAGAGGACCTGCCCAAAACTAGTGAATCTTCCAAGTATATCTTGAAGCTGCATACCGATGGTGCATCAAATGACCGATGCTCAGATGCAGGGGTTGTGCTTGAAACTCCAGAAGGTCGATCTATATGCTATGCTTTAAAGTTTGATTTTCACGCGACCAATAATGAAGCTGAGTATGAAGCCTTACTTGCCAGATTGAGGCTTGCCAGAGATTTGAAAATCATTGCTGTGGACATTTATTGTGATTCGCAATTGGTCGTATGTCAAGTTCGGGGGGAATACTAGGCCAAGGACCGAAGACTGGCTACTTACCTTGCTCGGGTTCAGGAAATATTAAATCAATTCGATTATTACGCCATCTACTGCATACCCCGAGAGCACAATCAAAAAGCCGATTCATTAGCGAAGTTAGCCAACACAGGTGAGGCACAACAAATGGGACTTGTTCCCGTGGAGACATTAGCTTCCCCGAGCATCGACCGAATGGAGACAGATTGGATATTTGAGGTCGTTCGCGATAAGGAGTCATGGATGACTCCTTTCAGAAATTATCTCGAGCATGGAACCCTGCCAGAGCGCAGGAGTGAAAAGAGATAGATTCTTCGAAAAGCTTCACGATTCACTATTCAAAATGGAGTTATGTATAGAAGAGGGTACTCTGTTCCTTTACTCAGGTTTATCGCTCACAATGAAATCAAACGAGTGTTGCATGATGTGCATGAAGGAGAATGTGGCAATCACACTGGGGGCAAGCCCTTGCCAAGAAAGTGCTCAGATATGGATATTATTGCCAACCTTAAATCGCGATGCATTAGATTACGGCAGAAAGTGCGACAAATGCCAGAAGCATGCTCGGATTCCAAGGGCCCCACCTACCAAAATAAATCGAATGGTCAGTCCATGGCTTTTTGCAGTACGGGGCATTGACATTATTGGCTCTATACCTCTAGCCAAAGGTGGTGCGAAGTACGCCATCGTAGCAGCTGATTACTTTACCAAGTGGGCGGAAGCTAAACCCCTTGCTACAATCACAACTAAGAAGGTGATCAACTTTGTAGTGCGCAACATCGTCTACCGATTTGGTCTCCCACATACTATCATAACTAATAACGGGACCCAGTTCGACAGTGTTGAATTTAAGGATTTCTGTCAACGATTCCACATTCAAAAAAAATTCTCCGCAGTTGCACACCCTCAAGCGAATGGACAAATCAAAACTGTTAATAAAGTTATAAAGTCTATTCTGAAGAAGCGACTGGAAAAGGCCGGAGGCAAATGGGTCGATGAACTTCCTATGGCTTTATGGGCTTACCGAACAACCCACAAGTCTACAACCGGTCACACTCCGTTTTCTCTTTCTTATGGTTCAGAAGCCGTCAGTCGAATTAGAAGTGCTTTCTCAACGTGTGACATACTATGATCCGAAGACAAATGCTATATTACTTGCTGAATCCCTGGATTTATTGGATGAGCAGCGTGAAGAGGCTGATTTGAGGGCAGCCGCATATCGAAGTCGAGTCGCCCGGTTATATAATGCCAAGGTCTGACCCCGAACCTTTGAACTCGGCGATCTCATCCTTAAGAGAATTTATCCGATCTCTTCGCATATGAAGCCAACTTGGGAAGGGCCATATGTTATTGAACGAAAGCTCGGAGATGGCACATTCAATTTATCGACCGTTGACGGTCTCACTCTTCCGAGAGCCTGGAACAGAGAAAGTCTTCGTCGCTACTACACATAACAGGCTCTGTTTATTTATTCAGTTTATTTCTCATTTTCAATTTGTTTCTACATTTCGAAATTTGAATTTGTAATAAGGCAACCGATTTTTCCATGTTTTCTTATTTCAGCAATAAAATGCAATCTCTTCGAGCCAGAGTTGTGATTTATAGAATGCATCGTACCTCTATCACTATGCACGGAGAGCTGAATTCCACCCGACGGTGGGATTTATTCAAATAGGGAGTGACTGTGATACAACCGGTCACTCGCTAAGTGAAACCCAAGCTCGGGGACAAGTCATCACACTGAAGTCAAAAAAGGATTGATACACGACAATCCTTTAACCAACTCCAGATTCCCAGAGTGTGAACTGGAGTATAAACTTACAAATATGGTTTCGAAGAGGGTGGATCCGTCCACCTAACGACTACGCTCGTATCTTGACCGAGTTTGAGGAGGATGGACCCGTGCATCTAACGACCTTGCTTGTTAACTCAGGGTGGATGTGAACCAACCATCCACGATCCTGATAGATTCGTCATTCCTGGAGTGCGAACGAAATCCTAAATCCTGAATAGATGTAACTGACCATCTTTCGGCTAACTCCAATTTCCCAGAGCGCGAACTGGAGTATAAACATTAACTAGCTCTGGATTCCCGGAGTGTGAACCGGAGTGTCAACATAAACACCAACTCCAAATTCCCAGAGTGCGAATTGGAGTATAAACGTAGACTCAAAATCCCCGGAGAGTGGATTGGAATTTGAACACAAACCGGACTGGGATTGATCGTCCGTAAAACAACTCTAAGTCCCCGGAGCGTGGTTAAAGTGTAAATGTAAATCGGGTGTGACTGACCACCCATGAACCCATCTAAAGTCCCCAGAGTGTGGACATTGTTACAAACATTAAGCGGGTGTGACTGACCACCCGTGAAAATGACTTAAGTCCCCGGAGCGTGGACGTATCCTTGAAACTCAAGCAGGCGTGCCCGACCGCCGACGTACGAATGCAAATCCCCGGAGTGTGGATGCAATCGACGATAAATGAGTGAGTGCGATTCGATCACATGAATTTCTTTATTCCAGCATCAGTTCGACGACATTACGCTCGATGAGTTGAAAGCGAAGTGCGATTGTCACTTGGTCTTGCAATTCGTCCCTGAAACTAGGGCACAAATTAAGCGTCGATCACTGATTAAGATAGTGCAGCATCGGAGTCCAGTTTAACATTCAGTCATCACTCATAGTCGTGATTTCAGGACTTAACGACTAAACTTGGGCCCAATCCAATAGGTCGAAACTCAACAAGTACACTGGACTGGAGTTCAAATGCTGAAACACTTAAGCAAATAAACAAAAATTGAGTTAAAGACAAAATGAAATTTCATTTCAACTATTTGTGGAAGAAAACTAAATACAAGTTTATATCAAAAATCCTACTAGCGGGGGCCGAACCCGCATCTATACACGGCTAGCAAAAAGAACAAAAGAAATTCCTATCTACTCAAAATTGCACCAAAGAGGCATATCTACTCTTTTTTCTTTTTCGGTTTCCTCTTCAGTGTGGACTCCCTGGAGCTCTCACTCGGTTTTCTTTTTGAACCCTTTCCCTTCGGCGGTCGGTCTCCAGTAGGGGGCATTATGTCAACACCCTCCTCCGAACTCAAGTGTATTAGAACGCTTCCTGCAGGCGGAGTCAGAGGGACAGGATAGACGGAAGGAGGTGGGGCAGGCACGCTCGTCTCAATGACCCTTCCTCTCCGAGATATCATCCGTAAAGGGGCTGGACGAGGTCCAGCCATTCTACCGCCAAAACCACTGCCTCGCGCGGTTGCTTCCATTTCAGCGTTGATTTCAGCTATGATTTCCTCATGAAGCGCTTGTGCATCGTCAGAAACTCCCGCAGTTGGAGCCAAAGAACTTGTCATTGTTGCACTTCCACCCATAACGAACGGCAAATCTGCAATAGGGTCACTGTGATGACCGAAGAGTTTCTCCATCATCTGCTCATCAAAAATAAGTGTGCTCCCTTGCGCTCCATTAGTTGGTGTCGTGGTCGTTGTGGTGGTCGCTTCAGTTATAATGGCCTCCTGCATATGATGTGGTTCTTGAGTTGCAGGAGGCACAACCGGTGTAGCTTCAATCACTGGATAAGAACAAAAGAAGAACTGTTAATAATTACTTCAAGTGACGCTTTCGATTTTGGATAAGCATAGAGAATGTTCAGAGTACCTTCTTTAGTTTGACTTGTGGGCAGCTGAACTGCCTCAGAGATTTGCTCGCTAGCTTGAGATAACTGCAGCTGATCCGGGTTGTAAGCAGGAACAGATTGAGAATCAACCGCGAAAGTCGGTTCACACTGGGTCGGCACAAGAGTTTCGGGACTTGTATCGCGGTGCTCGACACCGGAACCTTCTCCGACTTCCAAATGCTGAGCGCCAAGCTTCTCCTTCTCATATGAAATCATGGCATCGTGGAGAACTTTCCGCTCGTCTTCGCTCAACACTCGGTTTTCAAGCTCAAACTCATCAATCGATTCAGCTTGGTGGACAGCCTTTTCATCTCCCACTAATCAGCCCCAGGCGTTGTATAGATGTGTCGGGTAATTCTCGCGCCAGGATAGATTTCTATGCTTCAAGAAGTTAGCATTATAAACAATGAGGAGATCTTCAATATCAGCTTCTAGCTTAGACTCAGCCATTCGGACTTCCTCCTCGACCTTAGTCTCCACCTCTCGAACCTTAGTCGTTGCCGCAACCCGTTCGCTCTGAAGCACTATGGCCTATTCACATGCTTCCTAGGCTGCTTTGTTTGCATCATCCTTTTCTTTGACTATTTCAGTTAATTTGGCTTTTAGCTCGTTGAGTTCTTTTAAAGCAGCGTCCCGTTCGGTTGTGACAGTGGTGTTCCGGTGGCCCATCTCTTCCACCAAAGCGAAGTGTGTATGCCTCATCCTCTCCATAGCCAAGTTCGCCTCGTCGGCCTTTTGGGTGGCCTCTATTTCTGATTTTCGAGAGGATTCGGCTTCATCGTTAAGCACTTGGATAATCCGGTCCTTCTGAGCGAGTTCAGTTTCTAGTTTCTCAATTGCCTTTGCCCGCTCAAAGGCCACCTTTGATGCTTTTTCTGCAGCTTTCGCCCACTCTTTATACTGGGTATAGATGTCGTGAATGTAATCATGCATTGTGTTTTCCGCTTCTGAGGGAATCTTCTTTAAATGAGGGGGGAAGATGTAGCCGTCAAAACATATATTTGGAAAATCATTCTTTAGTTGGGCAATTATGATAGCCCCTTCCCCAGTGGGCTCAGTTATGGCTTGTTCAGTAGCAATTGGAGGTTAGGCCTCAGTTCTGTGGCGTTGCGACTCAGACCTTGGAGCGTAAGAAGATGGTTTTTGGCGTGGAGGCTCCGGGGGATGTGAGATGTGAATAGATGGTTGAGTAGGGATTCGGGGAGGTAGAGAATGCGATCGGGATCGATATCTCTGTTCTCTGTAATCCCTGTCTCTATCCCTCCCGTAGCGTTCCTGACTATAATAACCGCGATCGTGGTTTCTATCATCCTCCCTCTGACGGGACTCATAATACGAGCTCGATGATTGGCACGCTGAGCGGAGACTGCCGAGCATAGACTCTCGCCTATTCATCGTACCTACAAAGTAAAAAAAAGAGAACGGAGTTAGTGAATTCTCAAAGCAGGCAACTTAAGGCTGGAAACCGTGCAGTGCCGTGAAGTGTATATGTGTGTGCAACCCCCCGACCAACCGGTAATGTCGACCGCACTGATGGGTAGAGACTCGCTTAAATCTAGAGCGCTTTGAAGCCCTTCCAATCCGCTGTCATGTTGGAGTGACACGTAGTCCTGGATCAGAATATCAGCAAGTCCTTCAAAAGGATTCTTTACTGGCGAGGGAGGAGCCTCCGAAATTCTAACGTCGGAGGCTGGCAGTGATACAATAATAGATTTCCATCTCAAAGATTTATGACGTTTGTGTGCAACTGCCTTGCCTTTTCTCTTTCCCTCTGAACCCTGAAGACTGTCAGAAGGTCTGGCCACAGGTTCGTCGTTTGTAGGCGTGTTTTCTTCATCACCTTCCTCAGCAATTACGACTACGGGCGCTTTGCACTTTACCCGCTTCGTCGGGACTGCCCTAAGCGTTCCTTCTAGTCTGATGCTTTGGTTTCGTTCAATAAGCCCAACAGTTCTCAAGTTTCGGTCTGTTAGCACCAAGTCTATGTCTCTCATTTCGCTTGGCACTTCTTGAAGGACCCGCACAATTTCTTTAAAATTCACGCCCTCAGGTCGTGGAATTACAGCTGTAAAGGAAAGAAGACATTAGTTTTAATATCAGCTATGATTATCTCGTTAACTACTAGAAAAGATTGCAGCACTTACGTTTGACTAACCATCGGCTAGCAAGTCCTGGAGGGCATCGGACATAGAACCACTCGGTTTTAAAGTAACTCAGTCTGGTCCAGGAGCCGGTCACAACTTGACAATTCATGACTGCCTCTAGGAATGTGAACGAGGGACTATCTCCCCGACTCTTAACTTTGAATAAGTATCTAATTTCAATCGGGATCGGAGGTCGGAAAATATGCTCCATGAATACAATGAACAGACTGTTGAGCAGAGCATATCCATTCGGGTGTAACTGTGATAGGGCGATTCCAAAAAAACACAGCACTTCACTAATGTACTGATTAAACGGAGGAAGTGCTCCCGCTGTACAAGCATGACGATTAAAGGCCATAAACCCCTATGGGGGAGCATGCGGTCTATCATTCAGTCCTGGTAATAATACGTCGTCCAACGGTAGATCGTGCCTTAGACATATTCGTCCCAGCATATCTTCAGAGATGTTAGACGACACGAAATCTTGTGGATTCATGATAAACCTGGCACCAAGCAGCTCGTCCGGAGCTGGATCTATAACTTCGGCCGCGATGGCCGGTATCTCTAGGACAAAAGGGGATGAACTCCGAAGCTCCTGCTATTGAGAACTTGTGGATTCCATAGCTAATCAACTTACTAAAAACCATCATTAGATGATAATAAGCCCGTGTGTCCCCCAGTGTGAAGTGTGTGAATGTGTTGTGTAGTGCAGTGCTACATAATACTCGAGAAATTCTACGGGATTAAGAGATGTTCGAACGACAAGACTTCGAGATTCAACCGAAGTGACCGTCATCGCTAACCGTCACAACCGTGCCATCCTGACTTCGTAGAATGATCTATGCTAGAGTTTGTTAAGTTTGTCAAATTATAGTTCCATCGACGAGCTTCGAAGGGCAGTCAAATATGCAATTACACAGTTAAGTCCAATTATGCAAGGCTGAAGCTCGTCGGAGTCAAATGTTTGATTATGCAAGAATTCATATCCATCAAAGTTCAGAGTTGGATCGTTCCACAAGAAGTCCAATTCGCATCGATCATGGAAAGTAGGGTTTCGTATCGATCACATGGAGATCATTTTGTATCGATCCAAAACTCCCGGTTTCATATTGATCATAGGCCGCATGTTCGTATCGATCATCAGGCCTGGAGCTTCGTATTGATCGCATTTTCCAATCGATACGAAGCCACTCCCTCCATCGATACGAAGCCACTCCCTCCATCGATACGAATTTCGACTGTTTCAAATCGATACGAATTTCCATTGCTTCCGAATAGATACAAGCCATTTCCATTCGCTCCAATGTTTGTTCGTATCTGTTATCCCTTCTTCTTCCCCAATAAACACAAACGCCATTGCTCTCTCCTCAACCTCGCTCCGACCCAACTCCGGCATTAACGGCGCCGGAATGGGCTGCGGCTTTGGACGAAATGGCGTTGAATCTCATGTCCTCTCAATTTCTACACGAATTCATCGATTGATTACCTAATTTGAGTGCTTAGTTCGGGGGAGTAGAACTTAGATCGATTTAAAGGCGAACACGGTTTTTCTCGCTTTCGAAATCAAATAGATACGAAGGGCTGAATGTAAAGTTAAAACTAAAAAAAATTCTAGGTACGAAACGGTATTTATATGGACCCAAGGAAAGAAGAAAAACGATTCGTCTCCCAGTCATTGCAACCAGTTTCGACAGGTTTCTCCTCAAAGCAATACGAAGGAGTTATTCATATCCATCGACTCAGGTCTTACCAATACGAAACGTGTACTTCGTATCCACTGCTTTCGAGCTTGCAGAAATTCGAATCCACATGAAACGCATCGATACGAATTGCTCTATTCGTATCCATCAACACACAGCCCATGAAGACTCGTATCCATCGATATGAATAGTACCCAGAGAACCAACTGCTCTATTCATATCCCTCATAAGTCCATCAATACGAAATTTACTTTCATTCATCCCGAACCGATCCAGGAGAGGATCGATACGAAGGGACATTTCAAAATGACCATCAAGCGTCATTACAACTTGAATTTTACATCGATTCAGGAGAGGATCGATACGGAATTCGATAAAAAAACCTGACAATGACTCATGAACGTACGAACGTTAACGGGAGTCAGGCTAACCAACATTCATAATGGACTAACATTCAGTCTTTAGAGTTTGCAGGAATTGAATACTCGTCCGGTGACGTACCACAAACGACAGATTACTATCATACAACACTCGATTACAACAGTACACAGTACAACAATTGGCAGTCTACGGTTCATGATTCATGGTTCTATGGATCAATCAAAGATCACAACTTTCAGCGAAAAGACGATAACTGTTTAACAAGTCAGATGGAACTTTTCAAAATGGAGATTGCAGCTTTTCAAAGAATGTCATGTTTTCACAAGACGTACTTCGGGGGGCAAATGTTATCCCGCCTTTTGGCAAGGCCGTGATACCAAGGAATTGACTAAAAACCAAGGACAGTTCGTCCCGAAGATCGATTATACACAGGTTTACTATGGATGTTGATAAATTTTATCCGAGTCTGGATCGAGCTACAATTGATATGACGAGATAAGAAAGGCTATGAAAGCCAACGATCCAAATTTCAAGTCAATCGGAAATCATAAGATAAGGATGTGATCGATGAAACTCAAGCAATAATCTGATTCGCATCCATTCAGAAAGGCTTCGTTCGTATAGATCAAGCGCACGTCTGGTTCGTATCCATCAGCTGAAAGGCCTTGTTCGAATCCATTAAGCCTCGACTGTTCGTATCCATCAATCGATATTGTTTCGTATCCATCCGACAACCGCTCTCTTCGTATCCATCAGCCAGTAACATCATTCCTAATCCACTTGGTCAACCATTGCCATTTTCGTATCGATCCCTTTCTACCCATTTCGTATCGGTCAGCTGAGGGGAACGATACGAACTCGATGATTTTTATCGATACGAAGTGGAGTGCACAAAAGTGATACGAAGTGAGATGCAACCAATGGATACGAACAAAGCAATGACAAATCGATACGAACGAAGGATTAACAATCGATACGAACAAGACAGTTCCGATCGATACGAACAAGACTGAATTAGATCGATACGAACAAGATGCGTCCTAATGAAAGACTTAGTCAGTCGGAAAAATAAGTGGATCGATCCGAGGAGTTAGCGCCACGTCAACATGCTGGCATGTGCTTGGATCGATGCGAACTGATCGATACGAGCAACATCAATGTGAAGAGGACAACAATCAAAAAACCCACACTCGTATCGATCATAACTCGCAATCTACAAGTCCAAATGCTACAAAATTTTCACGGGAGCTTACGTACAACTTAAAGAATGTTCATGCCCAATTTCGACTTGATTGGACCAAATCTTGATCGATACGAAATTCGTTCGTATCGATCACGGACCGAGTGCAAATCACGTGGGATCGATCGCGTGGGCCCACCCACGTGCCAGAAGAGGTCTCCCGAGATCTGAGCAAGATATTTGCAGCCTACGCCTATAAATAGCATCCTATAGCCTACAGAAAAAGGATCTTTGGCTCTCTGATGTCCAGACTCTGCCGAATTTACCGTTGTACTCGAATTTCACTATTGTACTCGAGATTTACTGTTGTAATCCACTGTAATCAGCAAGAAAAAGTTAATAAAGATCAATCATTTCATAGTGGACGAAGGCAACACGCCGAACCACTCTAAATCTCTACGTTCTTTTGCTGTTTTTCTGATTATTGTCTGGAGTGTTTTGTTAGATAATCCTCTTTTTACATTTGCTTTCTTCATTTTATCTCTTCAAACACTTCCGAAAAGTGTTGTGCCCAATTTTGGTACAAACATTAACTATCAAATAACACACATAAGCAGTCACTAGGCTTATATTATAAATTTTCCAAAATATTTATTTCAAAATATCTTTTAGTATTTCAATATTTGAAAACACTTCCGAATACTTATATCCATAACATGATATTTCCTAACCATATCAGTACTTAGAAATATTTTGAATTTTAAATTTATAGTTCATTACTTAGAACAATATTTCAATACAAATCATTTCGTCGCAAAAATATATCCAACCCTTAATTCCAATACTTAGTGAAAATATTATAAGCCTTTTCCCAAAAACAATTCTAATATCCATACTTATCTCTTAAATCTCTGGAATTTTATTAATTCACTATACAATCCTCGCTTACACTTATTTATAATCCAACCAACGATTTATAACTTCCTTAATGAGTTCAGATTTCAATTTCGAAGTTCTTATATCTACACAATTTGGAAATTTCTTTTAAATTTCCAAGATTTCTTCATAAGGCTTCTCTTATCAAAATTTCAGCCTTAAAATAAACCTGGTATACAAATCTCGAGAAGATTTATAAATACATTCCAAAACACTTACCTTTAAAATAATAAGTATTTTTAAAGAATAATTTATTTTTAAACACGTTGAAGTAATTATTAAAATATCAAACACTTTTAAATGAACATCGATAACTCATTCCCAATCCATTTTAAAATAAAACTAATTAATATACAAAGCTTATTATAAAAATTTAAATTCTTTTCAACTAATATTAAATATTTGAATAAACAATTTTATGAAATATTTCAATACTAAAAACAGCTTAAATTTACATAGTTTAATAAATAAAAATTTCCCTTTTATAACAAATCTTAACTTCTCGATAAAATATATTCCAATTTAACCAATTTTATTATTTATAAGTCTCTCTTGATTTATCACAAATCGATTCACCTTTGCAATTCCATAACTATTTTCCAAATTCCAAAATAGAATTTACTATTTCTTTCTAAACCGATTTCCATTTCTCATTATAAATTCTCACTGTGAATTTATATTCCCAATTTATCGAATGACAATTATTCCACTTTATTTATAAACATCATTTATAAATTTTATAAACTCATTCCCAATTTATAACAGGTTTATATTACAAAAATCTATTTATAAATCGATTGCTAATTAAACTTCCATTTATGAACCTATTTCTTAAATAATACAAACTATATTCCAAAACCAATCAAATCTCAATTCCGACTCCCATTTCATATTTTCCAGAATCTTATTTAAAATCCATTGTTTAAATATCTCAATTTAAAATTCTCTATTTGAAATCATTTTATGAAATAACTAAATAAATATCCAAAATCAATTTATTTATTTTATCCAAATCAATTTCTTTTTAATAAATCCAATATTCAATATAAAAATTATCAATTCCAAAATCACTTTTAAATTTTCTTTTTAAATTCAAAAATATTATCTATGGTATTTATAGTACCAAAATTTAGGCCAGTGCTACTAGAACATCCAAAAAATTCAAATCATATCATAATCTATCACAGATTATTCAAAACACAACATATATCATCATATATGAAATTAAAATTAACAGTTTGGAGGAATCCAGTTGGATCCCTCCAACCTGTTTCCCTGCATCCACAGATGTTATATAACATAAAATACCAATTCTGCTTCGAGGCAGGATATCGCGATAATATAGGGTCATCCGCAATTATGCGGGGTGCATAGTGTCTCATCCGCTCCAATCGATCACTACAAGAAAATTTGTTATTAGTTGCATTAATCAGTAGCGTTTCAAGCTATATGCCACCTTTGGTCATTCAAAATTGTAAAAATAAGCGCAGAAACGCAACCAAGCTCTCCCGCCAACAATTCACTAAAATTTGGCTAAATTTTTTATATGGCCGCTCTTTATTTCTTTTACTCCTCCGCAACCCTTAATATTTTTTTCTATCTCCTCCCTTTAGAAGAACGAAGAAAATTCACAAAGGAAGAATCTTCTTTGAATCAGATTCAATATTTTCCTCTCTCATCCTCTTTCGTTAATCATGAACCGTGGTTATTAGTCATGAAATCCCTGGTCATCTTCATCTTCCAAAATTGCCTCGTCTCTGGATGCTATTTCACTCTATTAAACCAAATCTAGGATCGCCTTTCTCCCTCTCACCCTTGTTATGCGATAATTCCACCATTCTCTAGTCAATTGTAATTGACCCCCTCTCTCCACCCTCCTTTAGAACCATTGATACATTTCTTTTTGCGGCACCTGTATTTCTCCGGTCGACTGTAAGCTCATGACACTTTTCTACATAAGCCTTAGCAAAATCTAACCTTCAAGCTTCACGAGGTATGAACTGCTTACTCTCTCTCCATCATACTTATATTCGAATTAGAAATATTCTGTGCTTGTTTAGTTATCCTGAATTTAGATTGAATATTGCTGGAAATGACGGTGATACATGATTTAATTTCGGTTGTTGAGTTGATTTTACTTTATGTATTGTTAGGTTGAGCGATTGAATTGTTTGCCCTAGTATGCTAATTGTTGGATGGAAGCCTTAAATTAGTTTATGTTACATAATTTAGGCGAATGAGATTAGGAAAAACTTACGTATGATCCATTTTCAATTAGACATTCTTATTGCTTAACCGTTGCATGTGCTAAAAAAGTGAAACTTTCTACTACTAAAAAATAAGAGCACCTCCAATGGCAGATGATGTCAATTAAATTCTATACAGATGATCATCTTCTACGTCTACATTTACTGAAATTATAGGTATCAAACTAAATCTTGAATATAAACATAAGTACTACGTACGTAGAAAAACTTATGGCAAATCTATTCTCATCAAATAGCTATCTGTATGTTATTTTGGAAAACTTAGAGCACAACTCATTATGCTATAGGTAATCAATCCGTGCATACCACTGGCCTGTTGCCTAAACGAATAGGAGTAAATATAAAACTAAAACTTAGCATGTGTTATCTTATCCACATATACAATAATTAGCAAGTATAATAAACCTGGATTATACCAGTCATATCACCAGTAAAAGATACCATAACCATTTCCATTTTCTTTAGAAAACCAGAATATAGTGGGTTCCATTATTAATGCATATGTCAGTACGTGACCACGTCAAAGATAAACTGCTCCTATAGTGTTTGTGTCAGTAGGCAATCTCGTCAAAGATGAAACTACTCTCTTTGATAAGCTATGCATATATTTATAAAGTCAGATGAAATAACCACGAACCAAGTGGCGTGAAGCTGGAGCTTCCCTCATAGGAGGTTGCTGCAAGACAACCTCATAACAGTGTACAGATGCAAGCCAATTTAGTACTAATCAGTCATATGTGAATGTTAAAATTAACTAAGTTTTGTTGATATTTGTTAACTGAGTTTATACAATATTAATCAAGAAACCATATAGTAGGATTAGTAAGAACTAGCAGTTGAACTCTACCTTGTTGCTGCTGCTTTTTTTCTTCTTCTTCTTCTTTTGGGGAAATTGGTCTGAGCTGGTAACTAACTAAGTATGACTATTGTTTGTTTTATTCACTAAATTAATTCAATCAGGATGTGTATAGTAGATGAATATTGCTCAACTTAACATGCTTAGCTATATAAAGAATACAACATACATTATTTAACCCTTCAGTGTTTGATAGCAATTCGTTGCTTATGCCATGTTCCCTAGTTTCAGTAGGAGTAGTCGATTTTGTATGCTTGGTGGTTACTCTTTAAACAGTGTATAGATGCAAAAAGGATAAAAGCAATTAAATTTTCCTTTTCCATATGAGTCATGTGCCTTATCTTAAAGCCAGAAAGTACTCAACTAGAAAGACCGTTTCTTCCTTTTACTAGTTTGAGGATGAGGATGAGATGATATTTTGCATCTAACAAATGGCAGGAGATGGCTACTATGTGAATTATGGTTCATCTAGAATCTTACTTGTTTTGATATTTAATTATGACAACAGCAATGCTTGTTTTCGGTTTCACATTCAGAGCACTTTCAACGACCGCAGGCTTATCTAATTAATAAAATAGCATTTCATAATGCTTGGATTACTTGATTTATATCGAATACTCGTACGATAAGCATATACAGTTGGCATTGCGTAATAATCACCCATTTTGAATTCTGTTCAATCTTCCAATTAGTTAAGATTACAGCTTGCAAAAATCATGCTCTTTAGTACTGTATTGATAATAAAATAAAAGGTTAGCAAACTACTACTGCTTACGTTAATGTTGAATTCTCTCCCCTTTTCATTGCTATGTTCCTGGCTTCTTCCACTATGCCAAATTAAAATATAGAAATTATTTAACATGCAATATAATCATTGATTACATGTTGAGTTCCTTTGCATTAAAGTGGAAGATAAAAATTATAGTTGTGGGAATTTGGCTTCACAAGATATTCACCCCTACTATTTGCACATTTAGTCAAGTGTCTGTTGTTTATGACACCAAAACCACTCTTTCTGTTACCGAATAAAAACAAAGTGAAGAGATACAACTTTAATACTTTATTTATTGACGACATAAATATCAATGAAAGTACCTACAATTGCATTGTCAACTGAAGAGGAAGGTCATATTCATGCATTTTACTGTACGAAGGAAGGGTCGGTCTGGGTGGCTTGCTATGCAGTGGATTTTGATCAAAAGTCAGATTCCAGTTTATTTTGGAAATTCAGGTATTTTCCTTTGAAACATGTAAAACTTTCTTATTTGCAACTAGATATATAGAATCACATTGTAATTTGGCTGATGTTGGAGTCACCCCTATTGTAATTGATCCATGGTAATATCAACTGGATTATGAGTAAATTCTTCATCTCATTGTCTTTTAGTATGTAATTGATCGATGCTCTTTGCCCTATTGTGTTCATATATGGTAGAACATTAATAAATACAGCTTTTGTTCTAATTTTATCAATCAAAATTTATAGAGCGCAAAACACAGAGGATAGGCTTATACATAACACGAGCACTTCCTATTCCTCTTACATTTTCTTCTTACAACCAAAAAATTACATTTTTTGCACTCTAAATAATTATTTGCCACTGTTAAATAACATAATTTTGTGGGCTTTAAGTGATTTTTTCCACCTGTATTCCTATAAAATACTCTATCACTCTGTTGTGGTTTTGCTAGCCTTGTATGTATTAACCAACTGCATCTGTACATCTTGAGACACAACTGAGTGCTCTAAGTATTCCATTGTAAATTCACCCTTGCCCTGTATTAGAACAAAATAAAAAAGGGGTTATATGATATATATAATTTGTATGTAATGAACACCTACTTATATGTAATGAACACCTCTTAAACAGTAATTTTATGAGTTTTACCTGTGTCATTGAACGAAGAGCTATGGAATAACCAAACATATTATTCAATGGTACCTGAAAAAGGTAAGAATAATTCATCCACACTTTATTAGATCCATGCTTCCCTACCTAACCCTAGAATCATAATGTGCCAGAGGTAGCTATGATGTAGAATGGGAGAAGAAAAGATTTTAGTACGAGTGCAAAGTTTAAAAATAGCTTTTCTCTCCAATATTCCATCTATGGTTTATAATTTAGTTAGGCATAAAATACTGAGCTCAATTGGTACTTTTGCAAAGTTTAGAAACAATTAGGCATTTGCAGTAATGAAACCAGTTGAAAGGTTATTTATGTTGTTAGTTTAAGTTAATTATGTACTTTGGTTTATTAATTCATAGGATATAATTTTAGAAAACATGAGTTTCTCTTGTCTGAAACCGTAACTGATATTAATTTGTATTTATCTGTGAACTTTGAGGTACTTTTTATAGTTTACCCTGTTGTATTGACTGAAATTTATGGCAGAAAACATTGGTTTGGACAAAACTCTTGTATTGATTGAAATTAAATTATTAGAGATGGCACTAAACAATTGTTTGGTATAGTTCTTTATTTTTATATTTGTGTCGGTTTGTGTGATGGTTTGTGTGATTCATCTGTTGTGTGCATGGGAAAGTGTTGTACCTACATGTGTATTTGTATGTGTGCATATACATGTTTTAGACAATTTATTGATATGTGATTCTTAGTGATATGTGTGCATATATAATGCCATTACTTTACTACAAAAATTAGACAAAATTGATATTTGTTTAAATGGAAAAGCATGTTATTTTTTTTCTTTTCCTAGACCTTATGAGAAAGCCCAAGTGTCTAGAGCTAAAATACCCAAGTAATCATATTTTACAATTGTCTTTTAGTATATTATCACTATACATTATATGGCGACCACTGTCTATTTTGATGTATCTTAGGATCTATAATGCTGTATTTATATGTCCTGTTAAGAGAGTAATAGTGGTACCTATGTAGGTGTGTGATTCAGTAATAGTGGTACCTATGTAGTACTGCACTGAACAGTGAATGTGATAATGACTTAATAGGTTGAAATATAGGTGAGGGATGCACAGGAGGGATGGCCACGCATGTTGAGTAAGCTGCACTTGAGAGAGAAAGAGCAGATTTGTTTCTACCGCAAAAATGACGAACATGCACTAGAGACATGATGATCAGGAGGTGTAGTTGAAGTCGCCTGGGTTTAAAGAGTCCAGCAAGAGCATTGAACGGAGGCTGAAACAGCGATGAAGAGTGTTGTAAACTGAGGCAACTAATGAAGTGAGAAATAATGCAGAGAAGTTTGGCTAGCATTAAAGGACGGAACTGCAATGCAAATAACAAGAGCATAAACACTGAGAGGGAGCTGAAGCTTGAAACCCAGTTAGACACTGATGCATTCATTTTGATCTTCTAAAGATTCTAAATTCAACAGGTATTGGCAGTTGCGAATGAATCAGGTAGCAGTTTTTGAAGTATATCTGGATTTTTATTATTTATTTGGATTACATGAAGATTCTTAGTTGATGATCTTTTGATCATTCAGATATTCTTACGAATTCTTATTAAAATTGTGTGCATCATTAGTATATAAAATCATAAACTTGTACAATGTTGTAGATGTTTGATATCAGATTTGTAGTCCCACGAATTAACATAATTGTTTATCTATACATTGTGCTTTCACTTGTGCAGGCATTGGACTTTCGAAGAGAGCAAGGTTGAACTTTTGTGGTGCTAGCTTTCACTTGTGTATGCAACAAAGAATTATGGGTAATTAAACGTTTTGTTAGCACTAGTTAGATATAACATTTATTAGTACCCGATGTGTAAATTTGTATACAAATGGTTATTGTATGTGAGTTAGGTCATTTTGTCGAAAAACTATTGTATTGGAATGGTTATGGATATTTTATTTGATTATATGGTTAATGTGTTTTTTAACTTATTTGAATATGATGATTATGTGAGTGATTGTTGATTGATATAATAGAACCAAAATAGACCATTAACAGGAAATAATAGCATGAAAAAATGGTGTAAAATAATAAACAACTTTTAGTAGCGTTTCAAAAACGCTACCGAAATATATATAGTGGCGTTGAGTAAATGCAACCGTAAAACTGGGGTAAAGTTGGAAATTCTATTAATAGCGCCAAAAAATCTTTTGGTGGCATTTTTTAAACGCTACAAAAAGATTTATGGTGGCGTTTGAAAAACGCTGCCAAAAATGCATTTATAGTGGCATTAAAATAAATGCAACAAAAAATCATGGATTTTTAGTGGCATGTTTTCTCGTAACGATTATCAAAACGTCACCAAAAGTTTTTGTAGCGTTTTTTGAGCGCTACAAAAAATAAAATTTCTTGTAGTGGGTGGGAATATATATATATATATCTCGTCATCAAGATCGCAAGTTTCATCACGATTGGACCTCGTATGAGAGAGTTATGAATTTTAGAAGTTATCGATACATTTTCAAATTAATTAAAATAAACTAATTATAAGTTCAAATTATTTACATTATTTTCCATCTTCCCCTTCTTCAATTCAAAAGCCTGTAATCCATCATCATCATGCACAACGCGCATGGCCACCACTAAACCCCACCGCCGGTCACCCAACCTAGACTACCAACACCCTTCTCTCCCACTACCGAGCTCATCTATACCCTTAATGTTGCACCCAAGCCCCCATCTTCAATCGCGACCGTACCCCTCCATCCCCTTAATACTGTAGCGATGCATTCGTCCCCTAACCACTGAGCCCCTCCATATGATCATCTCAGTTGCGTCTTCCCACCCTGAACTCAAATCCATCCTCAAAATTCGCTAAATGATGACCCAATTTTCCAAAATACCTAACCCTAACTATTATCCACTATCGACATTTACTATCGAACTACCCAACATCACCGAACACTCCCCTAAAACGTATACCACAATGAAGAACTCAAAGAAATCCATTTTGAGATTTTTCTACAAGTAAATCATGAGATTGGGATTTTTTTGAAAAAAATAAGAGAGCTTGTTTTATTTTTTTCTCTGTTTTCAATTTCAAAACAGGCGGGTACAAAATGAAGATAGGGGAAAACATTTTAGCTACTGATGGTGATGTAAAAGCGACTGTGTATAGTTAAATCGATAAAAATATATTGTTTAAAATTCAAAATATCTAGATATTTAATTCCGAACCCCGACGAAGCGTGCCGCCTGGCTTTCCTAATGTTATACCCCTATTTCGAACGTAATGGAACTAATTTCGAGACCCAATTCGATCGTATGGAGAAGATAGCTTTTTGAACCCAATTATTATATTTAATTTCCGATATAAATTTCAACGCGTTTCTATCCCGTACGACCAAACGGTAACTCCAAACTCTACGAAATTTGAAATCCAATAATATTACATTATTACGAATCTAATGGAACTGGTTTCATCAAATTCTGAGACTGTGCCCTGGAAAGCTATTTTCACTTGTTAATTAAAACGAGTAAATTTTAAAATTATCTAAATCACTTTTAAATCAAATTTAAAAGTTTTATAATAAGCCTTTAAATCATTTTTATCCAGCTAAAAATCCAAGATTCAATGTTTTAAACAATTTTAATTATTAAATTCAACAATTAAATTATCTATTAAATCGCTATATTTGAAATTTAAGTTATTTAACCTATAAAATTAACTTTTTAATATTTAAAATTAATTAAATATTCCAAATCCAAATACCTGAAATTCCGGGTCGTTACACTCATTCTATACATATAATATGGTACTTTAGTACATACAAGTGTGTTTGTATCTTTAGATATAAAAATAAATTTTTTGATCTTATATCTTTTTTGTGTGTGTGTATACACACATACTTTTGGTTTTATATATAATAAGAGTAAATATATACACATATTTGGACAACATATAACACATATAGGATGAGATTATATGTCTATTGCGATGTAAATCCCAATATCTATATACATACATGTTATACCTTTCACAGAATATCATGTTACACATGCACACACATACACATATGTATATGATACATATGTGTATTTATATAACAATTGAAAATAAATTAAATAAACTTCTATCGACAATTTATAAATTTAAACGAAATATATGATTATTTTTAAATTAAATTTATTAATGTTCTAAATAAATTAGATTTCATAGGCACAATAAAGATCCTGTAGGGTAAAAAAATTTGAAATTCACTCATAACTTTCGCTGTGGGCTGCCTAGTTCTAACTAATCTTGACCTTCTTAATTTAATTTTCTCTACACTATGTGATTGTTTGTCCAGTTTGTTTAATCTAGATCTTAATCTTCTTATCACAAATCTATATATACCTATGTCGTTTGATTTTGTTGTTGAAAAAAAGAACCAAAACATAACATAATTAAACTCTGGATTTTTCTTATTGATAATTCGGTTTTTCATATCAAAAGGTTTACAATTGAATATTTAGACATGGGTTGCTATGTAAATAAAGCTTAGTAATAATCATATTAATTAATCTTTGTCATCCATTTAATATGATGTATTAATTGTTCCGTTTCAAATGATTCTAAAATAAACTCTTCTTGTGAAAAGAAAAAGGGAAACATTAAACCAATGAAATATTTCATGATTTGCAATTGCATCTAATTTGGAATTAAATCTTTGCTTAAAAAGGAATGATTCTTTTTACAAACCTCTTTTATATTATTCATCTTGTTCCAAATTTCTTTTGTTTGTATGTGTACTTGAGTTTTACATAATTATATAGATTATCCATTACATGTGTGTATATTTATAATTAAACTAAGTTTTCAAAAGGATTTTGGTATAAGATATAATAGTAGAGTTTCAAACCATTTTCATTAATCTTAATATTATTTGATTTACTACTTGAATTGAAATGTAATCTATTTTATTTGAACTACTGTGCTAAACATTAATTGTGTATGTGTGTGTAGATACACACAGAGATTATATATGTGTATTTATAAATAAATAAAAACTTTCATGTTTAGGACGACAAAGGCATATATAGAGCGGAAATGTGTCTACTACAGCGTAAATCCCAACACTTGAGCAATGTTTTCATTAACTTTGTACACTTTTATATGTTTCACTTACACTACACACACGGGCACATGTGAAGTGCTCATAATCATTTGTAATTAATTAAAATTAAACTGAACAAATGCAACCCAGATTAAACTTTCAATTGAAATGTTAACATTTTTATTTAACATATTATCAATCTAATCAAGAGAGAAATGAGGGGTTTCTCTCTCTCCAATTATTGCAGTTTACTCTCTTATTTGATTCCATAACTACTATAAAAGGAAACAAAAGGTTTCATTCTCAAATTTATTTTAATAAGTAACTACTACACATATGGGTGTATTTGATTCACTCATGCATATAAATAAATATAATATTTAAACCTCTTTGAAACTTTATTTACAAATCAAATAAATTAAAGAGTTTATTCAAAAGAGAATTTTTAGATAGATCTAAATGAATTTAGATTTCATAGGTCCAACATAGATCCAAAATGGTAAAGTTGAAATTCATCCATTTCTTCCACTACGGGCTGGTCCAATTCCATCAACTGGTGATTTCTCGAGACTAGCATATGTTTATCTTATGAAGAACAAATCTGATGTCTATGATAAATTTGTTGAATATAAAAATGTAGTAGAAAACCAAAAGGGCTGTAAAATTAAGATTCTTCGATCTGGTTGAGAAGGTTAGTACGTTGTACATGAATTCCAACAATACTTAAAAGATAATGGGATTATCTCTTAGATTAATCCACCCTATACTCCGCAACATAATGGTGTGTCAGAGCGAAGGAATCAAATCTAATTAGATATGGTTCGTTCTAAGATGAGTAAAGCTAAGTTACCTCTATCCTATTGGGGATATGCGGTAGAAACTGCGACACATATATTGAACTTATTGCCCGCTAAATATGTACCTAAAACACCGTATAAGATGTGGTATGGTAAGGAACCTCAACTCTAATATTTGAAGGTGTGGGGTTGTCCAGTGTACATTAAAAACATTGGTTTGAATAAACTAAAGCGAGATCGATACTGTGTAAATTTATAGGATATCCTGAAAACTCAGTGGGATATATTTTCTACAGTACTAAGGACCAAAAAGTTATTGTATCTTTACATGTTGTCTTTTTAGAAAAGGAATTTCTATTACTATAAATTAACAGCTAAGTTGTAGACTTGGATGAGATCTAAAAAGTTAACACTAAGACTGAATCAGTGGGAGAACCGAGTTTACCCATATATGAAAAAATGTAACCTATTAGAAGGTCTAGTAGGGAATCTCGCGTACTAGAGAGATACTATGGTTTTCTTATGGATGGCAAGAAGGAGGACATTGTCTTAGATGATGACACTCCTTTGTCTTTCTAACAAGCACTATAGAGTAAAGACTTTGCACTCTAGCTTGGAGCAATGAAAACCGCATTGGATTCCATGTACGAAAACAAAGTGTGGACTTTTTTGGACGTAAGAAAAAGCTAAATGCAGATGGGGAAGTAGAGACTTAAAAGGGAAGGCTAGTTGAGAAAGGATTTCGTCAAATTCAAGGTGTTGGTTATGACAAGACCTTTTCATCTGTATTTATGCTTAAGACCATCCAGATTATGCTATCCGTTGATGATTTCTATGACTATGAAATATGGAAAATGGATGTAAACACGGAATTTCTAAATGGTGATTTAGAAGAAACTGTCTAAATGTCACAGCTCAAGAGTTTTATGGTCAGTGGGAGTGAGGGCAAGGCACGCAAGTTGTTAAAGTCCATTTATGGACCCAAGCAAGCTTCAAGAAGTTAGAACAAGTATTTTGATAAGGTAATCAAACAGTCTACTTTTTATCAAAACATAAAGGAAGCTTGCGTATATAGAAAGGAACAAAGCAACGCTATCGTATTCTTAGTGCTGTATATCAATGATATTCTATTGATTGGCAATTATATTTCATTGCTACAGTCAATGCAAGCTTGGATTTTCATGAATTTCTCCATGAAGGATTTCGGGGAAGCAGTGTCCCAATCTATATACCATGCTGAAAAGGTTCGATATGGAGAATTTTGAGCACGGAAATGTTTCGACACAGTCTAGAATCGTCCTTTCTAAGAAGGACGCTCCTTATACTAATGAGGGGAAAGAATGTATGAAATGGATCAACTATGCTTCAGCCGTAGGATCCATAATGTACGTTATACTATGTACTAGACCGGATGTGGCCTACACATTAGGATGCGTAAGCTGATACCATTCTAACCTTGAATAAAAACATTAGACGATCGTAAAATGTATACTGAAGTAATAAAAAAATACTTAGGACTTATTCCTCATTTACAAGAATCGAGACCTCCTTATGAAGGGGTATACTGATTCAAGCTTTCAGAGTGATATTGATGATAGTAAGTCAGTGTCTGGTTATATATTAACACTTAACAATGGAGTTGTCAGTTAGTAAAGTTCCAAATAAAAAACAGTAGTTGATTCGATGATGGAGGCAAAATACATCGCCCTTGATGAAGAAGCTAAAGAGGCGTTCTGGCTGCACAAGTTTTTGAGTGAGTTCGGAGTAATTTCCGATACCGAGAATCCAATGGCATTGTACTACGATAACGGTGCGGTGATATATGTCACAAAGTAGCCCAGAATACATATGAAGTCATGACATATTCTTTGAGAAGTTCCACCTCATTGGAGAATTCGTCGGGAAGAAAGAAGTCATGATACAAAAGATAGATACCAAGGACAACATAGCATAGCCATTCACTAAGGGTCTAGCTCGTTTGGCTCTCGAGAAGCTGATTGAATGGATGGAACTGAGATTCCATACATGGCTACAAGTGCAAGTGGACGTTTGATAGAGTTTGGAGTATGTCCTAAGGGCAATTCTATAAATTAGTGTAAATTAATAAACTCTGTAATCAATTCTCTTTCGTAATAAAGCTGGTTTTCTATATGTTATATATTTGTTATAATGTGTTATAAATAAACTAAATGTTTAATTAAAATATATTTAATAGAAAATCCATAAATGGTGTTTTTGTGATAGTAATTACAAGTAGTTGTAATTGTGAGTATTGTATCATAACATAATAAACACATCATTTTAAATATTCCTAGTCAGGATGCATCTAGACTGGATATTGATGCACCCATTGAGTCTAGAGTACATAACGCCCTCTAAATGTTGGGCAGTGTATTACTCATGACTGTTGGAGACACCAAGAGGTACATACTGATAGTTATTGGATAACTATGGATTGACTCGCTCGATAGTTTTCTATTTGTTAATATAACTAAGATCAAATAGAAATTATCGATGTGACTAATTTACACAGTTCTCTCGACTTTAGAGTTATCTTCAATATGAAAGCTTCGTTTTGATTATAATCAAATCATGGCATGATGTCTATCAAGTGACTATAGTTGGATCGAGTGGAAGTATTAGAAGTGAAACACTGTTCAAGAAAGGGTTCGTCTCATCAGTTATATAGGGTCAGTATCACGGTCTACTAAAGTCAGCCTAAAGTCAAAATCTTCGGCTAGGGTAATTCAATTAATAATAATTGTTATTATTGAACCAAATACTTTGTGTTTGGACTATAGCGTTGAATATGAACGATATTGGAATTTTAACCATTACCAAATTCTATAAGTTCAAAGTGATATAGTTTTGATGAAAAGAATTGATGTAAATAATCATCACTACTGGGCAACGCTTAACAAATTAAAATTAGATTTTACCGAAACCAAGCAAGTGATAAATTTGGCCAAAATGTCATACCACCTACTAAGTGACCATGAACGTTAATATTCGAATAGTTCGATATTAATCGCTGGTCGAACTTACACCTAAAGAGTTACATAACTGAAATGTTTAATACTCCTTTAACCAAATAATTTAAGTAATTTGTAGATGTTATAAATTAATTAAATTAACAAATATTTATGAAATATTATTTATAAAATTTTATTCGATGTGTTAAACAATATTAATAAATATATTTATAATAGTTATAAATATATTAATCGATACACAATATTGATACATATTTAAATTGGATTTAAATGCGATAAATATTGTTCAAGCTTGAAGTGGGTTTGAAGCCCATATAGGACATAGGATTCTTGGCCATGATGTTATCATGGAATCAGTGGCTATAACATGGCAAAGTGTGTTTGGTTTTGATAGGTTAAGAGGTAGAGAATGAATAAGAGAAAAAATGAATCTTGATCCCATTTTATCTCTCTAGTCTCTCTCTTATAAAGGCATCACAACCCTCATTCCACTCTCACTTTTTGGATCCTCCTCCCTTCTCCATGTTACTAGTCTTAAATTTTCTCCATCTTATCCTCCATTTTTAAGCTCAAGACCTAATAAAAATATACGATATTCGATAGTCGGTGGTCAGCAGTTCGGGAGCTAACACCTTGTTGGATTGAAATCTAGTTCAAGGAGTCAATATCTTCATTTCTACGTAGATTCAATAGCGTTCATGAAGGTATGTTTCTTATATATGATTATAAACTAATGTTCTATCATTTATATATCATATATTGTATAGATCGATAGGTAATGACTTTAGCACATCGGTATATCGTCACATTTGGAATAGATGTATGCTTTTGTAACTAAAAAAAATTGCAACATACACATACCTTTATTCACGACATAAAAAATGATTTTTCTTTTATTTTACATTAATTTAATATATTATTAAATTTATATAAGTTTCATAATTTAAATATTAAATATTATATTATAAAATAATATTATAAATTTTTTTATACAAATAGTTTTATTACTAAAAGGCTTCTAGCATAAATATTTTAATATATATACATATATATTTTAAGTATTATTTAAATCAAATAAATTTCATTATATCAATAAATACATCATATTAAATAATGGTTAAAATTTTGTAAAATTAATTTCATGCCCAATATGCTTTCGACATAAAAAAATTTAATTTTTATATAATTTTAAAGAATTATATATATTTATGGAATTTAAAATTAAATTTAAAATTTATTTTAAATTACCATATATGTGTAGAAAATATTTAAATGTCAAAATATTATTCATATTTTTTATTAAAACACATAATTTTATTTTCAAAAAATTTTTTTTAAATTTTTATTAATTTTCGAATGGAAATTTAATTATAATAAATATTTCAAAAAAATATTTTTTTACTGTAAGCATTTCTATATGTGTATGTGTGTATATTATATATTTTACATGTACTTCGTTTATGTGTTAATATATATATATATATATACATGTATACAATTATTAGTAAATTATTTATAAGTATATATATATTATACGTTTTTCAAAAAATTAAAATTTATTTTTGAATTTTATTATTAAAAAATAAATAAATTTTTAGTATTTTATTTAAGATAAATTTACATTTATTCATTTTAATATATATATACATATATGTAATTATGTATATATATATTTTATAAATTCCTTGTGTATGTGTGTATATATATATATTAATTATTCAAAATTATATATATATATATATATTAGTAATCCTTTGTATATATGACCTTAAGCACATAAGCATACATTTGAACGATATATTTGTATACCAGAGGAGCTATCATATTCATTGTAGTATAAATTCCAACAATTATACACGAGCATGTCAAACCTTACATAGATTGTTATGTTACACATGCACATACACATATACACACATATATGTATATATGATACATATATATATAATATATAATAATTACACAATATAAAACTATATTTTAAATTCATAAAAAATAATGATTTTATTTAAAAGAAAATTAGAAATGATCTAAATGAATTAGACTTCATAGGCCCAATAACGATCCAAAATGGTAAAAAATTGAAACTAACTCATTTCTTTCGTTGCAGGCTAGTCCGGATCCATCAGAACCTAGAGCTCACAAGAAGTCAAGAAATATACTTCGAAATGTTCCATATGATAAAGGTAGTTTATGAGTATCCGAGAAAGTTGACTGGCATTGTAGATAGTAAAATAAATATATACCAAAGGACTAGCTCAATCAGTTTTGAGAAAAATGATCAAAGAAATAAGAATATGGTTCCATAATTGACCTAAAGCGCAGTTGGGAGATTGATAGAGTTAGCGCAATGCCTTAGGGGCAATTATGTAATTTGTTACATATATCTAACTCTATGACCAATCTAGTTCACAATAAATATATTATTTCTATTATATATGTTGTTATAAAGTGCTATAACTAATTATGTTAAAGTATATAAATAAGAAAATCCTTAAATGAAATATTATGTGATTGTAGTTGTAAATGGTTGCAATCGTGAGTAACTAGTTACAATATAAAATAACATTTTATTTTAAATATTCTTAATTAAGATGTTTCGAAAATGGATATCGATACGTCCACTGAGACCAGAATATGTAATGCCCTTTAAACATTGGATGGTGTATCACTCGTGCCTACTAGGGGCACAATGGGGTAACATACTGGTAGTCATTGGATTACTATGGAATGCCTCGCTCAAGAGTTTCCTGTTGGTTAATAATAACTAAGGTCAAATAATAAAGCTTGTAGTGATGATATTACATGGTTATCTTGACTTGAGAATACTGTGCAACTTCAATGTAACAACCCCAACGCGATACCCATATTAGCAAAGAACATTACAAATAATGTTGTTTGCTAATATGGAGAATACGGCTTTTGAAGGGTGATCGAATGTGAATATATCTTTATACTAACACTGACACATCATTTATACCTTTTTACTTAATATCTGAACTGAAATTTGACATGTATAGTATTAATAAAAAGTAATAGACATACCGATTTCTCAAAATCAGAACAATATATCATATAGGCATTAGCCATAGATCACAACGGAATAATAATCTCATATACATATACAAATTGTGAGTCTATAAAATAAAACACTAAACTCACATAATATACAAGTTTTACAATTCTTTAATCTCAATTATACATTTTATATATAAGTTCCAAATTCCTAAATGGGATAAACTAAAATTCCAAATGTTTATCTCCTTGCTAGCATAACCATTCAAAGGTCAACCTGTCCTATAACCTGAAAAGTCTCGGCCTGACCCGAGCAAAATAACACCCGGGTTAGACTATCTCTAAATATCCAATAGAGTGAGAACAAGATATAGCACAAGAACAAATAGCATATAAGTAAACACAAATGTCCATGAAATAATGGGTCGGGGGAATTAATTTAACTTAGAGTCATCACAAGGCACATAGTTATACATTTAAGTCACAAACACATATTATTCACTAAACACAGAATAACAGAATTAACTTAACATCCATCACAAGACACAAGAACATATATTTATTTCACTAACACAAGACTCAATAATATATATTTATTTCACGAATACAAAATAGTCACAGAATCCAAATATCCAAAATCCAAGAGATCCTAATCCAAACCGATCATAATGATCGTCCAAAACAATCGCAATGATTGTACTCAAAACCCGTGGAAAACAAACAAACAAATTAGTATCACTCGAACCGATCTGATACCAAGGATCATACTCAGACCGGGAACACAAAATCACAGAATGATCTCAAGGATAGTCCATACTGATCAAGGTGATTGTAGAAACCATGACTCGATAAATCTACATTTAATATTATTATATTATTATGTTCGAAAAGAAATCCAGGAGTAACTTCTTAAGGATCTAGCAGCAACTTGCCGCACACCAAAAGAGAGTAAACTCTAAAGTGCCAAATACTATCAGTTTCAGTAATCACTAGAATTTAACCAGTACGTCTCATACCATATGATGAAATTCAAGTATTTACTAAAAGCTAGTAAATATCACTTATTATGGATACCACTGGAAAATCTGAATTACATTCTCTTAAGGATCTAACAACCACTTGTCGCACACCAGAAGAAAATACAACTCTAAAGTGTTAAGTGCTTTCTCGATTCGATCACAAGAATTTAACCCAAGCATCCCATAACATTTATTTAATTTGTCACTTATTAAAATTTTCCATTATTCCAAATTGTTCCAATTGTATTTATTTTGTGAACTAAGATTTTCCATTTTCCGAAACCATAATGATACTTAAATTTCCATAAAGTTGTATTATTCACAAATTATATTTTTAAAACCAAATATATATATATATATAATTAATCACTTATTCTCTAAAACCCTATTTATTACTATTAGAAATGTCCAAATTAGTATTCCTACACTAGTATAAAACAACTTATGTTTATACTTCAAAACCATGTTTCTAAATCTCATAACATTTTATTTAATAAATTAAATTTATATTTCAGAAAAACATATTTTTAAAACCATAACTATTTATACCAGTAATACTTAATATAAATATAAATATTTGATAAAACTATTTATAAAAGAGATTAGGCCAATTTATAAAACAAGTTTATTATTTATAGCTTTAATAAACTCTCCTTACCAAATTATTGGTGTTTATAACTAAATATTTATTTATATAAATAAATAGATATATCTTTATTTAAGTCCAAAGCTTTGAATTAAATGATTAAAAATCCATAAACACATTAAAATTTATTATAACTAAATATTAGATTATCACAAAATTTTAGTCAGGAGCAAACACCGTAGAGTTCTAACTCTTAACTATATACCAAATCAAACTTATAATATAAATTTATTGTTTTAAATATATATTTATATAGAACCAACTACCAAAATAATCACTCCAACATCTGGGCACAACATTACAAACACAATAACACTCAAACGGGTTCAAGCAATGGGTCGGGAATGCACCGGTCATTTCAACCGCTTCACCAATTACAACCGAGTCACAAGTTTCAGTTTTAAAATGCAATTTAGACCCTTTAAATCACATAATTTTAGAAAACTTACAACATTAAAGTTGTAGCACAAAGTTTAAGCTTTCCATAACTTTAAATATTATCAAAATCCGATAAGAAATGAGAAAGCTATGCTTAAATTACTAACAATGTTTAGTATAGAAATTTGACAGGGCAGAGACTATTACTCTGTTAAAAACCCGATTTTTGGCCAAAAAATCTTTGAAATATGAGAAAGTAATTCATACAAAAGTTCTTCTTTATAAAATTATCTTTCTACTGCAAAAAGATTGAACACAAATGAATTTAGCAATCAAAAGTTATGTCCATTTTACTCTCTGGTATTAACTCGGAAATTTTTTATATGGCTGTGCTATAACATTAGTTTAAAACTCAATATCAACCCATTAAACAGCAAAATTTCGAAACATTATTAAAAGTCAACTTGTACCTAATTGAATGAACTTTATACCACAAAAAGAATGAGTCAATTTGGATTATTCTACCACATATTATCATTGTTTTACTGCAGCGATTTGTTTTCACCAAATTTCCAGCAACCAATAGCATAATAATCACACAAGTTTTCAACTAAATAGCAAATAATTCAATCAATAATCATTCAAACAATTATGCACATCATACAAAGATTTAGAAATAGGTATGTGAGTGATTAACTTACCTTTAATTCATCCCATAGCTTGCAAATCATTACCTAGGCTTTGCTACACCTTCAATTTCACCAAAATTGTCTATAATCCAAAAAAAAAACCAGCAAACAATTTTAATTAAAATGAGATCAAAATTACACTTTTATGTTTTTAAAGGATAGAGAGAGGGTTTAAACTACTTACTTTTCATTATAGAACAAAAGCCTTTTGTTTTGATCTTGATTTGCGGTTGATTTTGATTCTAGGTTTAGAAAACAAAAGAGGTATGGTTTTTTTTCCAGATGTTTGAATAGAAGAATGAAGGAGAAAGATGTATATGTACATCTTATTTCTCTCCTACATGGGCCCAATAGGGTTTGGGTAAGTATCCAATAGCAAGTGTTGCTAATTTCTTTACAAAGAAAGTGTTGCTAATTTTGTTTTATGACTAACACAACACCACTACTCTAACAATGTTACACAAAATCATAAATTAATTTCTCTATTTATCAAACCAATTAACAACTTAAAAAAATTACATTTCAACAAAAAATCCCAATATTAACACTTTACTCTAAACACCAAATTTAAATAATTAGTTTAATAATATTTCAAAAGTAAATTGAAATCTTATTTAATAAATGAAACTCAATGCTTAATTAAATCAAATTAATTATTCTCAATGCTAAATTTAATTTCACAAATCACAATCATAAATTTATTATCCATAATTAAAATTAATCAATTAGTTAATTAACAACGGGGTTGTTAGAGACTTCCCCCCTTAAAGAAATCGCGTCCCCGCAATTTCCTTAACGGAAGAAATCCATGATATAAATTCCTCTTAAAATAATTATTTGTTAACTGGTTTTGAGTTTCAATTCCAAAATCACTCAATTAATATTACTCCAAATTATAGCACTAAACTCAAGTTTTTTAGTTATCAAAATTTCTCAAAATTTTCAAAAATATTCTAACGCCTTAAATTTACAAAAACTTTTGCCAGCGTCTCCTTTGCGCGGCTAGCATTTCAAAAATTTACAATATGAATATAATTATATAATATACATCTCATCTCAATGATGAGGCATCTCGTAGGGAAAAACATAAAAATGCGATATGTAATCTGAGATACATACCTTATATTTGAAATATTAGCGAGTCCGCTAATATTTCTTAAGCAAACAATTTTTAATCTTTTAAAGGATATCTATTTAACTTCGGATACCTGCACCTATCTCAAAAATTCATATTAGAATTTAATATCAAATTCATTTCATATAGGAGATATTAAAAATTCATGATTACACTTTAATTAGATCAACATCATAATATTCAATAATGAAAGAAATCTGCACTTAAATTCCCAAATTTTAATAGTTACTTATGTCAAAATGTCACGTTCGATATTTAGGAACCTCTATCGATAACATGGCGTCCCACATATCTATCAAAATCCTTAAACAACGTCCGGATAAGTTAACATAATAGATAATCACAAGTATATATGCATTTGTTTTATTACCACTAACATCCATGCATCCAATTTTAAATAAGAGCAACCAAACAATTAATTCCTAGCTACCAATCAATCAAAACATATATAATCACTTACAGTGAAACAATTCAATGTCTGAAATTCCACTACGCAACTCTGATTAATTCTAGACCATTTAACTCTTAAACTTATTTACTCAATTTTCTCTAATTCTTTTATATAAAAGTAAAATTGTTTACTTTAAAATTAATTCATTCTAGATTAATTCCAAAAATTTCTAAACTCTAAAAGATTTTACTCACTAATTTCCAAAAGTTTTAATGCCACAAATTCTAATTTATTAATTTAAAATTTTTAAATCAATTATGCCCTAAATTATTATCCCAATAATCATTTTATATTCCTATCGCTAGTTAGATAATTAACACAACTATCTACCACACACCCCAGCGGACAGAGCTCTAAGTCATCTAGGTCTCGGATCCGAAATATTATATGCTATAATGTTCTGACACAGCTCTGATACCAACTGTAACAACCCCACCGCGATACCTATATTAGCAAAGAACATTTCAAATAATGTCGTTTGCTAATATGGAGAATACGGCTTTTTAAGAGTGATCGAATGTGAATATATCTTTATACTAACACTGACACGTCATTTATACATTTTCACTTAATATCTGAACTGAAATTTGACGTGTATAGTATTAATACAAAGTAATACACACCGATTTCTCAAAATCAGAACAATATATCATATAAGCGTCAGTCATAGATCACAGCGGAATAATAATCTCATATACATATACAAATTGTGAGTCTATAAAATAAAACACTAAACTCACATAATATACAAGTTTTACAATTCTCTAATCTCAATTATACATTTTATATATAAGGTCCAAATTCCTAAATGGGATAAACTAAAAGTCCAAATGTTTATCTCCTTGCTAGCATAACCATTCAAAGGTCAACCTGTCCTGTAACCTGAAAAGTCTCGGCCTGACCCGAGCAAAATAACACCCGGATCAGACTATCTCTAAATATCCAATAGGGTGAGAACAAGATATAACATAAGAACAAACAACATATAAGTAAACAAAAATGCCCATGAAATAATGGGTCAGGGGAATTAATTTAACTTAGAGTCATCACAAGGCACATAGTTATACATTTAAGTCACAAACACATATTATTCACTAAACACAGAATAACAGAATTAACTTAACATCCATCACAAGACACAAGAACATATATTTATTTCACTAACACAGGACTCAATAATATATATTTATTTCACGAATACGAAATAGTCACAGAATCCAAATATCCAAAATCCAAGAGATCCTAATCCAAACCGATCATAATGATCGTCCAAAACAATCGCAATGATTGTACTCAAAACAAGTGGCAAACAAACAAACAAATTGGTATCACTCGAACCGATCCGATACCAAGGATCGTACTCAGACCGGGAACACAAAATTACAGAATGATCTCAAGGATAGTCCATACCGATCAAGGTAATCGTAGAAACCATGACTCGATAAATCTATATTTAATATTATTATATTATTATGTTCGAAAAGAAATCCAGGAGTAACTTCTTAAGGATCTAGCAGCCACTTGCCGCACACCAAAAGAGAGTAAACTCTAAAGTGCCAAATACTATCACTGTATTGACCCCACCGCGATGCCCAGTTTAGCAAAGAACATTATAAGTAATGTCGTCTGCTAATCTGGAGAATACGGCTTGTTAGGGGCGATCGAATGTGAATATATCTTTCTACTAACACTGACACGTCATTTACCTTTTTCACTTAATATCTGAACTGAACTTGACATGTACAGTATTAATACAAAGTAATAGACACACCGATTTCTCAGAACCAGAACAATATATCATATAAATAACAGTCACAGATCACAGCGGAATAAATCTCAACTTATAAATATACAAATTATTTAGTTTACAAAATGAAATACTAAATTCGATTAATATACAAGTTATGGTTTTCTAATCTTAATTATACATCTCCATTTCAAACAAAAATTCCTAAGTGATATAACTAAATATAAAGGTCCAACTTCTGCTAGCTCAACCATTCAAAGGTCAACCTGTCCTGTAACCTGAAAAGTCTCGGCCTGACCCAAGCAAAATAACACCCGGGTCAAACTATCTCTAAATATCCAATAGGGTGAGAACAAGATATAGCACAAGGACAAACAACATATAAGTAAATACAGATGTTTAGGATTGAATTCACAGAACAAAACACAATATCTCCAAGCATGCAAATATCGGTGATTAACTCAGTTAAGGGTTATTAGTTTATGTCACAAACACGAATTAGTCACTAAACACAAAATAACAGAATTAACTTAACATCCATCACAAAACATAAGAACATAAATTTATTTCATGAACACATGACACAAGAATACATGTTTATTTCACAAACACAAGACACAAGTATATATACTTATTTCACGAACACAGAACTGTCACATAATCCAAATATCCAGAATCCAAGAGATCTTAATCCAAACCGATCGTAATGATCGTCCAAAACAATCGCAATGATTGTACTCAAAACCCGTGGTAAACAAACAAACAAATTGGTATCACTCGAACCGATCTGATACCAAGGATCGTACTCAGACTGGGAACACAGAATCACAGAAACACAGAATGATCTCAAGGATAGTCCATACCGATCAAGGTGATCGTAGAAACCATGACTCGAAAATTCCACATTTATTTAATATTATTAAATTATTATTTTTGAAATGAAATCCAGGAATAAACTTCTTAAGGATCTAGCAGCCACTTGCCGCACACCAAAATAGAGTAACTCTAAAGTGCCAGATACTATCACCTTCAGTAATCACTAGAATTTAACCAATACGTCCCATACCGTATGGTTGATGCAGCAAATACCTCAATCCGCATTGGCGATGGCGAAGACAAAGACGAGCGACCTAAATCCACCTCTTCAATTTGCGAGCGACCTAATTCCACCACTGTTTCGTCACCGTGACCTAACTTCACTGGCATAAGTCACGAGCGACCTAACTCTTCAATCAAGCGACCTAACTCCTTTACCCTAAGTCGCGAGCGACCTAACTCTTCAATCGAGCGACCTAACTTCTCTACCCTAAGTCACGAGCGACCTAACTCTTCAGTCGAACGACCTAACTCCTCTGCTCTAAAGTCGCAAGCGACCTTACTCCGCCTCATTAAGTCACCGCGACCTAACGCCAAGGTAGTTGAAAAAGTGAAGCGTGAGAAGCTCCACCTTAGGTCGTGAACGAGGCAATACCGCAAGCAACTAGGTCGCGAACAATTTTAGGTCGTTGATACTGGTTTCGTAAAGAGGGTTAAGGCGTGCGGGTTTTCTTCTTTAAATCGTTGTATGTCTTGAAATTGCAAAGTCGTGTATTTTTTTTAGGTCGTTGATTTTATGTCGCGTGAGTTGTACTTTAGGTCATTGTGTTGAATTTTTTCTTAAGTGTGAGTTGTACTCCTATAAATAGGGATGTGTTGGTCATTTGAAAAAGTTAGTCAATTTGAATAAAATTTCTTTTGTGTGCTTTGTGCCACCATTAAAATTGGTAGTTGAGTGTTATCTCCTATCTCCACCTTCGGCATTCGAGTGCGCTCGAATCAACGATTGTTGAAGCCAATTCACGGAATCAAGTGCGCTTGATCAACGTCGAAGAATTGTAGATCTTCTCTCACGGCATCGTGCGCGATCAACGTGTCGAAGATAGATAAAGTCCGGCATCTCGCAAGATCAACGGATTAGAGCATTTTGGTATCATCAATCCACCGATTCATATTGCTTCATTAATCGTTTCATCGATTAATTTGACACGAATTCTTCAATTCGTCGTCAAGTGTTATTTCCGCTGCGTCATTTGGTATCAGAGCTAGATCGCAAGGAGTTTGCGTAGATTTTTGGAGTTTGTGCGAGATTTACATCATTTGGAGAATTGGGTTCTCGAGATTTTGAAGAGTTTTGTTCGTTTGGTAATTTTTTTGAAGATTTCAACAAGTGGGTAGTTTTGATTTGAAGATTTTTAGATTGAAGTGAAGTTTTTGCTGGAATTTGTTGAAGAATGACCATGCCTCCTAGAAGAGCTAACCGTTATCGCAACATTGATGCTTTGTATGGGAGAGAAGAGGCCAATGAAATGGAGCAAAGAATTAACGAAAACTTTAATGAGAAGCTTAATGAAGGGATTGGTCGATTAGAGAGAATGATGTTGGAGATGAATCAAACTCAGAGAAGGGTTTCACCTGAATCTAACCATGGGAGAAGTAGAGTTTCACCACATTCAAATCGAGAGAGAAGTGTTGATAGTGATCATAGAAGTGTGGATCGAGATTATGATAGAAATGTTGATGATCGAAGTCATGATAGAAATGTGAATGATCGTGATCGGAGGAATGTAGATCGAAGGGATGTTGATGGAAGGAATGGTGGTAGTAGAAATGTTGGTGCTCAGGATCGACATCGATATGCATCAGATTTTGAAGAGGAGTTTGATGGTGGTAGTGTTCATGGACGAGGACGAGGTCAAGGAAGAAATCAATCGGAATATGATCACAAATGGGAGTCCGGGATGAAAACTGAAATACCGAAATTCAAGGGAGGTATGCAGGCCGAGGAATTTCTTGATTGGCTAGCTTATGTTGAGGAAATTTTTGACTTCAAGGAGGTTCCGGAAGATCGTAAAGTGAAGTTGGTTGCTACTAGGTTGAGGGGAAGAGCTATGGCGTGGTGGCAGCAAACCAAACTTACTAGAGAGCGGATGGGGAAGTCGAAGATTGTTACTTGGGAGAAGATGAAGAAGTTGATGAAGGCTACTTTCTTACCCTACAATTACCAATCACTGATGTATCAGAGATTACAGAACCTGAGGCAAGGGACGAAGTCTGTTACTGATTATGCTGATGAGTTCTACTAGTTGATTGCTCGAAATGACATTATGGAGACAAGAACAATTGACCGCTAGGTTTGTTGGGGGACTTAAAACACAGATCCAGGATATGGTGAACATGTTCGACCCTAGATTTGTAGCAGAAGTACATCAAAAGGCGTTGGCTTGGGAGAAACAAGTTAGACGTAGGGGAGGTGTGTTTCCAAGTTCTACAAGGCAGAACAAAGGATCGGGTAGTAGTTTTAATGTTCCTAAAGCATCGAGTAAGCCGGATGTTCATGAAGTGGCTAAACCAAAAGTCAACACTAATTTCAAATGCTATAATTGCCAGGAAGTGGGTCACAAGAGCAACGAATGTCCGAAACCGAAGAAGAGAACTATGATTGTTGAAGTGGAAGATGAGGATGTAGAAGAAGATCTCAATTCACACCGTGATGAGGAGGAAGAAGAGGTGTCGGGAGACGAGGGATGTAATCTGATGCTACGGAGATCTTGTTTAACCCCGAAGCAGGAAGAGGAGTCGAGTTGGTTGAGGAATAACATTTTTCAGTCAACTTGCACTATTTTGGGGAAGGTCTGTAAATTTGTCATTGACGCTGGGAGTTGTGATAATATCATTTCAACGGAAGCTGTGAAGAAGTTGAAGTTGAAAACGGAGAAACATCCTAGTCCTTATAAACTTGCTTGGCTGAGGAAAGGAGGAGAAGTGAAGGTAGAGAGTCGAGCTGACGCAGCGGATTAATCAAAACAATCTTCAATCGGTGAAAGTAGTAATCGGTGGATTGATGAATACTGCGATGCCTGAATTCGTTGATCCGAAGATACCGAATTCTAGCTATCTCTGACTCGTTGATCCGAAGATACCGGGAAAGAGATCTACGATTCTTCGACGTTGATCTTGCGCACAAGATACCGTGAATCGGCTTCAACAAACGATGATTCGAGCGCACTCGAATGACGTAAGTGGAGATAGGAGATACACTCGACTACCAATTGAAATTGAAAGCACAAAGCTAACAAAAGAGAATTTTATTCAATATTCAACAACCTTTTACAAATGACCATACATGCCTATTTATAGGCTACAACTCAACACAACAGAAAACTTCAAAAATATTACAAGTACTTAGGTCGTGAACGACCTACGACCTATAATGGAGCGACCTAAAAAGTACACGACTTAACAAAGCATACGACATACAACAAACGATCTAAAAGATTACAACATAAGGAAGATACAACACATCATGTTACATCACTTAAGTCGTTTCCGACCTATAACCTTCGTCCTACGACTTAACAGGCCCAATAACTCAATAGCAGCGACATAGCAATCTTCGCGACTTAACTCTGGAGCGAGCGACCTAAAATGAACGGCATCTGTCTTGAGCGACCTAAGGGTGAACGGCAGATCTTTGATTCGCGACCTAAAGAAACTGCTTTCGAAAGAACTTCGCGACCTAAGTCTTCGCGACTTAAAACTCCACGACCTAGCTTCTTGCGACCTAACTTAGGTCGTAACCTCTTAGCTCGTTCGCATGCTATCATGCTGAATCCTTTGATACGCGTGCTGCCTTTACTAGGTCGTAAGCGACCTAAAATAGCTTTAGGTCGTGAGCGACCTAAGACTTCATCCTCCAACGATTTATTCCCAAGTCCTAGCTCGTTACACTCGAACCCGTTAGGTCGTAGCTCTTTTCCTGGTGACATGTTAGGTCGTTCCCACGACTTATGCCTTAGCTCGTTAGGTCGTATGCGACCTAAAAACATGTTAGGTCGTTCCAGTATCTCGTTAGCTTGCAAAACTCCGGTAGGTCGTTGAAGCGACCTAAAAGCCTCGTTAGGTCGTATGCGACCTAACACTTCACCAATTTGGGCTGTGCCACCCTTTAGCTTGCTTATCGACTTATCATAGGTCGTTAGACCACTCTTCCCAACATTACTTGCTTCCTCCCCTATCTTGTTAGGTCGTGAGCGACCTACAAACTCCTTAGGTCGTGAGCGACCTATGCCTTTAACATTCTGCGCTGCATCATCCTCCCCAGGTTGAGAAAAATTCGACCTCGAATTTGCACCCTCTTCTTCCACAACAGACTCATCCCCATGATATGGTATAAGATGTTTAACATTGAACACGTCAGAAGTATACACATCCTCCGGCAGCTTCAACTTATAGGCATTTTCATTAATTCGTTTCATAATTTCTACAGGACCAATTTTCCTGGCTTTCAACTTGTTGTAAGCGCCCACTGGAAAACGATCTTTTGTTAACACTGCATAAACCAAATCACCATCCTGAAATTCAACACTCCTTCGTTTCAAATCTGCAGAACGTTTATACTTCTCATTCGCTTTCTCCAATCGTTCCTGAACGATTTTATGACATTCCTTCAATCCCTCGACAAAATCAGCGGCTTTCTTAATTGTCCCCTTCGAGTGCGAAATTACCATTAAATCCAACGGCCCCTTTGGTAGGCTCGAATAAACAATCTGGAATGGACTGAACCCAGTACTTCGATTTACAGCATGATTATGGGAAAACTCTGCCTGGCATAACTTCACATCCCAACTCTTCAGATTGTCTTGCACAAGACATCTCAACAAATTTCCCAATGATCTGTTAACCACCTCAGTCTGTCCATCTGTTTGCGGATGATAAGCACTGCTAAAGTTCAACTTGGTTCCCACCATCTTCCACAGACTTAGCCAAAAATGACTTAGAAAACGAGTATCCCTATCCGACACAATAGTTTCTGGTAACCCATGAAGTCGATATATCTCTTTGAAAAACAGCTGAGCAACATGAACAGCATCCGCCGTCTTCTTATAGGCAATAAAATGTGCCATCTTCGAAAATCTGTCCACCACAACAAATATAGAATCATTCCCCCTTTGAGTTCTAGGTAAACCCAAAACAAAATCCATACTGATATCCACCCATGGTTTTACAGGCACGGGTAACGGCATATATAACCCAGCATTAGTCGCAGTTCCTTTCGAAACCTGACAAATATGACAACGCTCCAGAAACTTCTCTACCTCTTTCCTCATTGATGGCCAAAAGTAGGACTGTGAAATCAACTGTAAGGTACGGTCTCTCCCAACATGTCCCTCTTCGTGTAACTCCTTGATAATCTTCATTCTCAGACTACCCTTCGGTATGCACAATCGATTTCCTTTAAAAAGAAAACCATCTACCATCACGAACTCATCCGTCTCTCCCTCCTTGACTTTATCAACAAACTTTGCAAAGTAAGGATCATCGGTAAATAATTTTGGCAATATTTCAAACCCCGTCACTTCAACCTTCAATGTAGTTAACAAGTGATTTCTTCTACTCAACGCATCTGCAACACGATTCGTCACTCCCGACTTGTGTTTCACAACAAATGTAAATTGTTGCAGATATGCAATCCACGATGCATGTCTCGCTGAAATCTTGTCTTGCCCTTGCAAATGCTTCAATACTTCATGATCAGTATACAGAACAAACTCTTTATGGAATAGATAATGTCTCCAGTGTTTAATAGATTACACAACAGCATAAAACTCCACATCATATGTACTGTATCTCATCTTTGCTCCTGACAACTTCTCACTGAAATATGCAATTGGACGTCCCTTCTGACTCAACACTCCTCCAATTCCAACCTTGGATGCATCAGTATGTAGTTCAAACACTAACTGAAAATCTGGTAATATTAGAATTGGTGCAGACGTCAAAAGTTCTTTGATTCGCTCAAAAGCAACCCCGGCTTCCTCCGTCCATGCAAACTGTTTACCCTTCATGCAATCAGTAACAGGTGCCATCACACTACTAAAGTGTGGTATAAACCTTCGATAGAATGAAGCCAACCCGTGAAAACTACGAACTTCCGTTATCGTCTTGGGCTGTGGCCAATCTCTAATCGCTTCAACTTTACTTTGGTCAACCTGTATTCCTTCTTTCGATACAACATATCCCAGAAATAAAACACTATGCGTCATGAACACGCATTTCTTCGTTGCAGCATAGAATTGTTCTTGTCGCAATACCATCAGCACTTCGCTAAGATGATTCAAATGTTCCTCTGGACTCCCACTGTAAATCAGAATATCATCAAAATACACCACCACAAATTTCCCAATGAACGGTCGAAAAATCTGATTCATCACCCTTATAAAAGTACTCGGTGAATTGGATAAACCAAATGGCATGACCAACCATTCGTATAGACCCTCCCTGGTTTTAAAAGCAGTTTTCCACTCATCGCCTGGTCTGATACGAATTTGATGATATCCGCTCTTCAAATCAATCTTCGAAAATATGGTAGCTCGGCTTATTTGATCTAACAAGTCATCCAACCTCGGCATTGGAAATCTATATCTCACAGTAATCTTATTCAATGCTCGACTGTCAGTGCACATCCTCCACATTCCATCCTTTTTGGGTACCAATAAAGCTGGTACAGCACAAGGACTCAAACTCTCCTGCACACGCCCTTGTTCAAGCAATTCTTCCACTTGCCTCCGCAACTCTTCATGTTCCTTCGGACTCATTCGATAATGTGGTCTTTGTGGCAACACAGCACCTAGAACAAGATCTATCTGATGTTGAATATCCCTCAACGGCGGTAACTCCGTTGGTAACTCTTCCGGAAATACATCGTCAAATTCTTTCAGTACTGGTTTTACTTCTTCTGGGATTTCAACCACTTCCTGACTCTCCCGTCCGATCAATAAGAACACTTCAGGCTCCTCCTCTACTTCCTTCACAAACTCTTTTAAAGATAACAAAGTTTTGAGCTCTTCAATCTCCTCCAACTTGTTTTCCTCCTGTTGTCGCTTCTTTGGAACTAGAGTAATCTTTGTGCCTTCAAACATGAAACTGTAACTGTTGGTACGCCCATCATGTTGCACCACCCTATCATACTGCCATGGTCTCCCCAGCAACAAATGACAGACATCCATATCTACCACATCGCACCAGATTTCGTCTTTATATTTCTTCCCAATTGAAAACTTCACACAAGCCCTTCGTCCAACCTTCACCTCCCCGCCTTTCCTCAACCAAGCTAGCTTGTATGGCTTTGGATGTTTCTCAGTCTTTAATGCTAACTTCCTCACAGCTTCAGAAGAAATTATATTATCACAGCTTCCAGCATCAATAACAAATTTACAAACTTTCCCCAGAATGGTACATGTTGACTGAAAAATATTGCTCCTCAACCAACTACAATCCTCCTCTTGCTTTGGTGTTAAACAGGACCTCTTCATCATTAGATTATAACCTTCGTCTCCCGTCACTTCTTCCTCCTCCTCATCAGGTGGTGAATTGGAACATTCAGCTTCTTCATCCTCATCCTCAACCTCTGCTATCATAGCTCTCTTCTTCGGTTTTGGACATTCGCTACTTTTGTGACCAAATTCCTGACAATTGTAACATTTGAAACCGTTGTTAACCTTTGTCTTTTCAACCTCCTTCACTACTGGTCTACTGATAGGTTTAGAAACATTAGAACTTCCACCAACACCCTTCACTTGATTGTTAGAGTTAGTAAACACACCACTTCCTCGTCGTCCCTGTTTCTCCCAAGCCAACGCTTTCTGATGTGCTTCCGCTACAGATCTTGGATCGAACATATTAACCATATCCTGAATCTGCATTCGTAATCCTCCAACAAATCTGGCTGTTAACTGTTCTTCTGTTTCCATAATATCATTCCTTGCAATTAGTTGATAAAATTCGTCAGCATAGTCATTCACATATTTCGTTCCTTGTCTCAAATTCTGCAAACGTTGATACATCAAAGATTGATAATTGTAAGGTAAGAACGTTGCTTTCATCAATTTCTTCATCTTCTCCCAAGATTCAACTTTTGACTTTCCCATCTGATCACGTGTAAGTTGGTCTGCTGCCACCATGCCAAAGCTCTACCCCTCAGCCTCGTAGCAACCAACTTCACTCTACGATGTTCTGGAACTTCTTTGAAGTCAAAAATCTCTTCAACATTAGCCACCCAATCTAGAAACTCCTCTGCTTGCATACCACCTTTGAATTCAGGAATTTCAGTCTTCATCCCCGACTCCCACTTGTGATCATACTCAGAGTAATTTCTTCCTTGTCCTCGTCCTTGTCCTCGAACACTACCACCATCATACTCCTCTTCAAAGTCAGATGTATATCGTTGTCTATCTCGTCCACCCACATCTCTACTACCATCAAGCCTACCACCATCATCCCTTCTATCTACATTCCTCCGTTCATGATCATTCACGTTCCTCCCACGCCCTTGATCATTTTCAACACTTCTGTCTCGATTGGAATGTGGCGAGACTCTACTACCCCCATGGTTAGATTCAGGTGAAACCCTTCTCCGATTTTGATTCATCTCCATCATAAGCTTCTCTAACCGACCAATTCCTTCGTTAAGCTTTTCACTAAAGTTTTCATTGATTCTTTGCTCCATCTCATCAGCTTCTTCTCTTCGATACAAAGCTTCTACGTTTTGATGTCGATTAGCTCTCCTTGGTGGCATACTTGAAACTTACAAACTCTTCAACACTTCAAAATTCAAACACTTTTCGGACTTTGATCCAAAATGAAACGGATCGAAAACTTCCACTTTGTAGCAAATCGCGATGAACACGATGGACAAAGTTTCGGCTTCCAATACAAATTCGATCAATCAATCTTCGAACAAGCTCTTCTTACTCTCGGCCGTGATAAACAACCTCCAATCTTCACTTCAACTTCAAAATGAATAGGCTCCAAGTCTCGATCTAGCTATGATTGGCTAGACATGCTCTGATACCAAAACTGACGCAGCGGATTAAACAAAACAATCTTCAATCGGTGAAAGTAGTAATCGGTGGATTGATGAATACTGCGATGCCTGAATTCGTTGATCCGAAGATACCGAATTCTAGCTATCTCTGACTCGTTGATCCGAAGATACCAGGAAAGAGATCTACGATTCTTCGACGTTGATCTTGCGCACAAGATACCGTGAATCGGCTTCAACAAACGATGATTCGAGCGCACTCGAATGACGTAAGTGGAGATAGGAGATACACTCGACTACCAATTGAAATTGAAAGCACAAAGCTAACAAAAGAGAATTTTATTCAATATTCAACAACCTTTTACAAATGACCATACATGCCTATTTATAGGCTACAACTCAACACAACAGAAAACTTCAAAAATATTACAAGTACTTAGGTCGTGAACGACCTACGACCTATAATGGAGCGACCTAAAAAGTACACGACTTAACAAAGCATACGACATACAACAAACGATCTAAAAGATTACAACATAAGGAAGATACAACACATCATGTTACATCACTTAAGTCGTTTCCGACCTATAACCTTCGTCCTACGACTTAACAGGCCCAATAACTCAACAGCAGCGACATAGCAATCTTCGCGACTTAACTCTGGAGCGAGCGACCTAAAATGAACGGCATCTGTCTTGAGCGACCTAAGGGTGAACGGCAGATCTTTGATTCGCGACCTAAAGAAACTGCTTTCGAAAGAACTTCGCGACCTAAGTCTTCGCGACTTAAAACTCCACGACCTAGCTTCTTGCGACCTAACTTAGGTCGTAACCTCTTAGCTCGTTCGCATGCCATCATGCTGAATCCTTTGATACGCGTGCTGCCTTTACTAGGTCGTAAGTGACCTAAAATAGCTTTAGGTCGTGAGCGACCTAAGACTTCATCCTCCAACGATTTATTCCCAAGTCCTAGCTCGTTACACTCGAACCCGTTAGGTCGTAGCTCTTTTCCTGGTGACATGTTAGGTCGTTCCCACGACTTATGCCTTAGCTCGTTAGGTCGTATGCGACCTAAAAACATGTTAGGTCGTTCCAGTATCTCGTTAGCTTGCAAAACTCCGGTAGGTCGTTGAAGCGACCTAAAAGCCTCGTTAGGTCGTATGCGACCTAACACTTCACCAATTTGGGCTGTGCCACCCTTTAGCTTGCTTATCGACTTATCATAGGTCGTTAGACCACTCTTCCCAACATTACTTGCTTCCTCCCCTATCTTGTTAGGTCGTGAGCGACCTACAAACTCCTTAGGTCATGAGCGACCTATGCCTTTAACATTTTGCACTGCATCACGAGCTCATGTTCCAGTTTCTATTGGGAAGAAATACAAAGATGAGATTTGGTGTGACGTGGTTGACATGGATGTTTGCCATTTGCTATTGGGAAGGCCGTGGCAGTACGATCGGGAGGTACAACATAATGGTCGGACAAATAGCTATAGTTTCTTGTTCGAGGGCACGAAAATCACTTTAGTTCCAAAGAAGCGACAGCAGAATGAGAACAAGCTGGAGGAGATTGAGGAATTGAAGACTTTGTTGTCCTTGATGGAGTTCGTGGAAGAGGTAGATGAGAGTCCTAAAGTTTTTATGTTGATTGGGCATGAAAGCAGTGAAGTTACTGAAGTTCCAGAGGAAGTGAAGCCAGTTTTGGAGGAATTCAAAGATGTGTTTCCAGAGGAGTTGCCGAAGGAGTTACCACCACTTAGAGACATACAGCATCAGATTGACTTGGTGCCAGGTGCTGCATTGCCTCATAGACCGCACTATCGGATGAGTCCAAAAGAACACGAAGAGTTGAGAAGACAGGTGGAAGAATTACTGGAACAAGGGCGTGTTCAGGAGAGTTTGAGTCCTTGTGCAATGCCAGCTTTGTTGGTACCGAAGAAGGATGGAACGTGGAGAATGTGCACAAATAGTAGAGCGTTGAATAAGATTACAGTGAGATATCGATTTCCTATGCCGAGACTGGATGATATGTTGGATCAGTTGAGCGGTGCTGTTGTGTTTTCGAAGATTGACTTGAAAAGTGGATACCATCAGATTCGTATTAGACCGGGTGAGGAGTGGAAGACTGCTTTTAAAACGCGGGAGGGTCTGTACGAATGGTTGGTGATGCCGTTTGGCTTGTCAAATGCTCCGAGTACATTCATGAGAGTCATGAACCAGATTTTTCGACCATTTATCGGGAAGTTCGTAGTGGTATATTTTGATGACATCTTGATCTACAGTGGAAGCACTGAAGAACACCTACAGCATTTGCGGGAAGTGTTGTTGGTTTTACGACATGAGGAATTTTATGCTGCGACGAAGAAGTGTACCTTCATGACTACAAGTATTCTATTCTTGGGCTATATTGTGTCGAAGGATGGTATTCAAGTTGATCAGGGTAAAGTTGAAGCTATTCGAAATTGGCCACTCTTCAGTAGCGTGATGGCACCAAGTTACGGAATGTATGAAAGGGAAGAAGTTTGTTTGGACTGAAGAGGCTGATTCTGCTTTTCATAGAATCAAGACACTCTTGACCACAACGCCCATTCTTAGATACCCAGACTTTCAGTTACTTTTTGAGCTAAATACTGATGCGTCCAAGGTTGGAATTGGGGGAACGTTGAGTCAAAGGGGTCATCCTATTGCCTATTTTAGTGAGAAACTGACGGGAGCTAAAACGAGATACAGTACTTATGACTTGGAGTTCTATGCTATAGTCCAAGCCATAAAGCATTGGAGACACTATCTATTTCATAAAGAATTTGTGCTATACACTGACCATGAAGCTTTGAAACATTTGCAGGGGCAAGATAAAATATCAGCAAGGCATGCTTCGTGGGTTGCTTATTTACAACAGTTTACTTTCGTTGTGAAGCACAAATCAGGAGTTATTAACCGAGTTGCCGATGCATTGAGCCGTAGAAATCATTTGCTGACAACTATGCGAGTGGAAGTAGTGGGATTTGATTTGTTGCCAGAGTTGCTTATTTCAGATTCTTATTTTGCGAAAGTGCTGAATCAGGTGCAGGAAGGGAGTTTTGATGATTTTGTGATGAAAGATGGATTCTTGTTCAAAGGAAATCGATTGTGTATTCCGGATTGTAGCTTGAGGCTGAAGATTGTCAAAGAATTGCATGAAGAGGGTTACGTGGGCAGAGATCGTACATTGCAGTTGATTTCACAATCATATTTTTGGCCTTCTATGAGAAAAGAAGTTGAAAGATTTGTGGAGAGATGTCATATTTGTCAAGTTTCAAAAGGGACAACGACGAATGCGGGATTGTATATGTCATTACCCGTGCCTACTAAACCATGGGTTGATATCAGCATGGATTTTGTTTTGGGTTTGCCTAGAACTCAATGGGGAAATGATTCTATATATGTTGTGGTAGACCGTTTCTCGAAGATGGCACATTTCATTGCTTGTAAGAAAACAACAGACGCAGTTCATGTGGCACAGTTATTCTTTAAAGAAATCTATCGTTTACATGGGTTACCTGAATCTATTGTTTCGGACCGAGATACTCGATTTCTGAGTCATTTTTGGCTGAGTTTGTGGAAGATGGTGGGAACGAAGCTAAATTTTAGTAGTGCATATCATCCTCAAACAGATGGGCAAACGGAAGTGGTGAATAGATCGTTGGGAAACTTGTTGCGATGTCTTGTACAAGACAATTTGAAGAGTTGGGACTTAAAGTTGTGTCAGGCAGAATTTGCACATAATCATGCTGTTAACCGAAGCACTGGTTACAGTCCATTTCAAGTTGTATATTCAAGCTTGCCAAAGGGGTCGTTGGATTTAACGGTAGTGCCACAACCGAAAGGAGTGATTAAGCGGGCGTCAGATTTCGTTGATGAGTTGAAAGATTGTCATAGAATCGTTCAGGAACGTTTGGAGAAGACAAATGAGAAGTATAAACAAGCGGCAGATAAAAAGAGAAGAAGTGTGGAGTTCAACGAGGGTGATTGGGTGTATGCTTTGTTAACAAAAGATCGTTTCCCAGTGGGTGCTTATAACAAGTTGAAAGCCCGAAAGATTGGTCCAGTAGAAATTATAAAACGGATCAATGAAAATGCTTATAAGTTGAAGCTACCAGAGGATGTTTACACTTCTGACGTGTTTAATGTTAAACATCTTATACCTTATTATGGAAATGAACAACCCAATGGGGAAGAACTTTTAAATTCGAGGACGAATTTTTCTCAACCTGGGGAGGATGATGCAGCAAATACCTCAATCCGCATTGGCGATGGCGAAGATGAAGACGAGCGACCTAAATCCACCTCTTCAATTCGCGAGCGACCTAATTCCACCACTGTTTCGTCACCGCGACCTAACTTCACTGGCATAAGTCGCGAGCGACCTAACTCTTCAATCAAGCGACCTAACTCCTCTACCCTAAGTCGCGAGCGACCTAACTCTTCAATCGAGCGACCTAACTTCTCTACCCTAAGTCGCAAGCAACCTAACTCTTCAGTCGAACGACCTAACTCCTCTGCTCTAAAGTCGCAAGCGACCTTACTCCGCCTCATTAAGTCACCGCGACCTAACGCCAAGGTAGTTGAAAAAGTGAAGCGCGAGAAGCTCCGCCTTAGGTCGTGAACGAGGCAATACCGCAAGCAACTAGGTCGCGAACAATTTTAGGTCATTGATACTGGTTTCGTAAAGAGGGTTAAGGCGTGCGGGTTTTCTTCTTTAAATCGTTGTATGTCTTGAAATTGTTAAGTCGTGTATTTTTTTAGGTCGTTGATTTTAGGTCGCGTGAGTTGTACTTTAGGTCATTGTGTTGAATTTTTTCTTAAGTGTGAGTTGTACTCCTATAAATAGGGATGTGTTGGTCATTTGAAAAAGTTAGTCAATTTGAATAAAATTTCTTTTGTGTGCTTTGTGCCACCATTAAAATTGGTAGTTGAGTGTTATCTCCTATCTCCGCCTTCGGCATTCGAGTGCGCTCGAATCAACGATTGTTGAAGCCAATTCACGGAATCAAGTGCACTTGATCAACGTCGAAGAATTGTAGATCTTCTCTCATGGCATCGTGCGCGATCAACGTGTCGAAGATAGCTAAAGTCCGGCATCTTGCGAGATCAACGGATTAGAGCATTTTGGTATCATCAATCCACCGATTCATATTGCTTCATTAATCGTTTCATCGATTAATTTGACACGAATTCTTCAATTCGTCGTCAAGTGTTATTTCTGCTGCGTCAATGGTGAAATTCAAGTATTTACTAAAAGCTAGTAAATATCACTTATTACGGATACCACGGGAAAACCTGAACCATATTCTCTTAAGGATTTTGCAACCACTTGTTTCACACCAGAAGAGAATACAACTCGAAAGTGTTAAGTACTTTTCCAAATACGATCACAAGAATTTAACCAAGGCATCCCATACTACCTGCTGAAATTCAAGTATTCGTTAATAGGCTAGTAAATTCCACTCAAACATTCTATTCAATGAGTTATACCATATTCGATGAAGCGTTATTCGAAAGCATTTAAACCAATCGATGACACTAAGTCAATTATTAGTAATCCCCAAATTATAGAATTAAGGTTCTCAAAACATTTATTTAATTTTCCACTTATCAAAATATTGCGTTAATCCAAATTGTTTCAAGAGTATTTGTTTTATGAAACAATATTTTTTTCCATGTTCCAAAATCACATTAATTCTCTAAATTACATAAGGGTATAATGTTTACACATCAATTTCAAAAGCCATTTATAAAAGAATTCATTTATTTATAAATCCATTAATCCATTTTCAAAACCAATTTAGTATTCTAATAATTAGTTAAAACCTCGTACACTTATATTTTCAAAATTTTAAATTTCAAACCCACAAATCATTTATAAAAGTAATTACACTACTTAAGAAAACAATATTTGATATTTAGAAGTTTAATAAACTCTCTTTGCGAAATTATTTGTATACAAAACAAAGCACCTATATACATTTGCAAAATAGGTAGATTCAAAATTTATAGATTTCCAAATCTTTGAATCAAAAATGATTCAAAGTCCATAAAGCACAAGAAATTCACTATAACATATCATCTCTATACACAATTTATAATTTAACAAACCAATGGAAATATATCAAAATGATCACGGCCGAACATTCAAAGTACATTTGACAATATCACAAACATAGCAACAAATCATAGATCACAATAGATTTTCAGTTTTGAAGCACCATTTCGACCAATTTTTCCTAAGAATTTTCAAAAACTCACAACATGAAAGTTGTTCCTTAAAGTCTCAGATTTTCATCAAAAAAAGTTATGCACAATTTGGATTTACGGTTACAAAGTTATGGCGATTTTAGTTTTAGATTTCAATTCTGAAAATCGACAGAGCGGAGCATGTATCTCAGTTTCACACCTAATTTCGACCCTGTAAATCATAGAATTTGCAGAAACTTACAACAGGAAAGTTATAGTACAAAGTTTAAAATTTCCAGAACTTTAAATATTATCAAAATCCGATAAGAAATGAAAAAGTTATGCATAAATTACTAACAATGTTTAGCACAGAAATTTGACAGGGCAGGGACTATTACTCTGTTAAAAACCCTATTTTTGACCAAGAAATCTTCAAAATATGATAAAGTAATTAAAACAAAAGTTTTTCCTTAAGAAATTATCTTTCTACTGCAAAAAGGTTCAACACAATTGGATTTATCAATAAAAAATTATGTCCATTTTACTCTCAGGTATTAATTCGGAAATTTTTTATATGGCTGTGCTATAACATTAGTTTCAAACTCAATTTCAACCCATTAAACAACAAGATTTCGAAATATGGTTAAAAGAGAACTTGTAGCTAATTGAAAGGTCTTTCTACAACAATAAGAATGAGCCATTTCGAATAATTCTACACCATAATATTGCTATTTTACTACAGCAATTTTCACACAAAAATTTTCAACGAACAACAACACCACAATCATCCAAGTTTACAATCGATTTACAACCAATTCAATTCGACAAATTGAAAGCAATTAAACAACAAATCATGCAATTCAATCCAAACATCCAATAACAATTATTTTCATGGATTAGAGATAGAAGTGTGAGTGATTAACTCACCTTTTAACTTCCTGTAGCTTGCTAGATCACGAAATAAGCCTTGCTAAACCCCCACCTTCACCAAAATCACATAATAACTCTAAGACCCAAACAAACATAGTAGCACTTGAATCAAAATGGGGGAAAAATCATTCTTTTATGTTTCTAAAAGGTAGATATAGGGTTTAGAATACTTACTTATCATTATAAAACAAATATCCATTAGTTTGCACTTGAATTTGTTGATTTTTAGAATCTAGGGTTTAATTTGGAGGAGGAGAATGTTTTGTGTTTTATTTCACTGTAAAATGAACAAACGTATACTACCAAAGAAAGAGGATGTTCACTTAAGGTAAACTTGTTATTGGGCTTGGGCTTGCAATTGAATTCAATAAGAAAAATAAATGTTACTAATTTCTATAGTCTGTTCTAGATATCATAACTCACTATTTTGCACTAAACACTCTTTTTAAAAATCACAAAATTAATTTCTCCATTTATCAAAACCAATTAACAATTTAAAAATTACATTTCAACAACAATTCTCAATATTAACACTTTATACTAAACACCAATTTAAATAATTTATTCAATCATATTTCAAATTTAAATTGAAATCCTTTTTAAGAAATGAAACTCATTTCTTAAATAAATCAAATCAATTATCCTCAAAACTAAATTTAATTTTCACAATTTAATTTCACAGATCAAAATTTAGCATTAATTATTCCCTAACTAAATTTAATTAACTAAGTAGTTAACAACAGAGTTATTACAATCACCTTCAGTAATCACTAGAATTTAACCAGTACGTCCTATACCATATGGTGAAATTCAAGTATTTACTAAAATCTAGTAAATATCACTTATTACGGATACCACTGGAAAACCCGAATTATATTCTCTTAAGGATCTAGCAACCACTTGTCACACACCAGAAAAGAATACAACTCTAAAACGTAAAGTACTTTCCCGATTTGATTAAAAGAATTTAACCCAAGCATCCCATACTACCCGGTGAAATTCATGTATTCGCTAATGAGTTAGTAAATTTCACTCAAACATTCTATTCTATGAGTTATACCATAAGCAATAAAGTGTTATTTGAAAGCATTTAAACCAATCGACAATACTACATTGATTATTAGTACTTCCTAAATTATAGAATTAAGGTTCTCAAAACATTTATTTAATTTGTCACTTATTAAAATTTTCCATTATTCCAAATTGTTCCAATTGTATTTATTTTGTGAACTAAGATTTTCCATTTTCCGAAACCATAATGATACTTGAATTTCCATAAAGTTGTATTATTCACGAATCATATTTTTAAAACCATATATATATATATATATTTAATTAATCACTTATTCTCTAAAATTCTATTTATTACTCTTAGAAATTTCCAAATTAGTATTCTAACACTAGTATAAAACAACTTATGTTTATACTTCAAAACCATGTTTCTAAATCTCATAACATTTTATTTAATAAATTAATTTTATATTTCAAAAAACATATTTTTAAATCCATAACTATTTATACCAGTAATACTTAATACAAATATAAATATTTAATAAAACTATTTATAAAAGAGATTAGGCCAATTTATAAAACAAGTTTAATATTTATAGCTTTAATAAACTCTCCTTACCAAATTATTGGTATTTATAACTAAATATTTATCTATATAAATAAATAGATATATCTTTATTTAAGTCCAAATCTTTGAATCAAATGATTCAAAATCCATAAACACATTAAAATTCATTATAACTAAATATTAGATTATCACAAGATTTTAGTCAGGAGCTAAAACCGTAGAGTTCTAACTCTTAATTATATACCAAATTAAACTTATAATATAAATTTATTATTGTAAATATATATTTATATATAACCAACTACCAAAATAATCACTCCAACATCTGGGCACAACATTACAAACACAATAACACTCAAACGGGTTCAAGCAATGAGTCGGGAATGCACCGGTCATTTCAACCGCTTCACCAATTACAACTCAGTCACAAGTTTCAGTTTTAAAATGAAATTTAGACTATTTAAATCACATAATTTTCGAAAACTTACAACATGAAAGTTGTAGCACAAAGTTTAAGCTTTCCATAACTTTAAATATTATCAAAATCCGATAAGAAATGAGAAAGTTATGCGTAAATTACTAACAATGTTTAGCACAGAAATTTGATAGGGCAGAGACTATTACTGTTAAAAACCGGATTTTTGGCCAAAAAATCTTTGAAATATGAGAAAGTAATTAAAACAAAAGTTCTTCCTTAGGAAATTTTCTTTCTACTGAAAAAATATTGAACACGATTGGATTTATCAATCAAAAGTTATGTCCATTTTACTCTCAAGTATTAACTCGGAAAAATTTTATATGCCTGTGCTATAACATTAGTTTCAAACTCAATTTCAATCCATTAAAGCAAAATTTCGAAACATAATTAAAAGACAACTTGTACCTAATTGAATGAACTTTATACCACAAAAAGATTGAGTCAATTTGGATTATTCTACAACATATTATCGCTGTTTTACTGAAGCGATTTATTTTCACCAAATTTTCAGCAACCAATAACATAATAATCGCACAAGTTTTCAACCAAATAGCAAACAATTCAATCAATAATCATTCAAACAATTATGCACAGCAAACAAAGATTTAGAAATAGATATATGGGTGATTAACTCACCTTTAATGCATCCTATAGCTTGCAAATCGTTGCCTTGGCTTTGCTACACCTTCAACTTCACCAAAAATGTCTAAAATCCCAAAAACAAAAACCAACCAGCAAACAGTTCTAATTAAAATGAGATCAAAATTACACTTTTATGTTTTTAAAAGATAGAGAGAGGGTTTAAACTACTTGTTTTTCATTATAGAACAAAAGCCCTTTGTTTTGATCTTGATTTGGGGTTGATTTTGATTCTAGGTTTAGAGAACAAAAGAGGTTTGGTTTTTTTCCAGATGTTTGAACAGAAGAATGAAGGAGAAAGATTTATATGTACATCTTATTTCTCTCCTACATGGGCCCAATAGGGTTTGGGTAAGTATCCAATAGCAAGTGTTGCTAATTTCTTTACAAAGAAAGTGTTCCTAATTTTGTTTTATGACTAACACAACACCACTACTCTAACAATGTTACACAAAATCATAAATTAATTTCTCTATTTACCAAACCAATTAACAACTTAAAAAAATTACATTTTAACGAAAATTCTCAATACTAACACTTTACTCTAAACATCAAATTTAAATAAATAGTTTAATAATATTTAAAAAGTATATTGAAATCTTATTTAATAAATGAAACTCATTTCTTAATTAAATCTAATTTATTATTCTCAATGCTAAATTTAATTTCACAAATCACAATCATAAATGTATTGTCCATAATTTAAATTAATCAATTAGTTAATTAACAACAGGGTTGTTACACTCAATGTGGATGCTCCACTTTGGTTATAGATAAATCATTGCATGTTATCCATCGAACGACTATATTTGGGCCTAAGTTGGAGTATTGAAAGTGAAAAACTATTCAATAGAGAATTCATTTTCTCGGTTATATGAGGTTAGTATCACAGTCAACTGTAGTCAAGTCTAAGTCAAATACTCTGGCTAGAGTGGTACTGTTAATAATAAATGTTATTAATGAACCAAGGACTTTGTTTATGGACTAGCTAAATTGAATGTGGATGATATTCCAATTTTTGACTAAACCAAATTCCATAAGTCCTAATGTGATATAGTGTTGATAAAAAGAATTGGCGTAAATAATTGTTACTAAAGATACAACTTAATACCATAAAATTGGATTTTACTGAAAAGATTTATAAACAATAAATTTACCTGAACTGTCATACCACAATCTATGGTGAAGCGTGAATGTTAATATCCAAATCGTTTGATATTAATCATTGACTAAATTTATACCAATGAGTCACACAACTATACTGATGAATACTTTTTGAAATACCACACGATTTAACTAATTTATAACCGCTGTAAATTATTTAAATTAATTATTATTTATTATTTATTAAATACTAATTATTTATTTATCTTATGTACTGGTGCATTAGTAATTTTTTGGACGCCAATAGTAAACCATTGGGCGTGTATATAAAAGCTATATATGTACAAATTGATATACGATACCGATACGTACTTAAATTCGATTTAAACTCTGTTCGTTTCTAAATGGGTTTGGAACATTTAATTGCACAAGATGCCCAACGTATGGTTGTCCAAGAGTGCAGAAGAGGAGAGTTCAAGTTTTGAATTTTTATCTAGAACTTGGTAAAAGGTGCATTAGAAAATTAAGGAGAAAAATTGGCTCTCTCTATAAAAGCCACCTTAACCCCTCACTATTTTTGATCCTTTTCTTTTATCTCTTGCCTCCAAAATAGTGTATTTTCTTCTACCCTTTAGCCGAAAATAGTTTCTCTAATCTTGATTAATACAAAATGTGATACTCCATATCTTTGCAACATCCGAAGGTTTATTCCAAACGAATCTAGGAGTTATTCAATCAATCGAAGTGCATTCAAAGGAAACATCTAATTAGGTAATATTCTCTTGTTTGTGATTTACAACCCATCATGTTTAATATATATATATATATATCATTGTTTGAATGAATTTATATGCATAACTGTTGTCCACCTTATCAGTATACTGTTATACAATTATATATCTAATCAGATTGCAAGCTTCAGAGTTTACATTGCATATTTTTTTTATTTATATACATATAATAGTGACTGGATATATATATATATATTCATTTTATTTTTAAAATATTAAAACTGGTTTTAATTGATTCAAAGTGATTTAAATGCACATATAAATATACATTTATAAAAAATTATTTTAAATTACTTTATGCATCAACTTGTTTTTGGTAGTAACTTTTTTTGAAACAATATATATTTTTGTAAATTTTATATATATTTCTATCCTCTTGAGTGCAAATTCGGCCAGCGATTAACATCAAATTATTTGAATGTTAATGTTCACACATCACTTAGTAGGTGATGTGACATTATAGCCAAATTTATCGCTTACTCAGTAATTTAATAAGTGTTACTCGGTTGTGACATTTATATACAACAATTCTCTTTGTCGAAACTATATCCCTTTGGACTTATGGAATTTGGTAATGGTCAAAATTCCAATATCGTCCATATTCAACTCTATAGTCCAAAAACAAAGTCCTTAGTTCAATAATAACAATTATTATTAACCGAAATGCTATGGCCAGAGACTTTGACTTTGAGTTGACCGTGATACTAATCTCATATAACCGAGGAAACGAATCCTCTCTTCAATAGTGCTTCACTTTCAATACTTCCACTCGACCCAACTATAGTCACTCGATGGAAGGCCATGCCATGATTTGATTATAATCAAAGCGGAGCTTTCATATTGGAGATCCACATTATTCTCAAGTCGAGAGAGCTATGCAAATCAGTCACATCGATATTTTCTGTTTGACCTTGGTTACATTAACCAATAGAAAACTATCGATTGAGTCGTTCCATAGTTATCCAATAACTATCAGTACGTAACCTCTAGGTGCCCCCAACAGCCATGAGTAATACACTGTCCAACATTTGTAGAGCGTTACGTACTCTAGTCTCAACGGATACATCGATATCCAATCTCGATGCATCCTGACGAGGAATATTTAAAATGGTATATTTATTTTATTATGTTAAATTTCTCATGATTAATACCTTATAACTACTATCACAAAACATACCATTTAAGGATTTTCTATTATATATATTTTTTAATTAATTAATTAATCAATCAATTAATATAACCACATTATATCAAGTATACAATAGAAAGAAAATACCTTTGATTTCGAACAAGACAGGTCATTGAGTTAGATATATGTAACAAATTACATAATTACCCCTAGGGCATACACCTAACTCTACCAATTTCCCACTTGCACTTAGGGTCAATTATGGAATCTTATTCTAACTTTTCCAATCGGTTTTCTTAAATCCAACAGGTCAATCCCTTAGTGAACAGGTATGCTATTATGTTTTAATCATCTACTATGTCGATTAACTCTCTCCGACACAGATAAACTACTTTCATTATGTGGAACAATTCAAAGTATGTCTCTCGGCTTCTAGTGAGCTCTATGTTCTATTACGAACTATGTTATGACATTGTCATCATATAAAAAATGTTAAGGGATTTTCAACATTTCGGCTCAGTTATAAATTTGTGCATTTATATTTATATACATTTCTTTTATTATGGCACTATTCAAGTCAATGAATCAGCCACAATCACTTCTAGTTGTAACATTTCCAACTTAATGATTCTTAATACGTTATTGACATCTTATACTCAATATCACTTGTGAAATTTGAGTCCGAGCACTCCTTCATAAGGAGTTTATTGTTTTGTAAGCAATTCTCTAGTATTTCAATAACTACATGAAAACTCCTCAAACAACCATTTAGTGGTATCAATTTGGGTTTGATATCCACTTCATGTATCAAATACATAAACAAATCATGATATCATAGACAACATAACGTGTACAATATTTCCTATTCCAGTGCATAAGAAATCCATCTTACATGTTCTGTATTAAACATTATAATAAGGAGTCCTTACATATCATTTAGGACATTCCCAACATCCTTTATACTTACTATAAAAGACATCATTAATAAATCTAAAATTGAGTATTAAAACAGCTAAAATTGATTTTAACACAAGTACATTGTTAAAATCAACAATGTGTTGTTTACTTATTGTTTAGAAATATCAATGTCCCTTTTTTATGTTATTGCTTGTGAACACATGCTTCCTCTGCATTTTGATGGATAATCAAACTATTTGATATTTCTATCAAAATATTTGTTCAATTCCGATGCTTATAAAATGATACTTTCTACCATTTCTTGGATCATATCTAAGAACACACAAACTCAATATTGCTCCTACTGACTTCGAGACATTTTTTATTATTATGTGTAAATAACTTATTCTAAATAATTATTTAGAATTTCCTGTTTCAATATGTACATACCAAAACACTAAGTTTTATCAAGCGATAATCTTTTGAGTAAATCCAAAATAACTTCGGTACGTTGAATAACGAATCTATTACGCTAATTTCAACAATTAAAATTTACGAGGTTTTCTTATTAATGTTGCTTATAAATTGCAACTGCATTGATCTTTTAAAGACACAATCACAGCTGATGGATCACATCCCTTTGGATACGATTGCCAAAATCATATTTTGATAACGTACTTGGAATCCCTTCAGATTCGCGCATCCTACCATATCATAGAGTCAATACTCTTAATAGCTTAATTGACAACAGAGGATTATCTATTCTTGATATTGAGAGGAAACTCATAGTTTCTCTTTAGTGTGCGAGAATACGCATTAGACACCCTAATGCGGTGTGTTCGTTTAGGTTGGGTTAATTTCATTTCATCCCATGCAATTAGCTTTATCTTTGGATCGTATCCACTTCCATTTTACTACAAATAATTTCTCAAAGAAATTCTTCACTATGATGTTGGTACTTTTTGAAACAAAAATTATTTCTCAATGCAATGGAACGGACATCATAAACATTTTACGGATTATCTTATATAAAACCGATTTGGTTTTAGTTTACAAAACGTATGTTCAAAACATAAATATGTCATCTAATGACAGTCCATCCCAAACTTCTTTTGGGGATACTCATACATGACCCCTCATAAAAAATTATTAGGTGCAATCTTTCAACTCGCACAACCTGCCAACTCTTTTGCCTATGATATGTTGGGGTTTCTTATAAACCTTTATCTCGTATGATTTTGTAAACTGTTAGTTAGATGAAATAATATTAATTTTGTGTACTAATCTTAAGTATAGGACCTTATAGAAAGAAACTAACTCAACTTCACTCTTAGTTAATCGTACATTATCCAACAAAGTTTGATTACTCCTTATCGATGCATCATAATGTATCATATTGAGGAGTGACTTTTGAGATTGAATCTTTATTCATTTTAGGTTGTTTGGAACTCTTTCCAATATACTCACTCATTCAATCAAATCGAATTATTACTATTGCATGTTATTTTATTTACTTCTGTTTTATAATCTACGAATTTATCATAGACATACTACATGTGTATCAAATACACATGTCCATGTCGGTGATAACTCATCGGTGAATATGACGAAGTACGTGAAACTGTTCTGGTACGATTGTATATATCTATGTGTATCAATCCAAAGAGTTCATCAACTCTTATGATGTTCCCACTGAATGGGTGCATAGTCCTTAGTTGTTTGAGATATAATTAACCAGTGTCATATGATTCATAATCATATAATAAAATTATTTTTCAAAACTATGGCTTATAGAGATATAATTAACCAGTATCATATGATTTATAATCATATAATAAAATTATTTTTCAAAACTACGGCTTAGTCTATAATTCCAATATAACTGTAAATAATATTAGATACTTCTGTATTTTCCAATACATCACTTTTGTTATGAAAACAAATACCAAATTATAGTTTTATTTTATAATGAATATTCATATTGAAATATAGCTATGTCTATTTTTCAGTTGATACCGAAAAATAGCCATTATTTCATAAATAATGTTCGACAAGTTTTACAAAAACAATTTTTGTAATTCGATGCAACCAATAAGTGCTATATTATATGCTCCTGTTATTTCTGCCGTTACTATAATAGTGTATTAAATTTGGAGGTCTATCGTTCACTTAATATAGATTTATTTATTTCATATATTGCAACTAGTTTACCTTGGAGAGTTCTTTGATCAAATATATAGAACTCAAATAAACAAATCTCATAGAAAACAATTTTTTATAAGAAAATACATTTCGAAATAGAAATCATATTTCTTATTCCAATATTATGTATCAATCACTATTATTACAATTCTCGTTTCGTTGTTTCTTTATAAAGCAGAAGTGAATATTCACTCTCTCCATCCCTACTGTACCTTAAATCACATCTACTATTGCACATTCTTCATTCTATCTAAATGGTCAAACCATTCAAAAGAAAGCCATTACTACAATATCATAATTGACATTTTACGAAAGCACATTCGATCACTACACCAGAAATGTCAATTTGCAACGGTTCTGAGCCGTTGCAAAAGGATTTAGCAACGGCTTTGAGCCGTTGCAAAATTGGCAGTGGTAAAAAAATAGCAATGGCTTTCAGCCGTTGCGAAGTCAAAATTAGCAACGGCTCTAAGCCATTGTAAATTAACATTTTGCAACGGCTAAGAATCGTTGCTAATTTTAATTTCGCAACGGCTGTAAGCAGATGTAAAACCTTATTGTACAACTTTGTTAATTTGGTTTTGCAACGGCTCAAAACCATTGCTAATTTTAATATTTTTAAAATATATATATATATATTGCTTTTTCTACCCTCTTACAGTAACGGTCATTTCATTATCATACTCAATACAAACATTTGCAAATTTAATATAATATCACAAAAGAAAGATCATTAAACCAAATATTTTTCATAGATTCAACATAAAAAACAAACATAACAAATATTTTAATTACAATGTTCAACAACAATACATAACACTACATGGTTCAACAACAGCAACATCAATAAATAACACTACATAGTTCAACAGCAGCAACAACAATACATAACACTACATAGTTCAACAGCAGCAGCAACAATATTATAGTACATAGTTTGGCAACGCCTTCCTCCAATCACCTGATCATCATTGCCAATACTCCAGCTCTATAAAACAAACAGAGGTATCTATTAGTATACTTGACTTAGTGTGGGGTATGTATAGTAGTTATGTACTCGTATCATGACAAAGCTCCAATATTTGTTCACTCTAATTTTAAGCACCGCAAGTTGCAATGGCTACATATTATATTAATAGTTTACTACAAAAGAAGAAGGTGAAGAATGACATAGAGAAGTAATTGTGGACTCATCATCAAATATATGCACATGCAGAAGTAATATGTTCCTGTCATTGCTCATGAGTTCACTATCTATAAATATGTTCTAAAATCTAGCTAATATTTAATCACACTATGAATATAATTCACTAGTGGCAAAGATAATCAATAATTGGGACCACGGCAGCAATGAAGCCTACGTTAATGATGCTCAAATAGGCTTTATTTTATTATTTTGATGTAATAGAAGATCATCAAATATATGCCTAGTACGCTTTATTTTATTATTTTGATGCAATAGAAGAATATATCTACAAACAGGTTTTGTTAGCTATTGCTAACAGGACTTTGTTAGTTATAACATCACAAAGAGGGTTGTTTGTGTTTTGATTCAGTTTAATCTAACAGAAGAAATTTCAGCTAAATGGCATCTTATGTCTACTTTAAACCAAGAGGCTGTCCCATTATACCATGCATCTTAGTCATATGTCATTAATTAAACACATAGAAATGAACATATGTTAATTTCTCATTACCAAATTGCCTCCTCTATAAACAGTATGGTGATTAAAAACTTATCTACTACCATGTTATGCTTTACTTCTTAGTACAAACTGGCATATATATATATATATATATATATATATATATAATACAGAGTGAAAATTCATAATTGTGGTTCACAAATCCAAACATTTCTTTTTAAAATTCCAACATGCAGGATTCATGGCACATTTGGCGCGATACCTCTAACAAAGACATGATGCCATAAACATGTAGCAGTTCCCATAAACTTTTGATAGTATGGCAGTCAATGACTAGAAGCATATGAAAAATATCAGTGTAACGTGAAAAATATTAGTGTAAAGGTAGACGATGCAAGCCAACCATATAATACCATGTTTTCACATGTATATACACGTTTGCATATGACAAATTAATAGTTAAATCTTTACAACATTAAGTTTACTGTGAATTTCACATTTCCTACAGCTTAAAAACGATTGATAGTAAAACTGGAACCAATTAAAACTTACATCTTTTGGGTGCTAAGATTCTTACTTGTCATCTCAGTTAATATCATCTTCATTTATTTAGAATACTTCACAATGACAGTTCAACTTCACATGTACACTAACCAGGGGAACCAGAAGCATGCCCTAGTGCCAATACAACTGATGCATAAATATGAACAAAATTTTAAGGAAAAGATCTATATGAGATCGAAACTTTCAACGCAGAGGTGGTGCCAATACAACTGATGCATAAATATGAACAAAATTTTGGAATAAAATCCATGCTTTATTTTCAAGTTTCAGAAAACGCACTTGCAACCAAAACTTTAATTTTTTTGAATAACTACAAATATTTTCATTTTTTTTTGAAATATTTGTTGTTTTTTCTAAATATTTGCAGTTTTTTTTATGAATACAGGTTAAAATATTTACCATTTTTGGTTGAAACTAAAAGAGGTAGTATTTTTTAAAGCGACAACCGTGTATAATGAATCTTAAAACGGTGTTTCATAAAGTTCCATAATAACTAGACTTTCACAAAATTGAAAATTCAAATATGATCGGTAGCATAATTTTAATAACTAGAATTTTCTGGTTTTAAGTTTTGCTTAAAATAAGTTGATGCTAAGAGTGTGCACAAATATATCTATAGCAATAGTATGCAAGGAAATTAGATTATCAAACACATCCAATTAAAATTAGATTGAAAAACATTGAGTAGCAAGAAACAGTTTACGACGGACAAAGATAAGTTTAAATATATTAAAATTAGACTATTACCTGATCTCGCATCTAAAGATATCGAATTGAAATCTTTGGATGGCACACAAAACCACCGATTCCAACTTCACTAAAGGTCGTAGCAAGAGGACGATTTTGTTTGGCTGTGTTCTCATCTGGAAGTAGTATGTTGTCCACAACCAACTTCTCATGTATTGGAGGTACAGGCTTCCCATGTATAATAGATGATGTCGAATCACTGCATACAAAACCTATGGTAATGACCTCTAGATCAAAGTTCAGGATTTCACATTTTTGATTTGCCGAACCAGACGAACTCAATGGATTATTAACTTCGTTGTTCGACATTCTTCCAATACTTTCCTGTCGTGTCCCACTTCCTACTTCATTGGAAGGAATTTCTGGTATGTGTTTTCCGTTATCCATGTATCCCTTGAACAAGTCGACCAACGACTTCAGTGTACCCTCCATATTGTCCATCCTAGCTTTCAAGTCTTCTGAGTCTACTTTGGTCATTTTGATTTGTTTACGTCCAATAGTAGAAGACTTTACTTGTGTTCTTGATATCTTGGTTCCAATACTGCAAGTCTGGCCCCTTGTATCCTTGCCAAACACTTATGACAAGATGTCTTCATCCAATGGCAAATCTTCTGCATCACTGTCATTGATTGTTTCCTACGCTTTTGCAATTTTACCCTAAAATATGATAATACTTGAGATATTACTATTAATTGATAGGTTACTGATCTAAAACAGTAGACTGATAAAACATGTAAACATATATTTCATAATAAATCATTATTAATTTATCATCTAAAACAATAAATTGTTTAACTTACGAAGTAGGAAGAAGTCGAATCTGATATGGTACCATCCTTTTTCGTATGAGTTTTCTCCCATACTTGATGACATGTGATTTCTTTTTCTGGATTTGCACTGGCCTGCAATCAAAAGGGAAATAACCATCAGTGAAACCTTCAGCTTACATTCTCAGTTCAAAAACAGTAATATTCCATTTCATCGTTACTTTCTCAATCACGCACCCTTAAATCATTAGCTGTCAAACATCAATTAGTTTGTGCACAAAATTTATTTCATATATTCCAAAACAATGTACATTAAAAACTAAACAGGATAATAATGAATATATTATCTGATTTAAACATAATTCGAATTAAATATAATAATAAATAATTAAATCGATTCTTAATAAAATCATAAATATAATTTTATCATATAAAATAAAATAATTATTTATAAACAAACAAAGAATATATATATATAGTAATTATAAAATTATAGTTACTTGTAAATATATAGTCTATGCTTCCGTTTAAAGCATAATAACACCACGTGTTTCATAAAATAAATGTACAAGTCACTTCAAGACCTTGAAACAAAACATGTAAAGTTTATGAAAAGATGATAGCATACCCATGAATAAACCAACATATAAATGAAAAGTCAACACTCTTTCTATCATAGTATACATATTAGAATGTATGGACACAAAAGCACTTAGAAATAAATGCACAAAACACTTGATATACTCATCCCATATAACACATGCATAAAACTCACTCTTAAATAAAGATTTAGTTTAGTTAGATTCAAGCGTAAAAATATATTCTAATTGTTAATTACAGAAACTAGTATAGGTAGAGGATTATAGACACCTACTAAATGAAATAAAATTTCATATCCATTTGATTTTTAGCTGGTAAGTATGTTTCTTTATTGATACTATAGGATTAGACATAATATAAAATAGTAGCATTTTATTCAACCAAATGGTCAAATAATAAGGTCGAAATGTAAAAACACAGAGCAATGCAAAAATTTAATAACTATACTAATATATATCAGCTTTACCTAAGGAACTAAATAGGATAATACTTGTTCATAGGAATGTACATACACTAAATTAACACACTGATAGTTTGCATAAATATACAGGAACTGATAACACATACAAACAGAGAAATAAACTTAAGCAAAATGAACGCAGGAAGTAAAGTAGAAGCCAGGGATTAAAAACTAGAACACATGAAATAAATGTAGGTTCCAGCATATAACTTGCACTTTAATGGCAAGTACACCAAAGCAGGTAAATAAATCTAGAAGGAAGTAATCATTGTCATATACAAGATTTTAAATCCAAGCGAAGTAATATATTTTTCTTAAATATAGTTCTGAACTTGCATATTAAATGCTATTCTTCTGTAATCAGCAAGTATACGATATGGCAATAAATAATTAAATTGTGAAAAGATAAGAGACTTGACAAAAAGAAATAGGACTACCAAAAATTTATTATACGAAAGAAATGTACCATTTTATGTTCAACTACAGCATGACTTGTACGACCAATGTGATGGCCATAGTTGTATAATGATCTATTTTTTTGCCTAGATCTCTTCTTTCGCCTGCACCAGGTTTTGCTTCGTTTATCAAGAAACCATCCCAATCTTCTTGGCTGATTTTTGGAGGACAATTTTTCCTCCTCTCTTTATCATTATCAAATTTGTCATAGTAGCTTGTCCTCAATTTGCTTTTGTATCTCCTAAATGACTCGCACATTTTTTTAAATAAAATTCTTTTGCATCTGACTCTAGTTCAAAAAAAGTCTATGAAAATTAAGAGTTTCTTACTTAAAAAAGCAATGTGGCAAAATATACTAACAGAGAAAACTGAAATTGATATATTTTAACTTACCTGTAATTCAGCCCAAACGTCATCCTAATATTTTTTGGGTACTTTATCCCAACTTCCATATGAGATCGGCACATGCATTCGTACCAATTTACCAACTCGACTGCCTATTCTTCCAACATTATCTGAATTTGGAGCACCAAATGTGTTTGCCTCAACTTTCTCCGGTTGTGTAGATGATGATTGCGTTATTGAATGGATTGACGCTTCTACGGCTTCTGACATTGTTACTCTCTTCTATATCACTACCAGCACCTCCCTGCATATATAACAAATAAAGAACACAAATTAATAAAGAACACATATTGACAAATGCTACCCTCTAGAAATGTGAAATTTACATACAACAGTTTAACTAGTTAATAACTATGTGATAATGGTCTCTTTTCTATATTTTACTACTATGATAATGTTGTGTTTATAAACCAATAAGAATAGAATATGTTAATGTCAAAGGGTAACATTTTCCACCATCTTGATCCTAAATGAAAATGCAATATGTATTCGGATTTCAGTTAAACTGAACACTACATTTTGTGTCACTTTTAAGATATAGTCGTATAGAAGCTTCATGCTAACCTCCAAGAATGTATGAATTAAATGATAATGAAAACCTCCTGATTAGTCAATGAACTATAACTTTATTAGGTGTGCATGCTTCCCGCTTCTCACAAAAGAGTATAAAAAACAAGCTAGAACAACAACATGGTTCTTCAGACTCCTTAAATACTTTTTTTTGAACTGGTACTTTATATACAACAAATCATTGGGACAACATATCCCATGTCAAATAAACGTTCGAAAGCAAGTTTGCTTGAAGATTTTATATCCTCTCCTGGAAATATATGAATAAATTTCATTAATTAAGGACAACACATTCATTGTAATAACTAAGATAAAATATCCTACACCTACTTGTAAAATGACTGCCTGGAAATGGAATATAAGCATTACAATCAAGTATCAACATGTATATCAGTTAAGCTGAGCTAGAAGAAAACAAACATTTGCTGAAGTTTGTTGATATCCAACAATAGTTGTAAAACTCACAGATGAAGATGGAAGCAAAATTTTCGCTATGCTTAACTAAATTTAATAAAATGTTCATGAAATAAATAAGGTTCAACAAAAAGAATTATAAATATATATTCAAACATTGAACATGACTTCAGAACAACTATAAACATCTTCACCCAAAATTTATAACATTCTACAGTTCAATTCAAACACATCTAAAAAGTTACTCTCCAGTTACACAGTCATATTTATAGAAATTAGAAAAATCATAAAAAATCAAATGTAAAAGTATTAACTAGTACCTGACTCAGGGATTTCTAAGAGCAGCCAACTTTTTCTCAAGCTCGTTAACCTCAGAACTGCAAACATACAAGTAAAAATATAAATAGACAACTACAATGATGAATTAACTATTATATGTAATCTTTATCTTGCAAATAACATAAACCCTAAGATCTAGAATTACATGATTATCGCATATGTAATGAATCAATAAAACATACCTCTAGACATCTTGTATATGAATCAGCAATGGTTGTTGTCGAAAGTTATTTCAATGGAGAAAGGAAATGGTTTCTCTCTCTTTTCTATATCTTTCTTTATGTGTTTTTCTATTATCCTTTGTGATGGGCAAAGGTTAATATTTATAGGTAGAGAGAGGACCAAATTTGAAGATTTGTAGACTTAGTCTTGATCGTCCATCAAGATCAAGATGAGGGAAATTAACGCTCTAAATTATAACCGTTTTATTGATTAGCATATTAATAGGAAAACCCTTTAGATTCTATTGACCACAAAATGAGAAAGGAAACGTTTGAGGAAGGAAATGGAAAACCATTAATGTTTTCGTATTAATTTCCTTACAAAACGGTCAAATTTCCTTACAGTCTCCCACTTGGTCAATAGTAAAATCCATTAATGTTTTCGTATTAAGGTCATAAGACGCGCATGATATGCTAAACTTTTCTTTAATCAGTTATCATAAGTGTCTTGGCTAATCCAATGGTCAATGGAAGTCATGACGTGTACATGTTATTTTGCAACATGCTTACTTCCATGTACTATGACATTGACAACTTTCATAACTAGACCATAGATGAGCATAACTTAATGGTCACATAATGTCTTGAAGCAAAAGATTGTTTCTGTTATCATTTATCTAAATATAAATGTGTACACATTATAAAACAGAAATAAAAGATGTCCAAATTATTAAGAGCTCAATAATTTTTATGTCTGGCTAAGTGCAAAATAAATGGCATAATAAGGAGATAATTAGGAACTATCTGCAAGACCCATGCTATCAGTATGTCTCTAAAAGGTCTTTGGAGGTAGTCCTTTCGTGAATATGTCTGCCACTTGTAAGTCTGTACTTATCGATTCAACAACAATTTTCTTTAGTTTAACATCTTGCTTTAGTAGTAGGTATTTTAGGTCCACGTGTTTGGAACCTTTGGTTATCCTATCATGCTTGGAGAAAAAGGATGCAGCTTCATTGTCGCAGTAGACAGTTAGTGGCTTAGAGATAAAACTTAAAGTGCCAAATTGTGAGACAAAATTACGCAGCCATGTTCCCTGAATTGAAGCCTCATAACATGCTACGTATTCAGCCATCATGGTGGATCCGAAAAGCATCTCATATTTCTGGCTTCTCCATGATATTGCACCTCCACATAAGAGGTACACATAGCCAAGAGTGCAGATCCTAGTGTCAGGACATCCAGCAAGGTCTGAATCAGAATAACCAGTTACATGTAGGTAACTTGATTTTCTATAGGTGAGCATGCAATTCCTTGTTCCCTTTAGGTATCTCAGTACCTTACTTTGCAGCTTTCCAATGAGCGATTCCTGGGTTACTTTGAAATCTACCCAGCATACCAACTGCATGACTGATATCAGGTCTTGTACAGACCTGTGAATACATCAAACTCCCTACAAGAGATGCATAAGGATATTTGGTCATTTCTTCTCGTTCCATAGGAGTCTTTGGGCACTGCTCAAGAACAAGTTTGTCTCCTTTCTACAATGGGACAGGACTAGAGGAACAATTCATCATGCCAAATCTCTCAAGAATTTTGTCAATATATGCTTTTTGAGACAATCCTAGAATTCCTTGTGATCTATCACAGAATATTTCTATTCCTATCACATAGGAAGCCTCACCCATATCTTTCATTTCAAAATTCGTTGAGAGATAATCCTTAGTTTCACGTAATAAACCAAGGTCGCTGCTAGCTAATAATATGTCATCAACATACAGAATCAAAAATATGAACTTGCTCCCACTGAACTTGAGGTATATACAAGGGTCAACTATGTTTTCTGTGAAATCAAAAGTGGTAATGATTTCATGAAACTTTAGATACCATTGTCTAGAAGCTTGTTTCAGTCCATATATTGATTTCTTAAGTTTGCAGACCATGTCTTCCTGTCCTTCAATTATGAAGCCTTCAGGTTGACGCATGTAGACTTCTTCTTCCAAGTCTCCATTTAGAAAGGCTGTTTTCACATCCATTTGATGTAACTCGAGATCATAATGAGCTACTAATTCCATGATAATTCTAAGAGAATCTTTCCTGGAAACATGAGCAAAAATTTCATTATAGTCAATGCCTTCTTTCTGATTAAAACCTTTGAAAACAAGTCTGGCTTTATATCGTTCAATTTTACCATTGCAGTCACGTTTGGTCTTGAAGACCCACTTACAACCGACTGCTTTATGTCCTTGCGGCAATTGAATGATTTCCCAAACTTGATTATTATCCATAGATTTCAATTCATCTTTCATGGCATCAATCCATTTAAGGGAGTTAACATCCTTAATGGCTTGTGAATAAGAAATTAGGTCCGTAGTTCCTTCAGATTCTATTAGATAAAGCATATAATCATCAGGAATAGCTGATCTTCTTTGTCTTTGAGATCTTCTTAATACTAGTTCCTGTGGTACTTCATCAACATTATGATTGGTGATAATTTCATTATAGAGTTGTTGATCATTTATTGGGTTTCCTTCATTGTGAACAGGTTCAACAATGGGATGATTCCCAATATCTTTCAAAATAGAGGGTAAGATAATGGGTACCCTTATTTCATGAATGACCACTTCTTGTTGTTTTGTACTCCCACTGATTTCACCATTTTCATAGAATTTGGCATTGCCGGTTTCAACAATTCTTGTACTATGGTTAGGACAATAAAATCTATATCCTTTAGATTTTTCTGGGTAACCTATAAAGTAACCACTGACTGTCTTAAAATTCAATTTCTTTTCATTTGGTTTATACAGTCTAGCTTCAGCTGGGCAACCCCAAATTTTGAGATGTCTTAAACTAGGTTTCCATCCTTTCCAAAGTTCAAAAGGAGTCTTTGGAACGGCCTTACTTGGAACTCTATTTAAGATGTAGACAGCTGTTCGTAATGCATCCATCCATAATGATATATGTAAATTTTCATGACTCATCATGGATCTAACCATTTCCATGTATGTACGATTTCGCCTTTCAGCTACACCATTCTGCCATGGAGATCCAGGCGTTGTGTATTGTGCAACAATTCCAAGTTTTTTGAAGAAGTCTAGCAAAAGGTCCAGGATGTTGTCCCGTTTCATCATACCTTCCATAGAATTCACCACCCCTATCTGACCTAATGATTTTCACTTTTCTTTCTAATTGCCTTTCGACTTCAGTAATGAACACTTGTACAACATCCACTGACTGAGATTTTTCATGCAATAGATAAAGATAGCAATAACGTGAAAAATCATCGATAAAAGTGATGAAATATTTCTCTCCTCCAAAAGTTGAAACATCAAAAGGTCCACAAATATCTGTATGTATTATTTCAAGAAGTTGTGTACTTCTTGTGGCTCCTTTCTTTGTGTTTTTTTTGTTGTTTTTCCTTTAATACAATCAACACATGCTGTAATGTTAGCGAAGTCTAGGTCCGGTAGGACACCATTTTTCACTAACCTCTTGATTCTTTCACTGGATATATGACCCAGTTTTTTATGCCATAAGAAGTAAGAATCATTCTTGGATGACTTTCCTTTAGTTTCTTTTCCATGCAGGGTGAGTTGGATTTCAGCATTTTGTTTAAGATGAAGTTTATAAAGTCCATCGATTAATATTCCAGAACCAATAAGACAAGAATTAAATAAACTAAAATTTCCATTTCCAACTTCAAAAGAATATCCAAATTTATCAAGTACACTTACAGAAATCAAATTACGAGAAATAGACGGAACATAAAGAGTTTGACATAAATCTAACTGATAACCGCTATCTAAAATGAGACGAAAAGTTCCAATAGCTTCAACTGGAGCTTTATCTTTATTCCCCATGAAAATGAACTTCTCACTTGGGTTTGTGGTTTGGATCGTAATGAATCTCTGCATAGAATTCGAAACATAAACATTAGCAGCAGTATCAATCCACCAAGTAGAAGAAGGTACATTATTAAAATTTGATTCGAAATGACTTACGAAACCCATTGGGTTACCTTTCTTTTCGAACCATGCTTTGCGCTTAATGCAATCTGCCTGGAAGTGTCCAGGTTTCTTGCAAAATTTACAGACATCATCCTTCCTTTTCTTCTTGGATGGTTGAGTGGCGTCATCGGATTTGGGTGGTGCTCTTTTATGCTGTGAGTTGTTCCTTTTGCCAGCTTGTTTTCCAACCCCTTGAGTGAAATAAGCAACTTTAATGCCTTGCGAGCCCTGCCTAGACTCCTCTTGAACCAGTTTGTTAGTCAATTCATTTAGACTCCACTTTTCCGTAATAGTGTTGTAATGAATTTTGAATGGTTCATACTGAGGAGGTAAGCTAGTGAGAATGAATTGGACGAGAAAAGCATCGTCCATAACTAATCCCAAGTTCTTAAGTTTGGCAGCAAGGTTAATCATTTCAATGACATGAGCGCTCATTGAGCGAGAACCATCAAACTTCATGGTTACAAAGTCTGCCATAAGTTTCCCAGCAAGGGATTTGTCTGCAGTCTTGAACCGATTTTCAATGGATTGCAAATATTCTTTTGCGCTTTCAGTTTTGGTTAGGGAGGTTTTGATGTTGGTATCAATCACCATTCGCATAAACATCATGCTGAGCCTATTAGATCGTTCCCAATCATCATGGAGTTTGTTTTCCTCAGGCGTACTTATGTTAGTAAGTGGGGCTGGCTTTTCCTTAAGGAGAGCCATGTCCAGTTCAAGTACGCCCAAAGAAAACTCAACTTGCTCTCTCCATTCTGAGTAGTAGGTTCCATTGAGTCTGATGATAGACGTAGCGTGCAAATTAAGGTTTGAGGGTATTGCAACTGCAGATATAAAAGAAATGTAGGCTTCTTTATTAGAATAAAACACATGTCATAATAAGAGGTTAGGTTTAGCGCCTCCTGTGGGTAGGCAGCAGAACCATACTCATGGAAGAATGATAAACGTTAATGTTTCATGCGTTATTGTGCAAGCAGCAGCCGCCTGTGGACGGGACTGCATGCATCAGACCAGAGGAAACAAGAAAATTAAGCGTGGAAGCGAAAACTAAAACAAGAGAGAAAAGAGGGAAACTAAAATAATATCTGTTATGGTGCAGTGGTAAAGTATGTTCATTCTCCTTTGTTTTTTTTTCCGCATAAACATTTGTCATTCTTTCAAGTAATCCACAGCAAGGATAATAAATGTCTAGTAACTCCAAATAAATTTCATACAAGAATTTAACATATAAACAATTATTTTGTAAGTTCCAAATCATGAATTTAATGTCAAACTAGGAAACAATTGTTTTCAATATGTATACTTTCTGAAAAGTATTCGCATACAATAAGTTGTTCCATATTATACAGTAGGTCAAACATTAAGGTAGAAAAATTAACTTTTGCGGAAATATAAACTTTCCAGATCCAGATCTAAGCATACAGTAAATAGAATAATATTGATGATCATTATTACTATAGCAACTTAAATAATATGAATATTAAACTTGAATCATATTAACACTAATAATCATCATCATTATTATAGTAAAATTACAAACATCATATCATATATCTATGCTAGTTTCGTTTTATATATATTGATGGATAATCATGAATTCTAAAACCTTGCTCTGATACCACATGTAATCTTTATCTTGCAAATAACATAAACCCTAAGATCTAGAATTACATGATTATCACATATGTAATGAATCAATAAAACATACCTCCAGACATCTTGTATATGAATCAGCAATGGTTGTTTTCGAAAGTTATTTCAATGGAGAAAGGAATGGTTTCTCTCTCTTTTCCTATATCTTTCTTTATGTGTTTTTCTATTATCCTTTGTGATGGGCAAAGGTTAATATTTATAGGTAGAGAGAGGATCAAATTTCCAGATTTATAGACATAGTCTTGATCGTCCATCAAGATCAAGATGAGAGAAAGTAACGCTCTAGATTATAACCGTTTTATTGATTAGCATATTAATAGGAAAACCCTTTAGATTCTATTGACCACAAAATGAGGAAGGAAACGTTTAAGGAAGGAAACAGAAAACCATTAATGTTTTCGTATTAATTTCCTTACAAAACGGTCAAATTTCCTTACATTATACTGTAAAGAAACTCAGGTTGTTAATCAAAGGTCTTGGCGCTAGACATATATTATATCAAAATTCAAAAATAAAAACAAAAATAAATAGAAATATAGTATCATGATAATAATCGATAAATATTGACTGAATTGAAGGAAATATTGAAAATGAGAAGTCTCTTTTATAGTGCAATCGACTGACTTTAACTGAACGAGGAATTGAAGAATCATATATAAGAGACAGTAACAAGATGCATGCAGCTTTGTTATCAATATGTTGAATTTATCATAACATGCTGTGAATATATTTAGAGATATAATAAACTATCAAATGGATTATATACAATTAAATATACAGGAGCCGATATAATAGATATACCACTAAAAAAATAGTCAGTGCATCTTTTCTTTATGCAATTGACGTAGAATTTTCAGGTTCAATATTTTTAGCTTTGTTTTTAATATGATCCATAGTGTATGGTATTTTCTTTGAAAAATTAACGAATATAATAATTATATTTGGATTAATATTTTGGATGAGTGAATCAATAATTTTCCTATTAATAATAATGGATACTAGTACTCATTATATAAAACACTTTAAAAAGAAATGAATGGAAAGATTATATTCTGAGATAACATTTTGAAAGAGTGAATTAAAAGTCAATTTTTTGTAAGAAATAATTGTTTTTAGCTTTATATTTTGAGGCTATACGTATTTTCTTTATTTGCAAATCAATGCATTGGTTTGCGTTTATTTTTAACAGGCTACTAAATTTGAACAACCACTTACCACTTCATTAGTGGATGTTGATACTAAAGCCAAAAAAAATTAAATTTGAAACTAAAGCAAAAGAAATAAATTTGAATTTCCAGGTTTGAAACTAAAATGTGCAATAAAAACATGGTTTGAATTTCTTTGACCGTGCTAATCATGTCATTATGAATACACTATGGATATGCAAGCTATGGATTCTTTGAACATCAGCTTTTCTATCCTCTATCCTTGTTTTTAAAGATAAGAAAGAAATATTATTGATTAATACAACTGTGTTGTGTAACTTTTCCACGGTATACAAATTCCATGCCAAAATATATAAATGGCATATTATTTTCATTTAAATTCAAAAAGTATGAGTATAAATTTGCATAGCAAGGAGAAAAGTTATCTTAGATTATAATTTTTTATGAACGCATGGTTGTATTAACCGGAAACTTGTGTTTTTCTTTTAATCATTTTGTTTTCAACTTGCTTATCAGTTAGCTTTATCAATAATATGTGTGTTTGTATGTGTGTGTTGCAATATAATTACGTTGTACTACTTTATTAGAAATAGTTTTTTCTTTCAATATGTTTGCGCTCATTTTCATTCTTGGCATCACCTATGCACATATTTTGTTTCTTCAAACAAGTTTATGGATACAATATTTCAGATATTTAATATTTAGGGATATGGATGTACATGATGACATTACTGTGATGATTATTTTGATTTCATATTAATATGCAGATATATTCCATGCAAAACATTGTATTATATTTCAGTACTCAGAAAGGTCAAAAATCAAGTCATAAAAAATAATACTTTGATACCCTTTAAAATATTTAGGAACTTTCATTACAACATGTGTATTTTTAGGAGTACCAATGAAATCCTCCGCAGGTCAATTGAAACGTATTTCCACACACTCATGTGCTTCTATTTAGATTTGTATAAGTCATGATAGCACTTGATGATTCTAAAGTTCGTGGTATTTGATGTGTGTAATGTTTCTTGTTTCATGTTAGTTTATTATGTTTCATAAAAGCAATGTCAACCCACAAACATACACACATGAAAAACAGCAGCATCTTTACTGCCCAAACATAGCAATGTCAACCCACAAAAACGCTTTAAAATGCTTATATATACATACGAATACATACATACTCATCCAAGCTAACACACCCTGTTCACTGAAGCTTCTATAAGGGGATGATGCACAGGAAATGGGTTATTTAAGTATACGATATAAGCATATAAATTATCTAATTAGCATAGCTTTTGCCAAAGAATTCTCACCAAACAGGAACTGATAATAAACAAGTTCTAAAAGGAAATTTTAAAATTGACAATATCTTTTATATATTAAACATGAACCTAATTGACAGCGGTGGCATCATCATTCTTATGGAACAAAGCAAGCTGAAAGAGAGATTATGTGACAAGTTATCGTACTTCTAAAATATGCATGACCATGACATAACCTTATTTTTCACAAACAGTTTCCTCATCATTTCTCTCTCTAGAGAAAATACCACAATCATTTGAACAAAAATCAACAACCAACGTTTAAAAACCAAAGCCAACTCAATACGAAAATATAGGGAATATAATCTCCAAGCCTTGATACAAACAACTAACAACTAATTAAATTTTAACAACCTAACAAGCAAATAGTTAAAATGTAGACATGTTTTTTTGGAGTATTTTATAAATGTTTTGAAACAAAAGCAATAACCACCATGAAACAAACATTACAAACGCTGAATAATATCCATAGTGAAAAAATTATAAATTCAGTCACGCTTGTAATTCAACTCAATTCAATTAAGAAATACATCTTATATTAACATATGCATTTGGTAAGGTCTTCTAATTTTTTGTTATCTACAAAAGCTGATTGATAAGTAGTAGGAAACTCAATGTCATCAACGTTTATAGTCAACCGGTTTGGTGTGTGCAAAACCACAAATCATCCGTCATTTTTTAAATCTTTTGAGTAGAACACTTGACTCACTTCCGATGCAAGAATAAATGGCTCATCAGTCACTCGATCTTTGGTCTTTAATTTCTCTAAGTTAACCGTGATCAAGTTTGAAACAGGATCAATCTTACAACCATTGACCTTGTCTTCGACCTTTACTCAATCACAATAAAAAACTATTTGTTTAAAGTCGATGTAATCCAACTCAATTATCTCTTAAACAACTCTGTAATACATTGTGTCTGCTTCCTTATAATTTTTATCCTTCCCACGCTCTAAATTTTGTAATTGCTCTCATACATACACCGTTGTCTTGTGTTACCATCCGCTCTTCATAACTTTTTAGGGAAAATGTAAACTCATTCACTTGGTACTTCATATAACTATGCGCCTTGAACTTTGGCACATTCACCAGCCGCCAAAGAGTTGAGTCAACATCGTTGGTCTTCACCAACTAAAAAACAAAATAAGTCAAAAGTGTGTTCATGAAGGTGTATGATCCACGTAAGTACACGTGAAATATTTAATAAGATGTATTATATACCTCGCCACGTAACCATAGAGTAAAACTTTGACAAGCTTCCACGGATGTAACCCCACTTCGAGGTTGAGATTTAATACTTTTCACATAGATGTTATACCTCCTGTGACATACACGTTTCAAAACATATATATGAGTTGATTTACAATAATGTGAATTCAGGAGTTATTCGTGAACTTACTTCTCTCATTCATCCAATCCATCGTACTTATTAAGTACATATCCACGAACTTGTTCAAACTGCACTTAGGTTAAGGTTATATCTTTACCATTACCTAGAAGCATCTCACTAGCAAACTCATCATCCTCGTCTAAAAAAGCCTCACGAGTATGTTTATGAGTGTCATCACCTCCTTTTGGCATATACTCCATGCAGTAAAAACTAGCTTCTTGTACGATATATCCTTCTGCAATACATCCTTCAATATATCTTTTGTTGCGCACATATCCTTTATATGTTTTCATTAACCTATGAAGGTAATCAATTATAAATAACCAGTAGCTATTTAAATCGAATGATGATGAACATAATTGAAATTGGTAATTTATCGTTCAAAAGGATACATCCACTTATATCTAACAGGGTCACAAATCAATGCTTCATCGGCTAAATGAACCATAAGATGGATGCTGATATCAAAAAAAGTAGATGAAAAATGTTTTTCAAACACACACATTGCTTCTACCAAACTACCCTTTGCTTTTAAAAGATGTTCCCTGTTGATCACCTTTGAGTATAAAATGTTGAAGAATAGACTTATACGATGTATAGCATTACGTAGATCCTTATGTTGTGAATAAGAATGTTGAAGCAATACCAGAAGTAATTGTTGCATTATGACGTGGTAATCATGCGATTTCATATTTGTTAGTTTAGGAGGATTGATGTTCACATTGTTATGAATGTTGGAAGATAATTTGCTAGGCACTTTCAGGCTTTTCAAAACGGTGCAAAATCGTAACTTCTTTTCTTTGCTCAAGGTGAAAGTTACCTCAGGTATGGTTATTTTATTTGTTTCAGGATCTTCCATCACCCATAATTTTTGTTTTATACCCATGGTTTTCAAATCCTTGCATGCGTTGATGTCGTCTTTTGACTTGTCTTTATGACCCATAATTGTGCTAATGAGATGCTCAGTGACATTCTTCTCTGTATGCATAACATTAACATTATGTCGGACCAAATTTGATTTCCAATATAGTAAATCAAATAGGATGGACCTCCTATACAATGCCTGAACATTGGCAAGTTCTTCCTCATCGGTTTTCTTTTTTCGTTTTCGATCAATTTCCGGTTTGTTTTTACCAACTTTCATCTTGATATTCGCCACCTTCTCTTTAACTTGATGACCATTTAATGGCCATGGAGGACGACGATATTCTTGTTTGTTATTAAAGTTTGTTTTTTCGTCTCGAAACTTGTGTTTGGAAGGAAGAAATCTTTGATGTCCCATGTAACACATCTTCTTACTTTCAGGAAGATAATAAGCACAAGTGTCTTTCCCACATATAGGACATGCAAAATAGCCATGAGTTGTGCACTCCGATAAAGTCCCAAGTGCAGGATGACCATGAATTGCCCACAACACCCTAGCTCTCATTGTGAACTCGGATTTATTAAATGAGTCAAAAGCAATGACTCCTTCCCATAACTGATTAAACTTATCTATCAATGGTTGCAAATAAACATCAATATCCTTCCCTGGTTGTTTTGCCCCATAAATCAACAATGCCAACATTGAAAACTCCCTTTTCATGCACATTGATGAAGGAAGATTATACGGTACTACCATTCTGGCCAACAACTATAACGGTTAGCTAGAGATGCATGTGGATTGAAACCATACATTGCTATTCCAAGCGTGACATTTTGTGGTTCAGCAGCAAACGTTTTGTCAAAAGAATCTGCAGCTCGCCATTGAGAAGTGTCACATGGGTGATGCATTACAGTTGAATCAGATTTGGCACGACCATGCCAAGTCATAGCATCTGCTATCCATGGTATAGTATACAATCTCCTCAATCTAGAAATTAAAGGGAAATGTCTCAACGTATAACGATCCTGACTCGGCCTTCGAAAATCGGCACCCGTACTTCACCTGTACTCGAATGCCGTAGATTAAACGTCGAATCTGGCTCGCCGGAGCTTATAACACAGTAAGTATAACAACACAGCGGAATAAATAAATATATGATATCATATACAACTCCAATGAATACAATATCCAGAATGATATACAACAATGATATCAATAATACACAGCAATATCAGAGATATGATACAATGCTACAGCGGAAATAACAACAATGGAAGAGATCACCCCAAATGATCTACAAAAGAGAATGACTCCAACAACTCCAACATCAAGCTCGAACCACCATCACGATGCACAAAGATAAGCAAGGCCAGTCGGTGAGTGAACTCCAAACACTGAACTGGCTCCAGATAATCTACTCAACCTGAATATCTGAGAAACCCAACTCTAGACTGCCCGTGTGGAAAATTGTGGGCACCCAGAGTTTAGGAAGGGAACAATAAACTCCGAGTCAGTCATGGGACTGGTGTGAGTGACAAAAACAGTTTATCTTTAAACAAACAACAAAAGAGTTTTAAACATTGAAATCCGCAATGCTTTTGGAAAATGAAACTACCATAAAACCTCCCGCCACACACACAATGCAAACGCAGAATTGGAGGAGATTTCCTCTTATGATAGTCAAACATGCTTACTACGCAAAATCATTGGATTATTATTATTAGTGCATAGTGGAAAACATTTCGAAAGTATAATATTAATCTTAGCCAGCATACCACATTTCGTCGTGTGCCTACTATAGCTACTATGTTCAATAGCAGGTTACTGCCACATTCCATAGCAGGTTATACAACTAAAACCGTACAAGGCTCGTATTGTTTCTTTGGATTTCCAACAAATGGTCAGGCAAAGGAACTTCCTTACATCGAAATGGAAATGCCTCTGGAAAGACGCCTCGAGAACCTTACCGGATCTCTGCAAACACAAGGCCGACGCTACCACATGCTGTACAACTGTAACTAGGTAACTAGCACACTGACGCTACCTCACGCTGTACAACTATAACTAGGTAACTAACACACAAGTATGCCATCCCCCGGTTGTTACCGACCTTTATCCGAGGATCCTCAACCACAAAGCAACAACCACAAAGTATAATAAATTTGCAGCATCAACATAGGTAAAATATCTGGGCTCCATACCATGATATCACCTTTTATCCAGAAGGAAATGGACATACCCTAGGGGCGCGACCCCTAAAACCTTGCCGCAACATTTATGTTTCGACCATTACTAGGTTGTGAGGCTCAACGAAGTCTCGTCCACAAAGCTACGCTTTTTCACAAAGCCATGCTTTGATTACAAATGATCATCAACACACAGCAACATTTAGCATGCCACACTACCATATTAGGAGTATACCACTGATAACCTTCAACTACATAACCTCTGAGCTCGTACATCTCAGAGAAGGGTGTTAGGCTAAGAGAATAAATCTCCACCACCAAACAGAAATGTATTTGAAAGAAATCAGCTTTATATCTCAAAGTGTAGTGTTAGACATACAACCATACAAGTCTGTTCCAGGTTCGAACAGAAACGAAGGCACTTCCGAAGAAGCCCTTGCAATCCGGGTATTCACAATTCCGATCGGACTTCCCATCACTTAGGGAATCTCTATACTAGGAGCTACCCAGTGCAGAGACAATCGATAGGTTATCCTATCGTTCTCACAAATACCCGGTCTTCAACACCGGTCTTCAAATGCTATCCATATACGACGTATCACTTATTCGGAATGGGTTATATGACACAAAGTCCTCCCCCGGCTAAACCGAATAGTGAGCGTAATATTTAAAAACATATGGATAATGATATTTCAGTTAAGTCACAACTTATTAACCAAAACTTTATTTTTCAAAGGGTTTAAACACATCACCATTTTAAATCTGTTAAAAATAAACAGATTCAATTCACAAAGTTTACCCAGTTTCACAAAGATCTATTCATAGATTTTCCAAATCAATTTCCATTTCAATTGGATTAACTCATTAAATCTTTAAATCAAAGATTTAACTTATAGCTTTCAAAACAATTTCACTCATAACTTGGAAAACCATTTTTCAATTCAAACTTGAAATTCTTTTAATTCAAATTGGAAATTCATTCCTTATATGAAAGCTTTTATTTTTTGAAAACAAATAGTTTTCATTTCGGAAAATCTGATTCATTTATATGAGTCAGAATCCTTGGGTTAAATTCAAATTCTCAAACCAATACTTTTAAAATGGTTTAAATTCATATAAACACATTTATAACATTTTTAACCAAAATTTCCAAGCATATAATTTAATTTCAAATTTTGAATTCAAATTTAAATTAAATTATTTAAATTGAAAACTTTACCAAGTTATTCAAAATAACTTTTATCTTAAAAACTCCTTTTCAAAGCTTTAACATTTAACCCAAATCCATTTCCAAAATCAATTGAAATTAAAATTTCAATTTCAAAATATTAAATTTAAATCATCTGTGACTTAACCGATTTCCTCGTGAAATCCATATTTGTGTGTGTCTAGTGTAGTCCAGGGGTTTTACACAATAGTGCAACATCAATCAATCATCACAGATCAGAATACAAAAATATATTTGATAAGCGGTATGAACTATAAGGCTTATTGTTCATTCACAGATCACAGATATATATATATATATATATATCACAGATAATAAATTACATTCATCCCAGATAAATAAACTACAGTACGGATCACACACAAATCAGAATATATCACACAGCATCACAGATCAGGGGATATCAACCGATTAAATCATCCAATAGAATCCAAACATCCATAGGTAATGTCAATTTATTTATATGATTAAATTAAATCAGATTAGTCACTAATCCTGGTTAATTAACATAACTAATTACAATTTTATGTTAATTAATTAACCCTTTAATAATAAATTAATTAGCCTCAATTAATAAATTTATTAATTACCATTTAATTAATTATCCTTAATTAATTACAAAAATTGATTTATTAATCCTTAATTAATAATCATCCACTTTCATTTATTAATTAACCTTTAATTAATTAATTATTCTCAAATTAATTAACCATTAATTTAAAATTAATTATCCTCTAATAATTAATTAACCTTAATTATTAATTAATTATACTTTAATCATCAATTAATTAACCCTTAATTATTCTTTAATTACTATTGATAAATCACATTAATTAATCACCTTAATTTATGACACTAAGTAATTAACCTTAAATTACTTATTTATGATTCCTTAATTTCTTACATAAAGTAATTACGCTTTTTAATTACTTTAGTTAATTAACATTTAAATCTTATATAATAACCTTTGGAATTAATTCTCAATTACCAATTAACTTGAAACTTTTGAGTTAAATCATTCTTTAAAGCATTTCATTTCTTAATTACCCACTTAATTTTCAATATTAAGTTTATTTAAAGTAAACTTTAAAATAAAGTTATATACATATATATTAAACACTTTTAAATTCAAAATAATTTGTTTTAAAATCTTAATAAATCCCGACTTAAATCAACATTCATTATTCAAAAAGAAATGGGTAAGAAATTGTTTAAACTTGACAAGTTTATAAAATTTAAAACCTGATATTACACTTAATTCCCAAACCCGAGCAAAACTGCAAAAATCCCGAGCTTTACTTCGAGTTTCCCCCGCCTCACTCGTCTTCGAGTCAACCCATGCAAAAACTCGAGAACGACTCCGGGCCAACCCTTCTTCCCCAACTCGAACGAACGAATCCCAGAATAACATCGTGCACGTGCACGATCGCCACCACCACCTTCGATCAACTTTCCGGCCTTCAACAAGTCAACATCGACCTCGCCATCCTCCTCGACGTCCCAGTTCAACGATTCCGTCAACCAGTCGAAAACGTGCACTAAGTTCAAGACTGGAACCCAAACACTTCGATCTGAAACCACCCTCTCGCCGACGATCCCAGTCATCATCTTCCACGCCATCCCGACCAAAGCTTCACCTCGACCTCCAACATCAATCCCCCATGGACCGGTTCAACTCGATCCTACGATGACGACGAACTTGCCTCGACAAACCCACCTATAAAAACTAACAGTCGAACCCTAGTTCGACGATGTATCGCCGCTCCGACCATCTATAAATTCTTCTACTATTTTTCCTGAGTTCGCCATCATTCAGGCCTCCTCCCACCTTAATCTCGATGACAAAAACCTTGCCGATCGACGGCAATTGACCAAAATGCAATTATCGATCAACTACCAATATCTCTCTCGATCCCAAACAAAAATTTATCATTTAACTTCTAAAATTCATGATTTCTGATAATAAAACATATTATATACCTGAAACAATGAATGATTTAAATAGAGAATTTGATATGTTTTACATTTTCACTGTCTTTGTTAATTTCCAGATAGTTTATAAACAAAACATACTTTAAACTATTTTTAGATTTTAGTTTATGTTTCAACAAACATAATTTGTTCAAATACTAAAGTCTATCAGAGATTAATTTAAAGAGACTTTGGAATTTTCTTGACTTGGGTTTAAAACCTGTAACTTGGAAACAGAGGTGTATGTCTGTACACACAGTCACCTATATATATACACATATGGGCATATTTACACTCATGCAAACACATTTCACAAACAAACATTCAATACTGATCACATGCAAACCAAAGTATAAATGGGTTTAAGAGTTTGCTCACCGTGTTTCCAGAATGAACAAAGAATAGGAATGAAATCTGGAGCTTGTATATTTTCATTTTAAATCTGCATCTTTGATTTTTTTGAGTTGATTACTGGATTCACTCAAGTTAAAGTAGTTGAATTTACTTTGCAGGCTTTGATTTGAAAACTGATCTTTGCTTTGAGTTGCTCTGCCTTTTGATCTTTGCATTGAATCAGGTATGAATTTATTTGTTTTACTTTGATCATTTCTGGTTTGTTTTTGTATTTCCAGTTTTCCATTTCTTTCTTTTGTTTTAAATCTGCATCTTTGAAGCTTGATGATGTTTGAGTTGATATATAGGAGAGAAGTTTACAGGTGATATAATTTGTTTGTACAAGGTGAGATATTATTTTGTACTATATCAGAGATTTTTCTTCATTGCTTTGCTTGTTTGACTCGGCTGAAATCTTGCTTTGGTGGCTTGTATAAATCTATGTTGTGTACTAAGGATTCATGCATTAATTGCTCAAGTCCTTAATGTTTCTACTTAAATATAATTTTGCTGTCTTCTTTTGCAAGCACTCTTATATACTTTTGTTTCTTCATTTTGCAAGTGTACTTGTTCATACTTACCTTTATATATTTGTTTGACTAACAGATTTGTTGCTTGAATGTATATTATTTCTTGATTCATATTGGAGTGTATTGCTTTCTTTTATTTAAATTAAAGCACTTGAATAAATTCTTATCTTTTCTTTTGTCCTATTGTTTTGTAATGTAAATAAATTTCTATTTTTAATATGTGGTTAGATTTATAGCCAATGTATTTACTTTATTATTATCATATAACTATATAAGTGATCATATATATATATTTTCTATATTTTAACATGTTGTTAAATTTCTAGCAATTGTTTACTTTGTATTTTATAACTTTTCTTATATATTTGTATTTCTATTTTTAGACCATTTATTTACGATTTGAATTCAAATCAAATATATATATATATATATAATTTTAAGTTTACTCATATAGGCACAACTATATAGATTCACATATATATACAATTTCTAAATTTAAATGATTTAACACATATTTTATTTGAATCCGGAGAAACTCAATCGATTTACAAATTAATTTTACAATTTTTTAATTCAAAAATTCAATTAATTATCGATTTAAATTTAATTAAAATCCGGGGTCGTTACACAACGTCTTTTGAGGTAATTTGGTGGCTCTTTTATCTTTGTTGAATGTTGTCTTATATCTTGGTTCATTGCAAATTGGAAAAGAAACTCTGTTTGCATCATCTTTCCAATATAAAATGCAGTTATTAATGCATGCATCATATGTTTTGTAATCCATTCCAACTTGTTTAATCATCTTCTTCATGTCAGAGTACTTTGTTGGTAGTGAGTTACCTTCAGGGAGTATTTCATTTATAAATTCGAGGAGTGCAGTCTAACCATTGTCAGAAAAGCCGTACTGAGTTTTCAAGCTATTCGGCTTCACAATGGCATACAATTTTGTTATCCTCTTTGGACATGAAGGATACAATGGCTCTTTTGCACTATCAAAAAGTGATTTATACTTCCTACTTTGATTGGCCTACCAATCAACATCAACTGTAGGCGATTCTCTAATATTATCGGGCAACAAACTTGTAGGTTGAAAATGGTGAAATCTATCAGCATCATTAACCAGATCTTCCATCCTAGGAAGTTCAGACTCATTGGTACTTATGGCTTGACTAATAGGTTGTTTTTGCTTCCCCGCCGACTCTTCCCCGTGAAAATGCCAAATTGTATATGATTGGACAATTCCCCATCTAAGTAGATGATAATGAATATCATCTAATTTAATCTTCATTTTCATATTTTTGCAATGTGTGCAAGGACAAGAATAGATTTTGTTATTACCACCATTTTCCACAACAAAGTCAATAAACTTCTGCACTCCTTCCACATATCGTGTAGTTCTTCGATCGGATTCTTTCGTCCACTGTTTGTCTATACTAGAAGACATATTGACCTGTTATATCATATATGATATGTTGTCAATTATTTATTAGCTCGTTATATTATCCAATGACATACACAAACACTTAACATAACTCAAACTATTTTGATGTATAAATTCTTATGTTCACTTACATGGAGATCTAGCCCAATGAAAAATAAATATAGACCATTTTATGTTCACTTTCCTAGTAGCGTCGGAGTTCATCTATTAATATTTTGATGACTAATGGCACCATATGTCAAAAATAACTGATTATCTCTCGTCATATAATGGAACTTATTCTACAAAATAATATCATAAAATAACTAAAGTAGGATAGGAATTAACTTAGAATTAATTTATTCAACGAAAATCCATGGTATATAACAATGGTATATGATACACAACTGTAGTTAATTAATAAGTAGAATTACTCTAGCCAAGCATAAATATCCCACCAATTAATTTCAACTCATTTATAAAACAATTCTTGTTTCTCAAATATATTAAATCTCCACTCAATATGAAGACAGTTGTTTTTCTCTTCCTAATCATATCAAGCATCTGTATTGTCAATTCTTGTAAGTTTATCACTCCTTTGTTTTTTTCCTTTACTACTTCTAAATTTATTTAAACTGTGGTTGTATCAAAAATTTAGATATCGTCTAAGTTCTAATACACATTTATGAAAACAGATCGGGGTTTGAGTATGAAGGAGTAAGGAAAAAAAAGGGAAACTTTGGGATTGCTGCATTCATCAAGACTGTTATTATTTGATATATTTGCAAAATCCACTCCTCCAACAAAATGTTATATTGTAGGAAAAACGGTACAAGAAAAAGCTTATTGAAATATTAGAGACTTATGTTGTTATAGATAAGGTTTATAGCCTTTTCTTTAAAGGAAAAATTACTGAGTTTTATGCCTATAGTACTAACATTGTAATTCTGCACATCTAAGAACTATTCATGCTATTGCTGTTTTCCTTCAGTTGGAAACTTTGCAAGAAAGTAGCTCACATTTATAACAAGCACTAAAAATATTCCCAATCCATAAAAGTTTGAAAATGGCCAAGTATCTAGATTTGTCAATTACTAAATATATGGCTACTGAATTTATATACTACTGCAAAATAACAACATAGTCAAGTATCTATGGTAATGAATGCATGTGGCTTTCCATCATATTTGTATTATGAACATCAGTGGTTTGGAATGTTGTAAGAAACACGAAGAAATTATTGAACTACTACAACGAGATTATAGGCATAGAGGTAATCTAGAAATGATTCATGATGTTCCTGATAGGAACGAGATTGCCTACTATTGCATTGTTTATTACCTATGTATGAATGAAACTATTAACTTATTCCCTGTAATCAAACTCAGCTAACATGTAAAAGACAGAAGTATTAACCCCTATCAAGATGGTTGTTGAATTGAAGAAATCAGCTGAGTATTACAGAGATGGCATACAAATATTGATGCAGCTGTAGTTTCATGTGTGTGTATTTTGAGTGGCATGATTTGGGGCTCTATCTTTAAAGTTGACTGAACATAGGCATACCATCACCTTTAAGTGGGACTCATACTTTATAGTCCAAAGAAAAACAATGGGTATTGATATTATCTTCTAATGTAAATATACAGCACATACTGGATTTGGCAGGATGATTGTACATGAAATAAAAAGTAAGAAAAAGATTATAGAAAAAGATGATTTAGTCATTTTAGTATGTTTATACAAGGGTCTATGATTTGACATCTTCCCTAAACAAAAATTTCCAATTAAAAAAATGTTTTTATTCAATATCCCTTAGTATATCTATTCAAACTTGCAACTTGAGATGATTGTATACACAACAATATACATATTTGTGTGTGGTGTGTGTTAGGAGTCTATACTACTATTTATTTTTATCCTTGAAATTAAGCCCAATTTGACTTGTGACACTTATGGACATTTACATCTGATATTTTTTGCAAGAAGCCTATGTTTGTGTGCATATTTTTCAAGCATTATATCATCTTATACAGCCTATTTTCTTAATTCGTAACTGAGCTCTTTGTACTTTTAATAAAAACATAGTTGTCCGTTTTTCACAAACTTAAAGTGATCTTAAACAATCAGGACTGCGCACATTAGTAAAAATTATTCACTAAGGTACAGAACTAAATAAATACAGTGACAACAACTTTAGATTATCTCAGCACATTAGTAAAAATTATTCACTAAGGTGCATAATTAACTGTAGGCTATTTCTCTGTCTCAGATATTCAAATATTCTGTATGTTGTGAAGTTTTCATGATGCTAACAAATTTAAATTATAAAAAATGATTATCCCGCTTCTCACAAAAGAGTATAAAAACAAGCTAGAACAGCAGCATGGTTTCTCAGACTCCTTAAATACTTTATGTACTAACAAATTGATTTAATGAATGCTATGGGATGGAAGTAAGTACCTTTGTATTCTGGGAGTCAACCAGTTTGCTTGAAGATTTTATATCCTCTCCTGGAAATATATGAATAAATTCCATTAATTAAGGACAATACATTCATTGTAATAACTAGGATAAAATATCCTGCACCTACTTGTAAAATGACTGCCTGGAAATGGAATATAAGCATTTACAATCAAGTATCAACATGTATATCAGTTAAGCTGAGCTAGAAGAAAACATACATTGTTCCTTACAGTAAATGAAGTAACTCGTGGAGACTTTTGTGAATTAGACCTTATAAACCTATTTTGTAATTCTAGCACAAAACCTTGTTGATGTTTATCTGTTAAGTTGACTCCAGTGGCTGAATTCGGGTTGAAGAGAATGAATTATCTATATCTACATTTACAAAGTTTTAAATACGAATATGCACGAATTATTTATTTACATTGTTCACACACACATATATGATGCAGGGTGCAAATGATTAATGCTATATACCATGTTGTTGGTAATATTTTCTATGTGTAGTTATTGTTGCTTTTGTATACATTGTTGAATTCCAATTTCACACTATTCTTCCAAACAAAGAAAAGTGGATATTAATTAAATGAATGTTAAACTTGGTAAAACACATGCTAAATTGAACTTGAATGTGCTGCCAGTGAAATCTAATAAACTTGTATTTTTTGTAGGTCATTTACATAACTTTTGGAGCAACAAATGCTTCTTTAAACCTTGATGCCCAGGTATGCATATACTCTGTGAGTACGATACTATGATAGTCACAATTAGACTATTTGTTTTATCTTGTGTACCCATAAAAAGTATTGCATACACTACGCCGAAATGTTATTCAACTGTTCAGGGTATAATCTTACTTTTCTTATGAACCCATAACTGTTGGGATGCTTTATGCATTTGGTGTACCTAGCTGTACCAAGTTTGATATGCAATTATGGATTTATATGAAATTATGGACCATTGAGACATCAAGTGCAAGACTTCAAATAATTAGTGAATTTGAGAACCGACTAGTGTAGGAAAATACACATGCTGCTATATACTCAACATTTAGAGGGCAATGCTTCATTAGTTACTTAGTCAGGCCCTCATTATGTATATTTTCGCTGGTTAATGGTGAATAAAGGCAAGTTTCTAATATTTCCTTGACCGATGCTAAATTGAAAGCCTATTTTACCTTTACATTTGTTGGATGATAGTGACAATCTTGATATGACCATGTCTGCAAGGAATTAGATGCAAATAATATCTGTTAATTGGTGTATAATGTGTTTATTTTTATTATCCTTATCATGGCATCTCATATGCCCAAACAATCATGACTCTGCAAACTTCAGCAAAGAATTTTATAATTTTCTTCTTATTGTAAATAACACGGTTAGGATTGATTTTCAGGTGTCCATGAGAATGACATGTTTAAAATGTGCAGAGACGTACAAATTAATATGAAAGGAAAATATTACTAGAACTATAGGGATTCTTAGTGGAGGCGAGTTTGTCATTTGGTTTATTTTCTCCCTTTTGTGGTATATGACATTTATACGCTAGTGGTTGGTCTTTGGGACATAACAATACATATACTAAGGTTAAATATAGTTATTTTAAGGTAGTTCCCATGACATCAACTATTTTGTCTCTACTCTTGTTCTTCGAAAAGAAAGCGACTCTAACTTATTCTGAATTAAGGCAATCTTTTCAATAAATTTATGATATAAGGCCTGTTAGAGAACCACATATTATCACAAAACCAATTGGTAATGTGAAGGGAGGTCTCTTAGTATTTATGCATGATTTATATTGTAAATTGTCTGATGTGAGACTAATTTCAACAAGGCCTTGTCTGCTCTTCCTTAAATTTTAGAGCACTGAGTTGGGCAAGCGTTCAATCAACAAGCATAAACAATGAAATTTGCATTTTAAGCTGAAATGAGATTCTGTAGAACTAGAACACACATATTTGATTTAATATTGATATTTGGGGTTTCTAATGCCGTAAAGGGATCAAATCCATAGACAAATTGATTTAATTTATGTGCCACTTGAGATAAATTAAGTAGCACTGCATAAATAAACATGTAACAGAAACAAAAACAAAAAAATACATCAGACAAGGTAATAAAAAAAATGGTTAAATGATCAAACAAATAAAAAAAATCATGATACTTTTGTCAATATCAACCCTATACAATAGAAATAACATGAAAAACGGTAAAAATCAATAATTGAATAAATTTTATTATGTACAACACATATTTTATTTTCAATACAAATATGTACTATCAATTAATATATTTATGTAGAAGAAAATATCAAAATCTAAAATGGAATCATAATAGAAATTGAAAGATGAGAAATCTCTTTCATAGTGTAATCGACTGACTTTAACTGAACGAGGAATTGAAGAATCATTTATAAGAGATAGTAACAAGATGCATGCAGCTTTGTTATCAAGCTATTTTAATAATGATATTTAATGTAAACTGCACCACCTACCCAGGGAGTTAAATTCCTCTACATCCTAATTTTTCATGCTTTTTGCTATCGACTTGGGTCTCATATCCTTTCCAATTTAGTCAATGTCTCCTCTCCAAGGTTTTAAATCTCCCCGAGATCAACCGAGATGAAAATCCGAGATATTAGCCAAAATCTGAGATTTGGCAGCTTGGTTAGTTATAAGTCTTTTAAATATCGCCCGAGACAGCCGAGATATTTGCCCGAGATATTGGCCAAAATCCGAGATTTGAAACCTTGCTCCTCTCATTTAACTAATATTGGTTTTTGGTAGATGGTTAGGATTATGCAATTGAAAAGTAAAAGTTGTTTGTGCAGTGTTAAAAGATATCATAATTTTTGCTTAGGGCACCGAGGTCGACCGCTATAGCTAGACGGTCAATACCATTAACATTGCACTATAATTACATGTCATCACATTCTGGCCAGAAAAAAGGTAGATATGTAAGATCCACTTAAATTATATTATTTATACGACCTTCTTATAAATCCTTTTTATCAAGTAGGTGTCTTTTTATGTTGTTGATATATAATTTACTAACATCTTTTGAATCTCTTTTGTACTTCCTTGGGTTCATATAAGACAAATACTCAAATGCATTTCAATCTTATCCCTGACTTAATGCAGGTAATAAAAAATTTATAGTGTTCTTTGTGTGCAAATTATTACAACTAGAAGAATTCTATTCATTTTGTCTCTTACATGTTACAGGCTTCCTTTTATCTCGCTCATACTTGGTTTATGCTAGATTTGGAATTCATTCAATGCTTTGATGGCTTAAATTATATTACTATAGTTGACACACAAATAGATAGCCAGCTACTACTCTGTTACCACAAACATACGCAGAACAAAAATCAATTGACTATTATAATTATATCCACTTTAGCATCAAATTAATAAGTCAACGTCTTTTAGAAAAAAATATCAAGACAAAATAAATATAAACTAAATCAAATAACATCTAAAACAAAGACAACCAAACAACAATCATGATATAATAAAGGATAATTGATGGTAATGAAATATGGTTACCAAAGTATATTATGGATGAATAGACAATTTATCAAATAACATCTAAAACTGAGACAACCAAACAACAATCATGATATAATTTATGATAATTGATAGTAATGAAATACGGTTACCAAAGTATATTATGGATGAATAAACAATCTAAGTAATGATATCACTAAAATAGATCTAAAAACATAACCCATAACCCATGTATTTCTAATGATAAAAATCAAAAGAGAACGAACCTTATTGCTCAATTTCGAACAGTCGAGGGTTCCAATGCTTAATCTATGGTCGATGGATTTGCAATCGCTCGGGTTGATGATGATTTGCAGTCGCTCAGGTCGATGACGATTTGCGCGTGGTTAATGCAAACGGAGGGAAATAGGGGCGATTAATTAGGGCAAAGCGGCGAAGGAGGGAAATGAAAATAATTAGGGGCGTTTAGTTTTGGGAACGGGGGTGGGGGGAGGGGGGTTCTGTACGCAAGTGCTGGTCAACAAATAAAAAAAATTAGGAAAACTACAGAATGACTATTAGCCGTTGGGAAATTAAAACTGCCCATAACCATTCCTAAATCATTTACAACCGCTGATAACCGTTGCTATTTAGCAATGGCTCAGAACCGTTGCGATTCTTCCGCATGGAGGAGTTGCAAAACTGCCAATATGGTGTAGTGGCATCAGATATGTTGCGCTTTGCGTAAACTGATTAAACTGAAATTTCAATGATCTTAGATTTATACTATAGTTTTGGTCCAGTGTTATATTTAACACGATGCGATCCTTTTGTAATCAATCAAATTGAATACTCGATCTCGCACTAAGGTTTATTTGGTTTTTTGAATGAACTAATTTCATCGAAATATTGCACATTACAAACTTAGACTGTTCACCCTATCACATTTATATGTGATTGTACATGGATCAAATATTCATAGCCTTGTATTATGTTTAGAGTTTGAAATTCATAGAATGCAATACACGGTCTAGACCAAACAAAAGCGTAAATGACCAACTACGAATGTATTTAGTAGTTGTAAAATCATGCATTTGCATGGGTGTTGAAACATTAACATGCAATAACCTTTTCTTCGCAAGTATATGTTATATTTCTATTTGTCAATCTTCAATTCATTTGTATATTTTAAGTGATAAACATGTTATCAATCTTATTAAATGCATAAATTTATCAATGTAGAATATTATAACATTATATAACATATGTTCTTACAATATTAGAAAGGTTAAATGTTATCATTTAATTTTTCTAATAAGGCACCCACTAGACTTTTATGTTTCACCAAACCATAATCGCAACATAGAAGTCTTTCGACTTCACTAGTGGGTGTCAGGACTCATATTTCTTAAGATTCTGACCTTAAAGAAAGCTCAACAAATCAAAGGCCTGCATATGATGGATAACTCCTTATCGGTTGTATCATATAAAACTCTTAACTCGTGGTTCCCTGTCCTAATCCCACCTTTACCTTGAGGAAAGCTCAACAGGTAAAGTTTATTGCACATACCTTGAGGAAAGCTCAACAAATATGTGCAGTTATCTTACCTCGTCTGTTTAATATATTAATAGTACTACACATAACATCCCTAGCTTGAGAAAAGCTCAACAATTAAAGACTATGCAAGTATTCTATTAATATATAAATGATAGAGGACAACTTTATGTCAAAGATTCATAATCTTCAATATATTATATCGAGTGATATCTACTTATGGAATAATGTATTTCTGATGAAATATCCTCGTGATTCAAGTGTCGGACATATCTGAAATCACTGTATACATACAATACGTATGTATTTATCCCTTAAGTTTGTTTAGGTTTCTTTAATATTCCACATTTAGTTTATACATTCATATTATATAAGTTCTATTATTATATCACTTTTATATTTTATATTACTTGTACAATAGTCTTATGTATAATGTTAAATTAATTCAATCTTATTTAACTAATTTTTAATTAATTTTATATTATTTTAATATAACATTTATATTAAATATTTATTACATACTATAACATTTATAGTATCACGCATATATCTTATATATGTGTGTATTCATTTAATTAATTAACCATTAATTAATTTAATTAATTAACTTTTAACTAAAATATTTTATTAAACAATTTTAATTAAATTATATTAATTTCTAAATTCAATTCATATACACACACATGTATACTGTATAGTTAATGTCCCGCTATAACCCTGCTATATCTCATAGCGGATTTCTACCACTACGATTTTTCCATATAGCTTCCAAATATAGCATTTCCGCTTTAAGCCCCGCTATTTCCGCTATATCCTGTTATTTCTGCTATATTCTGCTATTTCCGCTATATCTCCTTTAAAAGAAATGAATTAAAAAATAAAATTTATACATTATAAAAATTATGAAATTAATTTATTTGATTGAATTTTTAATATATTTTCAGAAATGAAAATACTCTAATATTCTACTAAATTCAATTATGTTATATAACAGTTTTATGTTTATTTACAGTATATTCGCACATGTTTTTATTTAAAATTATTTATGTATTAATTATAATTCAATTGAATGTTGACTATTTAATTAATTACCATTTATACATTTGTAAAGACATTAAGTATGAGTTTTATATGCTATTTTAGAGTCATCCGTTATATCTCGCTATATCCTCGCTGTATCCCCGCTATGACTTTTTGCACCTCCGCCATATTGAATCTGTCGAGTGCTTTAACTGAACAACATGTACACTTATGTTATTTTAAACATTTAAAACAACATAACAGATATCGTAATATATGATACATGTATATTTTTATTAATTAATTAACTTATTTATTAATATATTTTATTAATCTTACTAATAAACTTTATAAATTTCGAAATTAATTTATATTAATTTCCAAACATACTGAAAATTTTCATTATATTATAACATTTATAATATGTAAATATTATATTAAATTTAACTTTTAAACTTAAAATTTTGATATTTTCAATTTTCAAAATAATCTGAAAAGTTATATTATAATATTTATAATATATTTCTTATTTTAAATTTAACCTATTAGATTTAAAGCTTTTATTTTTAAATGTCAAAACAATTTCAAAATTAGCCCAAGACCCAATTTAAATTGAGCCTTTTCTATTAGGGATAATCTAATAGGCTTTGAGCTTACTAGTTAACCCTAACATGACTAATTTAGACCGCATAGGCTAATGGGCTCCGATACCATTGTTGGAATTGTGATATCCCACAGTGAAAGTTATGAATGAATTTTATTTTATTTTTACCATATTGGATCTTTATTGGGCCTATGAAGTCTAATTTATTTAGAACATTTCTAAATCTGGTTTAAATAAAATCATGTATTTTATTTAAAGTCATATATTTTGTAATATAAAGTTAATTTGTTTTGATTTAATTTATATACATGTATCATATACATATACGTGTGCATGCGCGCGTGCATGTGTAACATAATAATCCGTGGAGGGTATTACATGCCCGTATATAGATGTTGCGATTTACATCGCAACAGACATATTAGCTTATTTTGTATATATTGTATGTTGTCCAAATATGTGCATATATATATATATTATATATTCCAATTAATTATACACACATAGAGAGAGAGAAAGATATATATATATGTGTGTGTGTGTGTGTGTATTATAAATATGTTTCATTATTAAAATATTTACACACACACACATATATATATATACATACACATATGTTTATATATATATAATTATATAATATTATAATTAATAACATAAATCATTTATGTATATATATATGTAGATAAATAAATGCATATATAAATATAAATATATATATATAATATTTTTTTAAACATAAAACTATGTATTGATTATATATATAAATAATAAATATATAATTAATGGTAAATAATTTCATGATTTATTATATGTACATAAATATAAAATATATATATATATATATATATATAATAATTTTAAAATTTCTTCTAGTTCAAAACTAACTTAGTTTTGCAAATATTATAATTTTAATATTTTAATAAAAATTTTCTATGAATTAATTAGTAGTTTCGACCATAATTAATTGGTGTAAAATAATTTACTAACAAAAATAAAATTTTAAATTTTTAGAAAATCTAGGATCACATTATAGGGGTTGCAAAAAATTGAAATTTTTCTGAATTAAAATATCACTTAATAAAATAATCAATATTCGGTCGAAATATATATATATATATATATATATATATATATTAATTATTAAAAATATAAAATAATGTTAAAAAATTTTGGAAAATTTCCTAAAGCTTCTAATACCATATAGTAATTTAGAACAATATGAAATAGAATTTTAGAACCATTAGTTATTTTACATAAAATAATCAATGCATACAATCTTAAAATATTGATAATAAAATATATAATATAAAATTAATTTTCGATGTTTATAATTAAAAATAAACATTAAAAGGTCTGATAAAAATTTTGAATCAATATTACGTAGTATATAATCGTGTATGCTTTTATATGAATAGTGTATATGTCATATACATAAATTAATATATTCATACATATATATTAATTAACATAATATTAAAATAAACTTTATATAACAAATAATGTCTGATTATATTTGAATTATGAACATAAACATCAAAAATCGTCCACATAACCATTCTGATTGTGACAACTACATTTATATACAAAAATCTCACATAATTAATTATATAACGGTACTATAACATATATATTCAGGTGTCCATAATTAACAGATTACAAAACATAATATTATATCTATAATATGAATGAATATTACCTATTATAGATGTCTTTGAGTTCACATTGAAATAATGAATTCTCTTCTCTGAATATCTCCCGACCTATCAGATTGCTAATCTGGAATCGCCAACCTTTCACTATTGAATAGCTTTGGATTTCACTTGAATTTGATTTGATATTTTGGAAGTTGATTTGGGGATGAGTTTCGGCCAGCAAGCAAGATGATAATAGCGGCCAAAAAAGATGTGGATATTAGGGTTTAGAGATCCATATATATACGATGGCATAAGAGAGAAAATAGGTTAATCTTATTACTTATTCTCTCCTTATCTTAACCATCTATCTCCAAACCTATCCCTACGGTTTAGCCTTCTCCTATATCTACCCAAACTAGTTGATTTCTCCCTTACAACATCATGGGCCATGAGCCCATTTGGGCCAAATTAAAACATATACAATTTTATTTAATCTAATCTGTTATCGATATCTCTTATCGATCGATATATTTATAACTATTATATATATAACATTATTTATTTCTCAAATCATATTCAAATTTTATAATTAATATTCATAAATATTAATTAATTTAATTAATTTATTATAATTACAAACTAATTAAATCGTTTGGTCTAAAGAGAATTCATCGTTTCGGTTGTGTGACACTTGGGTCTAAATTCGGTCAGCAATTAACATCGAACTACTCGAATATTAGCATTCACACATCACTTAGAAGATGTTGCGATATTATGGCCAAATTTATCACTTACTCAATTTCAATAAAATCCAATTTTAGTTTAATAAGCGCTACCCAGTTGTGACATTTATATACACAAATTCTCTTTGTCAAAGCTATATCACTGGACTTATGGAATTTGTTAATGGTCAAAAATCCAGTATCGTCCATATTCAAATATATAGTCAAAACACGAAGTCCTTAGTTTGATAATAACAATTATTATTAACCGAAATGCTCTGGTCGGAGACTTTGACTTTGAGTTGACCGTGATACTAATCTCATATAACTGAGAAGATGAATCCTCCCTTGAATAGGCTTCACTTATAATACTTCCACTCGACCCAACTATAGTCACTCGATGGAACATCACGCCATGATTTGACTATAATCAAAGCGGAGCTTTTATAATGAAGATCCACAGTATTGTCAAGTCGAGAGAACTATGTAAATCAGTCACATCGATATTTTTTATTTGACCTTAGTTAGATCAATATAGAAAACTATCGAGTGGGTAGTTCTACAATTATCTAATAACTATCAGTACGTAACTTCTATGTGCCTTCAGCAACCATGAGTAATACACTGCCCAACATTTGGAGAGCGTTTTGTACTCTAGTCCCAACAGATACATCGATATGCATCTTGACTAGGAACATTTAATATATTTATTTTATTATGATAAATTACTCACCATTACAATATTTTGTAACTGCTATCACAAAACATATCATTTATGGATTTTCTATTAAATATACTTTTGATTAAATTAATTAATTAGTATAACCACATTATATCAAGTATATAATAGAAAGAAAATACCTTTGATTTCGAACAAGATTAGTCATCGAGTTAGATATGTATATTAAATTATATAATTTCCCTTAGGGCAAACTCCTAACTTTATCACAAAGAATATTATATCTTATTGTGCATGTTTATTTAGCTCTTTGATTTTGTTTTTTCTTCTTTAGATTCTATCATTTAAGTTTGGGCAGTCTTATCCCATTTCTTTTCTGTATAGGGGGTTTTACTATCTGTCATACTTGTTGATGATTTCTTATTAAAGTGTGATATAAAATTATACAAGTATTATCCTCCTTCTTTGAAGGTTCACTTATTTTCCTTTAAGAAAAGTAGAGAGAAAGTGGTTCAATTCCTCTTTCTCGAACTCATATGTCTTTATATGTCAAGCAAATGACAAACATTCATTTTTTGTTGTATAAAAAATTATATAATGGAGCCCACACTCAAAATAAATGGTTGTATTTTATAAAAGATAGAGTCACATCAGTTTTTTTAGTACAGAGGAATTGACATGAAGAGGGAGTTAAGATAAAGAAAGAAGAAGTGAACTTGGATTCTACTTGTGTTTCTTTCCCAAATAAATCAATCTAAGTAAATAAACTATACATAATTAGATAAAATCGTCCATTGATACAAAATTCAAAAGGTTAGATAACTGATCCTAGTTATTCAATACAATGTTCTACGAATTATATTTGAGTCAAAATATTGAATGTGCATGGGAAAAAAAAGTGGTCTACAATGTGCGGGTGAAAAAATAAAGACGTTTATGCTAAAACAAGACAAAATATACCAATTCAACATGAGGACAACATTGGTCAATAAGATTTCAATTTCCAGTTTATTCGACGAACAAATAACAATAAGAGCAAGTCGACAAAGATCAACTAATTCTTGGGTCAACTAAGCCATAGCTCCAGTCCTTGTATATAATATTTATTTGTGCATGTGTTTGTAACATTAATCTACCATTAATATACCTCAAAAGCTGATGAGAAGAACCTTCATCCACCATTATATAATCAATTTCTTTAATCACTTTAGGAAACTTCACCTTTCCTTTCTAGAACTATCTGCTACATCTACAATACATTCCTCCTTTCATCTCATCTTCTTCTACGTAGTCTTCCTTCGTTCCTCCGTTGCAACGACGGACGTTCTACAAAAAGGCGAAATCTTAAAGGATGGTCAAACCCTATCTCCTTCTCCCAAATATTCGAATTTGGATTCTTCACCCCAAAAAACTCAACTTCCAGATACGTCGGAATCTGGTACCACAACATCTCCACCCAAACCGTCGTCTGGATCTTAAACCACGACCAACCCCTTAAACCCAAAGAGGCTTTTTAACCTTCCAAACGAAAATTTAGCCCTAGTCGATAGCAAAAACTCGTGGTACTGGTCGATAAATATATCATCATCTTCATCTACAATAGAAACTTCCACTAAAATCCAAATTCGGGACGTAGGCAAGCTCGTCCTTCTATCCAGTAACGAATCTGTTCTCTGGGATAGCTTCGACCATCCAACGGACACGTTTCTGCCAGGTATGACTATAACTCTGAATCTGAAAACTGTTGGAGCAAATTAAACCGAAAATCAAGGAGTTTTAGTTTTGAATAAGTCTTATTTTGTTTAATAGTTAAATAACGACCGATTCTTATGGTCAATTAGTTGTCCTGTTTTAATGCAATTATCTTAGGCTTCAGTTGCTCTGTAAGGCTTTATAAGCCATCGTTCTCATTCAATAAAGATTAAGAGTTTTCAAGTTCAAAACATCTAGAGCTTATTTATCATTACAAATTGGTATCAGAGCTCTTTTTTTGGATATTTGAAAACTAAAGCCGCAGCTTAAATCACGTGTGTTAGAACGACAAGATGAAGCTACCCTAATTCGTTGGACATTGGGATCGCTGGAGGGAAGTCATGGAGAAATTCTTCTGAGCTAGAGGACTATGGAGTCTAATTGAGACCGGATTCAAGGAACCAGAAACTACAATGGTTTTGACAAGAGAGTAGAGAGAGCTGCTCGACAACGCCAAAACCAACGATCACAAGGTCAAACATTACCTCTATCAGTCCATCGATAGAGTAACGTTTGAACAGATCCTAGACAGAAGAACCTCAAAAATCATCTGGAACTCAATGAAGAAGAAGTTCGGAGGAGATGCTCGAGTGAAGAAATCCTTACTACAGAAGCTGAGAAGAGATTTCGAGATATTGGAGATGAAGGAATCTGAGAACGTAGAATAATACTTCACACACGTGTTAGCCATTACAAATCAAATGAGGAGCAATGGAGAAGTAATGACTGACTCGAAGGTGGTGGAGAAGATTCTCAGAACTTTAACAGAGATGTTCATGTATGTGGTGGTATCCATAGAGGAGTCCAAGGATACTGAGAGCATCTCTCTAGATGAATTACAGAGCTCACTGATGGTCCATGAACAGAAGTTCAAGAAACCAAAAAAAGGAGATGACCAAGTGTTAAAGGTAACACACGGAGGAGGAATGGGAACTAGAGGAAGAGGTATCCACAGAAGAGGGAGAGGACGTGGTCGAGGCAGGACGTCCTTCAACAAGAATACAATAGAATGTTACAAGTGTCATCGACTTGGACACTTCCAGAATGAATGTCCAAAGTGGGAAGAGGAAGCAAATTACGCTGATTTCGATGAGAAGGAAGAGATGTTACTGATGGCTTACATCAAAGATGAAGAGAATGATGAAGAATCAGAGATCAAAATGGAAGACACTGCAGAGTTATCGATGATGACATACTCTGAAAAACAAGAAAATATGATGAGAAGAGCGTGGTTTTTCGATTCGGGTTGTTCAAACCACATGAGCGGAGACAAAGATCTGTTCTCAATGATGGACGCAAATTTCAAGCACTCTGTTAAGCTGGGAAACAACGAAAAATGGAGGTTGCTGGCAAAGGAAATGTGAAGCTGATTCTGAATGATGCAGTTTATGTAATTAGTGACGTCTACTACGTGCCGGAACTCAGAAATAATCTTTTGAGTCTCGGACAACTCCAAGAGAAGAAGCTGACGATCAAGATACAAAAAGGAACTTGCAAGATATATCATGATGAAAAAGGCCTGCTGGCAGAGAGCAAGATGAGCACAAATCGAATGTTTATGCTGTTTGACGAAACTAGTGATGAAGCACAACAATGCCTGAAAACGATCTCAGAAGATATGACAAGGCTGTGGCATGAACGATATGGTTATCTCAGTCACAGCGGCTTGAGAACACTACAAAGAAAAGGCATGGTACGTGGTCTTCCCAAATTTGATGCACAAAAAATTCACTTGTTCAGATTGTCTAGTGGGAAAGCAGTCAAGGAACCCCATTCCCAAGAGAAGCACGTGGAGAGCTAAAGAAGTTCTCGAGCTGCTACACTCAGACATTTGTGGTCCCATCAGTCCCAAATCCACCAGTGGAAAGAGGTACATTTTGTGTTTCATAAACGATTACAGCAGGAAAGCATGGGTGTAACGACCCGTCTTTCCAGACCCGGAAAATCGAACCATTTTAGTTAAGAAGAAGAGGTAGAAGAAGAAGAAGAATAGAAAACAACAACAGAATCTAACCATCGCAGCGGAATAAAATATAATATATATTAACAGATCTTTACACAAATCAAAACTGTATCAGTTTTATACAATATATCATCAGAGTACATCAACATCCATAACTTACAACTGAATACACAGCGGAAAAATAATAGCAAGTACGGAAGTACGTATCGGCATCCAGCTCGTCTCCTGAGCTCCACAGCATCATATCCTAAACCTGTTTATCTCGGTCTGACCCGAGCATCATATAAAACAATACCCGAGTCAGTCTGGAAAACCAGCGTGAGAAAATCACACTCAAATTGATTATTAAAGTTTCAAAATCCTTTTGAAAATAAAAGCATCTCGTAAGACCACGCCACAAATAAACATGTCGGGTTTTTACCTTACGATAGCTAAAACATTTTTTTTATCAAAATCCTCTGATATTATAATAGTGTCTATTCACAAATACTTATTAAAATAGCTGAAATTGTTACATGATTAAATTCCAGCATACTAGCCACAACGTGGGTAATACAAACAAAACTCGTACAAGGCACGTAGGAAGAATGGATTTCCAACGAATGACTAGGCACTGGGGTACCACCTGTCACAGTACGTGGCCTAGATCACAGTACCGAGGAGTACGCCCGCTCCCCTGCAACACAAGGCCGGAATCATCCCTTACTGGATAATTCCAAATAAAATCACCCCACGGTTGGGATCAGCAACCGCACCACTAAGCCGAAAAAAAAGGGACATCTAGACAGGGATGGCCTTACTCTCAAGTGGGTGCTACCCACGAAGCCTTGCTGCATAACCCCTGATTTTCAGTCATTCCCGGTTGATGAGGTTCGAGGCTAAACGATACCTTTTAGAGAACATATCCCTTAGAATGCCCATCGTCCGCTGACGATGTTTCGCAAGCATTCGTCCATACAAGTCCGTCCTGGGTTTGAACGGAACCGAAGGCACTACTCCTACTACATCCATTTTGGAAATATCCTCAGGATTAGTAGCGACTAGCCCTTGCACTTCACTGCTCCATCTTCGACTCCGAAATCGTTACACGAAACGTACAACCGAATCGAAGTGGTATTCGAGTCTCCAGACCTAGAATCCTGGTATACGGAAACTCGATCCCGGTCTCTTCGAAACGATCAACGCATTTGGCCAATATTGATAGTCAGTTATTTAACTATCAATTAACATCCACAAGCAACCATCACAAAATAAATAATTTCCCACATTATTTATTTTCCCAAATATCTTTCCAAGATATATTCCCAATTTTCAAAGCTCATTTGAAAACAATTTCAAACAGTTTCCGCTTACGGAATATATTTCCCAAATAATTATTTCCACTGAATCACCAAGTACAAAATACCTATAGATTTTAAAATAACTTTAAAACACTTTATTATAATTATACTTTAACATTTAAATTTGGAAAACTACTTTAATACTTAATTAAAAGTAGTACTTTTGAGAATATTTAAAATAAGGTTACTTTATAAAATATAAAACTAAGTTTCACTTTTGAAATAAAATACTAGTCATCCTTTAAATAATTATTACGATAATAGATTTGGAAAATATTTACTTTAGAATTTAAATATTAGAAATAATAGATTTTCTAAACATGCCTTTTTAAAAACAACATTAAAACTTTTAACTTATATTTAAGAATTTTCTTTGAAATCGTATTTGGCTATCCAGGGAATACACTTTCTTCCATATCTTTTAAAAATAAATCACCATTTATTTTTAAACACATTTACATTCCTCAATAAATTCCCACCTTGAATTTATATTTAAAATATCCACCGATATTTCATTTCATAAACCCAGTTTATATATTTTAAAATCTCATTCTCTTTTTAAAATCCAAGTTTTAAACACTTAAATCAATTTCCAATTGATTTCCATTTTACTTTACTTTGAAATAAATTTCCCTATTTACTTCAATTATTTCAAATACATTAACTTTCATCTTTTATTTCTTTATTTGTGCGTTAAAACCTTTTTAACTAAAATACCAATTTCGGATTTCCAAACTTCTTCAATTAATATTTTAATTAAATTAAATCTTTAAATTTCAATAAAATCAATTCTTTTATATTTTAAATAATATCACTTTAGATAAAGATTTATTTCTTCACTGTTAAATCCAAAATCCTCTTTTCCCCTATTTGTTCGAATTAAGAAATTTCTTTATTTCTTTTACAATTCCTTATTTAATTTATTCGAATTCACTAGAATTATTTAACTTGAATTTTACTCTTTTATTTCTTTCCAAAAATCCAATTCAATTACTTTTGATAACTCATTATACTGGGAAATTCAATCCAACCAGATTATCCAATATAAATCATCACAGGATATCAACAACCATATCACAGAATATTTAAACAAAATTAAATATTTTGAGGAATCCAGTTGGATCCCTCCAACCTGTTTCCCTGCATCCACAGACGTTAGCACAATATAAAATACCAATTCCACTTCAAGGTGGAATATCGCGGTATATGGGATTTATATAAAATCATCCGCTATTATGCGGCGCATAGGGTCTCATCCGCTATATAATGCGGGAATATCAACAACTCAAATATATACATATGCCAATATGTATATATTGGTATATACTACTATATATATCACATCAAATCAAATCAATCATCCAATAAATTATTTAAATTTAACCATTTAAATTTAAATTTAACTGAGTGAGATTAACTCACCTTTGCTTTATTTGCAGTCCACTCCAACTGACTTGTTTCCATGATTTTAAACCTTGTATAAATGAAATTTCTCAATTTATTAACATTTAAATTAATCGAACGGTCCATAAGCATTTAATAATTTAATTAGTATTATTTATCTTTATTTTTATATATTTTAAACCAACAGTTTTCCTTTTTGTACTACATATAATTTTATAAAATAATCTATACGAACCTAATTGTGCATAAACTCCTTAACATTTAAATTTCCATTCCCAAAATTTTATCTATAGGTATATACTATTAATCTTGTTTATTGATTTGCATAAATAAATATTTGCTTATGCATAATCCAAAAATCTAAGTTTAACTATATATACATATCTATATATTCCCCTAAAAAGTTTTCTGCTTTAACTTCATATCTACATAATTCCAACCTGTATATATTAAATAACAAATTTAAAACTAAACAGCCTTAATACATTATAAAAAAAATCTGGTAAATCAAAATATCTATATTTAATTTTCTTATCTATATACATGCATTTTATGTTTATTTATAAAACAGTTTACAGCTGAAATACCTTTCTTCTGAATCCTAATATATTCATATAAGTAGTTTAATTGTTTCTAAACATATCAGTATTTTTATTTTTATTTTTAAAACTTCTGAATTTAAGGTTCAAATCTAACATCTAATTTTAAATTAAGTTATAAACATACCTAACAGTCTAATCGCAACAGCTAACCCAGACCAGACTTTGGCCACCCACGCGCGCAAGAGAGCCTCGCCGTCCCCTTAACACGCGATGCCACCATGCTCGAGCACCTCCCCTGTGCCGACCATCGAGTGCGATGTAGAACCCCACTCGCGAGTCTCCAGTCAACGTCGAGCAGCCTAAAACCCACATCGCTCCTCTCCATTCAATGACGCACACGCGCAAACCCAGTTTGCAATCACGAACTCCAGCGAGCTCGACCCACACATCCACCGCTGACGTTGTCAAATCCTTCCAAATCGAGACCTCCGGCCACGAACTGAGGAGGCTGAGCACCTCAACGACGTCGCGTTCCTGGCTCGCGACCTTGGGTCGAGATGCGCACGAGCTCCATTGTTTTTTTTTTCTTTGAATTTGTCAAGGGAGATTGCGATTTATAAGAGGAGAGAAGGGAAAGAGAACGGTATTCGATTTCGTTATCTGAAATGAAGAGGGAAAAGAAATCGTTCGGCCATTGATTTTATTTCTTTGATTTCGAACTGAGAGAATAAGGGTCTCGTGTTCAAAAAGAAACAGGATGAGGGATGGTGTGTTCGAGAAGGCAAAGGAAGCGTGTTGAAGACGCCTTGCTACAGTGTTCACTTATATTTAAAATTCAACTTCAAATCGATTATAATCAATTAAATTTTTAGCGCGTTTATATATCGTACACTCACACACTAACTCCGATCAATACGAAATTTGAAATCCGATAATAATTCAATATTACGGATCCAATAGAACTGGTTCCGTCAACTTCCGAGACCGTGCCTCGGAAGGCTATTATTTAAGTTCAAATTTAAAACGATAAATTTCAAAACAGCACCAATCTCTGTTAAATTCAATTTTTACTCCTCTATTATTTTCAATATTATAAATATAAATTTTACAAGCCTTCAAATTATTTTTAACAAGCTCAGAACTCGGGATTCTCTATTTTATCCTATTTTCAATTATTTAATTCAATAATCTATCATCCAATAAATACTGTATATTTGAAATTAAAGTTAAAATTTAACCTTCGAATATTTAAAATAAATTAAATATTCCCATTTCAAATATACAAAAATTCCGGGTCGTCACATTCCTTCCCCCTTAAAAGAATTTCGTCCCCGAAATTACCAGTTAAGAGAAATGATTCGATACCCGTTCTATTTCCCCAATCCAAATAGTTTTAACAACTTTCCATAACAATTCTTTAAATAAAGACACCCTATCCCTCTTACTAACATTCCCAAACCTATCCATAAGTCGTATCCCATATCACTTCTTATCAATTCAAATTTTATATTTGAATTATCAAAATTTTCTCGAAATTTTTCTAACTCCCTAAATTTCTGAAAAATTTCGCCAGCGTCTCCTTTGCGCGGCTAGCTCGGTACTACTACAAAATGGCTCTACGGCCTCCCAATCTCAAAAAGAAAACAAAAAGCCAAGTGGCTGGATCAAAACCCAATCAAATTTCATATAGAAATTCAAATACATACCTTTTTGTCGGGCCATTAAATTTTATCTTCAAAAATCAAAAATCCCAATTTATCCATTGCTTTTATACACCTGTATATCCTACTAAGCAATAATATTAAATCACAATTCCAAAGTCATTTTATACTTTCCTTACAAATTTTCAATATTTGCTTTACTTAAACCCGTACGATGCACATATACCATCCGTACGCAAAATCACATTCGATCGCTCAATCGATCACACAATTTCACTTCCGAACTAGTATCGTCCACCCGACTTCCTAGTGCGGACTCAGATCTGGTTTCTTGATCAGAAACCGTCATTCTCCTTGCATAGCCACAAACTATGATAGAGAATATCCAGAATCAATCAACAATCCATATCCAGGTTCGCCGTTGAAAATCGAGCGAAAAATCCTAACTCGGATCGGCATAATTACCTCGAAATTCTGTGCTCGACATCTGGATCAAATAGTTATGCGAATAAAATAATATACGTACACCTTACGTAATTAGCCCAATTGAATTATCCATTTTATCAATTTCCTTTTTATTCACATTCATTTTGATTGTTATCCACTTATTCACAACTTCAAATTTTAATCGTCATTCAATTATCCATCCAGAATAATCTTCCTCAATATCAAATTACTTAAGAATCTCACCATACTTCTTAAGTTCAATATAAATATTTTACATACTGCTTATACTTATTTTCACTTCACTATTGAAGTTCATATTAAATTCTAATCACTTTTGCCTTTACAATTCCATTTGATTTCAATTTGGCTTCCATTTTGATTATTGAATTAGTTCCACTTCCTAATTAATTTAAATCTCAATTAAAAGTTTATTTGCAAGCTTACCTTCCTTAGTTCTTTCGATTTCACTTACTTTACAATCATATTTAAACTAGATTCAATTATTCGGTTCCAATTCCATTTGCTTAGCAAATTTAGATTATTTATCATTAATGAAAATTTTCAAAAATTTCAAAAATTTTCTAACTCCCAAAATTTACGGAAAATTTTGGCAGAGTCTCCCTTGTACGGAGGGACTTCTGCGATATCGCAGGATGCACAAATATTTATATACATCGGCCTCAGGCCGGAAATCACAATATATATCAATATATGCAGTTCATATCTCCTATTTTGAATTTTTTGCGTAAGCGTACCTTATTTTAGCATTTTTAAGCAAGCAGCTATTTATTTTAGCAAATTTCGAAATCAAATCCAGCCAAACGGCTTCCCGGTACCTGTACTAACTCAACTTAAACAGGTAAGTGACCAATATACAAAGTTTATTAATATTTCACTTAATAACACATAGCTAAAAACATGGATTCCATAAACGATGCATATCATATACTTCCATAAGCACATGTGAAATGTTCGACACTTATTTTAAAGGTTTTCAATCAATATTCAAACCATTTTATCCAATTCCAATAGCTTACAATTCATTTTCAATCAAACAACTCATATCCAATTATTTGGTTCCAATTCAATTTACACTTAATTTCATTGTATTTGATTCTCATCAAATTCTATCCAATTCAAATTGCTAATTCACACTCTCAATTTATCAAAATAATATCCATGCACATATTTAACTTGTTATATTCTTATTGGATTTCATTAGCAACTCAAGTTATTCCCTTGTAATCCAATTCCAAACAACTTCATTTCATATTTAATTTACTTACAATTCCATGTTGAATGTATATTTATAACTCAAACTTCACTTTCAAATTCTATTATTTATTCACAATTCAATTTTTAATTAACCAATTCAAGTTTCATTTTCATATTTCATTTACAACCCAACATTTGTCACATTAATTTGGTATACAACTTACATTCCATTTCATTAACCAATTAATTATCTATTGGTTTATTCCAAATATTATACCCAGTATTAGATTTTTTTATTTCAAACTCACTTTAACTAATTTACTGGAGTTCAATCCATTTATAATTTAAAATTTGGATTATATTGATTATCATTACACACAATTTTATTTGGCTTATCTATTTTACTCCCAAATTTTATAAGTCATAAACTTATTTATATTCATATTTCACCCATTTACAATCAATCCCATTCACATTTTGCTTTTTAACTCGGGATTATATATTTTATTTAGCCAATATATATTTTATTATTCCATAAACATCTTTAAATGAGATTCCAGAGTTTAAACAATTTCAAAATTTCAAAATCATTTTTGAAATCAACTATACCCAAAACCCTTTTCAATTACAAAACCAAACCCCAGTTTTGCAAACGAACTCCAACCCAAACATCCAGGTAGCAATTTATCTCTTGGAAACTCGAAAATGAACACCGGTGATGTCGCGATCATCATCGGAATTATTTTCCAGCGACCACAAAGAGTTTAGTGCTCTTATTTGTTTAAAAACATTTCAAATATTTTAATTTCCAAATCTCACAAGATTTCAAATTCAACTCAAAAATATTCCTGAAATAATACTATTATTTCTCCAAAACCTTTTTGAAAACCATTTCAAAACTCAAAGGAATTTAAATTTTTCCCAAAAAATCACAAATTGCAATTCCTTTAAATCTATACTCAAACATTCTCTGGAATTTTATCTCATTCCAATTTCAAAATTATAATCACCTTTACAGTTTACATTTACAAATCTCATTTGTATATGAAGTTTATTTCAATTCATAAATTACATTTATAATCTATATCTCAAATTTTATTTTATTATAAAATTTTATTCTTTGCTTTGGTTATAAATTTCACTTTCTAGTTAAGTTTCCATATATTAATGATAATAATTCCATATTATCACTTCTAACATCCAAACAACCATATATATTAACTAGAATAGTTTACAAAACGTTTCTTTTTATACAAAAATAATTTGGGTAAAATTATTTCATTTACCCTACTTTAAAACAATACTGTGTCGAATTGTTCTATTCAAGTGTTTAGAGATCCCTATCAATGTTGTGGCGTCCCACACATCGACCAGAATCCATAAACTACTCAATAAACCAATCAACGCAATATAAAACAAATTTTATATTCACTAACAAATACGCGCTCATATCTATTAATACTCTCAAAATCCCCACCAGAGCCAAGGTTGTCGCCAGCCTAAGCTCTGATACCACTGTAACGACCCGTCTTTCCAGACCCGGAAAATCGAACCATTTTAGTTAAGAAGAAGAGGTAGAAGAAGAAGAAGAATAGAAAACAACAACAGAATCTAACCATCGCAGCGGAATAAAATATAATATATATTAACAGATCTTTACACAAATCAAAACTGTATCAGTTTTATACAATATATCATCAGAGTACATCAACATCCATAACTTACAACTGAATACACAGCGGAAAAATAATAGCAAGTACGGAAGTACGTATCGGCATCCAGCTCGTCTCCTGAGCTCCACAGCATCATATCCTAAACCTGTTTATCTCGGTCTGACCCGAGCATCATATAAAACAATACCCGAGTCAGTCTGGAAAACCAGCGTGAGAAAATCACACTCAAATTGATTATTAAAGTTTCAAAATCCTTTTGAAAATAAAAGCATCTCGTAAGACCACGCCACAAATAAACATGTCGGGTTTTTACCTTACGATAGCTAAAACATTTTTTTTATCAAAATCCTCTGATATTATAATAGTGTCTATTCACAAATACTTATTAAAATAGCTGAAATTGTTACATGATTAAATTCCAGCATACTAGCCACAACGTGGGTAATACAAACAAAACTCGTACAAGGCACGTAGGAAGAATGGATTTCCAATGAATGACTAGGCACTGGGGTACCACCTGTCACAGTACGTGGCCTAGATCACAGTACCGAGGAGTACGCCCGCTCCCCTGCAACACAAGGCCGGAATCATCCCTTACTGGATAATTCCAAATAAAATCACCCCACGGTTGGGATCAGCAACCGCACCACTAAGCCGAAAAAAAAAGGGACATCTAGACAGGGATGGCCTTACTCTCAAGTGGGTGCTACCCACGAAGCCTTGCTGCATAACCCCTGATTTTCAGTCATTCCCGGTTGATGAGGTTCGAGGCTAAACGATACCTTTTAGAGAACATATCCCTTAGAATGCCCATCGTCCGCTGACGATGTTTCGCAAGCATTCGTCCATACAAGTCCGTCCTGGGTTTGAACGGAACCGAAGGCACTACTCCTACTACATCCATTTTGGAAATATCCTCAGGATTAGTAGCGACTAGCCCTTGCACTTCACTGCTCCATCTTCGACTCCGAAATCGTTACACGAAACGTACAACCGAATCGAAGTGGTATTCGAGTCTCCAGACCTAGAATCCTGGTATACGGAAACTCGATCCCGGTCTCTTCGAAACGATCAACGCATTTGGCCAATATTGATAGTCAGTTATTTAACTATCAATTAACATCCACAAGCAACCATCACAAAATAAATAATTTCCCACATTATTTATTTTCCCAAATATCTTTCCAAGATATATTCCCAATTTTCAAAGCTCATTTGAAAACAATTTCAAACAGTTTCCGCTTACGGAATATATTTCCCAAATAATTATTTCCACTGAATCACCAAGTACAAAATACCTATAGATTTTAAAATAACTTTAAAACACTTTATTATAATTATACTTTAACATTTAAATTTGGAAAACTACTTTAATACTTAATTAAAAGTAGTACTTTTGAGAATATTTAAAATAAGGTTACTTTATAAAATATAAAACTAAGTTTCACTTTTGAAATAAAATACTAGTCATCCTTTAAATAATTATTACGATAATAGATTTGGAAAATATTTACTTTAGAATTTAAATATTAGAAATAATAGATTTTCTAAACATGCCTTTTTAAAAACAACATTAAAACTTTTAACTTATATTTAAGAATTTTCTTTGAAATCGTATTTGGCTATCCAGGGAATACACTTTCTTCCATATCTTTTAAAAATAAATCACCATTTATTTTTAAACACATTTACATTCCTCAATAAATTCCCACCTTGAATTTATATTTAAAATATCCACCGATATTTCATTTCATAAACCCAGTTTATATATTTTAAAATCTCATTCTCTTTTTAAAATCCAAGTTTTAAACACTTAAATCAATTTCCAATTGATTTCCATTTTACTTTACTTTGAAATAAATTTCCCTATTTACTTCAATTATTTCAAATACATTAACTTTCATCTTTTATTTCTTTATTTGTGCGTTAAAACCTTTTTAACTAAAATACCAATTTCGGATTTCCAAACTTCTTCAATTAATATTTTAATTAAATTAAATCTTTAAATTTCAATAAAATCAATTCTTTTATATTTTAAATAATATCACTTTAGATAAAGATTTATTTCTTCACTGTTAAATCCAAAATCCTCTTTTCCCCTATTTGTTCGAATTAAGAAATTTCTTTATTTCTTTTACAATTCCTTATTTAATTTATTCGAATTCACTAGAATTATTTAACTTGAATTTTACTCTTTTATTTCTTTCCAAAAATCCAATTCAATTACTTTTGATAACTCATTATACTGGGAAATTCAATCCAACCAGATTATCCAATATAAATCATCACAGGATATCAACAACCATATCACAGAATATTTAAACAAAATTAAATATTTTGAGGAATCCAGTTGGATCCCTCCAACCTGTTTCCCTGCATCCACAAACGTTAGCACAATATAAAATACCAATTCCACTTCAAGGTGGAATATCGCGGTATATGGGATTTATATAAAATCATCCGCTATTATGCGGCGCATAGGGTCTCATCCGCTATATAATGCGGGAATATCAACAACTCAAATATATACATATGCCAATATGTATATATTGGTATATACTACTATATATATCACATCAAATCAAATCAATCATCCAATAAATTATTTAAATTTAACCATTTAAATTTAAATTTAACTGAGTGAGATTAACTCACCTTTGCTTTATTTGCAGTCCACTCCAACTGACTTGTTTCCATGATTTTAAACCTTGTATAAATGAAATTTCTCAATTTATTAACATTTAAATTAATCGAACGGTCCATAAGCATTTAATAATTTAATTGGTATTATTTATCTTTATTTTTATATATTTTAAACCAACAGTTTTCCTTTTTGTACTACATATAATTTTATAAAATAATCTATACGAACCTAATTGTGCATAAACTCCTTAACATTTAAATTTCCATTCCCAAAATTTTATCTATAGGTATATACTATTAATCCTGTTTATTGATTTGCATAAATAAATATTTGCTTATGCATAATCCAAAAATCTAAGTTTAACTATATATACATATCTATATATTCCCCTAAAAAGTTTTCTGCTTTAACTTCATATCTACATAATTCCAACCTGTATATATTAAATAACAAATTTAAAACTAAACAGCCTTAATACATTATAAAAAAAATCTGGTAAATCAAAATATCTATATTTAATTTTCTTATCTATATACATGCATTTTATGTTTATTTATAAAACAGTTTACAACTGAAATACCTTTCTTCTGAATCCTAATATATTCATATAAGTAGTTTAATTGTTTCTAAACATATCAGTATTTATATTTTTATTTTTAAAACTTCTGAATTTAAGGTTCAAATCTAACATCTAATTTTAAATTAAGTTATAAACATACCTAACAGTCTAATCGCAACAGCTAACCCAGACCAGACTTTGGCCACCCACGCGCGCAAGAGAGCCTCGCCGTCCCCTTAACACGCGATGCCACCATGCTCGAGCACCTCCCCTGTGCCGACCATCGAGTGCGATGTAGAACCCCACTCGCGAGTCTCCAGTCAACGTCGAGCAGCCCAAAACCCACATCGCTCCTCTCCATTCAATGACGCACACGCGCAAACCCAGTTTGCAATCACGAACTCCAGCGAGCTCGACCCACACATCCACCGCTGACGTTGTCAAATCCTTCCAAATCGAGACCTCCGGCCACGAACTGAGGAGGCCGAGCACCTCAACGACGTCGCGTTCCTGGCTCGCGACCTTGGGTCGAGATGCGCACGAGCTCCATTGTTTTTTTTTTCTTTGAATTTGTCAAGGGAGATTGCGATTTATAAGAGGAGAGAAGGGAAAGAGAACGGTATTCGATTTCGTTATCTGAAATGAAGAGGGAAAAGAAATCGTTCGGCCATTGATTTTATTTCTTTGATTTCGAACTGAGAGAATAAGGGTCTCGTGTTCAAAAAGAAACAGGATGAGGGATGGTGTGTTCGAGAAGGCAAAGGAAGCGTGTTGAAGACGCCTTGCTACAGTGTTCACTTATATTTAAAATTCAACTTCAAATCGATTATAATCAATTAAATTTTTAGCGCGTTTATATATCGTACACTCACACACTAACTCCGATCAATACGAAATTTGAAATCCGATAATAATTCAATATTACGGATCCAATAGAACTGGTTCCGTCAACTTCCGAGACCGTGCCTCGAAAGGCTATTATTTAAGTTCAAATTTAAAACGATAAATTTCAAAACAGCACCAATCTCTGTTAAATTCAATTTTTACTCCTCTATTATTTTTAATATTATAAATATAAATTTTACAAGCCTTCAAATTATTTTTAACAAGCTCAGAACTCGGGATTCTCTATTTTATCCTATTTTCAATTATTTAATTCAATAATCTATCATCCAATAAATACTGTATATTTGAAATTAAAGTTAAAATTTAACCTTCGAATATTTAAAATAAATTAAATATTCCCATTTCAAATATACAAAAATTCCGGGTCGTCACAATGGGTGTTCTTGCTGAAGGAGAAGTCAGAAGTTTTCAATCACTTCAAGCTGTTTAAAAAGAAGGTGGAAACTGAAACGGGAAAGAACATCAAATGTCTGAGAACCGATCGAGGATGGGAGTATACTTCTCATGAGTTCTCAAACTATTGCAAAGAACATGGGATTCGCAGACAGCTGACCACCGCTTACACACCGCAACAAAATGGCATCGCAGAAAGGAAGAATCGTACGGTTTTGAACATGGTCAGGTCTATGCATTCAGCTAGGAAGATGCCAAGGACCTTTTGGCCAGAGGCAGTGATTTGTAGATTCTATGTTCTCAACAGATGTCCTATGTTTGCCGTAAAAGACATCACACCACAAGAAGCTTGGAATGGAGTAAAACCGACTGTGGAACACTTTCGAGTATGGGGAAGCCTTGCACACGTACACATCTCAGATGAAAAACAAGGGAAGCTCGATGATAAAAGCACAGCTTTTGTATTATTTGGTTTTTCAGAGGAATCTAAAGGGTACAAACTATACAATCCGAAGACAAAGAAGATCATGATAAGTAGAGATGTGGTGTTTGAGGAAACAAAAAGCTGGAATTGGGAAGAAGATCAAAATCATCACACAAATTCTGAATTAACTTGGAACGATGATGATGGTATATGGGAGGAGAGTGAAGATGAGAACAATACTAGAGAAGATTCAAGTAATGAATCAAAGGAATATGCGGAAGACGCAGAAGAAGCTCAAAACGAGCAGACCGTCAAAATCAGGGAGGGACAAAGAACAAGACGTCCTCGATATCTCAGTGATTATGTCACCGGAGATGAAATCGCAGATGAAGAAGACAAAGTAAACATGGTTGAAATCAATTCTGTTGATCCCGCAACCTTCGAAGAAGCAGAGAAAAGTCTAAAGTGGAGAGAAGCCATCAACGAGGAGATAAAGTCAATTGAAAAGAATGAGACTTGGGAACTTTCAGACTTACCAAATGGAGCAAAGTGTATTGGAGTGAAATGGATTTATAAGACCAAGCTTAACGAGCATGGAGAGGTGAACAAACATAAGGCACGGTTGGTGGCTAAGGGGTACTCTCAGGAACATGGAATTGATTACACAGAGGTGTATGCTCCTGTTGCTCGAAAGGATACCATCAGAACCATCCTAGCTACAGTAGCACAAAAGGCTTAGGACATCTATCAACTAGATGTAAAATCTGCTTTTCTTCATGGAGTTCTTGTAGAAGATGTGTACCTTCAACAACCAAAAGGATATGTGGTGGAAGGATGTGAAGACAAGGTCTAGAAACTTCATAAGGCAATATATGGTTTAAGACAAGCTCCAAGAGCCTGGTTCAGTCGAATCGAAAAATATTTCATCAAGGAAGGATTTTTGAAATCTCAAAATGAAGAAACTCTGTTTATTAAGACTAACGAACAAGGTAATATCCTGATTGTTAGTGTCTATGTGGATGATCTTATTTACACAGGAGATGATGCCTCAATGATGAGAGAATTCAAGATGTCAATGTAAAGGGAGTTTGACATGACGGATCTTGGGAAAATGAGATATTTTCTGGGAATTGAGGTGCTGCAGACATCGCAGGGAATTCACATATCTCAATCGAAGTATGCTTTGGAAGTTTTAAGGCGTTTTGAGATGGATAATTGCAATTCAGTTTGCAATCCGATGGTACCTGGGAGAAAAATCGATATGGATGAGGAAGGAGAACGAGTCGATGAGACTTTCTATAAGAAAATAATAGGAAGTCTCATGTATATCACAACCACACGACCTAATCTACAGTTTGCTGTAAGTCTCTTAAGTCGTTATATGTCTAAGCCAACAAAATTGCACTTACAAGCAGGTAAGAGAGTCTTGAGATACCTAAAGGGTACTATGGATTTTGGTATCTGGTATAAGAAAGGAGGAATCAGAGAGCTATTGGTTTACACTGATAGTGATTTTGCGGCAGATATTGATAGCAGGAATAGTACCACAGGATATGCTTTTCTTATGGATGATGCAGCAGTGGCTTGGTGTTCAAAGAAACAACCGATCGTCACACTCTCTATAACCGAAACCGAGTATGTAGCTGCATCGGTATGTGCCTGTCAAGCTATTTGGTTCAAAAGGATTTTGGAAGAGTTGGGATATGACGTAAGTGGAAGGACTATCATTCTATGTGACAATACTTCAACAATCAAGCTTTCTAAAAATCCAGTCTTTCATGGGAGATGCAAGCATATTGGTGTGTGTTTTCATTTTCTATGAGACTTGGTCAACGATGGAGTAATATGTCTTGAACATTGTGGATCAAAGGAACAAGTGGCAGATATTTTCACTAAACCGTTGAAGCGAGATGTTCTAAAGTCTGAGAAGAAAGCTTGGGATTTTCTCTGTTGAAGATAAGCTAAGCTTGACGCACCAAGCTTAGTTTAGGGAGGGTTTGTTGGAGAAAATCAAACTGAAAATAAAGGAGTTTTAGTTTAGAATAAGTCTTGTTTTGTTTAATAGTTAAATAAGGACCGATTCTTATGGTCAATTAGTTGTCCTATTTTTCTGCAATTAGCTTAGGCTTCAGTTGCTCTGTGAAGGCTTTATAAGCCATCGTTCTCATTCAATAAAGATTAAGAGTTTTCAAGTTCAAAACATTTAGAGCTTATTTATCATTACAAAAATGGGTGCGAGAACCCAGTTACGGGCCTGGAGAGGCCCAAACGACCCTTCAAGTGTTGTGTACACACTGGGGATCGACCCGGATGGGTCGGGTCCAGTTCTTCATGTGGAAGGACGGGAGGCCAAGGTGGCGGGCCGGGCAGTGGGATGGGACCCGATTCATAGGATCCACCATGAGGCCCATGTACCTGTACGGCTGGAAGTTCGTAGTAAACAACATTGAACATTCAATGCAGTACACCTTCACCACCTTCAATGATTCAAGGCTTATATTCGTGTTAGGCTATGATGGAGTGGAGCGCACTGAAATATATGATGAAGGTGCAGGGAAGTCGGCCTCAGTCTGGGTTCAGCCTGGAAATGAATGCGAAACGTACACAAAATGCGGAGGGTTTGGGATCTGCTACTTCGATGGAACAAAAGCACAGTGTTCCTGTTTGAAGGGGTACATGAATTTTAATGGAGGATGCGTTAGGAGGAGTCCACCACAATGTGATGGAAGAAGTGATGGTTTTTATGGAATGGAAAGTGTTAAGGTTCCAGATTCGACGAACTAGGGATCAATGGCTGTGAATGAAGCTGACTATAGAAGTGAGTGTTTGATTAATTGTTCTTGTAATGCTTATTCTTATGTTACTAGAATTGGATGCCTGATGTGGGGTGGTGAATTACTAGATGCAGTTCAGTTTGGTGAAGGTAACTCTGGTAGTACATTGTTCATTAAGCTTGCTGCCTCTGAGTTGGGTACTTTTTTATTCCTTAATGCTACCATAATATACCGTGGAAATTTTGACATATATCTTTACAATTAGCTTTTAAGTCCCTCGTAGTTTTCTTTTATAAAATACATCCCTATTTTTAAAATAATAGACAAAATTCAAAGCGCATTTGGATAATTTTATCCATAACTTATAATTGTCTGTAATACACGTTTTGGTTTTGATTCTTAAATTTGGAACAAGAGAATTAAAAATGAAAGTAAGTTAAGAAAGATGTATGTTTAAAATAGTTTCTAAAAGGAAGAGAGGTAAAACAAATAAATTTTAGAAAGATGGATGTGCCCCGAATTTCTAATTATTCTAAAATTTTGTACTAAAAACTTATAATTTTGCCTAAGAAGTCTTTTAAGTGAAAATCCTCTTTGTATTATCCATTTTCATGATTTTTTTAATTGTCTAGGTTGCTTCAAAAAGAATGGAAAACACATTAGCTCAATTAGCTCCAGAAAGTTATTCTCCTCAGCGCCCATTGATCACTCAGAAAATGAACAAAAAGACAGTGATTTACCATGGTTTAACTTGGATACTATGATAAATGCCGCAAATAACTTTAGTTTATCGAATAAGCTAGGAGAAGGAGGCTTTGGTGGAGTTTTTAAAGTACACACGTTCATTTCTATTTTTACCCAAACAAGCAAATAGTTTAAAACAAACATGATTCATTAATGCCAACAAATTTCGATCTTGAAGATCGAACTGGTGACATTAATCTTGTAATCTGAACTACCAACCAACTCAGACAATCCTGTTAGCAGTTTAAGACATTTTATTTATTTCTTCAAGGGAACACTACTTGGAGGAGTAGAAGTAGTAGTGAAAAATCTCTCTATAAATTCAAGACAAGGCCATAAAGAATTCAAGAACGCGATGACATTGATCGCAACACTACATCATAGAAATTTAGTCAGATTAGTCAGTTGCTATGCACATGAAAATGAGAAGATGTTGATATATGAATACATGCCAAATAAGAGCTTGGATTCATTCCTTTTTGGTATGTAAAATCATCATTTATCCATATATTTACTATGTTATTGTTAACAAAATATATGAATCTTTTGGATAGAACCTGCAAAGCAACATCTACTGGATTGGAACAAGCAATTCAGTATAATAGAAGGCATCGCTCAAGGGCTAGTTTATCTGCATCGAGATTTGAGATTCATAATCGTTCATCACGACCTTAAAGCCAGCAACATTCTGCTTAATGCTGATATATAACCCCTAAAATTTCTGATTTTGGCATGGCTTGAATTTTTTAGAATGATCAGAATTAGCTGAACACTCGTGGGGTTGTTGGTACATTGTAAGTATAACCAAATACAAATCAACTCCATTAGGTTAAATATAGCTTTTTTAAAAGAATAAAAATGGTATATTATACGAGCATGACACTTATTAATTTGGAACCACGGTGTAGTTTTATACCACTTGTTAGTTAAGCTAGTATGTTTTATTTTTAATGGAAATTAGTGACATATCATTGTTTTATAAACTTATTTGTCCTACACCCTTCCCGTTTAGAAACTATTTTTCATATTTTTTATTCTTTCCTTTTTATTTCTTTCGTTTCCAAATTTAAAATCGACCACTGCGACGGTATTACGGCGGTTATGAGTTATTAACTTATACCATAATAGCTTATGTTTAGGTTATTAAAATTACCCAAATACCCCCGTGAATTTTATTTTTTTATTTTAAAAATATGGTTGTAATTTATAAAAGAAAATTGGGAGGGAGATAAACTAATTTTTTATACTCACAAGAAATATATGTCAATTTTTTTATTTAAGTAGACGACTCATTATCTACATTATGATTGCAGTGGATATGTGTCACCTGAGTATGCAATGGGAGGTTTTTTCTCTTTCATGTCCGATGTGTACAACTTTGGAATACTGCTTCTAGAACTGGTGTCCGGAAGGCATAACAACAGCTTCCATCGCGTGCCTAACACGCTCAACATTATTGGCTATGTAAGTAGTAGAGTAAACTCTTTATAATTGCTTCAGGAACTTCATATTTCAATAAATATACTTTCAAATTGTAAATTTGTATCCACCCTTTATTTTCAGTTTTGATACACAAAAACCTACATAAAAAACATTTTTAAATTATACTTATTTAAAATTTCTTCTTTTTCTTAAATTAAGTCTAAACTTGATCGTTTGTAATGCCAAAACCTTTCTTTTGATTTTTTATTTTTTTGGAAAATTGGCAGCATTTGCAATTTTATTGGAAATATTTGCACTTTTTAAAACTACAAAGTCTACAAATACTTAGGCCTCGTTTGGTTTGTCTTTTTTAGTTTTGTGTTTTTATTTATACAAAAGTGCATTCGTCGTATGTATTGTTGAAAAACAATCAATTTCAAAAAATGAAATTAACATGTAAAATAGAAATCAAGTTTATTTTTTTTCATGTTTCGAGAGAGAACAAAAGCACATAGAACAATCCAACTTCTCTGTTGTCCATTGATCGTCGCAATGTATAAGAATTGTAAATCTCCTTTTATTTCTTGGTATTTCTTAGTGCAAATTGAAAACACAAAATTCAAAATACAAAATAAAACCAAATGGACCCTTATATTTTGACTGAAACTAAAAACATGAATGTTATTTAAGGTTAGTTAGGTATCAGTTAGGCATTATTTAAGGTTCGATGCTCGATATAAGCATCAGTATGTTAGTTTTAGGCGATCTTGTCTCCTTGTCTATTCTTAAGCACACTAAAATCCAAAAATTCTAATTTACATCAATCGACACAAAAGAAAACACTAAAATTTTGTTCAAAATACATGAGTTATAGAAAATTCCTAGCTCTGATATTAATCTTCGTCTAAATGATTAATCCCTAGTCCATACTAACCACCTAGCATCTGCCCAACGATTTTAACATCCTTGCTTATAATTAATTGTAGATTATGTAAATGTATCTGTTACATGTTTATAGTACATCATTATATGTATAATTATGTAGATTAGTATGAAATAATATAAAATACTAGTAGAACTATGAATCTTTTTCCATATTTAAGAATATGTTGGTTCACAAAACATGGTTGGTTGTTTATAATTTTGACAAAGAAATTATTTTCAATTTTTTTTCCCTACACCAAATTTTATAGTCGATCATCATAGTTATATAAAACAAAAATTAAATCAGGCACTAGACGCACATGTCTCAACAACATACAACACTTCTAGACATGATACATTACACAATTACTTACGTAACCTATAAACTTTCATACGATGCACTTGCATTCATGAAATTTCATATAATAAATGTAGTGCCCTTCTTTTCGAGAATTGAAAATGATCATCAATGATGTTGCGGTCATTATAAAAATTATTTTCAAATGTCAGGACGGTATCAGTTTTATTCCAACAACAGTAAATAAACAAAGCAACTAAATAATTTTCATTATATAATTTGTCTTTACAAATTTATTATTCCTAAAACGCCCACATGTAAGGGAAAATAAAACATAGATAGGAGTGACATGTCTAAACATATGAACATGCCAACATGATTATTTAACTAGGTATAAAAACTGGTTTACATAAAATGGAATAAAAATACTAACTAAATAAGTCTTATGCTTTGTCTTCATGGCTATATTTGTCTTTAAAGAATCTGACTAATATCATATAAACTCGGCATGCTCGAATAAGTATCCATGAATTTGTGGAGAAAATAAAGCAAGCATACATGTCAGAGATAAAGTCTGATATGAATGATACTTCATTGTAAAACACATAATATAGTGAGACCACACTGCCGAACGAAACAGAGTTTTCTCCCTTTATAAGTCATCAACAACAATTAAATTGTATCGTGTAACATCAAAAGCAACATATTATGAACACAATCGTATAATAACCATTTCAATCACAAGCACTACAAGGAAATATATTATTCGTAGCAATAAGGCACGGCGTTTTAATAGAAAAGCTGCATTTATCTAGGTAGATAATTAAAAAAAGAATAAACAATTCCTAAAACGCTGCTTAAGAATGTACAGGAAGCAGCGGCAAAACACGTAGCGGGAAAAAAATATGCTGCCTATCTCATAAATCGCTCAACATCGACCCATCTCCTCCACATACTCTATCCCAGATTCAAATAATAATCAAACTCTTCTTCCTCTCTCACAAATCCATCGTCGATCTCTGAAATGACCCTCCTATTTACAACACTAATTTTATTAGTGATTTTTTTTTTTAGAGATGATATATAGATGTATCATCTATTACAAATATATTTCCCAGGGTCATTTTCTTTTTCTAATAAACAAAAATATCCAGGATCTTTCACAATATAGAAATATTGTTTTAATTCTAAATCATTTTTAACATACATATATGAAGATATCTATGTTATATTCTACTTGAATCAGAGCATGATAATAGGTAGAAATCCTTTTTTTTTTAATTTATAAAAATGTGATAAATTCCCTTTTAAATTAACTTATTGTATCCTGATTTTTGACTATGGTGTCCACAGGAAATATGTGCCTTAGACTGTTATTATAATTAAGAAATAACCAAGCAATAATCAGTGGAAGCAAGCTTATAATATAGATGATTGTTTTAAAGTCTGAATATTATCAAACTCAGGTTAAAAGAAAGTGGATCCTAAGTGAACACAAGCAACATCTAGGCGTAATGGAAACGCGCCTAACTTATTCATGCAAGGTCACTAGTTCGAGTACTATGCTGGTCGGTTCAAACACAATTTTTGTTTTTCTTTTTATTTTCTTCTGTATGTCTGAAATCTGATACCTACCTATAATTGTACATATATATTTGATTTTTTCCTATATCCTAACATACAAAACAATTCTTCTTGCATAACTATTTTTAAAACCCATTCTTTCAACTGTTTTAAGAATTTATATCTATATTTTTGCCTAATATCAACATGTACACAGATATACATGTACATGTTAGTGTCTTTGTTCATTTTCCAGAAAACTGAGCTCAAATGTTCCCTTGCTTCATTGATCTGAAGTGAAACATTTGGCCTGACCTATGCCCTAACCATATGGTTACTCTGGCCATTCTTTTGTTTGCATTTTTACAACCCAGATTATATACAAAACATTGTTACCTTTCCTTTTCAAAAGCATGTGTATATATTTGTATGAATCAGGGACCTTGTGATCAGATATATATATCATTCTTCCTAACCATACTTCTCTTTCAAAAATACATCTTCAGGGTATAAACACTTTTTCTTGCATTTGGACTTATGTCAATATCATAAATTGAAGATATAACGGTTTAATTCTTTTCTGGGTTTTCCCAATATTATTTTTCTGTGTATCTATATTCTTTTTGATTGAACTCAGGATTAACTGAAATCATCATAAAATGATTATACTTATAAAATCCAGGTTTTTCCTCTAAATCAAAACAACTTTAGCAAATAGGTTTTCAAATCAGTTTAACATCAATATCCTTAGTACATACCAAATCAGAAATAACCAGAAACAACATAGCACATGTCTCTTACAAGTTCTTCCTACTTAATACATTTAGATAGCCATATTAATCAGGGAATACATGCTTGAATTAACACATTTTAGCTTTTATTTCTAATTATCTTAGCATCCTCTATTCCATATCTTTTTAATCTTGCTTACTTAGCTCCATCACAACCTGCAAAAGCATTAGTGGCTGCCCCATTATGAATGAGACACCCCCATGTGCCATGAGCAATAAGGGTCAGATCTATGATCTGGTGTGAGCATTCCTAACATATCCATGATATTAAGCTAAGAATACAGCATAAATATACTTTGCATACTTGACAGGTATTATCATGTACAATACATAAGAGCAAACATATGCAATAAAACAACTTTTATCTGGAACTACTAAGGTTGCCATTTTCTTCTTCTTATAAATTCCTGGCCTCATCTGCTATAAGGAATCAAAGGGACACATTGCCATGAACTAATTAACATTATGGCACAAAGATCTCAGGACTTAAACAAGCCATGTGCCAACTTGTCTACTTCAAATAGGACAAGCATTCCAGCAGCCTTCTTGGCACAAAATCCTTAGTTATATTACTAAGTGTATTTATGTTCATTCTATCAATGATAGCTAGGTGTACATACCACCTGTACTCATGAAGCATACTAGTTACCTTGCAGACATAATATTGCAAGTAAGTTAAAGGTACTTTCTAGAGGTATAACACCCCAGTCATTCCATCTCACATTATTTAGCATATAAACACCCTATTCAAGCATATACCAGAATGTTTGCAACTGAGAATAAATGCATGGCTCTATTGGGTTTATTTTGATTTTGCAAGCAACTATATTTAGCCAGATTTTTAATCTTGTTTAAACATAGTTTTTAGGCTTGTAAATTTCTGTTTAGTTTAGGGTTCAGCACTTATAGAGAAAGACTCCATTGCACCCTTAACCAATTATTTCAAGCCTCAGCACCATACCAATGTATATGCAGCTCATAGTTTTCTTTTTCATTCTTTGTCTTAAGCCATGATTCAGACTAGTTACAAATACTCTATTATATATTCTTTAAGGTTTTGGTATAATCATACAGAGATGAAAACAGAACAACAAAGTTACACATCCATCATAGCAAATCATATATCATCAAGCATCCATGTAACCATCAGTAGCCAACATAGTTTGTAAATCAAAACATGCAAAATATAGCATATAAAAGCTTGGCTGCCTAATCCCAGGTCTTAATGCCATGTATATGAGTGAGGATACTCACCTAAATGCTTACACAAGCTTAAACCAGAAAACCCCTCAAATCTTTAGCCTTATCTTCCTCTTCTTCCTTAGGTTAATTAATTAGTGAGAGAGCAGTTTTCTGATTGGGCTCTTGGTTTAAATAAGGGTTCTGTCTAGGGTTTTGGGTGATGCAAAATCCCTATTTTAGCCCAGACCAGAATCATGCATTTGGCATTGCATATTCCCTCCCTCCTAACCCTTAATGTCCCGGCCAATATTTTAAAACAAGACTAAATTGTGCCTATTTTCCTTTCTTTTCAGAAAGTGATAATCTTTAAGTATTTTTATTATACTTACCTCAAACATGATAATGGTGTGACTTTCTATTTTCTGCCTATGTACATTTTCTTTCTTGCACTTTGGTTCTTACTGTTTTAGTGCTTCCTTTATTTATTTTCTGCTCAAATAATATCTGGATATATATATTTATATATACATTTATACAACTATGGGTGTTAATTTAACTTTAACCATTTATTTGCAGAAAACATGTGCATACTTATGTGCATTTCTACACCTATTTAAAATTTCACTTATTCATTATAAATCAATGTTTTCTTCTGCCTTAATTTTCAGACAAGTCTTACATAGGCATATATATAGATATATATATATATATACACACACATCCTCAGGAATTTTTAATACTCATGTCTAGGTCTATATTTTCTTTATTTAAAACATTTTATCTAAATGTTTTCCTTCCTTGTTTTATTATTCAGGAATTCTGGATTTTCCCTTAGTGCCATAACTAGTGTGCACGTGCACACATGCACACAACCTTGCACCACTGAAAATCCCACCTATATAATAATTCTGATTTTTCCCCCAAAATTTTAATCATTTATTTAAAAGAATTTTCCTCAAAATCTTGGGGTATTACAATCACCCCTTCTTTTAGGAATTGTGCCCTCACAATTTGCAACATATTCTTTGAGTACTCCTACTTTCTTAGGAAAATTATTCAAATATGCATGAGCAATTCATATAGTCACTGTCTATCATACATATCAAACTTTCTTAGTAATCTAAGAATTTACCTTTCAAATTTGCAAAGAGCCTAGGGTAATCCATCCTGATTTTATCCTCTAGCTCCCAAGTACAATCACTAGGATCTATACTCCATTGAATTTTTACAAGCTTCAATGTCTTGTTTCTTAATTTCTTTTCTTCCCTTGCCACAATTCCCACTGGCTCTTTTTCATAGATTAGATCTGGATTAATCTGAACTTCAGTAGGCTTTTCTAAGATTTCCTCCTTGTCATGTACCCATCTCCTTAGTTGTGACACATGAAACACATTGTGCATTGCACTCATCTTCTCTGGAAGCTCTAGCTTATAGGCTAGTGAGCCTATCCTCTCCAAAATCTTGTATGGTCCAACATATCTGGGTCTGAGTTTCCCTTGCTTGCCAAATCTCAAGACTTTCTTCATTGGTGAAACCTTAATGAAGACATAATCACCTACTTTGAATTCCACTGACTTCCTCTTTGCATCAGCATACTTCTTTTGCCTATCTTGAGCTACTGCCATCCTCTTTCTCACCAGTCCTATTTTCTCTGTGATGTCCTTGACATATTCTGGCCCTAGGATAGCTTTCTCTCCTGCCTCAGCCCAACACATAGGTGATAGACATGGCTTCCCATATAGGGCTTCAAAGGGTGCCATTCCAATTGTGCTCTGGTGGCTATTATTGTATGTGAACTCAGCCAAATGGAGGTGGTCCTCCCAATTTCCTCCAAAGTCTAACACACATGCTCTAAGCAAATCCTCTAAAATCTTGTTTACCACTTCTGTTTGCCCATCTGATTGGGGGTGATAAGCAGTGCTTAGGCACAATTCACTCCCCATAGCTTCTTGGAAGCTCTTCCAGAATCTTGAAGTGAAGATTGTATCCCTATCACTCACTATAGTTTTAGGAACACCATGCAGTTTTACCACTTCTCTCATAAAAATTTGGGCTAACCTAGGTGCATTTCTGTCTGCTTTCACTGGTATAAAATGGGCTACTTTAGTCAGCCTATCTACAATCACCCAAATACTTGTATTTCCCCTCTTGGATCTAGGAAGACCATCTATGAAATCCATAGATATGTCTTCCCACTTCCACTGTGGTATGCTAAGTGGCTGCAATAACCCTGAAGGTCTTTGGGTCTCAGCTTTTATTTGTTGACAAACCATGCACTTAGCAACATATCTGGCTACATCAGACTTCATTCCCTTCCACCAATAGTCCCTTTTTAAGTTTTGGTACATTTTGGTGCTGCCTGGATGTATGGAATATTTGCTCCTATGGTACTCATTAAGGATTTCTTCTTTCAATTCTATGATGTTTGGAACACATATCCTTCCCTTGTACCTTAAGTATCCTTTTACATCTATGTGATAATCCTTCACTTCCTCCTTCTTTAATAGGAGAGACCTCTTTTCTGTTAAGTCTTGATCTTCTTCTTGCATTTTTGCCACCTTCAAGGCCAAATTTGATTGTAAAGTAATTAAACTTAACCTTCCTTTACTCTTTTCTTCCTCAATTATCTCCATACTTATCCCACTGTTCTCATCTATTTCCAAATCAGTGAGCATGGTCAAATCTCTAAACTCCTCCATCATCAACATGGCCATTTTTGCATGCTGCCTACTCAATGCATCTGCCACTTTATTAGCCTTGCCTGGTGTATAAAGTATATCTAAGTCATAAGCAGCAAGAAATTCAACCCATCTGTGTTGTCTCATATTTAAATTTTTTTGTGAAAAGAGATACTTTAAGGCCTTGTGATCAGTGTATAAAATGAACTTTGCACCCAATAAATAATGCCTCCAGAGCTTTAAGGCATATACTACTGCTGCCAACTCAAGATCATGAGTTGCATATCTAGTTTCATGGGGTTTTAGTTGTCTAGATGCATAGGCTATGACCTGATCTTGCTGCATCAACACAGCCCCTAGCCCTGACCCACATGCATCTGTATATACAACCAATCCCTCATTGCCTTCTGGTACTCTCAACACTGGTGATTTTACCAAAGCCTCCTTGATCTGGGTGAAAGCTTGTTCACACTTATCAGTCCATATAAACTTTTGGTTCTTCCTAGTCAGGTTAGTGAGTGGCATTGCTATTTTAGAAAATCCTTGTATGAACCTCCTATAGTATCCTGCCATCCCCATGAATGACCTAACTTCACTAACATTGTTAGGCTTCTTCCATGCTTGGATTGCTACTATCTTATTGGGGTTTACAGAAATTCCTCTAGCAGAGACAACATGTCCAAGAAAGTGTACTTCTTCTTGCCAGAACACACACTTAGAGAACTTGGCTTTCAAATCTTTTTCTCTTAATCTAGATAAGACCAAATGTAAGTGGTTCTCATGTTCCTCTATTGTTTTAGAGTAGATTAGAATATCATCTATAAAAATCAGAACAAACTTGTCTAAGTAATCTCTGAATATCCTATTCATTAGGTCTACAAAGTAAGAAGGGGCATTTGTTAGCCCAAATGGCATAACCAGAAACTCATACAATCCATATCTTGTGTTGAATGCTGTATATTTAACACTGGATTCCTCAACCTTCATCTGATGAAACCCAGATGCCAAGTCTAGCCTAGAAAACACTTTAGCTCCACTGAGTTGATCAAAGAGATCATCTATCCTGGGTAATGGGTATTTGTTTTTGATGGTTACTTTGTTTAATTCTCTGTAATCTATACACATTCTTAAAGTACCATCATGCTTTTTAACAAATACTACAGGAGCACCCCAGCATGAATTACTTGGCCTTATAAACCCCTTGGCTTCTAATTCTTCCAGCTGGTTCTTTAGCTCCTTTAATTCACTTGGCCCCATCCTTGTAGGCTTTTTGATAACTGGGCTAGCCCCAGGCATAAGGTTAATCTAGAATTCAACAGGTCTATGGTGTGAGACACCTTTTACTTCCCCAAATACATCCAAGTATTCTTTAACTATGGGGATTTCATTAATAGCTATTTCCTTGGGATTATTTTCTAATTCAATTAAATGATTTGGACTGTTTTCTTTGATAGGTTCACATAGAATTGTAACCCTTCGGCCTTTAGAATTTTGTAGTGAAATGGTGGATGCATCTATGTCAATTATGGCTTTGAATTGTCTTAGCCAATCTGCCCCTAATATAACTCCTATATTTGGGAAATTTAGAACATATAAATTGGAAACAAATGTGTTTCCTCCTATGTTCAAATTCACATCCACACAAATCATATCTAATACACTAGAACTTCCTAAAGGGCTTTGTATTAACAGAGGTATTTCAGCCAAATTGCAGTTCATTTTCAACCTTTTAACTATTTCATGGGAAATGAGTGAGTGGGTTGCCCCGGTATCATATATTACAGCTAAAGGTATGGTACAAATAAATAGTGTACCTTCCACTTGACCATGGTTTTCAGCATTAGCCTCAATTATGGCCTTGCCCCTACCTTCCAGGTTTGCCACTTTCCCTTGTTGCTTGTATTCTGGGCAATTTCTTTTCATATGCCCTTCCTTCCCACATAGATAGCATTTGAAAGCTCCCCCTTTAAGCTCTGGGCATCTTGGCTTAATATGGCCTTCTTTCCCACAATGGTTGCAAACTATTTTTCTTTTGGCTTCATTGGGCTTTGCATCTACTGCCTTCTTACCATCTGCCTCTCCTTTCTTCTTATCATAAGGATGGTACTTCCCTTTGTTCTTCTTGTTACTATTGTTTTTGAAGTTCCTGAACTTATCTCTTTCCTTGTCATGCTGCTCAATCTTCAGAGCCAAATCTATCACTTGATCAAAAGTTCTGTCAGCATAAGGTAGTATAGCCCTGCTAAGCCCTGGGTTCAATCCCTTGATGTATCTATCATTTTTGGATGCTTCATCAGCCACTAACATTGCCCCATAGGTTGACAATCCCTCAAACTTCTGGGTGTATTCTGTGACATTCATAGTTCCCTGTCTAAGCTTGATGAACTCCTCAAGTAAAGTGGTTTTTGCTGAGGCTGGAACAAACCTTGCCTCTAACATCTCCTTAAATTGATTCCAATTAATATCATTTTCATTCCGGCCAGCTATGATCACCTCCCACCAACTTAAAGCTGCTCCTTTTAATTGCCTTGAGGCCACTTGCCTCTTCCTTTGGTCATCTAGTTGCATATCAGTGAAGATCCTCTCCAATGTCCTCAGCCATGCTTGAATCTCCATTACACTTTCAGTTCCTTCAAAGCTCTTGCCTCCCAAGTTGGTATAAGTCTTCACTAACTTGGAGAGCTCCTCATGTGGGTTCTCAGGTCTGTGCCCAATTCCATCTCTCAAGACTCTCACAAATTCCTGCATGTCAAGCATTTGTGGTGTGCTAGATCCTCCTTGATGATGAGACCCTCTTCCTACCATATTTCTAAATGTATATGTATTTCATCTTATTAGTTTATAACACTTAGCTTTAATTTTAAATTGATTGTATCTTTCCTATTTAATCATTGTGTATGTCACATGCACACACATACATACATTCAGGGAATACTTATAAACAGTCAAATATACAAACAAACCTAGTATAAACATAAGCATACAAACATTTGCTATGTTAATTAAAACATAGCTCTGATACCAAATGAAATGACCCTCCTATTTACAACACTAATTTTATTAGTGATTTTTTTTAGAGATGATATATAGATGTATCATCTATTACAAATATATTTCCCAGGGTCATTTTCTTTTTCTAATAAACAAAAATATCCAGGATCTTTCACAATATAGAAATATTGTTTTAATTCTAAATCATTTTTAACATACATATATGAAGATATCTATGTTATATTCTACTTGAATCAGAGCATGATAATAGGTAGAAATCCTTTTTTTTTTTAAATTTATAAAAATGTGATAAATTCCCTTTTAAATTAACTTATTGTATCCTGATTTTTGACTATGGTGTCCACAGGAAATATGTGCCTTAGACTGTTATTATAATTAAGAAATAACCAAGCAATAATCAGTGGAAGCAAGCTTATAATATAGATGATTGTTTTAAAGTCTGAATATTATCAAACTCAGGTTAAAAGAAAGTGGATCCTAAGTGAACACAAGCAACATCTAGGCGTAATGGAAACGCGCCTAACTTATTCATGCAAGGTCACTAGTTCGAGTACTATGCTGGTCGGTTCAAACACAATTTTTGTTTTACTTTTTATTTTCTTCTGTATGTCTGAAATCTGATACCTACCTATAATTGTACATATATATTTGATTTTTGCCTATATCCTAACATACAAAACAATTCTTCTTGCATAACTATTTTTAAAACCCATTCTTTCAACTGTTTTAAGAATTTATATCTATATTTTTGCCTAATATCAACATGTACACAGATATACATGTACATGTTAGTGTCTTTGTTCATTTTCCAGAAAACTGAGCTCAAATGTTCCCTTGCTTCATTGATCTGAAGTGAAACATTTGGCCTGACCTATGGCCTAACCATATGGTTACTCTGGCCATTCTTTTGTTTGCATTTTTACAACCCAGATTATATACAAAACATTGTTACCTTTCCTTTTCAAAAGCATGTGTATATATTTGTATGAATCAGGGACCTTGTGATCAGATATATATATCATTCTTCCTAACCATACTTCTCTTTCAAAAATACATCTTCAGGGTATAAACACTTTTTCTTGCATTTGGACTTATGTCAATATCATAAATTGAAGATATAACAGTTTAATTCTTTTCTGGGTTTTCCCAATATTATTTTTCTGTGTATCTATATTCTTTTTGATTGAACTCAGGATTAACTGAAATCATCATAAAATGATTATACTTATAAAATCCAGGTTTTTCCTCTAAATCAAAACAACTTTAGCAAATAGGTTTTCAAATCAGTTTAACATCAATATCCTTAGTACATACCAAATCAGAAATAACCAGAAACAACATAGCACATGTCTCTTACAAGTTCTTCCTACTTAATACATTTAGATAGCCATATTAATCAGGGAATACATGCTTGAATTAACACATTTTAGCTTTTATTTCTAATTATCTTAGCATCCTCTATTCCATATCTTTTTAATCTTGCTTACTTAGCTCCATCACAACCTGCAAAAGCATTAGTGGCTGCCCCATTATGAATGAGACACCCCCATGTGCCATGAGCAATAAGGGTCAGATCTATGATCTGGTGTGAGCATTCCTAACATATCCATGATATTAAGCTAAGAATACAGCATAAATATACTTTGCATACTTGACAGGTATTATCATGTACAATACATAAGAGCAAACATATGCAATAAAACAACTTTTATCTGGAACTACTAAGGTTGCCATTTTCTTCTTCTTATAAATTCCTGGCCTCATCTGCTATAAGGAATCAAAGGGACACATTGCCATGAACTAATTAACATTATGGCACAAAGATCTCAGGACTTAAACAAGCCATGTGCCAACTTGTCTACTTCAAATAGGACAAGCATTCCAGCAGCCTTCTTGGCACAAAATCCTTAGTTATATTACTAAGTGTATTTATGTTCATTCTATCAATGATAGCTAGGTGTACATACCACCTGTACTCATGAAGCATACTAGTTACCTTGCAGACATAATATTGCAAGTAAGTTAAAGGTACTTTCTAGAGGTATAACACCCCAGTCATTCCATCTCACATTATTTAGCATATAAACACCCTATTCAAGCATATACCAGAATGTTTGCAACTGAGAATAAATGCATGGCTCTATTGGGTTTATTTTGATTTTGCAAGCAACTATATTTAGCCAGATTTTTAATCTTGTTTAAACATAGTTTTTAGGCTTGTAAATTTCTGTTTAGTTTAGGGTTCAGCACTTATAGAGAAAGACTCCATTGCACCCTTAACCAATTATTTCAAGCCTCAGCACCATACCAATGTATATGCAGCTCATAGTTTTCTTTTTCATTCTTTGTCTTAAGCCATGATTCAGACTAGTTACAAATACTCTATTATATATTCTTTAAGGTTTTGGTATAATCATACAGAGATGAAAACAGAACAACAAAGTTACACATCCATCATAGCAAATCATATATCATCAAGCATCCATGTAACCATCAGTAGCCAACATAGTTTGTAAATCAAAACATGCAAAATATAGCATATAAAAGCTTGGCTGCCTAATCCCAGGTCTTAATGCCATGTATATGAGTGAGGATACTCACCTAAATGCTTACACAAGCTTAAACCAGAAAACCCCTCAAATCTTTAGCCTTATCTTCCTCTTCTTCCTTAGGTTAATTAATTAGTGAGAGAGCAGTTTTCTGATTGGGCTCTTGGTTTAAATAAGGGTTCTGTCTAGGGTTTTGGGTGATGCAAAATCCCTATTTTAGCCCAGACCAGAATCATGCATTTGGCATTGCATATTCCCTCCCTCCTAACCCTTAATGTCCCGGCCAATATTTTAAAACAAGACTAAATTGTGCCTATTTTCCTTTCTTTTCAGAAAGTGATAATCTTTAAGTATTTTTATTATACTTACCTCAAACATGATAATGGTGTGACTTTCTATTTTCTGCCTATGTACATTTTCTTTCTTGCACTTTGGTTCTTACTGTTTTAGTGCTTCCTTTATTTATTTTCTGCTCAAATAATATCTGGATATATATATTTATATATACATTTATACAACTATGGGTGTTAATTTAACTTTAACCATTTATTTGCAGAAAACATGTGCATACTTATGTGCATTTCTACACCTATTTAAAATTTCACTTATTCATTATAAATCAATGTTTTCTTCTGCCTTAATTTTCAGACAAGTCTTACATAGGCATATATATAGATATATATATATATATACACACACATCCTCAGGAATTTTTAATACTCATGTCTAGGTCTATATTTTCTTTATTTAAAACATTTTATCTAAATGTTTTCCTTCCTTGTTTTATTATTCAGGAATTCTGGATTTTCCCTTAGTGCCATAACTAGTGTGCACGTGCACACATGCACACAACCTTGCACCACTGAAAATCCCACCTATATAATAATTCTGATTTTTCCCCCAGATTTTTAATCATTTATTTAAAAGAATTTTCCTCAAAATCTTGGGGTATTACAATCTCTAGAACACACACTGAAACCTCGAGCCACAACTCCGCGTTGATTCAACCTCTCACGAGCTTCAGCAGCCTTCCATCTTCCTCGACCTTCAGAAATTCTAAAGCACTCTACATCTCTAGATCTCCAGAAGCCCTTGTTCTTCAACAGCCACTCAAAAATAAGACAAGTATGATTGGAATTGGATTTGAGTGGTTAAATTTGAATTTAATGTTTATTTTGTAATCTATAGAAAATTGTAGGTCGTTTTCACCGTATAGTGGAAATATTAGTTTACTATCTTTAAAATAAAATAAAAATCATTAGTTTAATTTAGACTGGATAGGAATGGACATCAACAAGTATCTATATATTTATTTAAAGCGTATTTCTTCTTAGTGTAGGAGTAACAAGTATCTGCCAAAATTGATAAAATTTTCCTTTGGTAGAGGATTTTTAGATCCAAATTCATTTTTAATCATCATCCATGTGCACAAAATTCCATCATATTTTGTATAATTTTTTAAGTATGTCTGTATTTTCTAAATTACCTATTCTTTAGCCGTCCATTACTCTTCACATCAAGTTGCCTAAGCAAATTTAACAATACATATTCCAAACTTTTGCTTTTGACGTAAATCAACAGTACGAGCCCCTAAATAATTGTTAAGTTGTTACTGCATGTTTATGAACACTTCACTTGATTAAGGATATAGATAGATAATTAACTAATTATAAACCAATACTGATTGATTGAAAACTATTGTCTTGCATCTTTCATGCTTCTTAATTTTTGATCAAATCCGGACTTTGAGTTCTAACTGGCACAAAAATTATATAAATATCAGACTAGTCCATTATATATACTACATGAATAGTTTTGGATCAAGACAAGAGATGTAGCAAATTGCCTCAGTTCAAAACTGGGGCCTCTGCTTGCCTCAAATAAACATGTTCTGGTATCTTTTAAATAATCATAATTAAAGTAATCAATTAGTGAAATAAAATCATGAGGTATAAAAGTATAATTGTAATGGCATTAGTGTGTAAATGTCGAAGTGACATTTTAATGCCAATAATACATATAGGAAGTTACAGTCATTTAATTAATCAAATCATAACAATTTTCTAAACCACTTCTACAGTGATAATTTGGATTTAGAGTTTATATCGATTTAGAATATCAAACCAATAACTTTATTTCAATCATCATCAATGTGGGTTTGGTTTATGTATTTATTTTCTCCCTTCATTGGTAAATTGATTTTAATTAAAATCAATTTATCAAGCATTGGGTCATTGGCATTAACAATCTTCATTGTAGAATTAAGCAAGCATTGGGCCATTGTCTTCTTCTCGAATTAATAATTAATAATCTTCATTGTAGAATTTGTTCCCTATGTTTGGTTGTTATGGCTACTACTGGTAGAGCCAATGCTTATTTGAAATACATATAATGAGATTTACCTGCTAAAAATGATAAGCAGTTCTATATTTGACAGCTAACAACAAGAGTTCTAGTTCCTTCTAAATTTTGATAAGAAACATCAAAAAATAATGAGATGAAATAGAATAGTATTGCAAGCGTCTATGTCAAATTAACTTGAACTTGAACTTCCTGTATTTGATGCTAAATAAATCCATATTTGCTCTCTTCTACCACTTTCTAATTGCATTTTTTCCTTATAGGCATATTGGACTCCTGAAGAAGACGGGCTTGGACTTTCCATGGTTTATTTGCTCTTTTAGCAAGCTCTTTTTATTAGAATATATGTTGCTAACGTTTTTGCTTAAAACATTGCTCATGGAATATTGTATATGACTAAATTTTTTGGTGTATGAAATTAATGTTGCTTTGATTATGTTTAATCTTCATAACTGCTTATATTATCAGATTATATCTATTGGTGTTTTTTGAATTAAGCATTTTGATTTTGAATACATTTTTCATTGCTATTATAACTGTTCTAAAACTGTTGCAGTAGTTGTTAAATGTAGGAAAAACATTAATACAACGCAACATTATGAAATTGCTGCAAAATGTTGAAGAGAAACAAGCCGCATTAAAATGGAAAGTCTGCAACTATTGAAATATAGTGGCATATATACCGTTGCAATAAAAAACCATAATATAATATGTTGCAATAATTCCTTTTGTAGTGTTTCGAAAATGTCGTTATAGGACTGGTCCTATTGAAGCTTAGAGTTAGTCTACATTCTATAAAACGCTGCTAAATGGGTTGGCAACGTTTCAGAAACGCTGCACAAATAATTTACAGCAGCGTTTTATAAAAGCTTTAGTATCCCTTTTTAGCAACATTTCTGAAAACACTGCGGTATCTCCAGACTCCATTGCAGCATGATCTTAGGCAGCGTTCTTCGAAATGTTGTGAATTAGTACATCAGCATTTTTAAAACGCTGCAAAAGGTATTTTTTGTTGTAGTAAAGTATACTTTATACTTACCATCATATTATAAATCATGTTATATTGTTACCATTCACAACCACAAGTGTCACCTAGACTCTTATTTAGTGATAATTTTCTAGATACCTTTAACTATATTTAGTGATTACCACACAAGGTTTATTTATCAATAATTTATCTCGAACAACGTCACATCCACCATGTGGTTAACCTAACCAGATCTACCTTAAACCTCCCAGGAGATTGAATGTAAGAACCTTAAATACATTCTAACAAGCATTCTTATTGATCGTCAATAGTCTCTCTTGGTCCTAGAAACACTTTCGCTTCACATTACCGATTCATTCATTTGGTTAAATTGTAACTTGTCTAATTTACATTTATTCTTTCTTTTACTTTGTTGATCTCTTTAGAAGAATTCATTTTATGTTATTCCATTATTATTATTAGGCCAAAATATGGTCCTAACTTAAATGCTTAATAACAAGAAGTCTAATGATGCTTGAGCAAGATGTTCCTCTCTTGGTTAACATTACTATGATTAAGTTTAATTAGTCCGTTATGCAAATAGTCAATTGTTTACATTCCAAATTGCAAAGTCAAGCTTTGAATTAGACCTAAAACCATTATTCCTCAAATCAAGATTTTTAGTAAATTCTTTGACTATGGATAAAAAATGAGGAAGAAGGGAAATTCAGAATTTTCCCCTATTTAGTATAGGGTACATGCATATTTATAGAAAAACTACACCTTTAGATCTTTGACATGCGGCAACCACTAAACTTGGACGGTCAAGATATTGTTGATGTGGTGCACTTCTAAAGTGGCATGTGGCATGACTTGCTCTTTACTTTTCTTAAGCTTATCTAGCATGGCTGGGCCAATTAGGTTGGACCAATTGGGGGCTGCCATGTAGTTAGCTTATTGGGAGAAGCTTTAGATATTCGATACCATCATTTTTTCCCCTCAATAGCTTATTTCATGGATCACGATAGCTCTATATTTTTTTCTTTCAATAGATTTATACTTAATTTATGAAAGCTCCTTTGATTTTCGATAGTTTTACTATTGTCCTTCGGTGGCTTTATATTGGACCCACGATAGCTTCTTTATCTTGAATTTCGATAGTTGCTTACTTGATCTACGATGGCTTCCTTATCTTGTCCTTTCATCATTTCATGCTTGATCTACGATAGCTTTCTTATATTTACCTTTAATTGTTGTATGTTTGACTTATGATAGCTTCCTTATCTGGAGCTTCAATAGCCTTATGCTTGACTTATAATAGCATCTTTATTCTCGTCTTACGTACTACATCATACTGTCCATTTTGCAACACCCTATCTAATGGGGAAACTTTTCCATGGTCTTAAGCCATGGCAATTTTACTATGGACTTGAGCCGTGGTGAAATAAATTACCGTGGTTACGGGCCATTGCAATTTTGCAACGGCTTCAGACCAATGCAAAGTTTTCTTGATTTCTTTAACCCTCCTAATGTACGGTATACACCTCAATATGCTAACACTTTTCAAAAAAGAATGGCCCCATTCCAAAATTTGCCCGCGCACCCTTGCTAATTAATTTCCGCCCGAAGCATGAATCCTGCATCCTAGCTCATTAATTTCCTTCTGAATCCGCATCAATTACGTTGCTCCTTGAATCGCTCTGATCTGAATGTGAATTGCTCTCGGTGTTCTCACTCAAATAGCGTGAATCGAGGTTCTCACTCAATTCGGTGTTCTCAGTTTCGAGGTATTCTACTATAATACAGACAAAAATAGTTATGGTTGATTTGTTAGCTTTTTTTGGTTTTTATGTAATCCATAATTGATGTTTAGTGAAATAATTAATTAGTATATTATGTTCGAGTTACCACATTCTTTGATATATAGTTAGTTCTTCTTTTTATAAAATTCAAACATTTCATTTTATGATTTTTAGTTTAATTAATGTTAATAAGAAAACTTGTCAACACCCTAAAGCAAAGTTCAAAGTGTAAGTGATCCCTTTGAAATTACCTTTCGAACAGATTAAGACAGTTTAAACCTTTCGAATCCCTTTATCCAAACAATTTAGGTGATTTAGATCTCCATTAAGTTCACCTTTTGAAAAGGTTGCGGCAATTGAAACTCCTTTTAAACAACCTTTCGTAACAGTCGAGACACCTGATCTCTTTTGAAAATACATTTTGATCTAGTTGAATTGACTTAGGATCCTATCACAATCTCCTTTCGAAGTGTTCAAGGTGATTTGAAGTTAGGACCTAATGATCTAAGAGTTTTAGCTGAATAAATGGGTTTCAACTCCTTCGAAAGGTAGCCTTTCGATCAACATTGATACAAGCAATCCATAACCAAAATCACATAAAAGCATTGGATCAACTAATACGTCCAGAAATGCCATATACTTGCTTGGAAAATATTTTTTTCTTGATTACAAGAAGCTTAAGTAATACAAAGAAGAAAAATCCCCAATTTTATTTCATAATTAGGGTTTACAAATTCAAGAAACACGATAAGAAAACATACAATTTCCGACGGCTAGCAGTCATCGAAAGCCGTCGGAAACTGCTGCAAAATGTCGTTACAAGTTATCTTGTCGCCGCACACTTTTTCGACGGCTTCCAACAACATCCGTCGTAAACTTTTCGACATCTACCAATAGACGACTTGACGAATCTAGACGATTGTCGAAGACATGTGCACGTTCAGGAGGGAGCTAAAATACTACCACTAGCCATCGGAAATTTTCGACCTAAAGGCCGTCGCCGGCCGTTGCTAGCTGTCGGAAGCTGTCGGAATTGCTAAAGCCATTTTTATAGTTTTCTACTGCGTTCTAGCCTGATATACAATCCAGAAACATAATATAGTCTCACACAAGCACATATCCAATTTAGATATCCAATATAATATCAAATCATACGAATATACTCAAATCACAAAAAGAAAATTAAACCAAGCATAATTCGCATAAAATCAAACCAACCAACACTTCGTTAAGATAATTTACATACATGTCATTGTACAAAATATACACCGTGGAACACCAACTCCCCACCATCAACTCACTAATGTCAAAACACTACAACAAAAATACTCTATTACAACACCCTTTTTACAACGGGCATTGGCTGCCCGTTGTAATAGTAGGCTATTACAACGGTCCATTTAGACCCGTTGTAATAGATGTCATATACAATGTCTTTTTTACAATGGGCAATGATTGTCCGTTGTAATAGAATGCTATTACAACGGTCATTTCATGCCCGTTGTAATAGTGGTGCCAATTTTACAACGGGCTAAAAATGCCCGTTGTAATAGGTGCCAATTTTACAACGGGCTAAATATGCCCGTTGTAATAGGTCAAAATTTTTAAGCCCGCCCTTTGTTCCCCAAAAATTTCACAGCACGCCTTTTTTTCCCCCGAAAAATAATTAACAAATTACTCCTTGCCTCTCACGCTCCCAAATCTGCCAAAAACCCTATTTCTTAAATCTACAAAGCCAAGACCGCTTCTGTAAGTTCCTCCGCTGCAAGCTCCTCTAGCTACAAGCTCTGTCGCTGCAAAATTAGATCTCAAATCGAAATCGAAATCAAACTCTCACAATTCAATATAAGTAATTGCGGCTTCAAGGGGATTGGGGGTGTGGAATGTTCGCGAGGCGAGTTTGGGGTTGTTCGAAGTAGGAGAGGCAGTTGAACTTGCTCGAGAGTGGGTGCTAGCGGTCTCCTATTCGAATCTCCGTTGTGTGACGACCCGACTTCCTATGCCCAGAAAGTCGCATCATTATGAAGAAAGAAAGGGATAGAAAAGAGAAAGAAGAGAAGAAAGAAAGAAACAACAACAACGATCTCACAGCGGAATGAATAAATTATATTAATAACATAAACTATTACATAGTATACAACAATTATCAGAGTTACACAGATATACATCACATACTAGACAGTTATAAACATCTGTCTAGTTATTACAACTCAATACAATACACACACTATCACAGATATCAACACAGCGGAATACTATATCTACGAACGCCGAAGCCTCCTGCTCCATTGCTCCTCCAGAATATTCATCAAAGCTAAACCTGAATCCCTTGGCTACTCGTAAAAATTTGAGTACCCAAGAGTTTATAAAACAGAAATAAACACTTGGGTCAGACATGGGTCTGGTGTGAGTAACAGGTTAAACTTGCTTAACTTCAAAACCTTTAGAAAGAAAAGGTATCACGTAAGACTCCCCACAAATAAACATGGGTAAGTTTTTACCTTACGCTAACCAAAACATTTGATAGGAATTCCAGTTATATTATAATAGGGTCTAGGGTTTCAAATAAATATGAAATAGCTGAAATTGTTACATTATTAAATTCCAGCATACTAGCCACAAAGTGGGTTATACAATCAAAACCGTAAGGGCACGTAGGAAGAATGGGTTTCCATACAATGGCAGGGCTACTGGGGTACCGCCCGTCACAGTACGTGGCCTAGATCACCGTACCGAGGAGTACGCCCGCTCCCCTGCAACACAAAGCCGGAACCATCCCTTACTGGATAATTCCGAACAAGATAACCCCGTAGTTGGCGCGACCAACCACACACTAAGCCGAATAAAAAGAAAAGGGACCTCTAGACAGGGATCTATCTTGCTCTCAGTGGGTGCTACCCACGAAGCCTTGCTGCACCTCCCCTGTTTTAGCCATTCCCGGTTGATGAGGCTTGAGGTTACGATTACCTTTAATCAGAACATATCACTTAGAATGCTCATCGTCCGCCTGACGATGTGCTGAAAGCATTCAATCCATACAAGTTCGTTCCGGGTTCGAACGAAACCGAAGGCATTATTTCGTTACACTCATTTTGGAATCACCCTCAGAGTTAACGACAATAACCCTTGCACTCTGAAACTTCATCTTCACTTGAGATTCACGACCTATCGTTAATTTGGATCGATGTGGTATTCGGGTCTCCAAACCTGGAATCCCGGTATACGGAAACCCGATCCCGGTCTCATCGAAATCCAAAACGTATCTTTTAAGGATCAAGTTGTTTTAAGGTTAAAACAATTCAATTCTTATCTATATACACAAAGATAGATAATTCAAAAGATAATCTACATTATCATCCCAAACAGATAATTCACATTATCATTATAATTCAACCCAACATCCATATCATATATCAATCATATCTCATCAGAGATATCAAACAATGAAATACATTCAATCTCATTCATCCATCCTTAAGCAATGATTTATATCATCTAATTAATTTAAAGTGAATTAAACTAATTACTTCATTCTATAAATCCTGCTTACTTAATTATTAATTAAACCAATTAATTAATCATTACTCTAAGTATCCATCTTAATTAATCATTCCTGATTAATAATCCTTTAATTACTTTTAGTAATTAATTCTTAATTAATTTCACAAATTAATTAACTTAAACCATTACAGTAATTAATCTTTAATTATATCATTAATTAATTAACTATATTTAATTACATTAATCCTTAATTAATTACAATTAATTAATTACTTTAATCACTTATTATTTATTAATTAATCTTAATTAATCAATTCTTAATTACATCATTAATTATATTAATTAATGATCCTTAATTATTCTTAATTAATTATCTTATTTAAATTAATAATTAATTAGTCACATTTATTAATCACCTTTGATTAATCTCATTTAGTAATTAACTACTCTTAATTACTACACTTCATAAATTAATTACTCCTTAATTAATTATCCTTTAATTAATCCCCTGATTAATTATACAAAGTAATTAAACTAAAATTACTTTTATTATTAAAATCTTCTTTAGTTAATTACATCCACTAATTAACTTTAATTACTTTCCTAAGTAATTACACTTCACTAATTACATTTAAGTAATTACTTATCAATCACCAAGTGATTATCTTAATTTAATTAATAAATTAAACTTATCAAATTTATCTAATTAATTACCTTAAGTAATTAATTACTTTAATTACTTTCATTAAGTAATTATACTTAACCAATTCACAAATGATTATCATTAGTTAATTAATCTAATTGATTATCAAAATTAATCATATTAATTAATTATTTGATAATCCCTAATTAATGAACCCTCATTAATTATTAATCAATTCTTTAATTACTTTCCTTAAGTAATTAAGCTTTAATCAATTATTATTAATTACAAATTAATTCATTTCTAATTACTTAATTAATTGCTTAAATAAATCTTTAATCACTTGATTAATAAATTTCTAATCATTTATAAAAACTCTATACTTATTTAAATAAATGATCCTTAATTTCAAATTAATTAATTTATTAAATTATTCCTTAATTACCTTATTAATTTAATGAATCCTAAATCATTAAACCTTAATTACTTTCTAAATTAAAGTATTAACCTTTAACTACTTTAATTATTATTAATAAAGACTTTAAAACATTTTACTTAAAAATCTTACTTTTAATTCATTTTAAATTAAAGATTTAAAATGAATTACAATTTGACTTTAACCAATTTTAAATCCAATTTACACAATCTTTTAAATCCAAATGTTAAGAAATACTTAACATTTATAAAGGAAATTAAGATTTTTGAACAAATTCATTTATTCAAACCTTTTTAATTTATTCTTTAAACATTTAAAGATATTTAAACATAAAAAAAAATTATTTATTTCACAACTGGAATTCAAGTTTAAATGTGAATCCACACCTAAAGATTTTATTTTAAACTTTGTTTAAATCTCTGTTTTCAAATTTTAAATCAATTTTAAAATTTTAAAAACAAACAGGCTTTGAAACCTGTAACCACTCAATTACCCGGGACCAACAAAAATTCCCCCGAGTCAAAACCTTATTTCCCCGAGTCACTCACGCAATTCTTCGAGTCGAACAGAGACTTCATCTTCCCAAACTTCAATTTCTTCCAGTTGTACGAAACGTACATGTGCACGTGCACAAGCGAGTCGATCGCCTCCGACCATCGCTGTCATCGCCGGCATATCGTCTACGACCACCATTCACGACTCCGACCACCAGAACCTCGAACAAACACCTCAATCGAATTCGAGTTAATCGATTATCACCTGGAAACAGACCCAATCCTCGAAAATCCTTCGAACTCATCCCTCCGATCATCAGATCGTCTGAACTTCTGGCCACAACTTCGACAACGTTCCCGCTTCTATTTCTCCAAATCTGGTGGAGCTCGATCCACCAGAGGCGCCTTGATGATTGAAACTTCCGACCATTCGAAAACTAGGGCTACAGCCCATTCCGATCAATCCCCATCGCCATAGAGCTTTGACATCACTTCTGCTATTTTTCCCTACCTCACCCATCATCCAACTATTTCCAGTGAGAACCACGTCTCCGATAAACTACTAGATCATCAAAGATCACCCAGAATTCAAATTCTGGCCAAACTCAATCTGCTCCTACTATACCCCTCTAAAATTTGTGATTTCACTTTTAAAATTCATGTTTTAGGATAGGGTTTTAGATTATATGCCTGTCTTGATAAATTTAGATACTTAAATTTTCACCTATTTTAAACATGCACTGTAGTTTCTAGTTCCTAGAGACATTCCTGTTTATTTTAACTTAATTAAAATTTTAAAACTCTAATCTATGATAAAACAAGCAATTTATGTTTTTACTTAAACCATAATAGTAACTAAGTCAAAAGATACAGGATTTAAATCAAACTTTGAACTTGAAACTGGGGACAGAGCTAATAACAGATATGCACACCAACATATATATACATCCATATATACAGATAAGTCTACTTATATAAAATCACACATAACATATTTATTCCCATAACATGCAACCAGATAAAAATACTTAAGCTTTTAGAAAAGTGTTACTCACATGTTTGAAAGATGAAGAACAGAGCTTCTCCTCTGAAACAGTTTTGAAAAGCTTTTTGAATATCCTTTGATCTTTAAAACTTTTTAAACTTAGAATGCTTGCTAGAAAACTTGCATGCATGCTATGATTTTCAGATTTACTTGCTTTTGATTTCAGACAGAAGAAAATTTGCAGGCTTTGATTTAGTTGCATTTTGGTTTGAGTTTGATTTCTGGTTTGGAAGTATTGATTTCCAGTTTTGAAGAAATACAGGTTTGGTTCCAGATTGCAGAGAAATGATGAACTACTGGTTTGAAGATTCTTAGTTACAGGCTTTCATTTGATTTTTAAAATGAATTACAGATCTTTGATTTGAGATTGAGGAATTTAATTACTGATTTTGTTTGAGAAATTTTGTTTACAGGCTGAAAGTTTCTTTGCTTTTGAAAATGAAGATTTGCAAAAGAGATGAGAAGGAGGAAAACATCTTTTTATAAATATAAATGGTTTATTTAAAAATAAAAGAAAAATTAAAACAAAATGACACTTGTCTTTATATGTGTTAATTTGTTTACATTTGTTATAACAAGCTTTTATAGATTTACACATGTCCTTATGATAAATTTATATTTATTTTAAATGTAAATAAAAGCTTTTTCTTTATTTACTTAAATACTTTTCTATTTATAAATTTTTTTTTAAAAGAAAATAAAATCAATTGTATATGTATAAATAAAGGCTTATACATGTATTTTTAATCCAAATATTTTAAAACATTATCTCTTTTGAATTCCAAAATTAATTTACATTCAAATTCAAATTGACCCAATTTAAAGTCAATTTATAAAAACATATTCAATTTAAAATAACAATTAAAGTCTATTTATATTCATATATACAAAAACAATAAATTAATAATATTGTTTGAAAATAACACATTTGTCAATTTTAAATAATTTATAAAGAGATTATAAATTACTATTATTATTAAATGAATTAACATATCATATGTAAATTGTATTTTAAACTTATATATATATATTCACTTTTAAATCATATTTAATAAGAAAATAAAATAATCCTTATTATAAATCTTATTTAAAACCATATAGTTATTTTGTTTAAATAGCTTTGAAAAGCTTATATCAAATAAATCATAATTTCCCAACTATCAAAATATATATATTAGAAATAAAAAAAAAGATTTTATTTATTATTTAAATTACAAACCCAAGCTTATCTATCTACAATATATATACAATTATATATATATTATAAATAGAAATCATTTTATTAGTTTTTAAAAGATAAATTCATTAATTAAATATTTATTCAATTAGATTATTAAACCAATTCAAATATTTATTATCAAAAATTATCAATCAATTTAATTATTTAAACAGATTATTAAATTGATATTGCCCCAAATTTCCGGGATATCACATTCCTCCCCCCTTAAAATAATTTCGTCCTCGAAATTTAAAACAAAGGTAATTTAATAATCTATTTAAATCACAATCATATATTATCATCCATATGCTAATAACCATAGCAAACAATTCATCCAAACAAAATTCTGAATACAATCTCCTCGAGTTTCCCCAAGTATAAATATTCCGGGATACTCGCTCTACAAAATCCAAACAATCAACAATACTAAGCTATAGAGTTCTTACTCATCTAGATCTATAGAACTAAACAAGATATCAGACTACAGACGAGTCTGACTCAACAACCAAATCTTCCAGAACTGCTGGTTCCAAAACCAGAGATAGATCAAACACGTACTCCCTCAGAGATACGTAAAATACATTAAATTCCAATTATCCAAACTGACAATTCAACCTTGTATCAAAGTACTTATCCAAATTAGATCACAGAAAAGATCCAAAATAACTCGGAGCTAACTTCCCAGACTTACCCAATCTTATAGCTCCCTTTAATCAGAGAAAAACTTCCCAACAACGAAGTCTCCAACTTCGAATTTCAAATTCCTTCGTCTCTTATCCACAAAATCTTCAGACGATCTCGGCTTCCTACAAATCCTTTCTGATCAGCTCAACCTTCGCCGATGCTTCTAGAAACAAACTAGACCAAAAATAACCCGACAAAATGATCCTCTCAAAATCTACCCATAATCCAAAACACAAATCTACTCACAACATCAGAAGACCGAACTAACTTCTCCTATCTGGAAAAGACAAACAGATGCACTCGCCAAACTACTTCCGCTGCACCATTCTGATCTGGAGTAGAATGAAAATGCTGATGAAGAACACAAGCACAAACTGGACAACACATCCCAGAAAATCTCAGATAACTCAAGAGAATACTCAATCTATCGCAAGTCACTTTTGCAATCAACCCAGCCTAATTCCAAAGAAACTGTTCTCCCTTTAACCAATCAGAACAACTCATACTTAACTATCCAATCTATCGAAGAAATGGATCCACTCTACTGCTTCTGAACTCTACCTTCAGAAAAACTGCTCAGCCAGAAAACTTCCTGCCAATGCACAGAATACTCCGAGCTGCACTGCTGCCACAAATGCCAAAGACTTCCTTTTCCAAAGCTCTTCGAGAAACTCGAACCCAAACCAAATAGAAACACCATGCTGAACTCAACCATAACACCGAAGCAGACACATTTCATTAACTTGTTCCAAAGAAAACATCTTCGGGAACATCCATAGTCACTGCATCTCATCACACAGCTACTATTACCTGAGATACCATCACTCGCTTCTGTTCTCCGATAGATCCAACTCTACTCATCCAACTCCTAAGATGAACTCCGAACCTTAACAGGTTTCCTTCAGAGATTGTGAAATCCTTACACAACTGTAAAGTTCACTCGAGACGGTATTAGGTTTACAGTCTCGACAGATACTCTTCCAACCTCAACACTCAGACTCCTAATCCTAGATGATAAATTATTATCATCTCAACCAATCATTACAAATACCATATACATTTAAAATGATACTTTTTTATATAGAAATTATATCTGGGTAAAATTATTTCATCTACCTTTTTAAAACAATATTGTGTCCGTTGGCCTGGTCCAAGTGTTTAGAGATCCCTATCAATAACGTTAGCTACTCGTATTGACCAGAATCCATATACCACTCAACCGATCAATTAACACAATATAAAACCATTTTATATAACTAACAAATACGCGCTCTCATATATATATACTCAGACTCAACAGGTTGCTACAGATCCTATCTCTAATGAACAATCCTTCCAAACCTAGGTATTCACTCAACCTAGTGTTCTGATATTCACTTAACCAAAAGCTTAGGCATTCGCTCAACCTATGCTCTGATACCAAATGTGACAACCCGACTTCCTATGCCCAAAAAGTCTCATCATTATGAAGAAAGAAAGGGATAGAAAAGAGAAAGAAGAGAAGAAAGAAAGAAACAACAACAACGATCTCACAGCGGAATGAATAAATTATATTAATAACATAAACTATTACATAGTATACAACAATTATCAGAGTTACACAGATATACATCACATACTAGACAGTTATAAACATCTGTCTAGTTATTACAACTCAATACAATACACACACTATCACAGATATTAACACAGCGGAATACTATATCTACGAACGCCGAAGCCTCCTGCTCCATTGCTCCTCCAGAATATTCGTCAAAGCTAAACCTGAATCCCTTGGCTACTCGTAAAAATTTGAGTACCCAAGAGTTTATAAAACAGAAATAAACACTTGGGTCAGACATGGGTCTGGTGTGAGTAACAGGTTAAACTTGCTTAACTTCAAAACCTTTAGAAAGAAAAGGTATCACGTAAGACTCCCCACAAATAAACATGGGTAAGTTTTTACCTTACGCTAACCAAAACATTTGATAGGAAATCCAGTTATATTATAATAGGGTCTAGGGTTTTCAAATAAATATGAAATAGCTGAAATTGTTACATTATTAAATTCCAGCATACTAGCCACAAAGTGGGTTATACAATCAAAACCGTAAGGGCACGTAGGAAGAATGGGTTTCCATACAATGGCAGGGCTACTGGGGTACCGCCCGTCACAGTACGTGGCCTAGATCACCGTACCGAGGAGTACGCCCGCTCCCCTGCAACACAAAGCCGAAACCATCCCTTACTGGATAATTCCGAACAAGATAACCCCGTAGTTGGCGCGACCAACCACACACTAAGCCGAATAAAAAGAAAAGGGACCTCTAGACAGGGATCTATCTTGCTCTCAGTGGGTGCTACCCACGAAGCCTTGCTGCACCTCCCCTGTTTTAGCCATTCCCGGTTGATGAGGCTTGAGGTTACGATTACCTTTAATCAGAACATATCACTTAGAATGCTCATCGTCCGCCTGACGATGTGCTGAAAGCATTCAATCCATACAAGTTCGTTCCGGGTTCGAACGAAACCGAAGGCATTATTTCGTTACACTCATTTTGGAATCACCCTCAGAGTTAACGACAATAACCCTTGCACTCTGAAACTTCATCTTCACTTGAGATTCACGACCTATCGTTAATTTGGATCGATGTGGTATTCGGGTCTCCAAACCTGGAATCCCGGTATACGGAAACCCGATCCCGGTCTCATCGAAATCCAAAACGTATCTTTTAAGGGTCAAGTTGTTTTAAGGTTAAAACAATTCAATTCTTATCTATATACACAAAGATAGATAATTCAATAGATAATCTACATTATCATCCCAAACAGATAATTCACATTATCATTATAATTCAACCCAACATCCATATCATATATCAATCATATCTCATCAGAGATATCAAACAATGAAATACATTCAATCTCATTCATCCATCCTTAAGCAATGATTTATATCATCTAATTAATTTAAAGTGAATTAAACTAATTACTTCATTCTATAAATCCTGCTTACTTAATTATTAATTAAACCAATTAATTAATCATTACTCTAAGTATCCATCTTAATTAATCATTCCTGATTAATAATCCTTTAATTACTTTAAGTAATTAATTCTTAATTAATTTCACAAATTAATTAACTTAAACCATTACAGTAATTAATCTTTAATTATATCATTAATTAATTAACTATATTTAATTACATTAATCCTTAATTAATTACAATTAATTAATTACTTTAATCACTTATTATTTATTAATTAATATTAATTAATCAATTCTTAATTACATCATTAATTATATTAATTAATGATCCTTAATTATTCTTAATTAATTATCTTATTTAAATTAATAATTAATTAGTCACATTTATTAATCACCTTTGATTAATCTCATTTAGTAATTAACTACTCTTAATTACTACACTTCATAAATTAATTACTCCTTAATTAATTATCCTTTAATTAATCCCCTGATTAATTATACAAAGTAATTAAACTAAAATTACTTTTATTATTATAATCTTCTTTAGTTAATTACATACACTAATTAACTTTAATTACTTTCCTAAGTAATTACACTTCACTAATTACATTTAAGTAATTACTTATCAATCACCAAGTGATTATCTTAATTTAATTAATAAATTAAACTTATCAAATTTATCTAATTAATTACCTTAAGTAATTAATTACTTTAATTACTTTCATTAAGTAATTATACTTAACCAATTCACAAATGATTATCATTAGTTAATTAATCTAATTGATTATCAAAATTAATCATATTAATTAATTATTTAATAATCCCTAATTAATGAACCCTCATTAATTATTAATCAATTCTTTAATTACTTTCCTTAAGTAATTAAGCTTTAATCAATTATTATTAATTACAAATTAATTCATTTCTAATTACTTAATTAATTGCTTAAATAAATCTTTAATCACTTGATTAATAAATTTCTAATCATTTATAAAACCTCTATACTTATTAAAATAAATGATCCTTAATTTCAAATTAATTAATTTATTAAATTATTCCTTAATTACCTTATTAATTTAATGAATCCTAAATCATTAAACCTTAATTACTTTCTAAATTAAAGTATTAACCTTTAACTACTTTAATTATTATTAATAAAGACTTTAAAACATTTTACTTAAAAATCTTACTTTTAATTCATTTTAAATTAAAGATTTAAAATGATTTACAATTTGACTTTAACCAATTTTAAATCCAATTTACACAATCTTTTAAATCGAAATGTTAAGAAATACTTAACATTTATAAAGGAAATTAAGATTTTTGAACAAATTCATTTATTCAAACCTTTTTAATTTATTCTTTAAACATTTAAAGATATTTAAACATAAAAAAAATTATTTATTTCACAACTGGAATTCAAGTTTAAATGTGAATCCACACCTAAAGATTTTATTTTAAACTTTGTTTAAATCTCTGTTTTCAAATTTTAAATCAATTTTAAAATTTTAAAAACAAACAGGCTTTGAAACCTGTAACCACTCAATTACCCGGGACCAACAAAAATTCCCCCGAGTCAAAACCTTATTTCCCCGAGTCACTCACGCAATTCTTCGAGTCGAACAGAGACTTCATCTTCCCAAACTTCAATTTCTTCCAGTTGTACGAAACGTACATGTGCACAGGTGAGTCGATCGCCTCCGACCATCGCTGCCATCGCCGGCATATCGTCTATGACCACCATTCACGACTCCGACCACCAGAACCTCGAACAAACACCTCAATCGAATTCGAGTTAATCGATCATCACCTGGAAACAGACCCAATCCTGGAAAATCCTTCGAACTCATCCCTCCGATCAACAGATCGTCTGAACTTCTGGCCACAACTTCGACAACGTTCCCGCTTCTATTTCTCCAAATCTGGTGGAGCTCGATCCACCAGAGGCGCCTTGATGATTGAAACTTCCGACCATTCGAAAACTAGGGCTACAGCCCATTCCGATCAATCCTCATCGCCACAGAGATTTGACATCACTTCTGCTATTTTTCCCTACCTCACCCATCATCCAACTATCTCCAGTGAGAACCACGTCTCCAACAAACTACTAGATCATCAAAGATCACCCAAAATTCAAATTCTGGCCAAACTCAATCTGCTCCTACTATACCCCTCTAAAATTTGTGATTTCACTTTTAAAATTCATGTTTTAGGATAGGGTTTTAGATTATATGCCTGTCTTGATAAATTTAGATACTTAAATTTTCACCTATTTAAACATGCACTGTAGTTTCTAGTTCCTAGAGACATTCCTGTTTATTTTAACTTAATTAAAATTTTAAAACTCTAATCTATGATAAAACAAGCAATTTATGTTTTTACTTAAACCATAATAGTAACTAAGTCAAAAGATACAGGATTTAAATCAAACTTTGAACTTGAAACTGGGGACAGAGCTAATAACAGATATGCACACCAACATATATATACATCCATATATACAGATAAGTCTACTTATATAAAATCACACATAACATATTTATTCCCATAACATGCAACCAGATAAAAATACTTAAGCTTTTAGAAAAGTGTTACTCACATGTTTGAAAGATGAAGAACAGAGCTTCTCCTCTGAAACAGTTTTGAAAAGCTTTTTGAATATCCTTTGATCATTAAAACTTTTTAAACTTAGAATGCTTGCTAGAAAACTTGCATGCATGCTATGATTTTCAGATTTACTTGCTTTTGATTTCAGACAGAAGAAAATTTGCAGGCTTTGATTTAGTTGCATTTTGGTTTGAGTTTGATTTCTGGTTTGGAAGTATTGATTTCCAGTTTTGAAGAAATACAGGTTTGGTTCCAGATTGCAGAGAAATGATGAACTACTGGTTTGAAGATTCTTAGTTACAGGCTTTCATTTGATTTTTAAAATGAATTACAGATCTTTGATTTGAGATTGAGGAATTTGATTACTGATTTTGTTTGAGAAATTTTGTTTACAGGCTGAAAGTTTCTTTGCTTTTGAAAATGAAGATTTGCAAAAGAGATGAGAAGGAGGAAAACATCTTTTTATAAATATAAATGGTTTATTTAAAAATAAAAGAAAAATTAAAACAAAATGACACTTGTCTTTATATGTGTTAATTTGTTTACATTTGTTATAACAAGCTTTTATAGATTTACACATGTCCTTATGATAAATTTATATTTATTTTAAATGTAAATAAAAGCTTTTTCTTTATTTACTTAAATACTTTTCTATTTATAAATTTTTTTTTTAAAAGAAAATAAAATCAATTGTATATGTATAAATAAAGGCTTATACATGTATTTTTAGTCCAAATATTTTAAAACATTATCTCTTTTGAATTCCAAAATTAATTTACATTCAAATTCAAATTGACCCAATTTAAAGTCAATTTATAAAAACATATTCAATTTAAAATAACAATTAAAGTCTATTTATATTCATATATACAAAAACAATAAATTAATAATATTGTTTGAAAATAACACATTTGTCAATTTTAAATAATTTATAAAGAGATTATAAATTACTATTATTATTAAATGAATTAACATATCATATGTAAATTGTATTTTAAACTTATATATATATATTCACTTTTAAATCATATTTAATAAGAAAATAAAATAATCCTTATTATAAATCTTATTTAAAACCATATAGTTATTTTGTTTAAATAGCTTTGAAAAGCTTATATCAAATAAATCATAATTTCCCAACTATCAAAATATATATATTAGAAATTAAAAAAAAGATTTTATTTATTATTTAAATTACAAACCCAAGCTTATCTATCTACAATATATATACAATTATATATATATTATAAATAGAAATCATTTTATTAGTTTTTAAAAGATAAATTCATTAATTAAATATTTATTCAATTAGATTATTAAACCAATTCAAATATTTATTATCAAAAATTATCAATCAATTTAATTATTTAAACAGATTATTAAATTGATATTGCCCCAAATTTCCGGGATATCACACGTTGTGTCCAAAATCAAAAGCATTTGAAAGCAGCTTTGGGTTTCCACTGGTACAGAAGTTAGTTCTATTTTCTGTAGAAAAGTTGAAAGAATTTGGTTGATCGTGAGTGTTGTTTTTCTCCAGTAAATTCTCTCTGTCATCTTGCTTTGTTTCCATATTAGGATGTGAAGTGTTCAAAACCAAACTAGGAGCATTGTTAATACCAGGACGTCCCAATTCAAGAAAGCCGTTATCATTAAAGAAAATACTTTTATCAGTAACCTTGCCATGATTTCTATTTGCAGAAAAGCTATACGGTTGGTAACAGTTTGCATATCCCCTTCTAAACCATTGAGATAGATGGTTAAGGTTTTCATGGTAATTTTGTTGGGGAGTATAGCGAGAGCCAAAATTTGAAGACTGTGCGTTAATATATTATAGTTTATCTTTCTCGAGTCACCAAAGAGCTTAGTAGGACTAGAAGACTCGCTCCACGCTGCTAATATATTCAGTCCTGACGCCGTCACATCAGGCTATAATATCTTCCAAAACTCACATGACCAAACAACATGCATGAATGAATAGATTTTGATATTCGTATCCTTAATTTAATTATGTACCTTAAGAATATTTAGTTCTACACGGTTTGGGCCATAGGCAGAAAATTCTACCATGACAGGAGCGGGCATAGTGTTCAAACTAGTGTTGACTTTTCCAACATTGGCAGTGGGATCTTTAGTGAATTTGATGTAGTTAAGAAGTCAGATTGTGTCAGTTGAGGAAACAATTGTTCAGGTTAGCAGATGTGCTCTCATGAAGTTGAGGTTTCTGTTTGCCATTTTGTTTTCTAGCATTATGGCTGCTCTACCTGCTCTTTTCACTTCGGCATTCCTTTTGTTAAGTTTTCTTAGTATTCATTGTGATTTTTCCACACTTTTCTTGATTGTGCGTTGCCTGTTTGAACAAATTAGAATCGATTGGCAAATGTTAGTAACAAAATGTTATTAGATCAAACAGTCCCAGTTTTGAAGAAGAAAATAAATTTGAATGTCAGCTATCACCATTTTGTATACTAACTATAATTTCAATAAAAATATAAATAGATTGTTTTCGGAAGTGCTATTTGTTGATTAATCTATGATTAAGAATGTAGCTAATTAACCATGTAGAAATTTTAATATTGTGAATGAAAACAAGTAGAAGAACACAAAAATAAATTAATCACAAGAGAGAGTGACTTACTTCCATTGTTGATAGATGACATCAGAAAGAATTTATTTTAATGAGTTTTCTGGTTTCTGTACTACGTTTTATATAGTGATAGGATTACATAGTGAAATTAATCAGGCAATAGTTAGATTTACATCTTATACATGAATCAATTTATATAAATCCGCAAAATTAATTGTTAAGATTATATGTCTGACCACAATTATGATTTTTTTACTTTTTTATACATGATTCACTCTCCGGGTTATGTTATTAAATCTTTTAGTAGTACTATTCATGGCTAAATGACTGAGTGATTTAGTAAGTGAATTAATGTTTTTTTATAAAGACAGACATTGAACCCGGCTGTTATTGTTGGATGAGTCTGTCAATAGTTAAGTAGAAAATAAATTAAGATGCATTATTGTTCGATGCATCCATCTTTAAATAGAAAATAATTTAAGATGCATACTTTATGTACAGAGATACATCACTAAATTTTATAGTTTATATGATGGTGATCATAATCACATGTTTGTTCACTGAATTTGATCCTTAGCATTGGTCAGTTAAAATTTCAGTTGTATTATTTAGGTAATACCATGTTCTTGAGTCTAGTACAGCTTGAATGGAAAGAGTACTATATAGAAACACTGAACAACTTTACATGTCGCCAAATTTTTACCAACCCTTAAGAAATATCAAGTTTATTTAATAGGTATAGTTGTTTAGATAAATGTTTACACAAACAATCAAAATTAATTCGAACATTTTACTCTTTTAAATAATACAATCTAAACTTTCAACAATTTCTTACCATTATCTGTTATACAGCAAACTGTTTCATCACTATGATAAATATCATATTTCAGTGAACTCTTATCAATATATTCAATGCATGATCAATCATTGTACAGTTGTATTTTAACTTGGTTGGAAACAAGAAATGTGTAAGTTGCAACATAGCCTGCCATATTATATTTGTACACAAAATTTGCATCAAATATTGACATACATAGATTTCAGCCTCACATGTGGTTGTGACTGAATCAAATGTGAATAGATAGAAATATGAAGAACCATGGATATTCTGCAAAAAAATAATTTTCATTGAGTTGAGCATGGTGCATTAGATTTCAGGGTTTCAAATTATTATGGATAACTCGGTACAGTGCATCATATAAATCGATATTGCAGGTAAATGGCAAGTAATTCTTTGCTGCAGTGAAGCCAACAAATTTGCGAGCAAGTTCTCAAAAGATACCAATCTTGCAAGAAATCGAAGTACTGCTAACAATGCACTCCTGATGAGTCAGGTATTAGTGTTCATGCAATTTTTTCTAATGGGGTTCCAGTTTAAGAATAATTCTCTGCAAGGGTTTTACCCGAAGATGCAAACAATCTGATCCAACATACTCCGTGGGACATACACATGCACGCACGCACACACGCTGTCGTTGAGAAAAGAAACAAATTACAATAGCAAATTATGGCCAACCTCGCTGCTGTTGGCAGTGGAAAAGATTTAGAGGGTTGTTTGTTTCCCATGAAATTATCATATAAATCGCTCTAGTAATATATGTATATTTGTTACCTTAATTGTTTACCTTTTGAACTTTTCTTGTTGGGTGACAGAAACTGCAAGCGACGATGACGCGCTGGATATAAGAAGTTATGAGTTGTCTGGAAGCTCAAGTGATGGCGCAGAAGCTGACGACGAACTGACAGATAAAAGTGCAAGGTTTCCATCTTATTATTTTAGTCACATTAATGCCTTTTGTCCTATAACTTGGCAAAATTAAAACATTTATAACTTGTGTACTTTGCAACATGCACACTTAAAATTCCAAAATTTTAACCAGGATTATGTTTTATTCTGAAATTTATTAAATATAATGTATTTTATAATTCTCAAAATGCATAGGCATCTGGAATTCGAATTTGGGTCATAGCTACTTGGAAATTTTATATCTTTTGCAATGAGCGCGTTAAGTGTCATAGCATGACACTTATATTTTTTGCTTTCTATTTCCCTATATTTCTGTTCTATCCTATACACGATTGAAGTGTTGCATAAACATATTTGTTGAATTTGTAAAGATTGGTTTAATGAATTTGTAAAGACATGGGATTTATAAGTGTACTATTGCTCTCCTAGTAGTTATCCACTGTCAATAATCACATTTAACTTGTTTGATGACATAAATCTTTTTAGTTTTAGTTTGATGTTGTACAAATTATTCATATGCCATGTTTATTCTCTAACAATTGATGCAGGAGTCTGGTGCCTTGGGTAAAGCAGTAAGAGCCTTCTTTAGCTATTGGTGATTCTAGTAATTTCGATGTTGTGGCCTTTAAAGACGCAAATAAAGTAAAGCTTATCAAAGACAGTGAATATATGAATCATATAATATTTTTTATGTTAAGTATTTTTCATACTTGTATCATCTTTCAAAATTGGAATATATAAAACAAATGCAACAACATAAACTTAAGTAACATTTGTAATACAGGTATCCAAACAAGTGAAGATTACAGGTTCTATGCCATCTCTGCTGAATTTCCAGTATTCAGCAACAAAGATAAGACATTGGTATTCCAATTCTTAGTCAAACATGAACAGAAACTCGACTGCGGTGGAGGCTAAATGAAGCTTCTCAGCGATGGTGTTGATCAAAAGAAGTTTGGTGGAGATACCCCTTACAGGTAAACTTCATATCACATTTATATTATTACCATATAAAATTTGTCTAATCTGAGTATGGAGGCGCAGTTGCAGGTAATGTTGATGGTTGATGTATTATGGAGTTATGGAGTTGTGGTGGGTGTGTGATGTATCAGTGTGTATGTATAGTGAATGGCAAGGCTGCAGTTTTGAAAGTGTGCAGGTAGTTTTTATGGTGAAGTGGTGGAGGACAATTTAGTGGGTAGTATGGATGATGGGGCTGTGACAGTGATACAGGTTTGGGGGTAGTGGTTTGGGTTGCTTGTTGGCTGTTGGTTGTATTGTGCACGTGCACAGTGTAGGGGTGATAGGCAGTGTTTATGTGATTGTAACTGTTCTTTTTTATGTTTTATAAAGAAATGTACAGTGCACAGTGAAAATGTAAATGAAATGCAAACACACTTGAAATGAAATGATTTTGGTTGTTTTATGATAATATTTATTACTCGTTAAATTATTCATTATTGGTATGGATGTATGCTGCTGTAATTTTTTTTTAAAATTTGCATTTATTTTGCAACGGTCAGAAACCGTTGCAATATCATGTACGGGCATTGCCCGTTGTAAAAAGATGTATTACAACGGGCATTGCCCGTTGTAAAAAGTTTTATTACAACGGGCATTGCCGTTGTAAAATATGGTCAACCTATTACAACATCGCCTATTACAACGGTCGGCTGCCCGTTGTGGAACACATATTACAACGGGCATTGCCCGTTGTAAAAAGCCTGTTTTGTTGTAGTGAAATTACCAGCAGCAAATGTACCATCAAATAATATACACAACATTTCAAAGTATCAAACTCCACCAACTCAATGTATCATCAAAGAATACTAAACAATGATGCAAAACAAAAAAAACATACCTATCACTCCTGTCAATCAACACCAGAATCTCCGGAACCAGCTGAAGATGGAAAACGGCCACCATGCCGCTGCATGTACTTAGCAATACGTTGGTCCAGTAGCTGTGTCATCTCAATGGCCCACTGACGGTTCTGCTCCTCCAGTTGCATCACCCTAGCTCTCAACTCTTCGATCTCTGCTAGATCGATCTGAGCTCTGGTTTGGCTGACTCTCCTCTATCTACCCTGCAATACTTATTTAATTTAGTAAAAGTTCAATTACTATAATCTTACTATCGATGTTACAGCATAATATGTTAATTGTTATATCTATAAACTTATTATTGAAACTAAAGTGATGTGAAGTTATTTAGAACTGAAAGATTACTAAATTGTTATATCTTAATATATTATTCATTACCACTTGATTGCCAAAATCGTAATGCCTGTTCCGTGAAAGTGGATCCATGACTGACTCAAAAATGACATCCTCCTCGTCCGTAATCAACTGCTCTCGACCAGTTTCCTCCAGGAATTTATGTTGTTGTTCCATAAACAGTGCCTGCATGAGCAAATAAAAATAAATTTGAAATTAATCGCATGATATCTTAATTCATTATACTTTAATAATTAAAACAATTACTAATAGTATATAAATTAAAATATGCTTTGATGGCTCTTTCGCGATTTATTGTCATGCCATGTATATGAAACAGTCCCGTTTGGATTTACATGCTCGATGACATGAGTACGGGTAAATACATCCATGTACGATATGGGACTCTACGCCTCAGCTTCCTGAAATTGATTATTATGTACTATTATTGTATATTCAAAACTATACAACACAATAACTATTTAAAATTCACATTTAATAAATTTACCAACTCCTGGCGATATTGTTGGAATGACTTGGACCCTCCTCAATGAGTGACATGATTTTTGTTCCTATTTACAGAGTTTCTTTGCGACTCTACCTGTACATTTAAATAAATAATACATTCTCTACTTACCAAATATTTATTGATAATTATATATCAATCAAATAATAAATAAAACATTAGTACACTTACCTTCGCTTCGTCACTATCTTTATGTGCCAGCATGTAACGATACGACTTTTCGACGCTCGAAAGTCGACATAAATACGTCCACTGTATCAAATGCCGCGCAATCGAATGCCGGAAAACCGAACCATTATGGTTAAAAAAGAAGAGGTAGAAGAAGACAGAAGAAAAGAAAGAACAGAAAAACAGAAACATAAACAATATCAGAATCTCACATTCGCAGCGGAACAATATATAATAAATAATCACTAGTCTTTTAAAACAAAGAACTATATCAGTTTATACAATACAACAATGAGAGTCAATATACAACTCAATACAACAATGGACAGTTATATAAACTTGTCCCCATACAGAATACACAGCGGAATAAATAAACAAGTACGGTAGTACGCCTCGCCATCCAGCTCATCTCCAAAGCTCCAGAATATCAAGAATATCCTGATAACATAACTCTAGGCTGCCCGTGTGGAAAATTATGGGCACCCAGAGTTTAGAAAGGGAACAATAAACTCCGAGTCAGTCATGGTGACTGGTGTGAGATCGTAAAACAGTTATTTTCACAAAGAAAATAAAAAAGATTCGCAATGCTTTTGGAAAATGAAACTACCATAAGACCTCCCACCACACACACAATGCAAACTCAGAATTGGAGGAGATTTCTTCTTATGATGGTCAAACATGCTTACTAAGCAAAATCATTGGATATTATTATTAATGTATAGTGTCGAAAACATTTCGAAAGTATAATATTACTCTTAGCCATCATACAACCATTATTGTATGTCTACTATAGCTACCATGTTCAATAGCAGGTTACCGCCACATTCCATAGCAGGTAATACAACTAAAACCGTACAAGGTTCGTATTGTTTCTTTGGATTTCCAACAAACGGTCAGGCACAGGAACTTCCTTAAACCGAAATGGAAACGCCTCTGGAAAGACGCCTCGAGAACCTAACCGGATCTCTGCAAACACAAGGCCGACGCAACCTCACGCTGTACAACTGTAACTAGGTAACTAACACACAAGTATGCCATCCCCCGGTCATTACCGACCTTTATCCAAGGATCCTCAACCACAAAGCAACAACCACAAAGTATAATAAATTTGCAGCATCAACATAGGTAAAATATCTGGGCTCCATACCATGATATCACCTTTTATCCAGAAGGAAATGAGATACCCTAGGGGCGCGACCCCTAAAAACCTTGCCGCAACATTCCTGTTTCGACCATTACTGGGTTGTGAGGCTCGACGAAGTCTCGTCTACAAAGCTATGCTTTTTCACAAAGCCACGCTTTGATCAACAAATGATCAACAACACTTCGTATGCCACATTACCAAATTGGGAATGTATCACTAATAACCATCAACTACATAACCTCTGAGCTCGTACGTCTCAGAGAAGGGTGTTAAGCTAAGAGAATAAATTCTCCGCCACCAATAGAAATGTATTCGATAGAAACCAGCTTTACATCTCAAAGTGTAACGTCAGACACACATCCATACAAGTCCGTTCCGGGATTGAACGGAACCGAAGGCACTTCCAAAGAAGCCCTTGCAATCCGGGTATTCACTAATCACGTCCGGACTTCCCGTCACAAGAAGAGTGATATAAATCTCTATACCGGAGCAACTCGGTGCAGAGACATTCGACAGGTTGTCCTTTCATTTTCGAAAATACCCGGTCTTTACACCATTCTTCAAATGTTATCCATTCACGACGTATCACTATTCGGAATGGGTTATATGACACAAAGTCCTCTCCCTGCTTAATCGAATAATGAGTGTTTGTTTTAAAAACAAATTCAAGTGCCATTTCAAAGGCAAATATTGATAGTCGGTTATTTAACTATCAACAACATTCACAACAATCAACCAATTTAAATAATTTTTCCCAAATTATTAAATTTCAAATATCTTCACAAGATATGGTTTACACTTCAACCATTTGAAAACAAATTTCAAATCACTTTCATTTAAACCAATTAAATCCTTATCGATTTATTTCAAATTTACATCCCAAATCTGTAAATTTATTTCCACACTTCATCACTTTGAAAACCAATTTCAAATCATATTTTCCACACTTTAAAAATAAATCAATGTTTATTTTTTAAAAAAATTTCCCTTTCCTTTATAAATTCCATTGTGAATTTAAATCTCCAAATATTCACCTTTATACGATTTTCAAATCGATTTCTCAAATATTCACTTTCAATTCCAAATCAATTTTTAAATTGATTTCCAAATTTATTTCAAAACCCAAATTGATTTTCCAAACATTTATTTCAAACACCAAATTGATTTCAAAATTTACTTCAACACCAAATTAATTACAAATTGATTTCAAAATTCATTTCAACACAAATCAATTTTTTCATTCAACATCAAATAAATTTTCATATCGATTTCCCAAAGATTTATTTTCAAATACCAAATCAATTATAAATTGATTTCTAGAAATTAATCACCTTTTAAAATAAATTCATTTATCTCTTCCAAACCATTTAAAATTCCATTTTAAATAAATTTTCCAACTTTCGAATAATACTATTCAAAATCCATTTATAAAAATCTTTTATCATATTTTAGAAATAATTCGATAAGATTTCGAAAATAACCTCTATGCTTTTAAAATTCCTTCTTTTAAATTCACCCAATTCTTTCAAAAGAATTTACTTAAAATTTCATACTTTAATTTCAAAAATCCAATTTTATTTATTTCTGGTATCCAACGATACCAAAAATACATTCGGCTAAATTATAGCCTTCAACAAATTCAATCACAGATATAATCATTCATAGATTATCAATAAATCATCACACAGCATATGAAACAAATTCATACAATTTGAGGAATCCAGTTGGATCCCTCCAACCTGTTTCCCTGCATCCATAGATGTTAGCACAATACCAATTCCACTTCGAGGTGGAATATCGCGGTATATAGGATTTATAAAACATCAATCCGCTATTATGCGGCGCATAGGGTCTCATCCGCTATATTATGCGGGAAATCAACAACTCCAATATATATATATATATATATATTGCTATATATACTATATAGACTATCACATCCAAACAGTCAATCAATCAATAACTGCAAAATCCACTTTTCATTTTGAGTGAGAAGATCTCACCTTTGATTTTAATTCGCAGTCCATTTTCCATTTTGACCATTTCTTCACGGTTTCAAACCTTGTATAAACAATTTATACAATTTATTAATATTTAAACTAATCCATCAATTAATTTTCCATTTGAAAATTTTAATTAACAAATAATTCATAGATTTCGAAAATCTAATTTATATAAACCTTCAAATATTTTTAAAATTCATATATATCTATTTTTTTCAAACTTAACTATATATAGTTATTTCTGTTCAATATATATATTTCCTGTATATAACATTTTGAATATAACAGTAATTTAATTTACTGTAAAAATCTTTTCATATAAACTAATATATTTATATGCATATATCATATTTTTTTTATATTAATCCCAAAATCTAACCAAAATAGAAAATACCTTATTTTTCCAAAATCTTATATATAAATATATTATTTTGTTTAAACCCTTATACATACATATATATATATATATAAATAAAATTTTCCTTTTAACCTATATATATATAAAACATAAGTAACCTATAAAAGAAAATCTGCCTATATTTACCTAAAAGTGACTATACAAGTAAATTATTGCAAATAAAATTCATTGGAGTTAATACAAGTTAATTACCCAGATTCACGTCTTCCCCAAACATCAAGTCGACATGCAGCACCCCCCGATGACCGCTTCCCCTCCTCGGATTTCGTGACACCTCCCAATGACAAACTTGCCAACGCTGTTGACAACCTCCACGACCACAAACTGAGATGCTGCTGCTTCCCAACCAAGCTCGCGACCCACCCCCATTCGAGCATCGATCCATTCAAACGCGAGGAGCAGCAATCATCTACAGGGAACAGCTACTCGATCGACTCCATTCGAATGCGACGAAGGGCGATTTGATTGGCGAAATTCAGTCACCAATTTTTTTTTTAAATCTTTCATTCTGATGTTTTGAACAGGTCACTGGAAGGGAAAGTCGCTCCTTAAATTTTGAACGAGGATTTTAAGAGAAAGGCGGCCAATTTTTCTCGTGAGGTTTACTTTACTTTTTTTCTTCTTCGATCGAACTAGTTCGGTTGTAAATATCAAAGAGGGAAGCATATAGAGGAAGGTAGGCTATAATAATTGAAGAAGGATGGAAATGAAAAGGTGTGATGGTGAAAGGAAGTAGGCTGAAGTTGACTAGGGTATATAAATTTATATTTTAACTTAAATTCAAATTCAAACGTCTCGATAAAAGCAACTTAAAAACTTGACCTCCCATTGAGGCATGCCGCTAGGCGTTTATAATGTTATACGCCTATTCCGAACACAATGGAAAAGGTTTCGACTCCAAATTCGATCGTATGGAGAAGATAGATTTTTTTGGACCAGTTATTAAATTAAATTTCGATTTAATTTCAGCGCGTTTGCTTATCGTACGGCCAAACGATCACTCCAAACATTACAAAAATTAAAATCCGATAATAATGCAATATTACGGATCCAATGGAACTGGTTTCGTCAAATTCCGAGACTGTGCCCCAGAACGCTATTTTCAAATATCGATTTAAACGATAAATTTCAAAACTGAACAAAACAGTTTCAAATTCTATTCTGAAAGTTCTATTGCCTTCAGAATCATCAATATAAATTTTCTAAGCCTTGAAAATATTTTTAACAGGCTTAAAATTGAAGATTCAAATTTTTACCCAATTACAATAATTAAATTCAATAATTTAATTACCAAATTCATTCTGATATTTGAATTTCAAATTAAACTAACTTCCAGATATTTAAAATCAATTAAATATCCTGATTTCCAATATCAAAAATTCAGGATCGTTACAATCTTCCCCCCTTAAAAGAATTTCGTCCCGAAATTACAAGTCAAGAAGAATGCTCCAATCCCCGTTGACTATTTTCTCCACTCCAAATAGTTTTAAACAACTTTTCAGAATAATCTTTTATTAAGACAAACCAATCTTTTTCTAACTTTCCAAACTTATTCATAAGTTCAAAAACCTTTATTTTACTTCACAATTCAAATTCAAATTGTAAATTATCTAAAATTTCTCAAAAAATTTCTAACTCTCTAAATTTCCGAAAAATTTCGCCAACGTCTCCTTTGGCAAGTGGCAAAATCAGAAACTCATCAAATTTCATACTGACTCCCAAATCTCAATAGAAAACAAAATGCCAAGTGGCAAAATCAGAAACTCATCAAATTTCATACTGAAATTTCAAATACATACCTTATGTTGAGAAATTCAATTTTATCTTCGAAATCAAAATCCAATTCCATTTTCCTTAGCCTTTACAATTCCTGTATACTCTACTTAACAACAATGTCCAAATTCACTTATTGGATTCCCAATACCCATTTACTTAAGAATTACACTATTCATTTCTTAAGTTCAATATAAGTATTTACACACTCCTTATATTTATTTTCACTTCACAAACAAAGTTATATATTCATTTCCATTCAACTTTGTATTTTCACTTCCATTTGAATTCAATTTACAATTTCAATTTTATTTGAATTCATTTTTATCTTCAAACTCCGAATATTGAACTTTATCAATTATCTTTCATTCACAACTGATTCATCTCATTGTTTAAATTTGTTTCATTTACTAATTTTTTCCAATACTTTGCTTCATTTAATCCAATTTGACAAATTTTCTATTAACAAAATTTTTTTTCCAAATTTTCAAAATTTTTCTAACTCCCAAAATTTTCAGAAAATTTTGGCGGAGTCTCCTTTGTACGGAGGAGCTTTTGCAATTTGACAAAAGATATAAATATATATACATCGACCCACTCGGTCGGAAAAGCAAAACAGTTCATATTTCCTATTTTGGTATTGCGTAGGCGTACCTTATTAGCATTTTAAGCAAAGCGGCTTATTTTAAGCATTTTGCGCAACCAAACGGCTTCCAAAAACCTGTACTTACTCAGTTTAAACACGTAAGTGACAAATATAAGAAATTCATTAACATTTCATTTATTTTCAATAGCAAACACATAGTTTCCATAAGCAATACATTCAAAATAATTCCCATAAGCAATTTATATGGTTTCAATACAAATTAAATTTCTTACGACCAATTCACATACCATTTTTATTCAATTCAATGGTTTGCTATTCATTTTCTTCCATTCTATTCATTTTTAAGCGAAATGAATTCATATCCATTTCAATTGATTCCATTCAATTCAATTGCATTTCATATCCACATTCAATTCATTTGAAACCATTTCACAATTTTACTTAAGTCGAGCTTTTTAACCAAATACTACTTAAGTTATTTCAACTCAAACTCAAGTTCATTTTCCTTGTAAACAATTTCCAATTTAAATCTTTGATTTGATTTTTCATTTAATCAAATCCATTTCATCTACTAATTTAATTCAATTAGTATATTCACTTATTCTTTTTAAATTTCCAAATTTTCCATATTCAATTCATCCTGAATTTACTTTATCAATAACAAGGAAATTTCAATTTATTTTTCTACTTACTTGAATTTATATGCAAATTCAAACAATTTTAAACTTAGCTCACAACTCAACTTTAATTTAACTAATTCAACTTCCAATTCATTATTTCATGAATTAATAATTTATCAAGTTAGTTTACTTGAATTCAATTCATTTTATTTCATCTTCCAAGTTTGGATTCTTATTCAACTTGATTCGAATCAAATTTCATTTCATTTTTCCATTCCAATTCATTTATAAATTCACATTACCAATTTCATTCCATAAATGAATTTTATTCTCAAATACTTTCCTGGAATTCTACTTCCAATTATAAATCACATTTACAATTTACATTTACAAATTCCATTCGTATATGAATTTATTTCCTTATCTTTCAATTCATATTTATAAATTTCATTTGTTAAATGAATTTATCTCCAAATCTTTGGTTATACCATTATTTCTCATTCAATTTCCATATAACAATGATAATAATTCAATATTATCTCTTCCTAACAACCAAGCATCCATATACTATAATAATTCATAGAAAATCATTTTTTTTTCTATACAAAAATAGTTTTTGGTAAAATTATTTCATTTACCCTATTTTAAAACAATACTGTGTCAGTTTATCTTGTTTAAGAGTTTAGAAACCTCTATCGATTACAGTTGGCCAGACTGCACCGACCAGAATCTATAAACAATCAACCGATAAGTCAACACAATACAAAACAAATTGTTTTGTATTCACTAACAAATACGCGCTCATATCTATTATTACACTTACACTCATTCTAGACTACTACTGACTCTATCTCTAATGAGTAACACCCAACAGAGCCAGGGTTGTCGCTTAACCAACAGCTCTAATACCACATGTAACGATACGACTTTTCGACGCTCGAAAGTCGACATAAATACGTCCACTGTATCAAATGCCGCGCAATCGAATGCTGGAAAACCGAACCATTAGGGTTTAAAAAGAAGAGGTAGAAGAAGACAGAAGAAAAGAAAGAACAAAAAAATAGAAACAGAAACAATATCAGAATCTCACATTCGCAGCGGAACAATATATAATAGATAATCACTAGTCTTTTAAATAAAAGAACTATATCAGTTTATACAATACAACAACGAGAGTCAATATACAACTCAATACAACAATGGACAGTTATATAAACTTGTCCCCATACAGAATACACAGTGGAATAAATAAACAAGTACGGTAGTACGCCTCGCCATCTAGCTCATCTCCAAAGCTCCAGAATATCCTGATAACATAACTCTAGGCTGCCCGTGTGGAAAATTATGGGCACCCAGAGTTTAGAAAGGGAACAATAAACTCCGAGTCAGTCATGGTGACTGGTGTGAGATCGTAAAAAAGTTATTTTCACAAAGAAAATAAAACAGATTCGCAATTCTTTTGGAAAATGAAACTACCATAAGACCTCCCGCCACAAACACAATGCAAACGCAGAATTGGAGGAGATTTCTTCTTATGATAGTCAAACATGCATACTATGCAAAATCATTGGATATTATTATTAATGTCTAGTGTCGAAAACATTTCGAAAGTATAATATTAATCTTAGCCAGCATACAACCATTATTGTATGCCTACTATAGCTACCATGTTCAATAGCAGGTTACCGCCACATTCCATAGCAGGTAATACAACTAAAACCGTACAAGGTTCGTATTGTTTCTTTGGATTTCCAACAAATGGTCAGTCAAAGGAACTTCCTTACACCGAAATGGAAACGCCTCTAGAAAGACGCCCCGAGAACCTAACCGGATCTCTGCAAACACAAGGCCGACGCTACCTCACGCTGTACAGCTGTAACTAGGTAACTAACACACAAGTATGCCATCCCCCGGTCATTATCGACCTTTATCCGAGGATCCTCAACCACAAAGCAACAACCATAAAGTATAATAAATTTGCAGCATCAACATAGGTAAAATATCTGGGCTCCATACCATGATATCACCTTTTATCCAGAAGGAAATGACATACCCTAGGGGCGTGACCCCTAAAAACCTTGCCGCAACATTCCTGTTTCGACCATTACCGGGTTGTGAGGCTCGACGAAGTCTCGTCCATAAAGCCACGCTTTTTCACAAAGCTACGCTTTGATCAACAAATGATCAATAGCACTTCGAATGCCATATTACCAAATTGGGAATGTATCACTAGTAACCATCAACTACATAACCTCTGAGCTCGTACGTCTCAGAGAAGGTGTTAAGCTAAGAGAATAAATTCTCCGCCACCAACAGAAATGTATTTGATAGAAACCAGCTTTACATCTCAAAGTGTAATGTCAGGCAAACATCCATACAAGTCCGTTCCGGGATTGAATGGAACCGAAGGCACTTCCAAAGAAGCCCTTGTAATCCGGGTATTCACTAATCACGTCCGGACTTCCCGTCACAAGAAGAGTGATATAAATCTCTATACCGGAGCAACTCGGTGCAGAGACATTCGACAGGTTGTCCTTTCATTTTCGAAAATACCCGGTCTTCACACCGGTCTTCAAATGTTATCCATTCACGACGTATCACTATTCAGAATGGGTTATATAACACAAAGTCCTCTCCTGGCTTAACCGAATAATGAGCGTTTGTTTTAAAAACAAATTCAAGTGCCATTTCAAAGGCAAATATTGATAGTCGGTTATTTAACTATCAACAACATTCACAACAATCAACCAATTTAAATAATTTTTCCCAAATTATTAAATTTCAAATATCTTCACAAGATATGGTTTACACTTCAACCATTTGAAAACAAATTTCAAATCACTTTCATTTAAACCAATTAAATAAATCCTTATCGATTTATTTCAAATTTACATCCCAAATCTGTAAATTTATTTCCACACTTCATCACTTTGAAAACCAATTTCAAGTCATATTTTCCACACTTTAAAAATAAATCAATGTTTATTTTTAAAACAAATTTCCCTTTCCTTTATAAATTCCATTATGAATTTAAATCTCCAAATATTCACCTTTATACGATTTTCAAATCGATTTCTCAAATATTCACTTTCAATTCCAAATCAAATTTTAAATTGATTTCCAAATTTATTTCAAAACCCAAATTGATTTTCCAAACATTTATTTCAAACACCAAATCAAATTCCAAATTGATTTCAAAATTTACTTCGACACCAAATCAATTACAAATTGATTTCAAAATTCATTTCAACACAAATCAATTTTTTCATTCAACATCAAATAAATTTTCATATCGATTTCCCAAAGATTTATTTTCATATACTAAATCAATTATAAATTGATTTATAGAAATTAATCACTTTTTAAAATAAATTCATTTATCTCTTCCAAACCATTTAAAATTCCATTTTAAATAAATTTTCCAACTTTCGAATAATACTATTCAAAATCCATTTATAAAAATCTTTTATCATATTTTAGAAATAATTCGATAAGATTTCGAAAATCAACTCTATGCTTTTAAAATTCCTTCTTTTAAATTCACCCAATTCTTTCAAAAGAATTTACTTAAAATTTCATACTTTAATTTCAAAAATCCAATTTTATTTATTTATGGTATCCAACGATACCAAAAATACATTCGGCTAAATTATAGCCTTCAACAAATTCAATCACAGATATAATCATTCACAGATTATCAATAAATCATCACACAACATATGAAACAAATTCATACAATTTGAGGAATCCAGTTGGATACCTCCAACCTGTTTCCCTGCATCCACAGATGTTAGCACAATACCAATTCCACTTCGAGGTGGAATATCGCAGTATATGGGATTTATAAAATATCAATCCGCTATTATGCGGCGCATAGGGTCTCATCCGCTATATAATGCGGGAAATCAACAACTCCAATATATATATGCCAATATATATATTGCTATATATACTATATAGACTATCACATCCAAACAGTCAATCAATCAATAACTGCAAAATCCACTTTTCATTTTGAGTGAGAAGATCTCACCTTTGATTTTAATTCGCAGTCCATTTTCCATTTTGACCATTTCTTCACGGTTTCAAACCTTGTATAAACAATTTATACAATTTATTAATATTTAAACTAATCCATCAATTAATTTTCCATTTGAAAATTTTAATTAACAAATAATTCATAGATTTCGAAAATCTAATTTATATAAACCTTCAAATATTTTTAAAATTCATATATATATCTATTTTTTTCAAACTTAACTATATATAGTTATTTCTGTTCAATATATATATTTCCTGTATATAACATTTTGAATATAACAGTAATTTAATTTACTGTAAAAATCTTTTCATATAAACTAATCTATTTATATGCATATATCATATTATTTTTTTATATTAATCCCAAAGTCTAACCAAAACAGAAAATACCTTATTTTTCCAAAATCTTATATATAAATATATTATTTTGTTTAAACCCTTATACATATATATATATATAAATAAAATTTTCCTTTTAACCTATATATATATATATATATATATATATAAAACATAAGTAACCTATAAAAGAAAATCTGCCTATATTTACCTAAAAGTGACTATACAAGTAAATTATTGCAAATAAAATTCATTGGAGTTAATACAAGTTAATTACCCAGATTCACGTCTTCCCCAAACATCAAGTCGACACGCAGCACCCCCGATGACCGCTTCCCCTCCTCGGATTTCGCGACACCTCCCAATGACAAACTCGCCAACGCTGTTGCCAACCTCCACGACCACGAACCGAGATGCCGCTGCTTCCCAACCAAGCTCGCGATCCACCCCCATTTGAGCATCGATCCATTCAAATGCGAGGAGCAGCAATCATCTACAGGGAACAACTACTCAATCGACTCCGTTCGAACGCGACGAAGGGAAATCTGATTTGCGAAATTCAGTCACCAATTTTATTTTTCTTTCGTTCTGATGTTTTGAATAGGTCATTGGAAGGGAAAGTCGCTCCTTAAATTTTGAATGAGGATTTTAAGAGAAGGGCGGCCATTTTTTCTCGTGAGTTTTACTTTACTTTTTTTTTCTTCGACCGAACTAGTTCGGCTGTAAATATCAAAGAGGGAAGCATATAGAGGAAGGTAGGCTATAATAATTGAAGAAGGACGGAAATGAAAAGGTGTGATGGTGAAAGGAAGTAGGCTGAAGTTGACTAGGGTATATAAATTTATATTTTAACTTAAATTCAAATTCAAACATCTCGATAAAAGCAACTTAAAAACTTGACCTCCCATTGAGGTATGCCGCTAGGCGTTTATAATGTTATACGCCTATTCCAAACACAATGGAAAAGGTTTCGACTCCAAATTCGATCGTATGGAGAAGATAGATTTTTCTGGACCAGTTATTAAATTAAATTTCGATTTAATTTCAGCGCGTTTGCTTATCGTACGGCCAAACGATCACTCCAAACATTACAAAAATTGAAATCCGATAATAATAAAATATTACAGATCCAATGGAACTGGTTTCGTCAAATTCCAAGACTGTGCCCCGGAACGCTATTTTCAAATATCGATTTAAACGATAAATTTCAAAACTGAACAAAACAGTTTCAAATTCAATTCTGAAAGTTCTATTGCCTTAAGAATTATCAATATAAATTTTCTAAGCCTTGAAAATATTTTTAACAGGCTTAAAATTGAAGATTCAAATTTTTACCCAATTGCAATAATTAAATTCAATAATTTAATTACCAAATTCATTCTGATATTTGAATTTCAAATTAAACTAACTTCCAGATATTTAAAATCAATTAAATATCCTGATTTCCAATATCAAAAATTCAGGGTTGTTACACAACCACCCTTCCCACGCACTCACTCCCATCCAGTTCAGCTTCTCCCCTTTATGCTTGACAACCGACATAAAATCCCTATAATTCTTCCTTATTTTCTGCATCCAGTAGTGTTGTACTAGCTGCATGTCATCTGCTTGTACGTCGACTGCGGCCTACATTTCATGATAAACAAGTGAAAAATAATTAAACAATAAAAGGTAAACAATAAATAAGCGATGAAAAATTAAGAATTGAAGACAAAAGATTATACTTACAATGAATCCTACCATATACACTCCATGATGTGGGAAGGGATATTATCCCACTTGAGCCAACAAACCGTCATCCTACTCTTATACGAATCTCTCGAAAGTGATAGAACTATAGCTAATGACTATAGGTCAAACCTCATGTGTTAAATATGATACAGATTATTATTTCGTACACAAAATATTTATGATGCTGAAAAAAATTTAATACTTACTCCTCCACTCTAGGCACCAAATATACAGCGGGATGCTGTGGCGGCTGCGATAGGCCGCTGCCATCTCCTCCGAATGAATAGGAAGAGCTCCTCCTTTTGGACGACATGATACATGTCATAGACATATAATTTTATAAGAGAATAATAGCATAATAATGAAATATATTGTATAATAATGACATAAAGTGCATAAAGTGCAAAATATACCTGATTCCGATTGGGTCTCATATTCCGACGATAAGAAGAATATATTGCATTGTTAACATAAATTGCTAAATAAATGACAGAAATTGTAATAACATAAATGACGTAAATGACGATTAGCAGATTCGGTTCCATAAATAAAATAACTTGCAAAATAAATGTCATCAATTACATAAATTGCATAATACATCAGAATTCAACATAATATTTATATCAATCCTCATCGTCTTCTGATTCAGATTCGGTCTCATATTCTACGTTATTTTCCTCCCTACTCTCAAATGCTTTTACCAAAACGTTTGATTCATCGTCTAGAGGTCTAAAATTAGTACGATCATTTGTTGTTATTATTTCGTTGCTTTGCTCAAGATGTGCATGATAAGCTTGTTCGTTTGAAATATTCTTCCCATCAAACTTAAATCTTGCCTTTGTTTTAAAAACTGCTGGGCAATCTGCTTTATCTCTTTTTAGAGACGGATAAGGAGCGTAATGAACTTGCAATGCTTGTTTAGAAGCAATGCACATGGATGATTCTAACTCCGACTGAAGTAGAATGTATCTATGTTTCTCGATAAGTAACTTGTTTTCAAGTTCTATGGCTTTTAGTTTGAGTACAGAGGGAGAATATTTCAATTAACAGAGGACAGTGCTAGAAATAACACATATATAATGGTTTACACATATACAAAAATTCACAAGTTATACCTACTCTTTACAATTTCAAGCTAATAAATGAAATAGGGATATTAGTGGATGCTATAAACCATTATTTGACTATTATAAACAATTAGAATCACTAATTAGCCCTAATTTATCAACTTAGGCAAATCTAGATTTAGGGGAAAATTAGATTTTTTGCGAAAATAAGAGATTATACCCGAGATTGGAAGCAATAGAGAGTGATTAAGCAGCCGTGAAGGATCCGGAAACTTGAATTTGGGGTTTGGAAGCAAGAAATTGGGTTTTAGGGGTTTAATCATTTTTTTCGTATACTGAAATGGGGAAGAAAATCTCGGCTGAGACCTATATATCGCGAATTTCCGACGGCTCCCGACGGCCACCGAAGGCCCATCGGAAAAGCGCTGTCGGAAGCCGTCACCAGTAGGTGTCGGTATTTCAACCTTTTCTAGTAGTAAAAGAACAAGTATTGAGTGAATGAAATCAAATCCCAAAACAATACCCCTATGGTCTTTTTTACAGGCGCGAGTTGGCCCCTTTCGAATTGGTCATCTTGGCTTAGTCGAAAGGGTGCCTTGAAGACCTTTCGTTGCTGTTAACATCTGGGCGCCCTTCTACTTTGCTTTTAAATGGAACTTGAGTGCTTTCGAGTTCGTCGAAAGGTGTAGACGCTCTCTCCACTTTGTTGTTGATATGTTGTTTCAAGTAGGAAAGGATATGAGCTTTTGATTTATCGATAGGTAAATATTTAGGGCTTCGAAGGAGTTGGAATGTAGTAGAAGATTTAAACGTGGAAGGTAGCTTTCGAAGGCATACTAGTTGACTGATGCGGAACCCCATCCTTTGGTTTATGAGAATGCTATATTGAACTTAAGTAAGCTTTCTCTTATAATTGTGGATGGTTTCAACTGATTCAAAAGGCTAATCTATGTTTTCGAATGGGTAGTTTTGGCCAAATGTTCTTCTGTGAAATATAAATGATGGCAAAACCCACTGTTTCAAAAGGTTTGACGCGCATGTGAAAACTTGTAATCTATTGCCTTCAAAAGATGAGTTCCTTAACTCATTCAAAACCCTCTTTTAGCATGAAAAACCATCTGTTTTGAAAGGAATTAACTGAATTGGAAGGACAACCTTATCTCCTTTCGACTTCTTTGAAAGTCCATTGTTTATCCAACATTTTACTGAAGCATCCCTTCGACTCTTTCGAAAGGCCCTGTTATTCCTGTCGCTCTTTGTAAATCCTTCTTTTATATTCTTCATGGTTTCGACAAAGTTAATATGATTTATGATGATAACAATTAATATGTTGAGTAATCCAAAAATAGGGTTCGATGATTTGGAATAGATGTTGTTAACTATAAACTGTTATAATTAATATGTTGTTTACTTTCAGTGTACATTGATAGTTTAGGCAATATATTTGGAATATTGTACTTGTTAGGAATTTTCCGGGATCACTACACAATTAGATTTAGAAGAAAAAGTAGTGAAGAAAGCAAACAAAAATGATTCCCTCAAAAAAATAACTTTATTGATTTAACCGAAAAAATACAAAAGAGACCTAAAATTGAGAAGAAATCTCAATCTCGAACATCCAACAAAATACATTTTTTCCACCCATATTTTATGAACCCTTGACATGCCTATTTATAATAGACTTGACAAAATATCTTTTTTAAGAAGCTATTGAATACTTCCATAAATCTTTGCCATATAGATAATTTGTTGCCTTCTCTAATACAATAAAAGAGGCAAATAATCACTTTACCAAATACACAAAATCTCTAAAGGTACAATTAATTACACTCCAAGATCTACGAAATCTATAAAATAGGCAATGAATTTGAGTCATAATTTCACATAGACTCAAATATCTCCAAGATCTACTTAAATATGGAATATTCTATCACCAAAATCTAACAATCTCCACCTTGATACAATATTCCATAAATGTCATCGAAGCTCCTCCTAGAACCTCAAACTCAAAACAAAGGAAACAAGTGTCTCCACCACAAAGCTAAAACTCCCTCCAAAGTATGCATGCCCACCAATTGAACATGCACATCATCCATGGATTAGAATTGCTTATAATACCAAAAAGACCTCCAAGAAGGCTTTGTGGTTTTCCGTTGTTGATTTCACCTTGACTTAGATGGACTTGTCTCTCCAACTTTACTTGTATAAGATTTTTCAATCTTTAAGGTTTTTCCAGGCAATGAATAAATATTATTGATTTTCCTCTTCACGAGCAGCACCTCCTTGTGACCCTTCCAAACCCTAGTTACTCCACCACGAGTTGATAAGTTACAACTTTTCCCTTCCAGCTGTCCAACAGAAACGGGATTCCTTTTAATTTCTAGGATATGCCTAACTCCTGTAAGCGTCACCAACCTTCCAGTATCCATCTTCAACCTGACAGAACATGTGCCTTGAACATGTAGATCTCCACCATTAGCAAACTCCATCTTGCACGCTTCCTCCTTATAATAAGTGAATGATTCTCTTTGATTGCAATTGTGAAAACATGCACCAAAATCTAGCACACACTCTCCTCCCCAACTCATATCAACACAAAGAACATCATTGTTGATGCCAAAGTTTACCTATTCATCACTGTCTACCTTCAGCTTATTTTTGCTTCCTTCTTGAGTTTTCATCCTCTCTTTATCTTCTCTTAATTTATTGCAAAATTCCAGCTAATGACCTGGTTTTTCGCAGTTATAGCAAATGAAGTCTTGATCCGTATTTGATATGAAAGAGCGTCTTTCTCTCCTTATAAAGTGGACCTCTGCCAATGGATTTGTAGTTTCATTTTCTTCAATGACATTTTCTTCCAATGAATTTATCCTTCGCATCTCCTAATTAAGAAGGCTACTAACCACATTCTTCATGGAAACAACACAACAAGAATTTGAATTGTTCAACGTGATTACAAGAGTTTCCCAATTTTCAGGCAATGAGCTCATTAATATCAAAGCTTGAGTTTCATCATCAACTTTGAAGCTTACCGTCGCCAATTGGTTCACAATTGCTTGAAAGTTGTTGAGATGTTCACCAATCGATTCGCCTTCCTTTAGTTTTAGATTGACCAACCTTCTCATCAGAAATGCCTTATTCGTCACAAAATTTTATGCATAAATCCCTTTCAATTTCTTCCATATTCCAAAAGCAGATGTTTTACAAGCAATGATATGAAACACAAAATTTTCCATAAAACACCGAATAGTCGTTGCTGTCTTCCTATCCAAAATTTCTCACTTTGCCTCAATTATGTCGTTTGGCTTTTCCCCTTGTTTTTCAAGGGTTGGTGATCAAGATCATTAAGATAGAAATAATCTTTCATCTTCGCCTTCTACAATCCTCAGTTTCTTCCGTTAAGCTTTTCAACAATTATCTTCTCCATAGCTAGAGACTCTTTCAAAAATTTGTGTAGCTGACTCTGATAACAACTGTTAGGAATTTTCCAGGATCACTACACAATTAGATTTAGAAGAGAAAGTAGTGAAGAAAGCAAACAAAAATGATTCTTCAAAAATAAAAACTTTATTGATTTAACCAAGAAAATACAAAAGAGACTAAAAATTGATATGAAATATCAATCCTGAACACCCAACAAAATACATTTTTCCCACCCAAATCTTATGAACCCTAGACATGTCTATTTATAATAGACTTAACAAAAATTAAAATATCTTTTTTAAGAAGTTATTGAATACTTTCATAAATCTTTTCCATATAAATAATTTGTTGCATTCTCTAATGCAATAAAAGATGCAACTAATCACTTTACCAAATACACAAAATCTCGAAAAGGTGCAATTAATCACACTTCAAAATCTACGAAATCTATAAAATAGGCAATGAATTTGAGTTATAATTTCACATAGACTCAAATATCACCAAGATCTATTTAAATATGGAATATTTAATCACCAAAATCTAACAGTACTTCAGCCATTATTTTGTGGTTTTGGATATGAGTTTGGCCTCTATGTTTTTTCTACTGGCTGTGTTACTATCTATGTATAAGCAAAAATCTCATGTGCATGTTGAAATCCGTGTATTATCGGTTTGATATTCAACATGGTTGAAACTGAACTTTTGTGTTGTTGTGCATTTGGATCCAATGCATATGAAATCTGTTGTGTTTGAGTGTACAAGTTTGACCATTGTTGAATACAGTTTATCATGCTTCATATATAATTTGCAGCTTCAAAATATTTGTACCTTTTGATTTTCTAATTGCTTTATTTGATGATGATCTTGGAGGATGATGTTGTCTTATCCAAATTGTTAGGAAATTCACCTTATTTTTCGCATTTGCAGTAACTATTGACTATTACACTATTTTAGATATAGATAACGCCAACTCTGGTTCAAAAATACAATCTATCAAAGCACGGAAACCTTTAAATTCAACCTAAAATTCAGGAGTTGTCTTATATTTTTCACAGGTATGTATTATATGGTTGGTGCATACTTTCAAAATACATGAAGAAACGACTCCAACTATACTTATCATATTTTCTTTTTTCCACATAAGGCTACTGAAGACAATCCTTATAGTGGCGTGTGATAACACATATGCATGCATCTGTTAGTATATAAGGACATTAGCCAATTAGACTTTGTTACCAGCTGACTCGGTAATTAGCTTAATTTATTATGTTACGCTTGCCTAAATTATAAATATAAAAACATAAAAAATTAGGCTGTATGACTTCCCCAGCTAAGAGAATAAACTTCAAGGAATAACTAGTTTTCATGACAAAATACAAAATATAAAGTACAATTTTACGGAAAAATGATAAGAGAAAAACGATAACCTTAAAAGTAGAAGGAAATATATATGCTTTATTGAATATTTCTTCTCATTCCATGAAAGACGTAATAATAACGTCGATGAAATAAGTTTTCTTAGGCTGGACGTACTTTTAAGGCAACAGTCCATTTGTTTGGCTTTTGGGGTTCAATTGGCATCAATATTATAGTGCTTCTATCTGAAATAATTATGTTACGTACGTAGAACAAGGTTGAATATATTTGGGCATGTGGATTTTGAACTCGTACACAGTTTAATTCCCATGCATGTTGAATGATTCTTATTCAATAAAATGAAAACAAAGAAGCCATGCATGTGGATTTTATTTGCTATTCCTGTTGCAGTTATTTTTATAAATATCAACTGTACTTACCTACACTATCTTTATGTGCAAATTTTCGCTGGCTATTGTATCCACATGCAACTTCATATGTTTATTTGCATTGCTAGAACAATTACTATATAGACTTGAATTGTATACAGTTATATTTCTATCACTTCCAACCTGCCAGGAACTTGTCAGAAAATTTATGTTGTTTTTTTTGGTTAGGCCATGACCTTTATTTTGTGTTCCTACAAATATATACAATTATTTGTTAGACCGCTAGTTTGCACTTATTCTATGCACTTGCACATGAGTGCAATGTGTATGCATATAGGTTTTTCGGTAGTTTCAGGCAGCGTCACTTGAAAAATGCATGTGAGTATGTGTGTAAAACAGGAGCTTTAAAAAATTCTAAAAGAAATTGTCAGACTTAAATCATCTTTCAACATAGTTAAACAACAGGTTTGCACTTTACAATTTGGATAAAATGCACCCCTGATTCATAGTAGACTGGGGTCCAGGGGTTGGTTAAACTATGAATTGTCTTTTTCAAAGGCATGAATAAATATTGCAGTGTAATTCAAAGTTTGAGATTGTCTTTTTCAGCATAGAGATTGTTCATCTCAGTGCGAATAAAGAATGTAAATCTATGAATTTTCTTCTGGAAAGAGGTTAAATTCACTGGAAAATTCTCTATATTTTAGTTTATGGTTTTAGGTTAAATTCATTGAACAGCGATTAGCAGTCGCTTATAAATTATAACTTATATAACAGCGAGGCAGGGAAACTTTTCCTAAACTGGCACGAGTTATTGTTTCTTAGGTTGATTTCAACACGTTTTATGTTCTGATTCCTTTCAGATTGCGGCGTGGCTTGTTCAAAGTATACTTAACTTTATGATTAATTACAGATTATTTAAATGTATTTTTTTACGTATATATTGTGCATCATCTTTTATATGTATATGTATATGTGTGTATACATATGTATATGTGTGTGTATATGTGTGTGTATATATATGTGTATATTGCCAACATAACTGAATGCGTACCCTTATATTTCTTTCCAGTCCGGAATTTTTGGGTCCTGAATCTGAAATAACATTATAGATTCATATAGTTTGAAATGAGATCCAGGCATTCTCTTTATGGATGTTTTAAAATGTACAAAATGAAAAAAATGTAGAGATTCCATTCATTTAAATATAAATATGTGATAAGAATTTATTTCAAAATACCTGTATAGGATTTTGATCACTTCAACATGTTTTTTTTTTAAGAAATAATTTATCATTCGAGATGAAGAATAAAATTGGTTTTATGAGTAAAGGAAAAATTGGGGCGTGAGCATTGAATACGTAAGCCTGATGTAATTGGAAGGTGAAGGTAACGTGGTAAAGTGTCAAAACACGGTCTATTGTTTAGTATTTTGAGAAAGAGACGATTTTCAGGTTTTTTTTTCTACGAATTTTACAGAATCATGCACCGTTATATAAAACAATTAAATTAGATGTGAGACGCGTAGGTCTCAAGAACTTACAACACTTCTAGACGCAAATTACAACACAAAATTACCTTTATAACCTGTAAACTTTCAAACGATACACTTCCCTTCATGAAATTCCATGCACCAAACGTAACATAAACGATATTGGTTTTGAAATACCCAACGGGTTCGGACCGGGCAAGACTTTTGATTATTGTAACCAGGTTTGAGTCCAGATTTTAAAATACCCGGACTGAAACCCGCCCATTGACAGGCCTATCCATGAGTATGTGGGGAAAACAAAACAAACACACTATTATTGGTATTTGAACCACGCGATATTTCGATGGATCTAGACTATGAAATTATAAAGGAGTAGATCAAGAAGTTTGAGATGTAGAGACTGAAGACTGAAAATAAATAACTAAGTATTTAACAACTTATATTGATCGCTACCGATCCATATGGATCGGTATTGAACGATACAATGTGGGTTGTGGGCTCCATTATACTTCTATATAATTCTACTTATGGTTGAAGGAAGGCACAATTACAAGTGATGTGACATCGTTCGGTTTTGAACGATCATCTTTGACTATTTTGTACTTGAAGACTCAATACTCAAAGACTTAAGCTATTTGAAGAAAGACAAAGAAAATGGTCAACAACATCGGTCGGTACCAACCATAAGGATAGGTACTGAACTATCCAACTCTTGGGAATTGTGCCGTTTTGACTTGTTCTTCATGTTTGAAATCTTGATCAACATATTTGAGCAACTCAATTAACGATTTTGCAATGTTGAAGCGAAACTCGTCAACAAATAAACACCCTACAACAACTAAAAGAGGACTTTAGGCTCTTTACTTATTTTTACCCAGAGCTTCCACCAAATTCAAAATTTGTAAACTCAAATTTTTGATATGTGTTGTAATTCGATTGTAACTGCAATCTCAACCAGTAATAAAAGATAGTGGACATAGGTACTTTCTTTGAAAGTAAGTGACACATGTGATCCATGTATATGAACTTGAACCAAATTGGGATGGACTTGAATGGACTTGTATGACATATGACTAGACATTGAATAAAGCATATATGTTATAGATGTACTTTTGGTTTAGATTGGATCTGGATTTGAAAGTGCACTTATAGCGATAGTCGCTATAGAACTGTTGTGAATTGCCTTGTCTTTGGCTATTTCTATGGAGCTTTGTAGAGAGATCCTTAGGGGTTTCTCGCCATATTTATAATTTCTTATATGTATGTTTGTTGCTATTCAAGGATTGAATATGTGACGCCCCACCTCTATACCCATGCTAGCCAAGAACACTACGGAGTAATGCTGTCAACTAGCGCGGAGAATAAGGCTGTTGAGAAGCGACCATCCATGTAACTTCTTTGTGCGAGCACCGATATGTCAGATAGTATAGAATGCATATCATTTAAGGAGGAAATCCGACATACCGATACAAACTCAAAGCTATCACACGGTGGCTATATATAATCTTCGGAAACAAATATAGAAATAAACGTAACACAAATCAGTCACAGACAATTCATATCACAAAGGCGGAAATAGATATGAATATAACACATGAAAGTGTACATCAGAGTAGTGGTCAAATAAGATCCACAATAACACAAATGAATAGATACAAGTGCAAGATAATAGAATATGTATACATCAAGGAGTCTAATCTCAAATGTATACAAACAAAAACTACTAAACTAGAGTAGTTAGCCAAAAGTCAGAGTAGCAAATCCCAGGAGGAAGTCAAGCAGAAGCACCTGTAACATCTCGGTCTGACCCGAGTATTATTTAAGAAAATAATAAACGGATCAGTCTAACTATAAATATCAGATGACATGATATAAAATAATAGATATGGCATAGACATAGAATACCCATACTGACATACTACTATAAGTATGAAAATGATGATCAACAGGAGATCAACCGATGAGAAATGATCAATATCACAAGAATCTTCTCAAAGATCCAAAGAGGGCATCATACCCTAAACTTGTACTCATAACAAGTCAATGACATAAAAATCCAGAAATCAAAACAAGAAATCCAGAAATTATAAAAAGAGAAAGAGGCCTATCACATGATGGTCCGAAGACCATGGGGAGCTACCCCATATGTGTGAGTCGGAATCACACTGATTGAGGCCTAGGCTAACCAAAAAGCAAAAAGGTATGTGTGAATGGAATCACACAAGTGGTGTCTAGCCTAACCTCGCAAACAAAAAGATATGTGTGAGTCGGAATCACACTGATTGAGGCCTAGGCTAACCAAAAAGCAAAAAGGTATGTGTGAATGGAATCACACAAGTGGTGTCTAGCCTAACCTCGCAAACAAAAAGATATGTGTGAGTCGGAATCACACTACTGCGGTCTAGACTAACCTTGCGGACAAAGAGATGTGTGTGAGTCGAAATCACACTACTGCGGTCTAGTCTTACCTTGCAAACAAAGAGACATGGCACAATTGCTAGTCTAAATCATAAAATGATCATCATGATCAGCGAGAAGTGTCAATCACACCAAGCTAGTAAATATATGAGTTTAGCTTCATGTCCCATAACCACTGGCTTAACTTAAATATTTACGAACAAGCTGTAAATCTTCACTAGGAAATTGTCACGAAAAGGGTTCAATTGAACAAGTCCAAGAGCTAACCGACGAAGTGAACGCAAGCGTTTCATACCACTCGTTTTACTAAGTCGTTTAAGTCGATTTCTCATTCGAGTGAAGTAAAGGCTTATATATATTAGTAGATTGGAAATCAGTTTTATAAACGAGTTTGATATTGAAAATAGAGTTGAAATCGTTTTGATGATAGAGTTTTGATATTTACTACTAGTATTGAAACCTTTATATTTTTAAAGTGACAAGTCATAAAACGTATCACAAAAATTCACATTCGGAGACGTGAATAAAATCCAAGGAAATCAGCTCAAAATGCATCAAAGTGGAAGTTCTGATGAATGCTTTTCAGATAAGATTGCCTACGCAGAGTAATACGGGGTTCGACCTGCCCGGTCAGGTCGCGGGGGTCCAGGGGGCAGCGCCCCGTCAAAACGGTACGACTTAGTGAAGACAAGCGACCTAAGTTTAAAAAGGTGGGCGACTTAACAAAGTGGCCGATAATAAATGATAACAACAAAAAGGGAATCAACCCGACTTGATTAGAGTTGGATATTCAAGCTAAAAAGGCAAATAGGCAAAACACAGCAGATTCAGACGTCTGAGATCAAGAATTCAAACGTCTGAATCTGGAAAATAAACTATTTTCCAGAACAGAATTCAGACGTCTGAATCCTAGATTTCAGACGTCTGAAATAGGCACTTTTTAGCCTATTCCTTTTCTGGTCCAAAATGAACCAATTCAGACGTCTGAAATTTTGATTCAGACGTCTGAATGCTGGGAGAAGAAAATCCCCAGTATTCCATTCAGACGTCTGAACCATACGTTCAGACGGCTGAAACTGTTATTCAGGGCATTCCCTGAACCTAGGCCAAAAATGGCCAAATGACATCGATAACGATCGGTCGAGCAAAAACGACCAAGGAATTGCACAAGGATAAGTGTTAGGAATTCATACCTAACAATCGAAGATAATTATTGACTTAGATGTGAGATAAAAATCTCACCTTTAATCCCAAAAGCACAAATGAGAAGCACAAGAACAAGCTAATATCAATCCCTCTTTAATAACAACTCAAAAAGCTTCAATCTATGCTCAAAAGAAAAATATTTCCTAAGTTAGGTTTAGGTAATTTCTGAGATTGAAGAGAGAATGAGTTGGAGAAGAAGGAGATGCTTACCTAGACTTCTTCGGAAATTTGGAGCCAAACTTGGATTTGCAAAATGAAATTAGGGCTTAGGAATTTCCATTTCCAATCTTTTCCCCCATTGTTTCTCTTTAGAGCTGAAATATAAGGAATGAAAATGAATGAGGGGAGAGGGGTTCGGTTTGAGGTATTAGTGGGCTAGTGGGTTGAACCCAAACTCAAACTTCAAGTGGGAAAGGTCGAAATTTTAGCTAGCTCCAAACATATCGAAGTTTATACTCAAAAAGATCGCAAACGACATTTTGAACTCAATGGGAGTGGTCTCGAGTCCTAATTTGACCGTATGCAAAAAGTAGCTTTTCGGACTAACATCCGATTAACGATTTTAAATATAAAAATATAAAATCGATAAATATGCGGGTTGTTACAGAATAGTAAAAGGTTAAATAACATCTCGAAAACGACCAAAATATCACTTGTGCAAAACTGCCCCGTTTAGCCTTGATTTTTGGACTATAAAGGTTTGAAAAGATATTTAAATCTAAGTATTTTGTTAATTAATTGTGAATTTTTAAAGAAGAGGTTTTTATAATAAAACATGTTCTTTTCGAGTTTTGTAATTTTTCATAAACTTGTTATTTTAAAGTAATATTTTGGATAATGTTTTAAAACCTATTATAAATATTTTCAAATATTTTAAAAGTATAAACAAAAGGTTTGGAAAGGGGTTAGAATAGCTTAGTGGCCAAATGGTTAATTGTTTAATTACTTGTTTGAAAAGTAATTAACTATGCTTAACACCAAAAGCCGACGAAGTAGGTTTACCTATTTGTGAGAGTTAAGATTGATGTCAAGTAGGGACGGAGCAAATGAGCTCTAACCTACCGGTTTCCCTGTTGGCCGAGGAATTGTTAAGTCGTAAAATGTTGAAAACATGTTAATTGTGTTGATTTCTAATTTGTTCATGGAAATCATTAATACTATACTTAACACTAAAAACCAATGAAGTAGAGTTATCTATTTGTGAGATTCAAGAATGAAGTGTTGGCTTCACTCTTGAATGAGGAATAGTTAAGTTGGAATATTAGAAACAAGTCAAGCATACGAATCATGATTTGTATAAGCAATCATCTTTAGGACTTGATAATTAACTAGTAAAATACTAAACTTGATCGATTATGAACTTAGATCTTTAAACAAATGTTTTTATAGATAGAAACAATTATAAGAATGGTTTTGGGTTTGTTGTGGCAATGTGTTAATAGTATTCGTCTTTAACCCTTTTTGATTATATATAGGGATGTAAATAGATCTTTAAAAGAATGATTTAAAGATAAGCATAAGCAAAATGGTCTTGGGTTTGTAGTGATAATGTTTAACTAACATTAGTCTTAAACCTTTTGAATGGATTTGCGAAAGTACTTAGATCCTTAAAGTCGATATTTTGAAGGGAAATATAAGTATGGAATCTTCTGGAAAAATGATAGAAAAAGTAGAAGTTTATTAGATAAAGGAATTTTACTAATAGAGGAGCTTTTAATTAATAAAAAGATTAATTAAATAAAAGGGATCAGGAGTTGCTTAAGTAGCTTAACCAAACTTTATATGGTTTGATCGTGTTTTGTATGACTTGATAGTGTTTTGTATGTTTATTTGTTTATGGAAAGTATACTAAACTTGGTTTCCTTTTACAAACATCTATCTTGTACCAATTAATCGATCAGTCGACTATCGAAATTAACCAAATATAACTTTGCGAATATCTAGGAGAAACACGGGAATTATATGGTACAGTTATCTTCAGAGATCTATGCTGTACGTATAAACTCGTTGTGTTCTACTAGGACAAATGATAAGGAATTCTATCCACTTAAATGGTTAGGAGTTGACCTCCGCTCTTATGTATTGTCTTTTATTTCCAAAAGAACCAGAGTTGAGTTTGCCGAAAATTCATCGATTGGTTTTGAAGCATCCGGTAAGTGGGAAGAGTGTACTTATATGAGATGACTCGAACATGTAACTACTTCAAAACCATATACGCAATCTATATTCTGGAAGTGGTTGTGATGTGGAATGTTATAAAGTTGAACCATCTATCCTAAGGTTAAGTCCAAGGGAAAGGTCAGTGTTAATGTTTCAAACGATGCTATCATGTGGGATTATCTATCTTGAGGAGTATTCCAAGAGAGAGGACAACGTTAGCATTCATCGAAGGACTTATGCGGGGAACATATGTAGAGGTTTGAGATCTGTTCGAGATGCTCGAATCCATGTAGTGATTCATGATATGTACGAGATGATGGAATCCATTTGGGGATTCGTGTTCTGTTCGAGTGATGAAGACTTGTGTGAGAGATGCTGAACGTAGCCTCAAAATCAGGAAAATGACAGAAAATAGAGAAGGGGCATGGCTAGGGGGTTTAGTTGACTTCAAGGGTATATCAACTCCATATCTAGATATGCTTATCGATTATTGCTAGCGGGAGTTGATATGGCTCGGACCACACGCCGAGGGTGGTCCAGTTGTGTTTACCTTAGAGTATATCCCATCTAGAGATATACGATGCTCGGAAGGTAGTTTTTGATCCTTACCATAGAGATTGGGATTAGATGTCGACCGAAGAGGTCTCCATGGAAACAATCCATAAATGAATGCCTCATAGCGGTATTGATTGTATAACTATTAGTGTTGTGGCATTCACACAGCAGCTATTTGATATGATTTATGTGCTACACACTAAACATTGTTTGTCATATCATTATATGTTAAACTTAATGAATGGTTGGTTTCATTTGAAGGGAAAACCATTACGGTAATCCGTATGTTCTCAAAAAGGTGCTACATGTCACTCATATTTCTTAAGATTCTTACGTTGGTTTACCAGACTAATCCGGGTGTTATTTTCTTATAATGCTCAGGTCAGCCCCGTGTATATTTTCAAATTTAGCTATGGACGTTTTGGAGCTTATGGAGCTGAGCTGGATGATTACCTGCCGTAGTATTTATTCTCGCTACATTACTATTGTATCATCGGCATTTGTAAGGAGAGGTTGTTATAATTGTCCAGTCTAATTACAGTAACTCTGAAAAACTTTGTATCTTAGAATCATAATTTATACTGTCTTTTGATATTATATATTACCGTTCCATTATGAGATTTTGATATTGTATTCTCCTCTTCTTTTTTCTCTTTCCTTTTCTTTTAATTTACCCTAAAAATTCGTCCTTCTGACACTTGAGTATCGGAACATGAATACAGTGGATGTATTAGTGTCGACATTTGGGGGTCGAAAAGGCGAGTCATTACACTTGGTATCAGAGCTGAAGGTTAAGCAAGAACCTTGGCTTTGGTTGGGTATGACTCATTAAGAGATAGGGTGATGGAATGCACTAGCATGAATTGAGTGTATACGTATGAGAGTGTATATTTGTTAGTGCTATAAAATTGTTTTATATTGTGTTAATTAGTCTATTGAGTAGTTTATGAATCCTGGTCGATGCACCTGATCAATGTTATCGATAGGGATTTCTAAACACTTGAATAAGACAAACTGACACAATATTGTTTTGGAAATCGGTAAATGAAATAATTTTACCTTGGATTATATTTTATATATAATAGAATAATTTCTAAAAATCCCATTAGTAATTTATAGTGTGTTTGTTTGTTAGGAAATGATAATATTCAATTATTATCATTTATTATTTGTTTAGTAATGCTCGAACAGTTTATGAGCATTTACTATAGTTGTTGATTTATAAGAAATTTAGGTTTTACAACATGGGTTTGGTAGATAGTAATTTATGGGAACATTAAATATGAACACGTTGTGAATTAAGTTTCATGGTTTGACTATAAGGCGTTCACTGATAATGTTGGGCTAAACATGAATTTAATAAGAATTGTTTAGTATAATCTAAACAAAGATATACATTTGTGAAATGATTCAGATAAGGAAGAAACTTTACATAAACATGGTTTATAAACAAAATGATTTAAATGGAGAATTTAAGGACTTATATCTCGATATCTTTGAAAATATTTTTCAAGATTTTGGATAAAATATAGTAGTATCATTTGAAATTAAGTATTTAGGAAACTGAAATTGAGATCGTAGTACTTAGTAACATTTACGAAGAATTTGATACCGGTTTGAAAATAATTCTGGTGATGACTTCAACATTATCGGCATTCATTTTCAGGTTTCTAAGTATGGGATGCTAGAAAGTTGTTTTGGTAAAACAGATTTTGATTTAATCCCAAAGTATGATTTGATATACAAAAGATATATGTTATATATAATTTCAAGTGATTTGAAATGAGAACCGGTGTTTAGCTCTAAAGTTTTCTTATTATGTTATTTCATGGACACATGCAGTTTATGCATTAGGAAAGTATGGACATGCATTATGATATGATATATTGTTTGATAGTTTTCATTTGCTAAAACAAAATGGAATTTTCGGCGATTTTGGATAGTTGGGAACTTCCGAATTGTAGAACTTGTAATTAAGTGTTTTTTTAAATATAAAGTTGAGTTTATATAACACTTGAATTGAGAAGATAGCAAGTTAAAATAGGTTTTAAATTTGTTTAACATACTTGTTACAAATTTGATGTTTTTTATATACACTTAGGATGTAATGGAATATTATATGTGTGGAACTTAAGTTGTAAAATGTTTATAAACTTGAAGTTAGATTTATATGAAGTAGCTCATAAATGATTTAGTATTGAAGAGATATACTATTAGGGTAAAAGAAAGTGATATAGGATTGTTATAGTTAAGAAACCAATAGGATGAATACATAAGTTGTACGTAGGTCGTCTTATTCGCAGGACTGTTCTTGATCCAGTATTCGAGTACATGTTTTCGAGGTGATTTACACTAATCTGAACAAGGATTTTTCACTCGATCCTTGACGGTGAACACTTGATATGGATTCTTGATATGATCCTCAAGTTTTCTATCATAGTATATGGCTATGTTTTGAGAACAGAGGTTTCTAATTAAGGAATCTGATCGGATTTTGTACAAGAGAGGTTGGGTGGACTATACTAGTTTGGACGTGGAAATTTATGTGATCGAGCGAGTGGTCAGATTGTGTACGGATAGTCCATGTGCATCGTAGGGGCTTTAGTATGTATGCATACTATGTTTTGTTGACTTATAAAAGGTTTAGGCGATGACTTTTCGATTTGTTATGAGGTAGCATGAATAATCGTCTAAGTAATAACCTGAGGCTGTTGAGCCTAAGGTATGCTTAGTGGGTTGTTTATCATCCTTATGCGATAAGAGAGTTTTTGAACTAAAGCAAACTGTGAGCTTTGTTTGCTAATGATTGTGATACTATTAAGTATTGAGGTCTGATTGTTTCTTTGGTTGCACATGTTGGAATTTCGAGGACGAAATATTCTAAGTGGGAGAGATTGTAATGACCAGGAATTTCGAACACTTCGTATTTGAATTATTTAAATACTTGAATCTTCGATTAAATATTATTAAATTGATTTGATAATCTTGTTAACCCCCTTTAAATCATAACTAATGATGGTAAACTTGTTTTGAAAAAATGTTTACAAAAATATATTCTTCGAATGAAAATCGATAATGTGACCAAAAATTGGTTTATCGGTAAACAAATTTTTGATCGACATAAGTTGTTCGAACTCTTTGGCAATTGTCTAATGATCAAATGAACATGATATCAACTAATTAACATGCGTGCCTCTTCATAAAGCTCGAAAGGTTCTAGAATGTTCTAATGGATAAGAGATATTGTCATGAGAATGGTATAAGTGTAATTAGCATAAAGGAGAAGTGATGGGAGGTAAGGCTTCCATGGAATGAATGGGGGGTTAAATTCAAGCTTATAGAGCACCATTTTCATCCTATAAAAGGAGGGACATGATATTAAAATGTTTAATATGGAGCATATAAGATAGATTCCCTATGCATCATCAACATGAATTATCATACATGTTATGTTGTCTATAATATCACATTTCTCTAATGTATTGGATACATTAAGCAAGTGTCGAATCTGAATAAAGATCATTAAATTATAATTTAGACTATTCTCGGGTATTAACAAAATTCAAGAGAATTGTTTATAGAAACAGCGAACTCCTTATGAAGGAGTATTTGAATTCAAACTTCATAAATAATACCGAGTATAGTATGTCAATCCTAAATTCATATTTAACCTTAGTTAAGGAGCATTAAGCTGGAAATGTTCCAAACGAGAGGTTGTGGCTAATTCAACAAAAAGGCTAAATACGTCGCCTTGAATAGTGCCACAATAAAAACTATATATATAAATGCGCTAGGGATGATTCTAAATGTTAAGAATCCCATAACATTTTTATATGATAACAATGTCACGGTATAGATCATGAAAGAACCTAGAGTTCATTAGAAGTCGAGAAACATACTCCAAAATGTTCCATATGATAAAGGTAGCTTAACAATATCAGAGAGAGTTGATTAACACTGTAGATAATCAAAACAATATAGCATATCCACTTATTAAGGGACTAGTTCAATCAGTTTTGAGAAACTGATTAGAGAAATAAATGTAAGGTTCCATAATTGACCCCAAGTACAAGTGAGAGATTGATAGTGTTAGGGCAGTGCTCTAGGGGCAATTATGTAATTTTTACATATATCTAACTCTTTGACCAATCTAGTTCACAATAAATGTATTTTATTTCTGTTATATACTTTTTCTATAAGGTGATATGATTAATTAAGTAATTAATTTAAAGTACATAAATAAGAAAATCCTTAAATGAAATTTTATGTGATTGTGATTGTAATTGCAAATGGTTGCAATCGTGAGTAACTAGTCACGATATAAAATAACATTTTATTTTAAATATTCTTGGTCAAGATGTTTTAAGATAGGATATCGATACACCCCTTGTGAGTAGGATATGTAACGGTCTCTAAACGTTGGACAGTGTATCACTCATGGCTAATGAGGGCATAAAGGGGTTACGTACTGGTAGTTATTGAATAACTATGGAATGACTCACTCAAGAGTTTCCTGTTGGTTAGTAATAACTAAGGTCAAACAGGAAATCTTGAAATGGCGATATTACACAGTTGTCTCGACTTGAGAAATCTATGGATTTCAGTGTGAATGATCCATTTTGATTATAGTTAAATCATGGCATGCCGTCCATTAAACGACTATAGTTGGGTCTAAGTTGAAGCATTTAAAGTGAAACACTATTCAATAGAGAATTCATCTTCTCGGTTATATGAGTAAAATATCTCGGTCAACTATAGTCAACTCAAAGTCAAATAAAGGTACCACTTAATACTGTAAAATTGGATTTTCTCAAAAAGATATATAAGCGATAAATTTAGCCAAACTGTCACACCATAACCAAATGTGAAGTGTGAATGTTAATATCCAAATCATTTGATATTAGTCGCTGACTAAATTTACACAAATGAGTCGCACAATTGTATTGATGAATACTTTGAAATACCATATGATTTAACTAATCTAATAACTGCTGTAAATTATTATTTATGAAATACTAGTTATTTATTTATTTAATGTACTGGTGTCATTAGTAATTTTTTAGGTGCCTATGGTAATTCATTTGGCGCGTATATAAAAGTTATATATGTACAAATGGATATACAATATTAATATGCAGTTAAATTGGATTTAAATTTGGTTAGTTGCTAAATAGGTTTGGAACATTCAAGGGAACAAAATACCCTATATATGGCCATCCAAGAGTGGAGAAAAGGAGGGGTTCAAGTTTTGAATTTAGATCTAGAACTTTGTAAAAGGTGTATTAGAAACTTAAGAATATTTTTTCTCCTAGGCTCTCTCTATAAAAGCCATCTTAACCCCTCACTATTTTTTATCATTTTCTTTTATCTCTTGCCTCCGCCATACTATATGTTCTTCTACCCTTTAGCCGATAAATAGTTGCTCCAAACTTGACCAAGTTGAATAAAACACGTGATAATCTAGATCTTTGCAACATCTGGAGACCGATTGCAGACGAATCTAGGAGTTATTCAATCAATCGAAGTGCATTCAAAGGCGACATCTACTTAGGTAATATTATCTTATTTATGATTTACATCCCATCATGTTTAATATTGATATATACAATCGACTGAACGAATTTATATGCATAACTTTTTCCACCTTATCGGTATAGTACTATACAATTGTATATCTAATTAGATCTGCAAGCTTTGGTATTTATATTGCATCTTTGTTTTATTAATACACACACACAATAGTGATTGGAAATTTATATATATATATTAAAATATTAAAACCAATTTTAATTAATTCAAATTGATTTAAATGCAAATATAAATATATAGATATACAAAATTATTCTAAAGTGGGCCGTAAAGAATGCAACAGGTATTCTACATATGCACAGAATAGCTATATCTAGTTTTATAGTGGCCAGACCACATAAATATAAAGTATAGGTGTGAGGCAAGAATGCCTCATTGGCTATAATAACAAACTATGACTTCTCCAGAGCAAAGGAACCACTGCCATCGACTAATATAACAGGCCCTAAGACATGAACAAATATAGAGAAAAGAACTGTCAAATCAGGAACAAAGTCCAACGAATCACTGGAGTAATAGTATTTCCAATCCCAAGTTTCATCCGCCAAAATCTTAGCATTGTCTTCTCCATCTTCTCCAATAGTGGAGATAACCAGGCCATCGCTAACAGCATGATAAAATAACCACCAACTCTCACCACAACCACCTACGAACTTATAATAGTAATCAAACTCCGGATCATATCTCATTTCAAACCTCATATGTTCACAAGATTTCTCCATGGAATTCCACTTGATCACAGGAGAAACGTCAATATGTTCTTCAGATAAACCAACAAGGGAAATGGGAGAAGCTATAATAGCATTTGAAGGAGGCGACAGAGCCACACTATCAACCGACGTAGAGTGTACAGCCGTAGACTTGGGGACCTACTTCCTTATAGGAGGTCAAGAAAGAGGGATCTTGGTCTGAATAGGATCATCAATAGAAAGCTTACAAACTTCAACGGTGTGGCCAAATGATTGGCAAGCCATGCAAATAACTGGTTTCCAACTGTATTTCACATCAACAAAAACATCACGACCTTTTACGATTCGTACCTTAAGCCGAGAAGGAATTGGTTTGTCCGCAGATATCCCTATCAATGCCTTAGCATATACTAGGTTCTTTCTTGCCACTGTATTTGCGTCAAAGCATTTGAGATATCCAACGAGGCTAGCTAGCCAGTTAAGACCAATCAAGGGCTGAAGAATAGAAGGGATGTGTGTAAAAATAGTCCAAACAGGTATAGACAATACCTGTTTTTACCTCTATCAACCGACGGACTCCACATCGTAATAATAAAAGGCTTGCCATCTATAATGGACGGTTCCGCTTCTAAGACTCGACGTCTTTCTTGCGCATAAGAAAATTTGAAATAAAACGTACCATCAACGTAGTTAACATGAAAACCTCCTCTTAGTTTCCAAATACTACGACATTGATCATGCACATCCAAGTACAAAGCTTTCGAGTGAAGAAAGTACCCGACTAAATAATCATTCCAGTAATTTATACCCTCTTGTGTAACTTCAGCAAAGGGAATCTTTGCACCATCGCATTCAATATTTTCTAAGGATTCGGGTGTGTACATTTTAGCATTTCTTGGCAATTATGAGAACAATGAAGACCATTTATTATAGAAGATGGAGAACTCAAGCTCAGAGCCTAAGGAGAAGACACAGTGCTTTTAGGAACTTCAGATACAGGACCAGTTGCATGTATGTTAGTAGATAATAGAGGGGCATTTGCACAAACAGTCAGAGAGCATACATCCTTATTCGCTATTCCAATACCTTCCACATAATTGTCCATATCAATAACCTAATCTTGTGATTCACCATCACTTGACGATATATTTACATCAAGTATATTACCATTATCACCATCGACATGCCAAAGCCTTTCACAACCAAGTGAAGCGGCCGTAATCATAGGAGAAAGAGCAGACATGGTAAGCAGAGAAGACAAACCTGATAAAGGTGTCACATATGGATTAACAGATGCTAAAAAGTCAGCAATTCCGTGAAGTGGAGAATAGTATAGTTGTAGTGAATAGGAGAATCGACTAAATCATCATCAGCAAGAACATTACTCTCAATCAAAACAGTTACAGAGGAATCCAAGGTAGCAGAGCTCGAAGAGGCAATAGTCGAGAAGGGTCGACATGATGGAAGATGAGCATTGCTCGATGGAATTCGCAAATCTAGTTTTCTCTTTTGGATTTTTCGCCATCGGAGGAAGAAGAAAATCGGGGCGCTAGGAGAAGAAAGGCAAGAAGAGGATCGAAATGTGAAAGAAGGACGGACGAAACAGTGAAAGAGCGGAAGAAAACAGAACTGATGGGGAAGATTACCACTCGCCTGCCTCTATTAAAAGTTTTTTTACACAATTAGAAATTATTTTAAATATTGTATATATTTATTAATATGTGTGTATGTATATATTTATAAATTAACAATCTTAATTTTATAAAATTATGTTTTAATATACTATATACGAATTAAAATTTTGTCTTAGTGTATTTCATTATATATATACTGTATTTAATTTATAAATATCGATCTAATTTTTAAATTGTTTTACTATGTACAAAAATTAGATATTTTGAAAAGGATTTTGAATTTTGAAATTATTGACTTAGTCAAAATGATTTATTTTCCTTAAAAAATTTCGAAATGTTAATTTATACATATTAATATAATATTAAATATTTTTGGATAGAATGTGCATATAAATGGTGAATGTGCCCTTTACAGTATAAATCCCAATACTTACATATGTACACATTAACTGTGTATACAACAGATATATGATGCACATGCACAATACACATATGAGATACTAGGATAGACTCAAATTAAATTCAAAATTAAATTCACTATTTAATTAAATCAGTTAATTCAACAAAATAAAATTTTATTTAAATTAAATTTAAATTAGATTTAAAAATTAATTTAGACTTCATAGGCTCAATAAAATCTAAATTTAAAGGAAAAATTGAAATATGCCCTATTTACCCGCTTCCAACTGGCCTGGTTCCAACATTACTAAGGGAGGTCGAACACATAGGTCCATGGAATATAGGTGAGCATCCTCATATACCCCTGCCATACGAAACATACGCCATTCCTATTATATAAGAGTTGTGGATATAAGAGATGCGGATCACGTCCAGAGTTATCAATGTTCCTTTCAGCATACGACTCGATAGTAGAACGTGCCTTCATAGGACATAACAAAGTCCTATACAAACCTCTCACTTGAAGTACTTGATCCATATGGCTCATGTTGTCGATTCATCGTAGTTCAAGACATCTCACATGGCTCTTGGGATTTCCTTGCACTTGGCCCGAAGTAAACCACCATTTTCCATAGGATAATCCAAAGTCAACAAGAGAAATCCCTGCATCATCCACTATATCTCATATCGATCATCAATACACCATAACTCAACATCCAACGGCTCAATCACTTTACGAACGATCACTTGAGTCCTTGCCCCATCACGCACACCCTAGATCGATTGGACCATTATTAGCATGGCTCAAAGTCATACTCCTTTGGCCTGAAGTAAACCATGTACTGCATTGAAGCTTCATTTCCTAAATTCCTCGAAGTACTATAGGTTGGATCCGAACGATATGGTTCAATACGAAACCATTTAAGTTGGGACTTAGCCAAATGTTGGCTAGGCCTAACTCCTCCATTCTAGGTCGTGTTTCCTTTTACTCTATCCCGAAGACACTCCTTCCTAATCTTGAAGCCTTCCACTCAAAACCCCAAAGACTTCCTCAATGACTCCAAGCACACCTGAATGATATTCCTTAAACAATATCTCTTACTCCCTTAACCCAAACTCCATGTGATAGATTTTGTAGCATCTCTAGGCCATCATGAACCCCTCCTATCAATCACACAATGATTTGAGCAACTTAGATCGATCTATGCCGAATGATGAAGTTCATTTGGTGTTGGTCGATTCACTTAGCTGTTTTTTATATTTTCAAAGTTGATTTCTCCTCTACCCCAAATTTCTCAACCTCTCATGCAATTTATTTGAATCCATTCTACCCTAAACACTCTAAAACTGGTCGATGCTCCAAAATGCATATCAATACACCGTATCCTAACCCAAGTAAACAAACACACCAAAATTACCAAACAAGCATTATATCACTAAATCAAGTCAAGACACAAAATTGCATATCCACAAGAACGCACATACAAATTTTAGATCTAAATCCATTTTTAATCATTTGAATTTGTTTTCAAAACACGAGCAAGTTTAGATTTGGTAAGTATCATATGTTTGACTTTAAATTTGTTTCAAAAACATAGTTTAATACTATATTCGCAATCATAGTACAATGAGAGACTTAAATCACTCTTTTAACTACCAAAATGCAGAGAAATCGAGGTACCAAGATGAACAGTAAATAGCCTGAACTCCAATGCACCCAAATAGCAATTTGCTACTCCCTTCCTAATCTCTCTTAGTTTGATTGATTTGACCCTAAATTATAAGGATTTAAGAAGCTTATGGCAAATATGGTGATTAACGAAGGTTTTGGATAGTTCTTGGGAAGTGTTGAAATGATTGGGGATTGTCCCATCAGGTTGATTAGGCACAAATCCTAAAACGGGTTAACGGGCATAACCCAAGCTTAAGTTAATTGCCTGCTAATATACCCAAAAATTGTCTAACTTCAAATGGTCGTACTTCCTAAACCGTAAGGATAAAAATCTAATATGACCACTCTACGAAAAACGAAACCGTCATATCTTTCATTTAGACATGGTTTCAGACCTTAATTCGGTTGATATCAAAAGCTATAGCCCTTACAAGTTTTTAGGGTTAAAACTGTCTAATAAAATTTTTATGGGTAAGAAAAATCAATACTCGAAATTCCCTAAAGTTATAGCCTAATCCAACCTAGTTTAGATTTTAAAATAATATTTTATTATCCTTCGATACATAAAACATAAGTTGTTATATCGAATTTGTTTCTAATTCAGAAAATGAGGGGCAGCAAGCAGGTGTGGTTTCACCACCAGTGTATCTCAAGGCAAGGTCGAATGGAAAATTTCAAAACAGTGGAGAATCAAGCATAGTTGAAAATATTGGTAAGGGTTATCTGCTCAACGAAATGCTCCTAAACACTCATATTGATCTGGTCCCTACCACTCACTCACCTGACCCGCTTCGCCTAGACCCATCGATCCCCAATGTGGTTAACCATCATTAACTAGCTACATCATTGCTATTGGGGTTGTGAACATTGCATCTATCTATATGAATGACCCATTTGAATGTTTTGTAACTACTAACAAATTTTTGATTCTAGAAGGTTTGGCTAAGACAATACAGTAAGTAGTGGTGATGTCGAATCTCCGGCCATCGCGAATCTTAAGCTAGTAGTAGATGGGCAAGTGGGTTTTGGTTATTTTGCTAGTGTTGTTAGTTTGGCTAATGAGGTAGGATATTTGGAACATAGGGATGTTATGGCCTAAGTTCTTGGGATATAGAGAATTTAGACGTACAAGTAATGGGTAGAGTAGATAAGGAGATAGCTTTTCATGGGTTGACATGGAGGTGGGAAGGGCATTGAAAAATTAGGAGGTAGATAAGGAGTTGTTTGGAGAAGAAAGTATGACCATTAAGGATGATGGTCTAAATGGGGAAACGAGGGTGGTTTCAACAAAAATCAGGGTTGTAAATGATGTTGTTGGGTTGATAGAGGGGGGAAGTAGGTGTGGAGGTGGTCAGAGAAATGGTTTAGTGCATGGGTGGGACCAAAGCGTTGATTGTTTGTTCAAGTGAAGATAATGAGGATGTTAGGAGTTTTTAAGGGGTTGTATTAAATTCTGTAGTTAATAACAATAAAACAACATGTGCAGTTTCATACATATTGGTTGATGAGGCTAAATATGTTGACTTGATGAATGTGGACATGGCACATGATGTTGCTTTTATTGAATTAGCAAGTTCTATTTGTTCGGGTTGGGATGCGGTACTGGGCGTTGAGTATGTAGGAGTGGAGGCTAATGATGTGGTTCGAGAAGATGGAGTCATTGCATATTCTGCCTATGATGAAGGTGTAACACCCTATAATTTTTACGATAAATTAACTAATAAATAATAACATTGAAAAATAGAGTTTTCACAAACGTCAGAATTTGGCTACGAAACCTGCACCATTGGATTCGTGGTAATTTTTTAATCAATTTACATATATAAAGCTTTCCGATTGAAGTTCAAATAAAAAGTTATTAATGTTTGAAGTTTTTGAATTGGAAATAATTATATATGTAATTAAGGTAATAAATATAATTAACTAACGTTAATTATGGTCAGTTGGAGTTAACGTTACTTAAACGTTAAGTTAGTTAATAATGGGAACAAATTGAATCGACTGGGTTAATAAGGAAGCAAATTAAACAAATCAAATGTCATTGATTAAATAACAAAAATGTTAAGGACCATCTACCCTTGACTTGGGCTAGTCGATCAGTTATGAGGTCAATTTTAAGAATTAGGCGTGGCCAAATGGCCCGGATTTATAATAATTTAACTTAACAGTTGACATTCTAACCCCTCAATTTTTTTATCATATTTTCTGAGCGATGTCGGAGCTCTGTCATTTTCTCTCCTCCATAAATTCTTAAAACTAATAAATCTATAGTCTATATACGTGCATATAAGTGGAAATTAACAAAGGATAATTAAGAAGAGGAATATGGTCGAATCAAATTGTCAAAGTCAAGGTATAAATCCGAATCTAAAATTTAAATTAAATCCAAATCTCTTCTCTGATCTAGATTTCTGATAGATATATGTATGCTTGCAGTTTATGTATTCAAATAGGGAGAAGAAGGGAGTCAAACTGAATAACAAGGATTAGATCTGGTGATTTGAAAAGCTAAAAAGATGAGTGGAAAATTATATATTTTTATATATATTAGATTTATATTACTGTAAATCGATTCATGTACGCCTAAAATGTAAATTAGAGTTGCGGACTAAAATAGGATGTTGCAATGTGAATTTCTATAGATTATCAAGTTCAGATTTATAAATAAAAGTGCATCGTTTGAAAAATACACCAAAAATAAAGAGATGTATAAAATTTGGATATTTACCGTTTTTTATATTATCTATTGCAATAACTACGAAAAGGATAATTCTTTGTAATTCCAAATGTAACACAAATTCTCTTTTTGGATAAGACATAGAAATTTACACTGTTAACCTTTCCTTTGGGAGAGATGTAATTCTAACGCATTAAAATGCAGGAATCCCTAAGGATTAATTAAAAGATTTTAAATTTGATAATAATAATAGTCTAAGAAAGGAATTAATATATATATGCAATATAAGCAAGGCATGAATTAGATAATGATGATGAAAAGGTAGGCAAGTAGTAATTTAAAATAAAAAAGATATGGAAAGTCCACTAAACAAGGGAGGGAAATAAAGGCTAAAAAAAGAATAGAGGTAAAAAAAATTAATTAGTGAGAAAAGGAAAGTAAATGAGAAAAGATATTTGGACCTTTTAAAAGGTAGCGGTAAATGATCTTAAACTGAATAAGAAGTAAACGCATCAAAAAGTAAAGAAATATTATTAGCAGTGAACATTGGAGGTGTAATAATCAAACAAGGAAGAATGCACACACAAACAGATATATATACACACACAAAAAAAACCACGTAGCCTCAAGTATTTGTTTATAATGGGTGTGAATTATTAAAGTTGGTAAATAACTTAGATGGATAAAAATGAAGAGTCACTAGAATGGGTTGGAATGCAAAGGTAGTAGTGTTACACAATAGAAGTCCACCCACCGTAAGGAGCTACCGACAGTTGTGTATACATTATACTGGTGTAGGACATATCCAACTGTAGGACCCTTGGAATTATAAACGCTTGCGTATAGGTGAAGGAATCCTCAGTAGGAACTGCATCAATCTTTTAGGGGGGGTATTTCCTTGATTGCATTAGACAATCTAAATGGGACGGCGAGCAAATATCGGTGCAATATCAGTGTGTTGATACCATATTAGGGAGTATGAGTTGTATATAGGTCGAGAATGTCATTGGTCATGGGAAAGACAAGGCTTACACCTAACGGGCTACACCTCCTACTAGCGTAGGTCACGTTAGGTCTTGCATGTCCATAATTGTTGGCTAGTTTGTTTGTTAGGGACAGGGCTAGATAATCCTTAAGAGAGGTCTTTCAAAACGAATGGGGTAGTCCATGGAGCCGAGTCCATAATACTCTGAGGGGCTGAGTCCACTATAGTTCGTGGAGCTTAGTCTATAATAGTCCAAGGAGCTGAGTCCTCTACAGTTCATGGAGCTAAGTCCATAATAGGAAGCAGAAAAGTAGAAAATCCCTAAGGCGAGATAGAATATGGCTAAACACAATTATTAGGCACTTCAGGAGTTCCTTGGTATGCACGACGACAAGACGCGATACTACATTGATGATGGATCCTGATAGGCTGTTGGGTTAGGGATACTAGTGGGGATAGTATCTTGGTCCAAAGAGGGACTGTGATACCTATATATATGTATGTTGTTATGGTCTACTTTGGGTAGATGGGGCGTATCGTATGCATACATGGAGTCGAGACGACTAAGTAAAATAAAATGACATAACGTGTGATGGCAGGCAATCAGAATAAACTATTGTTATGTGTAAAATGTATAATTTACCAGTCACCAGAATGTTGTTCTAACCACCTCCTCATTATAACCCATAGGATAGTTTAGAGGGACAGGTACTTGTACAAGGCGGGAATAGTGGAAGCATGGGTTTCCTTATGCATGCTTAGCACTAATAAGGACACTAGATATTGGAAGTGTTAAACTTGGTCAATAACTATATCCTTTATTATACTTTACTATTCCGCTGTGAGTTTATACCGATAGTGCTATGATATGCATTTATTTATTTGTAGGATACCAAAATCAAATATTTGTACTTTGGTTTCGAATCTACTGGGTCGTGGGTTGTCATATTTGGTATCAGAGCGAGGTTAGTCGATCTTGAAAAATTAGGATACGATGAGTGAGCGTATTTTTATTTTTACCTATTATCATAAAAACATTATACACCAAATCCTATAAATTCCGACTATAGAGTAGTCGCAATCATATTCTTAAAAGATGGGTAAGTCGATTATGAGTCAGAACAATGAATGAAGTTGAAGACATACACCTACCCCGATTATCCCAAAGAAAACATGTCTTATGGAAAAGGCGTTGACTTAAGAAGAGCATGAGTGTAGCATATGGAAGGTCTCGTAAGCTGGATAGCACGTGACTCCCTAGTTGGGCCCCTGATAGCCTAAATGGTTGTAGATTCCCACATGATTGCCGATTGATGATGTACATTAGGTCTAGATAAAGGGAAAGTAAGAATCTATATGTTTGTACAAAAAATGGACAAACACCTCGAAGTTGTATGATTTAGTAGATCTTATGTTATTCTAAGTGATTTGAGCGATTTATGCAAATATATAAAAAACAGGGGCTAAACTGTAAAAAGACACGCAGATTTATAGTGGTTCAGCCAGAATGTGCCTACGTCCACTTTATATGTTATTTCTCTTCTCTTATTCTGATTACAAGTACAAAGCTTTGATACCAGTAAAAGAAAGTTGTTTGAAAGTTCCTTCCGTGCTTGGGCTCTCAAACCTGTCCCCATTGCTATACCCCTGCCCCTCTATTTATAGAGTGAGGCTGGGGGTAGGGGTCTAGGATGTGTATAGTTGCTGATGGGCCTGGGCTGATGTGATCTGGCCTGGTACGTCTTGGTTCGTCATTGCTTGGTTCAGAGGTGGTTGGAGTGTAGAATGGACCGGTAGTTGCTTGGACCGGTGGTAGGATGGTGAGGTTGGTCCGGTGTGGAGATGGTTCGGCATGGGTTGGTTCGGTTATGGAGTTGGCTCGGTGGTTCTAAGGAGGAAGGGTGGTCCGGTAGGAGCTAGGAGGGGTTGGTCTGCCGAATGGGTTCGAATGAGGTCTGCCGAATGGGTTCGAATGAGGTCTGCCGAATGGGTTCGAATGAGGTCTGCCGAATGGGTTCCTACGAGGCATGGATACCGAATGAGGTCTGCCGAATGGGTTCCTACGAGGCATGGATACCGAATGAGGTCTGCCGAATGGGCCCTGGAAAACGAGAATGCCGAATGAATCAAGCTTCTTGGTCTCGAGGCCTTCTGGGTGAGAACTCGCCCAACATTTGCCCCCCAAAGTGGGGCATATTCTCGAATATGGCGTGCTTTGTTTGACATTTTCATTTGGCCCTTGGATGCCGAACCAGATGGTCCGGTCGTGTCCTTTTGTCTATAAGTAGGGACCGTACGCCTTTGCTATTTCCTACCTGCCGAACTAAACATTTGCTCTTGCCGGATCAAACTTCGTAGCTGAATCGAACGTGGTAGCCGAATCAACGTGGTAGCCGAATCAAAGAGGTAGCCGAATCAAAGTGGTAGCCGAATCAAAGAGGTAGCCGAATCAAAGTGGTAGCCGAATCAAATTCCCTATTTTCACTGAATCAGGTGAGATCCTTTCTATGTTGGACGAATGGTTTATCGAAGGTAGTCGTATATCTGTATAAACGGATGGAGTTGGGAATGCCGAATGGTCATGAGAACTACCGAATGGCCTTGAGAATTTTGCATTTACTTTACCGAACGACAACGGGAGTTTGAGCATTCTGATTTTATGAGTGAAATTCCATATTATATACTTACTTTTTTACATCCTTTGTTCTAACAACATGTTTTTCTGGTGTTGTAGATAATGTCTCGCAAAGCAGAAACTCGATCAGACAAGAAGAAATCCGGGGGCGAAGGAGGTTCCTCTGCCGTGCCCCTAGCTCAGCCGAATCCAGAACGTCACGGACCTGCCCCGAGATCACTAGTGGATGGGTACGGCCCTCAGGAACTTCTAAACTCCCCGCCAGATTGCTTTCCTAGCTCCCTTAAGGAAGAGCAGCTTGATGTCATCTCTCGTTCTTTCGGAATTGACAGGGCGCGAATGCTGTTGCCAGGGAGAGATGTTATGCCGTACGACCCTCCTGAAGGGTACTTTGCTTACAGTAGGTACCACTGCATGTGTGGTGTCATTCCGCCTCTTAACGCTTGGGTAACCAACTTCCTCACATATCTCAAGGTGGCCTCATTCCAGCTTCAACCCAACTCCTATGCTATACTGGTGAGCCTCTTCGTCATTTTCCAGAGAAAGTATGGTCGTGCTCCTTCCAACCGGGAGATCCGATACTTATATAATTTGAGGGGCTATAAGAAGGGGTCCCCATACATTAGCTTGGAGTCAGCCATGACCTTCAAGCCGGTCTTGGATCTGTATTCTAAATTCAGCATGTTCAAGAAGGAGTGGTTCTTTGTCAGGGACGACTCCGTTTCAATTCGGCGCTTTACTTCTGGATGTAAGTTGATGCTTTTACTTATAATTTCTATTCCGATTGCGATGCTTCTTCTCATACTTTCTCATTTTTGCTAGCGACAGGTGGCTTTGCGATTGTGGAGACTGACCGCCTGGTTCAGACGGCGGCTGAGATAGAAGCTATTCTCGGGAAATATAGATCATCTGCCTTCTTGATCAGAAATGCGATTCTTCTGGAGTATAACTTAATCCTTCCACAGCAGTCGGTAGTTAAGCTGAGGGAAACGGCGGAGGAGAGGGCGGCTGCTCAGACCAAGGAAGGTGTTACGGTAGAAAGTAGAAAGAGGAAGCCTTTCACAAAACCTCCAGCTGTCGGAGGTAAGAAACTCAAGAAGTCGGACGGTCCCTCCCCCAGCAATTGTCCACTTACCCGGGAGGAGGAAGACATAAAGGAGGAAAGAGGTGAGGGTGGAGATGGTCGGGAAGGTGATAAAGGTGGCGATGGCATCGGGGCCTTGCTTCCTGGGCGAGCGGGCGAGATTCAGGAGTGGACGGATGATGCGTTCCACCAGGCTTTCGAGGGGCTGGGCGAAGATCCGGCTTTGGTAGAGAAAACCGGGAAAGCGGACAAGGCCGGGACTGGTGCAAGCGAGTCTTCTTAGACCCTTCCAGCCAAGGTGGCTCCGACGACTCAAGGTGAACTCTTGACTCCTGCATGCTTCATTAATGATAGGGACTTAGGAATATTTTATGACCCGCTCCCGTCCTGGAATGAAATCCAGGACCTATTGCAGTATCCTACTCCTCCCCAGGGTTTGTACAACCACAGATGTGTTTCTTTTCTTTTTATCTTTTAATTTGCCGTGTTTTCTCGAGTTATATAGTGATGTAAGTTTGTGACACTTGTTCTTCATATCAGGAGCAGGTAGGACATCCAAGGCCTCGGATCTTCGGCACAGGCTTGAGCAATACAAGCTTTCAAAAACCTCCGCCGAGCCGAAGCCTTCGACCCACCGCACCGGGGATGTAGTCGGCTACCGCCCTCTTCTCGGGGTTATTGAAGAGGGTATTCAACGGAGAAAGAGGAGTCATCCTTCATCCGATCCTTCACTTGGTCCTCAGTTCCCGGCTCAGCCTCTTCATGATATCACGGGGGAGGATAGCGAGTTTGCACTCTCTCCGTGCCCGCCCGGAAACCCTACCGTTATTCATATCGACCGTCCTGACTTGGCTCGTAATCCATTTGCGGGTCATCCTGACCTAGATCCAAGCTCCCATGATATTACCTTTGACGAGGTCACCGGTGAACACCTTCTTCCCCGCAACCCCATGGTACGAGTACTTGATGAAGCTAAGTCCTTAGATCTCGATTTACTCACTACTCGTATAATCACTATGGGAGACGAGGCCAAGGCTAATATTGATCGGGTGGCGGAGGAGACTAAGAAGCTGATGGGGCATCATGCCCGGCTGGTTAAGGCCGGAGAGGAGATTGGGAGCGCCAACATCCGACTTCGATTGGTGGTTTCGGATCAGGCCAAACAGCTTGCGGATCAGGCTATTCAGATTTCTCAGCATGAGGCTGCTTCTGGACGACTAAGGAAAACCATGGAAGAGGCCAGTCGGGCCGAACTGCGGAAAATGGAAGCTACTTGCAAAGAACGGATTGACATGGCTATTGCCACGGTGGACGAGGTTCGGAAAGCGGATCTTGAGCAGGTGGAGGAATTGTCCAGGAAACTTGAGGCTGCAGAGCTTGCTCAAGCCAAGTTGAGGGAGGAGATGGAGGCAATGCGGGGATCCCTTCTGGTTGACTGCTCGAGATACCGATCGGAGAGAGATGCTGCCGTTGGGAGGTTGTCGGCTTCCGAGGCCCGGATGAAGGAGTTTGAGGAGAATGAGGGGATGATGGACGAAATGCTTCAAGACATGTACTTCCGAACCTGGAAGCAGGGCAACCTATCCTGGATGGATGATTATCCCAGGGTCATGGCTAAGATCTATCTTCGGGCTCTGGAGGAGGCCAAGGCCGATGCGGATAAAGATGGTGGCGTGGCCTTCAGCATGGATGCGGTCACTGCCCAGTTTGCCAAGGGGGAGAAGGTGGCGGTGAAGGAGGGTATGTGGTTGCTTGCTGAAGAGGCATGGGTGCAAGTGGATGATGACGACCAGGATGGCCAATAAGCTTATGCTGGTAAGCCTTCCTTTTTAGTTTCCCTATTAACTTGGTTGCTTATTACTAATGAATCCTTTCTTTGACTGGACAGGCGGTCAACAGGGCAAGGATAAAACTCCACTGCAGCCGGCCCCTTGATTGTACCTGGAAAAACTCTTTTTGTGGATTTGACAAAGTTGTATATGTTAGTCGTAAAATAGTAAAGTAGCCTTTAGGTTGTAATATTTCGCCACTTGTAATAAATAGTCTTATTTTTGACGTGTAGTTTTTTTAACTTAAGCTGATTTTGTCGTCTTTTGAATGTTTGCCGTTATTTTGACATGCCGTATGAGAAATATAACTATGTATATTCTTTGTAATTAAATTGTGTTTGATGTCGGGTTCTGGTTTAAAACATAATTTCACGACTTGCAATGTTAGCGTGTGGCGCGAACAAATTATAGTCATGTATTTGTACATAAAGGAAGAAAATACCGCCTTTCATGTTTTGTTTGTAGATGGCAGTTTCGAATATCTTGTACGACCGAGCATGGAAAGCAGTTGAATGCCCTGTCATTCGATTGTGAATCCCCGCATCCATTGGCGAGTATCTCCTACTCTTTTATCATATACTTTAGGGATTGTTATAGTGGACAGGAGAAAAATTCTTGAAGAAAAACTTGAAATATGTGAAATAGTAAAACTTCCAATCACGGAAGGCCTTCGATGTGCTTAAGTTCGTGGCAAACGGGCTTTGTAATCACTTTCCCTAGCCGTGGGTCTTGGAGACATTTGTCACCCATCTTACGCCTCCGCGGGGAGTTAATTCTTTTTTACCACAGCCGCACTTAAGACACATCAGAGCCGAGATCGCGCACAGTAACTACCCGAGCCATTATGGCCCATAGTCGTGGGTATTATTCGATTTACTGTGGCCGGCTAGCGTGGGTGCCGATCGTCAACTGTGAACTGCCCCTGGCTGGCCACACCTTATGTTGGGGCTTATAGTCGGTTCACAGTTGCCGGCGAGCCTAACGCCGTAATGAACTGCCTCGGCTATAGTCGGCCTTCTCGGTGGCTTATAATCGGCTCATTACAGTTGGCTTTGAGGGCCGTCGCGAGCAATGAGTTAACCCGCAGCAGAGGGATGCCGGAGCAAAAGTGTCTCATTGGCGAGGGCATAGATTCGCATAGTACCTGCTAGGTCTTGTCCAGGTGAAGTTGCGTTGTGGAGTGCTTTGAATAGAAATGCTATATGCTCAGGATTTTGTTCAACAGAAAAGGATAAAGTTAACAAGCAGCCAAGATACAAAGGAACAAGTTAAAAAAGAGACAAGGTTTTTAAAGTGGTTCGGCACGAAAATGCCTACGTCCACTGATTCTCTTTGTTAATTCACTTCATATGGGCAATACAAGTTAAGAAAAGTATCGACGGAGGTGTTGGATGTTCCATGCCCTCTGGAACACCTCTCCGTCCACTGTTGACAAAATATAGGCTCCGTTGTGGAGATCTTTATGAATTACATATGGTCCATCCCAGATTGGGTCTAGTGCTCCGGGACGAGGGAAGATTCGCTTGAGGACAAGATCCCCTTCCTGTAAGGTACGATGCTTGGCTTTGGAGTTGTAGTGTGCCGCCACTTTTTGTTTGTGGGCTGCTGCTTTAAGGACTGCATCATTTCTTCTCTCCTCGACTAGATCCAAAGACATGTTGAGGAGCTCTTCATTCTCTTCTGGGTTATAGTGGATCCTACGGTGGGAAGGCACAATGGTTTCAACTGGGAGCATAGCCTCCGATCCGTATGCCAAAGAGAAAGGAGTGTGCCCTGTTGATGTTCTGAAAGATGTGCGGTAGGCCCATAGTGCCGTAGGGAGTTCATCCACCCAAGCGCCCTTTGACTTTTCGAGCTTCTTTTTGATCAGAGTTTTCAGAATCTTGTTGACTGCTTCGACTTGTCCGTTTGCCTGGGGATATGCTACGGATGAGAAGCTTTTATGAATTCTGTGTTCTTGGCACCAGTTGGCGAATTCCTCGCTGTCAAACTGAAGTCCATTGTCTGATATGATTTTGAGTGGGAATCCGTACCTGCATAGAACATTTTTGATTAAGAAGTTAATAACTTTTGCTGAAGATACTTTATTTAGAGGTTCCGCTTCCACCCATTTGGTGAAATAATCAACTGCCACTATAGCATATTTGGCCCCGCCTCGGCCCATTGGTAGCTCGCCGATTAAGTCAATTCCCCATATTGCGAAGGGCCAAGGGCTGGTCATCTGAGTAATCTCGGTTGTTGGTAGCCGAGGAATCTTAGCAAATTTTTGGCATCTGTCACACTTCTTGACGAAATCTAAGGCGTCCTTGCTCAAGGTGGGCCAGAAATATCCGTATCGGAGTATCTTTTTTGCTAATGTTTGCCCTCCGGTGTGATCTCCGTAGCTCCCCTGATGGATGTTGGATAAGATTTCCTTGGCTTCTCTCCCAGCAACACACCTTAATAACGGGTTAGAGAATCCGCGCCGGTAGAGGATGTCTTCTTGTATTGTGTAGCGGGATCCTTTTCTCAAGATTTTCTTGACTTCGTTACGCCCGTTGGGTAGAGTGCCACTTTGTAGGTAGTCTCGGATGGGAGTCATCCAAGTTGCTTCTTCGGTTGCAGCTATCAGATTTACTTGCTCAAAACTTGGGGCCAGTTGCTTTGAGATGGTCACTGCCCCGAAGATGGTGATGTCTCTCACACTTGCTTGCTTTGCTAATTCGTCGGCCCCTCGGTTCTCCTCCCGAGGGATGTGTTTGACTAAGTAGTGGTCCAATCGGCTGAGAAGTAACCTGGTCTTTTTTAGATATGCTATGAGTCGTTCTTCTCGAGCTTGGAATTCTCCTAGTATTTGATTAACAATAAGTTGAGAATCGTTGTGAAGACACAAAGAATTGGCCCCGATTTCTATGGCAATTTCTAGTCCAGCTATCACTACTTCATATTCTGCATCGTTGTTGGTGGCAGCGAACCCCAACCTTATAGCATAGTGCAGTTTGTTTCCCCTAGGAGTGATTACTACCACACCTGCCCCCGAGCCTTGTTCGTTCGATGCACCATCCACAAAGATATTCCACTTGATATCTTCTGCTATTTCCAATTGCTCCCTACCTTCGTTAGTAGTGAATTCTGCAATGAAATCAGCCATGGCTTGTCCCTTGATGGCGGTGCGAGGGTGATAGGTGATATCATACTGACTTAGTTCAATGCACCATTTAAGTAGTCGCCCAGAAGTGTCAGGACGATGGAGTACCTGCCTCAATGGTTGATCGGTCAGAACTTTGATGGAATGGGACTGGAAGTAGTGACGCAGTTTTCGTGATGTGATTAGTAAACAGTATGCTAACTTCTCAAGCTTAGGATATCTAACTTCTGCCCCAATAAACCTTTTGCTGATGAAGTAAACTGGTCGCTGCGTGCGGTTGTCTTCCCTTACCAAGGCAGCGCTTAGAGCGTGAGATGACACAGCAAGGTATAGGTATAATTCTTCGCCTTCGCTTGGAGTCGAGAGTACCGGTGGTTTCTGGAGGTGTTAGATTAGGTTATGGAAAGCAGTTAAGCATTCGTCCGTCCATTCGAACTTTCCTTTATCTTTCTTTAGAGCTTCGAAAAAGGGGACGCACTTGTCCATTGCCTTGGAGATGAATCGGCTTAGGGCGGCCACTTTTCCATTTAGGCTTTGCATTTCCTTTCGGGTGGAAGGTATATTGACATCCCTTAGCGCTCGGACTTGTTCAGGGTTTGCTTCTATCCCTCTGGCATGAACGATGAATCCTAAGAACTTCCCTGACGACACACCGAAGGAGAATTTTAGTGGATTCAACTTCATTCCATATTGCCGAAGTACTTGAAACATCTTGCCTAGGTGGCTTACGTGATCTTTGGCCTTCCTTGACTTTACCAGCATGTCATCCACATATACTTCCATAGTTTGTCCTATTAGCCCTGCAAACATCTTGTTGACGAGGCGCTGGTAGGTGGCTCCTGCATTTTTAAGTCCGAAAGGCATTACTTTGTAGCAGTATAAACCTCGATCGGTGATGAAACTAGTGTGGTCTTGGTCGGGAGCATGCATAGGAATTTGGTTATATCCTGAGTATGCATCCATAAAAGATAGGAGTTCGTGCCCGGCTGTGCTGTCTACAAGTTGGTCGATTCTGGGAAGTGGGAAGCAATCCTTTGGGCAGGCGTCGTTTAAGTTGGAAAAGTCAATGCAGGTTCGCCACTTCCCATTAGCCTTTTTTACCAGCACCGGGTTGGCGATCCATTCCGGGTAGATAGCTTCTCGTATGAAGTCATTGGCGAGTAGATTCTTTACTTCTTCATCGAGTGCTGCTGATCGCTCTGCCCCCATACTTCTCTTTTTTTGTTTTATAGGCGCCTTGGTAGGATCAATGTTTAATACGTGGCAGGCTATGTCGGGGGAGATTCCAGTCATGTCAGCGTGTGACCAAGCGAATACATCCAAGTTGTGACGGAGAAAATCGATGAGTTGTTCCTTCAATTCGGCTTTTAGTTGGGACCCAATTTTCAATAGTCTACTCGAGTCGCGCTTGTCTACAGATATAAACTCCATAGCCTCTGTAGGCTCGGCGGTGGCCTCCTCCTCTTTGTCCCTAGGATCTAATTCATTGAAAGGGTCGCTGGTATATCGAAGAGGAGGGGCTTTCTTTAATTGCTACGCTTCTAGACTTTTTGTGCAGAGGGCAATCTCTACACCCTTCCCTTTATCCTTCCTGTGGTTGTTGCGAAGTTCAGTCACATAGCAGTCTCGAGCAACGTCCTGATCTCCTTCCACTTCCCCTACTCCATTGTCCGTTGGGAATTTCATCTTTAGGCACCATGGGGCTAAGACAATTTGGAAGTCAGACAAGGATGGCCTTCCTAAGAAGGCGTTGTAGGCCGACTGGTTTTCTATTAGCACAAACGTTTGTTTCCGTACAGCAGAGCGGGGATGGCTTCCAATCTCAACAAAAAGGTCCAGTTGCCCGAGGGGCATCTTCGCATCTCCAGTGAAGCCGTGTAGTGGTTTATCGCAGGGGGATACATCCTTCATTGATAGCTTCATTTTGTCGAATGCGTGTTTGAACAGGATGTTTACCGAGCTTCCAGTGTCTACCAGAATTCGGTAGACTTCGGCGGGACCAAGTCGGGCAGAGATGACCATGGGATCCATGTGAGGGTACTGCCTTCCTTCTAGGTCACGCTTACCGAACGTGATGTCATTACTTTCTTTCCGCTTTGGGTGGCGCTCTTCTATAACCGAATTGACATAGTCTTTATTGTCTCTAAGCGACTTTCCGTATCTTTCCATCTCTTTCCAGCTTCTGTCTGCGATGTGTGGCCCTCCTGAGATGGTATGGACCACTATCTTTTCTTGGCTAGAGCTGCTAGCGTTGTGGTTTCCTCTGTCGGCCCCCGGGGAGGGTAGCCTTGGGTCCCGGAGATGATGGCATTCATTGGTGTCATGCCCATGAGATTCGTGGAAGCGGCAGAACTTTCCAGACTTCTGCGCGTTATTTGATTCCTTCTTGTATGGGGGGCGTTTGTATCTAACTTTGCCTTGGGTGGCAAGGAAGATATTTTCGACGGTCTCGTTCAAAGGAGTGTAAGTGTCGAATCTCGGTCCTGGCCGATATAGGCGCTTTTCTCCCTTCTTGCCCCCAACATTGTCTTTGGAATCATTCCTTCGAACGTCCCTTGCCACAGTAGGGGCGTTGCTGTGAGTTGCCTTATTTTGCTGTCCTGACTGCCCCTCAACGGCAGCATCCTCAAGCCTCATATATTTCCCGGCTTCATGGAAGAAATCGGGTAAAGTAGCTGGTTTTTCTTTTGTCAACCTTCTAGCAAATTTAGTGTCCGGATGCACACCACTACAGAGGGCCATTAGGATAAGCTTCTCATCGGCATCTTGGACTGCGGCTGCTGCGGCATTGAATCGGGTTAGGTATTGTTGCAGTTTCTCTCCAGGTTTCTGTTTGACGCTGGATAAGGAATAAGCGTCCTTAGGTTGTTCCACATGAATGCGAAACTGACTGATAAACTTTTCTCTCAACATTTCCCACGAGCTGATGGACCCCTGGGGTAGATGACAGAACCAGAAGGTAGCGAGATCTGCTAAGAAGAGTGGAAAGCATTTGCACAGTACTCCCTCTGTCGCTCCACTCATGAGCATATGTTGTGTGTATCTCTGTAAGTGTACAACGGGGTCGGAGGTTCCTTTGTAAGGTTCCATTGTTGGCATCTTCCATTCTCCGGGGGTGATAGCAATTTCGATATTGCGGGCGAAAGGGCTGGTTACCCTAGCGCCTATCCCTCGATCTCTTTGCTCCCGTTGGACACACTCTCTGAATAAGCGTGCCATCCTTTCATCAGAGCTTGGAGCAGATAGAAATGAGTTTGGTTCTGTTCTATGGGATTGATTCCGTCCAGATGATCTGTAGGGATGGTATCGTCTATCATTCCTCATATTTTCCAGTGGCTGCCTTTGATCTTCTGGGAGCATGCTTGGGTCAGCTACAGTTGGCCCTTGCCTTGATCTCCCCCTGTTGGGTTCTGATCTAAGCACTTCCTCGGGTCCAACTTCGGGCTGGACTCTAGCTCGACCCCGTTCACTGGCGTTTCTGTGGTTAGGCAGCATGACAGGCTCAGCTACAGTTGACCTTTGCCCGGTACCTTCCCCGTTGGGTTCGGTACCAAACGTTTCCTCAGGCCTAACTTCGGGCTGTGCTCGGTCTCGGCTCCTACCACGGCTACTTCTGCCGTTAGCTCCTTCGAAGAAGGAAGATCTTTGTTGTCTCTAAGATCCTCCAGACTGGGACTCGCCCCATGATTCAGTGTTGCGGTTGGATTCTTCAGCGTCCCTTAAGCGTGACATGAGATGGTCCACCAAGGCTTCCTGCTGGGACATGAAGCGGTTAGTTACTTCAACCACAACTCTGTCCAGATCTGCTCTAGTAATTGCTACAGGCTGTTCTGTGGCAGGAGTAGTTGGGTTAGCCTGTTCTTCATTTGTTACTGTTGCTGGAGGAGGACGATTTACTTGATTCGTGATAGCTGGATCTGGAAGACTGCTGGATGCGATGTTTTTTCCTTTGTTAACATCTTTTCTCTGTTTGGGAGGCATGTTTTCCAAGTGACGGACGATGCTGTTAGGAAAACTTGTTAAGCGGATGAAGCTGAAGCTTCGAGCTTCTAGTTCTCAGTGAAAGCACCAAAAATGTTTGTACAAAAAATGGACAAACACCTCGAAGTTGTATGATTTAGTAGATCTTATGTTATTCTTAGTGATTTGAGCGATTTATGCAAATATATAAAAAACAGGGGCTAAACTGTAAAAAGACACGCAGATTTATAGTGGTTCAGCCAGAATGTGCCTACGTCCACTTTATATGTTATTTCTCTTCTCTTATTCTGATTACAAGTACAAAGCTTTGATACCAGTAAAAGAAAGTTGTTTGAAAGTTCCTTCCGTGCTTGGGCTCTCAAACCTGTCCCCATTGCTATACCCCTGCCCCTCTATTTATAGAGTGAGGCTGGGGGTAGGGGTCTAGGATGTGTATAGTTGCTGATGGGCCTGGGCTGATGTGATCTGGCCTGGTACGTCTTGGTTCGTCATTGCTTGGTTCGGAGGTGGTTGGAGTGTAGAATGGACCGGTAGTTGCTTGGACCGGTGGTAGGATGGTGAGGTTGGTCCGGTGTGGAGATGGTTCGGCATGGGTTGGTTCGGTTATGGAGTTGGCTCGGTGGTTCTAAGGAGGAAGGATGGTCCGGTAGGAGCTAGGAGGGGTTGGTCTGCCGAATGGGTTCGAATGAGGTCTGCCGAATGGGTTCGAATGAGGTCTGCCGAATGGGTTCCTACGAGGCATGGATACCGAATGAGGTCTGCCGAATGGGCCCTGGAAAACGAGAATGCCGAATGAATCAAGCTTCTTGGTCTCGAGGCCTTCTGGGTGAGAACTCGCCCAACACTCTATATATTGTAGATATCCAAAAGAAGTTCCTAAAAGAAGGTATGTAGTAATCACGCATAGGAGATAAGTTAGAAAGTAAGTTATAACACCCCGCATTTTTATATAATTAAAATTTAGCGTATAACGATTAGTAACAAAAATAAACATTTTTGGAATTATCGGAATATGGCTTTGGAACTTGTACCATTGCGTTTATGGATTAAGAAAAATTAAATAATTAAATTATGCTGAATTATAAGAAAAATTACAGTTTATTTACAGTATTAGTATTTATACACCGTTTTTTATGCCTTATTTACATGCTTTTCTACGTTTTGCATTTTTATGCAAGCGTCAGTTTTCTTCTATCCCCTCCTTTTTCTTCACGTATGGATTAGAATAGATTAAATGCAAATATGGATTAAATAATTAAGAATACTGAAATGAAGGAAATTAGATGTACAATAATAAAAGTTGAGAAATAGAATTACTGTAATAAATTGCATTAAAACGGGAAAAGTTAATTTGGGAGTAATTATTAGATTAGTTGGTTGGTTTAGAAAATAGGATACATTTCCATAACTTTATATCTAAAAGATAATGTTAAACGTAACTGCCAGAATAAAAGAAATAAAAAGGGGGAATTAGTGTAAAATGGAGAAACCACTATATTTTACACTACTCCAAAATAATAAAAGAGATATCTTGCAGTTACGGATTATTGTTTATAGTATTATTCAATATTAAGATATGGAAATGGATTATATAGTTTTCATAACCAACCAAATAAAATAGGATTACTTCCTAAAATAGCAGACAATAAAGTAAAGTATGATTTGAAACAAGAAAATTATTAGTTTAAGGATTTGAGGCTACAAAAAAGTTAATGAGCCTAAGTTTGCATTTACTGCACAGGCTAGTACTAGGCAATTATTATGATAAGTGAATTATGTAATATTAAAGAATTAAAGAAAATTCTATGTCATAATAAAAGAAGGTGAACTAGAGTAGACTAGAAATATTTGTAATTATATAACAGACCATAAAAGAAGAAAAAAGTAACAATTACAAGTAGAATTATAACATAGGTCATAATTATGAAATAAGAACGGAAAAGCTTATCATAAGACTTATAATAAATTGGTAAGCAATGATAGTTGAGAATAATGATAGAAGCTTATTTAAACAACTTATATTAAGTCGATAAGTAAATAAAACAGAAATAATAAATGAGGCTTATTTTATTGAACTTAAGAATTTATATATTAAGTTAAATAAGCTAGATAATGAATGTGGCTCATACTAACAACATTCCTTAATAGACCTATGGTTATCTCACAATAGTCAGAAGTGATACGAAAGCAAGAATATGCTAATTAAATTAAAATAAGTAGCCAACAGAATAAGAAAGCAAACTAAACGCAAATTAAAAGACTAGACTTAGGGTCTAATAGAAGAATGGAAATGCGTTTAGAGCAGCCCAAAGGATGAAGCGCCTAACGAAGCAGTTCATCACGGATTTCAGCAATGGAGAAGCACGTCCAACTTAGTATTTTTGGGCTTCAAGGAAGTATGCGACTTCAACGGGATGTGAGGATACTCTAGGATGGCCCTCTCGGTAGGCCTAACGAAGCTGTATCCTCGGAGGTAGGTCTATAGGTGTTCCATCAAGAGAGTATGCCTTGACTGCATTTGCATTGTAGGCCTAACGAAGCAGACCTTTGTGGGCAGTCAGAAGGGCTTGGTGTTCGGAGTAGGGTATTCGTATGTCCAGTACTTGCAAGTAAGTTTAAGGATAGTCGCATGCGGATATCGGCCAGCATCAAGACCAAGAGAGATTTCGGGAAAGACTAGAGTTAAACCAACAGGCCAATGATTCTTTCACTATCGAGACATTGGATGGGGGCACCGCCAATTGGATGTTAGATTGTTTGCAGTAGGGCACGACCACTTAGTCCTTTAGAAGTCTTTCGATTGGTTGAGGGGTGGATGCTTGGGGCCATAGCCACGATGAGAAAGAGACAGACCAACTAGAATATCTGTATTGTAGGCCTAACGAAGCAGTCCTTTACAGATATAGAAAATCTTTGACCGAGTTCCGTACAAGGTAGACCTTGTTGGCGGGATTCAGATAGTAGATAAAATGATTACGTAGTCCTCAATGTACGCATTGGGTGGTACATTGTGGATGTCCGAGCACTGGTATAGACTAGTGCGGATGCGATTTACGTTTTCATAGTAAGTAGTGGAGCATTTGTATTGTAGGCCTTACGAAGTAGTCCTTTACAAATGTAGTTATGGACCGCTCTCGAAGCAAGATGATGGAGCCCTTTTCGAGAAGGATACGAAAGGTACCATGGATGGTGCATAGGACCAATATGATCATTGGGAATATAGCTACATATATGTATATATTAGTTATTAGGTTTTAATCTACTATGGAGTAGATGGGCACGATTCACGAATAGAGGTGATAATATTGTAACCTATTGAACCTAATATAAGAGTAAATGGAAATAAAACGGTATATGTAGAATTAAGCCTAGAAGTATATAATTTATCCATTCACCAGAACTTTTGTTCTGACCCCCTCCTCACAACATCCTACAGGTTAGGTAGATGGCAGAGACTTCTCAGCTATGTGACACTTGCTTAGGAAGTGTTATTATTTGGGTGAGTATTAACTTACCATTATATTTTAATCAATTCCGCTGTGTAATAATTAATTGAGCTCTGATATATTTATCTTTGCCTATTTGCAGGATACTAGATACCCAACTCGGACTTCAGTGGGCTTGGGTTTTAGCATTTTGCGAAAAATCCGAACCCACTAGAATTCGGGTTGTTACATTTGGTATCAGAGCTAGGTTTAGGATTCATAAGTAGATAGTGAGTGAACGTATTTGTATTTTGAATAATATATAAATATATTATGTACTAAAAATCCAAATAGTCCCTAATTATAAACTTTAACATATGGGAAGTTTTTGGAAGTACAATTGTGCATAGTTTGCTAGTTGGGTTTGGGATGACCCAAGGGTGTTGAGCCCTAAGTTATTACCGATGTATAGTATGCAATAAGCTATGTTTAGAGAGAAGATTGGTATCCATATGTTATAAGAAGTGGGAAGGTTCCCTAAGGATAGTAGGGAGAGTATTTCTCTTTTGGAAGGAATAAGAGATTTTAGTAAGGAAATGAGATTTCCAAAGTTTAGGAACAATATTCCTAGGGTAGTAAGAGGAAAATCTACTTTATGTTTGGCCCAATAAAATGAAACTTTTGGAGTTGAAAAGTTGAAAAATATAATTGTTAATATGTTTGAGGAAGTAAATATTGGGTTTTTTTGAAAAAAAAAGGTGGTATGGAATTTGAATTAGTTTTTATATGATGTAAATTTTGTTAAAAGTGAGATTCTTTTTGTAGAATTATAGAGCATGTATAGCTCGCTAGTTTTTTTGTAGGTAAACAAAGATTTTAAATATAAAAACCTAGAGTGTGTTAAGTATCGAGAACGTAGGTTACAACATTTATTGTTGTAATGGATGTTTTCATGAAAAATAAAGGACGCAAAGACTATGACATTATTGTTATAGTAGGTGACTCCCAAAGAAAATGTTTTTTCATAACATATGGGATTTATTAATATTTATTTAATTGAATCCATATATTCGTATTTTTTTTTGGGTTGTAGTAACGGTGTTTTACGCAACATCTGTTTTGACCCAAATAAAAATATGTTTTGAAGATAATTTCTAATTATAGAAATAAAGCGGTTTGAAAGTACACTTATTATTTAAATAAGTATATGAAAATGTTTTCTAGTTAGGAAAATATTAAAAACAATTTTGAAAATCAGTTCTTTTGAAAAAAAAGATGTAAGTTAAGTATTAGGAAATTAATAAATTTCGTAGGAAATGTCTATTATAAGTGAATATAGATTAAACATATTTTAATCTATTGGAATGAAATGAATAATGATATAATTTTCTACGGAACCAAAACACAAATAAAGATGTTTTGTGCAAATTAAAAGGAATACGTGAAAGAGATGTACAAGATATGGAAAGCGCCATATTTTGTACAGCCTATTTCGATAAAATATAAAATAAGTTCCTTGTAATTTCACATAAACATGAAATCCTCTTTTAAAGGATTCATAGAAGGTTTTAGCGTTAATGGTTTCTCATAAGAGAAAGTAGTTCTAATACATTAAGGTATAAAGCCATTATGTGTAATAAGAAGTGTAATAATTAGAGACAATGTTAATTCTAAGGGATATTATAGAGAGCCTTAGTAGGAAAGCTAAGCAATGGGAATTTCATATTTTTTCCATTGATTATGCGCATTTGTTGCTTGCCTTTGTAGAAAGTCCCCATTTGTAGTAAGTTAGAAACTCCTACAAGGTTAGGTAATTAGAAGAGTAGGAAAGTTAAGGGATTTTTATAAAATAATTGTTCTTATCTACTCCAGTTTTTGTAAATTTGAAAATCTATGAAATGAAGATGTTTTGAAAACATGTGAGGACATTTTTGGAAGTCAAGAAAAGAAAAACGTTTTAAGAACAAGAAAAGCATGTTTTAAAGAATAATGGTTTGGTGAAAAAATAAATATGTTTTTGGAAGAGAAAAACTTAGTAAACAGTTAAATTTAAAAAGTCCAAAATATTTTTAAGGAAAGCTGTAAAGGTCTTTAAAAGAAAAAGAGGAATAAGTTTTGAACTTAGAATTTGTAAGTTTTCTCCTCTAGGTGGGGAATTATTTAAATTCAAAAGGCTGTAAAAATGCAAGTCTAGAAAGATAAAATGTTAAGTAACCAAGTACCTTTGAATTTAATAGAAACTTCAAAGTAACACTTTTAAAGGCAAGAATTTTGGGATTTTATGTTTCAAGAATTTAGAAGCTTTAACTTTTAAAAAGAAATGATAAATACTAAACCAAACTTTTAAATATGGAGTAAATATGAATCATTTCCTAGGTATAATGGGAAAAAGGGTAAGGCTATGTAGGAGATAGCAGTAATTACTTTTAGTAGTAATAATAAAAGTTCCCATAAAGTGCATAGGACACTGGTGAGAACCTAGGAATGTTGCTTCATGTGTGTAGACTATAGAAGAAATAGTGAAGTGATATTAGTAAGAGAGTAAGACACACGTGGTTGGGATAGATAGACCTTAGTTGGGGAAAATGAAAGGTAAAGATAAAGAGAAAATTTTCCAAGCTTAGTTGCCTTTTTAGATAGAGACTGCATAGATTGAAAACCTGATGCATTGCAGTTAATGAGACTTAGTTATTCCTTTTTGAGCATGGAATAGAAGAGATGAATAGATCTTATCCGTCATGAGTAATACAGCGAAAGTTGGTAATATGTAATAGACGACATGAGGAGCATATGAGTTGGATTCCTAGAGTAGGACCTTTATATGTCAGAGTGGACATGGTACTAGACCTCATTTCCCTATATGATAGCCGTGTTTAGTTGCTATATTAAAAGAAGAGTAAAAGCAAATAAAAGGTAACTAAAAGAAAAACAGTAAGATATAAAGAAAGCAACAGAAACGTCAATAGAAATAAATGAGAATTGCAAAAGAAAAATACATCTTTTCCATAAATTAAGCTTGGGAAAAATTTAAAAAGATTTAAAAAGTTATTTTCTTATGTAAACCGTGCTTGGAAAAATAAAAAGGGATTTTTATAGGATAGTAACCCAAAAATTCCAAGTATGGGGAAATATGTGCGTAAAGGAAAATCGGAGAAATATGAAGTTTCTCCATTTTCTGTTTTCTTTCTAACATAAGAACTCGAATTCAGAAATTTAGATTTTTCTGAAATTCGAATATTAAAAGTTGTATGTTAGGATTTGGATGAAAAATTGTTGAACTGCACCCCTATTCAATAGGAGTTTGGGAAAAATTGGGTGAAAATGTTCTAATTTTTCGAAAAATTGCATTCATATAGAAATTGCAAGTATATTTAGGTTATGTGCATCATGTTTTAAAAGTAAAATTTTAAAATAAAAAGCATTCATATAGAAGGTACCGCTTAGTAATTTATGTACATGCATATATTTTGTCTTGAAAAACACTTTTGCACGAAAGCACGGATGGTTGCAAAATTGGATGAACACAAAATGGTTGTAATAATTGCAAGAGATTACATAATTTTTACCCTTGTCAAATTTCGGAGATGAAATGTCCTAAGGATGAGAGAATGTAACACCCCGCATTTTTATTTAAATAAAATTTAGCGTATAACGATAAGTAATAAAAAATAAACATTTTTGGAATTATTGGAATATGGCTTTGGAACTTGTACCATTGCGTCTAGGGCGATTTTCTGATCAGTTTCCATATATAACTTATCAAAATCCTAGCCAATATGAAGAAGTTAGGAACGAAACAGAATCAAGTAACCGAACGGAAAAAAAATATGAATATGGGCCGACCAGAAGGTCGACCCAACAGGCTCAATGGTCGACCGCACCGTCGACCGCTGGCTAAGGGCGGTCGACCGCCCGGTCGACCCGCATACGACCTGGCCGAATTTTCGTTCAGGTACGTGCAGTGACGTTTTTTTCGCGTTTTTGCGCGATCTGAGCCCTAAGTTCTTCAATCCTTTGGCTCCGAACGACCCTGTGACATGGTGGCTCCAGGTTCAATCTAAGAATCCAACGGTCTGAGGACCCCAGCTCCAAAATAAATAAGACCTAGGCCTAGCTATCTTCTCACATTTAGATTTTCTCCCATGGGTTCATTGTACAAGGCTGAACCCTAAATAGAAAATATTTCTTTGGGTTCTTGGCCTAAGGCTGAACCCTAAAAAGAAAATAATTTCTAGGGAGAAAATCTTCTAAATTAAAATATTACACACCTTGGAAGAAGGGGATCCAAAAGGATTGTGGAGCCAAGCGGAGCACAAGCGAAGCTAAGGACGACAAGTGAGTGGATTTATTTATATATCTTTTAAGTTTAAGATATATTATCTTTAGATTCCCGTTTAGAAAATTTTATTCAATAATTAATCATATTAATTAAATTATGCTGAATTATAAGAAAACTTGTAGTTTATTTACAGTATCAGTATTTATACATTGTTTTCTATGCCTTATTTACATCATTTTCTACATTTTGGATTTTTATGCAAGCGTCAGTTTTCTTCTATCCCATCATTTTTCTTCACATATGGATTAGAATAGATTAAATGCGAACATGGATTAAATAATTAAGAATACTGGAATGAAGTAAATTAGATGTACAATAATAAAAGCTGAGGAATAGAATTACTGTAATAAATTGCATTAAAACAGGAAAAGTTAATTCGAGAATAATTATTAGATTAATTGGTTGGTTTAGAAAATAGAATACATTTCCATAACTTAATATCTAAAAGATAATGATAAACGTAACTGCCAGAATAAAAGAAATAAAAAGGGGGAATTAGTGTAAAATAGAGAAACCACTATATTTTACACTACTCCAAAATAAGAAAAGAGATATCTTGCAGTTACGGATTATTGTTTATAGTATTATTCAATATTAAGATATGGAAATGGATTATATAGTTTTCATAACCAACCAAATAAAATAGGATTACTTCCTAAAATAGCAGACAATAAAGTAAAGTATGATTTGAAACAAGAAAATTATTAATTTAAGAATTTGAGGCTATAAAAAAATTAATGAGCCTAAGTCTGCATTTACTACGCAAGCTAGTACTAGGCAATTATTATGATAAGTGAAATATGTAATATTAAATAATTAAAGAAAATTCTATATCATAATAAAAGAAGGCAGACTAGAGCAGACAAGAAACACTTGTGATTATATAACAGACCATAAAAGAAAAAAAGTAACAATTACAAGTAGAATTATAACATAGGTTATAATTATGAAATAAGAATGGAAAAGCTTATCGTGAGACTTATAATAAATTGGTAAGCAATGATAGTAGAGAATAATGATAAAAGCTTATTTAAACAACTTATATTAAGTCGATAAGCAAATAAAACAGAAATAATAAAAGAGGCTTATTTTATTGAACTTAAGGATTTATATATTAAGTTAAATAAGCTAGATAATGAATGTGGCTCATACTAACAGCATTCACTATTAGACCTATGGTTATCTCACAATTGTTAGAAGTGAGACGAGGGCAAGAATATGCTAATTAAATTAAAATAAGTAGCCAACAGAATAAGAAAGCAAACTAAACGCAAATTAAAAGATTAGACTTAGGGTCTAATAGAAGAATCAAAATGTGTTTGGAGCAGCCCAAAGGATGAAGCGCCTAACAAAGCAGTTCATCACGGATTTAAGCAATGGAGAAGCATGTCCAACTTAGTATTTTTGGGCTTCAAGGAAGTACGAGACTTCAACGGGACGTGAGGATACTATAGGATGGCCCTCTGGGCAGGCCTAACGAAGTTGTATCCCCGGAGGTAGATTTGTAGGTGTTCCATCAAGAGAGTATGCCTTGATTGCATTTGCATTGTAGGCCTAACGAAGAAGATCTTTGTAGGCAGTCAGAAGGGCTTGGTGTTCAGAGTAGGGTATTCGTATGTCCAGTACTTGCAAGTAAGTTAAAGGATAGTCCCATGTGGATATCGGCCAGCATCAAGACCAAGAGCGATTTCAGGAAAGACTAGAGTAAAACCAACATGCCAATGATTCTTTCACTATCGAGACATTGGATGGGGGCACCACCAATTGGATGCTAGATTGTTTGCAGTAGGGCATGGCCATTTAACTCTTTAGAAGTCTTTTACAGATTTAGAAAATCCTCGGCTGAGTTCCCTGCAAGGTAGACCTTGTTGGCGGGATTCAGATAGTAGACAGAACGATTACGTAGTCCTCAATGTACGCACTAGGTGGTACATTGTGGATGTCCGAGCACTATTATAGACTAGTGCGGACGCGATTTACGTTTTCATAGTAAGTAGTGGAGTTTCTATATTGTAGGCCTTACGAAGCAGTCCTTAACATATGTAGCTACGAAATGCTCGTGGAGCAAAACGATGGAGTATCTGTATTATAGGCCTTACGAAGCAGTCCTTTACAGATATAACTACGGAGCAAGACGATGGAGCAACTTTATTATAGGCCTTACGAAGTAGTCATTTACAAATGTAGTTACGGACCGCTCGCGAAGCAAGACGATGGAGCCCTTTTCGAGGAGGATACAGAAGGTACCATGGGTAATACGTAGGACCAATATGGTCATTGGGCATATAGCTACATATATGTATATATTAGTTATTAGGTTTTAATCTACTATGGAGTAGATGGGCACAATTCACGAATAGAGGTGAGAATATTGTAACCTAATGAACCTAATATAAGAGTAAATGGAAATAAAACGATATATGTAGAATTAAGCCTAGAAGTATATAATATATCCATTCACCAGAACTTTTGTTCTGACCCCCTCCTCATAACATCCTACAAGTTAGGTAGATGGTAGAGACTTCTCAGCTATGTGACACTTGCTTAGGAAGTGTTATTATTTGGATGAGTATTTACTTACTATTATATTTTAATCAATTCCGCTGTGTGATAATTAATTGAGCTCTGATATATTTATCTTTGCCTATTTGCAGGATACCAAATACCCAACTCGGACTTCAGTGGGCTTGGGTTTTAACATTTTTGCGAAAAATTCGGACCCACTAGAATTCGGGTTGTTACATAAGTAGAAAAGGAGAAATGTATAAAAGAAGAGATAAGTAGAAACACTTTGAGTTTGACCCCATATAAAGGAATTTAATATGAAACTATTTGAGAAAAATATATAAACAATATATTGGAGATAATTTTTATGGGACTTTTTTAAAAGTTTGAAAAGGAAACAGTGTTTGAAATGATTTTCAAAGGATTCAATTGAAAGTAGAGAAGCTCTATTTTTGAAGAGTAAGTAAATATTAAATTTTTAAAGAAAATAATAGAACGCCTAAATTTTATTTAAATAAAAAGTTCTATTAAAATAAAAAGTTTTAGTAGAAATAAAAAATTAGTTAAATTGGAAATTTTAGTAAAAGAATTTAATAAGAAGTTATTTCTTTTAAAAGAAATAGTAGAGCGGATATAGCTGATTTGTTTTCCAAGGTAGAAGACAATTTTAAGTTGTAAAAATTCCTTTTAGAGGTGGACTATAGGAAGTGGTACAAGTTTGAAATGAGATAAAAAAAAGAGAAGGAAGATTGAAACCTGAAAACAAAGCAGTAGGCAACACATTGCAATGGTCTAAGAAAGAAGACAGTTAAATAGTAGTGACATTATGAAATATAAATAGGAACAATATTAGAAATTTATATAAAATAATGTTAGTAATTGGAAATGATATTAGGAGATTATACTAAAGAATATGCTAGTAATCTAATTAGAAGCAACATAGAAAATTAAAAGCAAACCAAAGAAAATGTTTATTTTCCATTGTTATGCGCGTTGATTACATGCGTCTTTTAAAAATTTCCCCTCACAAGATATTAAAAGATCCACGAAGGATTTGAAGTGAAGATAAAATGAGTAATAGGAAAATAATAGGATGGAAGTGTCCTTGTCTACTACAGTTTTTAAAATTGTAAAAGATGCTTTAGAAACATTGTAAAGTGTATTTTTAAAGAAATGATTTGGTATAACAATTAAGCTTTTAAAAGCAAAACTTAACAAATAGTTTGGTTAAAAATCCTTATTTTAAGAAGTAAAAATCCTTGTTGTTGAAACGGGTGTTAAAAGGAAAAGTGATTCTAATGACCATTCCTGTAATAAAACTTGACTATTATTTGAAAAGAAGGAAAAGATGTATTAAAATTTAATTGCTAACATTTTCTTTTAAACTTTATAAATAAACTTAATTGATAAATTCTAAATTATAGTTTTAATTAGGGCATCAAGTTATTTTTCAATATGATAAAAAGTTTCTAAGTTGTACTTTTAAAGCTAAATTTTTTGGGATTAAGTGCTTCAGAATTTTGAACTTTTAGTTTTTGAAAAAAAAGTGACGAAAACCAAACCAAAATTGTATATGAAGTGGATAAAGATGACTACCTAGGTAAGACAGGGTAAAAAATAAGGATATAAAGAAGATAACAATGACTGTTCATAGAGTAGAAATAAGGAATTTCCATAGAATGTAAGGATGAGAACCTAGGAATGTTCTATTAGACATGTGTGCAAGTTATAAGAAGAACCCACAATGGAAAGATGAATGGTATCAAAGTACACTTCTACGATTTCTAAAGTATGCTCGTAGGAAAGATCAAGGATAAAGGAAGTAAATACCAAGATTTGAAAATACTACTAAGATAGTTGGATTAAAGAGGTTGATAACAGAGGGTAATGAGATGGCAAACATACATAGAGGACGTTGGAAGACTCAAGGTTAAGGAAGGCAAGATAAATGGTGGAAAAGTTAATTCCGCGTACCCAATTCTCCAATGAGTATTTCTATATGTGCATAGTTGTATTCTTTAACCCACTACAAGGTGAAAATGCATAGTTCAGCCTGTAATTAGTGGTAGTAGTTAAAAGTAAAGAGTGGACCTTATTTACAAGAAGCCAGAAAGATGGGTTAAAATATGTGGGTTATAGTAAAATGGCATGATGGGAAGGTCCATTTAATTTAAGTAAGAAGTGATATGGCTACAACACCGTTATTGTCAGTTGATGTTGAATGGAAGCTTCCAGCAATTGTTTCTTTGAGGTTTGGGTTGTAAGCATTAGTTTTTTAGTAAAACACATACGATATTATAAGAAATGTTCCTTTTAAAATTGATTTTCTTGATGGACCGTTATATTAGTTGGAAAACTGTGGAAGTAAGGAAATTTCATATAGACACTAATGCAAGTAAGACTGGAAGTTATTAAAATAAATTAGGAAAAATTATTTAATTAGCTATAAAAGAAAAAAGGAAATAAGATTTTATTCACAAAAAGTATAAAAAATTTGGAAGTAAATTTTGGCAAGCGAAGGACAGTGGAAGGTTGTTACGAAGCCACAAGTCAATGTTCCCATACCTTAAAAGCTGAAATTTATAAATGAACTTGTGTGCTGGTTGTGATTATAAAATAAAATAAAAGTTTTTGAAATTTAAAATTTACCATATAATAGGATAGGGTCCATTATGGAAGTTAAACTATTGATCAAACTCTGACTGCGTAGGATGTGGCATGAACCGTTTTGAAAAAATATATATACATATATACTTTTGGAAATTTTATTTAAAATTCTTGGTTTTGGGAAATAAACTACTTTTGTGAAAAGTTCTGAAAAAATGGAATTTTCAAAAATTTCCCAAATATTTTAATATTTTAAAAAGATTTATGATTTTCGGAATGCTACATGCTTGTGTAGGAAAATGGTTGATGGGGTAGTAAGTGTAGGTTTTATTGCGCAGTAGAAATGACAGTAAAATAAAATTCTGTTAAAGATTGGAGTAAAATGTTTAGCTATGGAATCTTTTCCTCCATATCTTGTTGATAGGTGATCAAAACTTATTTTTGAAATAACCCCATTTTAAAAGTTCAAGAATTTAAAATAAGATTTATATATGCGGATTGTATTTGGAAAAATTGAAAAGTGGTAATTGGGCGTAAGAGAATGTTAGAAATATGGAATTCTCCATCTAAACCATTTCCCTAACATAAAGAAAATAGATTTAGAAAACCAGATTATTCAAATTTTGGATGTTAGAAATGGTATGCTAGGATTTTGGATGGTAGGGACTGGACGCAAAAATTGGTTGAACTATACTTCTATCCATGGAAGGTGTTGGAAAATTTGGATGCAAAAGCAAATATTTTGATTTTCAAAACTTGCATACATATAGATTTGCCAGTATATATAGGTTGCTTGCACCATATTCTCAAAATAAATAAATTAAAGGAATGCATTCATATATGAGGTGCCAATTTAGTATTATTCTGCATACATATCATATATGTTGTTATACACCGTGCACTTGTACACTATTGGTTACAAAAATTGGTTACACTAATTGGGTGTATAGCTTAAAATGGTCGTACGTTATGTTACATGATTCAGTCCATGAGGAATTTCAGGGAAGAAATTGTTTTAAGGGAGGAAGAACCCGTAATTTTTACGATAATTAATTTTAAAATAAATTAATTAACAAATAATAAAGTCAAAAATAGAGTTTTCACAAACGTCGAAATTTGGCTGCAAAACCTGCAACATTTGGTTCATAGAGATTTTTTGATCAATTTTCATACATAAAGCTTTCCGATCAGAGTTCAAACAAAAAAGTAATTAAGGTTTGAAGTTTTCGAATCAAAAATAATTTTATATGGAATTAAGGTAATAATAATGATTAAAAACGTTAAATATTATCGGTTAGAGTTAATTGATAGTTAACATTACTTGAACATTAAGTTAGTTAATTGTGGAAACAAATTGAATCGACTAGGTCAATAAGGAAGCAAATTAAACAAATAAAACATATCAGTTAAATAAAAAAAACGTTAAAGACAGGTCGACCCCTAACTTGGGACGGTCGACCACTAGTGGTCGACTGGTAGGGGTGGCGGTCTACCGATTGTGATGCCAATTTTGAGAATTAGGCATGGTCGAATGTCCCGAATTTTATAACAATTTAATCTAACGGTTAGCATTGATTGGAACCCCTATGAATATGGACCCAACCTCTCACTTTTCTTCTCATATTTTATGTGTGACGTCGGAGCCCTTCCATTTTCTCTTTTCCACAAATTTCTTAAACCTAAATAAATTTGTAGTCTATATACATATATACAAGTGGAAAATAGCAGAGCATGATTGAGAAGAATAATAGGGTCGAATCAAATTGTCAAAGCCAAGGTATAAATCCGGATCTAAAATATAAATTAAATATATACATTTTCTCTGATCTAGATTTATGATAGGTATATGTATTCAAATAGGGAGAAAAAGGGAGTCAAACCGAATAATATGGATTATATCTGGTGATTTGGAAAGCTAGAAAGGTAAGGGGGAAATTATATAATTTTATATAATATTGGATTTATATCGTTGTAAATCTATTTACGTATGCCTAAAATGTAAATTAGAGTCGTATAGTAAAATTGTATGCGTGTAATGAATTTATAAACCCTGCCTACATATTCCATGATTGATGACTTTAATTATATATTGCATGTATGTGAATCTGGAAAGTATTAGGTAGCAGTATTCATTGAATTTGATGAATTATATTATAATTCCAGAATTGTTGATTAATTGATTTTTGCAAGTAAATGTAAACTAGAAGTTATCAAAATAAATTATTGGGATTTAAGCTGTATTTTAATTCATTGGAGTATATGGTGTTGCAATTTGAATTTGTATAGATTATCAAGTTCAAATTTATAAATAAAAGTGTATCGTTTGAAATAACAAGGAATACACCTAAAAGAAAGAGATATGTAAAATAGGGATATTTACCGTATTTTATACTATCTATTTCAATTATTATGAAAAAGATAATTCGTTATAATTCCAAATGTAGCATAAATTTTCCTTTTAGATAAGATATAGAGAAATTTATACTATTAGCCTTTCTTTTGGGAGAGATGTAGTTTCAATGCAATAAAATGCATTAATTCCTAAGGATTAATTAAAAGATTATAAATGTGATAATAATAACGGTCTTAGAAAGGAATCGATATATATATATATATATATATATATATATATATATATATACATACATACATATATATATATATCTGTGCATGTATGGGTGTAATATAAGCAAGACAGAAATTAGATAATAACGATGAAAAGGTCGATAAGTAATAATTTAAAATAAAAAGGGTGTGGAAAGTCCACTAAACAAAGGAGGGAAATAAAGGTTAAAATGGAATAGAGGTGAAAAAATAAGTAGTGAGAAAAAGGGAGTAAATGAGAAAATATATCTGGATCTTTTAAAAGGAAGTGGTAAATGATATTAAATTGAATAAGAAGTAAACACATGAAGAAGTAAAGATATATTACTAACAGTGAACATTGGAGGCAAATAATCAAACAAGTAAGTATGAATACACACACACATATACGTAGTTAAGTATGCATTTATGACAGGTGTGAATCATTAAAGTTAGTAAATAACTTAGATGGATAAGAATGACATAGTTATTAGAATGGGTTGGAATGAGAGGTCGGTAGTGTTACACAACAGAAGTCTATTAACCGCAAGGGGCTACCAGCAGTTGTGTATACATTATACTGATGTGGGACATATCCATATTAAGACCCGTGGAATTATATACGTTTGCATATAGGTGAAGAATGCCTTGGTAGTGTCTGCTTCAATCTTTTAAGATGGATATTGCCTTGATTTCATTAGGCAACCTAAATGGGACGTGAGCAAAGATCGATGCTATGTCAGTGCATTGGTACCATATTAGAGAGTAGATGTTGTACATAGGTCGAGAACGTCATCGGTCCTAAGGATCAACGAGAAAGATGAGGGTTACACCTAACGGTGTGTAGGTCACATTATGTCATGCATTGCTACAATTGTTTGCTAGTTTGTTTGTTAGGGGCAAGGCTAAATAACCCTTAAGAGATGTTATTCAAAATGAATGGGTAGCCCGTGGAGCTGAGTCCATAATAGTCCGAGGAGTCGAGTCCTCTATAGTCCATGGAGCTGAGTCCGTAATAATCCGAGGAGCTGAGTTCTCAACTGTTTGTGGAGTTGAGTCCATAATAGGAACCAGAAAAGTAGAAAATCCCCAAGGTGAGATAGAATACGGCAAAAATTTTATGACGCCATTATGTGGCATTATAGGAATTCCTTGGTATGCACGACGACGAGACGTGATACTGCGTTGATGATGGATCCTGAGGAGGTGCTGGGTTAGGGATACATACTAGCAGGGATATTATCTTGGTCCAAAGGGGGTTGTTTTAACAACTGACACCTTAATGGGCCTAAATTTCAACAAAAATTGAAACCCAAGTCCATCAAAGCATAGGATTTGATAAATGCAAATAAGCATGAGCATTGTGAGAGATTGATAGAAATCCAAATTCATAGTGGAAACAGTAATAGGACAAGAATACTGACAATGACTACTACTTTGGAATTTATGGTATTCCTTGGATAACAAATTGTCACATCAGCATCGATAATGAGAGAAAAAAAGACTTCTCCAACAACAATGGTCATCCAGTGACATGTTCCTCTAAATCTAAAATGAGGTTTGTAATGAGGAGGGAGTCAGAACAACGTTCTGCTGATTGGAAATCTATAAACTATCAATAACATAAATTTATACCGATTGGTTTCCATTTAATTGTTATGTCCATTATGGTTAAAAATTCTAATCTAACCTTGCATTGCACACACGATTACTTTCTTACCCCTTCCCAAAGTACAATATACTAATGAAACCTTATTAACCACCCAATACAATCAAACCCCTTTGCCACTTAATACTTCTAAATATGAAGTGGGCTTCTATAATCATCATAAGATACTTTTAAAATAGAAAGAGCTAGACTCTGCCATTTAAGACCTCAATCAAGGTAGACCCCGTCATTTAAGACCTATTCCCAAGGTGGTTTTCTAACAATTTTGTCAATGGTCGGCGAGTCCTAGCTACAAAGACCTCTACCCACTATTTAAGGCTTCCAACATTTAATGTCCAACTATTACCGCATCTATCGCCGATAAAATCGTAGCCATGCTTATAGACAGTACTCGAGCTACTTAATACCTTTAAAAGGACTATGCGGACTTCTAACCATTTAATACCTATATTCTAGGCAAGTCCTACATCACTTAATACCTATCCCCAGGCGGACTCGTCACTGGTACTATCGCCATTATGGCATTAGCAAAGTGAGAAACTGTACCCAAGCCACTTAATACCTTATTAATAAGGACTAGGCAGACCCCTGACCATTTAACATCTATTTATAGGTAGGCCTTTGTCATTTAATACATAACCCCAGGGCGAACTCCTCACTGGTACTATCTAGCTGACATTGCTTGAAAATCTCATTGGACTACTTAATACTTCTTCTATAGGAAAGAGGCGGACCGTACAGTCACTTAATACCCCAAACCTAAAGCAAACCCTTCTCGAGATATCCACTATCACTATTAATTGTAAATATGGAATCTCATTAGGTTACTTCTTTCAGTATGGAGGAGGGCCCTACAGCCACTTAATACCTCAACACTGAAGTAAACTCTTTTAGAGACATCCTTATTTATTTGGAATCTCACTAGGTTGCTCAATGCTTCATTTTAGGAGAGAAGCGGATCCTATAGCCACATAATACCTTAAACCAGAAGCGAACCCCTATGGAGATATCCTTCACCACTCTTAATTTCAATTTTGGACCATTTAATACTTTCCAATTAAGAAAGTAGGCCCAATCTCTCATGTCGTCACGGGTCCTAGGATTAGTGATATAACACGTCAACAGTAAGTGCACCCAACTGCTGGTAACCTCAAAGTGAAGGGTAGTCTTTTGTCGATGACCATACTGACCTCGTATCACTAGCCTACTAAATCCAATTAACCATCTTAAGTCTTTACTTGTATTATCTAAGGTAGACATTGGACATAGCTTACTAATTCTCTTTTTATTTAAGGAAATAAGATTTGTCTTAAATACTTATCTGCTCATAAATCCCTTTTTTATACTCATAAATGTCAATTTGTCCATAAAATCCTAACGGAAGTTTCCTAAGACATTTATGTATGACTACTAATTTCAATTTAGTAACCTTTTTAACTATTCCATAGTTAATAATTCAACTTCTTTATTTATCAGTCCTATTAATCCACTTAACATATCAAGTTATTGCAACTCTCATATTTATTACCATTTATTGGAGTTACAACCTTTTAAATTTCTTTTCCATTAATTAATTATCCTAAACGTGAATATTACGTGTAAGCGTCATTATTAGCTTTTTATTTAATTATTACAAGCACAATAAATTACGTACAAATATATACTTTTATCGAATATATTCAGTTATATATCTTTACTAGAATATTCTTTTCAATGTTCAATTGTTGGAATCATATCAAAAAAGATTATCCGCTATAATTTCCATAAATTAGTCGAAAACAAAATATTTAACTTTAAAATATAAAAGATTCCATCGTTTGAAATTACAAGGAATGTTTTATTATGAAAATAGACATTGTAAACTATAATGAATTCATAATTTACACGTCTCTTTCTCTTTTTATTTACATCTATTCCTCGCTAGATCAAACATTGTATTTTTCCTAAAAGACAAAGAAATCAAACTAATTTACAAATATTAAACAGATCTAAAATCCAACAATTCCAAACTTAGAGAAGTTTACATTCCAACAAGATTAGGGTAATATCAAATTCATAACATTATTATACAACCTATTTCAAATATGGAATAAATTTCATTCAAATCAATATTCTAAATTGATACTTTTGGGACTGATTTCCAGATCAGGTTGTAAATAATTCTAAATCAATCCGTAAATAAGAATATGTAGGCGATATTTATTATATTCAATTTGTTGCCTACAACTCATATACAATTATCCAATTAGGCATAAAAATCAAATAAACACGAATGAGATAATTTTCATATTATAACAATCTATAAAGTATTCCACTTACCTTTTAAAAGCGATCCAAATCTCTAGATATGAAGTAGAACCTTTGATTCATCCCCAAATCCTTTATAATCCATGAAATATAAAAAAAGGTATATACATACATTAGAATTACAGATCTGAGAAGAGATTTGGGATTTGGAGAGAAAATAGATACAATTACATAAATTACCTCAAATACGCGTATAGTAGATTCTCTCCTCTTCTCCTTTTTATTACATTTATATTCTTCTCTGATTTGTATGAATATAGATATAAATATTTTATTTTTATAATTTAGAAAGAAAGTGGAGAAAAAGAAATGATAGAGCTTCGCTATTGCCTCCAGAAAAATATGAGAAGAGAAAGGAAGGTTAGGTCTGAATTTATAGGCGTTGGAATCAACCAGAACCATTCGATTTAAAATACTAAATCCCGGCCACTGTGACCTAGGTTTATTGCACTTGTAGTTACCCAACCGGTCGACCGCTACATGTCGACCAGTCGTAGTGAACGGTCGGCCTGCGGGCCTGGGAGAATAAGTAATAAACATTAATTTTTCTTATTTATTTATTTTCGTTCTGAATTCATTTTTCGTCTGTAGCTTCTTCGTTTAGACTCCGATTGCAAAACTCAAAATATGAAAGTTGCTCAGAATTTCACCACGAACGCAATGGTGCAAGTTTCATAGTCAAATTCCATTGTTAGCACAAATTCTATTTTTGAAACCTAATTAATTATTTAACTAACAAATTAAATAACTAACGCCAAATTACGAGGTGTTACAGCTGTGGTAAACATACACACGCGCACACACACACACACATACATACATACATACATATATATATATATATATATGTGTGTGTGTGTGTGTGTATTTATACACGTATGTAATTATGGCCTACTTCAGGTAGATGGGCATATCGTATGCATACATGGAGTCGGGATGACTAAGTAAAATAAAAGGACATAATATGTGATGGAAGGCAATCGGCATAAACTAGTGCTATGTATAAAATGTATAATTTTTCACTCACCAGAATGTTGTTTTAACGCCCTCCTCTTTTCAACCCACAGGATAGCTTAGAGGGACATGTACTAGTACAAGACAGGAACAGTGGAATGATAGGTTTCCTTACGCATGCCCGACACTAACAATGACACTAGATATTGGAAGTGTCAATTCAGTTCAGTAACTATATGTTTTACTCTACTTTATTATTCCACTGTGAGTTTATATCGATGGTGCTCGGATATGCATATATTTATGTGCAGGATACCAAAATCAACTATCCGCACTTTGGTAAGCTTGGGTTTTCGATTTAGTGAAAATTCGAGCCCACTAGGGTGCAGGTTATCACAGAAGGTGTTAAGGGTGTGCTTACTAGGGGTGTGCTTATGAGAGTGGTGAACATGGGCGAGGATGGTCGGCTAAGGTCTAAACTATATTTAGATGTGGTAATTTAGGATTTGTTGCTTTCAACAACTATAAGGGTTTTAATAAAACAATGTTTATCAAAACCTTCTTATTTAATTTAACCCAATTTACCTACGTTAAATTATCCCTTTTTATCTAAGGGTAAAATCCAATTTATCAAAAGAATCTCTTATTAAAATACCTTTTTGTTTGGAAAAAATTCCCGATAAGGGAACTTAAAGATTAGATACCCGATTTTAATTTCAAAACTCAACTTTGAAAGCATATTGCATATATTTTTATATATAATAACTTCAAACAATTTATTTATTAAAACATTACTTTAGGTTTATCCGAATTTGAACTCATTCTGATCGCATAACGATAAGAGAATAATTTACTAAGTACTCCTCAACATTCGCCTAAGCGAACATCTGGTCTGATTTAAATAAATGTAATAAGATTAGATCTTTTCTGAAAGGTAACATTGGCATGACACTTCTCCAACAAACTAAAATTGAGCTTCTTGACTATCATTTATACAAAAGCTTGTAGTTTTATTATTATTAGTAACTTGGTTTGCCTACCTATCAGGGGTAGCTCAAAAGGACTTATGGTAGGTTGGAATCATAACTATGCTATTGCAAACTGCGATTAATGTTCACTAAATGCACCTTATATTCACTAATTTAAGAGACGGCTCTCTTTTAAACATCTAGAATGTATATGGGCTTCATAATAAGATTGATAGTATGGTCTTATAGAATGAGTGCCTCGGGTTTAGATCCCTAACCATCGGGTCATGGTTGTTGGAGGCAATTTCAATGTGAATAGGATTTTAGGCGAACACTTTCCTACAGAAGGCGACCCCTTTTAAATGGAAACTTTGATTGGTTTATTAGTAATATAATTTGATTGATTTGTCAATTAATAATAGGTGATTCACTTGGTCGAATTCCAAAGAGATCCCTTCGATGGAACTCCTTGATCGTTTCTTAATTAGTGATTAAACGGAAGATAGATTTCAAGTTTTTTGTGTCAATGGTCTTCCAACTATGTACTTTGACCACTGCCTTATTATTCTCTCTTGTTAGAACTAACATTTAATTCATAGATCTTTAAGTTCGAGAAGATTTTGCTTTTAGAAAGTAATTTTATCGATTTAGTAACTAACAAATTAGTTTTGATGAGTAAAAATAATATTAAATACTCTAGTGATATAATTAAAGTTTTTGTTAGCAAACTTAGTGACCTCAGATTATTCTTAAAAATTGTAACAAAGATGTTTTTGGCAGCATTAGGATTAAAAAAGAAAAATTACTCAGTGAAATTTCAAAACTAAATAAATTAGAGGATTCTAGAATTTTAAACTTGGCTGAAAATAATGTACTCCCAAATCTCAAAGAAGAATTGGACAAAGTCATTACGCAAGAGGAAATAATATGGAAATAGAGGTCTAGGGTCCAATGGATGAATGAAGGGGACAAGAATACTAAATTTTTTCATAGAATAACTAATGGTTGAAAGTACGGTAACACCATAAACTCCTTAATTGTTGATAACGTGGAAATTTATGAACAAAACGAACTCATTAGCGCTTTCACAAATTACTGCAAATAAAATTTTGAAACTAACGGAGGTCACAGAATACAAGCTAGGTGGAATGATTTAAATCCTGCGTATCCATGGACTGGATTAGAATATTTGGATGATCCATTCACGGAAGAGATTTTCAAGGCTATCAATGATATGCCTATCGATAGATCGCCCAGATGAAATGGATTCCCGATTTTGCTTTGTAATTTTTTTGCATGTTTTAAAATATGATTTAATTAAAGTGTTTAATGGGTTATATTATGATAACCTAGAATTAGGAAGATTTAACTTTTCCACTATAATTATACTTCATAAGAAATTGGATGCAATAGAGCCTAAGAATTATAGGCCTATTTCACTAATAAATAGTTCACTTAAAAAAGTTTCAAAGGTCTTAGCCAATAAGTTAAGCACTAAAATGGAAAACCTAGTTGACATAACGCGGTCTACTTTATAAAGGATAGAAATATCACGGATGAGGTTGCGATAGTTCCAAAATTTATAAATTACTGTTGTATGAAAAACATCATATGTGCTCTTTTAAAACTTGGTTTCGCAAAGGTTTTTGACTCTATTGATTGGTTTTTTCATAAAGATTTATTAATGACCAAGTGTTGTAGTCCTAGATGGATATGGTGGATTATGACTTTGCTCAAAACGGGCAACTCAACTACGATGGTCAGTGGGATACCACAAAAAACATTTCAATCTAAATCTGGACTCAAACAAGGCAATCCTTTATGCCCTTACTTTTCATTATTCACTAGGATCATTAAGTCGTCTATCTCAAACAAGGTCTTTAGTAGTGTTGGTAATGATTTCACCAGTAGTGGGCTTTCCATTATACAATTTACAGACGACGTCTTACTTTTTACCTCACACATACCTCATTACATTATAACCCTTAAATGTATTTTATATAGTTTTGAACTGCTTTCGGGACTTAAGATTAATTTTGACAATTTTGAAAACCTTATTGCTAATTTGTTAAATTGCACTATGATGAAGCTTCTTATTCACTACTTAGATTTCTTAATTAGACCAATAAAGCTTAAAAGGAAAGACCGGCAAATAATAATTTCTAAAATTAATAGAAAATTATCTAGTTGGAACAGTAAACTATTGTCTAGAGAATGTAAAATCATTCTCATTGACTCTGTTTTTATCTACTTTGCTGACTTATTGGATATAATCAGTTGTTGATAAAATTGACAAAATAAGAAGGAATTTCCTTTGGAGTGGGGATAGTTCCTACAGTAGTATAAATAGCATTGTTAATTGGAAAACGGTTTGTAAATCCAAAAAGAACGAGTCTTAGTAATAATAAATCTACATAATCTTAATTTGTCTTTACCTGAAAAATAACTTTGGAAATTAAGCGATAAGAACGAAAACATGATTTGAAAATGAATGATTTTGAATCAATTCTACGGTGAACTTATTACCTTCACCATGTTGTTTCTAATTCCAACAACATGTCTAATTTTCGAAATCTATTTTAAATAATTTAAACATTTTTAACTTGAGAAATAATAATATGGTTAATTATGGAAATAACACATCTTTTTTTAATTGGTTGCTTAAATGGTAATACATGGCTGTACAACAAGTCTTATGTAGTATATAATATACTACAAGTCAAAAATGTTCAAGGGTTGTGCTACGTAGAGTTTAAACCTGTGATCTCGTGGACCAAATCTAGAGCGCCTAACCACTAGGACAGTGGTATTGGACAAATATCACATCCTTTTGGCATGATAGCTAGATTTTGGTTATTCCTCTTAAATTTGACTACAAAGATCTTTTTGATATTTTTAACTTTAAAAATGCATTAGTTTCATGGTTTTTAATATGTATATCGAATTTCCATGTACCTTTGGCTTCAACCATGTTCTTGAAGATACTTCATTAACACGATTTATTTTGTTTTGTACTAAACTAGAGTATTAGAACATAGATAACAATACTAAGATTAAAACATGGTGTTGGAAAAATAGTAATATGTTTTTATCAAAATCAAAGTACAGTTTTTTAAATTTATGGGGAACTAAATCAAATATTTTTAAATTCATTTGGAAAGCTAGTGCTCCTTCAAAATCAAAATCGTATATGTGGCTAATCTTACATAAGAAACTAAATACAATTGAATTCCTTAAGAAAAAGGATTTGCTCATAAATAAATAAAATGTGTATTTTGTAACCTAGAACTAGGAAGCATAACACACCTATATTTCAAGTGTCTTATAACTAATTCAATTCTCGTAAACACGCATAAATTTTTGACTACAACATTAACAACTTCGATTATAACTATGATAGCTGCTGGAATGAATTTAGATTTCAATACGTCAAGGACAATTGACTTTTACCTAATTTTATCTTTGTCATCACTTGTTGGTATTTATGATTTGAGAGGAATCAAAGAATGTTCAATAATATTAATATTCATTCTAATAATCTGATATACACTATGTTCAATAATATTAATATTCATTCTGATAATCTGATATACACTATTGCACTTTTTAGTTATAATTGAGTTGCAAATCCTAACATCAACTTGGCTAAAAATGAATTTCTAAAAGAAGTAAAAAGTCGCACTGATATTTTAAAGATAAAAATCACTTTTAGCGATGGCAGATACAATATGGCCTCAAGCAACGACCTATTAAACAATTTCAATAATGATATCTCTCTAAACACTCTTCTTTTGATAGAACATTAATCATGCTCACGCTTTACTTCACTTACTATATGTGCATTGTTTTTTGAATTAAACATACACACATATACACATACATACATACATATATATATAATGTGTGCGCACGCGCATGCGTGCTTGTTTATTCTCATGATTTCGTTTTGTTTTTTAGTTCTATGGATGTGAAGGAGCGGTCTGCTAATGCTAGGACATTTTCATGGCTGGATAGTTGATAGTGGATTATTATGATTGACGACAATTATATAACCACTGTGCTACTATTGATTCATCATGTTTGCTTAGCTCCTACTATTTACATCGGGTCGAATGAATGATACGTCACTCTTATTTTCCCATGCACAACTATTTTCGTAGTTCAAAGAATATTATATGTTATTAATCAAGTCTTATTTAGCTCTTTGATTTTGCTATCTTTTCTTTAGGTTATATCCTGTAGGTTTTGAGAGTCTTTTCTTTTTTCTTTTCTATATGGGAGGTTTTACTATCTGTCGGACTTATCGATAGCTTTTTATTTAATTATTTAAATGTAAGATAAAATTATACAAGTGCTCTTTTTCTTTGAAAATCACTCATTTTTCGTTTAAAAAAGAAAAAAAAAGATAGAGAGAAAGTTAAAATAATGAAAGAAGAAGTGAACTTGGATTTTGTTTGTGTTTCTTTCACAAATAAATTAATCTCAATAAATAAATACACAATTGGATAAAATCTCAGTAAATAAATACCAAGTCAACACGAGGACAGCATTGGTCAATCAGATTTCAACTTTCAGGTTATTCGGGGAACAAATACCAATAAGAGCAAGCCGACAAAGATCAACTAATTATAGGGTCAACTAAGCCATAGCTCCAGTCCTTCTATATAATGTTTAGTTGTGCATGCATTTGTAACATTAAATCTGCCATTAATACACCTCAAAAGCTGACGAGAAGAACCTTCATCTACAATGCATTTCTCCTTTCCTCTCATCTTCTTCTACGTAGCCTTCCCTCATTCCTCCATTGCAATGACGGACGTTCTACAAAAAGGCCAAATCTTAAAGGACGGTCAAACCCTAATCTCCTCCTCCCAAATGTTCGAATTCGGATTCTTCACCCCAAATAACTCAACTTCCAGATACGTCGGAATCTGGTACCACAACATCTCCACCAAAACCGTCGTCTGGATCTTAAACCGCGACCAACCCCTTAAATCCAAAGAGGCTTTTTTAACCTTTCAAAGCAACGGAAATTTAGCCCTAGTCGATAGCGAAAACTCGTCGTACTGGTCAACAAATATATCATCGTCTTCATCTACGATAGATAATTCCACTAAAATCCAAATTCGGAACATAGGCAATCTCGTCTTTGTATCCAGTAACGAATCCGTTCTCTGGGACAGCTTCGACCATCCAGCGGACACATTTCTGCCAGGTATGACTATAACTCTGAATCTGAAAACGGGTGCGAGAACCCAGTTTCGGGCATGGAAAAGCCCAACCGACCCGTCAAGTGGTGCGTACACACTGGGGATCGACCCGGATGGGTCGGGTCAGCTCTTCATGTGGATGGACGGGAGGCCAAGGTGGCGGGCCGGGCAGTGGGATGGGAACCGCTTCATAGGCTCCACCATGAGGCCCATGTACATGTACGGCTTGAAGTTCCTAGTAAACAACAATGAACATTCAATGCAGTACACCTTCACCAACTTCAACGATTCAAGGCTTATAATCGTGTTAGGCTATGATGGAGTGGAGCGCGCTGAAATATACGATGAAGGTGCAGGGAAGTGGGACTCGGTCTGGGTTCAGCCTGGAAATGAATGCGAGACGTATGCAAAATGCGGAGGGTTCGGGATCTGCTACTTTGATGGTAAAGAAGCAAGGTGTTCCTGTTTGAAGGGGTACATGAATTCTAATGGAGGATGTGTTAGGAGGAGTCGACTGCAATGTGATGGAAGAAGTGATGGTTTCTATGGGGTGGAAAGTGTTAAGGTTCCGGATTTGGCGAACTGGGGATCAATGGTTGTGAATGAAGCTGACTGCAGAAGTGAGTGTTTGATGAACTGTTCTTGTAATGCTTATTCTTATGTTACTGGAATTGGATGCCTGATGTGGGGTGGTGAATTACTAGATACAGTTCAGTTTGGTGATGGCAACTATGGTAGTACATTGTTCATTAAGCTTGCAGCCTCTGAGTTAGGTATCTTTTTTTATTTGTTATTTGTTATTACCATGTGACATACAGCATGATATCATTCATTATCATGAAAATTCTATACGTGTAAACAAATTTTATTATGTTGGCCAAAACCTTGAATGCTAAGTAAGAAAAAAGGGACGGTAGTATTCTATAAAACTCATGGATTATGATATTGATTACTTCATCATTGGTCACTGAATATTGGAGGTTGAATGCAAGTTGGTCAATAAAGAAATCTAGGACAGTTTAATGAGGCAAATTACTTAATTTATATACTGTTGACATAGATGGCTTACTACAAATGATTGGGAAGGGGAGAGGGAGAGGCCAAAAATATATATCTGCAATGTTTTGTTGTACTTCAACAAATAACAATTGAATAATATTAGATGGTACATGACAAGATGAAGCTACTTATCCTTTATTATTCAAACAATGGTTAAAAATAGTACAATTACTTCTTTTCTTTCCCTTTTCTTTTGTTCTTTTCTTGTAGTGCACTGACGCTAAAACCAGTTCTTACCCTCTTAAATATTGAAAATTGAGCATACAGCCAGCCAGCACATTAAGCACTCAATTTAGTGCTATGGGCATTAAAAAGCACAACATGTGGATGTTTCCTAACAGATGTTTAACTATGTTCTCATTGTTACTGTTATTATGATTTAGGCTGTAATTCAAGAGGACAAAATTTAGTTTTAGACGGCCAAACAAGTTTATTTCAAGTTTAGCCTTCACTTGAAACTTATTATGAAAATATGCATTTTTTTTTCACTATTCAGTTTTTTTTTACATGCGCACTTTGAACAATGTACATGTACAAATATATATATATATATATATATATATATATATATATATATATATATATATATATATACATATATACACACACACACATACATATACATATACATACACACACTTGTGCACTTTGAATTTGCGCATCTACAAATTAGAATTTTGTACATGTTTAAATTGCACACGTACAAAAGGAAGACCGAATATGAAAAATTGTGTATTTTCATAGGAAATTTTTAACGAAACCTAAACTTGAAATAAGTTTTTCGAAGGACTTAAAACTAGAATTTGTCCCATTCAAGAGCAGCATTTAAGAATAAGATGGTAAATCATCACACCAGTAACACTGAATTTTGAATATCTGCATTGTAGTATACACAATGCTTGCTAAATTGAGAAGTATATGGACAATATTGCAGGTTCTAAAAATAAGACATGGATTAGAATTGTGATCATATGTACTTCAGCAGTAGGTCTCTTCATCCTTACATGCATTCTAATTCTCTTGAAGTTCAGATATACCGTACTAGGTAAGCTAGTTTACCTCCTTAGACAAGTTTCTACCAGCGAAAATTAAGTTGAAGGTCTTCTCAGCCCAAAGCAATGCGTTTTTAGAACATTAGTTCAGAATAATTAGTTTTAAGGACACAGATCAAAAGAAGGTATCATTTTATAGAAAAATGATAAATGAAAATATCTTTATTTATTTTTCATTTTCATGGTAACTATAACTAAAATGATATTTTCTTGTATCTTTTGTTATTAAAAGTAAAAAACGATTAAAGGAAGTATCTTTTTTCCGTCGTTGAAAATGATACTTTCTTTTACCATTTGTCCTTTGATTATTTTGAACTATCGTACTGAAAACTTATAATTTTGACTGAGAAGTCCTTTAAATGAAAATCCTCTTTGTAGTATCCATTTTCATGATATATTTTTTAATTGTCTAGGTTGCTTCAAAAAGAAAGGAAAATGGGGTAGGGCTATCAGCTCCAGAAAATTATTCTCCTCAGCACCCACAGATCACTCGGAAAATGAAGAAATAGATAATGATTTACCCTGGTTTAACTTGAATACTATGATAAACGCCACAAATAATTTTAGTTTATCGAACAAGCTAGGAGAAGGCGGCTTCGGTGGAGTTTTTAAAGTATACACACTCATTTATATTTTTACACAAACAATCACATAGTTTAAAACATTTTTTTAATGTGGTTCATTGATGTCAACAAGATCTCAGAATCGAACTCGTGACTTTTAATCTTATTGTCTGAATTATCAATCAACTGTACCAACCTTGTTGGCAGTTTTTAAACATTTTATTTATTTATATTTTACTTATTTTGTCAAGGGAACACTGCCTGGAGGAGTAGAAGTAGCAGTGAAAAAGCTCTCGGTAAATTCAGGACAGGGCCATGAAGAATTCAAGAACGAGATGACATTGATCGCAAAACTACAGCATAGAAATTTAGTCAGATTAGTCGGTTGCTGTGCACATGAAAATGAGAAGATGTTGATATATGAATACATGCCAAATAAGAGCTTGGATTCATTCCTTTTTGGTATGTAAAACCATCATTTTCCCATATATTTACTATGTTATTATCAACAAATTATATGAAACTTTTGGATAGATCCTGCAAAGCAACCTCTACTGGATTGGAACAAGCGATTCAGTATAATAGAAGGGATCGCCCGAGGGCTAGTTTATTTGCATCGAGATTCGAGATTCAGAATCGTTCATCGTGACCTTAAAGCCAGCAACATTCTGCTTGATGTTGATATGAACCCTAAAATTTCTGATTTTGGTATGGCTAGAATTTTTGGGAGTGATCAGAATGAGCTGAACACTTGTAGGGTTGTTGGTACATTGTAAGTATAAACAAATACAAATCAACTCCATTAGGTTAAATAAAGCTTTTTTTAAAAGAATAAATATGGTATATTATACGAGCATGACACTTATTAATCTTTGGAACCTCGGTGTAGTCTTATACCACTTTGTTAGTTAAGCTAGTGTGTTTTATTTTTAGTGGAAATTAGTGACATATATTTATTTTATAAACTTATTTGTTTTATACCCTACCCTTTTAGAAACTATTTTTGACATTTTTTTTTTATTCTTTCCTTTTTACTTCTTTCGCTTCCAAATTTAAAAGCGACCATTGCGACGTGTATTATGGTGGTTCTGATTTATGAACTTATACCATAATAGCACATGTTTAGGTTAAAATTATCCAAATACCCACGTGAATTTCATTTTTTATTTTGAAAATATGAATGTAATTTATAAAATAAAATTGGGAGGGAGATAATGCTAATTTTTAATACTCATAAGGATGTATGTCAATTTTTTTTATTTAAGTGGATGACTCATTATCTACATTGTGATTGCAGTGGATATATGCCACCTGAGTATGTAATAGGAGGTTTTTTCTCTTTCAAGTCCGATGTGTACAGCTTTGGAATACTGCTTCTGGAACTGGTGTCTGGAAGGCGTAACAACTGCTTCCATCGCGTGCCTAACACACTCAACATTGTTGGCTATGTAAATAGTAAACTGAACCCTTTATAATTGCTTCAGGAACTTCCTATTTCAGTAAATATACTTTCAAATTGTAAATTTGTATCCATCCTTTATTTTCAGTTTTGATAAACGAAAAACCTACATAAAAACATTTTTGAATTATACTTCTAAAATTACTTTTGATAAAAAAATACTCTTCTTTTTCTTAAGTTAAGTCTAAACTTGATTGTTTCTAATGCCAAAACCTTTTTTTGAATTTTTTTGGGGAAAAGTGACAGCATTTGCAGTTTTATTGGAAATATTTATGCTTTTTAAAACTACAAAGTCTACAAATATTTACGTTTTGACAGAAACTAAAAACATTAATGTTTTTTAAAATTTTGTTTCTAAGAAGTGCCGACTATTTCGAAAACTTAACAAATGATGTTTTACGAAAGTTCTATTTTCATATTTTAGGCATGGAAATTGTGGGACAAGCAAAGAGCCGTGGAAATGATTGATCCTACGATTCTCGAATCATGCTCGATTCCTCAGGTCGTTCGATGCATACAAATCGGGTTATTGTGTGCGCAAGATACAGCGAATGATAGACCTGATATGCATTCTGTTGTTCTCATGTTAGCAAGGGATAGTTCTACACTTGCAATACCAAATGCACCATTGTTTATCATGGAAAAGAGTCCTGTTCAACCTCCATTTGTTTATGACAGGGATGAATTCTGCTCTGTTAATGATGTAACTATTACAGAACTTCAGGCAAGATGAATTTTTTGTACGTAAAGAGTAGCTTAGTAATCAGATCAATTGCAAAATATAAAGAGATGTAAATAAATAAATAAATGAACAGTATTATTACATTATATAAATCTGCAAAATTTGCCAACAAGCTGAATTATGTCCAAAATTAATGATAACATACAGATGCATTTAACAAAATTGTAGGCTGTAATAAGTGAACTTCTCAATACATTTAACTGTAAACTGATCTTGATCTCATCAGTGTTTTGAAACTGTATTTTCCATCATCCCCTATAAGCATTAATTGCACTAGTAATACAGCGGCTTTTTTCACTCTTGCGTGTAATTTTTCTGGCTTTTGATGCTCCGCTTTCCTGACCTATGTTCGCTTTTGGAGGTGATGATATGCAAAATTATTTAGCTACCTCCTGTTAAATTGTGGCATTTTTAGTGTAATTTCATGTACAAATAGGCTATATCAGACAACATACTAGTTCAATGCTACAATATACACTCTACAGTACGTAAATTCTATTTTGTATTCCATAAGAATGAAAGCATTTTGCATCGAGAAATGTTGTAATAAATATGAAAGGTTTATAGTAATTCAAATAAATATTTCACCAAATGAACCATATAGCTGGCCGAGACAGTTGTACCACAGTTACCACATTCAAATAAGTGGAAGTTTTGGCCATATCCTTTTTAAAAATTAATTTTGCAGACGTTATTAAAATCTTGAGAGATTGAGCATATTAAAATCTTGAGAGATTGCAAATAGAAAGTGATTGTATTTTATTGATCTAAAATTGAATACAAAGTTCTGAAATGTAAGACAGTATAAATACATACATAATTGGGCTTAATATTGATACAGCCCAGAATTATTTGGTAATCCGAATTACAAAGTTAAATGAATCTGGACCATTGATAAGAAGGGATGGCTCGGATGACTTAGTGGAAGAGAATAAGGATTGCTTCTGTGCTTTGTGTTTTAGCGAAACATTATATGCTGTCTAATTCTCCCCCTCAATGTCGGCTAGGGTTTTCTTCTCCTTCGATCCCCAATTCTTCATTAATGTCTTCAATACACAATTTGCTCTTAAATTCTTCAAAATACTTGCGAGACAGAGATTTCGTGAGTATATCAGCAATCTGGCTTGAGGAAGGGAGATGGTTGACTTCAAGTCTTCCTTTAGTAACCTGATCTCTGACGAAGTATAGATCGATTTCGATGTGCTTCGTTCTAGCATGTAGCACTGGATTAGCTGACATAGCTACGGTGCTGGAGTTGTCGCACCAAATAATTGACTTGCGCGAAAGCTTGATTCCCAATTCTTCAACTAGGGTTTCAATCCACATTACTTCGGCAGTCGCTGAGGCGACACTTCGATATTCAGATTCTGTACTGGATCGTGAAATGGTTGGTTGCTTCTTGGCACACCAGGAGACAGGGTTTCCACCAAGGAAGATGCAATATCCAGTAGTGGATCTCCGGTCATCATGATCTGAGGCCCAATCAGCGTCGGCGAACCCTTGAATAGATAAGTCTTTGCTTACTTTTAGCTTGATCCCTTGACTGATGGTTCCTTTGAGATATCTGAGGATTCTTTTTACAGCTTTCCAATGTGTGTCTAAGGGATTCTGCATGAATTGACAAACTTTATTCACAGCGAATGATATATCAGGTCTTGTAACAGTTACATACTGTAAAGCCCCTACAATACTTCTATATTGCTTTGTATTGTCAAATGGGTCTCCTTGATATTTAGACAAGTGTAAGTTACTAATCATAGGTGTAGGCATTGGTTTTGCTTCAAGCATATTAGCCCTACCTAATATTTCTAAGATATACCTTTGTTGACATAGAATTAATGCTTTATCAGTGTTAATGACTTCTATGCCTAAGAAATAGTGTAACTTACCTAAGTCTTTTATAGAAAAGGTTTTGTCCAGCATGTTAATGATATATTCTATTTCGTTATTGTCATTACCAGTTATTATAAAGTCATCTACATAGACAAGTATGTAAGTAATGTACCTTTTATTTGTCTTTATGTAAACAGAGTTATCAGACTTGCATACCTGGTATCCCATAGAGATTAAAGTATCTTTTAGTTTTTCATACCATACTCTAGGAGCCTGTTTGAGTCCATAGATGGCTTTATGAAGTTTGCATACCAGATTTTTGTTGGCATCTTGAGTATATCCAGGAGGTTGCTCCATATAGACTTCCTCTTGTAATTCTCCATTTAGGAAAGCATTATTTACATCAAGTTGTCTTATATCCCATTTATAATACAAAGCTAATGTTAAAATAATCCTGATAGTAGTTGGTTTCACTACTGGAGAAAAGGTTTCAGAAAAATCGAAACCATACTGCTGAGAGTATCCCTTGGCTACCAGTCTTGCTTTGTGTTTTACCTTACCACTTTCTGATAAAGTTTTCAATCTGAAGGTCCAACGACATCCTACAATGTTTTTGTTTGCTGGTAGAGGAACTAGACTCCATGTATTATTTTTAATCAGTGCATTGTACTCTTCATTCATGGCATCCTTCCATTTGTTGTCCTTGATAGCTTCATTATAGCTGACTGGTTCCTTGTAATTCATGTTAGCTGTATAAATTTTTGGCTTGAATATTCCATGTTTTGATCTGGTAATCATTGGATGTCCTTCTTGTGTAGGAGTATTGTTGACAGGATGAGCAGTATTGTCTTGATCAATATTTTGATCTTCAGTCTCTAGACTTTCAGATTCACTATTATGAGAATTCAGGCCATCTCTCTGACCTGGCTCATCAGTGGGCATGGTGTGTTGGAGATTTGAGCTGATATTTGAATCTTCCTTGTTGTTGGCAGATCTTTCTTGGTCCCATATTGGTATGGGTGGTAAGAATTTCTTGGCACTATAAATCTTTTGAGTGGTCTTTATGTCTGTACTAGTGAAGGGAAATATGCATTCATTGAATGCAACATGTCTAGATACTATTATCTTCCCTTCACTTGTAAGACATTTGTACCCTTTTTGATTGGTGGCATATCCAAGAAAGGTAGAAGGTACAGATCTAAAACTTAGCTTATGTTTATTATAAGATCTAGTACATGGATAGCATAGACATCCAAAAGTTTTGAGAAAAGAATAATCTGGTTTAGTGTTGTATAATTTTTCTAATGGAGTTTTATTTCTTAAAACTTTTGTAGGCATTCTGTTTATAAGAAATACTGCTGTTGTAAATGCATCTGGCTAGAATTTTAAGGGCATGGATGCATGTGCAAGCAGTGTTAAACCAGTGTCAACAATGTGCCTGTGCTTTCTTTCTACTAACCCATTTTGCTCAGATGTATGTGGACAGGTAATTCTGTGATTGATACCCTTTTTAGAGAAGAATTCTTTGAGTGTTTTGAATTCTGCCCCACCATTTGTTTGCAAAATTTTTAGCTTATGGTTGGTTAAGTTCTCAGCTTGATTTATGAAATGAATTACTGCATTTTTGACCTCAGACTTGGATTTGAGAAATAGAATCCAAGTGTATCTTGAGAAAGAGTCAACAAAGGAAATGTAGTAATTCATTCCATAATCAGAGTTAATTGGAGCAGGACCCCATAGATCAACCGCAACCATTTCTAAAGGTTTATTATATGTAGTTACAGAATTACTGAATGGTATTTTGTGACTCTTTCCTAATTGACAAGCTTCACATACATATGGAATAGTTATATTTTCATGCTTGATTTCATTATCTTTCAAAATATTTTTAACAATTGCCACACTGGGATGACCGAGTTTACAGTGCCAAGTATCAAAGATTTTATTACACTCAACTTTTCTATCAATTTTTGAAAGATTACACCACTTTTGCTCCTGCTCTGAGTCACTACTTTTCCTTGATACAATATTTTGCACTAGATTGAATTTATATAGCCCATTGTGCATGCTACCCTGTAAAAGAATGTCTTTATTTAGCAAGTCTCTGACTAGACAGATTTTTGGGTAAAATTCAAAGTATACTTGATTGTCTTTAGCAAATTGAGAGACACTTATCAAGTTTTTTTTGATCTGGGGTACCCTAAGAAGATTATTTAAGTGTAATTCTCTTTTACTGCTAAATTTGGCTTGGCCAGTGTGTGTGATTTTTAAAGAATTACCATTACCAACATAAATAGATTGAGTACCTTTGTATTCTTTGTTTCCAAGATTAAGATTCTCCAAGTTGCTTGTGACATGATTGGTTGCTCCTGAATCTGGATACCAATCTTCATACAGTAACTCATCATTTTTGTTTTCAGAGTTATTTTGATTCTTAGATTGATTGGCTTGACCTCTTGCTTCAGCTTGAGTAAGGTTAACATTTGGGTTCTGATTTCTTTGAGTGTTGCTGGACTGTTGAGTTGCAACAAAATTCTGGTCAAATCTGAAATAACACTTTGCTGCAATATGGCCTGGCCTCTCACATATTTGACATTTTACTCTATTATTTCCTGACCATCGACCTCTGCCTCTTCCCCTGAAGTTTTGGCCACTTCTTTGACCTGATTGAGTTCGATCTTGACCCTTTCCTTTGGAGTTTGTTGTATAATTCACTAAGTAGTCTGTATTTGCAGTCTTCTTCTGATCAATTCTTCCTTCTTGAGCCAAGAGGGTTGAGTAAACATACTGAAGGTCAGGTAGAGATTTCTTTGATGAGATAACTGTAATTACAGACTCATAGTTTTCATCTAAACCATTTAATATAGTTAGTACTTGTTCTGATTCTGATACTTTGTGTCCAGCAGTGGCAAGCTTATCACAATAACTTTTTGCTTTGGTAAGATATTCTTGCATTGTCATATTTTCTTTTCTTAAATTCTGAAACTGCTTTCTATAATGCATAATCCTGGCTGCTGTTTGAGAATTGAAAATCTGCTCTATGGTTTCCCATATGTTTCTTGATGTTTCACATCCAACAATTTGAGATAAGATCCCAACACTTACAGATGACATGATCCATGAAGCAAGTAAACTATCTTGCTTTAGGTAATTTGAGTAATCTTGATTTGGTATCTCTTCACCATTTTCATTAAAGATAGTTTCAGAAGGAATAGTTAACATACCATTAATGTATTTATCTAATCCATATCCTCTTATTGCTGTTCTTATTTGATACTTCCATAGAAGATAGTTATCTTCATCCAGTTGAACAGCCAAGTGACCTTTTGGCTTTATGATTGGCAGGTTTTGATCAGTGTTGTCATTTCTGGCAACTTGTGAGGTGGTTTCTGAAGGTTCTTCGTCTCCAGCCATGTTTAAGATTCTGATGAGAGGGGTGTTGTTTATCAAGAAATGGTTTCTTGATGAATTTTAACACAGTTTTACGATCTGCAGCCTGGTTTCTTCAAACTTCAGGCGAGGAAGAAAAGAAAGAATGATGAAAGATTCTGATGTGAACAGAGATGCACAGCTAGCAATAGCCCAAGAGAGGTATCTAGAATCAAATGATGAAAAATGCACTCAATAAAACTGAGAGTAACCGGTTGGCAGATGTAGATCTGCCTTCAAGGATGACTCGATGATGATGATTGAGTGATTTCTGATGATCAGTCGTTAGACTGTTTCAAACTGCTCCGATACCATATTAAAATCTTGAGAGATTGAGCATATTAAAATCTTGAGAGATTGCAAATAGAAAGTGATTGTATTTTATTGATCTAAAATTGAATACAAAGTTCTGAAATGTAAGACAGTATAAATACATACATAATTGGGCTTAATATTGATACAGCCCAGAATTATTTGGTAATCCGAATTACAAAGTTAAATGAATCTGGACCATTGATAAGAAGGGATGGCTTGGATGACTTAGTGGAAGAGAATAAGGATTGCTTCTGTGCTTTGTGTTTTAGCGAAACATTATATGCTGTCTAATTGACATCTATCATTTTGCTTCTATTTTCCAAGTCCCCATGTTCTTATTACATATTTCAAAAAAGTAGGTATAATTCAAGGAGTATTTGGATAATATACACTCTACAGTATGTAAATTCGACTTATTCTGTTTTCCATAAGAATGAAAACATTTTACATTGAGGGATGTTGTAATAGATATGAAATTAAAAAAAAACATAAAAAGTTTAAACTACAATTGAAATAAATATTTCAATAAATGCACACAGCAGTTTGCTAAAGTACAGTTAGGAAATTTTTTAACAACCATATAGTTGACTAAGACAGTTGTACCACATTTAAATAAGTGGAAGTTTTGCCATCATCCTTATTTTTCGAAAAAAAAATTATAAACCTTTGCTTCTATTTTGCAGGTCCCTGTTTTCTTATCTTATTACATATTAGTGCTCCTTTTGGAAATATGAATTGTGTCTTTTCATTTTTTGAAACTATTTTTTCTATTATTTTGTTCTAATATTTTTGATTTTGAATGAGAAACAAATTAATATATGCAGTGCAAATATTTTCAAGGTGGTATTTTTATGTAAAATACGAATAGAAAACAAATTAGATTCAAGATCCGACATTAATAAAATATTATATTCAATAGTCATTGAAATTTTTTTACATTAATTTTAATAATATTTTAAGCAATAATTTACAGATATAAAAATAGAAATGTGTCATTTTTCCCCAAACAGTAGTGAGCTGAAATATCTCTAAAAATAAAGACGGTTGTGTTATCCATACTGTCAATGAGTACCCAAAGAATCCAAAATCTGTCTGTATCATTATCCAAAACATGAAAAGTTATTTGATATCCGAAAAATGGAAACGGATGCAGATATAGCCACATTCCCATCCAATAATTATCCTTTCAAAGTCCGGTTTTAATCGAAATCATGGTTTTTTGTGTTTTAGTACATAAAATAATTGTCATTTACTATATCACCTAGGTAAAAGAAACTTAATGTCCATAAAAATCAATATTTGCTAATTAAATATTTCAATTTTCTTTACCATATTGGTTCATAATTGAGCCTATGAAGTCTAATTTATTTAGAACATTTCTAAATTTGGTTTAAACAAAATCATGTATTTTATTTAAATATATATATTTTATATATAAAGTTAATTTATTTTGATTTAATTTATATATATGTATCATATACATATACATATATTTGTGTGTGTGCGCACGCGCGCATGTGCATGTGTAACATAATAATCCGTGGATGGCATAACATGCTCATATATAGATGCTGGGATTTATATCGCAACAGACACATTAGCTCATTTTGTATGTATTGTATGTTGTCCAACTATGTGCATGTATACACATATATATATATATTATAAACTCCAAATAATTATATATGTGTGTGTTATAAATATGTTTCACTATTAAAATATTACAAAATATATTTATATATACACACATATGTTTATATATATCTTTAATTATATAATATTATAATTAATAACTTCAATCATTTATGTATATATATGCAGATAAATAAATGCATATATAAATATATATAATTTTTTTTAAAACGTATGCAAAAATATAAACTAACTATTTGAATATATCTATTATATATATATAACAAATATATAATTAAAGGTTAATAATTTCATGATTTATTATATATACGTAAATATAAAATAAATAAATATATACATATACAGATAAAATAATTTTAAAATTTCTTCCTGTTTGAAACTAACTTAGATTTGCTGATATTTTAATTTTAATATTTTAATATATTTTTTCTATGAATTAATTAGTAGTTTCGGCCATAATTAATTGATATAAAATAATTGTATGACAAAAATTCAAATTTTTTAAAAATCTAGGATCATATTATAGGGGTTGTGATAAATTTGAGATTTTTCCGAATTAAAATATTATTTTTATTAAAATAATCACTATTCGACTGAAATTTATATTAATTATTTAAAGTATAAAATAATTTTTAAAAATTTAGAAATTTTTTTTAGAGCTTCTGATATGATATAGAATTTTAAAAAATATGAAATAGAATTTTAGAATTAATAATTATTTTACATAAAATAATCAATCCATACAATCATTAAATATTGATAATATAATATATAATATAATATAAAATTAATTTTTGGTGTTTATAATTAATAATAAACATAAAAAGGTATAATAAAAAATTTGAATCAATATTATATAGTATATAATCATATATGCTTTTATATGAATAGTGTATATGTATTTATATACAAATTAATATTTTTATACATATATATTAATTAATATAACATTAAAATAAAATTTATATAACAAATAATATATGATTATATTTGAATTATGAACATAAACATAAAAAATTATCCACATAACCAATCGGATTGTGACAACTACATTTATATACAAAAATCGTACCAAACTATTTATATAACAGTAATATATACATATGCATTTAGGTGTCCATAATTAACAGATTATAAAACATGATATTATATCTATAATATGAATGAATATTACCTATTACAGATGCCTTTAAGTCTACATTGAAATAATGAATTCTCTTCTTTGAATATCTCCTGATCCGTCAAATTGCTAGTCTGGAATCGCCTGCCTTTCACTATCAAATAGCTTTGGATTTAACTTGAATTTGATTTGAGATTTTGGAAGTTGATTTGGGGATGTGTTTCAGCCAACAAACAAGATGATAATGGCGGCCAAAAAAGTTGTAAATATTAGGTTTTAGACACACACACACAGATATATATATATATATATATATATATATATGATTGCGTAAGAGAGAAAATATGTTAATCTTATTACTTATTCTCTATTAATCTTAACCATCTATCTCCAAGCCTATCCTATGTTTTAGCCACCTCCTATATCTACCTAAACCAGCCAATTTCTCTTTTATAACATCATGGGCCATGAGCCCATTTGGCCCAAATTAAATATATACAATTATATTTAAGTTAATATGTTATCGATATCTCATACCAATCGATATATTTATATATTTATATAACATTATTATTTCTCAAATCATATTCAAATTTTTAATTAATATTTCAAAAATATTAACAATTTAAATAATTTATAACAATTACAAACTAATTAAATCGTTTAGTCTAAAGAGAATTCATCACTCCAGTTATGTGACTCTTGGGTGTGAATTCGGTCAGCGATTAACATCAGACTATTCGAATGTTAACGTTCACATATCACTTAACAGGTGGTGCAAAATTATGACAAATATACCGCTTACTCAGTTTCGATAAAATCCAATTTTAGTTTAATAAGCGTTACCCGGTTGTGATATTTATATACACAAATTCTCTTCGTCAAAACTATATCACTTTGGACTTATGGATTTTGGTAATGGTCAAAATTCTTATAGCGTCCTTATTCAACTTTATAGTCCAAACACAAAGTCGTTGGTTCAATAATAACAATTATTATTAACGAAATGCTATGACTAGAGATTTGGACTTTGAGTTGACTTGAGTTGACCGTGATACTAACCCCGTATAATTGAGCAAACGAATTCTCTCTTGAATAGTGCTTCACTTCGAATACTTCCACTCGATCCAACTGTAGTCACTTGATGGAACGTCATGCGGTTATTTGACTATAATCAAAGCGGGGCTTTCATATTAAAGATCCAAAGTATTCTCAAGTCGAGAGAACTATGTGAATCAATTACATCGATATTTTCTGTTTGACCTTAGTTATATTAACTAACAAAAAATTATCAAGTGAGTCAATCCATGGTTATTCAATAACTATCAATACGTAACCTCTAGATGTCCCATCAGCAATGAGTAATAATTGCCCAGCATTCGGAGAGCGTTATGTACTCTAATCTCAAAATGGATATAACAATATCCAGTCTTGATGCATATTGACTAGGAACATATAAAATGATATATTTATTTTATTATGATAAATTACTCACGGTTATAATACTTTGTAACTACTATCACAAACACTACAAGAAAAGGCCCCATTTTGTGTCGGAAGGTTGCAACGGTTGGCAACGGCTAAAAATTGCGGCCGTTGCTAGCCGTTGCTAGTCGTTGCATATCGCGATTACAGATCTGGAACCCGCGAACAGAATCTCATTTCCCACCAAAATCATTTTCTCCCCAAAACCCTCCTCCCCGTCGCAATCCGCCGCCTCTCCAACTCCAGCCGTCGCTCGTTGCCTCCATGTCGCTCAAACACCTCCAAAACTCGCTGGTATTTCTTCTAAACTTGATTTGGCTTTGATTTAGGTTTAATTGGAAAACCCTAATTTCGAAAATAATTGTATTAGTTGATCATAGTGATATTGGGTGATGATTATAGTGATATTGGGTGATGATTATAGTGTTTTAAGTTAGGTGGAAGTTAAATTAGTTTATGATTATGTTGAAAATGATGATTAATGCGTATTAGTTATGGTAATATTTGTATTAGTTGATTTTGATTGGTGGTTTGATTTTAAAATTAGTGTATATTATTGATGAATATGCTTGTTGATATTTAAGTTTATGACAATATTTGTTTTTATTTAAAATAATGTGTATAGTTTACGCCAAAGTTAATTGTATAGAAATCAATACATATCTTGATAGATTGGTACAGTTAATGATAAGTTAATTCAGAAGTGCTAATTATAACTGTTATCGTAGTTTAAAATAAATATAATTCGTTGAATGAATTATAAAATTTTGAAATGAGCGTAATAACAATAAGCTAATTATTCAGTGAAAGTTAAAACACGTTTTAAATTTTAGTTAATAAATATAATGAATTAATTAATTATAAAATATTTTGTAGTTGTTAGAAGAAGAATTAGAAAATATGTTTTATTTCTGTAAATCCCTTAGAGATATTTTGGCCCCGTCTAACAAGTGTTGTATATGATCGTTATATGGATATTCGTTTTTTCTAAGAACGGACATTTATATTCATCTGATACAATATTTGTTGGATTTGTCCTAGTATTTGGACAAGTTACAAACACAATAAAGTAATCACATTTTGTAAATCATTTCAGTTTAAACGATTTACAAAATTTTGGTGGCACTTCCTTTTTGTTCCCTGTGTACACGCATTTTGTGTACGATACAGGGAATAAAGGGAAGTGCTACCGAAATTTTGTTGAATCGTTTAACCTGAAATGATTTATAAAATGTAATTACGATATTGTGTTTGTAATGGGAAGTAGGATGACCGGCCGTCAATGAATTATAAAATGTTTTTCAATTGTTAAATAGTTGATTTAATGACAAATTATAAATCAATCGTAAAATACTGTAATATGAAGTGAAGTGTTTAGTTGAATCTTCTAACATATTTTATCAAATCAGGAAAAATGTTCGATTATTTTCTCGATCGTAGTTGGATGTATGAAGTCCGAACTGGTATGAAAGGATCAATAAAGGAACATTTCTGTAACGGTGTACATGAATTTATTAGATTCGCTAAATCTAATAATCGGAATAACGATGAAATTCGTTGTCCGTGTAGTAAGTGCAAACATTTAAAGCATTGGAAATCAGATGTAATAGAAGTACATCTGTATAAATTTGGTTTTGTGCCGAATTATTACTTATGGGATCGTCATGGAGAACTTGTTGAACGTACACCTAATCCTGTAGTGCTAGAGGACGATAATAATATGACGAATCCAATAGAAAATATGGTGCAAGATGCAGCACGGTCGATGTTTCATACCATTGATCAGGGCGATGATGACAATGATAACGTTGAAGAAGAACCAACCGTGCAAGTTAAAATTTTTTATGATTTATTGGATTCTGCTAAGAGGCCCTTGTGGGATGGTTGTAAAAGCGGAACCGAATTATCCGTAACCGTCAAATACATCACTATGAAATCAAAATTCAACCTTACAGAAGCTGGATTTACAGCAGTTGTACAATTTGCAAAACGACACATGCCACCCAATAATTTAATTGCGATAGTCATTATAAAGTGAAAAAACTTATGTCTGCTTTTGGATTGCCATACCAAAAGATAGATACATGTATAAAAGGTTGTATGTTGTATTGGAAAGATGACGTTGACCTTAGAAAATACAGAATATGTAACGAGGAAAGATTCAAACCGAGAAAAAAAAAGGAAAAGAAGTTCCATACAAGAGAATGCATTATTTACCTATCACTCCTAGACTTCAAAGGTTATATGCATCTTCTGCTACGGCATGTCATATGCGATGGTATAGTGTTAGAACACCAGAAGAAGGAACTTTGATACATCCATCTGATGGAGAAGCATGAAAACATTTCGATAAGACTTATCCTGCGTTTGCTGCAGAGAGCCGTAATGTCAGACTCGGTTTATGTACAGATGGATTTTCACCATTCTCTCAGTTTGGTAGTAAATACTCATCATGGCCTATTATTGTTACTCCTTATAATTTACCTCCATGGATGTGTATGAAAACTCCGTATATGTTTCTAACGATTGTCGTCCCCGGTCCCGATGATCCGACACAAGGAATTGTTGTTTATCTACAACCATTGATCGAAGAATTGAAAACACTGTGGCATGAAGGAGTTGAAACATACGACATTTCAAGAAAAAGGAATTTTCGTATGTTCGCTTCTTTATTATGGACTATTAGTGATTTTCCTACGTATGGGATGCTTTCAGGTTGGAGCACAGCTGGACGTCTAGCTTGTCCTCATTGCATGGATGAAACACGAGCATTTTCGTTAAAGTATGGAAAGAAAATTTCTTGGGTTGACTGTCATCAATGTTTTCTACATGTTAATCATAAATTTAGAACGGATGAAAAGAATTTTAAAGCAAACAGAGAAGAGAGTATGCTACCACCGAAGGTTTGGTCAGGTGAAGAGATATATGAAATCGTAAAAGACTATCCAAAGATACATGAAACTGGGGTACAAGTTGAAATTCCAGGTAAATCAGACATTCATAACTGGTGCAAACAAAGTATATTTTGGGAGTTACCTTACTGGAAAGATCTGCTACTCCGGCATAATATTGACGTTATGCACAATGAAAAAAACGTGTTCGATAACGTGTTTAATACAGTTTTGAATGTAAAGGGTAAAACTAAGGACGATGTGAATTCGAGATGTGATATATTACACTTTTGTAAGCGGCCCGAGCTTCATTTGTACGACGATACAAAAAAACCCAAAGCATGCTATGAGCTAGATAACAAACAAGTAAAACTCGTGCTAAAGTGGGTGGAAGGACTAAGATGTCCTGATGGGATTTCTTCTAACCTCCGTAGATGTGTTGACTTTAAAAACAGTAAATTGAGTGGGATGAAAAGTCACGATTGCCATATAATGATGGAATATTTTTTCCCTGTGCTTTTCAAAGAACTGTTGCCTGGCAAAGTATGGAGTGTTATAACAGAATTAAGTATGTTTTATAAACAACTTTGTTCGACGACGTTAAAGGTAGATCACATACGTAAACTTGAAGTAGAAATCCCTATACTGCTCTGCAAACTGGAAAAAATATTTCCGCCAGGTTTCTTTAATGTAATGGAGCATTTACCTGTTCATCTACCATCCGAAGCACTTCTTCGAGGTCCTGTGCAGTATGGATGGATGTATCCATTTGAGAGGTAATTTTGAATATCCGCAATATGAAGTTTGCTTAAAATTTAGATTTATATACCAAAACAGAAATTAAATTAATTTTGTTATAGGTACTTGAATCATTTGAAGAAGAAAATTAGACAAAAAGCACGAGTAGAAGGTTCAATTTGCAAAGCGTATCTAGAAGAAGAATCTTCATTTTTTTCTCACATTACTTTAGTAACGATGTGAAGTTATCGTTGTCAGTATTCCCCATAATGATGAAGCTGTTGAACATGATTCTTCTCAAACAATGTTATCTATTTTTAGACAACAAGGCCGACCTACTGGGAAATGTGTGGAAATATGGTTAGACGATAAAGATTTCCATATAGCACACACATATGTTCTTTTAAATTGTGTTGAAGTTGCACCATTTGTCAGGTACTACTAAATTCATGTACAATTTAATTATACGTATATATATATATATATTAATTTTGATGGGAATAATACATTTTTGCAGTATATACGAATCACAACATCCATCTGGCAATCTCAGTAAAGATTTTGCTAAATGGTTTTCAAAATACGTATATGATCCAAAAAACTCTGTTGTTGACGAAGGATTACGACATATTGCTATCGGACCAAAAAGAAACGTGAAGACTTATCCAATATTCTTCGTCAATGGATTTAAATTCAACACCAAAGATTACAGGGCTGAAAAATAAACATATAACAGTGGTGTATTTGTTAAAGGCAGTGATGATCCAGAGGAGCATATAAAAGATTTTTACGGCGTCTTAACACAGGTTTTAGAGTTGACATATTATATACAACCTGCAGAGAAAGTTTTTTTATTCAAATGCAATTGGTTTAGCAATATTCCTGGTTCTGGAATTAACGTGCACAAAGATTACAAGCTCATTGAAATAAAGCATGCCTCGCATTACTATAAGTATGATCCTTTCATATTAGCCAAGCAAGCATTACAAGTTTATTTTGCTCCGTATCCATCCTTAAAAAAAGATAAAGCAGATTGGTGGGCTGTTATTAAAACAAAGGCAAGATTTACATTTGATGGAAATAATATTCCAGATGAAGCAGCGTATCAAGCAGATCTGGAGCCAAATACTGAAATAATAATAACTGACGATGTTGACGTAGGATCGTTGAATGATGAAGCGAATGTTTTAATAGATGCATTTGAAAGTACCGAAGAAAACGATATAGAGTACGAGACCGAGTCTGAATCAAAAAACGACGAAGACTGATACATTACACTGTTTTTTTAATGTATGCATGTATGATGTTTTATTTTGAGTAATGTATTAAGAATGATGAATGCGTTCTGTATTATTCTGAGCTATGTAATAATAATGATTTTGTTATGTATTATCATTCTGTTTTATTTTGACCTATGCGTTATTCAGAGCTGTTTAATAATAATAATGATTATGTTCTGCATTATTCTGAGCTATGTAATTACAAAGAATGATTATGATGATTAATGGAACATGTGTTGTAATAATAATTTGTTTTCTTTTCATTATATGATATGATTATGTTTGTGGCAGATATGTCTCACAGAAGGCGCTGTACATCTCAGCCTTCTCCTTCGCCTTCTCATGGCGCAGGTCCCAGCGGTACGGCTCCGGACTTACGCCGTGAGATAGAGATAGTTCCCAAGAGTGTTGGGTAAGTATCTAATTAATTTCAATTATATTATTTAAAATATATTAATTATATACATCATATACAGGGGTTTCGAAATAGAGCCGGCGGATTACATTCTTCAAGTTTCAAAGCAATCCTATAAGAGTAGGCTGTCTGGTTGCTGGCCTTATTGGGACGACATCCCAGGCGAAGTGATGAACGCTATAGTTGCTGATTTGATGGTAAGTAAAATTTTATATTTCAATTTAAAATTAGTATACTGTATATAATTCAAATTATTTTCAATAAGCAGGCTGCAATACGTGTCCGCCCGGAAGATAAGAATGTCTTCTTCAATCATTGGAATAAGTGGATGCGAAAAAATTACAGGGAGACTCTTTCGAAGGCCAAGATAAGCGGAAAAAAACCCAGTTGGATGGGTAATGATGTTTGGGCTGCATTTGTCACCCACTAAGAAAGTGAAGCTGTCAAAGTAAGTTATGTATTGCTGTATTGTTAGTATTATTTATTTAAATTATGTATGTTAGTTGCATTATTAATTTAATTAACCGTGTATTTAAATTAACAGGAAATAACAAAGCGAAATAGCGCTAACAGAAATAAAAATCCAGCGTTACACCGTGGTGGGTCCAAGTCATTCCAACAATGGCGGAGGGAATTGGTAAATTTGTAATTTGAGTTTATAAACTGTAATATTATTTAATCATATTAGTAACGTTTTTTATTCATGTATAATTTCAGCATTCAAGAACCGGACAGGAGCCTACAATGGCCGAGGTTTTTAGAGTCACTCATGCGGTGGAGCAGACCGATGATGATGGGAATGTCACCTATGAATGGACAGATGCGAAGGCTGAATCTGTTATGGTAAATATGTTTATTCGCAATGACAACGTTTCACATTCCTTTAGTAGTGTATAAGTAAATTGTATAGCTATATATTGAGTCAAATTTGTATTCGTAATTGCAGGGTAGATATGAAGCGGAGCGGGCAGCGATGGCGCAAAGAACTAGATGGGAGGATATTACGCTTCAAGAGTCCAATCAAATATGGGATAAAATTATTGATCCGCCTTCTCGCAATAGGCGTTATGGATACGGCAATCAGGAGGTAAACTGTTTTAATAACTTATATTTGAATTTAATATAGCCGTTGCGAGCGTGAATTAGAACTAGTTTGTTTGATCGTTTTACAGGCTCTTAACTTCCAGAGGGCTTATAAGAAATCTATGGCCGAAGAGGAGATAGCCCAGATGCAACGACAACTGGACGAGATAAATGATTGGCGACAGAGCTTCTTGTCTCAACAGATAGATGAGCGCATTGACGCATTCGTTTCAGAGCATGGGACCATGCCAGGGTCTGGTGGTGGTGGTGGTGGTGGTGATGACGATGATGCTGATGATGATGATGAGTAGGTATGTTTTGTTGATGGTTATTTTTTTTGGGCAAGATTGTGGTTTTAATGGATATTTGTTGGACTTGTGTACTTATGTTGGTTGATGGGCTTGGTAGTTTGTTTGGTGTTTTGTGTACCTATGGTGTTGGTGATGGATATTATGTGTGATGGATTTGTATTTTGTTGGGTTGATGATGAAATATTTGTGTTAGTTGATTATATAGTAGCGTGATTATTGATATATATGTGTTTTATTTGATTATTTGCGATGTATTTGGTTATATGATGGTTGGAATGGAATGTATACGATGGATTGGAAGTGATTATTGTGATGTGGAATGGTTTGCGACGACAGAGGTTGGAATAGTGAAAGCTAGCTGCTGGAAAACAAAAAAGTTCCAAGCTCGCAACGGCTAGCAACGGCTCTCTGGTTCCAGGCTTGCAACGGCTAGCAACAGCTATCTGGTTCCAGGCTTGCAACGGCTCGCGATGCCACGGGACGACAAGGATTGGAACTAACTGTTGCCACGTGGACAACTTGTCGTCGCTAGCCGTTGCTAAATTGGTAACGGAGCCGTTGCTATTGCCGTTGCTGGAACAAGTAGCAACGAGCTTAATTGCAACGGCTTTTAGCAACAGCTAGCAACGGCCGCCAACGACTATTTGCCGTTGCTATGCCTTCCGTTCCTTGTAGTGAAAACATACAATTTATGGATTTTCTATTAAATATACTTTTAATTAAATTAATTAATTAATGTAACCACAAAATATCAAGTATATAATAGAATATAAATAAAATACCTTTGATTTAGAACAAAATAGTTAATCGAGTTAGATATATGTAACAAATTACATAATTGCCCTTAAGGCAAACCTCTAACTATATCACAAAGGATATTATATCTTATTGTGCATGTTTATTTAGCTCTTTGATTTTCCTATTTCTTATTTAGATTCTATCCTTTATGTTTGGGGGGTCTTTTCCCTTTTCTTTTCTGTATAAGGGATTTTACTACCGGTCAGAATTGTTGATAACTTCTTATTAAAGTTTGAGATAAAATATACAAGTATTATCCTCCTCTTTTGGAGGTTCACTTATTTTCCTATAAAAAAATAGAGAGAAAGGGGTTCAATTCCTCCGTTTCGAACTCGTATGTTTTTATATGTCCAACAAATGGCAACACTACAAGGAACATGGCAATTTCCGACGGCTAGCAGCCGTCGCTAGCCATCGGAAATGCCGTCAGAATACGGACCACGACTTCCGTCCATTTTCGACTGCTTCGACGACATAATAGCAACGGCCTCCGATAGCTCTTTCGATGGTTGTTCCAACAAACATTCCGACGGCCGCGGCGTACATGTTGCGTGGTATTTTTCCGCTAAGTCGTCGGGAGCCGTCGCTAGCCATCAGAATGTTGCCGTCGGATGTTGTCACTTGTCATCGGAAATGGTGGCTAATAAGCCTTCGAACGTCGTCGCTTACCGCTGTAAATGGTGTCCAATAAGTCATCGGTGGTTGTCGGTAATCTGGGCAATTTTTTTTTCTGTTGTCTGCTTCACTTTCATACCAAAATAAATATATAACTCATTAAAATCAATATATAAGCCTCATATATAAGCTGAAATCAATATCAATATCAATCTAAAACCCAAACATCATAATATCAAACGCAAATATATTTACATCCAACATCAAACTCCAATATTTACAAAACAAACCTTTCATCATCACTTTCACCCATCCAACTTCAATATTTACATCCAATGTCAAACTCCATATATCAACTTCACAAATCAACCATCAAATCAATGTCCCATAAATTAACCTCACCATCGCTCAATATTTATATACACAAAACTACATCCAACATCGCATGTCCATAAAAAAACTGCAAATCGTACCTCAAGACTCATCATCGGCTCCGGAGCCATCGGACGAAGGGAATGCACCATGACGCTCCACATACTCGGCCAAACGCTGGTTGAGCTGCTCCATTTGCACTGCTCGGAGGCGCTCCTGCTACTGCAGCTGCGCATTCTGCTGTCTAAGCTCATTAATCTCCGCGTTGTCCTGAGCCTTTTGGTAAGCCCTTTGTGATGTCGGAGCCTACAGAACAAGTAGAAATATGTTTAAGTTATTGCGTAACTTTATAAAAGTTAAGCAAATTTTGCAGTGTAGTTAATTTTTATAAATTACCGATTGGTTGCCGTAGCCGTAGCGCCTGTTTTTATGGGTCGGGTCTATAACAGAGTCAAAGATCGTGTTCTCCTCATCAGTGGTCAACTGCTCCCGTCCGGAATGCTTAAGCATCTACGCATGTGCCTGCATAAATTTTTCCTGCAACGCAAAATTAAATACAAATAAATATTACATGACATTATTATAATATTTTATAGTTAATTAATTAAAATGATAATTATTAATAATTTATAACTTAAAATATACATACATGTGCGGCGTATGCTCTATCATCCTCATGTTAGACATACGACACTGATCCTTCGTCGTCTGTCTGCCTTACGGCATGTGTATGCTCAAACACGTCCATATACGAGACCGGACCCCCCCCACGCTCTTTCCTGCAATAATTAGTGTATATTATAGTTGTTTATACAAATTTATACTAAAAATGTAATAACTGTTGGTAATTCCAATTAATTAATTTACCAGGTCCTCACGATGGTGCTGGAATGATTTTGAGCCACCGCGGTGTGTGACATGATTTTTCTGCCTGTTCGCAGAGTTCCTATCCAACTCCGTCTGCAAATTAAAAATTAAGATTATATTTTACAGGTATAAATTATGTATTCTGTACTAAATAAATTAAGGTGGTATCTTATTGCTCTTACCTTGAATTCGTCGCTGCCCTACCATGTGACTCAAGCATCCCTGACACTGGCGTCCATCCATTGTGGCTTCTTCCCATATTTTCTTATGCTAGACATCGTATCCCTATAATTATTTTCCACTTTTGAGTTCCAGTGGCACTGCCAAAGGGTCACGTCCTCCTCCTGCAAGTCTACTGCACCCTGTATATATGTTGAAAAATATAAGTTATACATTTATACTTAGTCAGCAAATTGTAAAGTGATTATATATAATGGTATACAATTTTACACTTACCAGAAAGTATTGCCATATACTCTCCTGTACATGGTATGGGATCTTGCTCCACTTCGGCCAGCATGTAGACATCATGTACGCCTGCTTCGATATGCTGAGCACAATGTGAGAAGGCTCAAGCTCAAAACCCCTGCATTAAATACGATACAGACAAATCATGATTAATATATCATACAAAATATTTACAATGTTGAAGTAAATTTAATACTTACGAGTCGTCGACTTTGGGTAATAATCTAACAGCCGTACACAACGCCTCCTGTGAAGGTCCACTGCTATCACCACCGCCGGGACCTGTCACTCTTTGAGTCCCAGAGGGAGAACCAATCTGTGAAGAACTTCGACGTCTAAAAAATGACATATGCAATACCCGTGACACACATATTATTTTGTTATGGCAGAATATATCATTCAATTATGAGTAAACACATCAAGATTTAATAGCAATAATCACATGTAACATAAAAAAAGTGTAACATCAATACTCCCGTAAATTACATTTTTTCAACGTGTATACTATTAAATTAGTCCTCATTGTTTTCTGATTAAGACTCTGTCTCGTACTCTATACTGTTTTCTTCTGTGGTCTCAAATGCTTTTACTAATACATTTGATTCATCATTTAGAGGTCCTAAATCGGTTTAATCATCTATTATTGCAAATTCGCCATTTTCCTCGATATCCGCTTGGTATGCTTGTTCGTCCAAAATATTCTTTCCATCAAACATAAATCTTTCCTATGTTTTGAAAACCGCCTTCTAATCTACTTTATCTCTTTTTAGAGATGGATAAAGAGCATAATAAACTTGTAGGGCATGTTTTGCTAGTATAAACGGATCATACTTATGATAACGTGATGTATGCTTTATTTCAATAATATTATATTTTTGGTGCACGTTGATTCCATAACCTAGAACATTACTGAACCAGTTGCATCTAAACAAATAAACTTCTTCCACAGGTTTGGTGAAATATGTTAATTGCAAAACCTGAGTTAACACATCGTAAAAATCATTTATGTGATCATTTGGATCATCGCTACCTTTAACATATACACCGGTATTGTTAGTTAATTTTTCAGCCCATATTCTTTGGTGTTGAATTTGTACCCATTGACAAAGAATATTGGATATGTATTGACTTTTATTTTTGGTCCCATCGCAAGATGTTTCAACCCTTCGTCGACCATTACTGGATCATATACATGGTTCGAAAACCAAGTAGCAATTTTTTTGCTGATATCCCCACTTGGATGTTGTGATTTATAAATACTACATATACATATAATATATTGCGTTATAATCAATATACACTTGTATTATCCAAGTAAATAATTTTAGATGTGTTATTCATTAGTACCTAGCAAATGGCGCAACTTCTGCACAGTTAAGAAGAACATATGTGTGGGCTACATGGTAATCTCTGTCATCTAACCATACTTCCACACATCTTCCAGCAGGGCGTCCCTGCTGTCTAAAAATAGATAGCATTAATTCAGAAGAATCTTGTTCAATGCCCTCATCATTTCACGTAGCACTTTCAAAAGATAAGTTCACATGGTCACAGAAATAATGAGAGGAAAAGAACGAAGCTTCTTCTTCGATATATAATTTGCATATTAAACCTTTAACTCGTGCTTTTTGTCTCACTTTTTTCTTTAGATGATTCAAGTACCTATTAATAATAATTATAATAAAATTTTATTACATGTGGTTAAAATAAAATTTAACAACTTAATATTAATACCTTTCAAACGGATACATCCATTCATATTGCACAGGACCTCGAAGATGTGCTTCAAATGGAAGATGAACAGGTAAATGCTCCATTACATTAAAGAAACCAGGAGGGAATATTTTCTCCAGTTTGTAGAGCAGTATAGGAATTACTTTCTCAAGTTTACGTAGACGATCAACTTTTAAGGTAGGTTAACAAAGCTCCTTATAAAACAAACTAAGTTCTGTTAAAACCGTCCAAACTTTTGTGGCAACATTTCTTTGAATGCAATTAGTAACAAATGTTCCATCATTACATGACAATCATGACTTTTCATCCCACTCAGTTTACCGTCCTTATAGTCGACGCATCTACTAAGATTAGAGGAAATCCCATCAGGAAATCTAAATCCTTCCACCCACTTTAACAGTACTTTAACTTGGTTACTATCTAGCTCGTAGCATGCTTTGGGTTTTTTGTGTCATTTAGCTTCATATAAAGCTCAAGGCGATTGCATATTGCTTATATATCACGTCTTGATTTCAAATCGCCTTTAGTCTTTCCTTTAACATTGAAAACTGTGTTAAATACATTGTCGAACATGTTTTTCTCGTTGTGCATCACGTCGATATTATGACGAATTAAGATATTTTTTCAATAAGGCAACTCCCAAAATATACTTTGTTTGCACCAATTATGAATCGTCGATTTATCTTGTATTTCAATTTGTTCGCTGGTTTCATGTATCTTTGGATAATCCTTTACAAGCTCATAAATATCTTCGCTTGACCAAATCGTTGGCGGTCGCAATGTCTCAACTCTATTACTTGTAAAGTTTTTTTATCTTTTCTAAATGGATGATTAATATAGAGAAAACACCGATGACAGTCAAACCCCAAAATTTTCGTCCCATACGGTAAAGAAAATGCTCGTGTTTCTTTCATGCAATAAGGGCAAGCTAGACGACCAGCCATACTCTAACCTGATAGCATTGCATAGGCGGGAAAATCGCTTATAGTCCACAGTAGAGAAGCGAACAGACAAATTTTTTTTTTGAAATGTTGTATGTTTCAACACCTTCATACCATGGTGTTTTCAACTCTTCAATCAACGGTTGTAATTATGCGTTGATTCCTTATGTCGGATCATCAGGGCTAGGGATAGCAATAGTGAGAAACATATACGGAGTTTTCATACACATCCACAGAGGTAAATTGTAAGGTGTAACGATTATAGGCCAAGATGAATATTTTGAACCAAATTGAGAGAACGGTGGAAATCCATCCGTACATAAATCAAGTCCAACATTACGGCTCTCCTCTGCGAAAGCGGGGTATGTCTTATCAAAATGCTTCCACACTTCTCCATCAGCGAGGTGTGTTAACGTACCTTCTTCCTGTGTTCTCACATAATGTCATCTCATATGATGCATGGTTGCAGAAGATGCATATTACCTTTGAATCCTAGGAGTGATGGATAAGTAATGCTTACGCTTGTACGGAACTTCCTTTCCCTTCTTTTTTCTTGATTTGTATCTTTCTTGATTACATATTTTACAATCCCTAAGACTAATGTCTTCTTCCCAAAACAACATGCGAACATTTAAACATGTATCTATTTTTTGATACGGCAAACCAAAAGCAGACATAAGTTTTTTCACTTCATAATGATTTTCGCACATTAAATTATCGAGTGGCATATACCATTTTGTAGCTTGTACTATAGCTGTAAACCCAGCTTCTGTGAAGTTGTATTTTGATTTCATCGCAATGTATTCTTCAGTTACTGATAGTTGAGTACCGCTTGTATAACCATCCCAAAGGGATTTCTTAGCAGCATCTAATAAATCATAAAAAATAATTTGTAACGACCCGTATTTTTAGCTATTTAAAATTATTAAATTTAATGTAATTATTAAATAAAAAAAGGTTAAAAATAAAATTTAATGAATTATTAGTGAAGCTATTGAATATGAACTTCAATAAAAATTTGAAATAATAAATTCCGAAGATTTAGGCAATAAAAACTAGGGGTTTTTAGACTCAAGGAAAAAGTTTAAAAAAAATTTAGTCTCGGAGACAACAAGTTTGTTTTTTGGGCTGAAGGACACTTTCTAATGCAAATCACAAAATGATAGTTGTAACTATCATTTTCTGTTTACACTAAAAAGTGTACTTCAGACTAAAAGGCAAACTTGTCTCTAGGACTAAATTTTTTTACAACTTCTTCCCTGTGTCCATTTTCCTGTAAAAACTATTGATATGAAAATTCTATTTATTGAATGTGTTTGTAATCGATGTCTGTAATTGAATGATGAATGTTGAATTATTTAGATGATAATAAAAGGATTGTTAATAAATTGTGAATTGTTTAATAATGGTGATTTATTGAAAATTAAATCGTTTAAATTTAATATTAGAAATTGTTTAAATAATTGAATTTTGGATTTAATGTGAATGAAAATGATGTCGGAAGTTGATTTAAATTTTATTTAAACAATAATGAAGATTGTTGAACTTAAGAGTTGAATTTAAAATGATTAAATTAAATTTTGAAAATTGCTCGTTTTAATTAATGTGTAAAAATAGCCATTTTGGCCACAGTCTTGGATTTCATCGAAATCAGTTCCATTGGATCCGGAATAGTGTATTATTATCGGATTTCAAATTTTGTAGTGTTGGAGTTACCGTTTGGTCGTACAGGCTAAAAATGCGTTGAATTTAATATCGAAAATTTAATATTTTAATTAGATTTAAAAAGCTATCTTCCACATACGATCGAATTAGGCCTCGAAACTTGTCCCATTGCGTTCGGAATGGCGATAAAACATTAAGAATGCCAGGCGGCATGCTTTGTTTGGAGTTCGTCCGGAAAAGGTACGTGAACAGTAAAATTATAAAATAATATGTGTACACTTATATATAGATATGCGCGTACACTGTACGGTAAACCCTAGTTACCGATCCTCAGCCGCCACCATTTTAGTTAATGGCTGAAGTTTAATAACTTTCCCCCCTCGATTCCTCCCCATCTACGAACTTTTAGGCCAAACTTCCAACATGAAAGTCGAAGAGCTCGTCGAGCTCTACCAGATGAACGGTGGTGATAGTAAATGGTGGCTTAGATTCGCCAGAATCGGCTCGTGAAGGTCGCGTGTTCATGGAGGTGTTGCGTCATGTAGGGGTGGCCGAGCTCGACAGATATATGGTCGTGGGTGCGCACTGTGATGGTCTTCGATATGATGGTGTTGGATCGACTTCAGGCGGCGGGATGGTGAAACGGTGGTCAATGATAGATCAGCGGCTATGGGTTCGAAAGCTACCTTGCGGCCTGGAACAAACGAAGAAGAAGAATAGCAAAGTTCGGTTGAGATTTACTGCTAGATGGGTGAACATATCAGATTAATTAGGTTTAATAAAAAAAATTTAAAATTTCTATAAGTAATATTCAAATCTTTAAAAATGTGTATCTTCTTCGTACGAGGTCCGATTGAGACGAAATAGGTGGCGTTGGAATCATATCGATGAAGCCTTTGGCATGGGATGAAGTTGGAATTTAGTTGAAGCTGAGAAATATTTTCAGTTTCAAATAAAAAGGTGAGTGTTTTAATGCTCACGACGTACTATAATATTCTTATGGTAGTTAAATTAAATTTATGAAGTGATTTAAATTTATTGATTGTTGTTTGAGATTTTCAATTGACTAAAAGAATTGACATCTGAATTAACTGTAGAAATTAAATTTGACAGTTAAATTTGAAATTGGAATTAAACTGCTAGTAAAATTCCCGATTATTGATAATTGGTTAATTGTTGTGTATTATATTGACTGTTTTGATGCTTGATTGTGATGGATGCTATTGATTGATATTTGGATGATTAGGATGTTTATTTAATTTATATATGTCATTTTATCACCCTGTAATTTATTTACAGTATATAGAACTGTAAATCAAATTATTTCGAATAAATTAAGAAATAGGTTGAAACGATATATACCTATGACACCGTGATTTGAATTGAAATGATATATATCCATCCCTGAAATTAAATTGAAATAACTGATCACTTGGCCATAGGATAGAAAATTATATACGGACAATAGATTGGTTAAATTGAATGATTTTAAAATTTTTGATTTGAAATTTATTTAAATTATTTTGTTTTAAAGAAATAAAAATCAAATTTATGGAAATCATATTATTTCGAACTTGAGATCGAAATGTTGGAATTTAAATTTGGTAATTGGAATTGTTGAAATAACCGAAGTTGGGATTTTGAAGTTATGATTGAAATATAATTTGAATTTTTGAAATTGAATTGTTTAGAAAGATTTGAACTCTTACTTAAACTTTGAAGTTATTTAAGTAAAGGAAAATTTAAATGGATATTCCAAACTTGAGCTCGGAATTGAATTATTTCGAAGATTTGAACCTAAATTCGAACATTGAAGTTTAATTTGAACTAAATTATTTAAGTCGATCTTTTGTAATAGAACTCGAAATCGATAAACTTAAATGGTTTAAAAATTGAGAACTGAATTGGAACTAAATCCAAATTGGAAGTGAGATAAAATAAATTAATTTGAAATTGAAAGTAATTAATTTAAAATCGAAATTGAATTATGTAACGCCCCACTCTGAGACCCACTGTAACAAAGAGTATTACGGGAGTAATACTGTCTGTTAAAGCGGAGAACAGAGTATAGTGGAAGCGACCATTTGTAATCAAGCTATAACTATCTACTGAATACGTCGAAAGGATGGTATCTATATATTTTTTTCAAGTGGTTCGACATATTCAGTAAATACTTATAACGAAATTACAAATGGCTAAAGATCTATCAGGACAAAGCATAATATTAAATGATAAAACATCACAGAACAAAATCACATAACAGATATAAAATCCCAAAACAATACATCGTCAATATAGATCCAAATACAATAAGTGGGTACAAAGCCACTGCCCACACATGTGGGTTAAAAATATGTACATATCAAAGTCTGAATAATAACAGAGTACCGGAATAGTGGACAAATAAAAGCGCTATCTATCAGCATAGCAGATAATGTCCAAGCGGAAGCACAGAAGCTAAGTCCAGAGACCTAACCTGAAACAACTCGGTCTGATCCGAGCGAAAACACTCGGGTCAGGCTAGCTAAACAATCAGTAATAACTGAGATATATAGTAATGCAGTACATAAATAAAACAGTACTTATCCAAAGAGAAGTATATTATGAACCACATGAATATAATGACGATCCCTAATCATCAATAAACAATAAAAATCTCCAAAGAGAAATCAACACCAAAGTGTAGAATAAATAAATTCGCCTCATATCATCGGCGTAGCCAAAGCTATAAAAAGATGCCCATAGGCAATAATCCCAAGAGTGACCAGAGTCTGTAATCAATGCCCAAGCAAAGATCGATGCTCCAAAGAGCAATGGGGATATACTGAAAAGTCAATGAAATCCAACACTGAAAAGCAGTGTCCAGAGACACTGTGAATCCACAAGGTAATCGCACTTACATCGTATGGTTCCATAGAACCAACACCGAATGGCGGTACTCGAATGGATATAAAAATCATCAAATAATACCAATATTGCACGTGCACCGACCAGAGTCGTTGTTGCCAAGTACTGTAGAGTTGTGATCGATCACTCGCACAGATGCGGAACGCGCGAGACGGCAAGATCCTTCCCAGAAGGATAAAGGCCCAGAGGCGCATGCCGAAAAATAAACTGCTCCATAGAGCAGGTGTCCAGAGATGGTTGCCCAGAGGCGTGGTGACCCAGAGGTCCAGTACTGGCCGCCCAGAGGCTAATGTGTCACTAACTTCTTGGAGAGGAACCCGTAAAGTGTTAACAATGAGTCCCATACCCCACGTTCGCACTAAACGGTTTCCTAACCAATAGCAAGCTCACACTCCAAATAATAAAAAGTCCACCTCGTATCATCGGTAAACTAGACCCAAAGGTCAAAACAATCAATCGAATAGGTCGGGGATTAACCGAAAAGAAAATACACACGGTTCCATAGGCCGGAGATTTCCTAACCGTTTAAGCACCTTTCCACTTCGCTCGACGTGCTAAAAAGTGAGTGTGAGGTTTTTATTATAGAAAATAATGGTGCGAAATGGATTTATAATTGATTTTGAAATCACTTTAAAACGGCTTTTGAAAAATCTCCTATTATGGAGTAATTAATTTAATAATTAAAAATAATATTATATAATAATTTCGAAAGCCATTTAGGAGTGAAAAATCTTTTGAAAATGATTCATAAAACCCGTGTACGAAATCTAGAGACAAATCTCAAAGAAATCAATAAAACCAGAAAATCACTGAAAAATATTCTAAGTGTTTGTCAACATTCAAAAAAACTGACGCGAACCAAAGTTCGGCAATTTATTTGGACTAGTAAACTGTGTCCAAATGTCATGAAAATTTGCAGGCATGTAGTCCAACATCCCTACTTTAAGATGCAAAAAGAATCGGGAAATTTCGACTTGAAACGAAGAAACGACGTCGTCTCAAAGTCGGACAAAAATCAGAAAACTTTACTGTGTCAAAACAGTGTAAAGGTCCCACTTCGACGACATGGTCGAAGGGTCACATGAACTCAGATCTGGATGAAAATTTGCAGGAGTGTAGAAAAGTACTCCTACTTTGATATGCAACAAGAATCGTTCGGTTTCGACTTGAAATGAAGAAACGACAATGTTTCGAAGTTGGTCCAACGATAACTGAAAATGATCACTATTGTAAAACAGTTTCTGGGTGCTACTTCGGCAATAGAAACGAAGTACCTAATGCACCCAGATCTAAACCAAACTTTGCATGGTTAAAGATCTCAATCTCATCTTTTTAACAAGACCAAAAACGATGAAATCCGACAAAGGACGAGCCCGGGATGGCGTCGCAAAGTCGGGGTTCTACGCTGAAAACAACGGGAGAAAAGAGACTAAGGCCTATAGCTATGCACTAACTGGCCAGAGATGAAAAACCACAATTTTGGCATAGTAAACTTCAAATTCTGGCAAAATGAATAAAATGAAAGTTGTAGCTTAGTTTCTAAGCTTTCCGGAATGACCAAGATCGTCAAATTCCGACTAGAGATGAAAATTCTATGACTAAAACAATTCTCAGATCTAAATTTTATATCACTGTCGTTGTGCTCTCGGGACAGTGGTAAGAATGCACAGTTTTGACCAAATTAACTTCGAAATTTCATGAAACTCAAAACATGAAAGTTTTAACTCTAAACCTATGCTTTCCAGAACATCCAAAATTATCTAATTCGGATCAAAAACGAGAGAGATACATGCAAAACAATATCAGATTGAAACTCAAGATAACTTGTTAAAGACAGAATTGGTCTTCTGTCTTTGAATGCATTTCAGGTCATCTAAATGGCAAAATTATAGAAAACTCAATGATCAAAAATTGTAGCATATGTTTTAACCTTTCCGGAACATCCAAAATTATCTAATTCGAATAAGAAACGAGTAACTTATGGCCAAATCAATTTCAGGGTTTTATTTTATCAACCCTGTAGTTTGTTGTCAGGTCAGCGACAAACAAACGTGATTTCGACCATTCAAACCACAAAATTAGGCAAAGCTCAAAACATAAAAGTTATAGGCTACAGAATAAGCTTTGCAGAACTTCAAGAAAATCTTAATTCTGATTTAAGATGAATGAGACATGCCTAATTTACTAACAGCAATAAACTAATTATAATTTCAGCTAGCATATATTACAAGTACCTTATGTGCACACCCCAAAATGAAAGCAAAGATGATCAAAGAGCTATGATTCACATGTTACATAATAAAACATGTGTTACTAACTGATTACCAAAATCAAAAGATGATTAAACACATATTAGAAGAGGTTTTTAGCAATATACCTCTCTAGAAAGCAACAAAGACTACTATAGCATCAACCCAAGTTAGCAAAAGATGATTAGGAGGCTATAAGATCAAAAAAACACATAAAACATGTGTTACCAAATCAATTTCAGAAATAAGAAAGATATAAAAATGGATTTGAGGTGGGTATTTGCATTACATTTGCATAGAATGACTTGCATAAGCTAAAACTAGAAGGAGATGAAGATGGAGGTCATAATTTGTTATGCAAGCTTTAGGAAATGATTAGGGTTTTGATTAGGGTTTTGATGAATGAGGTTAGGAGAGTTTGAGATAATTTATAGAGGAAGTTTAGGGTGGGTTATTGGGTAAGGTTTAATAACCCAATATGAAGAGAGTTATTCCCATGTTTTCAAAAAAATTCTAAGTGTTCATATATGTTTATAAAACTCACTTTTCTCATTCAAACCCATTTTAAATCCTCTCCTAAAATATTTAACTTTTCAAAAATAACATTTTATCCTCATTTTAAAATCCCATATTTCCCATTTAATTAAAATAGCCTTTTTCAAATAAATTTTGTTATTCCAAATCCTTTTATGCTTCATTAAAATAAATAAAATCCTAACTTTTATTTATTAATTGGTAATGCAAATCCCGGGTTGTTACAAATTAATGTGGAAAATCGAAGTTGAAATCGATTTGAATTGAAATTAGAGTCAAAGTTAAGTCGGATTGAAATCGAAATTGAATCGATTTAAATTGAATTGGATTGAGATTGAAATGATTTGAATTGGAAGATTTGGAATTGAACCAGTTTGACTTTGAAACTATTTTCAAATAAATTATTTTTATATAAATTATTTAAAATCTATCTTTTTAAATATTCAAATTATTTTGATTTTCCAAACTATTTTACTATATAAACCATTTTAATACTTAAACTATTTTATATCAAACTATTTTAACCATTTAAACTATTTTTAACTATTTTAATTATTTAAACAATTTAAATATTCAAACTATTTTCTAAAAATTCAAACTGGTTAATGGTCGGAAGGTTTATATTTTAATCATGGATTTAAATACGAATTGGGTTAAATTGAAGTTGTAACCCAAATGAAAATTCAAAGCAATGTTGGATTGGAACTGAAATCGAGATATTAAGACGAACATGATTTTGAATTGAAATAGTATATTTTGAGTAAATATGATGATTTCGAAATGAATTTGATTTTGAAGTGAATATGATATTTTGATATCAAATAAGAACTGTTTTCAAAATATAAAAGTACCAACCGATGTGTAAAATGACATTCGGTTGTTAAGGAGACCGGGGCCTCTTATTGGCATACTCTTTGTCAATATTGGAACCACTTTAAGCACTGTGTATGCTGAGGAGACTCCAGAATGAAGTGGTTGGATTTGGCATCGTTTGCTGGATTTGAAGAAAGAGAACGATGATGGATTGGCCTAACACTTGTGCCAATTTGAAATGACTAAAACAGGAGTTGTACCGGTCAATGAGGCTAGCTACCTCTAGCGGACACACTTCTTCGTATTACCATCATTTACATTGTGATTGATTGGTGCGCACCCTTGGATTTTGGGATTGTTGGACGCGGTGGGCTGTTAGGGGTTACCACCAGCCGGGAAGGGTAAACTGGTAGTCTCCTACCTTGGCCATTGCCTCACGTGTCTTGTCATACTTTTACCCTTATACGAGACCCCTACGATTTTGGTTTAGTGTTCTCGTATCACGGCGCATCTCTATCCACCGACGGTTTACTGGTGTTTTATATGCAAATTGTATGACAATGCTTAAAAACGCGTTAAGGGGGATCAATGTAAAGCCTTAACGCTATTTTGATATTTATTTTATTGATTAGACATTATATGTATAGCATATTCTGCTATATATAAATATTTTGACGGATCCTTAAGAGATGGACAATCCCGTAACATCTCTTGAGTTATTGCACGCACATTATACACTGGATAGGAGATGCGAAACCCCGTAAACATATCTGATGCCACGACACTCATGTTATGTGCGATATTGATTTGACTCACATAAGAATATTTTAGTCCTGACTCTAGGGCTGTCAATGGATACTCGAAAAATCTGAAATCCGTCCGCATCCACATCCGAAAAGCGGATAAATATCCGATATCCGGAAAAACGGATGCGGATGCAGATACAAAAACATCTGCATCCGAAAATTATCCGTCCAGTATTTGTCAAAATTATAGTTCAAATTATGTGTATTTTAGTGCAATGAAAGATATTCATTTATTATTTTATTAAGTTAGTAGTTTATATTATATGCACTTAATGCTTATTAACTGCTCAAAACTATTTATTATCATCATATTTGTTAATTTTTGACACTTTTATAATCAATGAGATTGAAAAATATTTATGTTAAACTAAAATTTCCTTTTAGAATTCTTGATTTATTGGTCGTTAGCGGATAGGATAATTATCCGATATCCACCCGTATCCGCGGATGCAGATATCCAATATCCGATATCCGAAATTGATTTTGGATGCGGATGCGGATATGGCACTATCTGCATCCGAAAGCATCCGTTGATAGGCCTACCTGACTCGAGTGTTTTGTCTTTTCATTACGCTCAGGTCAGCCCTGATTTTTCAGCTTATCGAAGATTATTCTCTGGAGGACGAAGACGGAGATTCGGTATATTATTATTACTAGTATTATTCCATCATTGTTTGTTTCGCTGCATTACTTTATTTTTTCTATTATATATATATTACTCTGATAAATGTTGTATAAATTATAATCAAATGTATAATAAACAGCTTCATGAACTGTTTATATAATTATTATATTTTGTCATTCCACTGCGAGATTCTATGTTTGTTTTCTTCTTCTCTTCTTATTTTTCTTAATTAACCCCATTGATTATCTATGTTCCAGATTGTTTGAGTTGGATATGTGTGGATTATTGTCAATTTAAACCTTCCGTAATGTGGATCGTCATTACTGGTATCAAAGCTTTGGTTTAGCCATAACCTTAGTTTTGTGGGGTTTGACTCATTATAGATAGGGTAGTAACACTTTAGAATGAGTCGGTTTGAGTGTATATATGAGAGAGCATATTTGTTAGTATTGTATAAAATGTTTTATATTGTGTTGTTTGAATTGTTAAGTTTGAATTTTGGGTTTTGATCGGTACGTGGGATGCCACTATATCGATAGGGATTCCAAAACACTTGAACAAAGCAAACCAACACAATATTGTTTTCGAAATTTGGTAAATGAAATAATTTTACCTAGGATTATATTTTATATATAAAAGAATGGTTTTCTAAAATTTAGATAGTTAAATGAATTGGTTGTTAGAAATGATAATATTGATCATTATATCGTTTATTGTTTGATTAGTTAATATTCCTAAACTATTAGCTATTATATGATTATAAGAGAATGAAAATGTATAAATGTTATTTATTAAATATAATTTGCAAGTAAAATGAATAAAAAACTGAGAATTTGAGAAATTTAAATTTCAGTGTTTCTAAAAATGTTTTCAAGGTTTGGAAAATAATATCAGTATTGTTTAAAAGTATTTACAAATACAAAATTTTCAAATAAATTTTAAAAGGAATGAATTCAGTACTCTCCTCTTCTATCGTTGGAAAATAATTTCGGTGTTGACTGCGTAGCATCATCGACGTTCATTTTTGAGTCTCAAAGTGGGGGAGACTTTTGAGAAGCTTTGCTACGAAATTGTTGTGATAAACGGATTTTGGTTTAAACTCCAAAAGTATGATTTGATATACAAAAGATATAATTATATATACTTATTTCAAATGATTTGAAATGAACCCGGTATTTAAAATTTTTAAGTTTTGTTAATTAATAATCTTCAAATTATTTGAATGAAATATTTGAATAACCAAAACTTATAAAATAAGAGAATTAAGAAGTCTATGCTAAATGTTTTGAGAAACTTTAGAGTTGAAGTTTACAACTCTAAAATTGAAAGTAAAGAAAATTTAAACAAGTTAAAATAATGAACATTCTAATTAAGTAAAATGAATCAGATTAATTTGTATAATACCAAATTGCATTCTAATAACATATAATAAGACTTACCAAATGTTAAAAGTTAAAATGATGATTTGGATATGTAATGGAATATTATACAAGTAAAAAAAAACTTAAAAGAAATTAAAATGTATATAAATGGAAATTTAGTTGTAATAGTAAATGTTATATACTTAAGTATATTATGAAATGATTAATGACTAAATGGAATAAGTAAGTGGAACTTAAGAAAGTAGACAAATGAATTAAATAATAGCTTTGTAAATTGGTTATAGAATTAAATATAAATTTGCAAAGAAATTTTGAAATTGAATTTGTAACTTTTGAGATAGTTATAAACTTAGATAAAGTCATATATAAGAAGTTGGACTTTTATAGAATGATTATAAATTAAAGTGATGATTAATAAAATGTTTCACAAATAAATTTGTTATTAAATGACATTGTGAAAATAAATGTGAATTAAGTTGTAAAGAAACTTAAGTAAGGATATAAGAAATAATTCCTTAATGATGTTGATGCTAAAAATGGAGATGTGAACATTATAATTCAAATGTTTCGCTAAAATGTAAAGTAAAGTGTATAGTTTATAACTTTGATAAATGTTAGTTAAACAAGATGTTAAATTAAATGAATATGGTTGTTAAAGGATGGAAGCTAATATTGAATTATGAAATGAACTTTAACTTATGAAAAGCTAACCGAAATGAATAAATGGAATAAGTTAGTGAATTGTATTAATAAAATGAGTAAATGAAATAACATTGATTTAGAATGAAAATAAACTTAAGTGTAGAATGAATTTGAAAAAATGAATTGATATGAGATGTTGCTAAACGTAAATGAAACAATTGAAATTTAACAAATTGAATTGAATAAATTGAATGCAAATGAAATAGATTTGAATAAATTGGAAGTAAATCAATTAAATATTGATGAAATTTGGATGTTACTAAGAAATGAAGTGTATAAATAGAAATATTGACATTCAAAATGTAAATGGTGATAGTTTGGATTAATTGGATGAATATTAATAATTGTGAATGGTTTTTTTGTTGTAAATCATCGATTTTATTGCTTTGGCTGCATATGATTGTTTTGTCATGTATTGGTGCTAATGTTTATGGTTCGGATTCACAATTCATTCTATGTGATTCTATTTAACTAATATATGCTTTCTATATCTTCTTAAGTGACTAATATTCTAAATTGAGTTGAGGTAGGTACATATGAAGACCGTTTGGACGTATACGCGGATAATATTTTGCTTTTGCTTGCTTAATACAAGTGAACTCGCTCGTATTAATAATAATAAGGTACACATCTCGGATTACATACCACGCTTATATATTTTTCCCTTCGGGATGCCTTATTATTGAGATCGGATGTATATTTGATATATATTTGGGTTGTATATTGAATTATGAAATTTTTCCCATCGAGCCGCGCAAAGGAGACTCTACCGAAATTTTTCGTAAATCCGAGAGTTAGAAAAAATTTGAGGTTTTGAAAATTTTATAACTTGTTTTCTATATAAGTTGAAAGTTACGCAAAACCGATATCGGAGTGACGTAATATAAGCATAGTAATGTTAATTGTTTTCTAATAAGATTTTAATGCTTGTATGTTAATTGTTTTGAATAAAATATATCGAATGTTAAAAATTTCCTACTTAGTCCCTTTTCGAGGACGAAAAGTTTTGAGTGGGAGAGAATGTTACGACCCATATTTTTAGCTATATTAAATTAATAAATTTAATGTAATTATTAAATAAGAAAATGGTTAAAAATAAAATTTAATGAATCTATTGAATATGAACTTAAATAAAATTTGAAATAATAAATTCCGAAGATTTAGGCAATAACAACTATTGAAATGAAAATTCTATTTATTGAATTGTTTGCAATCGGTGTCTGTAATTGAATGATGAATGTTAAATTATTTTGATGATAATAAAATGATTGTTAATAAATGGTGAATTGTTTATTAATGGTGATTTATTGAGAATTAAACCGTTTAAATTTAATATTAGAAATTGTTTAAATAATTGAATTCTGGATTTAATGTGAATGAAAATGATGTCGGAAGCTGATTTAAATTTTATTTAAACAACAATGAAGATTGTTGAATTTAAGAATTGAATTTAAAATGATTAAATTAAATTTTGAAAATTGCTCGTTTTAATTAACTTGTAAAAACAGCCATTTTGGCCGCAGTCTTCGATATCGACGAAACCAATTTCATTAGATCCATAATAGTGTATTATTATCGGATTTCAAATTTCGTAGCGTTTGGAGTTACCGTTTGGTCGTACGGGCTAAAACGCATTGAATTTAATATCGAAAATTTAATATTTTAATTTGATTTGAAAAGCTATCTTCCATATACGACCGAATTAGGCCTCGAAACTTGTTCCATTGCGTTCGGAATGGGGGTAAAACATTATGAACGTCGGGCGGCATGCTTCGTTTGGAGTTCGTCTGGAAAAGGTACGTGAACAGTAAAATAATAAAACAATAAGTATACATTTATGTATAGATACGCGCGCACAATAAACCCTAGTTATCGATCCTCAGCAGCTACCATTTTAATAATGGTCAAAATTCAATAACTTTCTTCCCTCGATCACTCCCTATCCACGAACTTTTAGGCCATACTTCCAACATGAAAGTCGAAGAGCTCGTCGTGTTCTACGAGATGAACGGTGGTGATCGTAGATGGTGGCTTAGATTCACTAGAATCGGCTGAAGGTCGCGCGTTCATGGAGGTGTTGCATCACGTAGGAGTGGTCGAGCTCGAAAAAAATATGGTCGTAGGTGCATGCTATGATGGTCTTCGACATGATGGTGTTGGATCGACTCCAGGCGTCGGGATGGTGAAGCGGTGGTCAATGATAGATTGGCGGCTATGGGTTCAAATGCTACCTTAGGGCCTGGAACGAATGAAGAAGAAGAATAGCGAAGTTCGACCGAGATTTTCTGCTAGATGGGTGAACGGCCCAGATTAATTAGGTTTAATAAAAAAAATTGTAAATTTATATAAATTATATTCAAATCTTTAAAAATGTGTCTCTTCTTCGTACGAGGTCTGATTGAGATGAAATAGACAGCGTTGGAATCATAATGACGAAGGATTTGGCGTAGGATCGAGTTGGAATTTATTTGAAGTTGAGAAATATTTTCAGTTTCAAATAAAAAGGTGAGTGTTTTTAACGCTCACGACGTACTATAATATTCTTATGTTAGTTAAATTAAATTTATGAAGTGATTTAAATTTATTGATTGTTGTTTGATAATTTTTATTGACATAAAAAAAATTGACATCTGAATTAACTATAGAAATTAATTTCGACAGTTAAATTTGAAATTGGAATTAAACTGCTAGTAAAATTCCCGATTATTGATAATTAGTTAATTGTTGTGTATTATATTGACTGTTTGGATGCTTGATTGTGTGGATGCTATTGATTGATATTTGGATGATTTGGATGTTTATTTAATTTATATATGTCCTGTTATCACCCTGTAATTTATTTACAGTATATAGAACTGTAAATCGAATTATTTCGAATAAACTAAGAAATAGGTTGAAATGATATATACCTATGACTGTGATTTGGATTGAAATGATATATATCCATCCCTGAAATTAAATTGAAATAACCGATCACTTGGCCATAGGGTAGAAAATTATATACGGATACCGGATTGGTTAAACTAAATGATTTTAAAAATTTTGATTTGAAATTTATTTAAATGATTTTGCTTTAAAGAAATAAAAATCAAATTTCTTGGAAGTCGTTTTCAAGCCCATGAATTAAATTTATCTGATTCATTTTATTCAATTTCCACATTCGGTTGTTAAAGAGACCAGGGCCTCTTATTGGCATACCCTCTGTCAATATTGGAACCACTTTAACAACTGTGTACGCAGAGGAGACTCCAGAACGAAGTGGTTGGATTTGGCGTCGTATGCTGGATAAAAGTCAGCCCTGAGTTTCCAGTGCATTGAAGATTATTTTTTGGAGGACGAAGACGAGTTGGTATATTATTGCTAGTATTATTCACTGCATCATGTTTTCTGTTGCATTGTTTTATTTGTCCATGTTGTATGTATAATTCTGATACATGTTGTATAAATTACAATCAAATGTATAATATAAACAACTTCATTAACTGTTTATTTGATTATTATATTTTGTCATTTCACTGCGAGATTCTGTGTTTGTTTTCTTGTTTTCTTATTTTTCTTAATTAACCCCATTATTTATCTGTGTTCGGGACTGTTTTGAGTTAGGCATGTGTGGTTTATTGTCGACTTAAACCTTTCGAAATGCGGGTCTTCATAGGTCAACAAATGCAAAAACTATTGTCAAAGTTATCAGGAAGCAAATTCAGAAACAACATTGTAAGAGCAAGCAAAGGCTTCAAACCAGGTGATATTTACAAAATTTACAAAATTTATAAAATCATATGCAAATATATAGTACAAGTGTATGTTTCATTGATCCTAGACAACCTTATTTAGATTCTCGGCAATTAAAGGATCGGTAATAGGTGAATCGCTATACAAAAAATTTCTTTAACCTTCGTTTTCTTTTTCTTAATGCCATCAACATCATTAATGGATTCAATATGAGCCTTTTGAAGCATGGTTGAAAGCTTTGTTGGCACTTTTAAGGGTTTTGTTTTGCCTTCTAATTAGCAGTGTGCTTTCGGAGAAGATATGTTTCATGCTCAAGTTTTTGAATTCTAGCCGCATACTCATTAATGCACTGTGAATATCTCACTTTCTGCTAGTCATCAAAATATCTCATCATTTCAAACTTGACCTCTTGCACCATTCACCCACAGCCTTCTCATCTAAACCTAGGGGGGGGGGGGTTAGTCGTAGCAGGAAATTTTTGAATAGCAAATGATGAAGACCTTGTCGATTTCGCAATAGGTGAGGCGATTGGAGAAATTGGTAAATTGATATTATGGATGTCACCCCTCATGATAAATTCTAGGGATTTGCACTGAACTTGGCTGTCTTTTAATTTTATCACCAAATCGCTTATTCGTTGAAGAAGCTTAGACATTTCTTAATCAAAGTCAATCGAAGGGTTTGATTTAATTTGACATTTTAATTAAGAAATTATTTCATTTCTACTCTTGATGTCTGCTTCGAGACTAGTGATTTGATCATTAAGGTCCATAACAATCGTCTTCTTAAGCGAAAAATTTATGCGCCATTCTAACGCTTCGGTGTTGCCTTGAAGATGAGCAGAAAGAGGATCTTTAAGGAGGCCCATCTTTTCAATATCCACAACCCACCTATCTTTGATGCTGGTAAAACGAGATGATGAATCTAACGAGAGCGGTATGGTAGATAGTTGTAACTCCTATTTAAACGAACAAAAACGAATTTAATACTCCAATTACTAATTTATTTTAATACAATAGTAGAGGTTACAACTCAAGAGAAAATAAAATAAAATGTACAATCTCATTGTTGTAATCAGATACTTGTTTTATTACACTTAAAGTCTAGAAATAACATTTTTGACTTTGTTTAAAGAACTAGCTGAAAGAGTAATTGTCAAATCAAAGGGAACATTAAACCCTTACGGAGTAATGACCGGAGGAAATTTGCTATAATCTCATTCTCCAACAAGAGGACTATCACGACTGCATTTTAGTTTGGTATGATATGTTTGAATTTCCTTAAGAAGCCTTTCCTTTTCTTCGCCAAGAAAATTAAAATGAAGGTGGGGATGTTGCAAATACAGCTTCTGCAGATCTCTAAGAAAGTAATATCTAGCCAATTTTAAGGATTTCAAGAGCAAAGCCTTTTCTAATAATCCCTTCTTAATTTGACATATTTGCCTAAATAATTTCTAGAAACAAGGTTTCCTAAGAGACGTTTATTCAGTGATAACGGAGTAATACACGACTAAGTATAGAAGGAAACTAACGCGAAAAATATACAAATCAATATTATTAAATAATTACAAACATTCATCTGGTTCGTACAAAATTGATTTTTTGAATAACTCGGAAATGAATTTATCCTTATAATATTTGAGTTTGCAGAGGCAATTCACAAGGGATTGATTTGACTCGTAGTAAATTCCAGCAAGCTCTCGGATGTGGATCAAATCCAAATTCATTTAAATATCTCCTACGTAGACGCCTAAGAAGACCCCCACTAAAATCACCAAATATGAAAAATCTATGGTTGGGTTTCTGCAATAAGCTTTGTATAGGAAGTCTACCAGGACATCCCTTTTTTAAATCAACGTCCAAAAGAGTATTATTAATTCCCTGTTCTCTTCCAAGATCTTGTCATATCGAAGGCGTGCCCTTTTCAAACTGGGAGGGGGGGAAGGAAGAGAGGCAACTTTCTGACCTTTAAAGGACGTTAACACTGCGACACTCTTATTAAGCTTATAATACTTGACAAAGAGTGCATTATGTTCTTCTAATTGTTTATCTAACTCCATGTACAAGCTATTTATTTCTGCTTGTTTCCCTTCAAGTTTTGTTTTATAAAGTTGAATGGAATTCTTATTTATCTAAAATAGAAAGAAATTAGCTATTGTTATCATGGAAATGATAGCCACATAGACAATGAATCTCATGCCTGAGAAACGGGAATTGAAGTTTGTGGGGTCTGCTTTTTCTCCCCTTGCACATCGACATAAATGTTGGCAGGTTTTTTAGGGAGATCTGAAGGCTCAGGAAGTTTAGTTTGGCTTGTTCCACGGCCACTAGGATCGGGGATGACTTTTTCTGAAGCCCCGAGAATATCATCACCATCCCCTCTATGAGGACCACCATGATCACCACCGCTACCGCCAGAACCCGGACTGCTATCCTTATTATCAGGGTTATCCTCATCATCGACGACTTCGTTATCCTCATCATCTTCCTCCTCATCAGAGTCAGAATCTCCTTCTATAGGAGGGACTTCAAAAGATAAAAGTTTTGTAGCGTCAATTTCTTCTTGCTCTAGAACTTTTCGATATTGTCAGAATAAGCAAGCATAAGAGCGTCCTCATAAGAATTCACGATGATGTCATTAAAAGAAGTATTCAGAAATTGCGATAACTTTTGCTTGGCATCAGTAATGGTTTTGTTGGCCATTTTTAAAGAATTTTTCTTTTTCTCCAGCTTTTTCTTGAAAAGTGTGCATTTCATTTTGAGAGAAGATTCTTTAGTAACCATTCGGGCTTTCTCCTCCTCCGACTCTTTTAAACTTGTTTTTTAAGCCAAATTTTCATCAACTAAGACTTGTTTTGCCTTCCTCTTCTCGGAAATGGTGGATTCTGCTTGAGTAAGGGAAGCATTCAACCTTTCTTGTTCTCTCACTGCTTTATCTTTTGCAACGGAGAGGGAAGTAATCTGGTTATTCAAAGTTGAGACTTCTTCTTGAAGCTTAGACATCTTAGCGGAAGACTTTAAAGCGCTTTCCTGGAGGGAGTACCAGCTGTTAGAAATCTGAAAGGAAATGTACGACATGAGTCGGAATTCGATAAGAAATAAGTAATAAGAAGGTCGAGTGGTATGAAACTTACCATAAGTAGTTGCTCGATTAGAGACCGACAATGTTCTATCGGGTTAGGAATAGAAGAAGGCGGATGAACGAAAGTAAATGAGGGAGAATTCAAAACTGATTGTACCATCATCTCAAAATCACTTGGAGAAACCAGTGATCGGGGTTTAGAGGGTTTCAACTCCCGAGAAGGAGTTGAAGTGCCCAAATTCTTTTGCACCTATTCGATGTTGCGGGGAGAATTGGATACAACAATGCGGTACATGAGGTCGTCCTTTGAAAGAGTCATTTTGGATTGGTTAATAGAAGCTTAAGGCATAGGACCCTCTAGGGTTTTGCCTACATCAACAATTTCATATTTTGGAGGAGAAGAAGATTCAACATCAGTAGTTTTAGTTTTCTTAGGAGAAGGACCCGCTGTAGTCAACTCGCTCAATTTTCTTTTGGAAATCATCCTCGACCTAGCGATGGCCTGGGTCAGAGCTGATGCGCTGGATTTAGAAGTTGGAAGGACTGGATCTCTTATGATCAATTCAATCAGAGGAGCAGTTGCTAAAATCCAAAAAGTATAAGTTAGTAAAACAATCTAAGGAGTAACACGATGGTAAATTACAAATGCTACATTTAAGCTTACCAGGTTGATCTAGACAAACTGAAGACATAGGAGAATTTTTTTGGGGATAACCCGTTGATAGGAAGCGCTTGCTCTTTAGAAGTGTATTGGACAAGAGGGGGTTGTCCAAGAACTCTTTGACATGTAGGAAGGAGGGAATGTTTTTGAAAATTGTTTGGCGTCAATAGTGTAAGTCTATTCCTAATGCTACACGAAGCAGCGGTCAACAGCTTCATGATTCTCTTCCTCTCATCGTTGAGATCTTTAGCAGCAGTACCTAATAAGGAAATTTTATTCAGCAAAATAAAGTAATTTAATAAAGATGAAAATTATGATCAACTTACGAGGAGAAGAGAAGACTCCACTAATATTTGGAAAACATTTGACATAAAAGAATTGTGTCTCCCATTCTTTGAACTTATTTACTCCCTCTGAAATTAGTTTCTTATAGGGGTTAGCCCTAAAAATATGGCTATTCAGATTGCTAAGCTTGACCAGACGCACTAAGTAATTGAGAACTTCAGCGCTTAGAGAAGGAATACCTGATTCCGAGGCCATGAGCTCTGGGGAGATAAGATAAGTATATATATTTGATGATAGTTGAATAGGTGCTATGCCAAGGTGATTCAGGAATCTAGATAAGAAACCTTGGAATGAAATAAAGCCGCCATGCCAGATGTGGATGGAAGTATAAGCAAAATATTCTTCGGGGGGATTCTGGATAGTATCACAATCACCGGGAGGAATAGCTTCTACTCCTGTGATTCCGAAGTCTTAAGAATGGCTTCAACTTCATCTTGAGAAGATATCAGAGAATTTCGTCATATGGTTTCAACCTATTTTAGTTAAGATTCTAATCCTAGAGCTATATCCTTTTCTGGTTTCTTGGAAGTCTTTTTCAAGCCCATGATCCTGTCAGGTGAAAACATTTCATTAAACGTTATAATTTATTTCTTTATTAACACCTTTTGAAGATGTCAAAAACCTATTACAATAATTCAAGTATCCACCAAGGTATATAATTCCATGTCTTCCAAAGAGTGTTAAAGTTAATTTGAATCATGGAATTCATTGAGCTTTTGACGATATCGAAGGGCTAGATGGAATAGAAACACCTAAACACACCTTTCGACAATGTTGGAAGTCGGAATTTTTTTACTATTAATAGATACAACTAACCCTACAATACTAATTTGAATATATATATATATTGTTAGAACTATTAACAAAAATAAGCCCTTAGAAAATGTCGAAACCCACGAATTTTATTTTACTCAAAAAAATGAATATTGCTGAAATATCGTACTCTCATTAAGTCGAAAGACTTAGGTACAAGTGATTTTAATACAAATGAAAGGGCCTTGGAATGATTCGATAGTGTTTATTTTGAGAAAATGATAGCTATATTCCTATTGACTATAATGGGTCTCGAATCAATTGAAAGGAGGAGGTAGAGTTTCGAAAGCATTCAAAAAACTAAGCTTGTCTCAATTTGGGAGGTTTAGATCAAGCCGAAAGGTTTGATAAGGTTTTCAACTTCAACAAAAAAGCACTATTCTCAATCCAGTTGATGATAGGAAGTATATATTTCCAACTTTGAACAACTTCTGGAGTAAATCAAAATTAATCATGATTTACTCGAAATAAAGTCCAATGACAAATTAAATCCACTTTTATATACATTATGTTTTGAATCCTTAAAAAAGAGTTGGACCATCAAAAATATATACTATGTAGCCATTAAATTGAACCCTTTAAGATGAATTTTTCGAAAATAGTCAGAATACGTCGAAACATATTTTAGCTTTCGAAGAAGTCCATCTCTTGCCAACCACGTTAACCCCTTCAAAAGGGTCCACTTAAAGGTAGATACTTGATTTCCTTTCGACCCTTCCGAAAGAGGTTGAAAAAGTTAAGCGAAGTTAACGACTTCAACCCCTTCAAATGGGTTGAAAAGTTAAGCCACGATATTGATTTTTAATCTACACAACTTAACCTTCTCTACGAGGCCACTAGAAAAGAATATTCTACCTGATTCATTTTTAACCCAATGTTTTTAGATGATACCATTAAATTGTTTCGAGCATGAATTTACATCTAACAACAATGAAAACTCCAAATTTAAGTCCAAACCATAATTGATTCTGTAGATTTAAAAAAAGAGTCTTCCCAAATAGGTTTGAAATATAAATGAACTTAAAGATAATTTCATACAAGCAGGAAACTCGAATCATTTTCAGAAAATTGGAACAGTAATACAAATTTGAACCTAGGAATTTATAAATGGAATTAGACGTGATAAATTGGTTTGAAATATAAAACAATGAATGCATACCTCAAATTTGAACTTGCGTTTACTAAAATTAGGAATTTAATAAGAAATTTGAATTTTTGATTCTTGCTTTGAGTTTTTAATTACAGGTAAATAGAAAAAGGGGAGAAGGAAGCGTGGTTTATAAGAAAGGAAAAGTCAAGGGACAAACCATTCGATCAAATTTAAATGAACGGTCATAATCCACATAAGTATATGAAAAGGCTGGAAACTTATGCTGAAAAAAGAGAGGTGTCGAAACAGTTGACTAGAAAAGTCAAGAGCATCCCTTCGTGGGGGCAAGTGTTATCATCAGAAATCATATTAACTTTGTCGAAACCATGAAGAATATAAAAGAAGGATTTACAAAGAGAGACAACAATAATAGAGCCTTTCGAAAGAGTCGAAGGGATGCTTCAGTTAAACGTTGGATAAGCAACGGGCTTTCAAAGAAGTCGAAAGGAGACAAGGTTGTCCTTTCAATTCAGTTAATTTCTTTCAAAACAGATGGTTTTGCATGCAAAACGATGGTTTCAAATGAGTTGAGGAACATCTTTCGAAGGCAAAATATTATAAGCTTTGCACGTCAAACCTTTCAAAATAGTGGGTTTCGCCATCATTTACATTTCATAGAAGAACATTTGGCCAAAGCTACCCCTTCGAAAGCATCGATTAGCCTTTCGAATCAGTTGAAACCATCAACAATTATAAAAGAAAGCTTACTTAAGTTCAATATAGCATTCTCATACACTAGAGGATGGGGTCCTGCATCAATCAACAAGTATGCCTCTGAAGCTACCTTCCACATTTAAACCTTCTACTATGTCCCAACTCCTTCGATGCCACAAAGTGGATAACACACCTATCGATATAATCGAAAGCCAATATCCTTTCCTACTTGCAACAGCACATCAACAACAAAGTGGATAACACATCTACACCTTTCGACGAACTCGCAAGCACTCAAGTTCCATTTAAAAGCAATGTAGAAGGGTGCCTTGATGTTAACAACAACGGAAAGTCTTCAAGGCACCCATTCGACTAAGCCGAGAGGACCGATTCGAAAGGGGAAATCCCATGCCTATAAATAAGACCTTAGGTGTATTGTTTTGGGATCTGATTTCATTCACTCAATACTTATTCTTTCCTGAATTTGTAAACCCTAATTATAAAATCATATTAGGGAATTTTCGTCTTTGTATTACTTAAGCTTCTTGTAATCAAGAAAAAATTATTATTAAAGCAAGTATATGGCATTTCAGGACGTATTAGTTGATCCAATGCTTCTACGCGATTATGGTTATGGATTGCTTGTATCAATGTTGATCGAAAGGCTACCTTTCGAAGGAGTCGAAACCCATTAATTCAGCTAAAACTCTTAGATCATTAGGTCCTAACCTCAAATCACCTTGACCACTTCGAAAGGAGGTTTTGATAGGATCCTAAGCCAATTCAACTAAATCGAAAGGTATTTTGAAAAGAGATTCAAGTGTCTCAACCATTTCGAAAGGTTGTTTAAAAGGAGTTTCAATTGCCGCAACCTTTTCGAAAGGTGAATTTAAGGGAGATCTAAATCACCTAAATTGTTTGGATAAAGGGATTCGAAAGGTTTAAACTATCTTAATATGTTTGAAAGGTAATTCCGAAGGGATCACTTACACTTTGAACTTTGGGGTGTTGACAAGTTTTCTTGTCAACATTAATAAAACCAAAAATCATAAAATGAAATGTTTGAATTTTATAAAAAAAAGAAGTAACTATAGATTAAAGAATGTGATAACTCGAACATAATATACTAGTTCATTATTTCACTAAACATTAACTATGAATTACATAAAAATAAATGAAAAGCTAACAAATCAACCATAACTATTTTCGTCTGTATTATAGTTGAATACCTCGAAACCGAGAACACTGAATTGAGTGAGAACCTCGATTCACCCGATTTAAGTGAGAACACCGAGAGCGATTCACGTTTAGGTCAGAGCGATTCAAGGAGCAATGGAATTGATGTGGATTCAGAAGGAAATTCATGAGGTAGGACGCAAGATTCATGCTTCAGGTATAAATTAATTAGAGAGGGCTTATGGGCAAATTTTAGAACATGGCCATTCCTTTTTGAGAAGGGTTACATATGTAAGGTGTATACTGTATGTTAGGAGGGTTAAAGAAATCAGGAAAACTCAGCAGTGGTATGAAGCCGTTGCAAAATTGTAATGGCCCGTAACCATGGTAATTTATTTTACCACGGCTCAAGTCCATAGTAAAATTGCGACGGCCCAGGACCATGGCAAATTTTCCCCATTTGTTAGGGTGATGCAAAATGGACAGTATGGTGTAGTGCGTAAGATGAGAATAAATATGCTATTGTAAGTCAAGCATAAGGCTATCGAAGCTAGAGATAAGGAAGCTATTATAAGTCAAACGTACAACTATTAAAGGTAAAGATAAGAAAGCTATCGCAGATCAAGCATGCAACGGTTAAAGGACAAGATAAGGAAGCCATCGTAGATCAAGTAAGAAACTATCGAAAGTCAAGATAAAGAAGCACTCCTTAGTCAAATATAAAGCTATTGAAGGACAAAAGTAAAGCTATCAAAGATCTGAGGAGTTTACATAAATTAAGTATAAACCTATTGAAGAAAAAAATATAGAGCTATCGTGATCCACGAAATAAGCTATTGAGGGGCAAAAATGATGGCATCGAATATCTAAATGCTTCTCCCAACAAGCTAACTACATTGTAGCCCCCAATTAGTCCAACCCAATTGGCCCAGCCAAGCTAGAAAAGCTTAAGAAAAGTAAAAAAGCAAGTTCCGCCACATGCCACTTTAGAGTTGTACCACTTCAGCAATATCTTGACCATTCAAGTTTAGTGGTTGCCACATGTCAAGATCTAAGGGTGTTGTTTTTCTATAAATATGCATGTACCCTCTACTAAATAGGGGCAAATTATAAATTTCCCTTCTTCCTCATTTTTCATCTATAGTCAAAGAATTTACTAAAAAACCTGATTCGAGGAATAACAGTTTTAGGTCTAATTCAAATGTTGACTTTGCGATTTGGAATGTAAACAATTGACTATTTGCATAATGGACTAATTAAACTTAATCATGGTAATGTTAACCAAGAGAGGAACATCTTGCTCATGTATCATTAGATTTCTTGTTGTTAAGCAATTAATTTAGGACCATATTTTGGCCTAATAGTAATTATGGAATAACATAGCTAAATGAATTCTTCTAAAGAGATCGATAAAGTAAAAGAAAGAATAAATGTGAATTAGAAAAGTGACAATTTAATCAAAAAGATATTTCTTTTTAAGTAATAAAATAATTTTCATTTTGAATTTTGAATTTGCCACTATATATCGCCACTAGCCATAATTTCGTTAAGAGATACATAGCCATAAGTTCCTTAAGTCATTTTAATTTTACGTCAATTTCTTCTTTCTTTAAATCCAGCAAACGACGCCAAATCGAACCACTTTGTTCTGGAGTCTCCTCCGCATACACAGTTGTTAAAGTTGTTCCAATATTGACAGAGGGTATGCCAATAAGAGGCCCTAGTCTCTTTAACAATCAAATGTCGTTTTACACACCAGTTGTTACTTTTATATTTCGAAAACAATTTGTATTTGATATCAAAATTCATATTCGCTTCAAAATCAAATTCATTCCAAAATCATCATATTTACTCAAAATATACTATTTCAATTCAAATCGATTTCAACTTCGATTTTCCATATAAATTCAATTTCGATTTTAAATTAATTACTTTCAATTTCAAATTAATTTAATTCATCTCATTTCCAATTTGGATTTTGTTCCAATTCAGTTCTCAATTTTTAAACCATTTAAGTTTATCGATTCCGAGTTCTATTTCAAAAGATTGACTTAAATCATTTAATTCAAATTAAACTTCAATGTTCGAATTTAGGTTCAAATCTTCGAAATAATTCAATTCCGAGCTCAAGTTTGGAATATCCATTTAAATTTCCCTTTATTTAAATAACTTTAACTATATGTAAGAATTCAAATCTTTTTAAACAATTCAATTTTGAAAATTCAAATTATATTTCAATCATTACTTCAAAATCTCAACTTCGATTATTTCAACAATTCCAATTACCAAATTTAAATTCGAAGCAGTGTTGAATTGGAATTGAAATCGATTATTTCAACAATTCCAATTACCAAATTTCAACTGGTCAAAGGTTGGAAGTTTTATATTTAAATCATAGATTTAAATATGAATTGGGTTAAATTGAAGTTATAACCCAAATGAAAATTCGAAGCAATGTTGAATTGGAATTGAAATCGAGATATTAAGACGGACATGATTTTGAATTGAAATAGTATATTTTTAGTAAATATGATGATTTCATAATGAATTTGATTTTGAAGCGAATATGAATTTTGATATCAAATACAATTTGTTTTCGAAATATAAAAGTAACAACTGGTGTGTAAAACGACATTCGGTTGTTAAAGAGACCAGGGCCTCTTATTGGCATACTCTTTGTCAATATTGGAACCACTTTAACAACTCTGTACGCGGAGGAGACTCCAGAACAAAGTGGTTGGATTTGGCGTCGTTTGCTGGATTTGAAGAAAGAGAACGACGATGGATTGGCCTGACACTTGTGTCAATTTGAAATGACTAAAACAGGAGCATGTACCGGTCAATGAGGCTAGCTACCTCTAACGGACACACTTCTTCGTATTTCCATCATTTACATTATGATTGACTGGTGCGCACCCTCGGATTTTGGGAGTGTTGGACGCGGTGGGCCATTAGGGGTTACCACCGGCCACGAAGGGTAAACTGGTAATATCCTACCTTGAGCATTGCCTCACATTCCTTGTCGTACTTTTATCCCTATACGAGACCCCTACGATTTTGGTTTAGTGTTGTCGTATCACGGCGCATCCCTATCCATCGACGGTTTACTGGTGTTTTATATGCAAACTGTACGACAATGCTTAAAAATGCATTAAGAGGGATCAATGCAAAGCCTTAACGCTATTTTGATATTTATTTTATTGATTAGACATTATATATATAGCGTATTCTACTGTATATAAATATTTTGACGGATCCTTAAGAGATGGAAAATCCCGTAACATCTTTTGAGTTATTGCACGCACATTATACGTTGGATAGGAGATGTGAAACCCCATAAACATCTCTGGTGCCACGATACTCATGTTATATGCGATATCGACTTGACTCACATAAGAACATTTTAGTCTTGACTCGAGTGTTTTGTCTTTTCATTACGCTCGGATCAGCCTTGAGTTTTCAGCTTATCGAAGATTATTCTTTGGAGGACGAAGACGAAGATTTTGTATATTACTATCACTAGTATTATTCCATCATTGTTTGTTCCGTTGCATTATTTTATTTGTTTCATTGTATATATGTAACTCTGATAAATGTTGTATAAATTATAATCAAATGTACAGTAAACAGTTTCATGAACTGTGTATATGATTTATATTTTTTCATTCCGCTGCGGGATTCTGTGTTTGATTTCTTCTTCTCTTCTTATTTTTCTTAATTAACCCCATTAATTATCTATGTTCCAGGTTGTTTGAGTTGGACATGTGTGGGTTATTGTCAATTTAAACCTTCTGAAATGTGGTTCGTCATATTTTTTCTCCAATACTTGGTTCTTCTTCGACATTAACATCATTACCATCAACCTAACCAATAGAGAACATTGAACATGCTGCATCTTCAACCATATCTTCTATGAGATTCGTCGGAACAAGTTCATTATCCACCTCCTTCTCCGAATGTACGTGATTAGGTGCTATAAGTTTTCCATGACGATCCCATACCAAATAATTCGGCACGAAACCATATTGGCATAAATGAACTTTTACCATATCCGATATCAAATGCTTCAATAGTTTACACCTACTACATGGACAATGAATTTCTTCATCGTTTCCATTATTACGTAAAGCGAATTCAATAAAGACGTGTACACCATTTTGAAAATGTTCAGTTATTGAGCCTATAATTTCTCTTCTTTGTTGGTACATCCAACTCTGATCGATAAAATAATTGATCATTTTTCCTACTTTAAAACATAAAAGCGCATTAATCATTTATGTCTTGACATTTTATTTTTCAAATAAATCATATATTTAAATTTTCGTAAATATATAATATTATTCTATTTAATTTTATTTTCAAACTGATTTACACAAATTATTATATGAATATAATCTACAATTTTTAGGTTATTGTTTTACACTTTGATGGTTGGTCATCCTACTTCCCATTACAAACACTGTTGTAATTATATTTTGCAAATCATTTTATTTTACTCAAAAAAATATCGGCAGCACTTCCCCTTTGTTCCCTATATCGTACACTTATGTGTGTACACAGGGAACAAAAGGAAAGTGTTGTTGTGACGACCGCCCATGACTCCTGCACTGAACATAGAAACAGTGCGCTGAAAAGTGTGCCAGGCAGCCATGGATGATCGTCAGGGGTAAGTTAAAACAGCATAATCTATCGTATTACTCACAGTGCATGGATAAAATACAATAGAGAAAAATACACATAGTAAAGCTACACAGAACAGAATCCCATCAAATAAGCCTCATAGTAGTTTGATACAAAAATCTGAAGAGTCAATACATCCAGCCTCACTACATATCACTCAGAGAATATACAAGCAGCGGAACATCTAGTATATATAGTAAGAAAATAATATGCAAGCCTCCAGCTCGTCTTCGTCATCAGCATCGTTGGAAACTAAGAACAGCACCTGTCACCTGCTACCTAGTCTGCCCATCCCAAAATGGATGAACAGCCCAAGGTAATAAGAATTGAACATAAAACCTTGAGTCAGACAACAGTCTTAATGAGCGGTAAATTAACTAACAACATACCAAAAGAGCATAAAGGTAAAAGGAATAGGAATCCAACCCTCCCACTCCACCTCTTTCTACAGTGATAGCCCCCAGACACACTAAGCAAAAGTAAACATAGTAAATCACACATTTAAAGTAAAGCAATTATGACGACCCGGCTTTTTCTCCACAAAAAGTCGTATCATCAAGAAGAAAGAAAAGGGATAGAAAAGAGATAAGATAGAGAAGAAAGAAAGAAACACATCAGAATCTAAACAGCGGAACGAATAAATTATATTAATCAAATAAGATATTACATTGTATCATATACATCAGAGATACACAGCTTATACAACACATACTAGACAGTTATAAACATCTGTCTAGTCATTACAACTCAAATACACTCAACAAATGACTCATACAGACTAACACAGCGGAACACTATATCTACGAACGCTGAAGCCTCCTGCTCCATTGCTCCTCCAAAGATTCGTCAAAGCTAACCTGAATCCCTTGGCTACTCGTAAAAATTTGAGTACCCAAGAGTTTAATAAAACAGAAAATAAACACTTGGGTCAGACATGGGTCTGGTGTGAGTAAACGGTTTAAATTGCTTAACTTCAAAACCTTTTGAAAACAAAGGTATCACGTAAGACTCCCCACAAATAAACATGGGTAAGTTTTTACCTTACGCTAACCAAAACATTTGATAGGAAATCCAGTTATATTATAATAGGGTCTAGGGTTTTCAAGTAAAATACAGAAATAGCTGGAATGCTTACATCTCACGTTCCAACATAGTTGGGCACAACTAATACGTACAACACTTATTGGATTGTGGATTCCATACAATGGCAGAGCTACCGGGGTACCGCTCGTCACAGTACGTGGCCTAGATCAACGTACCGAGGATCACGCCCAATCCCCTGCAACACAAGGCCGGAACATCCCTTACTGGATAATTCCCGCATAAGAAACCCCGTGGTTGCGGCCAAACAACCACCCACACAGCCGAAATAAAAAGGGACTCTAGACAGAGGAATCTTATACTACTTGGGTGCTACCCACTAACCTTGCTGCACCTCCCCTGTTTTAGCCATTCCCGGTTGATGAGGCTTGAGGTCACGATTACCTTTAATCAGAACACATCACTTAGAATGCTCATCGTCCACCTGACGATGTGCTGAAAGCATTCAATCCATACAAGTTCGTTCCGGGTTCGAACGAAACCGAAGGCATTATCTCGTTACACTCGTTTTGGAATCACCCTCAGAGTTAACGACAATAACCCTTGCACTCTGAATCTTCATCTTCACTTGAGATTCACGACCTATCGTTAATTTGGATCGATGTGGTATTCGGGTCTCCAGACCTGGAATACCGGTATACGGAAACCCGATCCCGGTCTCATCGAAATCCAAAACGTATCTTTTAAGTCCAAGTTGTTTAAAGGTTTAAACAATTTGATTCAATTCAATACTTTGAATTCATACAGCATTTAACAGATAAATATCACACATTTATCACAGATATATCCAATATCATATCGCAGAACATCACAGCATATCATCCAATAGATATCATCCAATTTAGATATTCTATATTAACAATCAGCTATAAGCAACAATTATTAACCCTATATTATAATTAATTTAATTATCTTAAATTAAATTAATTACTTAAGAATTAATTATCAAATCTTGCTTAATCCATCATTAATTAATTAAAACCTTTAATTAATTAATTACTCATTAAATATTAATCATCCTTGATTAATTATTCATTAATTACATAAAGTAATTATCCTTTAATTAATTTCGCAAATTAATTATTCTTATTCATTAACAGTAACTAATATTTAATTACTTTCATTAATTACATTTAATTAATGATCCTTAATTAATTACTTCCATTAATTGATTAATTATAATTAATTACATTGACCCTTAATTAATTACATTAATTAATTAAACTTTAATTAATCACTCCCATTAATCCACCTTAATTAATCATAACCAGTAATTATCATCCTATAATTACTTACCCTAATTTATTAACTCCTTAATTAATTACATTAATCCTCTAATTAATTATACCAAATAATTAATCCTTAATTACTTTTATAAAGTAATTATACTTTAATTCCTTTCCATTAAGTAATTCTCTTTAATTAATTACATCCTGTGATTATACATTAATTACTTTTCCAAGTAATTATACTTATCAATCTTATTAAGTATTCATACTTAATCCTTTATCAAGTGATTATCTTTAATTAATTTACAAATTAATTAACTTAAATTAATCACATTTATTTATTAATTACAATTGAGTAACCCATCCCTTAATTACCTTTAAATAAATTAATTAACCTTAATTACAGATTAATTATTCTTTTAATTATTAATTAATAAACCTTAATTATCAATTAATAAAACTTAATAACAAATTAATTAATCCTTAACTAATCTTTATAGATTAATAATTTCTTATTTATTAATTAATAAAACCTAATTATTAACTAATAAACTTAATTAAGTACTTCTTAATTACCAATGAATCAATCTCTAATTACTTAATTACAAATTAATTTATTCTTTAGTTATTAATTAAATCAATCATTATATTAATTAATTTCTTAACTAATCCTTAATCATTATTAATTAAATTAATTGATTAACTTGATTTACTTTATTAACTTTATTAATCTCAAATTATTAAAACCTTAATTATCCTTTTTAAGGTAAACCATTATCATAATCAATGACTTAATTATCATTAAAAACATTTTTATCTTTTACAATTAACTTCCTTAATTAAATCATTTAATTAAGTTTTTATATAAAATAAACATTTAAATTAAAATTAACAAATTATATAACTTCCTTAAATCAATTACTTAAAACATTTGTTAAAGAATTAGATTTAAGAAATAGATTTAAACTAGGTTTATTTAAATTTAAAAAAACTTGCTTATTTTAAATTTTTTTAAACCGCTCAGTTTACTTCGGGTCGACCAGACTCCTACCCGAGTTCTTTCCCGAGATTTCTTCTTCCTCCTGGCTTTTATATTTTAAAAACTTAGATTTGTTAAGGTATAAAAACTCAGCCATACCCACTAATCTACTCGAGTATAAACTCGAGTTACAAACCCGAAAACTCGATGCTCCCTTCGAGTTACCCCACCACCTTACCTTCCAGTCACCAAAACATCGCCCATCACCAAAACGTACACGTGCACGTGCACGTCGAACTGGCATCAACCACGACCATCCTCAGACCTGCGACCAACTACTTCCGACCTCGACTACCCATACAATCACCCAGCAACCCAATTCCAGCAGCAAAACAAAATTCGACTCTCGATCGAAATCTGGAGTAAAGCTAAATCCACACAACCTCCTGCCACCGTCGATCACATTGACTGGGACCTCCAGTTCTTCTTCCTGAGCACCTCCATATCACCACGCCACCCTTCCTCAACTCGCGATCACTTCCGAAGCTTTGACGACGACGCTTTGGCCAAATTTCCGACTTCGACTTCGAAACCCCCTTAAACCCTACAATCATTCCTCTTGATGATTATGATCGATGAAAACTTATGTGAGTATTTTTCTTGGAATCGCCAATATCCAAACTAACTTCTCTCACGATTTCAAGGCCCAATCATTCCCCGATTACCAGAATTCGACAGAAAACCCATCACAGTTCAACTCACGATATCTCGACAACCATGAACTTAAAAATCTTGTTTTGATTATTAAAATCCAACATTTTGCAATTCAAAACAATTTATATAATTAAAACTCGAAATTACATCATTCGATTTTCTGCCTTATATTGATTATTACTGACATTCCTAGATTCCAGAAATTCTACTAGTTATCTTTAATTAAAATTATTTTTAAGACTTGAATCTGACTATTTTTAACAATTTTCCTTTAAAGATTTTAACTCAAAATTGCTTGTATATTGAGATATGAATTTTTGAAAGTAAGTCTTGAGCCTGGGAAATAACAGAGACCAGTTTATAAATGTAAAATCAGACATGCACACATGTAACAGAGCAATTCAAAATATATTCCAGATATAAACAATCATGCAAACCATAATACAACAATTATATACGAATTTATCACATGCATCCATACAATCATAGATTAAAACTGTTTTAAATTGAAAGTTTACTCACCTTTTAAAGAAATGCAGAGAGGTTTGATATTGCACTGGAAATTTGCAAAATGCATTGAACTTGAATCTTTAAAAACTGGAGTACTTGAAAAAATGCTTTGAATTTGAAGATAGACCCCTTTTGAAACAGAAAAGCTTCAGGTTTGCTTCAACAAATTTGCTTCAGGTTTGCATGCATAAGAAATTTTGCAGATATTTGAAAATTTTTTCTTTCTTTTGAAAACAACTGCATTGCTTTGTTGTTTTGATTCCAGAAACTGAATTGCTTGAATCTTTGAAATGGCTTTGATTTTTAAAACTGGAGTGCTTGATAAACTGGAACATGTTGATGATGGTTCCAGACTAGATTCCAGTTTGAAAACATTACAGGCTTAAAATTTATTTATTTCAATTTTTGAAAACAAGATGTTGCAGGCTTTTTGAAAACTGCTTTGAGATATAAATGGTTACAGGTTTTACGATCTTTTGTTTTGCATTGGTTTTAGAGGAGATGATTACAGGCTTTTGGCTTGAAATGGTTGCAGATTTGAAAATGGATTTACAGGTTTGTATTTTGGTTTGAAATTGTGTGACAGGGTTTTTGATCTTAGATTTGAAGATGTTTGCAGTTTGTTTTAGAGGAAATGACTTACAGATCTGGCCATAGTTTCTTGTTTTGAAAATGAAAGCATAAGAAAAGGAATGAAGGAAGAAAGTGAAAGTGTTCTATATAGATTAAATTTTGGTTAAATTAAAATTTGAAGAAAATAAAAACAAGTAATGACACTTGTCTCTTGCCTTAATTAATTGCTTAACACATGTTATCAAGTGAGTTTATATGCTAACACTTGTAATACTACATGCATAAATATATTTATATTATTTTAAATGGATTTAAAAGCTTTTATTATTAAATTTCCTACTTAATAAATACATATCCTAACTTATAAATGCTTTTCTTAATTTATAAAAATAAAACTTTTAAAAGAAAATAAAATAAAAACCAATTAGATTTTAACTAAATCATATATAGTATATTTAATCCATTTTAAACAATTACATTATTAATTGTCAAAAATTATCCTATTTAAAATCAATTTAAATACATATATATACATTTAAACACTTATTAAATTTGAAATAATAGGTCTATTTAAAATCTATTTGTAACTATATTTAAAAGCAACTCATTATTAAATTGTTTGAAAACAACAACCTTTACCAATATTTAATAATTAATTTAAAAGATTATCTCATTTTAAATTCCCCGAAATCCCGGGATATCACATTCCTTCCCCCTTAAAAGAATTTCGTCCTCGAAATTTAAAACAAAAGATAATCTAAAGTTTTTATTTTATTTTAACCAATTTTAAAACAATTCAAGCCTACTTATCAACCATACACTATCAACAAACAACTATTCATCCAAACAAACAATTTTATCCAAACAACTATACTAGCTACCCGGACACAGATCCGGATAAGCTTCCTAAAATTTCCTTGAGTTTCCCCAAGTATATATATATACCGGGATACTCGCTCAACAGAATTCAAACAACCAATTCTACTGAGCTACAGAGCTCCTACACAACTAGATCTATAAAACTAAACAGAATATCAGACTACAGATAAGTCTAACTCAACTACCAATTCCTTTAGAACTGTTGGTTCCAAAACCAGAGATAGATCAAACACGTACTTCCTCAAAGATACGCGATATACTCCGAATCCCAGTTATCCAAACTGACAATTCAACCAAGTAGACCAAACTCTTATCCTTACAAAAACTCAGAAGAATCCAATACTCCTTGGAGTTAACCTCACAGTCTTACCCAATCTTATTTCTCCTTTGACCGGAGAAAATAACAACAAAGTCTCCAACTCCGAATTCCAAATTCCTCCGTTTCTTATCCATAGAACTCTTCTGACAATCCTGGGCTGCCTACACCCATTCCGATCAGCTTAACCTTCGCTGATGCTTCTAAAAACAAACTGGATCAAAAATAACTCAACAAAATGATCCTCTCAAGATCTACCCAAAATCCAGAACACAAACTCTATTACCATCAGTAGGCTACAACTTACTTCTCCTATCTGGAAAAGACAAAACAGATGCACTTACCAATCTGGACTTAAATCCAGAAATATTTCCTGTAGAAATTTTCTAATCCCAAAACACTGCAACTTTCAAGTTCTTCCACTCTAGAACAGCTGTCATCTTGCTTCCGCTGCACAACTCTGATCTGGAGAAGATAAGAATGCTGTCGATGAACTCGAGCACAAACACATTCTGGGGATAAGGTTCAACAGATCCATAAAAGAAAACTCAGAGGTTCCATAAAATACTGAGCTGTTTCACCAAATCCTTCCTCTAGGAGACATCCTTCCACTAAGTTGAACCACCGGTACCACTCCTGAAATCAAGTTGATACGGAACTCAATCTCAAATGCAGACAAACTTCTGACTTCCCTGAAGATATCCAGAAAGTCTCAGATAACTCAAGAGAATATTCACTATCGCAAGTCACTTTTGCGATTCACTCAGCTTAATTCCAAATAAACTGTTCTCTCTTAACCACTCAGAACAGCTTATGCTTGACTAACCCATCCATCGAAGAACTGGATCCACTCTGCTGCTTCTGAACTCCAACTCTAGAAAACTGCTTAGCCAGAAAACTTCCTGCCGGCACACGAAACACTCCGAGCTGCTCTGCTGACCCAGATGCCAAGACTCCCTATCCAAAGCTTCTTGAGGAACTCGGACCTCAAACCAAACTCAACACCCTGCTGAACTCAGCCACAACACCGAAGCAGACACATTTCTTCAAACTTGCTCCAAAAGAAAATATCTTCAGAAACATCCAGTCACTGCGTCTCATCACGCAACTACTTCTTCCTGAGATTGTCAAGATACCATCACTCGCTTCTGCTCATTCGACAGATTCAAATTCTACTCAAAGATGGACTCTGAACCTTCACAGGTTTCCTTCAGAGATCAATGAAATCCTCACACCATATCAAAGCTCACTCGAGACGGTATATGGTCTACAGTCTCGACAGATACATTCCCAACCTCAACATTCAAACTCCAACCATTGGTAGTCGTGTTTCACACACCACCACCCTATCTACCTTTATATCTTATATTGGAAAACCCGAACAGGTAACCCAACAAATAGGTAGAATAAAAATATATATATAGTTAAAAATTTACAAATACGCTCTCTCAAGATAGATAGAAATCACTCCAGAGCTAGGTATTCACTCAACCTACAGCTCTGATACCAACTTTGACGACCCGGCTTTTTCTCCACAAAAAGTCTTATCATCAAGAAGAAAGAAAAGGGATAGAAAAGAGATAAGATAGAGAAGAAAGAAAGAAACACATCAGAATCTAAACAGCGGAACGAATAAATTATATTAATCAAATAAGATATTACATTGTATCATATACATCAGAGATACACAGCTTATACAACACATACTAGACAGTTATAAACATCTGTCTAGTCATTACAACTCAAATACACTCAACAAATGACTCATACAGACTAACACAGCGGAACACTATATCTACGAACGCTGAAGCCTCCTGCTCCATTGCTCCTCCAAAGATTCGTCAAAGCTAACCTGAATCCCTTGGCTACTCGTAAAAATTTGAGTACCCAAGAGTTTAATAAAACAGAAAATAAACACTTGGGTCAGACATGGGTCTGGTGTGAGTAAACGGTTTAAATTGCTTAACTTCAAAACCTTTTGAAAACAAAGGTATCACGTAAGACTCCCCACAAATAAACATGGGTAAGTTTTTACCTTACGCTAACCAAAACATTTGATAGGAAATCCAGTTATATTATAATAGGGTCTAGGGTTTTCAAGTAAAATACAGAAATAGCTGGAATGCTTACATCTCACGTTCCAACATAGTTGGGCACAACTAATACGTACAGCACTTATTGGATTGTGGATTCCATACAATGGCAGAGCTACCGGGGTACCGCTCGTCACAGTACGTGGCCTAGATCAACGTACCGAGGATCACGCCCAATCCCCTGCAACACAAGGCCGGAACATCCCTTACTGGATAATTCCCGCATAAGAAACCCCGTGGTTGCGGCCAAACAACCACCCACACAGCCGAAATAAAAAGGGACTCTAGACAGAGGAATCTTATACTACTTGGGTGCTACCCACTAACCTTGCTGCACCTCCCCTGTTTTAGCCATTCCCGGTTGATGAGGCTTGAGGTCACGATTACCTTTAATCAGAACACATCACTTAGAATGCTCATCGTCCACCTGACGATGTGCTGAAAGCATTCAATCCATACAAGTTCGTTCCGGGTTCGAACGAAACCGAAGGCATTATCTCGTTACACTCGTTTTGGAATCACCCTCAGAGTTAACGACAATAACCCTTGCACTCTGAATCTTCATCTTCACTTGAGATTCACGACCTATCGTTAATTTGGATCGATGTGGTATTCGGGTCTCCAGACCTGGAATACCGGTATACGGAAACCCGATCCCGGTCTCATCGAAATCCAAAACGTATCTTTTAAGTCCAAGTTGTTTAAAGGTTTAAACAATTTGATTCAATTCAATACTTTGAATTCATACAGCATTTAACAGATAAATATCACACATTTATCACAGATATATCCAATATCATATCGCAGAACATCACAGCATATCATCCAATAGATATCATCCAATTTAGATATTCTATATTAACAATCAGCTATAAGCAACAATTATTAACCCTATATTATAATTAATTTAATTATCTTAAATTAAATTAATTACTTAAGAATTAATTATCAAATCTTGCTTAATCCATCATTAATTAATTAAAACCTTTAATTAATTAATTACTCATTAAATATTAATCATCCTTGATTAATTATTCATTAATTACATAAAGTAATTATCCTTTAATTAATTTCGCAAATTAATTATTCTTATTCATTAACAGTAACTAATATTTAATTACTTTCATTAATTACATTTAATTAATGATCCTTAATTAATTACTTCCATTAATTGATTAATTATAATTAATTACATTGACCCTTAATTAATTACATTAATTAATTAAACTTTAATTAATCACTCCCATTAATCCACCTTAATTAATCATAACCAGTAATTATCATCCTATAATTACTTACCCTAATTTATTAACTCCTTAATTAATTACATTAATCCTCTAATTAATTATACCAAATAATTAATCCTTAATTACTTTTATAAAGTAATTATACTTTAATTCCTTTCCATTAAGTAATTCTCTTTAATTAATTACATCCTGTGATTATACATTAATTACTTTTCCAAGTAATTATACTTATCAATCTTATTAAGTATTCATACTTAATCCTTTATCAAGTGATTATCTTTAATTAATTTACAAATTAATTAACTTAAATTAATCACATTTATTTATTAATTACAATTGAGTAACCCATCCCTTAATTACCTTTAAATAAATTAATTAACCTTAATTACAGATTAATTATTCTTTTAATTATTAATTAATAAACCTTAATTATCAATTAATAAAACTTAATAACAAATTAATTAATCCTTAACTAATCTTTATAGATTAATAATTTCTTATTTATTAATTAATAAAACCTAATTATTAACTAATAAACTTAATTAAGTACTTCTTAATTACCAATGAATCAATCTCTAATTACTTAATTACAAATTAATTTATTCTTTAGTTATTAATTAAATCAATCATTATATTAATTAATTTCTTAACTAATCCTTAATCATTATTAATTAAATTAATTGATTAACTTGATTTACTTTATTAACTTTATTAATCTCAAATTATTAAAACCTTAATTATCCTTTTTAAGGTAAACCATTATCATAATCAATGACTTAATTATCATTAAAAACATTTTTATCTTTTACAATTAACTTCCTTAATTAAATCATTTAATTAAGTTTTTATATAAAATAAACATTTAAATTAAAATTAACAAATTATATAACTTCCTTAAATCAATTACTTAAAACATTTGTTAAAGAATTAGATTTAAGAAATAGATTTAAACTAGGTTTATTTAAATTTAAAAAAACTTGCTTATTTTAAATTTTTTTAAACCGCTCAGTTTACTTCGGGTCGACCAGACTCCTACCCGAGTTCTTTCCCGAGATTTCTTCTTCCTCCTGGCTTTTATATTTTAAAAACTTAGATTTGTTAAGGTATAAAAACTCAGCCATACCCACTAATCTACTCGAGTATAAACTCGAGTTACAAACCCGAAAACTCGATGCTCCCTTCGAGTTACCCCACCACCTTACCTTCCAGTCACCAAAACATCGCCCATCACCAAAACGTACACGTGCACGTGCACGTCGAACTGGCATCAACCACGACCATCCTCAGACCTGCGACCAACTACTTCCGACCTCGACTACCCATACAATCACCCAGCAACCCAATTCCAGCAGCAAAACAAAATTCGACTCTCGATCGAAATCTGGAGTAAAGCTAAATCCACACAACCTCCTGCCACCGTCGATCACATTGACTGGGACCTCCAGTTCTTCTTCCTGAGCACCTCCATATCACCACGCCACCCTTCCTCAACTCGCGATCACTTCCGAAGCTTTGACGACGACGCTTTGGCCAAATTTCCGACTTCGACTTCGAAACCCCCTTAAACCCTACAATCATTCCTCTTGATGATCATGATCGATGAAAACTTATGTGAGTATTTTTCTTGGAATCGCCAATATCCAAACTAACTTCTCTCACGATTTCAAGGCCCAATCATTCCCCGATTACCAGAATTCGACAGAAAACCCATCACAGTTCAACTCACGATATCTCGACAACCATGAACTTAAAAATCTTGTTTTGATTATTAAAATCCAACATTTTGCAATTCAAAACAATTTATATAATTAAAACTCGAAATTACATCATTCGATTTTCTGCCTTATATTGATTATTACTGACATTCCTAGATTCCAGAAATTCTACTAGTTATCTTTAATTAAAATTATTTTTAAGACTTGAATCTGACTATTTTTAACAATTTTCCTTTAAAGATTTTAACTCAAAATTGCTTGTATATTGAGATATGAATTTTTGAAAGTAAGTCTTGAGCCTGGGAAATAACAGAGACCAGTTTATAAATGTAAAATCAGACATGCACACATGTAACAGAGCAATTCAAAATATATTCCAGATATAAACAATCATGCAAACCATAATACAACAATTATATACGAATTTATCACATGCATCCATACAATCATAGATTAAAACTGTTTTAAATTGAAAGTTTACTCACCTTTTAAAGAAATGCAGAGAGGTTTGATATTGCACTGGAAATTTGCAAAATGCATTGAACTTGAATCTTTAAAAACTGGAGTACTTGAAAAAATGCTTTGAATTTGAAGATAGACCCCTTTTGAAACAGAAAAGCTTCAGGTTTGCTTCAACAAATTTGCTTCAGGTTTGCATGCATAAGAAATTTTGCAGATATTTGAAATTTTTTTCTTTCTTTTGAAAACAACTGCATTGCTTTGTTGTTTTGATTCCAGAAACTGAATTGCTTGAATCTTTGAAATGGCTTTGATTTTTAAAACTGGAGTGCTTGATAAACTGGAACATGTTGATGATGGTTCCAGACTAGATTCCAGTTTGAAAACATTACAGGCTTAAAATTTATTTATTTCAATTTTTGAAAACAAGATGTTGCAGGCTTTTTGAAAACTGCTTTGAGATATAAATGGTTACAGGTTTTACGATCTTTTGTTTTGCATTGGTTTTAGAGGAGATGATTACAGGCTTTTGGCTTGAAATGGTTGCAGATTTGAAAATGGATTTACAGGTTTGTATTTTGGTTTGAAATTGTGTGACAGGGTTTTTGATCTTAGATTTGAAGATGTTTGCAGTTTGTTTTAGAGGAAATGACTTACAGATCTGGCCATAGTTTCTTGTTTTGAAAATGAAAGCATAAGAAAAGGAATGAAGGAAGAAAGTGAAAGTGTTCTATATAGATTAAATTTTGGTTAAATTAAAATTTGAAGAAAATAAAAACAAGTAATGACACTTGTCTCTTGCCTTAATTAATTGCTTAACACATGTTATCAAGTGAGTTTATATGCTAACACTTGTAATACTACATGCATAAATATATTTATATTATTTTAAATGGATTTAAAAGCTTTTATTATTAAATTTCCTACTTAATAAATACATATCCTAACTTATAAATGCTTTTCTTAATTTATAAAAATAAAACTTTTAAAAGAAAATAAAATAAAAACCAATTAGATTTTAACTAAATCATATATAGTATATTTAATCCATTTTAAACAATTACATTATTAATTGTCAAAAATTATCCTATTTAAAATCAATTTAAATACATATATATACATTTAAACACTTATTAAATTTGAAATAATAGGTCTATTTAAAATCTATTTGTAACTATATTTAAAAGCAACTCATTATTAAATTGTTTGAAAACAACAACCTTTACCAATATTTAATAATTAATTTAAAAGATTATCTCATTTTAAATTCCCCGAAATCCCGGGATATCACAGCAATTATCACTCGAGTCAAGGGCGATGTTTTCCAAGTACAAACCCCCAAGGCCTAAACCAAGATCAGATAAGCACCCAGAAAATACCGCTCTTGAGACCGAATGATGATACAACCAAACATCCATGACTCTGGCTATCACTGTTATCATTGCTTCGATACCATCGTTAATTGAATGACCGACACATTCTTTCAGCAGTCCGTTAAGGGCTAATGGTAACCCCGGTTCTAGACAGAACTCCGCACGTCGTTGTAGCCCGTGCCTAGGACTATCGAATCTGCTCAGAGTACTCGACCACCAACTGTAGTCTTTTGGGACTATCGAATCTACCCAGCGTACTCTTGCTTTGAGCCTGCTAGAACCTTCAACAACGATGAAATCTCAGCCTTCTAGTCATCCTCCTCGACGACTATTCTCATACTAGCTCAAGCTCCTCTCAAGCCAACCATTATCCTCACACTCGAACCATTTCATCGAGTTACCAACATGCTTGGAATGATCCCGTCTGGATTAAACCAAGGCTATCTCACATCATGCCTCGCTTCATCTCATCATAGCAAAGCCTCATCTCAACATCATCATCAAATCTATCCATATGAGCTTCATCAACCGCCACATATGCCATGAGCAGCTTTTCCCAATTCAAGAGCCTTTCCCTTAGCTTTTGAATCATCTTTGACCATCTTGTCTAAATCAAATCATCAATCAACTAATTTATAACAATCAATCAAGTCAATCATTAATCTAAGTAATCAAGCATTCAAACATGATCAAATAAACAATTATAAAAATAATGGCAATATTGTAAATAAAGAGTCCAAATCTAACAAGCATGAATCATGAGCAATATCTCTACAACTTGATGAATGAACTTGCATAGGTTAACATGTAGTAAAATGGATGTCAAATCATCATGAACAATGGATCCATACTTAAGTTTAAGAAAAATGCATGGAAATCACTATTCAACACAAAATCAAGCCACCAATCCGATATACTCCTTTGGATCCGTGTGAGAGATAACCACCACTCACCAAATCACCTAAACACCTTAAAAGCAACACACTTCAGATCTGGACAGCGAAGGATCTAGCTTGATCCGCCAAAATTCCGCTTCAACCGATGAAATCTCTCTTCGATAGTTGAAGATCTTCAATCTAAGCTCTTGGATCTTCGATTTGATCTTCGATTTGGATGGAAGGAATCACAAGATTAGAGTGGAGAAAAGAAGTGAAGAAGTGCAACACTCGAGCTCTCAAAATGGCAGGACTTCGTCGCTTCAAAATCCGGATCCCAAAAAGTGAAGTAGAATCGTGTATTTATAGGCTGGAAATTCCTTAAGTCGTCTGCCCCCTTAAGTCGTCCACGACTTATCTCTTCCGACCTACGACCTAACAAATCCTACGACTTAACCATCCCCTTCGACCTACGACTTAGCAGATCCTACGACTTAACACTTGCACGACTTAACATATACGCACGAGCTAACAAAGATGCGGCTTAACAGAAGTCACGACCTAACACACACGATCCAACGACTTAACGTATGCGCGACTTAGCGACAATCGCAAGTGTGCGACCTAACGACTTATCATAAGTCGCGACCTAATCTGAACACGGCCTAACGACCTAACACTAAGCCAAGTCCCAACGACTTACGACCTAACTCCAACACAGGGTCTTCAACTACTTACGACCTATAATCCTTAAGTCGCTCGAATGACCTAACTTCCTTAAGTCGTTAACCCGCTTAACCCCCTAGGTCGTTAACTCCCCTAAGCTGCTATCTTCCATAGGTCGCTCACTAACTTAAGTCAGCCTTCCCTTAGGTCGCTCCAATCCTTAAGTCGTCTACTCCTTAAGTCGTCTACTCCTTAAGTCGGTCAAATCCTGAAGGTTGCTCTAATCTCTTAAGTCGTTCACCCGACCTAACCTACCACACGACCTAAGCTACCACACGACCCAACTCCCAGACGACCTAAGCTACAACATGGCTTAACTTCTAGACAACCTAACTTCTACACGACTTAAGCTCTAGTCGTCTCAAACTCTGAACGGATCAACAACACTAACGACCTAATAACACCGGTTACAAACATTCGATCCGTAAAAATACGGGTCGTTACATTCTCTCCCCCTTAGGAATTTCGCCCCCGAAATTCCAAACAAACAAGAGCAATCAAAAACTATTCTGCATGCCTACCATCCATAGCAATCAACAAACCATGCGTCCAATTACTAGCCTAGCATGCAGAATTCTAAAACGAGAACAAGTTACAATGTCGTGAGATGTCACGACACCTTATGGCCATACCTTGAAGAGTTCAGGATGAGCTGCCTTCATCCTCTCTTCCACCTCCCATGTACAGTCGTTAACATCATCACTCCATTTTATCTTGAGCAACCTAACTACCTTCCTCCTAAGCTGTTTCGTGTCAGTTTCCACAACACGAAGCGGCTTACGAGGTCTCTTATCGACTGGATCAATCTCAAAATCTTCACAGCTATCTGCAGAAACTACTGTATTCGAGTCGTGCACATACTTCTGTAGATACGATACATGAAAAACATTGTGCACACCCGACATCTTTTCTGGTAACTCCAATTTATAAGCGAGCTTTCCAATTCGCTCGATGATCGAGAATGGTCCAACAAATCTCGGAGTCAATTTTCCTTTCTTCCCGAATCGAATAACATTCTTCAGTGGAGAAATCTTCACAAAAACCATATCACCTACGTCGAATTCCAAATCCTTACGACGCTTATCGGTATAACTTTTATGTCGGTCTTGGGCTGCCTTCATTCGTTGCCGAATGATCTCTATGCAATCTGAAGTCTGTCGAATCATTTCTGGCCCATGTATCAGCTTTTCTCCTGTTTCTAACCAACATGTCGGAGAGTTACACGGTCTTCCATACAATGCCTCATACGGTGCCATACCAATGCTTGACTGGTAACTGTTATTATACGAAAATTCCACCAAATGAAGGAGATCTTCCCATGATCCTCCGAAATCTAAAACACAAGCTCTAAGGAGATCTTCCAAAACCCGATTGACTCTCTCGGTCTGACCATCTATTTGGGGGTGATAAGTTGTACTCAAACACAGTTCAGTTCCCAAAACTTCCTGAAAGCTCTTCCAAAATCCACTAGTGAATAATGGGTCTCGATCACTCACTATACTCTTCGGAATACCATGGAATCGAACTATCCACTTAACATACAGCTCAGCCAACTTTGATGCAGTCCTAGTCGATCGAACAGGAATTCCACGTACAGCTCAGCCAACTTAGATGCAGTCCTAGTCATTTTTAACAAATGATACAAATAGCATGCAAAAAATGATATCATAGTTGTTTATACTTGAAACAAATTAAAAACACACAAAACCATTATTGTAATTTGTAATACCTGAAACTTATACTAATAACACACAAAAACTGATTCCATGTTTTTTACACACGTAAAACTGACACTAATAGAACCAAAAACTGATTCCAACCAACCAATAAAAATAAATAAACTTACAACATATAAACATTATAACACATCACTTCCCATGCAACATATATGTTCCAAAACACACAACAATCAATTAAAAATGATGCCATATAACAAAGTTCAAATACAAAGATCAAATCAATGTCAAATTTAGTCTATGATAAACCAATACGGTTATATAACAATGTTCAATTAAATAAAATTTCCAAAAAAGATATAAAACCAAGTATATCTTCTTAGAAGCTTGACAATCAAAATGATATTTTCTTAGAAGCTTGACAATTACGCTTGTTGTGACAATATTACTTGCATACACCACATCTATTTTTCTTATTTCGAAAATATGTAAATCCTCCTTTCTGTTTTATAGAAGGTCTACCAACATCTCGTTTCTCCTTTGGTGGCTTAATAACATCTTCAACGCTTGCATCAACAATTGGCTTACCAAAATTAGGAATAGGATTAATAAAATTAGCATAAGAAGAACTATAAGCATTAATGGGGAAATAGTACTCAATTAATTCATAAACAGACAACTTTAACTTGTTCACACACTTAATAGCGTGAGCACAAGAAAAACCTGTAACTTTCCATTGATTGCAACTACAGCTTCACTCTTTAAGATCAACACGATGAGAGATTGGCGATTTCAATTCAAAAACAAAATCTTAAGACTTGTATACATCCCATCCGAATCCTTCTTCAATCAATTCAATTAAACGAGACTCGATAGAAGGACAAAGAATAGTATTCCACAATCGACACTCCTCTCTCCTTTTGGACATTTGTTCCTTAACTTTAATTCGAATTTCATCTAAGCATACCGTAATAGGCAAGGCTCGTTCATCCAAAATCCAACTATTAAGACTTTCGGTGACATTTGAACTATATTCACCATATCGTTTACCTGAAAAAACAAATCATCCCACTTATCAAAATGCTTATCCTTTAAGAAATTCACAGCAGCAGCAACACCTATTTCACAAAATTTAGAATGTGCTTCTTCAAGTTCATACAAATTGGAAGCTCTAGAACACATCTTGAACAAATCAATGATAGACACATACGAATTTGTTGTCTTAACTACTGAAAGTAGATTCTATTTCATATATAGATAGCAGTAACTATGAAGGCTAAAGGAAATACTTCATGAACGCAACAAATTAAATCTTGAGGGCGATCCGACATAAAAACCAAATCACGATCTTCTTGAAGCATTTGTTTTAAATAACTCAAAAACCATTTCCAATTGTCCACATTTTCTAGAGAAACTATACGCATAGCTAAAGGGAAAAAAGATGCACATAACAGTTTTAAAAAAAATATTAAAACAAAATTCAATCAATTGTTAACTTAAAAACTGCTATCGAGAACTAAAAACTGATACCTGAAAACTACTACCGATAACTAAAAACTGATTCTTAAGAAATATATAACTAAATTCTGATACTGTACATTAAAACATTTTAAAATAAAAACATAGCCCGATTACCATTTTTATAGTAGCACCTATCAACATGAATCCAACATATACACTAGTGAATAAAAAGCAAATAGCATTCAATTAAAGCAAATAAAAAAACATTGTTGCATGTAAAAGAAAAGAAAAGAGAATGAACCTGCTACTATTGCCTAAATTTGCCATAGAATATGAAAGAAGAAAACACAACAACAAAACTGGATTCAATTAATAAAAAGAAAAACAAATCAATGTTAGAAACGACCAAATTAAAGCTCTGATAGAAGAAAAATAGAATTATACCTAAATATGAGAATTTCCAGTATCGAATTGAAAGAAATGAGAATCAAAATCACAATAATATGAATGGATCGCGCACCACAATAAAGAAGAACGAAGAAGAAAATTCAAATTTGAACCCGAAAAAGAAAACGTGAAGAAGAATTAAAGAGGAAGAAAAAGAAGAGAAAGCGCGCGCGACAGTTAGGCTTGTTTAAAATAACACTTTTGTCATTGGGAATAAAATATTAGTGGGTTATCCTAGCTAGCAAAAAAGCCTTTAAATTTGTCTTTGACAATATTTTCCCGTTATATTTTCTCAATTTTTATGTCATGCTTTTCACCACCAATATTCAAACAAAATATGCACCCTAGAATTTTTCCATAACATCTTTGTAATTAACCAGGTTATATACCAATAATTTCATACAATTTAATATAGAAGTAAAAGTACACTTTGTGTGATGTGGCAAACAAACAACACAAAATACGCATATTGTGACCTTTCTCGTTATTTAGAAGCCATTAACCTAAAATCATCAAAATCATATCTTACAGGCTCAGAGTCACAACTTAATGTGTCCAATTAGATGTTACCATTCCACATTTAATTTACTTCTTCAACCTTAGTGTTATTATGATCGTTTAATTTTTTTTAAATATTTTTTTGATTTTTTATGTAATAAATTCTGACATTTTGCCCAATAAAAAGAATGAATTAAAGAAATTCAATGGTCAAGAACATATATTAGTGTATGCAAACAAGTTTAACAACACACATAACATTTGACATCCATCAAAAGCTTGGACAAGTGAAGCTCTATATTGATGTTCTCTTCACACTCAACTTAGCACTTGTAAATTACTAACTGCAAATAAGATAAGTAACCAAAATATTTATGCACGATCCAGATTAACTGTTGAGAGACACACCTTATAAAATGAAGTAAAAAAGATTGCAAGATTTTGGATGGTCAAGATATTACTGATATGGTACACCTCTAAAGTGGCATGTGGTAGGACCTACTTTTACTTTTCTCAAGCTTATCTAGCATGGCTGGCCAATTAGATTGGAATTGGGGGCTGCCATGCAGTTAGCATGTTAGGAGAAGCTTTTAGATATTCGATAGCATCATTTTTGCCCCTTGATAGCTTATTTCGTGGATCACGTTAACTCTATATTTTTTTTCTTTCAATAGCTTTATACTTAATTTATGAAAGCTCCTTAGATTTTCGATAGCTTTACTATTGTCCTTCGGTAGACTCACGATTGCTTCTTTATCTTGACCTTCAATAGTTGCATGCTTGATCTACGGTAGCTTCCTTATCTTGTCCTTTAATAGTTGCATGCTTGATCTACGGTAACTTTCTTATCTTTACCTTTAATAGTTGTACGTTTGACTTACGATAGCTTCCCTATCTCGAGCTTCGATAGCCTTATGTTTGACTTACAATAGCATCTTTATTCTCGTCTTACGCACTACACCATATTGTCCATTTTGCCTAGCTAATGCGGAAAATTTGTCACGGTCTTGAGCCGTGGTAAATTAATTACCATGGTTACAGACCATGGCAATTTTGCAATGGATTCGGACAGCTGCAAAGTTGTCATGATTTTTTAACACTCTACAATAGGGTATACACCTCAAATATGCTAAACCCTTTTCAAAAAAGAATGCCCCATTCCAAAATTTGCCCACGCGCCCTAGCTAATTAATTTCCGCATGAAACATGAATCCCGCACCCTAGCTCATCTTTTCCTTCTGAATCCACATCAATTTCGTTTGCTCCTTGAATCACTCCGACCTGAACATGAATCGCTCTCGGTGTTCACACTAAAATTGCGTGAATCGAGGTTCTCACTTAATTCGGTGTTCTCGATTTCGAGGTATTCTACTATAATACAGAAAATATAGTTATGGTTGATTTGTTAGCTTTTTTTGGTTTTTATGTAATTCATAATTGATGTTTAGTGAAATAATAAACTAGTATATTATATTCAAGTTATCACATTCTTTGACCTATGGTTAGTTCCATTTTTTTCTAATATTCAAACATTTCATTTTATGATTTCTGGTTTAATTAATATGTTGAGTAATCCAAAAATAGGGTTCGATGATTTGGAATAGATGTTGTTAATTATTAACTATTATAATTAATATGTAGTTTACTTTCAGTGTATGTTGATAGTTAAGACCATAACCAACAAGCTGTTATGTTCTCTCCACTCTCTCTCATCGGCGGCAACCGAGCGAACGGGCGGCGCAACCAGGAGAGACGAAGAAGCCACGGACTGGTTTGGAAAAGAATTTATAACGGCAAAGAGTTTGCTGTTATAAGTCTATAACGGCAAAGTCTTTGCCGTTATAAACTATAACCCTAGTTTACAGCCGCCGCCTTCATTTTCACTTGCCACACTTCCTCCACCATTTTCACTCAACCGAGAACACGAAAACCACCATTCCCAACCCCATTTTCCACCACCAAAGGCTCAAATTCGTTCATTTTTAGCCAAATTAAAGGCAATTTTTGAGATACACACTCGAAAAGGTGTCCAGATTGCTTAAAAATTTTGCCAAAAATTTCATGCACGGAGAAGGCAGTAGCAGCGGTGCCGGCAACGCAGGTAGAAGCAGCGGGGAGCAGAATGTCATCTTGTACGGACAGGATCAGCCAAGCATAGAAGATTTGCTGTTAGCCGCCGAAAATCTTGAGAATCAGGGCAGAGGCGCAGAGGAAGGCGGTCGCCAAGGTCGCGGCGACCCTAGGGGTGGTCGAGCAGGTAGGACGCGCAGGGTTTTGGGGCAAATTTCCGCTAGACTCGCTGTAACGACCCGACTTTCCAGTCCCGGAAAATCGAACCATTTGTGTTAAAGAAGAAGAGGTAGAAGAAGAAGAAACAGAAAATCAACAACAGAATCTCACATCGCAGCGGAATAAAATATAATATATACAAAACAGATCTTTACTCAAACAGAAAAATATATCTGTTTATACAATATATTTACAGAATACATCATCAGAGTTCATCACATCAATGACATACATCTAAATACACAGCGGAACAATAAACAAATACGGAAGTACGTATCGCCATCCAGCTCGTCTCCTGAGCTCCACAGCTACAATCTGAACCTGTTTATCTCGGTCTGACCCGAGCATCATATAAAACAATACCCGAGTCAGTCTGGAATACCAGCGTGAGAAAATCACACTCAATTGATTATTAAAGTTTCAAAAATCCTTTTGAAAATAAAAGCATCTCGTAAGACCACGCCACAAATAAACATGTCGGGTTTTTACCTTACGATAGCTAAAACACTTTTATAAAAATCCTCTGATATTATAATAGTGTCTATTCACAAATACTTATTAAAATAGCTGAAATTGTTACATGATTAAATTCCAGCATACTAGGTATACAAACAAATACCGTACAAGGCACGTAGGGAGAATGGATTTCCAACGAATGACTAGGCACTGGGGTACCACCTGTCACAGTACGTGGCCTAGATCACAGTACCGAGGAGTACGCCCGCTCCCCTGCAACACAAGGCCGGAATCATCCCTTACTGGATAATTCCAAATAAAATCACCCCACGGTTGGGATCAGCAACCGCACCACTAAGCCGAAATAAAGGGACATCTAGACAGGGATGACATTACTCTCAAGTGGGGGCTACCCACGAAGCCTTGCTGCATAACCCCTGATTTTCAGTCATTCCCGGTTGATGAGGCTCGAGGCTAAACGATACCTTTTCAGAACATATCCCTTAGAATGCCCATCGTCCACCTGACGATGTCACGAAAGCATTCGTCCATACAAGTCCGTCCCGGGTTCGAACGGAACCGAAGGCACTATTCCTACTACATCCATTTTGGAAATATCCTCAGGATTAGTAGCGACTAGCCCTTGCACTTCACTGCTCCATCTTCGACTCCAAACACGTTACACGAAACGTACAAACCGGATCGAAGTGGTATTCGAGTCTCCAGACCTAGAATCCCGGTATACGGAAACTCGATCCCGGTCTCTTCGAAACGATCAGCGCATTTGGCCAATATTGATAGTCGGTTATTTAATTATCAATTAACATCCACAAGCAACCATCACACAATAAATAATTTCCCACATTATTTATTTGCCCAAATATCTTTCCAAGATATATTTCCAAATTTTCCCAGCTCATTTGAAAACAATTTCAAACAGTTTTCCGCTTACGGAATACATTTCCCAAATAATTATTTCCACTGAATCACCAAGTACAAAATACTTTTAATTTTAAAATAATTTAAAAACACTTTATTTTAAATATATTATAACATTGAAATCAAACTACTTTAATACTTTATTAAAAATATATACTTTAAAATAAACCACTTTATAATATAAACTAAATTTCTCCTTTTAAAACATAATAGCAAATCACTTTTATATAATTACTACAATAATAGATTTTTGAAAATACTTACTTTGGAAATTAACCTTTAGAAATAATCAATTCCTAAAACATGCCTTTTTAAACAAATTAGAACTTTTAACTTATATTTAAAATTGCTTTGAAAAACGTACTTGGCTATCCAGAGAAATACACTTCTCTTCACATCATTTTAAAAATAAATCAACACTTATTTTTAAACCAATTCATATTCCTTTTATAAATTCCCACCTTGAATTTATATTCTAAAATATCCCCTGATATTTTATTTTACTTTATAAACCCAGTTTATAAATTCCAAATCTCATTTCTCTTTAAAAATCCCGTTTAACAACTAAATCAATTTCCAATTGATTTTCCAATTTACTTTACTTTACTTTGAAATAAATTCCCTTTGCTACTTCATTTATTTCAAATACATTAACTTTCAATTTTATTTCCTAGTTTTGAGTTAAAATCCTTTTAACTAAATACCCATTCTAGATTTCCAAAAATTCTTATTTATCCTTTAATTAGATTTAATCCTTGAATAAAAAAAATTCTTTATACCTTTAAAACAGTATCACTTTAATTAAAATTTATTACTCCTCTGTAGATTTAAAATTTCCCTTTTTCCATATTTGTTAAAATTCCAATCACTTTATTTTTATTTCAATTTATTATTAATTCTATTCCAATTCACTTGAATTACTTTACTTAATTTTTTTATCCTTTTATTTCTTTCCAAAAATTCAATTCCGTAGAATTTATAACTCATTATACTGGGAATTCAAATCGACCACATTATCCAATATAAAATCATCACAGGATATCAAATATCATAACACAGAATATTTAAACAAATTAAATATTTGAGGAATCCAGTTGGATCCCTCCAACCTGTTTCCCTGCATCCACAGACGTTAGCACAATAGCAATTCCACTTCAAGGTGGAATATCGCGGTATATGGGTTTTATAAAATATCATCCGCTATTATGCGGCGCATAGGGTCTCATCCGCTATATAATGCGGGAATATCAACAACTCAAATATATACATATGCCAATATGTATATATTGCTATATACTACTATATACCATATCACATCAATCAATTCAATTAATTATTTAAATTTAACCTTTTAAATTTAAATTTAACTGAGTGAGATTAACTCACCTTTGCTTTTATTTGCAATCCATTTCCATTTCGGCATTATTTGATTCTTCACGACTTTGGACCTTGTATAACATTATATAATTTATTAATAGTTGAACTAATAAAACAATCAATTTCCTTTAAATAGATTTAGTTTATTAACACTTTTAATTTAAACTGATCTAGTAATCATTTTCCTATTGGATAAATTTAATTAGCCAGATTACCCTATTAACAAATTTTTCTTTGAAACCCTTATACTTGTAAAAATTTATTTATGTGGATTCAAAGCCGAATTTTCAAAGAACTCTTCTACATTCAAAATCCTTTAAATTTTAAAATCCCAATTAATTCAAAATCTTATCTATGAAACCAGAGATATACGCTTATAAACAAAATTTATATTACCCTTCATAAGTTTCCTATTAACAGCGATAATTACTGAAATTATTTTTCTTTCGTTTCCTGACTTCTGATTATTCAAATCTAAACTGAAATGCAAATTGTAAATTAACCAGTAGTAAATTTATACCTCGCTAGAAAAACGGACTCAGTGAATCCACCTCGCTCGAACCGTGAAACCCCGCAGCCTCCAACTCGAACGCTATTCAATCGCGTACGCTTCTCCTCGCAGAAGCTTCCACCTCACCTCATCGAATCGCGAATGCCAACCCATGTCACCGTGTTCGTCCCTCTCCATCGCCGCCATCGCTGAAAGATCTCCATCGTAGCCGCCTCCTCCCTCGAAATCGCAGCTACGCTCGCAAATAGTTCGAGCCGACCACAATCGCACCATCGCAATGCTTTAACAAGCCCTAGACTCGTCTTCCCTTCGAGCCGCCGCTCATCCTGCTGCGCAGACGCGTCTCAATCGCTCGCAGAAAGCCCACTCCCCATCATCGAGTTTGAGCTAGATTCAACCTACGTCGCCACACCCATACGAAGACGCAACCCAAGCCGCCTTCGACGATCGATACTCGCGATCGATTTCGTTCGGCTGGGAATTCGAACGAAAAGGGGAAAACGAAATCACGATTTCGTTCTTTTGAAAGGAGGCCATATTTCTTTGTTTTCGGCTGATGCTTAAACTGGAAAGGTGAAAGGAGATAGGATTTCGATTTGTAGAGAGGATAACGTATTTATTATTATTTTTGGTTGTCTAGCTTTCGCAAGAAGCTTCCTGTTTGACAGGGAGAGATTCGTGCTCAAATAGACAAGATACAGTGACATTCGAAATGAAGGGAAAAGATCTGATGTGAAATTCTTTTTAACTGGTCAATATAACTTATTATTTATATTTGAATTTCAATTTAATTTTCAGCACGTTTATATATCGTACGATCACACGATAGCTCCGAAAGCTACGAAATTTGAAATCCGGTAATAATACAATATTACGGATCCAATGGAACTGGTTTCGTCGAAATCCGAGACTGTGCCTCGGAAGGCTATTTTTAAATATCGATTCAAACGATATAATTTCAAAACTGAATAAAACAGTTTGAAATTACATTCTGAAGCTTCTATTATCTTTAGTATTATCATTACAAATTTTACGAGCTTTCAAAATATTTTTAATTAGCTTAGAATACCAGATTTACTATTTTATCCAACTTCAAATAAATTAAATTTAATAATTTAATCACCAAATAAACAACGATATTTGAAATTCAAGTTGATAATTTATCTCTGAATATTTAAAATTAATTAAATATTCCAATTTCAAATGCTCAAAAATTCCGGGTCGTCACATTCCTCCCCCCTTAAAAGAATTTCGTCCCCGAAATTACTAGTTAGGAAGAATGATTCAATCCCCGTTCACTATTTTCCAAATCAAACAGTTTTAACAACTTTCCAAAGTCTTCTTTTATTAATGATACACTAATCATCTTTTAACTTTCCAACTTATTCATAAGTTCAACCCAAATCACTTACTTATCAATTCAAATCTAAATTTGAATTCAAATTTTGAATTATCAAAATTTTCCAAAATTTTTCCAACTCTCTAAATTCCCGAAAAATTTTGCCAGCGTCTCCTTTGCGCGGCTAGATCGGTACTACTACAAAATGGCTCTACGGCCTCCCAATCTCAAAAAGAAAACAAAAAGCCAAGTGGCTGGATCCAAAAACCCAATCAAATTTCATATAGAAATTCAAATACATACCTTTTGTCGGGCCATTAAATTTTATCCTCTAAAATCAAAAATCCCAATTTATCCATTGCTTTTAGACACCTGTATATCCTACTAAGCAATAACATCCAATTTCAGCTTCAAACCATTTTATACATTCAAAGCCATTTTAGACATTTCTTTACAAATTTCAATATTTGTTTTACTTAAGCCCGTACGATGCACATATATCATCCATACGCAACATCACATTCGATCGCTCTATCGACCACACAATTTCACTTCCGAACTAGTATTGTCCACCCGACTTCCTAGTGCGGACTCAGATTTGGTTTCTTGATCAGAAACCGTCATTCTCCTTGCATAGCCACAAACTATGATAGAGAATATCCAGAATCAATCAACAATCCATATCCAGGTTCGCCGTTGAAAATCGAGTGAAAAATTCCAACTCGGATCGATATATCTATCTCGAAATTCTGTGTTCGACATCTGGACCAAATAGCTATGCGAATAAAATAATATACGTACATCTTACATATAAATTTCAATTGATTATCAATTATATCAATTTCCTTTTTATTCACATTCATTTGATTGTTATTCACTTATCACACTTATCCCATTCACATCTTCATATTTTAATCGTCATTCAATTATTCACCTAGAATAATTTTCCTCCATACCAAATTTACTTAAGAATTTACCATTCATTTCTTAAGTCCAATATAAACATTTTATATACTTCTTGGATTTGTTTTACTTCATTTTTGAAGTTTATATTTATTTTCACTTCCCCATTGAAGTTTATTTTCATTACTATTTACTTAGCCCTTACAATTTCATTTAAACTCAAATTGGCTTCCATTTTGAATATGGATTAGTTTCACTTACTATTTAATTTAAACCTCAAATAACAGTTTATTTACGAACTTTACTTTCTTTAATTCCTTTGATTTCACTTCACCTTACATTCACATTTGAATTAGATTTCAATATCCAGTTTCAATTTCATTTGCTTACAAATTTTAAATCATTTGTTATTAATGAAAATTTTCAAAAATTTTCTAACTCCCAAAATTTACGGAAAATTTTGACAGAGTCTCCTTTGTACGGAGGGACTACTGCGATATCGCAGGATGCACAAATATATATATACATCGGCCTCAGGCCGGAAATCACAATATATATCAATATATGCAGTTCATATCTCCTATTTTGAATTTTTGCGTAAGCGTACCTTATTTTAGCATTTTTAAAGCAAAGCGGTTATTTATTTTAGCATGTTGTGCCATCAGATTCAGCCAACCGACTTCCCTGAACCTGTACTAACTCAATTACAACATGTAAGTGCCAAATATACAAAGTTTATTTACATTTCACTAAAATTTAAATTGCTAAAACATGGATTCTACAAACAATGCATGTTATATACTTCCATAAGCACATATGAAATGTTTCGACCCTTATTCCCATTTTTTTTTCCAAACAATACTCAACCCAGTCCATTTAATTTATTCACATCCATTTATTTAGCTCGAAAACAATCCATGCTATTTCATTCAATAATTAATTCTCAATTGATTTCAACAACCTCGATTTGAGTACAGTCTTCATCCAACATTTACTTAAGTTAACAACTTAAGTTCATTTTCATTGCAGTTTGCACCAATTCATTCAATTTGTCCCTTTTTAATTCTAAATTCAATATTCCGTTTATTGAATAATATCCAAGGCCATTTTCATTCATACCCACTTGAATTTTCGTTTGCAATACAAGCCATCACTCTTTTAATTCAAATTTTCATTTTTGTTTAACACATTTCCACTTATATTTAATGTGTTGATACTCCAAGTCGAATTTTAATTAATAACTCAAATTCTGATTCTACTATTCATTTTTAATTCACTACCCAATTTTATTAATTCACAATTCAATTTCTATTTAACCAATTTAAATTCCATAACCCAAACTCATTTGGATAATATTTCAAGGTCATATTCCATTTATTTATACTTGAGTTCATTCACACTTAAGTTAATTTTGTTCCAATTTATTTCACTTAACAGCATCCAAAATATATGTGTCGAGCTTTATTTATATCATCCACATTCGATTTGTTAGTATTTTATCTCGGATTGCAATTAATAATTTCTACTTAATCTAAGTTCGTTTCCCATTTCATATCCAAATTACAAAATCAACTTTCTTTCAGCCAATTAAGGTTCTATTTCCATAATCCATTACTCCATTAAGTAATTTATTCCAATTTATACCTAATATTTGGTTTATTTCATCACTTCAATCCATTAAAGCAATCCCATTCACATTTTACTCTTTATTCCGGATTATACATTAAATTTAGCCAAGTATATTTATTTCTTTTTATTTGTTTTTCTATAAACAATTAAAATAAGATTCCAGAGTTTTTAACAATTTCCCAAAATTTCAAAATCACTTTTGAAATCAATCACATCCAAACTCCTTTTGTATATTCAGCTATCTCTTTGAATTTCAAAACCCAATCCAGTTTTGCAAACAATCCCAATTTAACACGGTTTGGTAGCAATTTCTCTTTGGAAACTCGAAAATGAACATCGATGATGCTGCAGTCATCACCGAAATTATTTCCCAGCGACCAGAAGAGAATTAAATGCTTTTATCTCTTTAAACCATTTCAAATATTTTTAAATTTCAAATCCTTCCAGATTCCAAACTCAACTCAAAATATTCCTGAAATAATACCACTTATTATTTCCTCAAACTCTTTGAAAACTATTTCCAAATCTCAAGGAATTTCAAACCTTCCCCAAAATTCCAAACTTAAAATCCATTCCGATTTATTTTCCACATTTCTCTGGAATTCTATTTTAAAGTACAAATCTCATTTGTATATGAAGTTTATTTCAATTTTATAAATTACATTTGTAATCTATATCTCAAATTTTATTTTATTATAAAATTTTATTCTTTGCTTTGGTTATAAATTTCAATTTCTAGTTAAGTTTCCATATATTAATGATAATAATTCCATATTATCACTTCTAACATCCAAACAACCATATATATTAACTAGAATAGTTTACAAAACTTTTCTTTATATACAAAAATAATTTGGGTAAAATTATATCATTTACCCTACTTTAAAACAATACTGTGTCGGTTTATCTTGTTAAGAGTTTAGAAACCCCTATCGATGTTGTGGCGTCCCACACATCGACCAGAATCTATAAACACTCAACCGATAAATCAACACAATATAAAACCATTTTATATTCACTAACAAATACGCGCTCATATCTATTAATACACTCAAAATTTCCCACCAAAGCCAAGGTTGTCGCCAGCCTAAGCTCTGATACCACTGTAACGACCCGACTTTCCAGTCCCGGAAAATCGAACCATTTGTGTTAAAGAAGAAGAGGTAGAAGAAGAAGAAACAGAAAATCAACAACAGAATCTCACATCGCAGCGGAATAAAATATAATATATACAAAACAGATCTTTACTCAAACAGAAAAATATATCTGTTTATACAATATATTTACAGAATACATCATCAGAGTTCATCACATCAATGACATACATCTAAATACACAGCGGAACAATAAACAAATACGGAAGTACGTATCGCCATCCAGCTCGTCTCCTGAGCTCCACAGCTACAATCTGAACCTGTTTATCTCGGTCTGACCCGAGCATCATATAAAACAATACCCGAGTCAGTCTGGAATACCAGCGTGAGAAAATCACACTCAATTGATTATTAAAGTTTCAAAAATCCTTTTGAAAATAAAAGCATCTCGTAAGACCACGCCACAAATAAACATGTCGGGTTTTTACCTTACGATAGCTAAAACACTTTTATAAAAATCCTCTGATATTATAATAGTGTCTATTCACAAATACTTATTAAAATAGCTGAAATTGTTACATGATTAAATTCTAGCATACTAGGTATACAAACAAATACCGTACAAGGCACGTAGGGAGAATGGATTTCCAACGAATGACTAGGCACTGGGGTACCACCTGTCACAGTACGTGGCCTAGATCACAGTACCGAGGAGTACGCCCGCTCCCCTGCAACACAAGGCCGGAATCATCCCTTACTGGATAATTCCAAATAAAATCACCCCACGGTTGGGATCAGCAACCGCACCACTAAGCCGAAATAAAGGGACATATAGACAGGGATGACTTTACTCTCAAGTGGGGGCTACCCACGAAGCCTTGCTGCATAACCCCTGATTTTCAGTCATTTCCGGTTGATGAGGCTCGAGGCTAAACGATACCTTTTCAGAACATATCCCTTAGAATGCCCATCGTCCACCTGACGATGTCACGAAAGCATTCGTCCATACAAGTCCGTCCCGGGTTCGAACGGAACCGAAGGCACTATTCCTACTACATCCATTTTGGAAATATCCTCAGGATTAGTAGCGACTAGCCCTTGCACTTCACTGCTCCATCTTCGACTCCAAACACGTTACACGAAACGTACAAACCGGATCGAAGTGGTATTCGAGTCTCCAGACCTAGAATCCCGGTATACGGAAACTCGATCCCGGTCTCTTCGAAACGATCAGCGCATTTGGCCAATATTGATAGTCGGTTATTTAATTATCAATTAACATCCACAAGCAACCATCACACAATAAATAATTTCCCACATTATTTATTTGCCCAAATATCTTTCCAAGATATATTTCCAAATTTTCCCAGCTCATTTGAAAACAATTTCAAACAGTTTTCCGCTTACGGAATACATTTCCCAAATAATTATTTCCACTGAATCACCAAGTACAAAATACTTTTAATTTTAAAATAATTTAAAAACACTTTATTTTAAATATATTATAACATTGAAATCAAACTACTTTAATACTTTATTAAAAATATATACTTTAAAATAAACCACTTTATAATATAAACTAAATTTCTCCTTTTAAAACATAATAGCAAATCACTTTTATATAATTACTACAATAATAGATTTTTGAAAATACTTACTTTGGAAATTAACCTTTAGAAATAATCAATTCCTAAAACAAGCCTTTTTAAACAAATTAGAACTTTTAACTTATATTTAAAATTGCTTTGAAAAACGTACTTGGCTATCCAGAGAAATACACTTCTCTTCACATCATTTTAAAAATAAATCAACACTTATTTTTAAACCAATTCATATTCCTTTTATAAATTCCCACCTTGAATTTATATTCTCAAATATCCCCTGATATTTTATTTTACTTTATAAACCCAGTTTATAAATTCCAAATCTCATTTCTCTTTAAAAATCCCGTTTAACAACTAAATCAATTTCCAATTGATTTTCCAATTTACTTTACTTTACTTTGAAATAAATTCCCTTTGCTACTTCATTTATTTCAAATACATTAACTTTCAATTTTATTTCCTAGTTTTGAGTTAAAATCCTTTTAACTAAATACCCATTCTAGATTTCCAAAAATTCTTATTTATCCTTTAATTAGATTTAATCCTTGAATAAAAAAAAATTCTTTATACCTTTAAAACAGTATCACTTTAATTAAAATTTATTACTCCTCTGTAGATTTAAAATTTCCCTTTTTCCATATTTGTTAAAATTCCAATCACTTTATTTTTATTTCAATTTATTATTAATTCTATTCCAATTCACTTGAATTACTTTACTTAATTTTTTTATCCTTTTATTTCTTTCCAAAAATTCAATTCCGTAGAATTTATAACTCATTATACTGGGAATTCAAATCGACCACATTATCCAATATAAAATCATCACAGGATATCAAATATCATAACACAGAATATTTAAACAAATTAAATATTTGAGGAATCCAGTTGGATCCCTCCAACCTGTTTCCCTGCATCCACAGACGTTAGCACAATAGCAATTCCACTTCAAGGTGGAATATCGCGGTATATGGGTTTTATAAAATATCATCCGCTATTATGCGGCGCATAGGGTCTCATCCGCTATATAATGCGGGAATATCAACAACTCAAATATATACATATGCCAATATGTATATATTGTTATATACTACTATATACCATATCACATCAATCAATTCAATCAATTATTTAAATTTAACCTTTTAAATTTAAATTTAACTGAGTGAGATTAACTCACCTTTGCTTTTATTTGCAATCCATTTCCATTTCGGCATTATTTGATTCTTCACGACTTTGGACCTTGTATAACATTATATAATTTATTAATAGTTGAACTAATAAAACAATCAATTTCCTTTAAATAGATTTAGTTTATTAACACTTTTAATTTGAACTGATCTAGTAATCATTTTCCTATTGGATAAATTTAATTAGCCAGATTACCCTATTAACAAATTTTTCTTTGAAACCCTTATACTTGTAAAAATTTATTTATGTGGATTCAAAGCCGAATTTTCAAAGAACTCTTCTACATTCAAAATCCTTTAAATTTTAAAATCCCAATTAATTCAAAATCTTATCTATGAAACCAGAGATATACGCTTATAAACAAAATTTATATTACCCTTCATAAGTTTCCTATTAACAGCGATAATTACTGAAATTATTTTTCTTTCGTTTCCTGACTTCTGATTATTCAAATCTAAACTGAAATGCAAATTGTAAATTAACCAGTAGTAAATTTATACCTCGCTAGAAAAACGGACTCAGTGAATCCACCTCGCTCGAACCGTGAAACCCCGCAGCCTCCAACTCGAACGCTATTCAATCGCGTACGCTTCTCCTCGCAGAAGCTTCCACCTCACCTCATCGAATCGCGAATGCCAACCCATGTCACCGTGTTCGTCCCTCTCCATCGCCGCCATCGCTGAAAGATCTCCATCGTAGCCGCCTCCTCCCTCGAAATCGCAGCTACGCTCGCAAATAGTTCGAGCCGACCACAATCGCACCATCGCAATGCTTTAACAAGCCCTAGACTCGTCTTCCCTTCGAGCCGCCGCTCATCCTGCTGCGCAGACGCGTCTCAATCGCTCGCAGAAAGCCCACTCCCCATCATCGAGTTTGAGCTAGATTCAACCTACGTCGCCACACCCATACGAAGACGCAACCCAAGCCGCCTTCGACGATCGATACTCGCGATCGATTTCGTTCGGCTGGGAATTCGAACGAAAAGGGGAAAACGAAATCACGATTTCGTTCTTTTGAAAGGAGGCCATATTTCTTTGTTTTCGGCTGATGCTTAAACTGGAAAGGTGAAAGGAGATAGGATTTCGATTTGTAGAGAGGATAACGTATTTATTATTATTTTTGGTTGTCTAGCTTTCGCAAGAAGCTTCCTGTTTGACAGGGAGAGATTCGTGCTCAAATAGACAAGCTACAGTGACATTCGAAATGAAGGGAAAAGATCTGATGTGAAATTCTTTTTAACTGGTCAATATAACTTATTATTTATATTTGAATTTCAATTTAATTTTCAGCACGTTTATATATCGTACGATCACACGATAGCTCCGAAAGCTACGAAATTTGAAATCCGGTAATAATACAATATTACAGATCCAATGGAACTGGTTTCGTCGAAATCCGAGACTGTGCCTCGGAAGGCTATTTTTAAATATCGATTCAAACGATATAATTTCAAAACTGAATAAAACAGTTTGAAATTACATTCTGAAGCTTCTATTATCTTTAGTATTATCATTACAAATTTTACGAGCTTTCAAAATATTTTTAATTAGCTTAGAATACCAGATTTACTATTTTATCCAACTTCAAATAAATTAAATTTAATAATTTAATCACCAAATAAACAACGATATTTGAAATTCAAGTTGATAATTTATCTCTGAATATTTAAAATTAATTAAATATTCCAATTTCAAATGCTCAAAAATTCCGGGTCGTCACACTCGCAGACCTAGACGGATTTCAGGATCTGAACCTTAGCACGGCGAAATTACCTATGCTTTCCAACTTTCGCGCACTTCCAGATGGCGAAGTACATGTCAACACGCAGACGAATTTGGCTGTAAGTATTCCTTTATATGATTTAAATAACTGCAATACGTTGTTAGTTTAAATATATAGTATGACTTTATTTTAATTTAACCGTCGCGAAATATCCGTTCACGGGATTCGTTAGCGAACACACTTAAATATTTTTATAAACATTTGGCAAATAAAGATAGAGTTGTAGCACTACTACATGGGCTTGGATTCCACCATTTCTTAGGTAATCGAACAAACCATTTGTTTAAAAAAACTAGTTAATTTATCACTCCGTAATTTAACTTGATATATACTCTACAATTCTAGGAATCAATAATGTTATAAAAGATGATATTCAATTGTGCGCGGCTATTGCTTTACGGTGGTATAAAACCACCCATACGTTCCACTTTCCTTGAGGGGAGTTGGGAATTACACCGCTTGATTTCTCCATGCTCATCGGCATTAGCATTGGAGTAGTTGCTTTTCTACCACTTCCTTTCGATGATGCTCGATGGCGTAATCCCGAGCGCGTTCACGATCTTCTACCTCATTTTGATGCCTCCGATGCGTTATATCTGGTACGAGGTGCTATTAGAGTCAGCGCTATTCGTGCTTCCACGGACAACATTCTCGCTCATTACTCACCTGATGATGATCTTGAGCTCTCTCAATTATTCATCCTATACCTCATGGGTAACCTGTTTTTCTACACATCGAGCAGTAGTCTGGCTGTTGGGTTTATTGAGGTCGCATTTAAGTTGGATTACAACGGTGATATTTTATATGATTGGGGTATACCTATTCTCGCGTACCTGTATAGACGCCTCGACATACAGTGCATCATTTCAGACACACAGGTTTCATTATTTGGTTTTTGGGAGTTATTACAGTATTTCTATTTTGAGTACTCCAGGAATTTCCATTTCGTCACTCTTACTTCTGATGCATCTATTTTTTTCCCCGTCTGTCATTTTGGTGCGCGGACAATAGGGGGCCCAGGGATAATGAATCCCGCCATGTGTATTCGGTTGCCCACAACTATATTGATTTGAGGATGAATAGACATCGGATTATATGGCATTCGTTTCATGATAGTGTATCATTTGGCATTGATTTTATAGAGATCGCTAGGATACCATCCAGGAGGAGATTTCCACTCCTATCTTATCCCTCGGCGTTTGGTGCATATTGGTTTCTGGGTGAGAGGTGTTGGAGGCAGTTGTACGACTTTGATGCTATTCTCGATGATCCACGCCCTCATACCTATCGCCGTATGATTTCCCCTTTAGAGTAGCTAAACCTGGCGAGGGCAGGTGGTTGGTGGCCGGCCGAGGGCTTTGTTATTACCGGTCAGTCATACATTGACTTCTGGCACAGATTTTACACTGGTTCCACTGATACCATTACACATGCAGCGGCGATAGATTTGGTTAGTCCGTCCGCTATATGGCACGACATACATACCCCAGTTATCGAGAATCTCACTCAGCCCAGCCAGGGTTACCGTGCACCCGATCACGCGGCGGCTGCTACTCACTTTGGATGGACCATGGTAGTTCCTACCATTGGACCAGACCGCTATGTTGACATATATCATCCTCCAACACACGATCATTACCCCGATCCTAGCCGGATATCCTACCATGATCTGTATGACATGCAAATGGGGATCAGACATACAGGATACGTAGAGCATAGGCGTAGCCTGGACTACTTCGACGGTGAGCTACGTCGGTAGGTAGAGGAAGCAGCACGTCTGCAGGCACAACTGGAGGAAGAGTGCAAGAGATTTGTGGACATGCAGATGTACTATGAGCATTTAGCTGGTTCGAGCGGAGGTGGAGATGATAAGGAGGAGAGGCGCCGACGATGACATAGAGGTCCACGTACAGATGGATGATCTTTTGTACGACATAGATGACATAGACATAGCCGACGTACATAGACATTGACGACATAGACGTCCACGACATAGACGACGACAAAGCCAGCCTAGATATATTCTCTAAAATTTATCTTAAACTTCATGAAAAATACCAATATTTCACTTATAGGCTAAATGGAGCACAAGAACCTGGACATTCTCTCCACATCAAAATCTCGGCTGCTTTAAGTATGTTAAGCTATAGAACCGCTGGTGATCATATGGATGAATATTTCAGAGTCACAGCATCAACTGCAATTGAGTGCACGAAGGAATTTTGTAAATCATTTATTAACCAATTCGGCGAGGAATGCCTACGAATGCCGGACCGAATGATGTAAGCAGGATACTAGCCAGAGGAGAAGCTAGAGGTTTTCCAGGTATGCTTGGAAGTTTGGATTGCATGCATTGGGCGTGGAAAAACTATCCCGTAGGTTGGAAAGGAATGTTCACAGGACACAAAAAGGTGTCGACGATGATCCTTGAAGTGGTTGCCAGCGATGATTTATGGGTTTGGCATGCTTGCTTTGGTGTACCAGGTTTGTTGAACGATATAAATGTTTTGAAACTGTCATACCTATTTTCTGAACTGTTTAACGGAATTTCAACGGATGTTACATATAAAGTTGGTAACGTCGAGCATCATACTGGGTATTACCTGGTAGATGGCATTTACCCAAGGTGGAGAACTTTAATATAAGGCTTTAGAGTACCAACAAATGACAAAGAGAGCTATTTCACTTAAAAAGTGGCAAGCTACAGAAAGGACATCGAACGAACGTTTGGTGTCTTGCAAGAAAGGTTTTAGATATTATGAAATCCTGCGCGATTTCATGACGTAAGAGTTCTATCTGAAATTATGTATGCGTGTATAATAATTCATAATATGATTATAGAGTCCGAAAGTGGTGGGTATAAAAATCAAATGACTAATTACCCTGACTTGTTTAAGGTTTGTAACAAAAAACCCGGTAGAAACATAAACTCGATGGAGGAATATGTTGCCATGGTACAACATATTGAAGACCAACCTGCACACTTCCAATTGCGTGACTAGTTGGTGAGAAGTACTTCAAATGTGAAAAACATTTTCACATTTGAAGTACTTCTCCCATTTGTGGGCACATGGAGGACAGAATAGTAGGAATTCTTAAGCATCGATTGTAGCAGTTTTTTCTGCTCTATTAATGTTTGTTTTTTGTTTGCTGCTTCGTTTACTGTATTGTGTTATTAAGGTTTTATGTTTGCTCTTTTGTTTAATGTATTATGTTTTACAATTTGTATGTTGACTATTATGTAATATTATTATGAAACTTAGTTAATAAAGTGATGTTCGACCTTAATTCAAAATAAATAACGTTGCAATAAAATTATATCAAGTACATAAACTCATAAACAAAAAGATAATTAGACATACTACAGAGATTCAACACAAGTACAAAGCAACCATTAAAATGCAACAAAACATCTAAAACTCATCCCTAAACAAGCCACTACCGCTTATGCTTCCGCTCCCACTGCCTCTGGCTTTCTTATATGTTTCCAACTGCTTAGTTACTAGTTCCTGCTGTAAAGGAGAAAGCTTACTGAAGTCACAAGTCATCAGTTTGATGTAATTCTTCTCTCGCATTAAAGTTTTCTTCTCTTCATGCGCATGTCTCCTGAACTCTCGATCGTCCATGATAGCCTTTTGAAATTCAGCTTCACTGTGGGTTCTTTGAGCTGAAAAGTTGGCTCTGTGCTCTGGTGTTTCTATGGCAGAGGTCTCTAAAGTTCCTACAAATCTAGAGAACTCCGCACTGCACTGCTCCATCTGAATTGACTTGTTTCTACCAAGATGTCGTCCATCACTACTTCCATATAGTGGAGATCTTTCCTACGAACTTGGATCGCTACCCGGACTTGAATCGGAGTAGTTCATTCTTCTGGCTTTGTTTTATTGCTCGAACATGAAGTTGTTCGGATTCTTCCATTTCGGTAAGCTGGATAGAAGATCAAAGCACTCTTGAAATTTGAACGGTTGGTCGTACTGCAGCTGATAGGCCTTACGTGATTCTTCAATCTGTAAGACAAATCTAAAAGTGTATGGATTTAAAAAACTACTCATACACATTACATTATCAAAGAAATTTAAAACAATATTGTACTTACAATGTCGTAGGGAGCGACTCCACTTTGCTGTCTATTCTGCAGTCTGGTGAGTATTGCCAAATAGTTTTGGCATGCCGCATTCATAACCCGATAACCTCCTCTATTCTCTTCTTCGGTTCCAAGGAGTTGTAAAACTCCGCAACTCTTTCCCAAAATTTCTGGCCTTTCATATTATTTCCAGAAATGCTATCTTATGAAATGCGTGTCCATGATTTAGCAAGTGAAACATACTGCTTGGTAGTAAACTTACATTGCTTTTTTCTGCCATCAGATGTCGTTCCTTCCTCTTCGACAGTTTCGTCCTCAATGTCTTCTATGCCATGTTCTATTTCCATTGCAGCTGAATCTCTGCATCGTCTGTCGAAAATGCCACTTAAGGATTTCCACTTCTTCTTCTTCTTGTTATATTCCGGGCCAGGTGGCAAAACAAACCGTGCAGCTATTTCTTCTTGGAATTCTTCCACATTTGCTGCATCATCTTCTTGGTTTTCTTCCTCCTCCTCGTCCTCCTCCTCCGCCTCCGAACTATCAACAGTTTCTTCGTGGGTTGGAGCATTGCATGCATAAGAAAATTGCCTTTGTAGGTTATGCATTGCTTCACGGTCAAGACTATCTGACTATTGCACATAAAGATGTTGAGGTTGCATTTGATCGTTCTGCATCATCAGAGACATGTACGATGAATGATTGTCATATGCGCCATATGGAGGACATTGTTGGTAATATTGTTGCGGAGCAGTAGAATGCATGGGAGGAAATTTAGGAGGAGCGAGTGGTTGGTAAGGTTGGCTGTAGGAAAAGCTTGAATACGGCGAATATCCATACTCATGTGAGGGACGAAGCATTTGCTGCTGGTATGCTGGACGTTGGTTGGAAAATCTGGAGGAATGCAGATTGGACGTGGGTTTCTTGTCGATAACTTTCTTGCCAGTTCGTTTGGAAGATGAAGACATTTTCAGAAGTAGAGAATGAAGAAGTAGAGAATATGTTTGAGTGTAAGGAGGAGATGGTGGAATGGAGAAAGATATCGGGTGGGTTTTGACCGTTGGAAGGAGTTGTTGCACTAGCCGTTGGGGATAATGGGGTAGGGTTTTGTAACGGCAAAGTCTTTGTCGTTATAAACTTATAACGACAAAGACTTTGCCGTTATAAAACTCAATCTGTTCACTCAACCAGCCACGAACTAGCCACAACGAAACGAACAAGCCACACCTGGTTGCTCCGTGGTTTATTTAGAAACTGAACAAGCCATTGTTGGTTATGCCCTAATACCAAAAAAAGATGTTTAGACAATATATTTGGAACATTGTACTTTGGATATTATTTTGCGGTTTTGGATACGAGTTTGGCCTATATGTTTTTTTGCTGGCTGTTACCATCTATGTATAAGAAAAAATCTCATGTGCATGTTGAAATCCATGTATGATCGGTTTGGTATTTAACATGGTTGAAACCAAACTTTTGTGTTGTCGTGCATTTGGATCCAATGCGTATGAAATCCATCGTGTTTGAGTGTAAAAGTCTGATCATTGTTGAATATAGTTTAGCATGCTTCATATATAATTTACAGCTTCAAAATATTTGTACTTTTTGATTTTCTAATTGCTTTATTTGATGATCTTGGACGGATGGTGTTGTCTTATCCAAATTTTTAGGAAATTAACCTTATTTGTCGCATTTGCAGTAACAATTGACTATTACACTATTTTAGATATAGTAACACCAACTCTGGTTCAAATGTACAATTTGTCAAAACACGGAAACCTTTAAATTCAACCTGAAAATCAAGAGTAGTCTTATATTTTCATAGGTATGTATTATACGTTTGGTTCATACTTTCAAAATATATGAAGATAGGACTCCAACTATACTTATCCTATTATTATTTTTCCACTTAAGGCTACTGAAAACAATCCTTATGTGGCATGTGTATAACACAAATGCATGCATGTGTCAGTATATGTGGATATTAGCTAATTTGACTTTGTTACCTGACTCGTGCTATTAGGTGCAAATGGATATAGAAGGTGAAGGACGATAGGAAGTACAAAGCTAGATTAGTGCTAAGGGGTTTGCAAAAAGGAAGGGAAAGAAGTATGATTAAATATTCACACTGGTAGTGCGCCATACTTCGGTCCGGATATTACTTGCTATAGTTAATATTCACGACTTGGAGTTGGAGCAACTTGATGTGTAAACCGCCTTCTTACTTAGTGACTTGGATGAAGATATCTATATGAAGCAACCAAAGGGTTTTGCTGTAGATGGTAAGTCAAATTTGTTTTGCAAGTTAAAGAAATCACTATATGGTTTGAAGAAATCACCTAGACAATGGTAAAAGAGATTTGATCATTTTCTGCTTAAAAATGGTTTTAATAGAAGCATCAAGGATGCTTGTGTATATTTGAAGAGGTTGGAAAATGATTGTTGGGTGTATTTACTCTTGTATATGGACGACATGCTCATTGCTACAAAAGATAATAAGGAAATCAATAAGTTAAAATTAAGTTTAAAATCAGAATTCGAAATGAAGGTTCTTGAAGAAGCAAAGAGGATATTGGACATGGAAATAGAAAAGGATCGAAAGCGATTTGAGTTAAAATTGACTCAATATGAGTATGTAGAGAAAGTGCTTTGCCAATTTAGCGTGGATAATGCAAAGCATCAAATACACCTTTACCTTTGCATGTGAAGCTTTCGAGTAAGGGATCACCTATCTTGAAGAAAGACAAGGCTTATATGAAAAAGGTGTCATATGCTAGTGCGGTTAGAAGTTTAATGTACGCTATGTTGTGTACAAGGCCCGATATTGCAAATGCCATCGGGATGGTTAGTCGATATATGGCTAATCCGGGAAAATCGCATTAGTAAGCTGTGAAGCTTATATTAAGATACCTTAGTGGTACATCATCTCATGTCGTTGTTTTCGTCGGTAGTGAGAGTATGAATTGCAAGTTGGTTGGTTATTGTGATTCATACTACGTCGGTGTTAAGGGTCGGGGAAAGTCAATTTTCAGATATGTCTTCACACTTGGTGGTACGACAATAAGTTGGAGATCGAGATTACAAACCATAGTTGCTTTATCCACTACGGAGGCAGAGTTGATAGTCGTGGTAGAGGCGACAAAGGAGGCACTTTATTTGAGGCGATTGTTGGGTGACTTGGGATTCGAGCATGAGATTATCGATGTTCGATGCGACAAGAATGTTATTCACCTGGCGGAGAATTTGACATTTCGCTTACGTACCAAGCATATTGAGGTGAGAGAGTCATTAATAGTAGCCATGGATGAAGATAAGAAAGTATATCTTCGGAAAGTGCACACAAAAGATAATACTGTGGATATGTTCACCAAAGCATCGGCGGTTGGGAAGTTTGAGCATCTCTCGAACTTGATTTTCTTGTTGAAGTGCTAGGTGCCACGATGTGGCTTGGTTGAGGGAGGAGCTTGGTTATAGATGAGGAAGAGTATCAATGTGAGATTGTGGTTCTATCTTCTTGGTGAGTACTAGTTTACATTCCTTAGTACTTTTGTCTTTTGGTGAGATGATTTTGGATTTGGGTGCTTTCAACACTTCATTAGTGGGTAGGGGCTTTGCCGAAGCTCATTGAGAAAACATTCAAGCTTATATGGTTGAAGGTAGAAGTGGTGATAGTTTGGTACTATCAGTTCTTAGTGATGGAGATGGATATAGTGTCGAGGTTGAGTGTTGAATTTTGGTGACACTATATGGAGAACTGAAGTGGTCGGAGTAAGCTTGGTGACGAAGAAGACGGTTCATAAATTAGAACTCGGAGGAGGAAGATATGTCAAAGAAGTTGGAGTGCTGCTAGGAGCAGCAGGTGATAGACGTATGTGGGAAAGTTATAGACGTCTAAGCTCAGGATTTGGTAAACCAAGATTTGTGACAGACGTCTATCATCTTGGGACAGACGTCTGAGTGTAGGGAAACTTGTTTCTCAAATCTTCTGACAAATTCTATCATCTTGGGACAATGTGTGATGCGCAATTTGCCTAGGCCGATTGGAATGATTTGTGAAGGCTTCAAGGGGCAATTTAGGAATTTTCCAAGGAAGGATGGTTCCTATATAAGCTATTTTCAGTTTCAAGGAGGAATGATTACTCCAAAGGTTTTGATCAAGGTTTATCCTCCATAAAATAGGGTTTATCAAAACCCAGTTTTCTTCAATTCTCTTCTCCACAAATCTATTCTATTTGAATATTGATCATTGTAATCAATCTCTTATACTCTTCTCATTGGTATTAATAAAGGCTCTCTCTTAAAGTGCATGAACACTAACAAGACGTTAGTGGAACCATTATAAATCGGTGTATGCTTTATTTTATCGCTATTTCTTTGTTTCTCTATTGCTTGTTAGGTGATTGTGATTGGTTTTGGATTGAATTGAGGTTTAGATTGAGATATTGATTGGTTTTTTTTGCACTTATTACCACGATCTCGTCTTCCGCGGTGCTTGGGGTTTTGATTTTAGTGGTCTCGAGTTAGAATTCCCATAACCCATGATTGATAGTAGTAATGTTCATGATGGACTCTGGTTGAAAACTGTGAGTGGATAGATTTTTATTACAGGCTGTCGGAGTACGTTGGAGATTGATGTGTTTGTTTGGATGCTAAGAGATGAAGTTCCTGATTTGCAAATACTTTTCTCATCAAAATGAGATAGTCATTGAGACTTCTGTGCTTTGTCCAAGTTTGGATGTGGATATCGAGTCTCATATGGTTTCGGTCGATGCTTGCTGTTTGAAATGGTGGTTGGTTTTAAATGCTTCTTGAATTTGATGGAGTTTATTATTTCCATCATCTAGATGTGTCAAATGAAGACCAGGCTCAAATTGGTTTTGTGGATTGTACAATGCTTCCTCCCTGCTTGATCGGATGATGTTGGACTATATAATGTTGTTTAATTTTTCCTATAATAGGACTATATAATATCCATAATTTGTCCTTTACTAACCATATTTGGTTAAGTTTGTGCAAACTACATGAGTTCATCTAGACTATATGTGGTTCTTGATGTTTGATACCAAAAACTTTTCCACTCAGTTGTTATATATGTCTATGATGTTTAGTGGTTTAAAAAAACTGTATGGTAATTAAATACATGCACAATTACATATAAATGCCAATAATGTGTTGTATTATTCATGTGTGTGTATCCTTATATATTCACAGTTCTTTACAACACTTATATAGTAAGTTAGGTTTGCACAAAGAGTCATAAAACATCCTTTGTTTAACATACACAAAGACCTTAACTTAAAAATTAAATCATAAAAATTCTAATTGTCGAATTCAATTGCCCATATCGCTTGTGTCAAAATTATATCAAATTAACTTTTTAATATCCATAAGGGAAAAAATTAAAGGACAAATTATCCATCAGTTTGTTTAACTCGTTTACATGGAGCTTGGTGGTATTGAAGAAGTAGAAGTCTTATATGGAGTTGGTTTTATACCTAGATTGGATCTTTTTTTAAAGAAATCTCCACGTTTACTTCAAGATGATATTATTTCAAAATGTTGTGCTTGTAGTTTAGCTGTTAGCCATCAATCATAGCTTAAAGTTATTACATCTTGCGGCATGTGCCTACTAGACTATTTTTTTCTTCTTCTTCGAATACCTTATGCCTTGTATGTACTTCATTTCCAGTAGTAACCAGTTATGATGATCTAATCATAAATTTTGTGCATGATGAACTTGTCTCTGGTGAAAAGCACTTGATTTGCATTCTGATGCCTCAAGAAATTACAAATTGTTATGGCGCAATGCAAATCATTCCACTTGTGCAACATGGTATCTTTTTTTATGTGGGTCATTTCGAAGGCATGTGTGTAGGTATATGCATCATTTGTTAGATATAATGCAAAATTACTCTTTTTATTAGACTAAAAATTTGCATTAGCGGGTAATAATTTACATTAGATAAGTCACCCAAATAAATGCATATGTTGGTTTCTATAATTTTGAAATTATTTATTATTTAATTCCGTTTCACTTATATAAAATTTAGTTATAGTTATGAACTTAACAAATGATAGCTAGTTTTGTGAATAGGATTTAGTTATTTATTATAATGTAAACAGAAGAAACTGAGATCTCTATTGGTAACTATTTGGTGGTACAATCCCTAGGAAAACCAAATTCTCACAATTGGTTAGAATCAAGACAACGTCCTACGGTTTTCTATGGAATCTATGATTCATAGTCAGTATAACCATATATTTCTATTAGAGAAGTTTTTCCGAACACTCCCTTCATTAGTTCTAAAATCTTATGTTCAGAGTTAAATTTCATATTTGAATTATTACTAAAGGTCCCCTCATTAATTATTTTATATGGACTGCCTTTATTGTGATGTAAATTTTGTATTCTTTTTAGTTGCACTTAATATATATTCCAAACTTAGCTTGGCAATGGCCAAGCCCGTTTATTCCTGATTTCTATATCTTGAGCCCATTCTATGGTATACCATAAGTTCTGTATATTTAATAACATATTCAGTGCTTTTTTTACTGTTATATGTTCTGTACATTATGTGAATTATACTATTTAAATTTTGTAGAGCTTGTGGAAATACCTCTCGGAGAAGCTTGATCATACCTTTCCTAAAGAGGTTGACAATTATAGAGAGATAAGAGCTAGTTCTTCTGATGTAAGTTACTTGTGCACATTAGTCTGGAATACATAAGACATTCAATAATTAAGCACACATCATAAAAGGAAATTTCTTCTAACGTTTATAGTATGACCGTAGATGTCAAGCAATTTAGCCATTTGTTCACTAATAGTATTACTGATGAAAATATAGGTATTAGTACTAATGTAGTGCGATAAAAATTATTGGTACGCACAAGTACAAAAATAAGCTAAACAATTTAATATGATTACATGCATAGTCATTGATCCGGTTGTTATCAGTTTTATTGTATAATTTCCTTTTATCATAGATTTCTTTTCAAACTTATAATTTTTTTATCATAGCTATCATTAATAAAGAGCTAGTTGAAAAATAATTGACGACATATCATATATGACATAGCAGGGTAATATATCTTCTAGTTTAGACAAACGGTGGATAAAAAATTCTGATCGAATAACTACACGATATGTGAAGAAGTGTAGAAGTTTATTGAATTTGTTATAGAAAATGGTGGTAATAAGAAAATCTATTCTTGTCCTTGCACATAGTGCAAAAATATGAAAATGAAGATTAAATTAGATGACATTCATTACCATCTTCTAAGATGGAGAATTGTCCAATCATATACCGTTTGGCATTTTCATAGGGATGGGTCGATAGAGAAGCAAAAATAATCTGTTATCAAGTTGAAAAGAAGGTAGCTAATATCCATATGAAAGTTGGTAAAAAAAAGAAGAAATTAGTCAAAAACGAAAAAAGAAAACAGATAAAGAAGACCTTAACAATGTTCCTGCATAGTATAAGAGGTCCATCCTCTTTGATTTGCCATATTAGAAAGGTAATTTGATCCGACATAATGTTGATGTTATGCATACGGAGAAGAATGTCACTCAGCATCTCATCAGCACAATTATAGGTCATAAAGACAAGTCAAAAGATGGCATCAATGCATGCAAGGATTTGAAAACCATGGGTATAAAACAAAAATTATAGGTGAGGGAAGATCGTGAAACAAATAAAATAACTATACTAGAGGCAACTTTCACTTTGGCCAAAGAAGAAAAGATACGGCTTTGCACTGTTTTGAAAAACCTGAAAGTGCCTAGCAAATTCTCTTATAACTTCCACAACAATGTGAGCATTAGTCCTCCTAAACTAACAAATATGAGGTCACATGATTATCATGTCATAATGCAACAATTACTTCTGGTATTGCTTCAACATTCTTATCCACAACATAAGGATCTGCGTAATGTTGTACAATGTCTAAGTCTATTCTTTAACATTTTGTGCTCAAAGGTGATCAACTGGGAATATCTTTTAAAAGTAAAGGGTAGTTTGGTAGAAGCAATGTGCATGTTTGAAAAAAAAATTCACTTGCATTTTTTGATATCAGTATCCACCTTATGGTTCATTAGTCGATGAAGCATTGATTTATGGTCATGTTAGATATAAGTGGATCTATCCTTTTGAATGGTAAATTATTAATTTCAGTTTGTTCATCATCGTTCAATTTAAGTAGCTACTGGTTATTTACGATTGATTACCTACATAGGGTGATGAAAACATATAAAGGATATGTGCGCAACAAATGATATATAGAAGGATGTATTGCAGAAGGATATATTGTAAAATAAGCCAGCCTTTATTTCATGGAGTATATGCCAAAAGGTGGCGATGGCACTTATAAACATACTCGCAAAGCATTTTTAGATGAGGATGACGAGTTTGCTAGTGAGATGTCTTTATATAGTTGTAAAGATATAACCTTAACCCAAGTCCAGTTTGAACAAGTTCATAGATGGGTCCTTAATAAGTACGATGGATTGAATGAATGGGAAAAGTAAGTTCACTAATTTATCCTAAATTCCCATTATTGCAAATTAACTTATATATACATTTTGAAACGTGTTTATCGCAGGAGGTATAATATCTATGTGAAAGGTAATAAATATCAATCTCGAAGTAAGGTTACATCCGTGAAAGCTTGTCAAAGTTTTACTCTATGGTTACGTGATGAGGTATTACATCATCTTACGTATTCATGTGTACTTAAGTGGATCATACACCGTCACGATCACGCTTTTCGCTTATTGTGCTTTTTTAGTTGGTGAATACCAGTGATGTTGATTCAACTCTTTGGCAGTTGATGAATGGGCAGAAGTTCAAGGCACGTAGTTATATGAAGTACCAAGTGAATGGATTTACTACGAATGGTAACACAAGACAATGGTGTTTTATGAGAGCAATTAAGAAATTTTGGGCGAGCGGGAAGGATATAAATTACAAGGAAGTAGAAACAATGTATTATGGAGTTATTCAACCGATTATTGAGTTGTATTACATTGATGTCAAACAAACGTTTTTTATTATGATTGGGTAAAGGTCGAAGATAAGGTCAATTGTTGCAAGATAGATCCTGTTCCAAACTTGATTACAGTTAACTTAGAGAAATTAAAGTCCAAAGATAGAGTGAACAATGAGCATTTATTCTTGCATCAGAAGCGAGTCAAGTGTTCTACTCAAAAGATTTAAAAAATAATGGATGGTGTGTGGTTTTGTAGACACCAAAATGGTTGATTACAAATGTGGATGACACTGAGTTTTCTACTATCCATCAATCAGCTTTTGAAGACAACGAAAAATTAGAAGACCTTAACACATATATTAATAAAAGATGTATTTTTTAATTGAATTGAGTTGAATTTCAAGTGTGACTGAAATTAGAATTCCTTCACCATGGGTATTCAGCACTTGTAATGTTTGTTGAATATGGACCTTATTTTTGCTAATTAATTCTTTTCCTACAAAGTGCACATAATAGAGATACCAAGTGTACAACGACGTAAACTTAAAGCAAAATTTACACTTTGCATATAAGATAACATGAATAAAAAAATGATGCAGTACCCAATATTGTAAGTTGGTGAAATTTTCCATACAAAACCTATTGTATAGAAAATACATATTTGCCGTGAATTATGGTATTTAATTTGCACATCATCTTTAAGAAGTGGCGATATTTTCCAAAGAGAGTATGAATATAGATGAAGCAAGAAACTAGTGTAAAGGTAAATAATTAATCACCATAAGCTTAGTCGTGAACTTCTCAACATTTTTGTCCAAGGTGAATTCTATCTTAAACTGCTTCCTGCATTAAAGGCAACTTTGAATGTTTTAAAGAATGAAACCATTGGCCAACAAACTTATATTTCTTTTCTCTAACCGACATAGTGATGCATAAAAGTTGTGTAGTCGAAAAGCCTTCTTATTTTCAACAATTGTATGCAAGAGAAAGATGGGTCCAAACCAATTGATTTCAGCATGTCATGGAAAATGTGTAAGAATATAAAAAACATATCCAAAAATTTATATGAAAACTATTTGTTTATGTTCATGTCGTTTAAAGTTAAAAAATATTTGTTTATGTGGTATCAGTGCCAGCTTTGAGATTTTTTAGAGTTGTTCATAAGATTTGATGCTGACTTAAATCCATGTTTCATGTGACAAAACCTTTTGTTAATTATAAAAGAGAACTTGAATACTTTTATTACTTGTAATATTTGATACAAGAACTGATACATAAGTGATAATATGTATAAGTATTTAAAGGCTATTCCATCAGCCCACTCCATAGTTCTAAAAATTATAAAATACCCTGTGTTGGACCTATTCATTTATACTTGGTCAAGTTATCCATTGTATTCATTCTTATTTCACTAATACTCCCCCTCAAATCGAGCTAGGGTCTTTGGGCTTCCATCTTCTATCAGCCGCCATCGAAAACTTTAATTTCCCGCTTCAATCTTTTGAAGTTTTTCCTTGATAATGATTAGGGAAGTAGATCAGCTCTCTATTAAGTGGCTGGTAAGTGATTTACGCTCAATTTTCAATTGATGACTCGTTCACGAATGAAGTATAAATCGATTTCCATATGTTTTGTTCGTGAATGTAAGATTAGGTTGGATGATAGTGAAACTGTGCTTAAGTTATCGCACCAGATTATCGGTTTTTGCTTTATTGGAAACCCTAATTCATATAATAGGATTCTACCCAAATGATTTCGGCCGTTGCTGCAGCAACGCTTTTGTATTCTGCCTTCGTACTTGATCGTGATATAGTGGGTTATTTTCTGGAGCACCAAGAAATAGGGTTTTCACCCACGCATATATAGTAACCAGTAGTTGAACGTCGGTCATCTGGGTCACTAGCCTAATCCGCATCTGCAAACCCTTGTATGTTTAAATTACTTCCTGCTTTTAAATATAATCCATGACTTATTGTGCCTTTTAAGTATTTGAATATCCTTTTTACCGATTTCCAATGTTCATTACGAAGTTGTTGCATGAACTGGCAGACTTTATTGACATTATATGTTATTTCAGGTCTTGTGATGGTTATGTATTGAAGTGCTCCAACAATACTTCGATATTGCTTTTCATAACATATGATTTCTCCTTTGTATTTGGATAGATTTTGGTTATTATCATTGGTGTGGGTGGTGGATTAGCCTGGTCCATTTTTCTTTTAATGAGAACTTCTGAAATGTATTTCATTTGATTTAGTATGATTTCTGAATTCAATTTTCTCTCCACCTCTATTGATGCAGGCCAAGTGTTAGGTCGTGACCGACCTAACGAAACCTTAAGTCGTTCGGAAATGATGAGTCGTTTACGACCTAAGAACATGGGAGCTAACAAGGAAGTTCGCGAGGAAGGGATACAAAATGAAGTACTAAGTCGTGTACGACCTAACGAGTTAAGGGATAGGTCGCTGGAATGACCTAGCGAGCTTCATCTGGGAAATAGGTCGCTGGAACGACCTAACAGGTTGCTACGACCTAACGAGTTGAAGAATAAGGTGCTACGACCTAACAAGTTACGATCTATGTTAGGTCGCAGAGAAAAGGAATGACCTAAGTTAGGTCGCGGGGAGATGCGGAGAGATAGGTCGCTCACTATAAGTCGTGAGGCCTTAGGTCGTGAAGACTTAGGTCGCAAAGAAGTGATACGACCTAAGTTAGGTCGCGAGATTGAAGTTCGACCTATGTTAGGTCGCGGAGTTTTGATTCGACCTAAGTTAGATCGCGTAAACGACCTACGACCTAAGTTAGGTCGTGAGGAGAGTTAGGTCGCTGACTTTAAGATGCCGCTTGTTTTTAGGTCGCTCACCGCTGTAAGTCGTAAGTCGTAAGTCGCTCATGGGAAGGCCACCAGAAGCTGTTTCTTAAGTCGCTGCCTTGTTGTAGGTCGATCAAGTGTTAAGTCGTGATGGTTTGTAACATGATGTGTTGTATTTTCTTATGTTGTAATCTTTTAAGTCGTGTTGTTTTAGGTCGACTACTTTAAGTCGTCTATTTTTAGGTCGCACTATTTTTAGGTCGTAGGTCGTTCACGACCTAAGTGTTGTACTGTTTTCAGTGTTGAGTTGTAAAATGCTATAAATAGGCGTGAGTTGTACATTTGAAAGTTTAGTTGATTTGAATAAAAACTTTTGTTTTGTTAGCTTTGTGCTTTCACCAAATTGGTAGTTGAATGTAATCTCCTATCTCCACTTTCGGTTAATCGAGTGCGCTCGATTCAACGATTGCTGAAGCCGATTCGCGGTATCAAGTGCGCTTGATCAACGCTTGAAGAATTGAAGATCTTCCTTCACGGTATAGTGCGCTATCAACGTGACGAAGATAGCTAGAATTCGGTATCTTCGGATCAACAAATTTGGGCCTTTCAGTATTCTTCATTCCATCGATTGCTACTTTCACAAAATCATCATTTTGTAATTCCGCTGCTGCATCATTTGGTATCAGAGCTTGTTTTAGCCAATCATAGCTAAATCGAGTCTTGGAGCCAAGGATTTGAAGTTTGAAGTGTTGATTTGTACGATCTTGAGCTAGGCCGAAAGCAAGTGAAGGCCGTGTTCATCATTTGGTATATTGAAGAGTTTGTGAAGTTTTCAAGTATGCCGCCGAGAAGAGCTAACCGCCATCAAAATGTTAAAGATTTGTATAAGCGAGAGGACGCTGAACAAATGGAACAACACATTAGTAACAAATTCAATGAGAAGTTGGATGAAGGTATTGGGAGGTTAGAGAAGCTTATGATGGATATGAATCAAACCCGAAGAAGAACATCGCCAATTTCAAACCAAGGTGGAAACAGGGTTTCGCCATCGGTTTCGGGAGGAAGGAGAATATCGCCACAATCTCATCAAGGAAGAAGAAGTCATAGAGAATTCGAAGAAGAACCATATCGAGATGATGATAGACAAAGTAGAAGAGATATGCGAGATCGATATCGAAGTACATCTGTTGTTGATGAAGATGGTGATAGAGGAAGTTTTCATTATCGAGATCATGGCCAAGGACGGAATCGAGATCGAGATTCTAACGATGATCGTCGATGGGAGTCGGGGATGAAAACTGAAATGCCAGAATTCAATGGTGGAATGGTGGCTGAAGAATTTTTGGATTGGTTGTCTAATGTAGAGGAAATTTTTTACTTCAAAGAAGTTCCAGAACATCGAAGAGTTAAGTTGGTTGCTACCCGTTTGAAAGGGAGAGCTATGGCATGGTGGCAGCAAACTAAACTAACACGGGAGAGAATGGGGAAGTCAAAGATTGAATCATGGGATAAGATGAAGAAATTGATGAAAGCTACGTTTTTACCTTACAACTATCAATCTCTTATGTATCAACGTTTGCAGAACTTGAGGCAAGGGACGAAGTCAGTGAATGATTATGCAGATGAGTTCTATCAGCTGATTGCACGAAACGATATCATGGAGACGGAGGAGCAGCTGACAGCTAGATTTGTTGGAGGGTTGAGAATGCAGATACAGGATATGGTGAATATGTTTGATCCCAGATCTGTCGCGGAAGCACATCAGAAAGCTCTAGCTTGGGAGAAACAAGGGAGGAGAGGAGGTGGTGTGTTTACAAATTCCAACAATCCAGTGAAAGGGGCTAGTAGCAGTGCAAATGTTTCTAAGGCTGTTGCAAAACCAATCATTGATGAAGTTGCTAAGACCAGAGTCAACAGTGGTATCAAATGTTTCAATTGTCAAGAGTTTGGTCACAAAAGCAATGAATGTCCAAAGCCGAAGAAGCGAACAATGATTGCTGAGGTTGAAGAAGAGGATGTAGAAGCTGAATGTTCCAATTCACCACACGATGAGGAGGAAGAAAATGTGTCGGGAGATGAAGGGTATTCATTGATGATGAAGAGGTCGTGTTTAACACCAAAACAGGAGGAGGAAACTAGCTGGTTGAGGAGTAACATCTTTCAATCAACATGCACTATCTTGGGAAGGGTTTGTAAATTTGTAATTGATGCGGGAAGCTGTGATAATATTATCTCTACAGAAGCTGTGAAGAAGTTATCATTGAAGACAGAGAAGCATCCGAAACCGTACAAGTTAGCTTGGTTGAGGAAAGGTGGGGAGGTGAAAGTTGGACGAAGAGCTTGTGTTAAGTTTTCAATTGGGAAGAAATACAAGGATGAAATTTGGTGTGATGTTCTGGACATGGACGTATGTCATCTGTTGCTGGGGAGGCCGTGGCAGTATGATAGGGCAGTGCAACATGATTGACGTACTAATAGTTATAGTTTTATGTTTGATGGAACTAAAATCACTTTGATTCCTAAGAAGCAACAACAAGAGGAAAGCAAGTTGGAGGAGATTGAAGAACTGAAAACTTTGTTATCTTTGAAGGAGTTTGTTAAGGAGGTAGAAGAGGAGCCTGAAGTATTCTTGTTGATTGGACGTGAGAGTCATGAAGTGGTGGAAATACCAGAAGAAGTAAAACCAGTACTGAAAGAGTTTGACGATGTATTTCCAGAGGAGTTGCCAACGGAGTTACCGCCGTTGAGGGACATTCAACATCAAATTGATCTTGTTCCAGGAGCTGTGTTACCTCACAGACCACACTACAGAATGAGTCCAAAAGAGCATGAGGAGTTGCGAAGGCAAGTGGAAGAATTGCTTGAACAGGGGCGTGTGCAGGAGAGTCTAAGTCCTTGTGCTGTACCAGCTTTATTGGTACCCAAAAAGGATGGAACGTGGAGGATGTGCACAGATAGTAGAGCATTGAATAAGATCACAGTCAGATACAGATTTCCGATGCCGAGGCTTGATGATTTGTTGGATCAGTTGAGCGGGGCTACTATCTTTTCGAAGATTGATTTGAAGAGTGGTTATCATCAGATTCGAATCAGACAAGGGGATGAGTGGAAGACAACATTCAAGACAAGAGAAGGATTATATGAATGGCTGGTCATGCCGTTTGGTCTTTCGAATGCACCTAGTACATTCATGCGGGTGATGAACCAAATCTTTAGACCTTTTATTGGAAAGTTCGTGGTGGTGTATTTTGATGATATACTGATATATAGTAGAAGCTCAGAGGAACATTTGCAACATCTGAGAGAAGTGTTGATGGTACTGCGACAGGAACAATTTTATGCTGCGACGAAGAAATGCGTGTTCATGATGCATAGTGTTTTATTTTTGGGATATGTTATATCAGGGGGAGGTATACAGGTGGATCAGAATAAAGTTGGCGCAATCAGAAATTGGCCACAACCCAAGACGATAACTGAAGTTAGACGCTTTCATGGTTTAGCATCATTCTACCGAAGATTCATTCCACACTTCAGTAGCGTGATGGCACCAGTTACTGATTGTATGAAAGGGAAGCAATTTTTATGGTCGGAGGAAGTAGGATTTGCTTTTGAGAAGATCAAGGAGCTTTTGACGACAGCACCCATTCTAGTGTTGCCGGATTTTCAGTTATTATTTGAATTACATACTGATGCATCAAAAGTTGGAATTGGAGGGGTGTTAAGTCAGAAGGGACGTCCTATTGCATATTTCAGTGAGAAGCTATCGGGAGCAAAGATGAGATATAGTACATATGATATGGAATTTTATGCTATCGTGCAAGCTATCAAACATTGGAGACATTATTTGTTTCATAAAGAATTTGTTTTATATACTGATCATGAGGCCTTGAAGCATATGCAGGGACAGGACAAGATTGCGGCTAGGCATGCTTCGTGGATTGCATACTTACAACAATTTACATTTGTGGTGAAGCATAAATCTGGAGTTACAAACCGTGTGGCAGATGCATTGAGCCGAAGGAATCATTTGTTGACTACAATGAAAGTTGAGGTGACAGGGTTTGATGTGTTGCCAAAATTATTTTTCGATGATCCTTACTTTGCTAAGTTTGTTGATAAAGTCAAGGAGGGAAAGACGGATGAGTTTGTAATGGTGGATGGTTTTCTTTTTAAGGGAAATCGATTATGTATACCGGAGTGCAGCTTACGTATGAAGCTTGTAAAAGAGTTGCATGAGGAAGGACATGTGGGCAGGGATCGAACTTTACAATTGATTTCTCAATCTTATTATTGGCCTTCGTTGAAGCGGGAAGTTGGGAAGTTTGTGGAAAGATGTTATATTTGTCAAGTTTCGAAAGGGACAGCTACAAATGCAGGATTATATATGCCTTTACCTGTTCCGACAAAACCTTGGGTTGATATCAGTATGGATTTTGTGTTGGGTTTGCCTAGAACTCAAAGGGGAAATGATTCTATATTTTTTGTAGTTGACCGGTTTTCGAAAAAGGCACATTTCATAGCATGTAAAAAGACAGCGGATGTCGTCCGTGTTGCTGAGTTATTCTTTAAAAAAGTGTATCGTTTACATGGTTTGCCAGAATCCATTGTTTCTGATCGGGATACTAGATTTCTAAGTCATTTTTGGCTAAGTTTGTGGAAGATGGTGGGAACGAAGTTGAACTTTAGCAGCGCTTATCATCCGCAGACGGATGGACAGACCGAGGTCGTGAACAGATCATTGGGGAATTTGTTGAGATGTCTTATGAAAGATAATCTGAAGAGTTGGGATATGAAATTATGTCAAGCGGAGTTTGCTCATAACCATGCTATAAACCGCAGTACAGGGTTCAGTCCATTTCAGATAGTTTATTCAAGTTTACCAAAGGGACCGTTGGATTTGACGATAGTACCACAATCTAAGGGAACCGTTAAACGGGCTGTTGATTTTGTTGATGGATTGGCAAAATGTCATCAAATCGTTCAGGAACGATTGGAGAAAGCGAATGAGAAGTACAAACGATCTGCAAATCTGAAGCGAAGGAGTATTGAATTTAATGAAGGTGATTTGGTTTATGCAGTGTTAACAAAGGATCGTTTTCCGGTGGGAACGTACAATAAATTGAAAGCGCGGAAGATTGGTCCAGTAAAAATTTTGAAGAAAATCAATGAGAATGCGTATCAATTGGAATTGCCGGATAATGTTCATACTTCTGATGTGTTTAACGTCAAATACTTAGTTCCGTATCATGGGAATGAGTGTGTTGCGGAGGAGGAAGGTGCAAATTTAAGGATGAATTTCTCTCAACCAGGGGAGGATGATGCAGGCCAAGTGTTAGGTCGTGACTGACCTAACGAAACCTTAAGTCGTTCGGAAATGATGAGTCGTTTACGACCTAAGAACATGGGAGCTAACAAGGAAGTTCGCGAGGAAGGGATACAAAATGAAGTACTAAGTCGTGTACGACCTAACGAGTTAAGGGATAGGTCGCTGGAACGACCTAGCGAGCTTCATCTGGGAAATAGGTCGCTGGAACGACCTAACAGGTTGCTACGACCTAACGAGTTGAAGAATAAGGTGCTACGACCTAACGAGTTGAAGAATAAGGTGCTACGACCTAACGAGTTACGATCTATGTTAGGTCGCAGAGAAAAGGAATGACCTAAGTTAGGTCGCGGGGAGATGCGGAGAGATAGGTCGCTCACTATAAGTCGTGAGGCCTTAGGTCGTGAAGACTTAGGTCGCAAAGAAGTGATACGACCTAAGTTAGGTCGCGAGATTGAAGTTCGTCCTATGTTAGGTCGCGGAGTTTTGATTCGACCTAAGTTAGGTCGCGTAAACGACCTACGACCTAAGTTAGGTCGTGAGGAGAGTTAGGTCGCTGACTTTTAGATGCCGCTTGTTTTTAGGTCGCTCACCGCTGTAAGTCGTAAGTCGCTCATGGGAAGGCCACCAGAAGCTGTTTCTTAAGTCGCTGCCTTGTTGTAGGTCGATCAAGTGTTAAGTCGTGATGGTTTGTAACATGATGTGTTGTATTTTCTTATGTTGTAATCTTTTAAGTCGTGTTGTTTTAGGTCGACTACTTTAAGTCGTCTATTTTTAGGTCGCATTATTTTTAGGTCGTAGGTCGTTCACGACCTAAGTGTTGTACTGTTTTCAGTGTTGAGTTGTAAAATGCTATAAATAGGCGTGAGTTGTACATTTGAAAGTTTAGTTGATTTGAATAAAAACTTTTGTTTTGTTAGCTTTGTGCTTTCACCAAATTGGTAGTTGAGTGTAATCTCCTATCTCCACTTTCGGTTAATCGAGTGCGCTCGATTCAACGATTGCTGAAGCCGATTCATGGTATCAAGTGCGCTTGATCAACGCTTGAAGAATTGAAGATCTTCCTTCACGGTATAGTGCGCTATCAACGTGACGAAGATAGCTAGAATTCGGTATCTTCGGATCAAAAAATTTGGGCCTTTCAGTATTCTTCATTCCATCGATTGCTACTTTCACAGAATCATCATTTTGTAATTCCGCTGCTGCATCATCTATGCATAGAAAGTAATTTAGTTCACCTAAATCTTTAATAGAAAATTCTTGATTTAGATGCTGAACCACTTTGTTAATTTCTGATTCATTGCCTCCAGTAATTATGAAGTCATCTACATAGACTAATATGAATGTAGTAGTATCTCCATTATGCTTTATGTACAATGATCTATCTGATTTAGTTGTTGCATACCCCAGTTTAATAAATGTTGCTTTTAGTCTATCATTCCATACTCTAGGTGCTTGCTTTAGTCCATAGATTGCTTTATTTAGTTTGCATACCATATTACCATCATTGCTCTGCTTGAACCCTTGTGGTTGCTCCATATACACTTCTTTTCTAAGAACCCCATTTAGAAAACCATTATTTGTATCTAGCGGTCTGATTTTCCATTTTTTGCAGAGCAATGGTGAGGACAATCCTTATAGTAGTTGGTTTTACTACTGGGGAAAAGGTCTCTGTAAAATAAAAACCATATTGTTGTGTGTATCCTTTGGCTATAAGTCTTGCCTTATATTTTATTGATGGTTTCATCAGGATTCTTCTTTAGTTTGAATATCCACCTGCACCCAATTATGTTTTTGTGTTCTGGTTTTTGAACTAAATCCCAAGTTTTGTTTTTCATGAGAGCTTAATACTCTTCAGTCATTGCAGTTTTCCATTTGTTGCTTTTTGATGCTTGTTCATATGTGACTGGTTCCTCTAGTTCTGAAGTTGTTGTATATATTATGGGTTTGGAAATGCCTCTTTTTGCTCTTGTTATCATGTGATGTCCAGTTTGTGCAGGTGTTGGCTCATGTGAATGAGTAGCTTCATGCTGATGTTTTCATGAAGTTTCTTGCTTATGATCTTATACTTGCCCATTGTCATGGTTATAATTATCTAAATTGCTTGTGTGCCTTGATGTTTCACTTAACTGCGTTGATTCATGTTGCATATCAGCTTTACCATTTGTGATAGCATCAGCTTTTCCTTCACATTCCTCATTATATAGTGGTATTGGAGGTATAGAAACTTTTTCATTGTATACATTTTGATTGACTTTCGTATCTTTTCCTGAAAAAGGAAAACATTTTCATTAAAAGCAACATGTCTAGAAACGATTATTTTACCATTGTTACTCAAGCACTTGTATCCTTTTTGTTGAGTTGCATATCCCAAGAATGTGCAAGGAGCTAATCTGAAGCTAAGCTTGTGAGCATTATATGGCCTTAAGCATGGGAAGTAGAGACATCCAAATGTCTTCAAGTTTGAGTAGTCCACTTTGGTGTTGAAAAGAACTTCATTGAGGGGGCTTAAATTTCAATACCTTTGTTCGAAGTCTGTTTATCAAGTAAACTAATGTTGAAAAGGCATTGGACCAGAATTTAAGGGGTAGAGAAGCTTATGCTATGAGTGTGAGACCTGTCTCAACAATATGCCTGTGTTATCTTTCTACTAAACCATTTTGCTTTGAAGTATGAGGGCAAGTAACTCTATGTACAATTCCTTTCTTTGCAAAATAAGCCTTTAGTGATTTAATTCAGCTCCACCATCTGTTTCTATAATTTTTAATGGCTGACTAATTTGCTTTTCAGCTATATTAATAAACTGCGCTACTGCATTAAATGTTTCAGCCTTTGATTTGAAAAGGTAAATCCAAGTAAATCTAGAAAATGCATCTACAAATGAGATATAATACTTGTATCCATAGTCTGAATTGATAGGGGCTGGTCCCCATAGATTAACAACCACCATTTCAAGTGGTTTGGTGTATTCGGTTATGGATTTGAGAAATGCCAGTTTGTGGCTTTTTCCCAATTGACAATGTGTGCATATGTTTGTTAAAGTGACATCTTTAAAGTTGATATTATTATTTCTAAGAACTTGCCTTACAACGTTAAAACTTGGATGTCCAAGTTTACAATGTCATATATCAAATATACTTTTGTCATTTACATTGACATAAGAGCTTGTGTAATTACACCAGTTTCTTTCCACAACATCCTTTTTATTCTTCATTAGATTGAATTTGTTAAATCCATTATGTACCTTACTCTGTAATAAAATTTCCTTGCTTAGCAGATCTCTAACCACACAAATTTTTGGATAGAATTCAAAATAAACTTAAATATCATTGGCAAATTGAGAGACACTCATTAAAAAAATTTTGATTTTGGTACTCGAAGTAAATTGTTTAAGTGTAACTCTCTTTCACCTCTTATACTTGCATTTCCAATATGAGAAATACTAATAGATTTACCATTACCCACAAAATAGATTGTGTACCTTTGTATTCTTTGTTGCCTAGGTTCAGATTTTGTAAGTTGTTAATGATATGGTTTGTTGGACCTAAGTTAAGGTACCATGCTTCATTTACTACATCTTCTAGTTTAGCAAAAATTTTAACTTCTCCTTGAATCTTGGAGTATTCTCTCTAATTCTTGGAGTCTTGACTGGTGTGCACTGTGTTGACATTTGGTTGTTTCTTTGACTATTGCTTGCTTGATGACTGATTGAGTAGTTTTGATCAGATATGAAGTAGCATATGTTGGCAGTATGACCATATTTTTCATAAATTTGACATCTAACTCTATTGTTGTTGTTACTTCATCTGCCTCTACCTTTATAAGTCTGACCACTTGTTTGGTTGTTTTGATCATTTCTTGCATTTTGATTTCTTTCTTGGTTCTTAAATTTGGAATTTGATGAATTAGATGCATAATTGATGCTAAAGTCTAAATTGGATGATTTTCTTTGTTCAAGTCTCCTTTCATGTGCAAGTAAAGCAGAATGCACATATGATATACTTGGTAGTGTTTCTTTTGATAAAATTGTTAGGTGTGGCTCGAGTTGTATTAGAGCGGGTGCATAGATTGGATTATGATTGGCCCCACATCGCAAGATATTCTAAAAGAGATGAGCATATATATAAGATTAGTAGCATGTAACAACAAGGGATTCCTTTTGTTACAAATAAATGTTGCCATGAAAATATATATGCTCTAGGAGGATGTAGGGATATCCAATCATGACGCTGGCACCAAAAGAACTTCGTTCAGTGGTCTTGCCCTTTCTATACTAAATGAAGTGCGTGCATAGCAGAAAATGTAAGGGGGTGCCAGAAATTTCAACATGGTATCAGAGCCGATGGTTCGAGGGACCATTATACGATGCGAGAGTGACTGAAGCAAGGACTCCTTGAGGCTTGGAGATATGCAAGCAGCTTGACCCCACTGCTAGATACGCAGTCTGCTCTCCTGTATTGAGAACTGATGCTCCAAGGTGGTTTTAGCGGAAGTACTCGCCTTAATTGGAGATTTGGTAACACAGCCTCACCAACTACGTAAAGAAGTGGAAGCAGCCTGGCCAACTGAAGAGCTTCTTCAGTATGCTCCAAATGAAGGTTAGAGCAAATGCTCGCCTAGGTGGAGATCTGTTAGGTGTGGCTCACATTTGAGAGTGCATGGGTTGAACGTTAAGTCCCACGTCGCAAGAAATATGGTGCATAACGTGGTATATATATGAGATTGGTGGCACATAATATTGGAAATTCCTTTTGTTACAAGCAAGTGATGCCAAGATCATGCATGTGCCCGTTCCGAGAGGCGATGAGAGGGATGTTCAATAGGGACGCTGGCAGATCAGAAGCTTCATTTAGATGCCACCATTATAGAACAATGAAGCAGCGTTCATGGGGATGTGTTGGAGTGCCGAAACACAACATTTCTTTTGATGAAATAACAGGAACAATTGATTCATACTCCTCATCTAGTCCGTTAAAATGATGAGTACTTGATCAGTGTCAGCAACTTTATGACCCGTTGAGCCCAATAGATCATACAAGGTCTTCACCATTGTTAAGTATTACTTCATCGACATTTCATTTTTTCGTATATTTTGCAACTGCCTCTTGTAATTCATGACTCATGCTGATGATTGAGTGTTGAATATTTTTCTACTGTAATCCAGATTTCATGTGCAGTATTACACCCTATTATTTGTGGTAGTAAACTTGCATTGATGGCTGATAATAGCCATGCGCTTAGAAGACTATCTTATCTTTGATATACTATGTATTCTTTGTTGCTGATTAATTCTCCTTCTTTGGTGATATACTTTTCAGGAATTGGGGATGTACCAAGAATGAATTCTTCTAAGCCATATTCCCTAATGGCAGTCTGGTTGCTTTCATCAAGCTGAATGTTGATGAGTTCACTTCTTGGGTTACGATTTTCTTAGTGATTTCTTCGGCTTCAGAAATATGGATAGTTTGAGTGGCTTGGTGTGGTGATGATGCATGAGATGTATTATCATCATTTCCTGCCATTGAACAAGAATTGATCAGATGAAGTGGATGTCTCTAATGATCTCTTTGGTGCAGCCAAGAACTGAAATGATGACAATTTTCCGATCAATTTTTCTCTAGCGAGACTTTGGATGTTTGTAGGTTTGATTCTTGAACTGTAATATCCCGGAAATTTTAACAATATCAATTTAATAATCTGTTAAATAATTAAATTGATATGGATAATCTTTGATAATAAGATTTGAATTTAATTTAATAATCTGATTAAATTAGTATTAATTGATGATTTTATCTTTTAAAAGTTAATAAGATATTTCTATTTGGATATATATATATATTTATTTATATATATTGTAAATAGAAGCTTTGGTAAATTGGAAATTTATATTTAATTTAATCTAGACTTTTCAAAGATATTTAAATAAGTAATTTTATAGTTTTAAAATACTTTAAGAAAATATTTAATTGGTTTGTTTTATTTCTTTTAAATATTTCTTGATAATATAATCTCTTGTTTAAATTATAAAATATGTTATTTTCAAATAACAAGTATAATGTATTATTTTTAATATGTATGAATTTTAATGCTAAAAGGAATTATTATATTTAAATGGAATAAATAGTGTATGTAAATATATATAACTTAACTTTTAAATTGAATCTTAGGATTTAATTTTATTTAAACTTGAATTTAAAGTTTTGAAATTCAAAAGAATATATATATTTAAATTGTTTTGGATTTTAAAATATTTGTATAAACTTTTATTTATAAATATAATTAGCTTTTGTTTCTCTTTAAAAAGTAATATATATATATATATAGATAAGTATTTTATAAATAAGAAAAAGGCTTTTTAAATAATTTTAAATAAATAAATATGAGAATTACTTAAAAGACAAGTGTCATTATCTAAAGCCTTGTTTTAACATGTGTAATGTAAGTAATCAATGTTTATGACAAGTGTCTTATTTATTTTCTTTTTCTTTTATTTTTATAAAATCACAATTTATTTACATATAAACATATGCATTTCTTTACCTCATTCTTTCTAAAACCAAGAAAACTCAGATTTTCTCTAGTCTAAAATCTGAGATTAAAATCTGATTTTCAAACTCCTCTCAAAACCACAATTTCAAAAGCATGTAAATCTTCTTCAACCAGAAAATCAAACCCCTGTAATTCTTTTCCAAATCAAAGAACAATACCCTGAAACCATTTTTAAATCTGAAGCATGTAATAAAGTCTTCAGCCTGATTTCTATTCAAATCTGAAATCAAAAAGGTCTGCATTCTTTCTTTTCATCTCTGGAAGGAATTTCTTACTGTCTGCATTCATTTTTCAACCTGGAATCAACTATAAAAATCAAAGAGCTTGCTTGCATTCTTTCTTCAATCTGGAAGCCAGCATGCATGTGGTTCAAAGCAGTTTTAAGCTCAACAACTCAAGTTTTTAAATCAATGAGGCATGCAAGTTTTAAGTTCAAAAGCTTTTCAAAATAAAGTAGGATCTGTCATCTTTAAACAGGTGAGTAACATTCTATTTTTAAGGTTTAAGTTATGAAAGATGGTTGCATGTGAATATTTATAAGTGGTTCTACATATCTATGTATTGATGTATGATTATATATGTGAGTTTCTATGTATACATGGATGAATAGTTATGTGTGCATGTCTGTTATCTTTGAACTCTGTTCTGTTTGTTGCCCAGACTCAAGAATTCCTTTTAAAATCTCTTACCACTGGATCTAGTTTTTGTAATGACTTAATTTACAAACAAGAATGGTTTGATTTATCATATACTAATGTTAAAAAGTTTAATTTAAGTCAAACTTTTAGTCTGAGTGTCTCTGTAACCATAATAACAGTACATGTTATATAAAAGTGAAAATTTAAACTTTGTAATTTATAAATTCAGGTTTATAAATGGAATACCTAAACTATAATATGATTTTTAGCATTGAAATTATAATTTTTAGTTTAGTAATAAAGGAGCAGTTCTAGTTTTAACTAAAAATGAATTTTGGGTTAGAACTGATGATCTAGGAGGTTGGATTGACAAATATTGTTTCTGGTAGTAGTGGGATGATCGAAGATGTAGGGAAAATTACTAGAATTTGAATTAAAGCAGTAAGGAAGAAATGATTTAGGATTTAAAATTTTAACCCTAGTTTTAACTAGGTTAGAAAAATCGATCGTCACAACGTCTCTGGTCGATCGAGTTCAATAGGACTCTGGGTAATTGAAGTTATGATGTGGACGAAGTCGTCGCCGGAGTCGCTGGCGTTCTGGTTGTCGGGATTTTGAAAACGAGGAGATGTTGACAGGTTTGGGAGAAATGGGTAGTTCCTGTTCCAGTTCTGGATTTAGGCTCGATCTTGAATTCGTCTTAGTTTCTGTAACGATCCGGATTTTCGCGCTCGAAAATCAACATCCGTACTTCACATTGTACTAGAATGCCGCAGATTCGACCGTTCAAATCCGATTCGCCGGAGCTTATAACAACATTAAGTAAACAACACAGCGGAAAAAGAATATATCAATTACATAACATTGATACAATGACAGATACAAAATCTGATACGACAGAATGATACAACAGATATCAATATACATCAGAGATATGATACAAGAAAAAGCAGCGGAAAAGGAAATAGATAACACCAGCAGTGGATAGAATATCTTCAATAGAATGCTCCAATCCATAGCTAGCGGAAAGCAAGGTCAGTCGTCCAAGGACTGACTAGCTCCAGATAATCTACTCAACCTGAATATCTGAAAAACCCAACTCTAGACTGCCCGTGTGGAAAATAGTGGGCACCCAGAGTTTAGGAAGTGAACAATAAACTCCGGATCAGTCATGGGACTGGTGTGAGCAACAAAAACAGTTTATCTTTAAACAAACACAAAAGGCTTTTAAACATTGAAATCCGCAATGCTTTTCGAAAATGAAACTACCATAAGACCTCCCGCCACACACACAATGCAATCGCAGAATTGGAGGAGATTTCTCCTTATGATAGTCAAACATGCTTACTACGCAAAATCAAAACTCTTTTGATATTATTACTAGTGCATAGTGTAGAAAACAATTTCGAAAGTATAATATTAATCTTAGCCAACATACGACCAGTATCGTATGCCTACTATAGCTACCATGTTCAATAGCAGGTTACCGCCACATTCCATAGCAGGTAATACAACTAAAACCGTACACGTCGCGTATTGTTTCTTTGGATTTCCAACAAATGATCAGGCTAAGGAACTTCCTTACCGAAATAGAAACGCCTCTGGAAAGACGCCCCGGATCCTAACCGGATCTCCGCAAACAAAAGGCCGACGCTACCTCACGCTCTAACTGAGCTGTAACTAGGTAACTAACACACGAGTCATGTCATCCCCCGGTCGTTACCGACCTTTATCCGAGGGGCCCCTCAACCAACAAAGCAACATCACAAAGTGATAAATGTATAGTGTCCACACGAGTTAAGTATCTGGGCTCCATACCATGATACCACCCTTTATCCAGAAGGAAATGACATACCCTAGGGGCGCTACCCCTACAAACCTTTGTCGCCACATTCCTGTTTCGACCATTACCGGGTTGTGAGGCTCGATGAAGTCTCGTCCACAAAGCTACGCTTATTCACAAAGCCACGCTTTTTCACAAAGCCACGCTTTTTCACAAAGCCACGCTTTTTCACAAAGCAACGCTTCGATCAACAAATGATCAGCAACACTTCGTATGCCACATTACCAAATTGGGAATGTATCACTAGTAACCATCAACTACATAACCTTTGAGCTCGTACGTCTCAGAGAAGGGTGTTAAGCTAAGAGAATAAATTCTCCGCCACCAACAGAAATGTATTTGATAGAAACCAGCTTTACATCTCAAAGTGTAATGTCAGACACACATCCATACAAGTCTGTTCCGGGTTCGAACAGAACCGAAGGCACTTCTCACGAAGCCCTTGCAAATCCGGATAATTTCCAATCACGTCCGGACTTCCCGTCACTAAGGGTGATAAAACCTCTATATCGGGGATCAGCCGATGCAGAGTAACTCGACGGTAATCCTTCCGTTTTCAAAAATATCCGGTCTTCACCACCGGTCTGCAAATGCGATCCATATCGTCGTATCATTATTCGGAATGGGTTATACGACACAAAGGTCCTCTCCCGGCTAAACGGAATAACGAGCGAAATAAAAAAAATCATATGGATACTGGGGTCTCAGTTAAATCACAGCTTTAAAGCTTAAAACTTTCCATTCGAATGGTAAAACAAATTACCATTTCCGATCTTTTAAACAAAAGATTCAATTCAAAAACCTTCAATGGTTTAAACAATTTCCATACTTTTAATCTTTTAAACAAAAAGATTCAATTCACAAAGTTTACCCCGTTCACAAAGATTCATTCATAGATTTTCAAATCGATTTCCATTTCAATCTGATTAACTCGTTAAATCTTTAAATCAAGATTTAACTTATAGCTTTCAAAACTCGTTTCCAAAGATTCATTCATGGATTTCAAAACAATTTCCATTTCACTTGGATTAACTCGTTAAATCTTTAAGTCAAGATTTAACTTATAGCTTTTAAAACAATTCCATTTCAAGTTGGATTAACTCGTTCGGTCTTTGAATCAAAGACTCATTTCATAAATTTCAAAACATTTCAAATCCATTTCAAACTTGAAACCGTTCAACACAATTTGTAAACTCATTACTTATGTGAAAGCTTTTACTATTTGAAAATAAATAGTTTCGTTTCAGAAAAATCCAGTTATATTTACCCGAGTTAAAACCCTTGAATAAAAATCCAAATTTCCAAATCAATATCTTTAAAATGGTTTAACCCATATATAACTTGTACAGCATCTTAATCCTTAGCTTCAAATCGTAGAATTCAATTTCAAACTTGAATTCAAATTTAAATCAAATTATTTAAATTTCAAAACTTAATCAAGTTATTCGAAATAACTTTTATCTTTGAATATTCTATTTCAAAAGCTTTTCACTTTAAACCCAAATTTCCAATTTCAAAATCAATTGAAATTAAAAATTCAATTTCAAAAACATCAAATTTAAATCATCTGTGACTTAACCGATTTCCACGTGAAATCCATATTTGTGTGTGTATGGTGTAGTCCAGGGGTTTTACACACAATAGTGCACAACATCAATCATCACAGATATATCGATAAGCGGTAAAATCGATAACGCTTATCTTCATTCACAGATTCATAGATAAAATAAATTTATCAATCACAAAGATTCATCATTACAATTCGATGTGGGTTTCGGATAACCAACTGGAATCCGACTCCCTGTCGCATCGAAATTCAAATGCCGTTTACGGGTCAAGGGTTTCATATTCACATAACAATATATCACAGAAACAGAAATCACAGATCACGATATAAATCAGGACGTATTACAAAGCATCATATATCAGGGATATCAAACAATCAAGTCATTCAATAGAATCCAAATATACATAGGGAAGGTCAATTTATTTATCTGATCAAATTAAATTAGATTAATCACTGATCCTGGTTCAATCAACATTAATTAATTACCAACCATTTTAATTAATTAACATTTAACCCTTTATTAATTAACTCAAAATTATTCTTTAATTAATTAATTACCCTTAATTAATTACCATTGATTAATTATCCTTAAATTAATTACAATAAGTGATTATCCCCAATCAATTCCATTAATTAATTAACCTTTAATTAATTATCCTCAAATTAATCACCTTAATTAATTTATAATTCCTTAATTTATCTCAACATATCAGATTTAAAATAAACTTGTATTTATATTTCATACTTACTTAAATCATTTATTTCATTAAACCAAATTTAGAAATAAAATTTGAATATGATTTATTTTAACAAAATAACTTGAACATTTAATTTATACTACTTTTAAAATCTTTTGAAAAAAACATTTCAAACATATTGAGTCAAATTAAACAGCTATTTACTTACAACTTGTTTGAATACTTAGAAACTTGTTCCAGCTTTAAATTTCAAACCTAAAATGTGATTTGCTTTAAAATTTTCAAAACCCTGGTTGCTTAAACAACAACCCGAGTACATCCCCACAAAACACGAAGCCTGGCCCGTGTTACTTGCGAGAAAACACGCGTACGTTCCTGCTTCGAGTCGCCTGGCAAACATCACGAGATTTCCCCCGAGTCGCTTCCTTTCTTCTCCAAACAAAATCTCGCCTGTACACGATCGTACACTGGTGCACGTGCACCGTCCATCCCAACAACTCCGACCATCATGCCGATCGCCGATCAGTCACACTCGACCTCGTCAACTCGTTTCTCAACTCAGACCGTACGAAACATGTTCGATCGAAATTCGAACCTCCAGCTCGAATAACTGCAAAAGCACGAACCACAAAACCCATCGCCACCGGCCAACCTCACGCCGATGAACCTCGCCGTCCCCACCATCGAACCCCACGACCATGAGCCACCCTCTCCCCAAAAGCGAACGCTTCCGGTCCTATAACCAAGTCGCGAATGCCACGACAGTTCAACCCAACCAGCAACCAACTAAAACCCTAACTTCATCGATTTCGAGCAAATCGATCATAGGAAAAATTCTACGACATTTTTCCCTTCATCTACAACCCACAAGCAAGCTACTACCAAGATCTCAACTTCAAACACTAAATGGATCATCGGCAATTCACCAAATTTCTGATACCGTTCATCTCAAATTTCCCGAATAAATATCAACTTAAAAATCTGGAAATACATGTTAAAAAATCATAGCTTTTAACTACAAATCCATTTATACAACCCAAAACAGAAATTAAAGATGTTGATTTTTAACATGTATAAGGGTTTCACTGTTATTTCCCATTTTAAAAATTGTTTACTAAGTTTAAATTCCTGAAACTATTTTTACAATCATCTGCAGACATCTACAAACAACTTTCATTTATAAATCAAAGTCAAATATGAACTCTATTGTGAGATTTTGAATTTTTTTCTTTTTTTTTTCAAACCAAAACTGGAAATAAGAACAGAGCATGGGTAAACAGATATCCAGATACTTGCAATTTCATACATATACCAGATATATATCACAAGGAAAATATGCCACATAAACTTGAGTTATTCAAATTGAAAATGCTACTCACAATCATCAAGATATCAAAACAGTTAAGCTTCGAAAAAAAGATAGGAGTTGCTCACAGGTTTTTAAAATGGACAGAGGCTCCTCCATTTAGCAACAGGCTTGAACTATACAGGCTAACACTCTTCTTTGTTCCCAGTGGTTTGCTTGATGATGTTTTAAATGAAGTTTTGTCTTAGTTTTAAAAAGAAGTTTACTTGTATTTGCTCAGCTCGAACAGATATGAAGATATATAGGAAAAGAAAGAAGACAGGGATATTTCTTTTCCTTGTTGGCTGAAATGAGATGGTATAAATTTCTTTGGTACCATTTTGTTTACCAGGCAAGATCTTGGAGGCTGATATATTGATTTGGTGGCCAAGCATTAATTAGGCTTTTGTACAAATGGTTATTTTATTTGATTGTATATTTGAATATATACTTGCATTTCGGCTGCACAATACATATGCTATTTTCTTTTGTTTTATATAAGTATGTACATATGTACTTTATTTATTTCTTTGTCTACCTTTTCTCAATTCGGCTGAGATGTAATTGGTGCTGGCATTTATGATGCTTTGACTTGTTCATGCTTATATATTTATTTGTTTAAGAGTTAATGAAAACATAATTTTGTTTTAGTCCTTTGTATTTTAGTTGTTTAACTTATGTATATTTTATTTCTATGTCTACTTATCACAAAAAAAAAAAATCTTGTATGACTATATGTACATTTTTTATTTATTATTTTTAAAGTAATTTACACATTTAACAAATTCGAAATGATTCATTCAGAATATACTTGAATCCGGAGAAACTCGCTTCCATTTAATCGATTAATTTCACACTTTTTATTCAAAAATCCAATTAATTATCAATTTAAATTTATATAAAATTCGGGGTCGTTGCAAACTTCCCCCCTTAAAAGAATTTCGTCCTCGAAATTTGCCAAGGAGACACAAGGATAGATGAAGAATGTTTCATCAAATCAAACTGAATACCTATTCTGCATTTGGCTTACCAAATCAGAATATCAATAACAGATATAAAAACGAATCTGTTGAATTCTTTCACAAGATACTCGGGTTATCCAGATCTACGAAATATACAGTGGCATCGGTTAGTTCAAAGTGATAACTAACCATTCGTAGAACATATCGGAACCCAAAGAATAGATAGATATATGGATACAATTTCAAAATTTTCAGTTTAAAGTATACCTATCAACCATAGCAATCAAAGCAACCCATACATCCATACAAACAATTTTGGCTCAGTTGGAGTTTATGTCCCATATCAAATATAGCAAATCTTCTTCCTGGATCTACCAGAAATTATCAAGAAATTGAGAAGAGATGACGAACAAAAGAGATTGATAGAGAAATGATTGCTTCCTTATTGTTACAGAGTATCGACCATTTACAGTCGTATTCCCCTGTCCCCTATCTCATCCTTTTCTTGTACTCATACTCACTATCAGTGGATAGTAAGAGAATTTACTGAGACATTCAAACGGATATCTGAGGAATACTCATTCTAGGGTATACTTCACCCTATCTCTAATGAGCTACTTAATGTGTTATACTCCTGAGCTAAAGTTCAACCTTAGCTCTGATACCAAATGTAACGATCCGGATTTTCGCGCTCGAAAATCAACATCCGTACTTCACATTGTACTAGAATGCCGCAGATTCGACCGTTCAAATCCGATTCGCCGGAGCTTATAACAACATTAAGTAAACAACACAGCGGAAAAAGAATATATCAATTACATAACATTGATACAATGATAGATACAAAATCTGATACGACAGAATGATACAACAGATATCAATATACATCAGAGATATGATACAAGAAATAGCAGCGGAAAAGGAAATAGATAACACCAGCAGTGGATAGAATATCTTCAATAGAATGCTCCAATCCATAGCTAGCGAAAAGCAAGGTCAGTCGTCCAAGGACTGACTAGCTCCAGATAATCTACTCAACCTCAATATCTGAAAAACCCAACTCTAGACTGCCCGTGTGGAAAATAGTGGGCACCCAGAGTTTAGGAAGTGAACAATAAACTCCGGATCAGTCATGGGACTGGTGTGAGCAACAAAAACAGTTTATCTTTAAACAAACACAAAAGGCTTTTAAACATTGAAATCCGCAATGCTTTTCGAAAATGAAACTACCATAAGACCTCCCGCCACACACACAATGCAATCGCAGAATTGGAGGAGATTTCTCCTTATGATAGTCAAACATGCTTACTACGCAAAATCAAAACTCTTTTGATATTATTACTAGTGCATAGTGTAGAAAACAATTTCGAAAGTATAATATTAATCTTAGCCAACATACGACCAGTATCGTATGCCTACTATAGCTACCATGTTCAATAGCAGGTTACCGCCACATTCCATAGCAGGTAATACAACTAAAACCGTACACGTCGCGTATTGTTTCTTTGGATTTCCAACAAATGATCAGGCTAAGGAACTTCCTTACCGAAATAGAAACGCCTCTGGAAAGACGCCCCGGATCCTAACCGGATCTCCGCAAACAAAAGGCCGACGCTACCTCACGCTCTAACTGAGCTGTAACTAGGTAACTAACACACGAGTCATGTCATCCCCCGGTCGTTACCGACCTTTATCCGAGGGGCCCCTCAACCAACAAAGCAACATCACAAAGTGATAAATGTATAGTGTCCACACGAGTTAAGTATTTGGGCTCCATACCATGATACCACCCTTTATCCAGAAGGAAATGACATACCCTAGGGGCGCTACCCCTACAAACCTTTGTCGCCACATTCCTGTTTCGACCATTACCGGGTTGTGAGGCTCGATGAAGTCTCGTCCACAAAGCTACGCTTATTCACAAAGCCACGCTTTTTCACAAAGCCACGCTTTTTCACAAAGCCACGCTTTTTCACAAAGCAACGCTTCGATCAACAAATGATCAGCAGCACTTCGTATGCCACATTACCAAATTGGTAATGTATCACTAGTAACCATCAACTACATAACCTCTGAGCTCGTACGTCTCAGAGAAGGGTGTTAAGCTAAGAGAATAAATTCTCCGCCACCAACAGAAATGTATTTGATAGAAACCAGCTTTACATCTCAAAGTGTAATGTCAGACACACATCCATACAAGTCTGTTTCGGGTTCGAACAGAACCGAAGGCACTTCTCACGAAGCCCTTGCAAATTCGGATAATTTCCAATCACGTCCGGACTTCCCGTCACTAAGGGTGATAAAACCTCTATATCGGGGATCAGCCGATGCAGAGTAACTCGACGGTAATCCTTCCGTTTTCAAAAATATCCGGTCTTCACCACCGGTCTGCAAATGCGATCCATATCGTCGTATCATTATTCGGAATGGGTTATACGACACAAAGTGTAACGACCACCGACTTTCTCTCCACAGAAAGTCGCATCGTTAATAAGAAAGAAAGGGGTGAGAAGTAGAAAAGAAAAGAAGAGAAAGAAAACAAACACAAATACTCACAGCGGAAACGGAATAAAATATAATATATCACATAACTATTACATAGTATCATCTATCAGAGTTACACAGATTACACATCACATACTAGACAGTTATAAACATCTGTCTAGTTATTACAACTCAATACAAAACAAAGATCTAAACAAGATCAACACAGCGGAAACTACTATCTATCTACAACGCCGAAGCCTCCTGCTCCATTGCTCCTCCAGATTACTCGTCAAAGCTAACTTGAAACCTTGGCTACTCGTAAAAATTTGAGTACCCAAGAGTTTATAAAACAGAAATAAACAACTTGGGTCAGACATGGGTCTGGTGTGAGTAACAGGTTAAACTTGTTTAACTTCAAAACCTTTTGAAAGAAAAAGTATCACGTAAGACTTCCCACAAATAAACATGGGTAAGTTTTTACCTTACGCTAACCAAAACATTTGATAGAAAATTCGATTGTATTATAATAGGGTCTAGGGTTTTCAAGTAAAATACAGAAATAGCTGAAATGCTTACATCTCACATTCCAACATAGTTGGGCACAACTAATACGTACGGCACTTATTGGAGTTTGGATTCCATACAATGGCAGGGCTACTGGGGTACCGCCCGTCACAGTACGTGGCCTAGATCACCGTACCGAGGATCACTCCCAATCCCCTGCAACACAAGGTCGGAACATCCCTTACTGGATAATTCCCGCACAAGATACCTCACGGTTGGGATCAGCAACCGCACCACTAAGCCGAAATAAAAAGGGACATCTAGACAGAGGTAACCTTGTCCTACTTGGGTGCTACCCACTAACCTTGCTGCACCTCCCCTGTTTTAGCCATTCCCGGTTTGTGAGGCTTGAGGTCACGATTACCTTAGAAAAGAACACATCACTTAGAATGCTCATCGTCCACCTGACGATGTGCTGAAAGCATTCAATCCATACAAGTTCGTTCCGGGTTCGAACGAAACCGAAGGCATTATCTCGTTACACTCGTTTTGGGATCACCCTCAGAGTTAACGACAATAACCCTTGCACTCTGAATCTTCATCTTCACTTGATTCACGACCTATCGTTAATTTGGATCGATGTGGTATTCGGGTCTCCAGACCTAGAAATCCGGTATACGGAAACCCGATCCCGGTCTCATCGAAATCCAAAGCGTATCTTTTAAGGCCAAGTTGTTTTAAAGTTAAAACAATTCAATTCAATTATCTTTATACACAAAGAAAGATAATTCAACAGATAATCAACATTATCACACAATTCAACTAACATCCATATCACACAGCATATATCTCATTAGAGATATCAATCAAAGTCAAGTATCCAATACTAACACCCATTCATAAGTAATGATTTACACTATCTCTAATTAATTTAAATTGAATTAAATTAATTTCTTCATTTTATAAATCCTTCTTACTTAACCATTAATTAATTACAATCAATTAATTATCCTCTAATTACCCTTTAGGTAATTTATCCTTTAATTAATTACTCAAATTAATTATCCTTAACCATTATAGTAATTAACCTTTAATTACTTCATAAATTAATTAACTATAATTAATTAAATTAATCAACTATAATTAATTACATTAATTCTTAATTAATTACATTAATTAATTACTTTATTTATTAATTATTTCTTAATTAATTAATTCTTAATCATATCATTAATTATATTAATTAATGATCCTTAATTACAAATTAATTATTAATTACTTTAATTAAATTAATTTCATTAAGTAATTAACCTTTAAATTAAACAACATTTATTAATCACCTTGATTAATCTTCAATCAGTAATTAACTACCCTTAATTACTTTCATTTACTAAATTAATTCTCCTTAATTAATTTCTTAATTAATCCCTTGATTAATTATTCAAAGTAATTAACTCAAATTACTTTCCTTCAATTAATTACTTCCAGTAATTATCTATTATTTATTTCCCTAAATAATAATACCTTAATAATTATTTAACAAATCAATCCATTGATTTTTCTAAATTAATTTAACTTAATAAATTAACTTAACTAAACAAATTAACTTCAATTAATTACAATGAGTAATTAATTCTTTTAATTACTTCCACTAAGTAATTTATTAAAAACAAATTCTAAAATTTGATTTTCTTTAAATTAATTAATCTAATTAACTATTAAAATTAATTACATTAATTAATTATTAAATAATCTATAGTTAATGACCTTCATTAACTATTAACAACTCTTTAATTACTTTTCTTAAGTAATTAACTTAGATTAATTATTATTAATTTCAAATTAATAAATCTTTATAAACAGTTTATTAATCTCTAATTATTTAATTAATTAAGTATTAACCATAACTTAATTAATATTTAATTACTTTATTAATTAATTCTTAATCATTAATTAATATCTAATTCATAATCCTTAATTATAAATTAATTATTCCTTATTAATTAATCTTAATTATTAATTAATTTGTTTAAACCTTTAATACCTATTTAATTAATCCTAATGGTTAATTAATCAAATAAATTAATTATCCATTAAATTTCTTTATAAATTTAATGAACACAAATCTCTAATTTAATTTAAGATAAAACTTTTGTTTTATTAATAATCAAATTATCATTTACAATGTATTTCAATTCCTTAATGATAAATTAATTAATTCAAATCATTAATTAATTAAATTATTTAAACCATTTTAAATTAACTTAAAGATCTAAATTTTTTTAACTTTAAGATAAAACATTTCTTCTCCATGGTTAAATGATCTTTCACAAATACATTTGAAAATATCTATTTTCAAATTACTTTAAAATTTCATTTTAAATTTGGGATTTAAAATGAACACCAACTTATTTTTAACACAGTTTTAAAACCAATTTAAAACTTTCACATGTTAAAGAAATTTTATATCTTATAAAAGAATTTAAATTAATCCCCTTTAATTTTCAATACATTTAAATATAAACTTATTAAACATTTGAATTTATAAAACTTATTTATCTTAAATCTAAGATTCAAAACTAATCCTGACTCCATAATTTAAAACTTGATTTCAATTCCTGTTTTAAATGTTTCTTTACAGTTTTTAAATTTAGATTTAAATTTATACTAACAGGCTTTTGAAAAAAAACAGGCAACACATAAAAGTACTCGAGACTTCACCAAAACACTTCGAGTCAACATCCTAAATGCTTCGAGCATCACTCGACCAAAACTCGAGAAAACCCAGACCTCTCCACTGCTACCATTCCAGACTTCACCCAGGCACATATCATCGCGTGCACGTGCACATACACCAGCGGCGTCTCCGACCATCGTCGAGCATCCCCACAAGCCAACGATCGACCACCAACCAAACAACGATCATTCAAACTTCAATCCTCTCGCGAAATCGAAATCGAGATGAATTTCGAAACCTGGAACAGAAAGACTCATCCATCACCAAACCTGTCAACACTTCCCTCACGTCACTCCGTCCATCAGCTATCTTGAAACTCCGGCCATAAACTCGTCTATGACCATACTTCCATTCTCCCAAACCTCACTGCACTCGATCCATCATAGAAATCGTGATGATCTCTTTACCCAGACTAATTAAAACTAGGGTTGGGAATTTAAATCCTAAATCAATTCTTCCTCGATGCTTTAAAAATCTTCCTGACATTTTTCCTCAAGTCTTTGATCACTCTACTACCTTCAGATAGAAACCCAATTTCCCAGACCATCTAGATCACCAGTTCTTCCCAATTTCCCCTTTTTAGTTAAAATAAGAACTGCTCCTTCATTACAAAACTAAAAATCATAATTTCATTCTTAAAATTCATATTATAGTCTAGGTATTCCATTTATAAACCTGGAATTAAAAATTACAAAGTTTAAATTTCCACTTTTATATCACATTACTGTTATTATGGTTACAGAGACACTCAGACTCAAAGGTTTGACTTAAATTAAACTTTTTAACATTTATATATGATAAATCAAACCATTCTTGTTTGTAAATTAAGTTATTACAAAAACTAGATCCAATGGTAAGAGATTTTAAAAGGAATTCTCGAGTCTGGCAACAAACAGAACAGAATTCAAAAATAACAAACATGCACACATAACTACTCATCCATGTATACATAGAAACTCAGATATAAAATCATACATCAATACATAGATATGCAGAACCACTTAAAAATATTCACATGCAACCATCTTTCATAACTTAAATCTTAAGAATAGAATGTTACTCACCTGATTTGTATGAACAGAGGTAGTTTAACTTTGAAATAGCTTTTGCATTTTAAAAACTTGAAACTGAGAAACTTGCATGCTTCTTTTAATTTGATTCTAAACTTTAGTTGTTGAGCTTAAAACTGCTTTGAACCACATGCATGCTGGTTTCCAGAGTTGAAGAGATGAATGCAAGCAGGCTTGAGATGATTCCAGATTGAAAATGAATGCAGACTGGCCTTGTTTTGGTATTTAAAAATTGAGATTACAGGGATTGATTTCTCTTGAATTTGAAGGATGAGATTATAGGTTGTGAATCTGGTTTTTGTGAGGAGTTTGGATTACTGATTTTCAGATTTTGTATTAGAGAATTGGTTTGTTACAGGCTTTGAAAATGAATTGAAATTGTGGTTTTGAGAGGAGTTTGAATTACTGATTTTCATCTCAGATTTTAGACTAGAGAATGTTTTGAGAAGTGGTACTGATTTGGTTTTCAGATTTTTATTAGAGAAAAAGGTTTTGAGTTTCTTGTTTTTGAAAAGAAATTTTGAAAAAGTGAAGTAAAGGAAATGTATATGTTTATATAAATAAATTTATGATTTTATAAAAATAAAAGAAAATGAACATAATTAAGACACTTGTCACATATACTTGTTACTTAAATTACACTTGTTAAAATGAAACCTTAGGATAATGACACTTGTCTTTTTAAGTATTTTATTTATTTTAAAAGTAGATAAAACCTTTTCTTGATTTATTAAACACTTATCCTATATATAAATTACTTTTTAAAAGAAACAAAACTAACTATATTTATAAATAAAAGTTTATACAAATATTCTAAAATCCAAAACAATTTAAATATCTATTCTTTTGAATTTCAAAACTTAAATTCAAATTCAAGTTAAATTAGATCCTAAGATTCAATTAAAATATACAATTATTTATCAATTTAAAAATAACAATTCCTTTTAGCATTAAAATTCATACATATTAAAAAAATACATTATATTTATTATTTGAAATTAACATATTTTATAATTTAAACAAGAGATTATATTATCAAGAAATATTTAAAAAGAAATAAAACAAACCATTTTTGTAAATCTTATTTATTTAAACTTTAGTAAAAATATCTTAAACCAATTAAATATTTTCTTGAAGTATTTTAAAACTATAAAATTACTTATTTAAATATCTTTGAAAGTCCAGATTAAATTAAATATAAATTCCCAATTTATCAAAGCTTCTATTTACAATATATATAAATAAATATATATATATTCAAATAGAAATATCTTATTAGATTTTAAAAGATAAAATCATCAATTAATACTAATTTAATCAGATTATTAAATTAAATTCAAATCTTATTATCAAAGATTATCTATATCAATTTAATTATTCAACAGATTATTAAATTGATATTGTTAAAATTTCCGGGATATTACATTCCTCCCCCCTTAAAATAATTTCGTCCCCGAAATTTAAACAAAGGTAATTTAATAATCTTATTAAAGATTTTAATTTAAAACACAAGCATATACTATCATCCATATGCTAGCAACCATAGCAACCAATTCATCCAATCAATCAAATTCAAACTATCTAGACTAAATTCTAGATAAAATTCCTCGAGTTTCCCCAAGTATATATATATACCGGGATACTCGCTCTACAAATAACCTAAACAACTAAGCTATAGATCTCCTACTCATCTAGGTCTACAGAACTAAACAGAATATCAGACTACAGACGAGTCTGACTCAACTACCAAACTTCCCAAGCTGCAGATTCTAAAACCAGAGATAGATCAAATACGTACTCCCTCAGAGATACGTAAAACACAATGAATTCCAGTTATCCAAACTGACAATTCAATTCAGAAGACCAAATACTTATCCAAATCAGAACACAGACGAGATCCAAACACAACTCTACTTCACAACTATCAGTAGATTCCAAACTTACTCCTCCCATCCAGAGATACACTCCAAACTGCTTTCGCTGCTCAATTCTGATATGAGGTAGGACACAAGCACAGACTGGACAACTTATTTCTAGAAATAAGGTTCACCGATCCATAAAGAAAACTCAGATACTCCAGCAAAACTTGAGCTGCTTCACCAAACTCTATCTCTAGGAAAACATCCTTCAACTAGACTGAACCACTGGTATCACTCATGGAATCCAGTCGATAAGAAAACTCAACCTTCAGATGCGGACAAACTTCTGACTTCCCTGAAGACATCCAGAAAAACTCTGACAACCCAAGAGAACACTCAGACAATCGCAAGTCACTTTTGCGATCAACCCAACCTAATTCCAAAGAAAACTGTTCTCTCTTTACCAATCAGAACAGCTTATACTTATTTATCCAATTTATCGAAGAAATGGATATACTCTGCTGCTTCTGAACTCCACTTCAGAAAAACTGCTCAGCCAGAAAACTTCCTGCCATCACAGAATACTCCGAGCTGTATTGCTGACACTGATGCTCTTATCCAAAGCTCTTCGAGAAACTCGGACTCCAAACCAAAGCAGAAACACCATGCTGAACTCAGCCACAACACCGAAACAGACACACTTCCTTAATCTTGTTCCAAAGAAAACATCTTCGGGAACATCCATCATCACCGTATCTCATCATACAGCTACTATTACCTGAGGTATCAAGGTACCATCACTCACTTCTGTTCAACCGACAGATCCAACTTTACTCATCCAAACTTCAAAGATAAACTCCGAACCATTACAGTTTCCTTCGGAGATCGATGAAATCCTTCACCACAACAAAGCTTACTCGAGACGGTATTGGGTTTACAGTCTCGATATATATACTTCCAACCTCAAACATTCAAACTCTAACTATTGGTAATTGTGTTACACACACTACCACCTTATCTACCTTTATAACTTATATTGGAAAACCCGAACAGGTAACCCAATAAATAGGTAGAAATACATAAATATATATATTTAAAATGATATATTTTTTTTTTTTATATAGAAATTATTTCTGGGTAAAATTATTTCATCTACCTCTTTAAAACAATATTGTGTCCGTTGGCCTGGTTCAAGTGTTTAGAGATCCCTATCAATAACGTTAGCTACTCGTATTGACCAGAATCCATATACCACCCAACCGATCAATTAACACAATATAAAATCATTTTATATAACTAACAAATACGCGCTCTCGTATATATATATACACTCAAACAGGTTGCTACAGATCATATCTCTAATGAACAACCCTTCCGAACCTAGGTATTCACTCAACCTAGTGTTCTGATATTCACTTAACCAAAAGCTTAGGCATTCGCTCAACCTATGCTCTGATACCACTGTAACGACCACCGACTTTCTCTCCACAGAAATTCGCATCGTTAATAAGAAAGAAAGGGGTGAGAAGTAGAAAAGAAAAGAAGAGAAAGAAAACAAACACAAATACTCACAGCGGAAACGGAATAAAATATAATATATCACATAACTATTACATAGTATCATCTATCAGAGTTACACAGATTACACATCACATACTAGACAGTTATAAACATCTGTCTAGTTATTACAACTCAATACAAAATAAAGATCTAAACAAGATCAACACAGCGGAAACTACTATCTATCTACAACGCCGAAGCCTCCTGCTCCATTGCTCCTCCAGATTACTCGTCAAAGCTAACCTGAAACCTTGGCTACTCGTAAAAATTTGAGTACCCAAGAGTTTATAAAACAGAAATAAACAACTTGGGTCAGACATGGGTCTGGTGTGAGTAACAGGTTAAACTTGTTTAACTTCAAAACCTTTTGAAAGAAAAAGTATCACGTAAGACTTCCCACAAATAAACATGGGTAAGTTTTTACCTTACGCTAACCAAAACATTTGATAGGAAATTCGATTGTATTATAATAGGGTCTAGGGTTTTCAAGTAAAATACAGAAATAGCTGAAATGCTTACATCTCACATTCCAACATAGTTGGGCACAACTAATACGTACGGCACTTATTGGAGTTTGGATTCCATACAATGGCAGGGCTACTGGGGTACCGCCCGTCACAGTACGTGGCCTAGATCACCGTACCGAGGATCACTCCCAATCCCCTGCAACACAAGGTCGGAACATCCCTTACTGGATAATTCCCGCACAAGATACCTCACGGTTGGGATCAGCAACCGCACCACTAAGCCGAAATAAAAAGGGACATCTAGACAGAGGTAACCTTGTCCTACTTGGGTGCTACCCACTAACCTTGCTGCACCTCCCCTGTTTTAGCCATTCCCGGTTTGTGAGGCTTGAGGTCACGATTACCTTAGAAAAGAACACATCACTTAGAATGCTCATCGTCCACCTGACGATGTGCTGAAAGCATTCAATCCATACAAGTTCGTTCTGGGTTCGAACGAAACCGAAGGCATTATCTCGTTACACTCGTTTTGGGATCACCCTCAGAGTTAACGACAATAACCCTTGCACTCTGAATCTTCATCTTCACTTGATTCACGACCTATCGTTAATTTGGATCGATGTGGTATTCGGGTCTCCAGACCTAGAAATCCGGTATACGGAAACCCGATCCCGGTCTCATCGAAATCCAAAGCGTATCTTTTAAGGCCAAGTTGTTTTAAAGTTAAAACAATTCAATTCAATTATCTTTATACACAAAGAAAGATAATTCAACAGATAATCAACATTATCACACAATTCAACTAACATCCATATCACACAGCATATATCTCATCAGAGATATCAATCAAAGTCAAGTATCCAATACTAACACCCATTCATAAGTAATGATTTACACTATCTCTAATTAATTTAAATTGAATTAAATTAATTTCTTCATTTTATAAATCCTTCTTACTTAACCATTAATTAATTACAATCAATTAATTATCCTCTAATTACCCTTTAGGTAATTTATCCTTTAATTAATTACTCAAATTAATTATCCTTAACCATTATAGTAATTAACCTTTAATTACTTCATAAATTAATTAACTATAATTAATTAAATTAATCAACTATAATTAATTACATTAATTCTTAATTAATTACATTAATTAATTACTTTATTTATTAATTATTTCTTAATTAATTAATTCTTAATCATATCATTAATTATATTAATTAATGATCCTTAATTACAAATTAATTATTAATTACTTTAATTAAATTAATTTCATTAAGTAATTAACCTTTAAATTAAACAACATTTATTAATCACCTTGATTAATCTTCAATCAGTAATTAACTACCCTTAATTACTTTCATTTACTAAATTAATTCTCCTTAATTAATTTCTTAATTAATCCCTTGATTAATTATTCAAAGTAATTAACTCAAATTACTTTCCTTCAATTAATTACTTCCAGTAATTATCTATTATTTATTTCCCTAAATAATAATACCTTAATAATTATTTAACAAATCAATCCATTGATTTTTCTAAATTAATTTAACTTAATAAATTAACTTAACTAAACAAATTAACTTCAATTAATTACAATGAGTAATTAATTCTTTTAATTACTTCCACTAAGTAATTTATTAAAAACAAATTCTAAAATTTGATTTTCTTTAAATTAATTAATCTAATTAACTATTAAAATTAATTACATTAATTAATTATTAAATAATCTATAGTTAATGACCTTCATTAACTATTAACAACTCTTTAATTACTTTTCTTAAGTAATTAACTTAGATTAATTATTATTAATTTCAAATTAATAAATCTTTATAAACAGTTTATTAATCTCTAATTATTTAATTAATTAAGTATTAACCATAACTTAATTAATATTTAATTACTTTATTAATTAATTCTTAATCATTAATTAATATCTAATTCATAATCCTTAATTATAAATTAATTATTCCTTATTAATTAATCTTAATTATTAATTAATTTGTTTAAACCTTTAATACCTATTTAATTAATCCTAATGGTTAATTAATCAAATAAATTAATTATCCATTAAATTTCTTTATAAATTTAATGAACACAAATCTCTAATTTAATTTAAGATAAAACTTTTGTTTTATTAATAATCAAATTATCATTTACAATGTATTTCAATTCCTTAATGATAAATTAATTAATTCAAATCATTAATTAATTAAATTATTTAAACCATTTTAAATTAACTTAAAGATCTAAATTTTTTTAACTTTAAGATAAAACATTTCTTCTCCATGGTTAAATGATCTTTCACAAATACATTTGAAAATATCTATTTTCAAATTACTTTAAAATTTCATTTTAAATTTGGGATTTAAAATGAACACCAACTTATTTTTAACACAGTTTTAAAACCAATTTAAAACTTTCACATGTTAAAGAAATTTTATATCTTATAAAAGAATTTAAATTAATCCCCTTTAATTTTCAATACATTTAAATATAAACTTATTAAACATTTGAATTTATAAAACTTATTTATCTTAAATCTAAGATTCAAAACTAATCCTGACTCCATAATTTAAAACTTGATTTCAATTCCTGTTTTAAATGTTTCTTTACAGTTTTTAAATTTAGATTTAAATTTATACTAACAGGCTTTTGAAAAAAAACAGGCAACACATAAAAGTACTCGAGACTTCACCAAAACACTTCGAGTCAACATCCTAAATGCTTCGAGCATCACTCGACCAAAACTCGAGAAAACCCAGACCTCTCCACTGCTACCATTCCAGACTTCACCCAGGCACATATCATCGCGTGCACGTGCACATACACCAGCGGCGTCTCCGACCATCGTCGAGCATCCCCACAAGCCAACGATCGACCACCAACCAAACAACGATCATTCAAACTTCAATCCTCTCGCGAAATCGAAATCGAGATGAATTTCGAAACCTGGAACAGAAAGACTCATCCATCACCAAACCTGTCAACACTTCCCTCACGTCACTCCGTCCATCAGCTATCTTGAAACTCCGGCCATAAACTCGTCTATGACCATACTTCCATTCTCCCAAACCTCACTGCACTCGATCCATCATAGAAATCGTGATGATCTCTTTACCCAGACTAATTAAAACTAGGGTTGGGAATTTAAATCCTAAATCAATTCTTCCTCGATGCTTTAAAAATCTTCCTGACATTTTTCCTCAAGTCTCTGATCACTCTACTACCTTCAGATAGAAACCCAATTTCCCAGACCATCTAGATCACCAGTTCTTCCCAATTTCCCCTTTTTAGTTAAAATAAGAATTGCTCCTTCATTACAAAACTAAAAATCATAATTTCATTCTTAAAATTCATATTATAGTCTAGGTATTCCATTTATAAACCTGGAATTAAAAATTACAAAGTTTAAATTTCCACTTTTATATCACATTACTGTTATTATGGTTACAGAGACACTCAGACTCAAAGGTTTGACTTAAATTAAACTTTTTAACATTTATATATGATAAATCAAACCATTCTTGTTTGTAAATTAAGTTATTACAAAAACTAGATCCAATGGTAAGAGATTTTAAAAGGAATTCTCGAGTCTGGCAACAAACAGAACAGAATTCAAAAATAACAGACATGCACACATAACTACTCATCCATGTATACATAGAAACTCAGATATAAAATCATACATCAATACATAGATATGCAGAACCACTTAAAAATATTCACATGCAACCATCTTTCATAACTTAAATCTTAAGAATAGAATGTTACTCACCTGATTTGTATGAACAGAGGTAGTTTAACTTTGAAATAGCTTTTGCATTTTAAAAACTTGAAACTGAGAAACTTGCATGCTTCTTTTAATTTGATTCTAAACTTTAGTTGTTGAGCTTAAAACTGCTTTGAACCACATGCATGCTGGTTTCCAGAGTTGAAGAGATGAATGCAAGCAGGCTTGAGATGATTCCAGATTGAAAATGAATGCAGACTGGCCTTGTTTTGGTATTTAAAAATTGAGATTACAGGGATTGATTTCTCTTGAATTTGAAGGATGAGATTATAGGTTGTGAATCTGGTTTTTGTGAGGAGTTTGGATTACTGATTTTCAGATTTTGTATTAGAGAATTGGTTTGTTACAGGCTTTGAAAATGAATTGAAATTGTGGTTTTGAGAGGAGTTTGAATTACTGATTTTCATCTCAGATTTTAGACTAGAGAATGTTTTGAGAAGTGGTACTGATTTGGTTTTCAGATTTTTATTAGAGAAAAAGGTTTTGAGTTTCTTGTTTTTGAAAAGAAATTTTGAAAAAGTGAAGTAAAGGAAATGTATATGTTTATATAAATAAATTTATGATTTTATAAAAATAAAAGAAAATGAACATAATTAAGACACTTGTCACATATACTTGTTACTTAAATTACACTTGTTAAAATGAAACCTTAGGATAATGACACTTGTCTTTTTAAGTATTTTATTTATTTTAAAAGTAGATAAAACCTTTTCTTGATTTATTAAACACTTATCCTATATATAAATTACTTTTTAAAAGAAACAAAACTAACTATATTTATAAATAAAAGTTTATACAAATATTCTAAAATCCAAAACAATTTAAATATCTATTCTTTTGAATTTCAAAACTTAAATTCAAATTCAAGTTAAATTGGATCCTAAGATTCAATTAAAATATACAATTATTTATCAATTTAAAAATAACAATTCCTTTTAGCATTAAAATTCATACATATTAAAAAAAATACATTATATTTATTATTTGAAATTAACATATTTTATAATTTAAACAAGAGATTATATTATCAAGAAATATTTAAAAAGAAATAAAACAAACCATTTTTGTAAATCTTATTTATTTAAACTTTAGTAAAAATATCTTAAACCAATTAAATATTTTCTTGAAGTATTTTAAAACTATAAAATTACTTATTTAAATATCTTTGAAAGTCCAGATTAAATTAAATATAAATTCCCAATTTATCAAAGCTTCTATTTACAATATATATAAATAAATATATATATATTCAAATAGAAATATCTTATTAGATTTTAAAAGATAAAATCATCAATTAATACTAATTTAATCAGATTATTAAATTAAATTCAAATCTTATTATCAAAGATTATCTATATCAATTTAATTATTCAACAGATTATTAAATTGATATTGTTAAAATTTCCGGGATATTACACAAAGGTCCTCTCCCGGCTAAACCGAATAACGAGCGAAATAAAAAAAATCATATGGATACTGGGGTCTCAGTTAAATCACAGCTTTAAAGCTTAAAACTTTCCATTCGAATGGTAAAACAAATTACCATTTCCGATCTTTTAAACAAAAGATTCAATTCAAAAACCTTCTATGGTTTAAACAATTTCCATACTTTTAATCTTTTAAACAAAAAGATTCAATTCACAAAGTTTACCCCGTTCACAAAGATTCATTCATAGATTTTCAAATCGATTTCCATTTCAATCTGATTAACTCGTTAAATCTTTAAATCAAGATTTAACTTATAGCTTTCAAAACTCGTTTCCAAAGATTCATTCATGGATTTCAAAACAATTTCCATTTCACTTGGATTAACTCGTTAAATCTTTAAGTCAAGATTTAACTTATAGCTTTTAAAACAATTCCATTTCAAGTTGGATTAACTCGTTCGGTCTTTGAATCAAAGACTCATTTCATAAATTTCAAAACATTTCAATTCCATTTCAAACTTGAAACCGTTCAACACAATTTGTAAACTCATTACTTATGTGAAAGCTTTTACTATTTGAAAATAAATAGTTTCATTTCAGAAAAATCCAGTTATATTTACCCGAGTTAAAACCCTTGAATAAAAATCCAAATTTCCAAATCAATATCTTTAAAATGGTTTAACCCATATATAACTTGTACAGCATCTTAATCCTTAGCTTCAAATCGTAGAATTCAATTTCAAACTTGAATTCAAATTTAAATCAAATTATTTAAATTTCAAAACTTAATCAAGTTATTCGAAATAACTTTTATCTTTGAATATTCTATTTCAAAAGCTTTTCACTTTAAACCCAAATTTCCAATTTCAAAATCAATTGAAATTAAAAATTCAATTTCAAAAACATCAAATTTAAATCATCTGTGACTTAACCGATTTCCACGTGAAATCCATATTTGTGTGTGTATGGTGTAGTCCAGGGGTTTTACACACAATAGTGCACAACATCAATCATCACAGATATATCGATAAGCGGTAAAATCGATAACGCTTATCTTCATTCACAGATTCATAGATAAAATAAATTTATCAATCACAAAGATTCATCATTACAATTCGATGTGGGTTTCGGATAACCAACTGGAATCCGACTCCCTGTCGCATCGAAATTCAAATGCCGTTTACGGGTCAAGGGTTTCATATTCACATAACAATATATCACAGAAACAGAAATCACAGATCACGATATAAATCAGGACGTATTACAAAGCATCATATATCAGGGATATCAAACAATCAAGTCATTCAATAGAATCCAAATATACATAGGGAAGGTCAATTTATTTATCTGATCAAATTAAATTAGATTAATCACTGATCCTGGTTCAATCAACATTAATTAATTACCAACCATTTTAATTAATTAACATTTAACCCTTTATTAATTAACTCAAAATTATTCTTTAATTAATTAATTACCCTTAATTAATTACCATTGATTAATTATCCTTAAATTAATTACAATAAGTGATTATCCCCAATCAATTCCATTAATTAATTAACCTTTAATTAATTATCCTCAAATTAATCACCTTAATTAATTTATAATTCCTTAATTTATCTCAACATATCAGATTTAAAATAAACTTGTATTTATATTTCATACTTACTTAAATCATTTATTTCATTAAACCAAATTTAGAAATAAAATTTGAATATGATTTATTTTAACAAAATAACTTGAACATTTAATTTATACTACTTTTAAAATCTTTTGAAAAAAACATTTCAAACATATTGAGTCAAATTAAACAGCTATTTACTTACAACTTGTTTGAATACTTAGAAACTTGTTCCAGCTTTAAATTTCAAACCTAAAATGTGATTTGCTTTAAAATTTTCAAAACCCAGGTTGCTTAAACAACAACCCGAGTACATCCCCACAAAACACGAAGCCTGGCCCGTGTTACTTGCGAGAAAACACGCGTACGTTCCTGCTTCGAGTCGCCTGGCAAACATCACGAGATTTCCCCCGAGTCGCTTCCTTTCTTCTCCAAACAAAATCTCGCCTGTACACGATCGTACACTGGTGCACGTGCACCGTCCATCCCAACAACTCCGACCATCATGCCGATCGCCGATCAGTCACACTCGACCTTGTCAACTCGTTCCTCAACTCAGACCGTACGAAACATGTTCGATCGAAATTCGAACCTCCAGCTCGAATAACTGCAAAAGCACGAACCACAAAACCCATCGCCACCGGCCAACCTCACGCCGATGAACCTCGCCGTCCCCACCATCGAACCCCACGACCATGAGCCACCCTCTCCCCAAAAGCAAACGCTTCCGGTCCTATAACCAAGTCGCGAATGCCACGACAGTTCAACCCAACCAGCAACCAACTAAAACCCTAACTTCATCGATTTCGAGCAAATCGATCATAGGAAAAATTCTACGACATTTTTCCCTTCATCTACAACCCACAAGCAAGCTACTACCAAGATCTCAACTTCAAACACTAAATGGATCATCGGCAATTCACCAAATTTCTGATACCGTTCATCTCAAATTTCCCGAATAAATATCAACTTAAAAATCTGGAAATACATGTTAAAAAATCATAGCTTTTAACTACAAATCCATTTATACAACCCAAAACAGAAATTAAAGATGTTGATTTTTAACATGTATAAGGGTTTCACTGTTATTTCCCATTTTAAAAATTGTTTACTAAGTTTAAATTCCTGAAACTATTTTTACAATCATCTGCAGACATCTACAAACAACTTTCATTTATAAATCAAAGTCAAATATGAACTCTATTGTGAGATTTTGAATTTTTTTCTTTTTTTTTTTCAAACCAAAACTGGAAATAAGAACAGAGCATGGGTAAACAGATATCCAGATACTTGCAATTTCATACATATACCAGATATATATCACAAGGAAAATATGCCACATAAACTTGAGTTATTCAAATTGAAAATGCTACTCACAATCATCAAGATATCAAAACAGTTAAGCTTCGAAAAAAAGATAGGAGTTGCTCACAGGTTTTTAAAATGGACAGAGGCTCCTCCATTTAGCAACAGGCTTGAACTATACAGGCTAACACTCTTCTTTGTTCCCAGTGGTTTGCTTGATGATGTTTTAAATGAAGTTTTGTCTTAGTTTTAAAAAGAAGTTTACTTGTATTTGCTCAGCTCGAACAGATATGAAGATATATAGGAAAAGAAAGAAGACAGGGATATTTCTTTTCCTTGTTGGCTGAAATGAGATGGTATAAATTTCTTTGGTACCATTTTGTTTACCAGGCAAGATCTTGGAGGCTGATATATTGATTTGGTGGCCAAGCATTAATTAGGCTTTTGTACAAATGGTTATTTTATTTGATTGTATATTTGAATATATACTTGCATTTCGGCTGCACAATACATATGCTATTTTCTTTTGTTTTATATAAGTATGTACATATGTACTTTATTTATTTCTTTGTCTACCTTTTCTCAATTCGGCTGAGATGTAATTGGTGCTGGCATTTATGATGCTTTGACTTGTTCATGCTTATATATTTATTTGTTTAAGAGTTAATGAAAACATAATTTTGTTTTAGTCCTTTGTATTTTAGTTGTTTAACTTATGTATATTTTATTTCTATGTCTACTTATCACAAAAAAAAAAAATCTTGTATGACTATATGTACATTTTTTATTTATTATTTTTAAAGTAATTTACACATTTAACAAATTCGAAATGATTCATTCAGAATATACTTGAATCCGGAGAAACTCGCTTCCATTTAATCGATTAATTTCACACTTTTTATTCAAAAATCCAATTAATTATCAATTTAAATTTATATAAAATTCGGGGTCGTTACAGTTTCGTTGATCGAGTGATGGGATTCTGGTGTAGGGAGGATCGTCGATATGGTGGAGTCGTCGTCGATGGTCGGAGTTGATGAAGTTGACCGTGCACGTGCATGAGATCGGGATATGTCTGGGTGAAGTCTGGGATTATAGCAGTGGTAAGTGCTCGAGATTTTCTCGAGTTGTTTCGTGAGATGTTCGAAGTTGTGGGAGAGGCGACTCGAAGTAACTTAGATAGACTCGAGTACAAATTTGTGTTGCCAGTTTTAAAAACTCTAATCTGTTTTAAAAATTCAAAACTGAATTTAAATGGTTAAGTGAAATTTAAACAAGTCTTAAATCTAAGTTTAAATCTGTATCTCAGATTTGAAATAAAAGCAGTTTTTAAATTAAATTGTTTTAATAATTTTAATTGTTTAAAATGTATATTAAATGGTTAGAATTTAAAAGTAAATTTAATTTAAATTCTTTAAGTTCTTTTATAAGATGAGTATTTCTTTAACTTGTAAATAAAAGAGTTTTAGAAATGGTGTTTAAACATTGTTAAAGATAATTTGTTTTCATTTTAAATCTTTAAATTTAAAATGAAATTTTGAAGGTAAAATTAAAGTAAATTAATTTAAGATACTTTGAAAATGATAACTTGATTATTAATAAGAACAAAGTTTTATCTTAAAGTAATTAGAGATTTGTGTTCATTAAATTAATTAGGAAATTTAATGGATAATTAATTTAATTGATTAATTAATCATTTGGATTAATTAAATAGGTAATTAAAGGTTTAAACTAATTAATTAATGATTAAGATTAATTAATTAGAATAATTAATTTGTAATTAAGGATTATAAATTAGAATATTAATTAATGATTAAGAATTAATTAATAAAGTAATTAAATATTAATTAAGTTATGGTTAACACTTAATTAATTAAATAAATTAGATTAATTAATTGGTTATTAAGATTTATTAATTTAGAATTAATAATAATTAATATAAGTTAATTACTTAAGGAAAGTAATTAAATAATAGTTAATGAAGTCATTAACTATGGGTTATTAAATAATTAATTAATAGGATTAATTTTAATAGTTAATTAGATTAATTAATTTAAAGATAATCAATTATAGAATTTGTTTAAATGTAATTACTTATTGGAAGTAATTAAGAATTAATTACTTATTGTAATTAATTGAAGTTAATTGATTTAGTTAAGTTAATTAATTAAGTTTAATTAATTTAGGATAATCAAGAGATGATTTGATAATAATTACTTAATGTAATTATTAAAATAAGATTATTTAGGGAAGTAAATAATATGATAATTACTGGAAGTAATTAGTTGAATAAATGATTTTATTAATAGAAGTAATTTGAGTTAATTACTTTGAAAAAATTAATCAAGGGATTAATTAAAGAATTAATTAAGGAGTAATTAATTTAGTTAATGAAAGTAATTAAGGGTAATTAATTACTGATTGAAGATTAATCAAGGTGATTAATAAATGTTGTTTAATTAAAGATTAATTACTTAATGTAATTAATTTAATTGAGTAATTAATAATTAAGTTGTAATTAAGGATCATTAATTAATATAATTAATGATGTAATTAAGATTGGTTAATTAAGTAATAATTAATAAATGAAGTGATTAATCAATGTAATTAATTAAGGATTAATGTAATTAATTATAGTTGATTAACTTAATTAATTTTAGTTAATTAATTAATGATGTAATTAAAGGTTAATTACTATAAGTGGTTAAGGATAATTAATTTGAGAAATTAATTGAAATAAATTACTTGGATGTAATTAAAAGATAATTAATCAAAGATGATTAATTGAAATGAAATATTAGAAGATAATTAATTAATTTGTAATTAATTAATGGTTAAGTAAGAAGGATTTATAAAATGAAGTAATTAATTTAATTCAATTTAAATAAAGATGATATAAATCATTACTTATGGATGGATGATAATACTGAATGCTTTGCATTGATTGATATCTCTGATGAGATATATGCTGTGTGATATGGATGTTAGTGGAATTATGATGATAATATGGATTATCTGATAATGTTGATTATCTGTTGTGAATTATCTTTCTTTGTGTATAAAGATAATGAATTGAATTTGTTTTAAACTTTAAAACAACTTGGCCTTAAAAGATACGCTTTGGATTTCGATGAGACCGGGATCGGGTTTCCGTATACCGGATTTCCAGGTCTGGAGACCCGAATACCACATTGATCCAAATTAACGATAGGTCGTGAATCAAGCGAAGATGAAGATTCAGAGTGCAAGGGTTATTGTCGTTAACTCTGAGGGTGATTCCAAAACGAGTGTAACGAGATAATGCCTTCGGTTTCGTTCGAACCCGGAACGAACTTGTATGGATTGAATGCTTTCAGCACATCGTCAGGTGGACGATGAGCATTCTAAGATAGATGTGTTCTATTTAAAGGTAATCGTGACCTCAAGCCTCACAAACCGGGAATGGCTAAAACAGGGGAGGTGCAGCAAGGTTAGTGGGTAGCACCCAAGTAGGACAAGATTACCTCTGTCTAGATGTCCCTTTCTATTTTCGACTTAGTGGTGCGGTTGCTGATCACAACCGTGAGGTATCTTGTGCGGGAATTATCCAGTAAGGGATGTTCCGACCTTGTGTTGCAGGGGATTGGGAGTGATCCTCGGTACGGTGATCTAGGCCACGTACTGTGATGGGCGGTACCCCGGTAGCCCTGCCATTGTATGGAATCCAATTTCCAATAAGTGATAACGGACTTGATTGTATAACCCACTTGTTGGCTAGTATGCTGGAATTTAATAATGTAACAATTTCAGCTATTTCATATTTATTTGAAAACCCTAGACCCTATTATAATACAATCGAATTTCCTATCAAATGTTTTGGTTAGCGTAAGGTAAAAACTTACCCATGTTTATTTGTGGGGAGTCTTACGTGATACCTTTTCTTTCAAAAAGGTTTTGAAGTTAAACAAGTTTAACCTGTTACTCACACCAGACCCATGTCTGACCCAAGTTGTTTATTTCTGTTTTATAAACTCTTGGGTACTCAAATTTTTACGAGTAGCCAAGGGATTCAGGTTAGCCTTGACGAATTGTGGAGGAGCAATGGAGCAGGAGGCTTCAGCGTTGTAGATATAGATAGTAGTTTCCGCTGTGTTGATCTTGTTTAGATCTTTGTTTTGTATTGAGATGTAATAACTAGACAGATGTTTATAACTGTCTAGTATATGATGTGTAATCTGTGTAACTCTGATAAGTGTTGTATATGATACTATGTAATATTTATGTGATATAATATATTTTGTTCGTTTCCGCTATGAGTATTTGTGTTTGTTTCTTTTCTCTTCTTCTCTTTTCTACTTCTCACCCCTTTCTTTCTTACTGTCGATGCGATTTTCCGGGAGTGGAAAGTCGGGTCGTCACATGAACTGAATACACTAAGATCTTGGTTAGGAAGGTTGGAAAGGCTCCCCGATGATGATATTTACCTGAAAGGAGAAAACTGACAACACAACCACCTTCTAGATGATGAAGATGAACTGATAGAAGGATGATAAGGTGAATGAATTGATGTTAGGCAGTGTGGAGCTCTGATACCATAAAAGAGAACTTGAATACTTTTATTACTTGTAATATTTGATACAAGAACTGATACATTAGTGATATTATGTACAAGTGTTTACATGCTATTCCATTAGCCCGCTCCATAGTTTTAGAAATTACGAAAATACCCTAGGTTGGACCTATTCAGTTATACTTAGTCAAGTTAGCCATTGTAATCATTCTATTTCACTCATAAATTAAGTTTATGCTCCTTTCATTGATTCTCAGGATTCCTCTAATATTTTTTTCTAGGAATTAGCACCTTGGCACTATGAATAATTTATCTTATCGTGTGACATTTGAATATTTATCTCAGGATTCCTCTAATTTTTTTTCTAGGAATTAGCACCTTGACACCATGAATAATTTATCTTATCGTGTGACATTTGAATATTTATCTCACACTATTTAGATCTTTATACGTTTATTTTAATCAATCACATATTTCAATTATCCAGGTTAAATAAGCAGATAAGAATGTCACCATGCAATTAATCATTAAAGTAACTGAGATTTTGTCTAATTCTTTTGAACTTGAATTTTTGTCTAACAGGTAATCTATGATAGGGTGCAAAAATATCCTAACCAGGTATTTTATTTTATATTCCTGTTGCAGTTATTTTTATAAATATCAAAAGTACTTACCTACACTATCTTTATGTGCAAATTTTCAGTGGCTATTGTATCCACATGCAACTTCATATGTTTATTTGCATTGCTAGAACAATTACTATAGACATGAAGTGTATACAGTTATATTTCTATCGCTTCCAACCTAACAGGAAGTTGTCGAAAAATTTCCATTATTGTTTTATTGGTTAGGCCGTGGCCTTTAGTTTGTGTTTCTACATGTAGTCTCACTTGAAAAATGCATGTGAGTATGTGTGTTTGTGTGTAAAACGAGAGCTTTAAAAAATTCTAAAAGAAATTATCAGACTTAAATCATCTTTCAACATAGTTAAACAACATGTTTGCACTTTACAGTTTGGATAAAATGCACCTTTGATTCATAATAGACTGGGTCTAGGGGTTGGGTAAACTGGGTCAGGTGTTTGGAATCCATGCATGTTTTAAAGTCAAACCTTTCCAAAGGCATGAATAAATATTGCACTTTTTCCACCACAAATTTATATTCATGTACATAGTATGTTGACTGAACCACATATATACTTACTTATTTAGTTTATCATCAATAAATTGGTAAATATTAGTACATTCATATGGGAACTAGTTCACGAAATGGAATTTAATTTGTATGCATCTGCTAATTCACAGCCTTATGTTTTGTGGTATGCTTTGTAATATGAACTTATAAAATGCAAAATTGAATGATCAAGGAATGATGTTGTTGTACCATTATAGGAACTTCGGTCTTCGTAGTCAGTTGGCAACTGAACAGTCGAGGTGTCTTAAGCTAGAGGTGGGTTCCATATTTAGCGCCAAGTATCCCTTTATTTCTATTCTTCAAACTTATTCTCCTTTGTTTGGTTTCCACAAACTTCAGTTCTCCATATCCGGTTTTCATAGGTAAGCATGTTGCAGTAATGCAACATATTTAAACAAGAATTTCCAGTTTTCATATAACCATGGCGACAGTAATATATTGGTACAAATTTCAAGCAATAAGTTCATGTTCTCCTCTGATTACAAAAACTACAAGCTGATGCAATCAATATATGAACTAGTGTGTGGTTTTTGCGTTTTTATTCTAGTAATAATAAATATGATAACTGAAACTTGTCTCCACACTGCAAAAAATGGAACTAATTAGAGTATAAATACATACAGTATTTTCATCAATTTCAATCTTTATATACGTTCAGTTGAATTTCAATATTTACTATCTATGAGCAGTTCACAATCACTTAAATCACTTGAATCACTTAAACTTGGACAACGTTTCAAAAACATATGAACTCTGACCAATATATGCACAGAAAATTGGACTATCTCCAAATATCTAACATATTCATTTCTAAAGACTAATAGAGTGATTTTTGTTAGCATAAGTAAACATGAAACTTCTCTTCATCAATGCTTTTAAAAACTTAATGTGATATATTATTAGCATAAAATCGATTTGTACCACTTTCAGCTTTCTATGTAAATATATTTTTGCCACATCGTCGCTCCCTATTTTTCGTAAACAACTCTCAATTTCATAGACATTTTTCAAACTAAAGTCAGATGCAAAGGATTTAAAAAAAAAATTGTCCAAATAGTTTAGAAGACACACGAGCGAATTGAGGACAAACTATTATGACAAATTCGATAATGATGAATAAATGTTGAAAAAATTGTTCACCAACAATTAGCCAAGAAGATTGGGATGGGTTTTTGAAAAATAAAGCAAAACCATATGCATACAGAAGAAGAGATATAGGGAAAAAATCACTGTAACTATGGTCATCATACTGAACGTACAAATCACGCTGTAGTAGAATATGAAATGGTATGTTTGTTTCATCTTTTTTATTAAGTGAATAGAGGCAGACTACTTTTTTACAAAATAAGTATATACCCTCATTTACTATGCTCTTCTACCTTATGGAGGAGCGAACATCTTCAAAAATATCATCTTCTATTTATAGTTTATACACCTAGTTAAATTGATTTACTTATTTACTAAATAAGTTGTCTTCTGCGTACTTCGTAAATTAAACTAATAATATTTTAGCCATTCTATTAAAGTTTTTGTAATACATAACATCTCAAGTATTATTATATCTTAGGTTAAACTTGCAAAAACAAATGAATCAATCATTGATAGTGATGAAGAAGACTCGTTAATGGATGAAGATATCATATCACAAGTGTTTGGCAAGGAAAGGTCGGACTTGAAGTATTCGAGACAAGATATCATGGACCCAAGTTAAGACTTCTAATATTGCACGTAAACAACTTAAAAAGAGTCAAGGAGAATCGAAAGACTTGAAATCTAGGATGGATAATATAAAGGGTACATTGAAGATGTTGGTCAACTTGTTTAAGGGATACATGGGCCTAGGAAATCGCATGCCGGTCGTTTCTTCAAACGAAGGAGGAAGTGGTACACCTTAAGGAAGTATTAGGAGAATGCTGAACAAAGACGTTGCCAATTCGTTGAATTCGTCCGGTTTGGCCAATCAAAAATGTGAAATTTTGAACACTGGCCTAGAGATTATTGCAACAGCCTCTGTATGTAGAGATTCGACCGCTTCCATTTTACGCCGGAAACCTATACCTTCAACACATGAAAAGTTGATTGTGGACAATATACTGCTACCAGAAGAAAAAACTACCAAACAAAATCATCCTCTTGCTATGATCTATGGTGAAGCTGGAATTGGTGGTCATGTGTGTCATCCAAAGAGTTCTATTCGATATCTTTAGACGCAGAAGCAGGTATGTATTATTATTATACTTTTGTAATTTTAAAATGACTTAATCTGTTTTCAAATCGGATGCGTGCTCAAATAAATCTGAATCATTGAATTTTAGTCAGATAAACTAATAATGCTATGTTTTGACTTCATATAAAATGGCTTGAAATTCTCTCATTTAGTAAATTTCAAATTTAGCACTATAGTTAGATGGAAAAGAAATATAGCAGGCTAATAGCTTATGTTTGAAACACCCAAAAAATTGAGATGTTTGTGCAAAATTCAAATATTTCGACTATGACTGGAATAACTTTTCAAAAAGTATATAGGCAAATCTAGAATATCTATAGAAAATACATGATTTAACCTTATTATAAAAACACATTGATTAAGTTGAGTGGTTTAAGGTCATGCATTTAAATAATAAAAAAATTACCTTTTAAAAAATGAATGGAAGGAACCATTTCACACCTTTAAAGATGAAGTGCCATTAGCTTTGATTTTTTGACATTCAAATCAAAAGTTAGACTGTGTCTATTTCACTGCTGGCTTCATCGATTCAAGTTGGATACACCAACAGATAATTTCTTCATTTAGGTTGATTGAATATCCTATTGGTCTTTTTGTTGCTACTGAGTTTCTGTAAATATTAAAAGAAGTTACTCGGATGAAAGGTTGTCTTATATATCTTTGACAATGATAATTCTCACACAAATAATGTTGAGTTTACGGTTTCCAGTTTAGAAACTCAAAGTGATCAGATCATATCTCCATGGTTTCATGCATGTTATTATACTCATATTTCGAATTTTTAATGTTAAAGAAGGTTTAGATGTATAAATTTGAATTATAGTGCATATTATGTACTTAATATGCTAATCTATTAATGTAAAAATTCTTCATGAGTATAGACTGTTGGAATAATTCAACATAATGATGCCACATATTTTAATGTTTCAATGTGTGGCTATCTTATAATTAAGTCTAATTACGTGATCTATTTCTGGAATAAATATATTAAGGTTTAAGGAGTATATTCGTCATGTAAAATTATAACGTGCGGATACCGGAGTGACAATTTTAGTTTGTTGAAGGGCCGAACTGAAAAATGTCACACACACACTATATATATAGGGTTATGATCTTCAAATTACACAAGTCTTATCATATTCTCTCTACCCTCTTCTAAAGTGAATTTACAGATCTAAGCTTGTGTCAGTTTTGAAGATCTAATCCAAATTAATCTTCACATCAATAGATTCAGGTATGCCTTCCGCTGTTAATTTCTTATACTTGTTTCTCTATTGAATCAATATGAGTTATATGTATTCAAATCTAATATAAATTATTCACCAACAAGTGGTATCAAAGCCATCAATCATTGATTTAATCAAGAAATTTCCTGATTTTAAGTGTATATGAAATTAGGGTTTTGAGATTTACAATTTTGGTTGATTCACCCGATGCCTTTATTTCGGATCTGTGAGATTTGCTCTTTTCTTATTGATTCCTTTGATGCCTTTTTTCAAATCTATATAAATAATTCATGAATTAAGTCCGCTTGTTCGGATCTGATGCCTTTAATTGTTGCTACTCATATTATTCATATTTTATTGTCAGTAGTATTGCGGCTGTACAATTTTTATTTATTTATTGCTATAGATAGTTACCATGTTAAATTTTGTTTCATTTACACGTATGGAAGCATCTTCATGCCTTTTAATGTTCCTGTAATACATATTGGACCATATAACGGTCAATTGCATTTATTTTTATCATAATTGCATTAAATGTGGTTGTTATAGTAATAAATAAATTAATTTATTATCATAAATGTAGTAAATGCGTCAGTTGCAATAAATTTAACGATGCAGCATGCTTGTATTTAGAATAAGAAAAAAGATATTGTTTATTATTTAATGCATTTATATTTTATAAATACATATATTTTATATGTATGACCCGCTCATTAAAAATAAGTTTCACTTTCTGTAATATTATAACACATGTATTCATATTTGCTTATTCAAATAAGCTTTCATCGAAAGCTAATCACCTGCCGCACTGATATAATAAGCTATTTTGATATGGATTATTTATTTTCGTTGCTTCACACTATGTTTGGAATCAACCACTGCTACAGTTTTTAACTATTCATTTTCTTGTAATATCACATGTATGGACCATGCTATGTTAAAATTTGTTTTATCTTCTGTCTTGAATATTGACAGTTAAATAAAGTATGCAATATTTTATCATTAATTGTTATTGCAAATACCATTTGTTATGTATTGTTATAGTTTTAGTTGATATCAAATTATTTTTTTACGGCTATGAAATCATATTTTCAATATGTATAAAATTAAAAATTGAAATTTATGGAATACGCATAAATGAATGAGTTAAAATAAACCAATTCAAATATTATTTGGTGTCTCTTTTCAAACTAACTGTAAATATACTACATTACAAGTGAACTAATTGAAATAACATGTCACCAAGGTAACCTTTTTTAATTTAGTTATTTATGAAAATTATTTAATGTTTGTGTGTATTTATTCATGTAGATATTAGCCAGCCCAAATGAAGACTAATACTTGGCCGAATCATTTATACATGTGTGTATTTAATTTTCACATCAAGTAAGAATCGATGGATTCATGTATCCATTCCGCTGTTAATTTCTTATACTTGTTTCTTTATTGAATCAATATGGGTTATATGTATTCAGATTTAATATAGATTATTCACCAACATAGACAAATGCAAATATTTAAGTAGTAATAAAATACCTACTTCAGATTAAAAATAAAAATCAAAAGAGCGGACCAAACCTAACAAATGAGCAAGACCCTGAGCATTTGGAGGGTTAGGAAAGCTTCCCATTCCAATACACATCGCAGCAGCAGCCTAAAATTTTGGATTTCGCTTATGTTTTGACGTTTCGAGTGTTAACACTTTAAAATTTTCAACTTTCCTTTTTGTTATTTGAAGGTTAATGACTTGCATATCAATTTTAGAATTCTTAGTAGAGGTATAAGATGACCTATACGTATATTAATATTAACAAATTTTATAAACTATATTTAAATTGGGCTTACATTTATCTTGTATTGTTGTTTTTCTTAATTCTTTGTAGATATGATTATGAGGTGGGTTTCTTTATTATCTATATATTTCATAATGAAAATTATTTTCTAAAGCGACTGCTATTGGATCTTTCTATTTTGCAAGATGAATATTTGTTGGGAACAATGAACTTCGGCTGAGTCGTGTATATTGTCACTCTCTTGAAGACGTTTCGACGTTCTACTCGAAAGTGCAAAACAGCTCTGAAAAAACAAACTCTGGCATCTCTAGGATAAACAGCCTCTCTAATCTCAAAAAATATCAACCTGTTTGCACTGACAAAGTCGATTCTGATTTGTACTCTGAAATACTGCTCAAGGTGTTTAGTTTTGTTGAAGGAAGAAGAAAAAGAAAAATGGTTGTTATTCTTTTCATTTCCTTTTTGTTTATTTATCATTTAAATAGGTAGAATGTAAATTGTTTACGTTACTAAAGTGGTGGAATGTTAATGGATGTTAATTTATTCTTATTTTAACAATATTGTAATACCATTAGCTTTTGTAATGGCTTAACAATAATGTCACATAAATATATTACCGTTGTGTAAGTGTAACGGCACAATTATAATAATGATTCATAAATATATTACCGTTATAAACTTGCAACGACTCAATTATTATAATGATTCATAAATATATTACCGTTATAAACTTGCAACGGCTCAATTATAATAATGGTTCACAAATAAATTACCATTAACTTGTTTTTTATTTAATTTTTTTAATAAATTCACTTCATAAACAAAAATATTTCCAACAATCCTCCACTTAATTTTTTTTTTAAACATTTTTCGAGCAGTTTCTAAAAACATAAGATTGTGCATAAACAAATGTGTCTTTCGAATTGAACCTTTGCATAGTGGATAGGATTCTGTTTTTACTAGAGTGACACGTAGCCTTGAACTCTATTCCTGACATCAGAACACACACAATCTTTCTAGAGTGCAATCAAATAAGCACGTGCATTTATGGCTATGCACGTCCATCCTAGTTTAGTCAATGCTCTAGGAATTTTGCTGAAAACTCCATAGGAAACGGCCACAATTCCACATTCACATAGGTGAGTCTATCAAGAGTACTCCTAAAGGTAGGTACTCCACTCCAAATAGAGTATAGATCTCATTAAGAGTTTCTATTAACGCATTCTCTAATCACTTCAGGAATACATGCTTCTTAATATAAAAATAGCATGTTCAACTAATATCACTTTACAACTTGTTCTTACCCATTGAACCCGGTTCTTGGGATCTCCAGTCATTAGGTCGGGTTACCATTGTGCGTGACTCAACAATCTAAGGGCAATAGTCTCATTCTTTTAGGAGTCTAAGGACTTTCTCTCTGGCCAGTCCTTTCGTCAAATGATCTGCCAAATTCTCATCGCTGCGTATGTGATCCACTTTAACAGCACCTAAAGAGAGTAGCTCTCTAACAATACTGTGCTTACGACGTATCTGTCGTCTCTTACCATTGTAATAACGGTTCTGTACTTTTGCAATAGCCGCCCTACTATCGTAATGGATCAACGCAGCCGGTATCGGTTTTTCCCATAAAGGAATCTCAGCTAGTAGATTTCTTAAGTACTCTGCTTCTTCACTAGCTGTGGCTAGTGCTATCATCTCAAACACCATAGTAGACTGATCCAAAATAGTCCATTTCTTGGATTTCCAAGAAACAGCTCTACCAGCAATGCTAAAGATATAGCCACCGGTTGCTTTTGAATCATTAGATAAAGTATTACAGTCTGCACCGGTGTAACCTTCAAGGATAGCTGGTAATTATTCACAATGTAACCCAAAGTTCATGGTTCGTTTTAGGTATCTCATGACCCTCTCAATAGCGTATCGATGCTCCATACTAGGTCTACTAGTAAACTTGCATAATAATCCCATGACATAGGAAATGTCGGGTCTAGTACAATCAGTGGCATACCAAGTCTGCCAATGATGCTCGCATAATCAGACTGTCTTACGCATTCACCAGTGTTCTTAAGTAGCTTTACACTAGGATCATATGGTGTACATGTAGGTTTACAGTCAAAGTAATTATATTTCTTTAGAATATTCTCAATATAATGAGATTGGTCCAAAGAAAGTCCCTTTTCGGACCTAGTAATCTAAATACCAACGATTACACTTGCTTCACTTAGATCTTTCATATCGAAATTGGCACTTAGCAAAGATTTAACAGAGTTTATGGCATGAATGTTTGATCCAAAAATAAGTAGGTCATTTACATATAGACATATGATAGTACAAATGTCATTCTCAGATTTATAGTAAATGCATTTGTCACTTTCGTTAACTTTGAAACCATGTGAGATTATTATGTTATCAAATTTTTCATGTCATTATTTAGGTGCTTTGTTTTAAGCCATATAATGATTTATCTAACTTGCAAACTTTATGTTCTTGGCAAGGAACTACAAATCCTTCAGATTGGTCCATATAAATTTCCTCTTCTAATTCACCATTTAAAAAGGCAGTTTTAACATCCATTTGGTGTATTATTAAACTATGAATAGATGCAAGTGAAATTAGTACTTGAATGGATTAATTCTAGTTACAGGTGAAAAGGTGTCAAAAATGTCTACATTTTCTCTTTACTTAAATTCTTTAGCTACTAAACGGACTTTATATTTATCAACTGTGCCATCAGGTTTTAATTTCTTTTTAAGTAGTCATTTACAGCCTATAGAATTACAACCGGGTGGTAGATCTACTAAGTGCCAAGTCTTATTGGATTCCAAAGAATCCATTTCATCATTTATAGTTTCTTGCCAAAAATCGACATCTAAGGAAGATAAGGCCTCTTGGAGGTTTAAGAGATCCTCCTCTATAGTAAAAGCACAAAAGTCTGGTTCTTTCTGTTTTACTTCTTCTAGGTTCATTTTCAGAAGACCCATTAAGTTCTGTTCTAATACGCATGGTGCACTACAACAAAAAGACCATATTACAACTGTAATTTTACAACGGTCACAAAATGCCAGTTGTAATAAACATCTTTTACAACCTTTTTATTCTGAAAGTTGTAATAAACTTATTTTCAACAACTCTTTTATTTGGCCAGTTGTAATAGATGCCTATTACAACATTTCTTTTTTGTCAGTTGTAATAGATGCTTATTTTTAACAACACTTCTTTTTTGCTAGTTGTAATAGATACCTATTACAACATTTCTTTTTTGGCAGTTGTAATAGATGACTATTTTTAACAACTCTTTTTGACAATTGTAATAGATGCCTATCACAACCTTTTCTGTTTGCCTATTGTAATAGCTAGTGAATAATTATATTTAAATAATAATACTTAATAATTAAAAAATTAATAATAAATAATAATAACTAATTTGAAATATGAAATAATTACTATTCAATAATTAATAATTAATATAATAATTAATCAATAAGAAATAATATAATTATTAAATAAATAATAATTAATAAAAAGAATTAATTTTAATAATTAATAATTAAATAAATAATAATTAATAATTAATAAATAAGAATTAATTTTAATATTTAATAATTAATAATAATAATTAATAAATAAGAAGTAATAATTAAATATTAATTATTAACTTTTAATAATTAATATTAAATGTATAATAGTTAGCACTTAATAATTACTATTAATATTTAATAATTAATAAAATATACATAATAATTAACATTTGATATTAATATTCAATTATAATTAAGAAGTAATAAGTAATAATTAATAATCATTAATTAATAATTAATAATTACTATTAAATAATTAATAATTAATAATCAAGACTAATAATTAATATTAAATAATTAACAATTAAAACTAATGTTTAATATTTAGTCTGAAGGACACTTTTTAATTAAAAATAGGCATAGGGAAGAAGTTGCAAAAAAATTTATTCTCAAGGACAACAAGTTTGACTTTTAGTTTGAAGGACACTTTTTAATGTAACTAAAAAATAGTAGTTACAACTATCATTCTGTAATTTACACTAAAAAGTGTCCTTCGGACTAAAAAGCCAACTTCTTGTTCCTGGAACTAAATTTTTCTTCAACTTTTTCTTTAAACCTAAAATCCCCTATTTAATAACTAATATTTAATATTTATTTATTAGATTTATTTAACAACTTTCATTGCATGACCATTAGAGATATTTATTTATACTAAAGAAATGTTTGAATTTGAACTTGGTCGTGTATGCTTGTAAACGCAACCAAAGTATTACTGGATATTTATATATAAAGTTTTATTTGATTTCAACAAAAGTTGTTTGGCTCCAAATCCAAAATTTAGGCGCCCCTCCCCAAATTTTCAATTATATTAGTTTACTTGATCGCTTTCTAAACCCAAAACAAAATCTAAAATCGCTGAGGTCTCTCCTTCAAATCTTCTTCTTCAAAAGTAATCTCACTTCATAACTAAAACATATCATTGCTATAAAATTTGTTTCTTCTCCTACTGAAAATCGAGCTTCAGCACCTTGCTCTACCTTTAGCTAGAGGCCGCTATCGATGATCTTTGGACCGCAAGTGGATCTTAACAATGTTTGATGCACTGCCTATCTCCTGTATAAATCTGAACTCCATCGCCTGAAGAATCACTTGCATCTTAATTTGCTCGTGATGCCTAGATCTGGTGAAGAGTTATTCGTCCAGATGGAGCCGCCTACCTTGGGTTAGGGATTAATTTTGACCTCAATTCGGAAATCAATAAAAAAAATGAAAATCAGCGATGTCACCAAATTTCAAAAATCAAAATTAAGAAATCGTTTTGTTCGATAATCATTTTGTTCGATAATCATTTTTCTAGTTCGGGTTTTGCTTTCCTAATCAATGGGTTGATGATGTTTGTGCCTCAAGTCTGATGCTATGGTCAGATTATAATGGACATGAAGATGATTTCTAGATGTCAATCTGTTGTTGCTGAGATGAGTTGCGATGCTAGTGGTTCACTGCTATCAACCTGTAGTTTGCACGCCCTTGTTGTATGCTACTGTTATGTATGTATGCTTGAAACAGTGATGGAAATACAAACCCCAAGGTAACTTATAAAATTTCAAACTTATGATAGTTCGGATCTGTTTATGCATGTTAACGCAATAAGTTATGCATATTTTGAAATATCATACAGCTTAACCGTCATTTAATAGCTTAGTTGCGATACTGATATGCTTCCAAATATTACATCTAGAAAGCACACTAGTTTCATTATTTGTACTAGTATCATTAGCTGCAATTTTATAACTTGTCTTGAGGTTTAAATTTTGAAGTGCAAACCAACAACTTGACCGAAATGGGAATACATATTAAAAAGTATTCACCCAAATCTATATCAACATTTTTTTTTCATATAGGCTGCTGCATTTATAAAAGGTGCATGTTTTTTCGTTGAACTAAAGGACAAGTATTCACCTAGTTAGTTGTTTCCACAGCATTTGGACTATTTCTATTAGTGATTGTTAATCTTTCAGAGTACAAGCGATGTGCACAGTGAAAGGTTCAACATGACGTTGTAGTTAGTGAAAATCAAATTTAAATCTATGGATATTTGGAAGAAGAATAAAGCTTGTTGACGTATTATGTTCATTGTATACCATGCTTCAAAGAAGGATGGGATATTAAGTTGTGTAGTTAAAAAGAAGTTTGGGTTTTTTTTCTTCAAAAAAAATTACCACTAGATCTAAAAAAAACATCTTCAAAAAAAAGTTTGGGTTTGAGTGGATAATGTCTAATTTGATACGTTTCACTAAGATATAATATAAGGCTTGCACTACAATTGGAAGGAAAGTGAATTGTAGTTAATTTACTGGAGCTTGTTATGTTATGTAGGATTGGATATCTTGGCTTCCCATGCAATTAATTTGGAAGTCAAGAACCTGGAACAAATACGGACATAAAGCAGTTTGCTTGTACAAGGTTTAAAACTGAATTTCCTATATTTGACAAGGCATGCCTCATCTTTATATATGTCAAAATACATATGAAAATATTTTGGGATGTTTATTTTGGGTTGTGGTTGGTACCCGTGATTTGGATATCGCTATTTGGAAATCGCTATTTGGAAAGAGGGTATTTGCTGTAGGGGGAGGTTGCTGTTGCAATAAGGCTATGAAGGTTAGACATGAATTTCTCTTCTTTGATGAGCTTTTTGGCTACCATTGCTTATATCTTTAAACTTTTCCTCTTCTTCGGTTGCGTTAATTATTTTTCTTATATTCCTAATCTTATGAATGGTGATGATATGAAGTCCATATATATTTAGTGCAACCAATACGTTAAACTGTTTGAAAAATTGCACTACCATTTGATTTCCTCCTTTTATTTTTCAGTTCTTGCATTTTGAGTATGATCTTTTTATTTTTATTTCTTGAAGATAATATTTCAATCATCATACCTCTCTCTATCTCCTTCTTCTCCACCCTACGCAAATCCCCCAACGCAAAATTCATACACACTACCCCTAAAATATTCTATGCTTGTGCATTCCTTGGCCTTTTAACAGGCATAGATGATTTCTTATATGCTTACGGCCTATCTTTTCTTCCAGTTTCAACTTCTGTTTTGCGACTGTCATGCATTTAACCTTCACTGCTTTCTTCGCCTTTTTAATAGTAAAGCAAAAGTTCACTCCTTTCTCCATAAATGCCATTGGTCTACTGACTGTGGGAGCAGTTATATTGGGAACTCATGCGAGTTCCGATAGACCTAATGGAGTGACAAAATGACAGTATTATCTTGGCTTTGCTTTGACTATAGGAGTAGCTTTGTTGTATGGTTTGGTTCTGCCTTTGATCGAATTGACTTACATAAAAGCAAAGGTTAAGAATGTGAGTTACAGATTGGTGATGGAGATGCAGATGATTATGGATTTTTTCGCGACTTTGTTTTCTTTTGTTGGCGTGATTCTTAGTAAGAACATCCAGGTAAGGTTGTAGTTGATTATAGCTGGAAAAAATAAATGATGTTCTTTACATAGATCTTTGTACTTGTTTTTTGCTGCAGGTTATACCGAACGAGGCAGAACATTAACTAGGCAAAACAAAGTATTGCATTGTTCTTATAGCTACTGCAGTGCTTTGGCAATGCTTCTACTTAGGCATTGTTGGGGTTATTTTTACTACAGATACTTTACTTTCTGCTGTTATTACTGCTGTGCGTATACCAATAAGTGAAGTACTGGGGGTTGTGTTTTACCATGAGAAGTTCACTAGCGAGAAGGGGATTTCGCTTGCTCTTGCTTTATGGGGTTTGGGTTCTTATACTTATGGACAGTATTTGCATAACAAGGACAGGAAAAAAGAAATATTAGTTCCAACTTTTTATAGGGTTTGGCTTCTTACAGTTACTGATATATTATATTGATGGTAATATAATATACCAAAATTCTGATAATATCAGTTCCAACTTTTTATTTTTATTTCTTGATGGTATATTTTAATCGCATTTTCTACTTTTAATAAAAAAAGTGGGTTGATTGCTATAATTCATGGCAAGGACAATGGGATGTTTCAAGTGTTGGTTAACGTTGTATGGTGACAGCACTATTATCAGCGCAACAGGGAGCTAAAAGAGGAGTTAGAATTGGAATTGGGATTAGTGAAGTTGCATTGTATTTTTTTGTTTGCTTTGATTTGGTTGTTTGATTCGTTTGATATATTGGTTTTGAAGATAGTAAATGCAACAATTGAATTGTACTATTATTTTTATTTTATTATTTGTGCTTATCTTTCTTGATTTACTTACGAAATGTGTTTAGAATTTTTTTTATTTTGCATTCTTTTTATCACAACTGCCAATTGCAGTTGTAAAAATGTCTTTTACAACTGCCAGTAACAGTTGTAAAAAATCTTTTATAACAACCATTAACAGTTGTAAAACATCTTTTACAATTGTTTTAGGCAGCTGTAAAAAATTATTTTACAACTGTTGAAGACTGTTGTAAAAAAATAAGCCTTTATTACAACTCTGGATATAACGACGGGCGGCTGTCCGTTTTAATAGACCTATTACAACTGTTTTTGGCAGTTGCGAAAGGGTGTTTTTGTTGTAGTGGTGTTACTTGATGTACTCCCACTATTCCTCAATTTAAAAGGAAATCTAGATTCATAAAAATCAGCATCATTAGATTAGATTATATTATGTGTATTCAGATCATAAAATCTATATGTTTTGCTATTAATAGCATAGCCAATAAATACACATTCATATGCTCTACTTGCTAAATTTATTCTTTTAGGGTCTGGTATACGAACATATGCAAAACATCCCCAAGTTCTAAAATAAGACACATTTGGTTATAATTTCTTAGAATTTCAAATGGTGAGATTTTACCTTTTGATTTAGGGATTTTATTCAATACATTGTATACAGTCAATAAAATATCCCCCCATCAATGTTTTGCTGCACCCGAATTCAATAAGATAGCTACAACTAATTCAGTAAAGGTTCTATTTTTTCTTTCAGCTTTACCGTTCATTTTAGGTGAATAAGGTGCAGCTCTCTCATAAATTATACCATGCAATTTATAGAAATCAAGAAATAAACTAGACTCATATTCTGTTCCTCTATCACTACGAATTCTCTTAATTTTCTTATTAGATTGATTCTCAATTTCAGTTTTAAACGATTTAAACATATCAAATGCATCACTTTTATTTTTCATAGGGTATACATAAGTAAAATCAGAACAGTCATCAATAAAAGTGATAAAGTAAAAGTGTCCATGTCTAGTCAAAGTTCCATCAAGCTCACATGTATCAGAATGAATCAAAGCTAAAGGTTCAAAAACTCTATCAATTGATTTATGTGGTTTTTTAGTGATTTTTTCTTGAATATAGAATTCACATTTATCAAAATCAGTTTATGACATTTTAGGGATAAAATCTAAGGTGCTCATGTTATGAATTATACGTTTATTCACATGACATATCTAGAGTGCCAGATATTAAAATCACACAACATATAAGCAAAAGCAGGCATTTTATTACATTCAAAATTCAGTTTAAACATACCATCAGTTGCATCAGAAGTCATTGTTGTCTGGAACGTCTTCAAATTGTTGGAAACAATGAACTTCGGCTGAGTTGTGTACGTTGTCAATCTCTTAAAGACATTTCGACGTTCTGCTCGAAAGTGCAAAGCAGTTCTGAAAAAAAAAACGCCGCCACCTCTATGATAAAGCAGCCTCTCTAATCTCAAAAAATATCCACCTGTTTGCACTCACAAAGTCGATTCTGATTTGCACTCTGAAATACTGCTCAAGGTGTTTAGTTTTGTTGAAGGAAGAAGAAAAATGGCTGTTATTCTTTTCATTTCTCTTTTGTTTATTTATCATTTAAATAGGCAGAATGGAAATTGTATACGTTACTAAAGTGGTGGAATGTTAATGGATTTTAATTTATTCTCCTTTAAAACAAAATTGTAATATCATTAGCTTTTATAATGGCTCAATAATAATGTCACATAAATATATTACTCTTGTGCAAGTGTAACTTCTCAATTATAATAATGATTTATAAATATATTACCGTTATAAACATGCAACGACTCAATTATAATAATGATTCATAAATATATTACCGTTATAAACTTGCAACGACTCAATTATAATAATGATTTATAAATATATTACCGTTATAAACTTGCAACGGCTCAATTATAATAATGGTTCATAAATAAATTATCATTAACCTTTTTTTTATTTAATTTTTTAATAAATTCACTTCATAAACAAAAACATTTCCAACAATATTTTACAAGTTTATTTCTAACTTTTTTTACTATCGGAAATTTCAATGTATATAATAAATTTGATGGCCTGTATATCTGGTTTGGTAGCTAGCGGAGAAGTTGTAAACGCTCTTTTGAACTTTCCGCCTTCTTAAATATTGCAAAAGACATTCATTCTTCTCATGTTTCCATTACCATCATTTCTCCTTTCTTCACTTATTTTTTTCATTATCTCTTCATAAATGTTAAAGAAGAAGAAAATTATGCATTATAATGATGCATATACGTTCTAGTGAAGTATTTACTATGATGTTGGCTCAGATGAATTAGATAGCAATTCAGAACTCTTTTGTTATTTTGTTCTGAAAAATCTTTATTGGAATTTTGACATCAATTTGATTGAGCCATGCGAATATCTTAGTATTTTTTCATACTACACTGTAAGGATGAAATTTAGGTTGAGGTAATGAAAGAAAATTATCTGCAATAGTAAGATTATATAGTTTAGTTATTAGAATATTGACCTCTTGTAGTGTCATGCATGTACTTTTTGTTATATGATGATCCTAAAACTGAAACAAAATAATTCAAACAGTTGATGGCAATTTTGAAGAATAATATTTATTAACAAACGTTGACCTTTTTTAGGGCTAGAGCTAAATTTTTAAAGCGCGTAATCAAAATTCTTTGAAGCCGCCTTTCCTTCTTTTTGGTCCCATCGTAAGATGCTTCAACCCTTCGTCGACCATACAATTTACCAGACCATATACGTGGTTCGAAAACCAAGTAGCAAAATTTTTGCTAATATTGCCGCTTGGATGCTAAGATTCGTAAATACTGTATATATAGATAATATATTGCATTATAGTTAATTCACATGTATTATTCATGTAAATAATTCTAGATGTGTTATTTAATAATACTTAACAAATCGTGCAACTTCTGCACAGTTAAGAAAAACATATGTGTGTGCTACATGGTAATCTCTATCATCTAACCATACTTCCACACATTTTTCAGCAGGGCGTTCCTGTTGTCTAAAAATAGATAGCACTGATTCAGAAGAATCTTGTTCAATACCCTCATCATTTCACGTAGCACTTTCAAAAGGGAAGTTCACATGGTCACTGAAATAATGAGAGAAAAAGAACGAAGCTTCTTCTTCGATATATGATTTGCATATCAAACCTTCAACTTGTGCTTTTTGTCTCACTTTTTTATTTAGATGATTTAAGTACCTGTTAAGAATAATTATAGTTAAATTTTTATTACATGTAATTAAACTAAAATTTAACATATTCAATATTAATACCTTTCAAACAGATACATCCGTCTATATTACACAGGAGCTCGAAGACGTGCTTCAAACGGAAGATGAACACATAAACGCTCCATTATTTTTTAAAAACCCGGAGGAAAGATTTTCTCTAGTTTGCAAAGCACTATAGGAATTTCTTCCTCAAGTTTACATAGACGATCAATTTTTAACGTAGTTGAACAAAGCTCCTTATAAAACAAACCGAGTTCTGTTACAACCGTCCAAACTTTTATGGGCAACAGTTCTTTGAAAGCGACGGGTAACAAATGTTCCATCATTACATGACAATCTTGACTTTTCATCCCACTCAGTTTACCGTTCTTATAGTCAACACATCTACGAAAATTAGAGGAAATCCCATCAGAAAATTTTAATCCTTCCACTCAATTTAACAGTACTTTAACTTGGTTACTGTTTAGCTCATAGCATGCTTTGGGTTTTTTGTGTCATTTGACTTTATATGAAGCTAAGGACGATTGCATATTGCATCTATATCACGTCTTGATTTCAAATCGTCTATAGTATTTTCTTTAACATTCAGAACTGTGTTAAATATATTATCGAACACATTTTTCTCTTTGTGCATCACGTCAATAGTATGACGAATTAGGAGATTTTTTCAATAAGGCAACTCCCAACATAAACTTTGTTTGCACCAATTATGAATCCTTGATTTACCTTAAATTTCAATTTATTCGCTAGTTTCTTGTATCTTTGGATAATCCTTTAGAAGATTATAAATATCTTCGTTTGACCAAATCATTGGTGATCGCAAGATCTCAAGTCTATTACTTGTAAAGTTTTTTTTATCTTTTCTAAAAAGATGATTAATATGGAGAAAACACCGATAATAGTCAAACCATAAAAAAAAAATTCATGCGGTAAAGAAAATGCTCGTTTTTCTTCCATGCAATAAGGACAGGCTAGATGACCAGCCTACTTCAACCTAAAAGCATTGCATACACAGGAAAATCGCTTGTGGTCCACAGTAGAGAAACAAAATATGAAAATTCCTTTTTTTTTGAAATGTCGTATGTTTCAACGCCTTCATACCACAATGTTTTCAACTCTTTAATCAACGGTTGTCAATATACGACGATTCCTTGTGTCGGATCATCAGGGCCAAGGATGACAATAGTGAGAAACATACACGGAGTTTCAATACACATCCACGGAGGTAAATTGTAAGGTGTAACAATTATAAGACAAGATGAATATTTGAACAAAATTGAGAGAACGGTGAAAATCCATCCATACATAAACCAAGTCTAACATTGTGGCTCTCCACTGCGAATGCGAGATATATCTTATCAAAATGTTTCCATGCTTCTCCATTAGCTGGGTGTGTTAACGTACCTTCTTCCTGTGTCCTCACACAGTTCCATCTCATATGATGCAAGGTTACAGAAGATGCATATAACCTTGAAGCCTAGAAGTGATGGTTAAGTAATGCATACGCTTGTACGGAACTTTCTTTCTTTTTTTTCTTGGCTTGTATCTTTCCTGATTATGTATTTTACAATTTCTAAGATTGATGTCTTATTTTCTAAACAACATGCAACCATCTATACATGTATTTTTTGATACGGCAAACCAAAAGCAGACATAATTTTTTTCGCTTCATAATGATTTTAGCACATTAAATTATCAGGTGACATATGCCATTTTGCAGCTTGTACTATAGCGGTAAGTAAACCCGGCTTCTGCGAAGTTGTATTTTGATTTCATCGTAATGTATTCTACAGTTACTGATAGTTGAATACCACTTGTACAACCATCCCAAAGGAGTTTCTTAGTAGCATCCAATAAATCATAATTTTTTTTGCTCCAATACTTGGTTCTTCTTCGATATTAACGTCGTTACCATCAACTTCAACAGTAGGGAACAGTGAATGTGTTGCATCTTCAACCATATCTTCTATGAGATTGTCAGAACAATTTCAGTATCCACCTCCTCCTTCGAATGTACGGGATTATGTCCTATAAGTTCTCCATGACGATCCCACACCAAATAATTCGACACGAAACCATATTGGCGCAAATGAACTATTACCATATCCGGTATCAAATGCTTCAATAATTTGCACCTACTACATGAACAACGAATTTCTTCGTCGTTTCCATTATTACTTAAAGTGAATTTAATAAAGACGTGTACACCATTTTGAAAATGTTCACTTATTAAGCCTTCAATTTCTCTTCTTTGTTGATACATCCAGCTTCGATCGATAAAATAATTAACCATTTTTCCTACTTTAAAACATAAAAACGTATTAATAATTTATGTATTGACATTTTATTTTTCAATTAAATCATACATTTAAATTTTCGCAAATATATAATATTATTCTATTTAATTTTATTTTCAAACTGATTTACACAAATTATAATATGAATATAATGTACAATTTTTAGATTATTGTTTTACACTTTGATGGTTGGTCATCCTGCTTCACATTACAAATACAGTAGTAATTATACTTTGTAAATCATTTCATTTTAAACGATTCAACAAAATTTCGACAGCACTTCCCCTTTATTTCCTATATCGTACACATATGCGTGTACAAAGGGAATAAAAAGAAAGTGTTGTCGAAATTTTGTGAACCGTTTAAAAACAAATGACTTGCGAAATATAATTACTTTATTGTGTTTTTAATTTGTCCAATACAGGGACAAATCCGATAAATATTATATAGGATGAATATAAATGTCCGCTCTATGATAAAAACGAGTATCCATACAACGATCATGTACAATACTTGTTAGACGGAGCCAAAAACTCTCAAAGGAATTTATAAAAAAAAGGCACTAATTATCGTGTTCGACATTTTAGAAAACACACACACTAAATCATGCACATCTACCCTAATTAACCTAAGCTAGCTCTGATGCGCATAATCACTAATTAATCAACGTATATACACTAACATACACTAAACAAATTAATATTTTCGAAAATTGGATGATAATAACTGTAATTACTAATTAGCATTCAATGGGGTATAGTAAACAATTAATGGGGTATTATAAACAACTAATAGAGTATTATAAACAACTAAAATAACAAATTAACTCTAATTTAATAAATCAAAATTAATCAGGGTTTATGAATAAAACCTGATTGAAAATTGATGAAGTTGGAAATGATCGGTCAAGCGCGGGGGCTAGCTGACGACGGGGAGGAGGTGATGGAGTTAGGGATTTGGTGAATTTGTGGGAAAATGGGATAATGAATCTGTTCTCGGCCTGGAGCCCTATACACGCTTTTTTTCGACGGTTTGCGATGGCCGCCAACAGCTGATTTACGTCGGTTTACCACAGCCACTATATTTTATATATGAAAAATGTCATGGAGATCGTCAGCCGTCGGCGGCCGTCGGAAGCTTCAGTCGCTATTTACTGTTATTCTAGTAGTGTAACAAAATTATAGCTAGTGGCAATATATAATGGAAAATTCATAATTCAGTTGAAAATTATTTTATTACTTGAAAAGAAATACCTTCTTGATCAAATTGTCACTCGTTTAATTTACTTTATTCTTTTTTTTACTTTACTGATCTCTCTAGAAGAATTTATATAATTATATTAGTCCATGATTACTATTAGGCCAAAATATGATCCTAACTTAAATGCTAATAAGAAGAAGTCTAATGACTTGAGCAAGAAGATTCTCTCTTGGTCAGCAATACTATGATTAAGTTTAATTAGTCCATTATACAAATAGTAAATTGTTTACATTCCAAATCGCAAAGTCAAGATTTGAATTAGACCTAAAATCGTTATTCCTCGATTCAAGATTTTCAGTAAATTCTTTGACTGCAGATGAAAAGTGCGGAAGAAGGGAAATTCAGAATTTGCCCCTATTTAGTAGGGATTACATGCATATTTATAGAAAAACTACACCCTTAGATCTTTGATATGTGGCAACCACTAAACTTGGATGGTCAAGATATTGCTGATGTAGTACACCTCTATAGTGGCATGTTGTAGGACTTTCTCTTTACTTTTCTCAAGCTTATCTAACATGTCCTAATTGGGTTGGACCAATTGGAGGTTGCCATGTAGATAGCTTGTTGGGAGAAGTTTTTAGATATTCGATAGCATCGTTTTTGTCCCTCGATAGCTTATTTCGTGGATCATAATAGCTCTATATTTTTTTTCTTTCAATGGCTTTATATTTAATTTTGTGAAAGCTCCTTAGATCTTCGATAGCTTTACTATTGTCCTTCGGTAGCTTTATATTTGACTCACGATAGCTTCTTTATCTTGACCTTCGATGGTTGCATGCTTGATCTACGGTGGCTTCCTTATCTTGTCCTTTAATAGTTGCATGCATGCTTGATCAACGATAGCTTTTTTATTTTTACCTTTAATAGTTGTACGTTTGACTTCGTGGCAATTTTACAATGGACATGATAACCCTTCTCCAAAATACAATGGCAATTAGCTTCAGACAGTTGCAAAGTTGTTCTGATTTCTGTAGCCCTCATAGCGTAAGGGATACACCTCAAATACGCTAACCGTTCTCCAAAAAGATTGCCCCCGTTTCAAAATTTGCACGCGCGCCCTAGCTAATTGATTTCCGCCTGAAGCATGAATCCGACTCCCTAGCTTATCAATTTCCTTCTGAATCCACATCAATTCTGTTGCTCCTTGAATCACTCTGACCAAAACGTGAATCGCTCTCGGTGTTCTCACTCAAATCACAAGAATCAAGGTTCTCACTTAATTTGATGTTCTCGGTTTTGAGGTATTTTACTATAATTCAGACGAAAATAGTTATGGTTGATTTGTTAGCTTTTTGTGGTTTTTATGTAATTCATAATTGATGTTTAGTGAAATAATAAACTAGTATATTATATTCGAGTTATCACATTCTTTGATCTATGTTAGTTCTTTTTTTTTATATAAAATTCAAACATTTCATTTTATGATTTTTGGTTTAATTAATATGTTGAGTAATCCAAAAATATGGTTCAATGATTTGAAATAGATGTTGTTAATTATTAACTGTTATAATTAATATGTTCTTTACTTTCAGTGTATACCATAAAATAGATGTTTAGACAATATATTTGGAACACTGTACTTTGGCTATTATTTTGTAGTTTTGTATATGAGTGGCCTATATGTTTTTCATTTATTTTTTTTAACGAAAATTTTATAACAAAAGGAGAAAAAACGTCTTTCTCCGAGGGCTCACAAAGATAATACGAAACAACAGAAGGACGAAAGCCTCCCAAAAACAAAACCGCAGAACAGCAGCGGAAAATAAGAAACCAAGAATACAGGAACTAAAAACCACAGCAGGCAGAAACAAAACCAGCCGAGGACAGAGGTGGAAAAGGGATAATAGATCCACCAACATTCACAAACTCGCCTTGACCCAAAGGAAAAGGCCAGACCACCAAGCCATACCACAAAGAAAGCAATCTAGAAGCCACAGCGCCAGCAAATCCAATGAAAGCATACTCCTAGAAAATGAGCAATTGGCGACGAAAAAAAGGTGCCCAGTATGATCGCACTGAAGAAACCGAGAGGCGATGGAGGGAAACATAGCAACAAAAACGCCACCATCGTAAATCCAGCTGCAAAGATAGAGAACAGTACCATCCAAAGCAGCCGAACAACCACACTAAACCACCAAAGAACCAGCGAAGAAAAGAGAGCCGGGTCCCGTAACTAGACAACCAAAGCTCAAACCGGGCCAATGAAGAAGCCAAAGAAAGCTGAATCTGGAAAACTAAACAACAACGTTAAACACAAAAAAAGGGGAGGGGAAGTGAGCGTTGGGGGAGGGCCAGCGCTCGCTTGCGATGTTCAACCTACTCCCAGTCTAGCGTGAGACAAAGCACACGATGTTCAACCTACTCCCAGCCTATATGTTTTTCATGCTGGCTGTTACAGTGTTACTATCTATGTATAAGCAAAAATCTCATGTGCATGTTGAAATCCGTACGTGTATTGTCGGTTTGATATTCAACATGATTGAAACTGAACTTTTGTGTTGTTGTGCATTTGGATCCAATGCACATGAAATCTGTTGTGTTTGAGTGTAGAAGTTTGACCATTGTTGAATACAGTTTATCACGCTTCGTATATATATAATTTACAGCTTCAAATTATTTGTACCTTTTATTTTCTAATTGCTTTATTTGATGATGATCTTGGAGGATGATGTTGTCTTATCCAAATTGTTAGGAAATTCACCTTATTTTTCGCATTTGCAGTAACTATTGACTATTACACTATTTTAGATATAGATAACGCCAACTCTGGTTCAAAAATACAATCTATCAAAGCACGGAAACCTTTAAATTCAACCTAAAATTCAGGAGTCGTCTTATATTTTCCCAGATATGCATTATATGTTTGGTGCATACTTTCAAAATACATCAAGACATGACTCAAACTATACTTATCCTATTTTCTTTTTTCCACATAAGGCTACTGAAAACAATCCTTATAGTGGCGTGTGTATAACATATATGCATGCATGTGTTAGTATATATGGACATTAGCCAATTAGACTTTGTTACCAGCTGACTTAGCTTAATTTACTATGTTACGCTTGCCTAAATTATAAATATAAAAACATAAAATATTAGGCTGTATGACTTCCCCAGCTAAGATCCCCAGCTAAGAGAATAAACTTCAAGGAATAATTAGTTTTCATGACAAAATACAAAATATAAAGTACAATTTTAGGAAAAAATGATAAGAGAAAAATGATAACCTTAAAAGTAGTAGGAAATATATATGCTTTATTGAATATTTCTTCTCATTCCATGAAAGACGTAATAATAACGTTGATGAAATAAGTTTTCTTAGGCTGGATGTACTTTTAAGGTAACAGTCCATTTGTTTGGCTTTTGGGGTTCAATTGGCATCAATATTATAGTGCTTCTACCTGAAATAAGCATGTTACGTGCATAGAACAAGGTTGAATATATTTGGGCATGTGGATTTTGAACACGTACACAGTTTAATTCCCATGCATGTTGAATGATTCTTATTCAATAAAATGAAAACAAAGAAGCCAACATAAAAATATGTTTTAAAAATATGTTAGAGATTCTTTAATGATGATAACACTGCAAGCGGCTATCTTATTATGTTACTTGTAATATGCAGTAGCGGGTACAAAAAGCCCAAAGCCCAGTCTTCTTTTATTTGTAAAACTGTATAAATACAGTCTGTTGTACACTGTATATTATTATCAAGAGTTCAATACAAATTACAGTCTTCATCTTCTATACTATTTTCATTTCTTAACCTCATTACAAAATCTTACATGGTATCAGAGCCATACTGCTTCACAGCAAAAAGATTTTTCTGAAATCAAACCCATCAGAGGAATTTCATCATTTGGGGTTAAATCCTTATCTAAGAACAAAAGTTCTTCTCATCTAAGGATAATTTCTGAATCAAACAGAGAGTGCCTTGCCAAGAACATCAGTTCGACTACAACTTCTCAGATTCACATTCAAACAGTAAAGAAAAGCATCAAATCATTGAAATCTCATCAAGAAATTCAAAAGTGCACAATCAAATTTCAAGAAACTACCATCCAAAGAAAGCTTATCAGAGAAATTATCATATAAGCATTTCTGGTTGCATTACCTGAAAAGTGCAGCAAATCAAAATTTCTGTAAGATTTCTCATTTCTTGACTCTTTCCTTTGTAATTCCTCTATTTCTTGAAGACACCTTAGCCACTACCACCAGTACCATCAACCCTCAGCGAGTCATCACTGCTGCTGAAAATCTTGTCAAATCTGGAATTAGCCCACAAAGCCAATTGGTCAATATTCATTTCACTGAAGACAACTATTTGCTATGGAAACTACAAGTTGAAACTGCCCAGGAAGGGTATGGCCTCGAAGGATATATTCTTGGCACCATTCAAATTCCTCCTAACTGCATCACAAATCAAGAAGGAAAAGTAGTAAGCAATGATGGATATACAAGATATCACAGACAAGATAGATTAATCTGCTCATGGTTAATTTCCTCTATTACTGTCAAGCTGTTATCTCACATTACAGGGTGTAAAAGTTCATTTGAAATCTGGTTAACTGTTGAAAGAGTCTTTAATTCTCAATCTACTGCCAAGATTTTATCATATAAAAGGCAGTTACATCTGATAAAAAAGGACAACATGAGCATGAGAGAATACCTATTCAAGATCAAGTCAACATGTGACAGCTTGGAAGCAGCTAACCACAAGGTGTCTATTTCTGAGCATGTAATGACAATTCTTAATGGTCTAAATGAAGAATATGAAGCTGTGGTCGTTGTTCTCACATCACAAAAGGATCTACCATCCATTGAGGACATTCACTCTATTCTACTATCTCATGAAACAAGATTAGACATAAAGAAATCAACAGAATTAGATATCACTGCAAATTATGCTGCCAATTACAGAGGCAGAGGACAAAGTAGCAACAGAGGTGGTCAAAACATACAAAGAGGTGGAACCTCTAACAGAGGAAGAGGTAGAGGAAGATTCAATAATAATTACAAGCCAAAGTGTCAAATTTGTGAAAGAGTTGGTCACACTGCTGTCAAGTGTTACTTCAGGCTGAACTTAAACTATGTGCCAGGTCAAGCCTCTAATAATCAGAAGAATTCAAACTCAAGTGCAAATATGGCTCAAGTTCAACAAGATTCAGACAATCAAACAATACACTGCAATGAGTTAGGAAATACCGAATCAGCAAGTGAAGACAGCTGGTACCCAGACTCAGGAGCAACTAATCACATCACCAACAATCTGAATAATCTAAATCTTGGTGGAAAAGAATACAAAGGTACAAACTCTATTCACATGGGTAATGGTAACCCTATTGATATTACACACACTGGTAGGTCTGTCATACCAGGAAAAAAGAAATTATACCTAAACAACCTACTTAGAGCTCCTTTAATTAAAAGGAATTTACTAAGTGTGTCACAATTTGCTAAGGACAATAAAGTGTATTTTGAATTTTATCCTGAACATTGTGTTGTTAAAGATATTCTAACCAAAGAAAATCTTCTGCAGGGTAAAAACCATAAAGGGCTATACAAATTCTGTTTGGCTAAGTCAAGATATTGTAAAAATGAAAGAATGTGGTATAATAGTGTTGAAAACAAACAGACTGAAAACTGTAATACATTTGACTTGTGGCATAGCAAGCTTGGTCATCCCAATGTAAAAATTGTGAAACATGTGATGAATAACAATGCTATCTCTTCTGTTAACTATACCTTACCATACATCTGTACATATTGTCAAATGGGTAAAAGTCACAAACTACCTTTTCCAGACTCTCAAACCATATATAATAATCCACTGGAAATGGTAGCCACTGACTTGTGGGGACCAGCACCAATATGTACAGACTATGGTTACAAGTACTATATATACTTTATTGATGCTTATTATAAATATGTGTGGATATATTTTTTGAAAACAAAGTCTGAGACATATAATGCTGTTATACAATTTATAAATACTGCTGAAAAACAAATAAACCATACTGTTAAAGTGTTTCAGTCTGATGGTGGAACATAATTTCTACCACTAAAAAATTATTTCAAAAATAAAGGAATAGTACACAGAATCACATGTCCACACACTTCTGAACAAAATGGAGTAATTGAAAGAAGACACAGACAAATTGTAGAAACTGGCTTGACTTTACTAGCTCAATCATCAATGCCTCAAAAAATTGGCCAGATTCTTTTTCAACTTCGGTGTTTCTAATAAACAGATTACCCACTAAAATACTGAAGATGAAAAGTCCACTAGAAACACTGTTCAATGTCAAGCCAGACTATCTACATTTAAAAGTTTTTGGTTGTCTATGTATTCCCTATCTTAGAACTTACAATAAGCACAAATTGAATTATAGATCATCCCCATGTACATTCATGGGATATGCTATAAATCAAAAAGGTTATAAGTGCTTAGACAAAATGGAAGAATCTTCATATCAAGGCATGTTGTTTTCAATGAGAAAATATTTCCATTCAAAGAAGCAGAGGTCACAACAACTACAAAGATATACAATTCAAAAGATTCTATACCTGCTGTGCCAGTTATATCAGAACAACTTGCCAAATCCAACACTGATCAAGTCAACAATGACAACACTGATCCTCAACTTACTATGTCTGGCACCAGTCATTCCAGCACCAGACCAGGTCAAGAACAGGATGACACAGTTTGTACACCTGATCATTTATCTCAGCAAAGAGTTAGCGTGCAATCTAATGAATCATTTCAAAGATCAGAAAGTCAAAACAAACAACAACATGATGAAACTATGAACCAACAGCAGGACAATATTGCCACAAGACACCACATGATGACAAGGTCAAAAAGTGGAATCTTTAAGCCAAAAGTGACGCAGCGGATTAAACAAAACAATCTTCAATCGGTGAAAGTAGCAATCGATGGATTGATGAATACTGAAATGCCCGAATTCGTTGATCCGAAGATACCGAATTCTAGCTATCCCGAACTCGTTGATCGCGCACGATACCGGGTTCAAAGATCTTCAATTCTTCAAGCGTTGATCAAGCGCACTTGATTCCGCGAATCGGCTTCTGCAATCGTTGAATCGAGCGCACTCGATTAACCGAAAGAGGAGATAGGAGATTACACTCAACTACCAATTTGAATGAAAGCACACAGCTAACACAAGAGAATTTTATTCAAAAATCAACCTAAAAATTACAAATGACCCAACTTGCCTATTTATAGGCTACAACTCACGCGGTACAAAATATGCACAAGTCCTAAGTCGGAACCGACTTATCACATACGACTCAAGAACTACAGACGACATACGACTTAAAATTTACAACACAATACAAGCCTTGCCAACCTTCGACTCAAAAGCTACGACCTAAAAATCAAATGACTCAAGACATGTACAGAACGACTTACGAATTGTCGACTTAAACCCATGCCGACTTACGACTTATAACAGAAATTACAACAGACAGTTATTCACTTAGGTCGTTGCCGACTTAACAACATATCACGACTCATCAATAGCATTGACTTCAGAAACAACGGTCCAGATTAACTCGGCAGGAAATCCATGGCTTTAGGTTTCAGCTACATAAGATGGTTCGCTTTAAAACTGTGCGACTTAACTAAGTCGTAACTCGGTGATGACTTATCACTTGTTCCGTTAAGTCGTTCCCGGCACTTGCTCCTATAGCTTTTAGGTCGTAACCCAGCACTTCCCTTAGGTCGTAATCCGGTAAGTCTTCCTGGCGACTTAATATCTTTGATAATCTGCACCTCTCCACTAGTTAGGTCTTCCACTCTCTTAAGTCGGTCACGACTTTAAGTCTCCCATCATGTTAAGTCGGTTGCTTATGTCTTCTGCTTCCTTGAGTCGGTCACGACCCATAACTCCTTCCATAAGTCGCGTACGACTTATGCCTTCATTCCTGGCCTGAGCTACATCATCCACCCCAGGTTGAGAGAAATTCGACCTCGAATTTGTAAATTCTTCCACATCTGCTCGTTCATCCCCATGATATGGTACGAGATGTTTAACATTGAACACGTCAGACGTATACACATCATCTGGTAGCTTCAATTTATAAGCATTTTCATTGATTCGTTTCACAACTTCCACCGGACCAATTTTCCTGGCTTTCAACTTGTTATAAGCACCTACTGGAAAACGATCTTTTGTTAACACTGCATAAACCATATCTCCTTCATTAAACTCAACATTTCTTCGTTTCAAATCTGCAGATTGTTTGTACTTCTCATTTGCTTTCTTCAATCGTTCCTGAACGATTTTATGACATTCCGTCAACTCGTCAACAAAATCAGCAGCTTTCTTAACTGTCCCCCTTGAATGTGGCATTACCGTTAAATCCAACGGTCCTTTTGGCATACTAGAATATACAATCTGGAATGGACTGAACCCAGTACTTCGATTTACAGCATGATTATGGGCAAACTCCGCCTGGCTTAACTTCCCATCCCAACTCTTCAGATTATCTTGTACAAGACACCTCAACAAATTTCCCAACGATCGGTTCACAACCTCGGTCTGTCCATCAGTTTGCGGATGATAAGCACTATTAAACTTCAGTTTTGTTCCGACCATCTTCCACAAACTTATCCAAAAGTGACTTAAAAATCTGGTATCCCGATCAGAAACAACGGATTCCGGTAAACCATGTAAACGATATATCTCTTTGAAGAATAATTCAGCAACCCGGACGGCATCAGCTGTCTTTTTACAAGCGATAAAGTGTGCCATTTTGGAAAATCTGTCCACCACAACGAATATAGAATCATTCCCCCTTTGAGTTCTAGGCAAACCCAAAACAAAATCCATACTGATATCCACCCATGGTTTTACAGGCACGGGTAACGGCATATACAGTCCCGCATTTGTCGCTGTTCCCTTAGAAATTTGGCAAACATTACATCTCTCCACAAACCTTCCCACTTCTTTCCTCATCGATGGCCAAAAGTAAGATTGTGAAATCAACTGTAATGTACGGTCTCTACCCACGTGTCCTTCTTCATGTAGCTCTTTTACGATCTTCATTCTCAAACTACCCTCCGGTATGCACAATCGATTTCCTTTGAACAGAAAACCATCTATCATTATAAACTCATCCGTCTCCCCATCCTTGACTTTATCAACAAACTTTGCAAAATAAGGATCATTGTCAAATAATTCTGGTAACATGTCAAACCCCGTCACTTCAACCTTCATTGTTGTCAACAAATGATTCCTCCTACTCAAAGCATCAGCCACACGATTTGTCACCCCTGACTTCTGTTTAACAACAAAAGTAAATTGTTGCAGATATGCAATCCACGATGCATGTCTCGCTGAAATCTTGTCTTGCCCTTGTAAATGCTTCAACGCCTCATGATCAGTGTAAAGAACAAACTCCTTCTGAAATAGATAGTGTCTCCAGTGTTTAATAGATTGCACAACAGCATAAAATTCCACATCATATGTACTGTATCTCATCTTTGCTCCTGATAATTTCTCGCTAAAGTATGCAATAGGACGCCCCCTCTGACTCAACACTCCTCCAATTCCAACCTTGGATGCATCAGTATGTAGTTCAAACACTAACTGAAAATCTGGTAATATTAGAATTGGTGCAGACGTCAAGAGTTCTTTGATTCGCTCAAAAGCAACCCCAGCTTCCTCCGTCCATGCAAACTGTTTACCCTTCATGCAATCCGTAACAGGTGCCATCACACTACTAAAGTGTGGAATAAACCTCCGATAAAATGAAGCTAACCCGTGAAAACTACGAACTTCCGTTATCGTCTTGGGCTGTGGCCAATCTCTAATTGCTTCGACTTTACTTTGGTCAACCTGTATTCCTTCTTCCGATACAACATATCCCAGAAATAAAACACTCCTTTCCATAAAGACACACTTCTTTGTAGCAGCATAGAATTGTTCTTCACGAAGAATAATTAACACTTTCTTCAAATGTTGAACATGCTCTTCTGTACTCGCACTGTAGATCAGAATATCATCAAAGTAAACCACCACAAATTTTCCAATGTACGGTCTGAAAATTTGATTCATCACCCTCATGAATGTACTCGGTGCATTCGATAGACCAAACGGCATTACCAGCCATTCATACAATCCTTCCCTCGTCTTGAATGCTGTCTTCCATTCATCCCCTGGTCTAATGCGAATCTGATGATAACCGCTCTTCAAATCAATCTTAGAAAAGATTACGGACCCACTGATCTGATCCAATAAATCATCAAGCCTCGGCATCGGAAATCTATATCTCACAGTAATCTTATTCAATGCTCGACTGTCAGTGCACATCCTCCACGTTCCATCCTTTTTGGGTACCAATAAAGCTGGTACAGCACAAGGACTTAAACTCTCCTACACTCGCCCTTGTTCAAGCAATTCTTCCACTTGCCTCCGCAACTCTTCATGTTCCTTCGGACTCATTCGATAATGTGGTCTGTGTGGCAACACAGCACCTGGAACAAGATCTATCTGATGTTGTATATCCCTCAACGGTGGCAATTCCGTTGGTAACTCCTCTGGAAATACATCGTCAAATTCTTTCAAAACTGGCTTTGCTTCTTCCGGAATTTCAACCTCTTCTTTGCTCTCACGCCCCATCAATAAAAATACTTCAGGCTCCTCCTCTACTTCCTTCACAAACTCCTTCAAAGATAACAAAGTTTTGACCTCTTCAATCTCCTCCAACTTGTTTTCCTCCTGTTGTCGCTTCTTTGGAACTAGAGTAATCTTTGTGCCTTCAAACATGAAACTGTAACTGTTGGTACGCCCATCATGTTGTACTGCTCTATCATACTGCCACGGTCTTCCCAGCAACAAATGACAGACATCCATATCTACCACATCGCACCAGATTTTGTCTTTATATTTCTTTCCAATTGAAAAATTCACACGAGCCCTTCGTCCAACCTTCACCTCCCCGCCTTTCCTCAACCAAGCTAGCTTGTATGGCTTCGGATGTTTCTCAGTCTTCAATGCCAACTTCCTCACAGCCTCTGAAGAAATTATATTATCACAGCTTCCAGCATCAATAACAAATTTACAAACTTTCCCCAGAATAGTACATGTTGACTGAAAAATATTGCTCCTCAACCAACTACAATCCTCCTCTTGCTTTGGTGTTAAACAGAACCTCTTCATCATGAGATTATAACCTTCGTCTCCCGACACTTCTTCTTCCTCCTCATCAGGTGGTGAATTGGAACATTCAGCTTCTTCATCCTCATCCTCAACCTCCGCTATCATAGCTGTAACGACCCAGAATTTTCGAACCCGAAATTCCAGATAGTTAGGAAAAGAAGAAAAAGATAGAAGAAGAAGAAACAGAAGCACACCACAGATTCTCACATTCGCAGCGGATCAAAATATAATATCAAATAATAACAGTTTACAAAGAATACTATATCTGTCAATTTACATTTATAATACATCAGAGTTACTCTCATATACAACACTGAGCATATACAAATCAAATATATCTCAGATAAACAGAAATAATAGTCACAGCGGAACACTCCATACGTCCTACCATCCAGCTCATCTCCTAAGCTCCAGAACGTCCTTACCTGAAAATCTGTAATACTCGGTCTGACCTGAGCATTACATCAAAGTAACACCCGGATCAGGCTGGAAACCAGCTTGAGTAAACTCATCTAACATGGAATACCATAGCATAAACTACATAAAACCCGGGGTAACTCGTAACACTTTACAAACTCACAATTTGTTATAGACATCACTTATTTCTCATATCAATTTCTAAGTACCCAGAACTTAGATTAAATGGTCCAATTCACTTAAATCATTCCATACCAGCCTACTGATTTCACATATCATTTTATAAAGAATCGAAGTGGCTTCGGGTAATTACTGATACCCGACTCCGGTCTCTTCGAATCTCAAGTCATCTTAACCCAAGTTATTCAAGTGAAATATAATTTAACATTAAATACAAGATGTCACTTTTTATACACAACCATTCATCAACGATAGATAACCATACTATCACTGTCAATCCAAACATATCGTATCAGAATCATTTTATATCAGAGATATCAACCACTTTAAGTCATTTACACCATTCAATCGTTTATAAGCAAGATTGATTACTTCCAAAATTTATTTAATTTATCTCCAATTAAATTTATTTCTGATCTTTAAATCACTTAGATTACTTACTTATTAATTTCAAACCGATTAATTAATCATCCTTTAATTATCATCTTAATTAATCACACTTATAAATTAAATAACCCTTAATTACTTCCCTTAAGCAATTTACTTTTATTTTACTACTCCCATCAAGTAAATTTTTCATTGGATAATTTTCCTTAATTAATTGACCTTTAATTATTAATTAACTATCCTCAATAAATTAACCTTGACCTTTATTTACCACATAGATAATTTAGGCTCCACCATTAACTTTAATTAATCTCCTTATTTAATTAATCCTTAATTAAATATACTAATCAACTACCCTGATTAATTTTAATAAATTTTTTCTCTAAAGAAATTCCAAATTTCATCACTAACTTATTATAGATCATGGGTAATTAAATTACACCATTAAAAATCACTTTTAAACGAATTTAAATCTTTGGCTTAACATATTTATATTTTTATATGATCTAGAATTACTTTGCTTTGAAAACATATTTATTTAAAGTACACCCTTAAGAAAACTTAGAAGATATTCCTTTTGGAAACATTTTTTTTTAAAAAAAAACTTTCAAAACAGTTCGCACCTTGATTTAAAACCCTGGAACTCAATCCATTAAGACCCAAGCTAAACTATGAGTAAATCATAACAAAACTCGAGTAAGTTCCGAGTGAAATATAAAACACTCACGAACAACAAATACACCGTTCCCTGCTTCGAGAAAACAACCCACGTACTCCAGACTTACCCGAGCTATCTACGTCTTCCCCAACGAGACATCACCCAGATACAATGGAGCCTCCTGTGCACATGCACACTCCTTCGGGTCGCCGCCGACCAGTTTTTCGACAACCAGTGAGTCGCTACTCATCCCCTCAGTCACCTCATTCACTCGAATAACAGACTCTCTTCGCCCATGGAAAACGAACTGGTTGAGCACCTGAACCCAATTTCCGATCAAATAAAACTACACTGCGACACCCACTCCCGACCATCAGATGATGCGAAACCCCGACCACCTCAACCCCGATCATCCACGAACCTATTCCACTTGATTTCGTCGAACTCGATCACCCTGAGATTATACATAGACCCTAAATCCAACCTCAACCCAAACTAGGTTTACAAACAAATTCCCAACGCCGCCGACGCCACAGTGGACTATCATCCTTCCTGTCATTTTTGCCTAACTCTCTGAACCTTCACCTAACTCCAGCCAAAATTCCGGTCATCCTAACGCTTGTGACCATCAAAATTTGCCCAGTATCCCAAAAACAGTGCAAACCCGACATTTACTTCTTTTCAAGTTTAAAAATTATGATTTAGATCTTAAAAATCATGTTTTGGTTTAGAGTTTCAGATATTATCCCTGGATTGTTAAATTAACATACTTTAATTTCTTTTTTTTTTGCGAAAACCATATTGTCCTGTTCAAATTTAATTTCCAGACAAATTCTCTCTTTAATTTCACTTAAGTAAACTTTAAAGTTAAACCTTAAAATCAAACAAACAAATCTTGTTAAAGTACTAGGTACAAACAGTAAGTAGATCAAGAAGCATTAGATTGTTTGGTTTAGTATCTAAGCTTGAACTAAGTTCAGGCAGAAGCAAAAATTTTCAGCCTGTGTTCATCTAAACATTCATATACACATGTACAGAACTCCTCCAACCAGTATATATTCACACAAGCACATTCATTGTTTGCAACCAGAATCTCATTTGAGATTTTGTTTTTAAGGGAAGAGGTTACTCACCTGATATGGAAAAACAGAGAACAAAATTCTGTGTTGCAAAGCCATTTGCCTGATTCCTTTAACCTTCTTGCTAGTTGAGTTGAAGTATTTATTAAGCTTCAGTTGTAAGAAAAAATAATAATTCTGGTTTGCTAATTTATGTTTTTAACGAGCAAGACAAATATGGATGTGTACATATAAAGGAAACAGGTTTTAACAGAGTAGGTTTTAACTGGGTTAGTATTCTTCTTTTGATCAGATTTTCCTTCTGAAATGTAAAGATTTTTAAAAGTTTGAAATGACAAAATTTTGGCTTGAGATGATGGCAATTAATGCACCGGTTTCCCTATTTGCTTACATACCTATTATTATATCTTTGTTGTACATATAGATATTTTGTCTTAGAGATGTCTGTTTTATTTGGTATTACTTCTAGCTTTCACATATACACTATATATCTATGCAAAGATTTAAACAATACTTAAGGGTTCACAGACTATTTACTCACCTGGTAATAAACTTTGAACAGAGAACAAAGCTTTTGGTTTTTGAGGAGTATCAGCTTTGATCTTGCTTATTCCAGACTTCAAGTTGTTGATGATAACTGATTGTGACAAATGTTATTAAGTTTAGGTTGTAGTATTCTTTGCTTCACTTTTTTTTTTAATGCTCAGCTTGGATAAATCGAAATAGAGTTGGTATATAAAAGATAATTGTATACAGGGTTTGACAATACTGGTACATAGATCTTTATTTGTACTAAAAATATTTGTTTATGTGATGATCAGAGATTTTTGTTTCAAATTGGAGGCTGAAATGATCTTGGTTGTGCTAACATTAATTAAATTTGTCTTGTTTTAGAAGCTTCTTCATATATTTTTTTCTTTTGTCAAGTTCAGCCTAATTTTGTTGCGTGAGTATACTTTATATATATAGTTTGTCTTTCATGTATTTTAACAGTATATAGATATATTGTTCTAGAATGAGCTTATGCTCATTTATAAATTTACTTAACCATAAAGTTCTTTGAGATATCATTAATTGCTAATATAAATATTTATTCTTATATCTTTCCAAAGTTAAACACTTCATTGCTTATTTATTATTTTGATACTTATGTTATTTCTAATACAAATCCTTATGTTTATTTCTTTTCAAAGTTTAACTATCAAATTTTAATTTACTTATTTATTATTATTTGTTTTCATACTTATTTATTAGTTTTAAATAGTTGTAAGATATATATCATATTAACTATACAATTCTTTTATACTTATGTTTATATATACGTGAATACATCAGAATACTTTATCTTTAGTTAATACGGTGGGGTTTTATATATATGTTTTATTTTTCTATAGGATTCCAAAAATTACAAAATAAATTATTCAATTTTAGTTTTAAATTTAATTTAAATACTCAGATATTTTAACCGTCCGACATTTATTCGACTGCTTAATATCAATATTTTAATAATTTAATTCCATTAATTATCAATTAACACCCGTTGAAAATCTGGTCGTCACATTCCTTCCCCCTTTAGAACTTTTCGTCCCCGAAAAGGAACGAAACCAGAATTTATTAAAATGCTTAAAATCAGATAAATATTCTTTGATCATTTTTTTAAAAATCTATATAATATTTCTAAAATAGTTTTTATAAAAATACTTTTATAACTCGATGTTTCGACAAGTCCATCCTTGTTCTCACAGAAATTCGGTCATACGTTGATCAGGCGTAGGACTGAAAATCTATAAGTACTCGGTAAACTCGTTCTCAACACCCAGTGAAAATACTTTGGAAAATAATTTTGTTAAAAACAATTTTGAAAATAGGGAAAAAATATCTTGGTGAAAACGCTCTGGAAATCATCACCCCCATCCATGGTCGCAGTTAACCCGATGGTTACGTTGCCGTCCCGACAAAATCCACAGATAACTGTAGGTCTCCGCGCCACTCGATTACGCCATGGAACCCGCTACAGATCGCAGTTATACCCGGGCTATACGTTGCTATCACAGCAAAAAAACCCATATAACTGTAGGCATCAGCGCCACCGAATTTCGCTGCCAAAAGAATGAAACTCCTCCACTTGACCATAGACCGCAGTCTACCGATGTTGCGCTGCCATCCCGACAGAATCAAGTGTAGACTGTTGGCACTCATCCTCCACACGATTTTCGCTATGGTCCCCACACAGTAGATCGCAGCGACATCGAGTTACACTGTCGTCACAGCATAACCCAAATGCCCCTGTAGGCATCAGCGCCATCGACTTTCACTACCAAATAATCCTCAGGAACTAGTTTGTCCGGACTCCTCACAGGATCAACTTTAGAACCTCCCCTTTAGAGGCTCAAGGCAGTACCACTCAGTGGCACTCCTGAGAAGTTCATTCAAGGGAGTGCCTTTTTCCCCAGAGCTAATCTCAAAAACACTTTATACTATACACATATAGTATTTTCCAAATCATACACCGAGTATGAATCACATATAATGCCTTTACACAAAATCGATTCCCAAAATCGATAATTCTCCAAATAGGCTTTTCCAAATTCAAATATTGATTTTACTCAAAATCAAAAGTCTTTCCAAAATTCAAAGGTTCCAAAAACCTTTCCTCAAGATCATTTTCACAAATCCTTTTTATATATACATATATATAAAAGTTTTGAAAAATCTTTGAATCAATTTGTACTTGTATAAATTCATTTTTATACTTCAAATACTTTCAAAAATGATTTTCTTCTGGCAATAGATCCAACAAGGGAAGTTTTATCTTATATAACAAAGGTATATAATTTTGTTTATCCCAAATCATATATTTAAATTTGATTTACTCTTTTATAAAGTTATTAACCACATTACTTCCTTCCATAAGTAAATTTTAATCAGAGAAATATTCAATTCCTACTTTACTTCATCATATATTTCACAAAATATACTTTCAATTTCAGAAATCATTTACAGTTCTTATCCACAAATTTCAATGTCGCTTTTATTCAAACCCGTACGATGTCCACATATCATTCGTACGCAATATCAATCTGATCGCTCACTCGATCACACAATTTCACTTCCGAACTAGTATTGTCCATCCGACTTCCTAGTGCGGACTCAGATCCGGTTTCTTGATTAGAAACCGTCATTCTCCTTGCATAGTCACAACTATGATAGAGAATATCCAGAACCAATCAAAAATCCATATCCAGGTTCGCCGTCGAAAATCGAGCGAAAAATCCCAACTCGGATCGATAACATTATCTCGAAATTTTGTGCTCGAATCTGGATCAAATCATTATGCGAATAGAATAATATACGTACATCCTACGTATTTATTTTCATTGATTATCAGTCAAATCAATTTCCCTCTCTATTCGCATTCACTTTGATTTTATTCACTTATCCACATTTGCCTAAATCCCCATTGGATTTTCACTTCAATTCTTATCTCAGTTGGGTATTTACTCAATAACAGTTTAAACTCCGACCAGTTTATATTTAGAAAATAGCTTGAAAATTTTAAAAATAGACAGTAGTTGAAAAATGATTATTAGTTTATAAAATAGCTGTAAAACAGTTAAGTAATCGTAAAATAATTGAAAAATAGTAAATAATTGCAAAATAGTTGTAAAATAGTAATTAGTTATAAAGCAGTTGGAAAAATAATAATTGGTTTATAAAACAGTTGTGAAATAGCTAAATAGTTTGCAAAAGTAGTTATAAAATAAGCTTAAGTTAGTTTTAGGTTTAAAAAGAAAAGTTGTATGGTAATTAGTTTGGAAAAATAGATTTATATTAAAACAATTTATTTTGAAAATAGTCCAGAGTCAAACTATTTAATACCTCACCTCCATTTCCATCAATTAAATTTAAATTTCCACTTTCATTTAAATTGACTCAATCCCAATCTGAATAACTTCAATTTTATTTCAAATTAATCCAATTCAAATTTCTCATTTGAATTTTGTACTTATTCATCATAAATCACAATTCCCATTAATTCAAATCAAATTCAGTTTGAACTAATTCAATTTAAATTTCAATTTTAAATCATCTCGAATTATATAAATTCGAGTTAAATTTTCAAAAGTGGATTTAACCCCTTAAATCAAATTAATCCTTATATTTTAAATTAATAATCCAAATCTTTAAACAATTTAATTCTGAGTCCAATTCTCAAAATTCCATTTTAAGTTATTTTTACTTAACTTATTTCAAAGTTCAAATAAGAGTCCAAAACAATTTTACCTTAAAAATTCAATTTATTACCCAATTTCAATTTTGAAACCAGTGCTTAACAATTTAAATTTCCAATTCTTTTTAAACATTTAAACCTTAAATTCAAAGTGGTTCCATCTTCTTAATTCCAAATTTTACTTTCCCTTTTAGCTAAATAATGGATATATCACCACAATCCATTTCTTCATTCATTTAATTAGAACAATCCAATTCACAGTTCCATGGATTATTAATAACAAAGAATGATATCGGAATAAGCCAAAGTAAATAAACATCCAGATTATTTAAAACAGCATCCATCAATAACACACATTTCCCATTTCTAGATCTCAAATCCGCTGGAGATCACACATAACTCCCATTTTCAAACAACCCATTTAACTTCACTATGTAAAATTTTAATTTCATCTTGAAATTTCCAATTTAGGTTGTTCTTATTTAACTTCCCCTAAGTTAAATTCAATTCATTCATTCATTCAGTCAACCTTACTCAAATTTGAATTTCTACTACAAATTTTCAAATTTCTAATAATATTCATTCTTACTCATTAGTTCAAAACTTATATCACTTTGGGTTTCACATCACTTTCCCAGGATTATTTCAAACTCAATCTTAGAGTTTATTTCAAATATACATATTTATTTCCTTTACACACCAAATTACTTTAAATTTTAAACCACCTTTGGTTTTAAATTCAAAACATGTTCCTCTAAATTTTCAAACAACTCTTGTTTGAATCAAGCTCTTTTATTCTAACAATACTATTTATTATTTCTCCCAAACACTTGGAACAATTTCCCATATTTTCTGGACTTAGACTTTATACTTCACCATTTAAACCCTTTCTAATTTCAATTCATAAGTCTTACTCACCTAAATGTTTACTTCCATAAACATTCTATTTTTGCTAAATCATTAACAAACATTTCATCATTTTAGGAAAATAACCAAAGTTATTACAACTGGAAACCAATTCCAATTATCTATTCCTAAAAATTCTTTTTCGAATTCAAGATTTTAATTTCAGTTTGAATCCATTTCAACTTATCTTTATTAAAATTTTAGTTTGGTTGTATTCCTATTACTTCTTAATTTAATCCCAATAATTTAACAACCAGTTACCTTAACATTTGTTAGTAAGAAATATTGCTTTATATATCAAAATATATTCTTACTTAAAATCATTTAAAATCTTTATATAAGAAAATAACAAGTACGCTCTCATGTATATATATACACACTCAACTCATCCTAGGGTAATACTAACCCTATCTCTGATGAGTACACCCACCAGAGCCAAGGTTCTCGCTTAACCTTTAGCTCTGATACCAACTGTAACGACCCGGAATTTTCGAACCCGAAATTCCAGATAGTTAGGAAAAGAAGAAAAAGATAGAAGAAGAAGAAACAGAAGCACACCACAGATTCTCACATTCGCAGCGGATCAAAATATAATATCAAATAATAACAGTTTACAAAGAATACTATATCTGTCAATTTACATTTATAATACATCAGAGTTACTCTCATATACAACACTGAGCATATACAAATCAAATATATCTCAGATAAATAGAAATAATAGTCACAGCGGAACACTCCATACGTCCTGCCATCCAGCTCATCTCCTAAGCTCCAGAACGTCCTTACGTGAAAATCTGTAATACTCGGTCTGACCTGAGCATTACATCAAAGTAACACCCGGATCAGGCTGGAAACCAGCGTGAGTAAACTCATCTAACATGGAATACCATAGCATAAACTACATAAAACCCGGGGTAACTCGTAACACTTTACAAACTCACAATTTGTTATAGACATCACTTATTTCTCATATCAATTTCTAAGTACCCAGAACTTAGATTAAATGGTCCAATTCACTTAAATCATTCCATACCAGCCTACTGATTTCACATATCATTTTATAAAGAATCGAAGTGGCTTCGGGTAATTACTGATACCCGACTCCGGTCTCTTCGAATCTCAAGTCATCTTAACCCAAGTTATTTAAGTGAAATATAATTTAACATTAAATACAAGATGTCACTTTTTATAAACAACCATTCATCAACGATAGATAACCATACTATCACTGTCAATCCAAACATATCGTATCAGAATCATTTTATATCAGAGATATCAACCACTTTAAGTCATTTACACCATTCAATCGTTTATAAGCAAGATTGATTACTTCCAAAATTTATTTAATTTATCTCCAATTAAATTTATTTCTGATCTTTAAATCACTTAGATTACTTACTTATTAATTTCAAACCGATTAATTAATCATCCTTTAATTATCATCTTAATTAATCACACTTATAAATTAAATAACCCTTAATTACTTCCCTTAAGCAATTTACTTTTATTTTACTACTCCCATCAAGTAAATTTTTCATTGGATAATTTTCCTTAATTAATTGACCTTTAATTATTAATTAACTATCCTCAATAAATTAACCTTGACCTTTATTTACCACATAGATAATTTAGGCTCCACCATTAACTTTAATTAATCTCCTTATTTAATTAATCCTTAATTAAATATACTAATCAACTACCCTGATTAATTTTAATAAATTTTTTCTCTAAAGAAATTCCAAATTTCATCACTAACTTATTATAGATCATGGGTAATTAAATTACACCATTAAAAATCACTTTTAAACGAATTTAAATCTTTGGCTTAACATATTTATATTTTTATATGATCTAGATTTACTTTGCTTTGAAAACATATTTATTTAAAGTACACCCTTAAGAAAACTTAGAAGATATTCCTTTTGGAAACATTTTTTTTTAAAAAAAAAAACTTTCAAAACAGTTCGCACCTTGATTTAAAACCCTGGAACTCAATCCATTAAGACCCAAGCTAAACTTTGAGTAAATCATAACAAAACTCGAGTAAGTTCCGAGTGAAATATAAAACACTCACGAACAACAAATACACCGTTCCCTGCTTCGAGAAAACAACCCACGTACTCCAAACTTACCCGAGCTATCTACGTCTTCCCCAACGAGACATCACCCAGATACAATGGAGCCTCCTGTGCACATGCACACTCCTTCGGGTCGCCGCCGACCAGTTTTTCGACAACCAGTGAGTCGCTAATCATCCCCTCAGTCACCTCATTCACTCGAATAACAGACTCTCTTCGCCCATGGAAAACGAACTGGTTGAGCACCTGAACCCAATTTCCGATCAAATAAAACTACACTGCGACACCCACTCCCGACCATCAGATGATGCGAAACCCCGACCACCTCAACCCCGATCATCCACGAACCTATTCCACTTGATTTCGTCGAACTCGATCACCCTGAGATTATACATAGACCCTAAATCCAACCTTAACCCAAACTAGGTTTACAAACAAATTCCCAACGCCGCCGACGCCACAGTGGACTATCATCCTTCCTGTCATTTTTGCCTAACTCTCTGAACCTTCACCTAACTCCAGCCAAAATTCCGGTCATCCTAACGCTTGTGACCATCAGAATTTGCCCAGTATCCCAAAAACAGTGCAAACCCGACATTTACTTCTTTTCAAGTTTAAAAATTATGATTTAGATCTTAAAAATCATGTTTTGGTTTAGAGTTTCAGATATTATCCCTGGATTGTTAAATTAACATACTTTAATTTCTTTTTTTTTTGCGAAAACCATATTGTCCTGTTCAAATTTAATTTCCAGACAAATTCTCTCTTTAATTTCACTTAAGTAAACTTTAAAGTTAAACCTTAAAATCAAACAAACAAATCTTGTTAAAGTACTAGGTACAAATAGTAAGTAGATCAAGAAGCATTAGATTGTTTGGTTTAGTATCTAAGCTTGAACTAAGTTCAGGCAGAAGCAAAAATTTTCAGCCTGTGTTCATCTAAACATTCATATACACATGTACAGAACTCCTCCAACCAGTATATATTCACACAAGCACATTCATTGTTTGCAACCAGAATCTCATTTGAGATTTTGTTTTTAAGGGAAGAGGTTACTCACCTGATATGGAAAAACAGAGAACAAAATTCTGTGTTGCAAAGCCATTTGCCTGATTCCTTTAACCTTCTTGCTAGTTGAGTTGAAGTATTTATTAAGCTTCAGTTGTAAGAAAAAATAATAATTCTGGTTTGCTAATTTATGTTTTTAACGAGCAAGACAAATATGGATGTGTACATATAAAGGAAACAGGTTTTAACAGAGTAGGTTTTAACTGGGTTAGTATTCTTCTTTTGATCAGATTTTCCTTCTGAAATGTAAAGATTTTTAAAAGTTTGAAATGACAAAATTTTGGCTTGAGATGATGGCAATTAATGCACCGGTTTCCCTATTTGCTTACATACCTATTATTATATCTTTGTTGTACATATAGATATTTTGTCTTAGAGATGTCTGTTTTATTTGGTATTACTTCTAGCTTTCACATATACACTATATATCTATGCAAAGATTTAAACAATACTTAAGGGTTCACAGACTATTTACTCACCTGGTAATAAACTTTGAACAGAGAACAAAGCTTTTGGTTTTTGAGGAGTATCAGCTTTGATCTTGCTTATTCCAGACTTCAAGTTGTTGATGATAACTGATTGTGACAAATGTTATTAAGTTTAGGTTGTAGTATTCTTTGCTTCACTTTTTTTTTAATGCTCAGCTTGGATAAATCGAAATAGAGTTGGTATATAAAAGATAATTGTATACAGGGTTTGACAATACTGGTACATAGATCTTTATTTGTACTAAAAATATTTGTTTATGTGATGATCAGAGATTTTTGTTTCAAATTGGAGGCTGAAATGATCTTGGTTGTGCTAACATTAATTAAATTTGTCTTGTTTTAGAAGCTTCTTCATATATTTTTTTCTTTTGTCAAGTTCAGCCTAATTTTGTTGCGTGAGTATACTTTATATATATAGTTTGTCTTTCATGTATTTTAACAGTATATAGATATATTGTTCTAGAATGAGCTTATGCTCATTTATAAATTTACTTAACCATAAAGTTCTTTGAGATATCATTAATTGCTAATATAAATATTTATTCTTATATCTTTCCAAAGTTAAACACTTCATTGCTTATTTATTATTTTGATACTTATGTTATTTCTAATACAAATCCTTATGTTTATTTCTTTTCAAAGTTTAACTATCAAATTTTAATTTACTTATTTATTATTATTTGTTTTCATACTTATTTATTAGTTTTAAATAGTTGTAAGATATATATCATATTAACTATACAATTCTTTTATACTTATGTTTATATATACGTGAATACATCAGAATACTTTATCTTTAGTTAATACGGTGGGGTTTTATATATATGTTTTATTTTTCTATAGGATTCCAAAAATTACAAAATAAATTATTCAATTTTAGTTTTAAATTTAATTTAAATACTCAGATATTTTAACCGTCCGACATTTATTCGACTGCTTAATATCAATATTTTAATAATTTAATTCCATTAATTATCAATTAACACCCGTTGAAAATCTGGGTCGTCACAATAGCTCTCTTCTTCGGCTTTGGACATTCATTACTTTTATGGCCCAACTCTTGGCAATTGTAACATTTGAAACCATTATTGACTTTCGCCTTTTCAGCCTCCTTCATTACTGGTCTACTGATATGTTTAGAAGCATTAGAACTCCCACCAACACCTTTCACTTGATTGTTAGAATTAGTAAACACACCACTTCCTCGTCGTCCCTGTTTCTCCCAAGCCAACGCTTTCTGATGTGCTTCTGCTACAGATCTTGGATCGAACATATTAACCATATCCTGAATCTGCATTCGCAATCCCCCAATGAATCTAGATGTCAGCTGCTCTTCTGTTTCCATAATATCATTCCTTGCAATAAGTTGATAAAATTCGTCAGCATAGTCATTCACAGTTTTCGTCCCTTGTCTCAAGTTTTGCAAACGTTGATACATCAAAGATTGATAATTGTAAGGTATGAACGTTGCTTTCATCAATTTCTTCATCTTCTCCCAAGATTCAACTTTTGACTTTCCCATCCGATCACGTGTAAGTTTGGTCTGCTGCCACCATGCCAAAGCTCTACCCCTCAGCCTCGTAGCAACCAACTTCACTCTACGATGTTCTGGAACTTCTTTGAAGTCAAAAATCTCCTCAACATTATCCACCCAATCTAGAAACTCCTCCGCTTGCATACCACCTTTGAATTCATGAATTTCAGTATTCATCCCCGTCTCCCACTTGTGATCATACTCAGAGTAATTTCTTCCTTGTCCTCGTCCTTGTCCTCGAACACTACCACCATCATACTCCTCTTCAAAATCAGATGTATATCGTTGTCTATCTCGTCCACCCACATCTCTACTACCATTACGTCTTCCACCATCATCCCTTCTATCTACATTCCTCCGTTCACGATCATTCACGTTCCTCCCACGCCCTTGATCATTTTCAACACTTCTGTCTCGATTGGAATGTGGCGAGACTCTACTACCCCCAAGGTTAGATTCAAGTGAAACCCTTCTCCGATTTTGATTCATCTCCGTCATAAGCTTCTCTAACCGGCTGATTCCTTCGTTAAGCTTTTCACTAAAGTTTTCATTGATTCTTTGCTCCATCTCATCAGCCTCTTCTCTTCGATACAAAGCTTCAACGTTTTGATGTCGATTGACTCTCCTTGGCGGCATGATTGAAATCTTTACAAACACTTCAAATTCAAACACAATTCGAACTTTGATCCAAATTGAAATGGATCGAAAACTCCCACTTTGTTGCAATTTGCGATGAACACGATGAACACAATTCTCGGCTAGACAATGAAATGATGCTCGATCTACACTCTTCTTAGCTCGGCTTCTCTTTAAACTTCAAATTATTCAATAATGATTAGGCTCCAAGTCTCGATCTAGCTATGATTGGCTAGAATAAGCTCTGATACCAAAACTGACGCAGCGGATTAAACAAAACAATCTTCAATCGGTGAAAGTAGCAATCGATGGATTGATGAATACTGAAATGCCCGAATTCGTTGATCCGAAGATACCGAATTCTAGCTATCCCGAACTCGTTGATCGCGCACGATACCGGGTTCAAAGATCTTCAATTCTTCAAGCGTTGATCAAGCGCACTTGATTCCGCGAATCGGCTTCTGCAATCGTTGAATCGAGCGCACTCGATTAACCGAAAGAGGAGATAGGAGATTACACTCAACTACCAATTTGAATGAAAGCACAAAGCTAACACAAGAGAATTTTATTCAAAAATCAACCAAAAAATTACAAATGACCCAACTTGCCTATTTATAGGCTACAACTCACGCGGTACAAAATATGCACAAGTCCTAAATCGGAACCGACTTATCACGTACGACTCAAGAACTACAAACGACATACGACTTAAAATTTACAACACAATACAAGCCTTGCCAACCTTCGACTCAAAAGCTACGACCTAAAAATCAAACGACTCAAGACATGTACAAAACAACTTACGAATTGTCGACTTAAACCCATGCCGACTTACGACTTATAACAGAAATTACAACAGACAGTTATTCACTTAGGTCGTTGCCGACTTAACAACATATCACGACTCATCAATAGCAGTGACTTCAGAAACAACGGTCCAGATTAACTCGGCAGGAAATCCATGGCTTCAGGTTTCAGCTACATAAGATGGTTCGCTTTAAAACTGTGCGACTTAACTAAGTCGTAACTCGGTGACGACTTATCACTTGTTCCGTTAAGTCGTTCCCAGCACTTGCTCCTATAGCTTTTAGGTCGTAACCCAGCACTTCCCTTAGGTCGTAATCCGGTAAGTCTTCCTGGCGACTTAATATCTTTGATAATCTGCACCTCTCCACTAGTTAGGTCTTCCACTCTCTTAAGTCAGTCACGACTTAAGTCTCCCATCATGTTAAGTCGGTTGCTTATGTCTTCTGCTTCCTTGAGTCGGTCACGACCCATAACTCCTTCCATAAGTCGCGTACGACTTATGCCTTCATTCCTGGCCTGAGCTACATCAAAAAGTCTATAGTGCTAACTTAAATACTGAAGAACCATGCAACTATCTTCAGGCTTTAGAAAATGAAAATCTGCTATGACAGATGAATATGATGCTTTAATCAAAAATAACACATGGAAATTAGTTCCAGCACCCAAAGACAAAAATATTGTTGGGTGCTAATGGACTTTTAGATTAAAAAGAAATGCAGATGGTACAATATCTAAATATAAGGCAAGATTAGTTGCAAAAGGCTATTCACAACATGGAGGATTTGATTTTAAAGAGACATTCTCACCTGTTGTGAAACCTACAACTATTAGAGTAGTTATTACTACTGCCTTATGCAAGAATTGGACCATCAAGCAACTTGATGTTACTAATGCTTTTCTAAATGGCATTTTGAAGTTTTTATGGAACAACCACATGGCTTTGTTAACAAGGAAAACAAAGGACTTGTGTGCAAATTAAACAAAGCACTGTATGGCCTGAAACAAGCACCAATGGTGTGGTTTGAAAAGCTAAAGCCACACTTGTCAAACTGGGATACAACTCAACAAAATCTGACATATCACTATTTACTAAATTCAATAACAGTGTCACAATATATGTACTGATCTATGTTGATGATTTCATTGTTACAGGTAACAGTGAGACTGAAATTAACAAGCTAATCAAGCAATTAGGTCAAGAATTCTCTATCAAAGACCTTGGCCATCTAAACTACTTTCTGGGCATAGAAGTTAAAAGGCTTTCAGACAATTCAATTCAATTAAGTCAAAGGAAATATATCACAGATATTCTTTGCAGGGCTAAAATGGATAAAGCAAACTCAATATCAACTCCCATGATCAACAATGTCCAAATTTCGAAACATCAGGGAGAAGCAATATTCAATGACAAACAGTACAGAAGCATAGTTGGCTCACTACAATATGCAACTATCACAAGACCAGAAATAACATTCAGTGTCAACAAGGCAAGTCAATTCATGCAAAACCCTACAACTGATCACTGGAAACTTGTCAAATGAATACTAAGATACCTCAAGGGCACAATAGACTTCGGATTAACTATGCAAGCAAGTAAAACACTGAATATAACTGGTTATGCTGACTCAGACTGGGCTAATGACCCAGATGACAGGAGGTCTACAAGTGGTTACTGTATATTTCTAGGAAAAAATCCTGTTTCCTGGTGTTCAAAGAAACAGACCACTGTTGCTAGATCTAGTAGTGAGGCTGAATACAGAAGTGTAGCCAATTCTGTGTTGGAAATTATGTGGATTGAATCACTGTTATCTGAACTACAAGTTAAACCAGAAAATAAACCAACTTTATGGTGTGACAACTTGAGTACAGTGCATCTATCTGCAAATCCTATTCTACACTCTCGTACCAAACATATAGAATTGGATCTGTATTTTGTTCGTGATCAAGTCAACTGTGGAAAGCTAAATGCCAACCATCTACCATCTACACATCAGATAGCAGATATACTCACTAAACCACTCTCCAAATCAAATTTTACTAGATTCAGAGAGCAATTGCAGGTGAACAACAGTAGCAAGAGTAATAAAAGCCATACCTGACCTACCTGGTAACATCATGGAAGATCGAGCTTCTCTATTAAGGAAACTGTCGATTCCTCACGACCTTCTTTTCTATTTCGATCTCAGCAGCAAGTGAATTACAGATCGCCTCTTTTCTTTTTTCTCTGCTTCAAACCCTAAAGAGACTAGGGTTTGCGGGGGAGTAATGAAGATAACACTGCAAGCGGCTATCTTGATATGTTACTTTGTACAACCTTTGTACAAATTTCTATTTTGATTTCAGAAGCAAGTGAATTGCAGATCGCCATTTTTCTTTTTTCGCTTCAAACCCTAAAGAGACTAGGGTTTGCGGGGGAGTAATGAAGATAACACTGCAAGCGGCTATCTTATTATGTTACTTGTAATATGCAGTAGCGGGTACAAAAAGCCCAAAACCCAGTCTTCTTTTATTTGTAAAACTGTATAAATACAGTCTGTTGTACACTTATATTATTATCAAGAGTTCAATACAAATTAAAGTCTTCATCTTCTATACTATTTTCATTTCTTAACCTCATTACAAAATCTTACATTCTTGCAAAGGTGAATGAAGACTATTTATATGCAAAATATTTGTTTATGTTGCGCATGTCATGGAAAATGCTTACATAATACAAAAACAATCCAAAATTTTATATGAAAACTATTGTTTATGTTCATGTCGTTTGAAGTTAAAAAATATTTGTTTATGTGGTATCAGTGCCAGCTTTGAGATTTTTTAGAGTTGTTAATATAATAATTGATGCTGACTTAAATCCATATTTCATGTGACAAAACCCTTTGTTAGTTAAGTTTATGCTCCTCTCATAGATTCTCGGGATTCCTCTAATATTTTTACTAGGAATTAGCACCCTGACACCATGAATCATTTATCTTACCGTGTGACATTTGAATATTTATCTCCTGCTACTTAGATCTTTATACATTTATTTTAATCAGTCACATATTTCGATTATCCAGGATAAATAAGCAGATAAGAATGTCACCATGCAATTAATCATTAAAGTAACTGAGATTTTTTCTAGTTCTTTTGAACTTGAATTTTTGTCCAACAGGTAATCTATGATAGGGTGCAAAAATATCCTAACCAGGTATTTTATCTGATATTCTTGTTGCAGTTATTTTTATAAATATCAAAAGTACTTACCTACACTATCTTTATGTGCAAATTTTCAGTGGCTGTTGTATCCACATGCAACTTCATATGTTTATTTGCATTGCTAGAACAATTACTATAGACTTGAAGTGTATACAGTTATATTTCTATCGCTTCCAACCAGCCAGGAAGTTGTCGAAAAATTGCTATTATTGTTTTATTGGTTAGGCCGTGGCCTTTAGTTTGTGTTTCTACATGTAGCCTCACTTGAAAAATGCATGTGAGTATGTGTGTTTGTGTGTAAAACGAGAGCTTTAAAAAATTCTAAAAGAAATTGTCAGACTTAAATCATCTTTCAACATAGTTAAACAACAGGTTCGCACTTTACAGTTTGGATAAAATGCACCTTTGATTCATAGTAGACTGGGGTCTAGGGGTTGGTTAAACTGGGGCCAGTGTTTGGAATTCATGCATGTTTTAAAGTTGAACCTTTCCAAAGGCATGAATAAATATATATTGCACTTCTTCCACCACAAATTTATATTCATGTACATAGTATATGTTGACAGAACCACATGTATACTTATTTATTCAGTTTATCATCCAAAGGCATGAATAAAAATGCAAAATTGAATGATTATTATGTACTTATAATATGCAAGGGGGACGGTACACTTTTTGCAGTGTTATTCAAAGTTTGAGATTGTCTTTTTCAGCATAGAGATTTTTCATCTCAGTGCGAATAAAGAATGTAAACCTATGAATTTTCTGCTGGAAAGAGGTTAAATTCACTGGAAAATTCTCTATATTTTAGTTTATGGTTGTCCATTGAACAGCGATTAGCAGTCGCTTATAAATTATAACTTATATAACAGCGAGGCAGGGAAACTTTTCCTAAACTGGCACGAGTTATTGTATCTTAGGTTGATTTCGACACCTTTTATGTTCTGATTACTTTCAGATTGCGGCGTGGCTTGTTCAAAGTATACTTAACTTTATGACTAATTACCGATTATTTAAATGTATTTTTTACATATACATTGTGCATCATCTTATATATATATCTATACTATAAAGCAAAACCCTGGTCAAACCGGTCAAAGTGAAGCCTTTTTTGCATGGACCAAAATACCCTATTTGACAATTAAATCACCAATGTTTGTCTAAGGTTAATTTTGTCATTTTCAACACATACACGTACAACAGTTATGCGGTTACTTCTCCTAAAACCACCCACTCTTCTCCTAATACTCATCGCTGCTGTTGAAAAAAAAATAAACCTCAAAACCAAATTCAACATTCTAACCATCAATTAAATTAATCTATCCCTTTTATTATATTTACTTGACTCTATGGAAGATGCAGATCGCTGAAGAAGAGGAACGGTGTCGAAAATAGGCGATGGCTGTGGATCTAGGGTTTTCGAACGCCACGGATCGAGTTTGGAGTTTGTGGTATTCTACCAAATTTAGCTTTTAAATTTTTTATTTACATGTTTGTTTGCTAATTGGATGTTGATAGAGGTAAAATTTCAGTAGTTCTAACCATGTTAGGTGTTGGATGATCATAGCAGTAGACCGGGATCAGTCAGGAGTGATGATGAAAGTTTCCAGAATCATGACGCTTGGATCTGTACTTCCTACGAATTTCTAGCTGGAAGAGAAAATCAATTAAAGCTGAAATTTTTGAATTATTCACTGTAAGTTATCTTTCTCCCCTTTATCCTATTTGTTAAGGGGCATATTCATTTAGATCAATAGATCCAAACCATAATTTTTTATCTTACATTCTTTTCTATTTTGGTAATTCAGTAATGACGAAGGAATTATCTCCGCCGATTTGCATATTATAATGGGTTCGCCAATGTTCGAAGGAAACGGTTCTGCCAATATTCAAATTAAAATGGATCCGCCAGTGTTCGAAAGGAGTTGTCTTCATCAATGGACGGAGAGGATGCCTCCACCAATTTCTGTAGAGCCTGACTCCGCCAATCGATGATAACTCAGGTCAGGGCCCACTGCTGTGTAATAAAGTCATCGTTTCTGCACCAAAACATGTAAGTCAAGGTATTGGACTCTAATTCTTTTAAAAATTCTACAAGTTTTAAAAATCGATTGTGAAAGATAAGTCTTCAAACGTTTCAGGATCTTGGAAAAAGTAATACTGAGCTTTGAAAATGACTGTAAAGTTGATCTCAAAATTGTTATATTTTAAAACGAAAATTTACTGAAACTAAACGTATAAAAAGTTTCAAACTTATTGATTTCAAAGGAAATTGATTTTAAAAGTGAGAAATTTGGTTTCATAAATCACTTGATTTCATCTCAAAACCATGGATTTCATCTTTTAGGTATTAAACATATGATTCTTAAATATATACATATCCCTGTTTTAGAGTGTATGTGTGTGTTAGATTTGTACACCACAGTTTTCAAGTACATTTGATTTAGTTACTCATATACAAATACGAATTGGCTTTGAATATTTAAGTTTTGAATAAACAAACAGTTTTAAGCATATGTGATTTCTAATATGTAAATAAATTCATATATACACATAAGCTTCCAAATGCATCAAACACCAAACGTGTATGGTACATACCAGTTTTCTCAAAATGTAGAGTTTCCTATGTACATGAAAGCGAGCTTTCGGAAAGTTTCAGACTTTATCCATTCATATCTATTTGGCTTTGAAGGTATAATAAATACACAATTTCAATTGTAAAAGCTCTTAGCTGATTATCAGTTTGTATATTAATTATACAATCATAATCATTTACTTTCTATACCTTATTTACTGTTAATGCTAATCAACTCTACCACTAGACCTTTTGGCACGAGTTTTTTTTACAGTTTCATCGAAGGGAGTTGTCATTTATGCCCTAAATCAAAGCGATGAATTTTTTTTAATGAAATAAATGAATTTGAAGGTACTGTGCTATGTCAATTTTTTGTAGTTAATTAGCAAAGTGAACGAGTATAAAAATTATCTTATTCATTATCTCAAACTTGCATTTTCTTACTTCAGTTATCATTTATCTATTTGATTTTGTATAACAGCCTCGAAAAGTGTGTTGTCTATTGTATTCTTTTTCATTTTCTACCTTTAACACAGGGAGTTGTTGGGGACAAAGTGGAAAGGAGTTGGAGAGAAGTTAAGGCATAGGTATATACTTGACAAAGGAAAAGATGATAGATGAGATTTTCAAGTTAATTGTGAGGTAATGTTTTGTCAGACTATTCTTTTTGAATTATTTTTCTATGTAGTATCAGTGTACATTTTCCGTACTATATTCTAATTGGTTGAAATAGTGTATAATTGATGATATAGCAAAGATTTAAATGCTCACAACTTTTGTATGTAATGTGTTCTCATCATGAATTTTAGATATAGGCTATTCGTATTAGCAGCTTTGGCTATTCGTATTATCAGCTTTTCCAAGATTATTTGATTGTATATTTACATATAAAAATGTACGCGTGCTTCAACTTAATTTGTTTTGATTAGTAATAAGCATGCATTTTGTTTCTCATAGTCTCAATATTTTAAATTGAAAGATTTAGTTGTTTGTATAAATTAAATATATTGTCCTATTTACTGTATTAGTAATTAGTGGTTGTCTATTTATATGATGTATATGATATTTGGACACACTTCTTACATACAAAGATAACACCCAGGCCTTATTTATATTCACCAACTTGCACATCTGAAACACACACCACACAAGCGTACGAACACACTCAATATCACACATAAACACACACATACCCATGCATCTACACAGTCAAAAACAGTCTGCTCACTCATATAAAACACTCCCTTACAAAAAGAACAATGCACCTATATATTACTGGAAGAGTGATGAGGCCAATAGTTTAGTTTTATTAACAGTCACGTAAAAAGTGTGTCCCCTAATAGTGCATGCTAAATGTATAAAATAAATGAAAGGTACCAAGACACAAAATATTTTATTTAGGGTACATGCTAAAAATATAGGCTAACTAAAATGTACAAAAGTACCCTTCAACACATACATAATACCGCACCACCGATACGAACGCGTATCCACTCTGTCATACACATCGGTTCTCATGCATGCTTTTATTTATTTATTTTTTATTCTTTTATGCCTGGACTCAAGTAACTTGATTATTTCCTTCTAAATTTCTCCAACAGAAAACTATACTTGCTTACTACAAAACGGAGACTAGAAAATAGAACAAAACAAAAATAATAAAACAATAAGACATGCACTACATATGCAAGCACCCAGGCAAATGCCTGAAGGAGCATGCAAGAAGCAAAGCCACTTAGCAAAAATAATGTAACAGCGACCATAGGCCAGGTATTCCCCACATAGCACAAAAAAAACAAGAAGATGTACATACGATGTTAACTCATAATCCCGCCGACCTAACACTCACAATTATATTTCGTAAATACATACTAATAGATACCATGAGAAGAAAGACTAAACTATAACAACAGTGCACACTCATGTTTGCAGTAAAAAAAGTAAATAACTCTAAAATAGAAGACTTTTACTTATAATTAGTTCATAAAAGTAAGTATTTAAGAAGAACATTTTCTTTTTATTATGTGTCCATATCTATTATTTTAAAGTTTGTAATCAAGGCCTTCCAGTTTTGTTAATTCCTCTGTACTTTATGTGAATCTTTGACTGATCTATTTTAACTCAAATATTTATTGACATTACCTTTCTTTGTTTGTCTGACATTAAATGTTAACGCTAAAGCCTGATCTACACCTATATCTGACCAAAACCACTCTGTGCACTGACATAGAACCAAAAGTACGGTACTATTTTTCACTGCTACTTTTTTTTAACTTCTCTTCAATTACATTCAGAAAAATATTTACATATGATGCTATTATCACGATTCAGACCTAGATTATGATCAAACTTGCCAGAAATAGGTTGAAGTTGTCAATACATCATTATCTACAGAGGTTGATGATCATATGGGAATATAGGCTATAAAAATACATACTATAGCCAATTCATAATATAAAACATGATAGTGAAAGGCAGAGCAAAAGCTGAAATAGGCTAGCAGTACTTATTCCTTTCTTACTGAATAATCTCCAAGTCCTTAAAACAGACGTGTTGGCTTTGATGTGTCATATATAGCACGGCTAGAGAGTTTGATATACCTATTTGGAGATTGCTGCTATCGAAGTTCAACCCGATTTAGTATCGGCAATTAACTATCGTCTATGGACGGCCTGCCATCATACTGGGAATAGTGAGGTAAAAAATACCGAACTGACAGTTCTAAGCATGAATGTTAAAGTAACAATATAACAAACTTCATTATCCATGGTATAGTAACATGACTTTGTAAGTTAGCTTTAAATTATCACTACTCTCATATGCATGGTTACAGAAGGCATGTAAGTAACTCAAAATACTTTCATTGTTCACATGTTTTATTACAATCAGTATAAAATCATTTTGAGTAGATTTACAGAGGAGCTTCAAGCACGAGGACTTGAAGAATTTGGCCTATGTGTTCAATCATAAAGAAGCTTAAGTTGGCGGAGGCATACTACAACAAAGACGGTACATGTTCAACTTTGGTTGTTGAAGTCATGATCTATAACGGAAAACCTTAAAGTTTGCGTAACAGAAAATATAATGTTAATGGAATCTTGAATTCATTTCTTTACCCTGGCATGTTTTCACAATTCTTATAAGCTTTAGATATAGTTTTGATTTTAGGACTGATTATATTAGTTTAGATTTTGTTTTGGTTTTATGTTTCGAACAATTGTTGGACATGAAGTTCAATTAAAATCCATATTGTATAGATTATCAAAAATTTTTGTAGTACAAATAATTTAGTTATCATGCAGTGCTATTTACTTATCTATGCACTATATACTTTTGTTTTTGTTCCCTTGCTTGCTTTCGTGCTAAATCTTTTACTTAATTTGTTTTCACCTAATCTTATATTGCCAACCGCAATAGTATAGACTTTACTTTGGATCCACCTAACCATGCTTTCGTGAGTCATTACCTACATATTTGCAGTCGTGTATTATATCGTCCTGTACAATACAATGTACATTTCATTTCCTTAAAATATATGCAATTATTTCATGTGCTGCTTCCTGAACATTTGTTTCTTAACATGCAGGTTATATATATTTCATGTGCTGATATTTGTTCACTTCGTATGCTGTGTGTTTGCATTCTTCTATGTGTAATTAGCTGTCACGCGCTATCATGTAATAGTGTGAGCATTGTTGTCGTGTACATTCTTGACATACATACTAATAACCTTTTCTTTTGTACGTAAATTACTTTTTGTGCATGCAATAACATTTCCCTGTCCAATTGAATGCTTTCGTGAGTACCTTTAAGTCACTGTGCTTTATATTAGAAGCCTTCGCATGAAACATGTCCATAAGGAATCGCCGCTGAGCTATCGTGACCACTGTCCATTTATACGGAAGACGAAAAAATGTGTTAAATGTATTCTCATCAAAAGAAATCTTTATTATTTTACTGAAATAAATTTTCAAATCATTGCTAATAATATAGCATCGATGTGTCGTATATAGCATGGCTAGGGAGTTTTACATCATTTCACAGCGACATGTTCCTATTATGTGGAGATTTGCATGGATTTACCTGTGTTGAAGAATTGCTGAATGGATTCACGTGTCTTCTCTACAGAGGCTAACAGTATTGTACCAGTATAAAATGTTCATAGAATAAGTTAGTGGAGACCTCTATATTTTTGCGTTTTATATAATGCTTAAGGTCTCTGCAAACTTAATTCCATTAAAGCATGTCATGGAAGCAAGCACCTATTGGAAGGTATTCTTAGGGTACCTTTATATAATCCTCACAATCAATTTTTTAGGAAGGTGTTCATTTTATTTCACTCCTTGCTGCATCAATCTACTTTCTGGCTGCTTCAAACTTCTTATTCGGTGCTGGCCAGCCTATATAATTAGACCAAAATTAATATATAGTTGTACACTACTGCAACTATATAGAAAAGAAGGGAAAATATAAAACACACACACATACACAAACACACACACACACACACATATATATTTGTGTACATATGTACGTATGTGTGTCTGTGTGTGTATATATCACCACCATAACGATAGCACACACAAAAGTTTCACACTTTCTTCTTGGCACACGTCCAACGGACGTGCCACCATACTCGTATATATATATATATATATATATATATATATATAAGAATGTAAGATTAGTATGAAATAATATAGATATGAGTAAAATTATGGATCTTTTGCATTATTTAAGAATTTGTTGGTTCACAAAACACGGTCTATTGTTTAGTATTTTGAGAAAGAAACGATTTTCAAGCTTTTTTTCTACGGCTTTTACAGAATCATGCACCGTTATATAAAACAATTACATCAAATGTGAGACGCATAAGTCTCAACAACTTGCAACACTTCTAGACCCAAATTGCAACACAAAATTACTTTTATAACCTGTAAACTTTCAGATGATACACTTGCCTTCATGAAATTCCATGCACCAAACGTAACATAAACGGAAATAGTTTTTTCAAACAATAATAAGTAAATAGCAACTAAATAATTTTCTATGCACAATTTACACATTTATTTTCCAAAGCGTTCTCAGGCAAGGGTAAGTAAAACATTGATATGAGTGACATGTCCGACATATGAAGACGTCGGCATGATTATTTAACCTGTTATAAATATCGATTTACATAGAACAAAAATACTAATTAAATAAGTAAATAAGCATTCTGCTTCGTCTTCGTACCTTTATTCGTCTAATATGTAACAAACTCGGCCTACTCGAATGAGTACCCATTAGTAGGTCTGTCTATGGTACGGCTTTTGGTCCGATCCGGTCTGAATCCAGCCTATAAATACATGTATGGGCCTTGACTCCAATTACCCAAGCTCGACCCAGACCCGACCTAATTGTTATTAGGGTCGAGTACGGTTTAGTTAAAAGCCGGTCCGGTTTGGGTCCAAGCCGATTATTTATTTTTCATAGTTTCTAAACATAAGTATATATGTTACATTTTACTATTTTGTTTATTTGCATATAGATGCTTTTGCATAATATTATTATGAACTTGAATATGTCACCATCCAATTTGTACGTTAACAATTATTTGTTTATAAGTTTATAAAAATTACAATTTTAGGGTATGGTTTTAACATAAATATTTTGAATTGGATATATGGGTATTATCCGTCGGGCTTGAAAAACCCGACGGGTTGGACTCGGATATTGGTTTTGAAATACCCAGCGGGTTCTGGCCGGGCAAGGCTTTTGATTATTGTAACCGGGCTTGGGTCCAGGTTTTAAGATACCTGGACTGAAACCCGCCCATTGATAGGCCTTTCCATGAGTATGTGGGGAAAACAAAACAAACACGCATGTTATCGGTATTTGAACCATGCGACATTTTGATGGATCTAGACTATGAAATTATAAAGGAGTAGATTAAAAAGTTTGAGATGTATAGACTGAAGATTGAAAGTAAATAGCTAAGAATTAACAACTTGTATCAATCGATACCGATCCATACACTACAAGAACAACAATGATTTCCGATGGCAACTAGCCGTCGGTAGGCCGTCGGAAACTGTAAGAAGAGCCGTCGGCATACGAATCTCGTTTCGTAACGACTTCCGACAACAACAACCGCAAATTTCCGACGGCCTCCAACGGTAATCTGTGACCGTTTTCGACGGCTACGTTGGCCACGTGACAAACCTGAATAACCAAATAGCCATCCGAGGCCATCGGAAACGATCGGAATTTGCCATGGAGCGCCGTCGATAGCCGTTGCAAGGTCATGACCTATAAGCTGTCGGTAGCCGTTAGTAGCCGTCAGAATTCTGGGTGTTTTTTCCCTTCTGAATTTTAGCCTGCTGCCTTCCAGCCACTACACATCCATCAATACACATAACAGCTCCTTTTCGAGCATATATAAACCACTAATCATATAAATAACCGTACATGATATTCCATTCAAAAAATCCATATCCAAATCCAGCATAATCCAAAAAATCAACATCCAAATCCACATAAAATAATATACAATCCATCAAAATGTATCAAACACATCATCACCCACTCGAAGCGTATATATACAGACAAAAAACATAACCGAACATACCTAGCATCACTCATCATCCCCTGCAGAACCACCCGACGAAGGAAACCTCCATGCTGCTCTATATACTCCGCCAAGCGTTGGTTCAGCTACCCCATCTACGCAGCACGACGTCGATCATGCGCCTGCAGCTCGGCGATCTGGGATCGTAGCTCTGCAATTTCTTCTTTGTCGTGAGCCATCTTATACGCCTTCTGCGATGTCCTAGCCTGCGAATAAAAATAAATTGTTATACTGCCTCCAACATCATAAACGTAAGTTACATAAATTTAACTAAAATATGCGATATTTGAATTTAGTTTATTTTTTGAAAATTACCGTTTTGTTTCCAAATTCATAGGGCCTGCTACGGGATGGTGGATCCATGATAGACTCGAAAATAGCATCCTTCTCATCAGCTGTCAACTCATCTCGTCCTGTCTCAGCCCGTAGTTGTGCCCTTGTTTCTTGGAACTTTTGCTGTAATGCAAAATACAAAATACAATTTAGTAGTCTAATCGCTATACTAATTAACAAAAAATTGAAATGGTCACTGGTATAAATAACACTAATTAATATATCTATAAATGTGTACTTGATTAATTAACCGATAACTTTTAACTTAATTATAATATACTTACAGGCAGTAGTCGCTTTATCATCATGCTCCTATGAGTATACGACTGAGCCCGAATCGTCGGTCTGCTTCAGAGCATGAGTATGAGCAAAAACATCCCAATACGAAACAACATCCCCGCACGCTCTTTCCTGAAATATGAATATATATATATATATATTATATTGTTTTATTAACTATCTATTAACAACTTATAACTTAAAATATAAAAATATGAATATAAAAATTTACCTAATCCTCGGGATGATGCTGGAACGGCTTGGAACCACCGCGATGTGCGACGGGATTCTTATTTCTGTTTGCGGAGTTTCTATCTTACTCCCTCTGTAAATTTAAATTGGAAATAACATTTTTATAGTTCTAAATTATGTATTAAATACACGCAACAATTTAAAGTAATTAATATGTGGTAAACTTATCTGGAACTCCTCGTTGCCCCTACCATGCGACCCAGGCCTCCCACACGCTAGCACTCATCTAGTTCGGTTTTTTTCCCGCCCTTCTCATAGCGGACACTGTATCTCTATAATTTTTTGGCGATTTTGCTGTTCCAATGGCGCTGCACCAGGGATACATCGGTCTCTTGTAGGTCGACCGACCCCTACACGTTGAGAAAATGAAAGTTATACATTTTTATAAATAGTCTACAATATATAAAGTGATCTAGGATCAAAGAGAAAGTGCAAAATATAAATTTACACTTACCAGGAAGTCCTGCCAAATGCTCTACCGGAGAGTATCCGATATCTTGCTCCACTTAGGCCAGAGGCAGTCATCCTGCATTTATATGCCTGTCTGGATATGGAGAGCACTATAGCTGATGGCTCGAGCTCGAAGCCACTATGTCAAAAAGAAACAAACATTTAATAAAGCAAGGCTATTATATAATAGATCGTACAGAAAAATATTGTTAATACTGAAATAAATTTAATACTTACGATCCATCAGCTTTGGCCTACAATCAGACCGCAGGAAGTGCTGCTCCTATGATGGACCGGGGACATCATCAACTGGAGGCGCACCCGTCCCTCTTTGAGAAGAAGAGGGAGATCCTATATGGGAAGAGCTATGTCTACGGAAAAATAACATATATATACCATACCTGTTACAGACATATCATATATGAGAAATATATCATTTAATTATGTGAAATATACATTATCGCAGAACATAAAAGGATTATGTGAAATAGATTACGACTAAACATATCATTAGCAGAACACATCATTTTTAATGAGAAAATGTAACATAAATAAACACAGAAATTACCTTCTCCCGATATCTAGATTATTAATCAGTCCTCGTCGTTTTCTGATCCAGACTCCATTTCGTACTCTATGTTTTGTTCCTCTGTAGTCTCAAATGCTTCAATCAATGCATTTGATTAATCGTTTAGAGGTCCAAAATCGGTTTGATCGTCGGTTATTATTATTCTGGTATTTTGCTCGATATCTGCTTGATAAGCTTGTTCATTTGGAATATTCTGTCCATCAAATGTAAATCTTACCTTTGTTTTAAAAAAAGCCGACCAATCTGCTTTTTCTCTTCGTAGAGATGGGTACGGAGCGTAATAAACTTGAAGAGCTTGTTTGGCAAGTATAAAAAGATCGTACTTATAATAACGCGAGGTATGCTTTATTTATATAAGATTATACTTTGGCTGCACGTTGATTCCAGGACCTGAAACGTTGCTGAACCAGTTGCATTTAAACAAAAAAAACTTCTTCTGCATGTCTTGTGAAATATGTCAATTGAAAAACCTGGGTTAACATGCCATAAAAATCATTACATGATCATTTGGATCATCACTATCTTTAACAAATACACCGGTATTGTTAGTTAATTTTTCAACACCGTATTCTTTAGTGTTAAATTTATATCCATTAACGAAGAATATTGGATAGGTCTTGACTTTCCTTTTTGGTCCCATAGCTAAATGTTTCAATCCTTCGTCGACCACACAATTTGTCGTGTCGTAAACGTAATTTGAAAACCAAATAGCGAAATCTTTGTCGATATCGCCATTTGGATGTTGTGATTCGTAAACACTGCAATTATAGAAGAAATATTGCATTATAATTAACACACACGTGTGCATATGTATATATACGCATATGAAGATAATATAATGCATTAAGAAGAATATATGTACAGTACCTAACAAATGGTGCAACTTCAGCACAACTGAGAAGAATATATGTGTGTGCTACATGGTAATCTCTACCGTCCAACCATAATTTCACACATTTACCAGCAGGTCGTCCATTTTCTTTCAAAAATAGATAAACTCGCTTGACAATCATCTTGATCAATGTCTTCATCCTTACGTGTAGCACTTTCAAACAATAAGTTCACAAGATCGCTAAAATAATGAGAGAAAAAAATGAAGCTTCTTCTTCGATATATTTGCAAATAGAACCTTCAACTCATGCTTTCCGTATCACTTTTTTCTTTAGATGATTTAAGTACCTATTAAGAATTATTCCAAATTAAAATTTATTTATACATGAATTAAACTAATATTTAACGTACTAAACATTAATACCTCTCGAATGGATACATCCATCCATATTGCACAGGCCCTCAAAAACGTGCTTCAGATGGAAGATGAACAAGTAAATACTCCATTACATTAAATAAACCTGAAGGAAAAATTTTCTCTAGTTTGCAGAGCAGTATGGGGATTTCTTCCTCAAGTTTACATAGACGATCAACTTTTAACGTGGTAGAACAAAGCTTCTTATAAAACAAGTTCTGTTACAACCATCCAAACTTTTACGGGCAACAGTTCTTTAAAAGCAACGGGTAACAAAATTTTCATCATACCATGACAGTCTTGGTTTATCATCCCACTAAGTCTATTGTTCTTATAGTCGACACATCCATGGATATTGGAAGAAATACTGTCAGGAAATCTTAATCCTTCCACTCATTTTAAAAGTATTTAACTTGGTTATTGTCTAGCTCATAGCATGCTTTTGGTTTTTTTGTGTCATTTGGCTTGATATGAAGCTCAGGGTGATTACATATTGCTTCAATATCGCGTCTTGATTTCAAATCATCCTTCGTCTTCCCCTTAACATTCAAAATTGTATTGAAAACGTTGTCAAACAAGTTTTTCTCGTTGTGCATCACGTCAATATTATGACTAAGTAGTAGTTTTTTCCAATACGGCAACTCCCAAAATATACTTTGTTTGCACCAATTATGAATCGTTGATTTACCTTGAATTTCAATTTGTTCTCCGGTTTTATTTATCTTTGGAAAATCCTTTATAATTTCATATACATCTTCGCTTGACCAAACCATTGGTGGTTGCAAGGGATCGTGTCTATAAGCTATAAAGTTTTTTTTGTCTCTTCTAAAAGGATGATTAATATGGAGAAAACACCGATGACAATCAAACCATGAAATTTTCCTTTCATGCGGTAAAGAAAATGCTCGTGTTTTCTCCATGCAATAAGGACAAGCTAGGCGATCGGCCGTACTCCAACCTGAAAGCATTGCATATGCAGGAAAATCGCTAATAGTCCACAACAAAGAAGCAAACATACGAAATTCTTTTTTTGATATGTCGTATGTTTCAACTCCTTCGTACCATAATGCTTTCAACTCTTCAATCAACGGTTGTAAATAAACATCGATTTCTTGTGTCAGATCATCAGGGCCTGGGACGACAATTGTGGGAAACATATATGGAGTTTTCATACACATCTATGGAGGTAAGTTATAAGGTGTAACGATTATATGTCAAGATAAATATTTAGAACCAAATTGAGAAAATGGTGAAAATCCATCCGTATGTAAACCAAGTCTAACATTACGGCTCTCCACTGCAAAATGAGATATTTCTGATCAAAATGCTTCCATGCTTCCCCATCAGCTGGGTCCGTTAACGTACCTTATTCCTGTGTTCTAACACTGTGCCATCTCATATGATGCGTGATTACAGAAGATGCATATAACTTTTGAAGCCTAGGAGTAATAGGTAAATAATGCATACGTTTATACGGGACTTCCTTTCCCTTCTTCCTTTTTGTTTGTATCTTTCCTGATTACATATTTTACAATTTCTAAGATTGATATCTTCTTTCCAAAACAACATGCAACCATTTAAACATGTATCTATTTTTTGATATGGTAAACCAAAAGCCGACATAAGTTTTTTCACTTCATAATGATTTTCGCACGTTAAATTATCGGGAGGCATATGCCGCTTCGCAGCTTTTACAACAACTGTAAATCCAACTTCTGGGAGGTTGTATTTAGATTTCATCGCAATGTATTCTATAGTTACTGATAATTGGGTGCCGCTTGTACAGCCTTTCCAAAGGGATGTTTTCGCGGAATCCAATAAATCATAAAAAACTTTGCTCCAATATTTGGTTCTTCTTCAACATTAACATCGTCATCAACAAATTGTGCAGTAGGGAACATTGAATGTGATGCATCTTCAACCATATGTTCTACGAGATTTGTCGTAACAATTTCATTACTCACTACCTCCTCTGACTGTACAGATTAGGTGCTACAAGTTCTCTGTGACGATCCCATACCAAATAGTTCGGCACGAAATCGTACTGACGCAAATGAACTCTAACCATTTCTGGTATCAAATGCTTCAACAATTTATACCTGCTACATGGACAACGGATTTCTTCGCCGTTTCCATTATTACTTAAAACGAAATCAATAAATATGTGTACACCATTATTAAAATGTTCACTTGTTGAGCCTCCAATTTTCCTTCGTTGTTGATACATCCAACTTCGATCAATAAAATAATTCATCATCTCTCCTACTATAATTAAAAAATACGATATAAATGAAAACCACATTGACAATTTATTCTTCAATACAATTTTACACTTTAATGTTTTATATTAATTGATCATTGACACTTTGTTGCTGGGTCATCCTACTTCCCATTACAAACACAGTAACGTAATTAAATCTCGTAAATTATTTAATTTTAAACGATTCAACAAAATTACGGCAGCACTTCCGTTTTGTTCCCTGAGTCGTACACGATTGTGTGTGCATAGGGAACATAAAGGAAGCGCTGTCGAAATTTTATGAACCGTTTAAAATGAAATGACTTACGAGATGTAATTACGTTACTGTGTTTGTAACTTGTCCAATACAGGGACAAATCCAACAAATATTGTATATGATGAATATAAATGTCCATTCTGTCAAAAAACGAATACCCACATAACGATCATATACAATACATATCAGACTAGGCCAAAAAACACTCTAAGAGGTTTATGAATAAAGTATATTGCATATTTTATATTTTAAAAAAAAATTTGCTTTCGACGTTTATATTAAACTAATTAACATTTAACTTAAGTTAAACTACCGTATACGATAGTTTATCACATACGCACACGTTTTAAACTTTAATTAACTAACCGTACATATATAAAATTAATTATCGTTTCGACGTTTTAGAAAACGCACAAACTAAATTATGCTCATCTACACTAAATAACCCAAGTAAGGCGTAAAAGCACTAAATTATTCAACTAATGCACACTAATTTCTTATCGCACAAACTAAACAAGTTAGTATTCAACGCTTATAGGATAATAACAGTAATTAACATTCAATAAACTATATTACACAATCAATGAGACAATATAAATAATTAAACTAACAAATTAATCCTAAATTAACATATTCATGAAATTAGGGTTTAGGGATAATACCTAAAATAGAGGAGATTAGGGGTTTGGAGGAGATGAGATTCCGAATTGACGAAGCTGGAGTTGATTTCGGCAAAATTTTGGTGCTTGAAGCCGGAGGGGGAAATGGTGGAGGAAGCTTTTGTTGATTTGGGGTGAAGCAAAATGTTTCTGGTTCGGCCTGTGGAAGAAGGTATACGCGATTTTCCGACGGCTACCAATGGCCAAAAACGGCATTATTCTAACGGCTTCCGATGGCTAATTATTTTATTCGTAACAAAGTCCAGAAAATACTAGCGGTCGGAACCGTTGGCGGCCGTCGGTACGTGTTGTCGGAATATATTGTTGTTCTTGTAGTGATATGGATCGGCATTGAACGATACAGTAAAGGTTGTCGGCTCCATTGTACTTTTATATAATTCTACTCATGGTTGAAGGAAGGCACAAGTACAAGTGATGTGACAACGTTCAGTTTCGAACGATCATCTTTGACTATTTTGTACTTGAAGACTCAATACTCAAAGACTTAAGCTATTTGAAGAAAGATGGAGAAAATGGTCAACAACATCGGTTGGTACCAACCATAAGGATAGGTACTAAACTGTCCAACTCTTGGAAATCGCGCCGTTTTGACTTATTCTTCATGTTTGAAATCTTGATCAACATATTTGAGCAGTTCAATTAACGATTTTGCGATGCTGAAGTGAAACTCATCAACAAATAAACACCTTACAACAAGTAAAAGAGGACTTTTGGCTCTTTACTTATTTTTACCCTGAGCTACTACCAAATTCAAAATCAGTCAACTCAAATCTTAGATATGTGTTGTAATTCGATTGTAACTGCAATCTCAACCGATAATAAAAGATATAGTGGACATAGGTACTTGATTTAGGCCGAAACACTTTAAAAACTTTGTGAATTCTCTCTTTTTCTGTCTAATTCGTGTTATTTTTATTTGTTTTTATTAGTTGTGATATTTTTTGCACTTTACGTATAATTTTTTTGGGTGTTTTCACCGAAAAAGAGAATAGAAGGCCTGTTCTAGTTGCTAGTCGGATTTGGAGAAAATTTTCACTCAGATCTAAAGGAAATAGCTCCTAGGAAGGCGCAACAAAGTAAATCTGGAACAATAGCTGAATAACTAAAAGGATCTCAGCGTGAAGTTGATCAATAGAATAAAGGAGAGACTTCTCAACCAGAGGAAGTTATTACTAAAGTAGAGATGGATCGCATGATGGCTAATGATCAAAAGATGATCGATAATCAGATGTCAACCATGGAAGAAATGAAGTAATAATTATCTAACTTGGCGCAACTCCCACACCAGAAAGGATACTGCAAGCATCGAAAGGGAAAAAAAGGATTCTTCTTCTTCTAATTCGAATAAAAGAAGTTTACCATATCAAAGTTAGGAAGTGGATGATGGGAAAAGGGAGCGCTAGAACATCACTGAAGCAAGCTTAAAGAGTTGGAGCAAATGCCCCAACCTAACCATCAGTCGGTATCGAAGGACCCAGATGGGTCGGTACTGATCAATCTAAAAGATTGTACATGAGCGACTCAGAAGAACATTTGAAGGTTGTCGACATCGATGGTGAGGAATAGGGAGCAGGTCCTCAGGATGGTACTACAGAAGCAAACGCAACTGGGAATTCTAAAAGAGGAAGTAATCCGCCCCGACATCACTGGACAACTGGCGAGTGGACACCCTAGAGTCCGAGGGACCTAAAACTCATTGTGCTAACCATGAACATTTGCCTACTCGAACTTATGGTGATGCATACGACGATCGCTTCTTAGGGTAAAACGTAGGCAATGGCAATTTGTTGACTAGGACTATAAAGAGACTGTTGCAACAGAATCAACAACAACAGGATGATGGATGGGAGTTCATCGCTAGTTGGAGCCTATTCATTGAAGATATTAGATATGCTCTATATCCGAAAAAGTTTGTTACACCAATGATGAAAAGTTATAATGGATTAACCGACTCCATGCAACATGTGATGAAGTATGGATGACACACAAATAGCATATGTGTCGATGATGCAGTTAGATGTAGATATTTCCCTCTTTTTCTAGAAGGGTTTCCCACTATGTGGTTGTGTCGACTTGATCTCGAATCCATATCATCTTTTGATGAGTTAGTTAATAAGTTCAAGGAGCATTTTCAAGTGCATAGTATGCACCCGAAGGATGCAATGTACTTAGCTAATTTGCATTAGAGGTCTAGAGAGACTCTAAAGAATTTTCTGGAAAGATTCAATGCCACACTGACTGAGGTTAAGAACTGTAATGACCAGGAATTTTGAATGCTTTATATTTAAATAATAGAATTATTTCAATATTTAAACCTTGGATTTAATGTGAATAAAAATGGTTTTTTAAAGCTTAATAAACTCTTTTTAATAATAAATGATAATGGTAAACTTTTAATTTTAATTAAAGTAAATAAACTTGTTTTAACAATAATTCTTTTTAACTAACGGGTGAAATTATCATTCCACGGTACTATCATAGATTTTGATGAAACTAATGTCATTGGATCCGGAATAATAAGGCGATATGCGCCGGCGAGTTTCTTGATGATCGGATGTGCCGTATGGTCATACAAGCTTGAAATGTAAAACATTTTTAGTTGAGAATTTAATAATAATATTCTTTTATTATATATAACCCAACCAGACCCTTACTTCCTCTCTTCACTTTATTCATTTCTTCCTCCTTCACTTCTGCAAAAATCAAAACAAATAAAATGAGCTGCCGCCACTCTTTTAGTTTTTCTCAAAGCTTCGCTTAACAAAAACCAAAACCGTCGGATCCATTGGATCGTATAAGTGAGAGCTTCAGACCAGTAGCATTGGATTTTGGTGCGGTCGTGTTTAGTTAGATCGACGTATTGTAGTCGTGCGTAGGGCTGAGGCGTTTGGATGTTAAAGGAGGAGATAGGCCTTCACGATTGTGGATTTGCGTTCCTCGTATGAAAGCGAGTTGGTGGAGGTAGTATGAGGGGTTGCAGCGTTAAGTTGGGTTGTGTGACATTTCTTTTGGCGTGTAGTGGAGTAATAGCTGCATAGAGGAGGAGATGGACGGAGGTGGAATCAAGTGGGTGGACTAGTGGAAGCATGAGGAGAAGTTTGGCATTGGTTTGGAGTGGTTCAGAGCCTCGAGGAGAAATGCGCTATTAGGGCAGCAAAGTGAGGCAGCATGGCAGAATTCAGGTGGTGTGTAACGACCCGTATTTTTCAGATAATTAAAATATTGAATTAAATAAGAATTTTTAATTTAATGTTGGAAGAAAATAAAATTTATGATGTAGGAATGAGAAAACTAACTATAATGAAGTTTAATGATGTAAATTAATGTAATAGATGACTATTTGAATGTAATCTCAAGTAATTGTAATAATTGTAAGTTATAATTGGTTATAAATTTAAAATTAGGAAATATATTTAAATGTTATATTAATTGATGAAATAATATGTAATAAATCGAAATTGGATAAAATTTGTGTTGTGTTAGTAGTTGTAACATTTTGTTGAATATGCAAGTATATGATTTTTGTTTGATGATAATAAACATACATATATATATATACATATATATATATATATATTCATTTATATGTATTTGTTAATGTACTATTTTATTTTTCACATAATTAAATAAATATTTGTTTAATAAAATAAATAACACAAAATTTAAATTCAAACAGATATTTTATCCAAACAAATATTTATTACAACTTTTGAATAGTACAAATTTGAGCTCTCACTATATATATACATATTTTAATTACATTACAATTTCAATCACATCACATTTTTCACTATACATTTGCACCACACTACATATCACTCGTTCACTTGTATTTAATCTTCAACTCTATTCCAGATTGAATCCAGCATCTGAGCGATCTGTAAAATAAACACTAAAGCAGTAAAATTGAAAAAGAAATATTTTTGTAGTGTAAAATAAAATGTATTTTGAAAGTATTATTTGCCTCGGTTATTTGGGCTGCTCGTCATCATTTAATTTTGAATTCATCATACACGAACAACTTGTGACATGCACAGTGTATCACTGTACATGCCACAAGGCCATGCACACGGATATACACTTGATAAAATTACAGGGACATGTGAGCACAAGGTCAAACCCAATCAAAAGCCGGGTTCAACTCAAGTGAAATACAAATAAAGTCACAATACAAGCACAAGGTCAAACCCGAGCTATAAGCTGGATTCAACACAGGTGCAAGTACAAAACAATGGGTCAAGGAAAAACTAAGGTGGCTACAGTCACAAGCACACATGCCTAGGTTCAATCAAAGTCAAATGCACAAGTAAAGCTCTGAAACAATTGTAATGGCAATATCAATTCAGACAGCAAGTAGCACATTTACAAGTGAACAAGAGAACAATGTAGCATGATCAAAAGTACAAAAGTGCAGAACACCATACTTGGCAATAATGAAACACAAGACAACAGTTCTACACAACTCCAAGCAGACCATACATGAACCAAACAGCAAATGGTCAAGTGTATAACAAAGGATTAACACTAGCACATGAAATCAAAGTGCAGAATCTACTTTCAACATATATCAAAGTAGTGCAGACAAATGTACAAAGGCATAACTAAGTACACATGAACACCACATGACTCGAGAACAAGACCATGTAAACATGCAACATCAACCAGACTAAAATGGCACCAAGACAACCAAAGAAGTTCAACTGACAGCAAATGGAACAAGGCCACCGAACCAGACTTGGTAACTAGATACAGTAAAAACTGTGTAGTCATAAGAGAAACAAATTCAAACCCAAAGTGACCGAAGTTCCAAGTGTTAACAAGAATTGAACAAGTAAATATTATCACAAAACTCAAGCAGAACCAGAAAAGTATCGAACTTCTATCTGACAATATCAAATAACAAAATCAAAGCTGTTGTGACCTAGGTGGTAGCAAGTTCGAACAAAGCAAAAATTAAGAAACCGATGTCAACAGCAGTTTCAAACCAAAGTCAGAGCCGTGGTGGCCAAGGAGTCGAAGAAAGCAATTCAAAGCCATGATAATCAAGTAAACAAAAATTATACGAATTGAAAAAGTCGGAGAAATTACCATCATTCAAGACTAATCGAATGGCCAGCACAAAAATTATCAAACGAATTCGAAAATTAATTCGAACGAAACTTAAGGGATTCGAACCCTATTTAAACCCGCTAACATCATAGGCCAAAATTCATTCGAGTTCAAGAAATATCACAGAGCATAGCATTAATTAGGAACTCGAATCAAAAGGCAAGCATAATCGAAATCGAAAAGGCAATTCACGTACCAGTTCAAAACAGTGATTCGAACTCGACTAATTGGAAGCGACCGCGTGCCAAATTGAAGAAGCATTGAAGCCAATTGTGGAACAACCAGCAATTGATTAGAATCGACACTCCAAATTACAAACCCTAAATCTGAAAGAGAAAAGAATGAGCAAGTGGCAGCCATATTTTTTATCAAGTAAAAGAATACATGCCGATAGTTATGAAGGAGAAGAGCATATTGTTTTATCACTTTAATATATTTGGGCCGGCCGTTTTTATTTGCTTTGGGCTTTAGTTTTTAAATTAGGTTTATTGTTTTTTATTGTTTTAAATTTGTATTTCTTTTTTTTAATGTTTGTAAATTCTAGTCGTGTGACTAGGGGACGAACTACGGTGGTGTAGTTCTAGAATTCGCAACTCGGTGGCTGAGTTGTGGCAGGGTTTTGAGTGTAGAGTTAGGTTAGTCGATAGCGGGTGTTTTGAGTTTACGCGTGTAAGCATCTGACTACTTAATTTCTAGTAGAAACCTTGGGGGCAGCACGTAGGTAGAGTTTTGCTGAAGCTGGGTAAATCTGTGTGTTCTATTTTCTGCTTTTATTATTCTGCTATTATCTGTGCTGCTGTTGTTCGACTATTATCTATGCTGAAATTATTTTATATACTTCCGCAATAAATTTTTATAATTAATAGTATCACCCTATTCACCCCCCTCTAGGGTGAAATCGATCCTACAAGTGGTATCAGAGCTAGGAACAAAAGCCATTATTTATTTTAAAATTTTGATTTTTCAAAAACCAATTTTTATTTGAATTTTTAAAATGGCTTCTTTTAATAATACTTTTGCTGAGGATCAGTCCAATATTATTCCTCCTATTTTTGATGGAACATATTTTTTGAATTGGAAATTAAAAATGGAATTTTATTTAAAATCTGTTAATGTTAAATGTTGGGATATTATTGAAAATGGGTGTGATATAATAGATGAGAAAAATACTTCGATTAATGCTCTTGCCATGCATATATTATATTCTCATATTAATCAAGATAATTTTAACTTTATCTCTCATTGTGAAAATGCACAGGAAATCTAGAATACTTTTGATGCAATATACGGTGCAAAAGTCAACAACGATGAGGAATCCTCGAAAATTAACTCAGTTAAAGAAACGTGCTTAATAGGATTGGAAAAAGACAGTAGTGAAGATTTAATAGTCGATGAGATAAGTGATTTTTCATTCAATGATTTAGTTCTCTTGTGCCAAAAATTAATTGTAAATAATAAAGCCCTTGAGATGAAAAATAATAATTTGAAAAGGGAACAAACCAAACTTCATCAGAAAAATATTGATTTGGAAAGTGAGCTTAAAAATAAAATTTCTAATTGCAAAAAGTGTTTGGCCCATGAAATTTTTTTTGCCTATTTACATGAAAACTTTCAAAAGTTAGAAAACAAAATTTTAATTCAAGAGAAAAACAAAACCGAGTTGATTTGTAAAAATAATATTTTGCAAAAAGAGTTGGATAGTTTTAAGAAGTCGGAAAGTTCTAAAAGTGCAACTTTTGAAAAGAAATTAAATGAGATTAACGAAAATTTCAAAAATCTCGAAAAAGAAAACGTGAGTATGAGCAATTCTGAAATTATTAGATTAAATCACGAGTTTGAAAAGGAGATTGAAGAATTCAATAATTTTGAAAAAAATAAATATAAAAAACTCCAACTCTTTGAAACTGAGATGCTTGAAATTGAGATTAAAATTAGAGAGCTTCAAAATGAAAATATGCTATTAAAAATGAATTGTTTTGAAAAGAGAGATATAGCATTAGTTGTTGTTCGAAGCTAATAAATGAAAACAAACTTTTAAAATCCAAAATTAATAAACTTGAGTTGGTTACTCGGAAATTTGTCACTAGAGATAAATCATTTAATATACTCTTCGAAAATCAGCTCTTCGAGAATAAAAGGAATACATTTGGATTTACAAAAGTGTCAAAATATGAACAAACAACTAATAACATTGTTAAAGGAAAAAGTGTGATATCCAAACACGTGAAAACCATACCAATTTGGGTTCCCAAAGGCACAAATATAAAATCTCTTAAAGTTAAACAAATCTGGGTGCCGAAAGGAACATATATAAATAGTTTTGGGTCTCCACAAACATATTTTTCAAAATCATTTGCCACTAACAACCATGGACCTATAAAAACAAATAGGTCACAAAAATCTTTTCTCGTGTAGGTGTGGCGGCATGCTAAGGAACAACAACAGTGTTATCTGGATTCTGGCTGTTCCAGGCACACAGCGGGCGACTAATCAAAGTTCCTTAGCCTAGTATACAGGTGGCAGAACCACAATGGGCAACAACAAAAAATTATCGTAAAGGTAAAATAGGTAACGGTATATTTTGAACTATTTAATATGCACCATAATCTGAATTAATTTAGCCTGTTATGTGATAAAGTTATGAATGTTGATTTTGATTCTGAATTATTAAAATTGTTGGCCAAATTATTATTTTTATTTCGAGAACACAACAATCCTTGAAATACTTCATATAGGTTTGTTTGGTTTAATGATGGTGTTTTATTGATTGATGATTACTCATGATACACGTGAATATATTTGTTTATCCTACGGCTTCTAGATCTGACACTATGTTCACTATTTGGTTATTGGCAAGGTTTCAATTCAAATCAAAAGAATTTCATTTAAAAACTGTAAAAATGATTTCAAGGTATTTGTTGCAACATCACGGTTTGGTCTATGAAATCAAACTAATGATAATCTTGAGTCAAAGAAAATTTCAGATGGAGATCACATTGGTAATCTAGTTGGTAGAAAAATTACTAGTGGAACGTGATTTATGTTGAGATATTCATTAGCTGCATCACATTTTTCATAGAAAATATCTGCATATTTTTCATTTCAAATAATTTTCAATTAGAAGACATTTTTCTTATAAAACTCCTTCTAGAAAATCATTATTTCCTAAAATGACTACATTAACTAATCTAACTCTCTACTGATTATCGAAAAAATAAATAGTGATTGAAAAAGTGATGAGTGTTGATATTAATCATATATTATAACTTGAGACAGTATATTTAGTAAATTTATTTAGAAATCTAAACAAGAGTTATAAAAACTTTTTGTTCGTAAAAAAATTCCATGACCATTTCTATTTCTATCGTATTTCTATCGACCATCACTCATCAAAATCCAAAATAGTATGTCAATATGTGGTATTTTAAACGGAAAATCATTCGTTTTTCATTTCATTATATTTTTAACAAATAAAAACATCCAAAGTATTCACTCTCATTTAAAAGTCCTCACGGTTATGCATGAGTGAATTACTTGGAATTTTTGATTATGTGCTTCCATGCTCATTTAAAAGTCCTCATGGTTATGCATGTATGGAACGCATATCAAAATTGATTGATTAAATAGACAAGTTGATTCTAATACCATTTAAATGTCCTCACGGTTATGCGTGGTTAGAAGATGCTTGAAATTCATTTTTTTTAAATTTGGAATACTACTAATCTCATTTAAAAGTCCTAACGGTTATGCATGGTTAGTAGATATTCAAATTCCTGATATAAATATACCACAAATAGACACAACTATATGGTTTTATATGATGACATCATCCCTATCATTCTAAAGTGGAATATGCATTAAACAGAGTATTTATGATTTTTGTTCGATTTTTTATTGAAATTCAATATTTATACCCGATTGAGTATTAATATTGTATTAATGTTTATCACTTTATCCTTATTTTTCTAACACTATTACTCTTTTTGTAACGACCCACTATTTTGGACCATTCGCATCCGCACATATCGGACTTGAATAATTCAAAATACCGAATTGTTAATTTAAATTTGGCAAAACTGAGCATATACAGTAAATAAAATAATCACAGATCACAGACAATAAATGCATTGGAAACAAAAGATAGTAGTTCATGAAGCTACTATATACATATCAGAGTAAAATAAGGTACAATAGAAGTCTCGAATACATCACTGGAATCAACTGAATATTTGAAAGCTGGATAGATAGCTAGATCTCCAAGTGAAGCTCCAACTCCAAAGGTGAGTCTCGAATACTGGTACACTCAGTCTGACCCGAGCGTAAAGAAAACACAAAACACTCGAGTTAGGATTAACATTCTTATATCAATAAATCCAACTCAAGTGAAATAACAATTGAAATACTAGTAAATCAAAGGATGTTTGGAATAACCATCCTTTAAGGATCCATTAAACTATCTACTATGTAGTAGTGTACGATAAGTAGATAATGCCTATCAGTAATATAAGATATCAAAATAGTGTTAAGGCGTTACCATTATTCCCCTTAACACATTTTATATAAGCGTTATAGTCTATACAACACTGTAAACTCCACCGTAAACTAGTGGGATATCAGGGAGTACTCCATAGATATAACAAAAAACAAATCGTAGTGGTCGCGTTTATAGGGATACAAGTATGACAAGGCACATGAGGCAATACCCAAGGTAGTGAAACTACCGTTTGCCTGATCCGGACTGGTGAGAACGCATCGCCGCAGCGATCGCAACACCGCGAAACAACACTCCCAAATCAAGGGTGCACCAATCGATAACAAGTAATGAGTAGTTTCGAAGAAGTGTGTTCGCTCGAGGTAGCTGACCCCATTTGGCCCGGCACGGCTCCTGTTTTAGTCATTTCAATTTGACACAAGTGTCAAGGCTATCTATTATCGTTCTCTTTCTTCAGTCATCACGTACATCATTCCAACCACTTCATTCTGGATCACACTCCGCGTATAGTTATTAAAGTGGTTTTCGGTTTAGACAGTGAGTATGTCCCTAACCGATTCCGGTCTCTTTAATAACTTTCGTAATTTATAACATCGATTGGTCATTTAATATATTTCAAAACCAAACAAAATTCAATTTCCATTAAAATTTGTAAATCAACATTTCATTTGTCTTCCTAAACCAATTTCCAAAATTTACGTTTCAAAACTTCCAAATTCATAATTTCAAAATCTTATAATTCAATTTTCAAATTTTATTTAAACAACACAAATATTGATTCAAGTTCGTAAATAAGTTTCATTCCAAATCATTTAAATTAATTTAATTTAACATTCAAATCAATTTAACTTCATTGATCGATTTTATGCAGTATTCATTAAGTAAATTTGTCATTCAAAACAATTTCTATTTAATTTCCAATTCATTAAATCAATTACTTAAGTTCAACTTCATTAAATCAAAACTTGCAATTTTGAATTAAATTAAATTCGTCAAATCAAGTTCTTTAAATTACAAGTCTTACATTGATTCAATAAATCCCATTTTATTTCTTGTTAAAGAAATTCAATTCCACTTATTCATTTACTTAGTTACAAATTTCAAAACTCAATTAATAAAGAAACTTAATTTCACTTATTCAAGAAGTTCAATTTCACTTATTAAAGCATTCAATTTTATTTAATTATTAAATAATTCAATCTTATTTAATTATTAAATTATTTCAAAACTTAATTATTAAATAATTTCAAACTTAGTTATTAATAATTTCAAAACTTAATTATTAAATAATTTCAACTTAATTATTAATAATTCCGAATTTTAAAACAACGTTTTTTCATCAACTACTATGTTAATATTTTGATTCAGATTATTAATTATTAACATTTCCCTTTCATTAAAGTTCAAATTCCAACTTCATTTCAACATCATTATTTATTCAAATAAAATCTTTATTTTATTTTTAAATCAAATTATTGACCAATCGGGTTTTATTTAATTCTCTATCTTAAGTCAAAGTTTTTATTTTGGGTATTTATCATTTCAACCCGATTCCATTTCAATTCAAAAATCAAAGCATAGCAAAGAGAACTTGCAGTGTGATAACTGGGATGGTGTCAAAGTAAATAAACAAGCAATAACAACAATCAATAACAATCCAATAATTAATTCAAATAATCCCGAAATAATCGTATTAATTCACATTGTTGTTTATGCAAATTAATATAATTATTTCTAGAATCTACACTATCATTTCATGTAGATTAAAGATTATTACACTGATATTAATACGGTTCTTCATTTGATATTTATTATCCAATTTCAAACTACATCAATTTACACAACATACATTCAATGGTTCAAGGTGTAGTTAACACTATTTTTACGTGTCAAATAATATAACATTTCAAGGGATCATATTATACAAATTTAACTAATCAATTTAACATATATATCAAATCTAACTATCCTACGTGAATTTCAATTTAAAATTATTTATCACTTACAATATTAACAATTTAACGTCCAATATCAAATCAATCAATCAATCATTTAATAACCAAACTGGATTATCATTGTATATATAACAAAGAATGGTGTCAAATGTCACAGGTGAACTGATACAGGCAATAGTATATATAACAGTGTAATTAACTAACAACAGCATATTTCAATTGTCGTTTCAATTGAAATCAAATTTAATAAATAAATGAACATTAATCGTGAGTGATTGCTCACCTTTCAAGGCTAGAGAGAAAAGGAGATGACACAGATACGCACACTGATACGGACGCTGAAATTGTGTTACGAATTCAAGCACGAATTTGATGATCAAAGCTAATAACAAGGAATAGACGACATCAAATCAGAATTGGGTCGATGAAGATAAATGGGTAAAATGAACGTATATAGATATATGCCTATATAACCTTAATTTAATACAAATATATATATATATATATTATCATACATAAGATATATATTTCTAATTGTATACTCACGCAAGCTCTAACATAAATTTAAAGTCTAACATTTACCTTTTATTAAAATAAATTACTTTCTTCAAAACCCAAAACACTATGGAATAAACTGTATACACTTACGACATTTAGTATATAAAATAACTCATACACCATTAAATATCAATAACCGAATATACTATAACCCAATTTACATATAGCTTGTATAAAATATTTCACACCTATTTACATATTAACAAACAGATCTTTCTTGACTTTATAAATACATGGGTACGAATTGATATATAGCAACAGACGTATAAATACATAGTAATATAAACTAATATCACCACCCTCTTCTAACTGTACACTTGAAATATCACGTATATAAAATCAACTTGATTTGTAAAAAATTTATACACTTGAAGAATACGACATATATAAAACTTAGACTTATATATATCAAAGTATACCTAACTTAATATTATATAGATGTATACACTTCCTATATAATCATATCCAGAAAACAAAATTCACATAAATAAGACATATATACCCTATATACTTATCAAGTAATAGTTTATAAAATAATATATATCAAATACTAGTATAATATAGAGACAGGCTGACATAATTTCTTATATAACAGACCTATATATCAATAACCAAATTTTTGAAAATCCTATATAAATCTAAACGTGACTAACAAAATATCATAGAACTTAAATAATCCATATACATAAAAGCAGCTGAACCCATATATATCACAGTATTATATGTAAACTAAACACACATAACTTGATATATATACACAACATATATATACAAAACTAGAATAACATAATGGATATATAATACCTTTATATACATCACGGTGAACAAAAGAAAAGGAGGTAGACCGAGCGGCTGCTGAGTGGTCTAGGCAGAGGAAGGCGAAGAGATAAGGATGGAGCAGGTCGAGGATGGCGAATGGTGGAGAGGTACCCGAGGCGAAGCACGGCTACTGGAAGTGGAAGAGCAGGAGAAGCGGATCCGGTTGCATTCGAAGTGATCTTGGTGGAGGTGGCTGCCGACGTGGATAAAAATGACGAAAGTGGAGGCTGGTCGGGGCGGCTTCGGCCTAGGCATTAGGAAAATCGGAAGGCGGTGGGTGATGAGCTCGAGGCGGAGGGGTCTGACGTGCAGCGGTGTCGGTGTTGGTTGGTTTGGATGCTAGTGTGCTCGGTGTGGAGGATCTGATAAGGTCGGGTTAGAGGTTTAAGGAGGAGAGTAGGAAACAGTGTTTGGAAAGAAAACTTTGTAAATTATAAAGTTCTCTGATGGCAGAACAAAAATGAAGAGATGGGATGTAATAGAAAAAAGTGGAACAAGACGATACAAAACAAAATGGTGGAATAGTAAAAGACTGTTGATGAATTTCGAGAATAATTTATGGCTGAATAGGAAAAGGAATTTGAAGTGAAGTGTTAGGTATACGAAAAGAATTAGCAGATATAAACTTTACAACTGTTCACACAGTATACGAAAAATGTGAACCGTGAATCACGGATAATAAATTGAAGTTAACTAATGACAACAGGCAACAGCTGTAAATTTGGAATTATAAAGGCCAATGACTGTTCAATTTAAGCGATGAATAGAAATGATGCAAGGAACCAAAAGTTACCGAACGGTACGGGTATGGTTACCGTTTCATGGATTTCACTACGAACCAGACTTCAAAACACAAAAGTGAATATACCGTTGAGATTGGCACGACGAGACGATCAAAATGGTATATAAATATCAGTGGTACGATTGAATTATAAAAATTCAAATTTCCTACTTGCGGAAAATGCAAGAAAAACAAAGAAAAATAAGATCGACGAAGCTAAAGAAGTCCGAATTTGGAAAAACGAAAAATGACGTCTTGCTCAAAATATGATTTAGAATTTTTCTATGTAAAAATATTTAGGTTTCGAAAACGTTTTATTTTCATCGGTTTTTTTAACTGATTAAATTTAAGTAAATTTACGCACGAAATAAAGTTTCATATTTTTGGATGAAAATTTACCAGTTGCTATGTTAGACGCATTTCAAATATTAAATTTTTATATCAAAATTTTATTTTTATACTTCCACAAAATTTCAATTAATAACATAATTAAAACTGTTAAAATTTATGGGTTGTTACACTCTCCCCCACTCAAAACTTTTCGTCCTCGAAAAGGAAGGAGGTAGGAGAATAGAAACAACCAGAAAGAAGATAGATTGGAATACAAGTAAAACAATTAATTTAAACCATATAATTTCAAATTAAACTAATTAATATTTAACAATTTGGTTTAATCCACTTGGTTCACCTAAGTTAAATCAATCTATCTATTTCTAAATTCATTATCTTACCATCTAGTCATCCTCAATTAACAATTTATAAATCATCAATTTGTATAATCATTTATTGTACTCATATTTTATTCAACAAATTTAATTCTTTTATTCCAAATTATTATTATGTTTATTCCACTTAATATATCTTATTACATATATTTAAACCATATAAATTAATTTAAACCATATAAATTTCAATTTAAATTAATTAATATTTAATAATTGGTTTAAATTTAAGGTATTTCCATAAGTTGATCTAATTTCAATTTGTTAATTCTTTCAGAACAAAATTTATTATATTCATCTCATTCAATTAACATATTATTTTATCATCTTTATTAGCATTTTATTTATAATTAAAATCTAAGTGTATAACATTTATTATAAACACTCAAATCTTATTTATAAAATCATTTTATATTGTATATTATCCAATTACATTTTAACTTATGAATAATTTAGGTAAGTTATATTGAAATACAATTTAGTACTATACAAATAATATTTTCAAATTCAATTATTTCAAGTTTAAATATTTATCCAAAAATTTAGCTTTATTTATAATTGAAAACATCCTTTAACATAATTTTAAGAATTAAATTTCCGTTTAATTTCAAACCCTTTGGAGATAATTATGTATATACTATATATATGAAATCAAATTAAATTTAAAATAATATTCCCATATATATATATATAAATCAAGTCATACTTAAGAAATTCAAATTAAAATATTTCCCAAACAAAACCGTAGCAAAGCTACAGAATGGTTTCTCCACTTCGAAACTCGAAAATGAATGTCGATGATGCGGCCGCCATCAGCGAAATTATTTTCCAGTGACAAAGAGAAGAGCACTGATTTCAACATTTTAAAATTCTTTGAAAACAGTTTCTATTTGAAAATACGTTCAATAATATACATTTTAAAATTTTAAAAACCAAAGCTTGAAATTTTAGGAAATTAAATTCTCAAATTCTTCCTTTAAATTCATTTAAATTTCTAAATAAATCTATAAACCAACTTTTATAATTCCATTTATTTTTATGTTGGAATAATCAATGATTTACAAAACAAATAGTGAAAATCAAATATTACCTTTTTGACAACCAATTCAGTTAACAATTCAATTTCAGAAAATTTATACTTATAATATAATCATACAAGATTATTTTATTTACCAAATTCGAAAATACTATTGTGTCAGTTTGCTCTGTTCAAGTGTTTTGGAAATCCTATCGATAGCGTTGATCAGACGAATCGATCGAAAACCCAAATCAACATCAACAACTCAAACAACACAATGTATATTAAAACATTTATATATTAATAACAAATGCACTTCCTCGCTCGACGATACAAGGATGGATTTCAAAATAAGTATAGAGATTCAAATTTTGATGGACTCAAATCAAAGAGAATTTTGATTCGAAGATAAGTTCGAAACAAAGATATAATGATTAAATAACAAGTAGGAAGATTGATAAGTTTATATAAATCGTGGGCAACCTTAACCAGGTCAACCGTGACTTCAAGAATAAGATCAATGTAGAATTCTGAGGCAAATCGACATTTGATCTCAAGAGATAGAATTCGGTATAACCAAAGATGTCAACATCTAAACTGAGGATATATAAATCTCCAGTGAATCGATTCTATCGTAAAAGAGTTTCACCCCTTTACAAATCAATTTGAGATTGGCGGGACCGCCAACTCATTATAAAGATCATTCGAAGTGGTGTTATGGGATACTCCAGAATTAAAAAGACACGAATAGGGGAGACACGAATGGACTTTGGAACCGAAGGGAACGTTCCAAAATTCAAAGAAACCGAGTCAAAGAAGAAGAAATTCAAGCTCGAACGAACGTGATTCTGTAATGGATTTTACTTTATATGTTGAGTTTGCCTAAAACCAGAGCTCTAATACCAACTGTAACGACCCGCTATTTTGGACCATTCGCATCCGCACATATCGGACTTGAATAATTCAAAATACCGAATTGTTAATTTAAATTTGGCAAAACTAAGCATATACAGTAAATAAAATAATCACAGATCACAGACAATAAATGCAGCGGAAATAAAAGATAGTAGTTCATGAAGCTACTATATACATATCAGAGTAAAATAAGGTACAATAGAAGTCTCAAATACAATAGTCAAATACAATATCAGAATACATCACTGGAATCAACTGAATATCTGAAAGCTGGATAGATAGCTAGATCTCCAAGCGAAGCTCCAACTCCAAAGTTGAGTCTCGAATACTGGTACACTCAATCTGACCCGAGCGTAAAGAAAACACAAAACACTCAAGTCAGGATTAACATTCTTATATCAATAAATCCAACTCAAGTGAAATAACAATTGAAATACAAGTAACTCAAAGGATGTTTGGAATAACCATCCTTTAAGGATCCGTTAAACTATCTACTATGTAGTAGTGTACGATAAGTAGATAATGCCTATCAATAATATAAAATATCAAAATAGTGTTAAGGCGTTACCATTATTCCCCTTAACACATTTTATATAAGCGTTATAGTCTATACAGCACTGTAAACTCCACCGTAAACTAGTGGGATATCAGGGAGTACTCCATAGATATAACACAAAACAAATCGTAGTGGTCGCGTATACAGGGATACAAGTATGACAAGGCACATGAGGCAATACCCAAGGTAGTGAAACTACCGTTTGCCTGATCCGTACCGGTGAGAACGCATCGCCGCAGCGATCGCAACACCGCGAAACAACACTCCCAAATCAAGGGTGCACCAATCGATAACAAGTAATGAGTAGTTTCGAAGAAGTGTGTTCGCTCGAGGTAGCTGACCCCATTTGGCCCGGCACGGCTCCTGTTTTAGTCATTTTCAATTTGACACAAGTGTCAAGGCTATCTATTATCGTTCTCTTTCTTCAGTCATCACGTACATCATTCCAACCACTTCATTCTGGATCACACTCCGCGTATAGTTATTAAAGTGTTTTTCGGTTTAGACAGTGAGTATGTCCCTAACCGATTCCGGTCTCTTTAATAACTTTCGTAATTTATAACATCGATTGGTCATTTAATATATTTCAAAACCAAACAAAATTCAATTTCCATTAAAATTTGTAAATCAACATTTCATTTGTCTTCCTAAACCAATTTCCAAAATTTACGTTTCAAAACTTCCAAATTCATAATTTCAAAATCTTATAATTCAATTTTCAAATTTTATTTAAACAACACAAATATTGATTCAAGTTCGTAAATAAGTTTCATTCCAAATCATTTAAATTAATTTAATTTAACATTCAAATCAATTTAACTTCATTGATCAATTTTATTCAGTATTCATTAAGTAAATTTGTCATTCAAAACAATTTCTATTTAATTTCCAATTCATTAAATCAATTACTTAAGTTCAACTTCATTAAATCAAAACTTGCAATTTTGAATTAAATTAAATTCGTCAAATCAAGTTCTTTAAATTACAAGTCTTACATTGATTCAATAAATCCCATTTTATTTCTTGTTAAAGAAATTCAATTCCACTAATTCATTTACTTAGTTACAAATTTCAAAACTCAATTAATAAAGAAACTTAATTTCACTTATTCAAGAAGTTCAATTTCACTTATTAAAGCATTCAATTTTATTTAATTATTAAATAATTCAATCTTATTTAATTATTAAATAATTTCAAAACTTAATTATTAAATAATTTCAAACTTAGTTATTAATAATTTCAAAACTTAATTATTAAATAATTTCAACTTAATTATTAATAATTCCGAATTTTAAAACAATGTTTTTTCATCAACTACTATGTTAATATTTTGATTCAGATTATTAATTATTAACATTTCCCTTTCATTAAAGTTCAAATTCCAACTTCATTTCAACCTCATTATTTATTCAAATAAAATCTTTATTTTATTTTTAAATCAAATTATTGACCAATCGGGTTTTATTTAATTCTCTATCTTAAGTCAAAGTTTTTATTTTGGGTATTTATCATTTCAACCCGATTCCATTTCAATTCAAAAATCAAAGCATAGCAAAGGGAACTTGTAGTGTGATAACTGGGATGGTGTCAAAGTAAATAAACAAGCAATAACAACAAGCAATAACAATCCAATAATTAATTCAAATAATCCCGAAATAATCGTATTAATTCACATTGTTGTTTGTGCAAATTAATATAATTATTTCTAGAATCTACACTATCATTTCATGTAGAGTAAAGATTATTACACTGATATTAATACGGTTCTTCATTTGATATTTATTATCCAATTTCAAACTACATCAATTTACACAACATACATTCAATGGTTCAAGGTGTAGTTAAAACTATTTTACGTGTCAAATAATTTAACATTTCAAGGGATCATATTATACAAATTTAATTAATCAATTTAACACATATATCAAATCTAACTATCCTACGTGAATTTTAATTTCAAATTATTTATCACTTACAATATTAACAATTTAACGTCCAATGTCAAAATCAATTAATCAATCATTTAATAACCAAACTAGATTATCATATTATATATAACAGAGAATGGTGTCAAATGTCACAGGTGAACTGATAAAGGCAATAACATATATAACAGTGTAATTAACTAACAGCAGCATATTTCAATTGTCGTTTCAATTGAAATCAAATTTAATAAATAAAAGAACATTAATCGTGAGTGATTGCTCACCTTTCGAGGCAAGAGAGAACAGGAGATGACACGGATACGCACACTGATACGGACGCTGAAATTGAGTTACGAATTCAAGCACGAATTCGATGATCAAAGCTGATAACAAGGAATAGACGGCATCAAATCAGAATTGGGTCGATGAAGATAAATGGGTAAAATGAACGTATATAGATATATGCCTATATAACCTTAATTTAATACAAAAATATATTTATGTATATATTATCATACATAAGATATAGATTTCTAATTGTATACTCACACAAGCTCTAACATAAATTTAAAGTCTAACATTTACCTTTTATTAAAATAAATTACTTTCTTCACAACCCAAAACACTATGGAATAAACTGTATACACTTACGGCATTTAGTATATAAAATAACTCATACACCATTAAATATCAATAACCGAATATACTATAACCCAATTTACATATAGCTTGTATAAAATATTTCACACCTATTTACATATTAACAAACAGATCTTTCTTCACTTTATAAATACATGGGTACGAATTGATATATAGCAACAGACGTATAAATACATAGTAATATAAACTAATATCACCACCCTCTTCTAACTGTACACTTGAAATATCACGTATATAAAATCAACTTGATTTGTAAAAAATTTATACACTTGAAGAATACGACATATATAAAACTTAGACTTATATATATCAAAGTATACCTAACTTAATATTATATAGATGTATACACTTCCTATATAATCATATCCAGAAAATAAAATTCACATAAATAAGACATATATACCCTATATACTTATCAAGTAACAGTTTATAAAATAATATATATCAAATACTAGTATAATATAGAGACAGGCCGACATAATTTCTTATATAACAGACCTATATATCAATAACCAAATTTTTGAAAAGCCTATATAAATCTAAACGTGACTAACAAAATATCATAGCACTTAAATAATTCATATACATAAAAGCAGCTGAACCCATATATATCACAGTATTATATGTAAACAAAACACACATAACTTGATATATATACACAACATATATATACAAAACTAGAATAACATAATGGATATATATAATACCTTTATATACATCACGGTGAACAAAAGAAAAGGAGGTAGACCGAGCGGCTGCTGAGTGGTCGAGGCAGAGGAAGGCGAAGAGATAAGGATGGAGCAGGTCGAGGATGGCGAATGGTGGAGAGGTACCCGAGGGGAAGCACGGCTACTAGAAGTGGAAGAGTAGGAGAAGCGGATCCGGTTGCATTCGAAGTGATCTTGGTGGAGGTGGCTGCCGATGTGGATAAAAACGATGAAAGTGGAGGCTGGTCGGGGCGGATTCGGCCTAGGCATTGGGAAAATCGAAAGGCGGTTGGTGATGAGCTCGAGGCGGAGGGGTCTGACGTGCGGCGGTGTCGGCGTTGGTTGGTTTGGTTGCTAGTGTGCTCGGTGTGGAGGAGCTGATAAGGTCGGGTTAGAGGTTTAAGGAGGAGAGTAGGAAACAGTGTTTGGAAAGAAAACTTTGTAAATTATAAAGTTCTCTGATGGCAGAACAAAAATGAAGAGATGGGATGTAATAGAAAAAAGTGGAACAAGAGGATACAAAAAAATGGTGGAATAGTAAAAGACTGTTGATGAATTTCGAGAATAATTTATGACTGAATAGGAAAAGGAATTTGAAGTGAAGTGTTAGGTATTCGAAAAGAATTGCAGATATAAACTTTACAACTGTTCACACAGTATACGAAAAATGTGAACCGTGAATCATGGATAATAAATTGAAGTTAACTAATGACAACAGGCAACAACTGTAAATTTGGAATTATAAAGGCCAATGACTGTTCAATTTAAGCGATGAATAGAAATGATGCAAGGAACCAAAAGTCACCGACCGGTACGGGTATGGTTACCGTTTCGCGGATTCCACTACGAACCAGACTTCAAAACACAAAAGCGAATATACCGTTGAGATCGGCACAGCGAGACGATCAAAACGGTATATAAATATCAGTGGTCAGATTGAATTATAAAAATTCAAATTTCCTACTTGCGGAAAATGCAAGAAAAACACAGAAAAATAAGATCGACGGAGCTAAAGAAGTCCGAATTTGGAAAAACGAAAAATGACCTCTTGCTCAGAAGATGATTTAGAATTTTTCTATGTAAAAATATTTAGTTTCGAAAATGTTTTATTTTCATCGGTTTTTATTTAACTGATTAAATTTAAGTAAATTTACGCACGAAATAAACTTTCATATTTTTGGATAAAAATTTACCAGTTGCTATGTTTAACTAGACGCATTTCAAATATTAAATTTTTATTTCAAAATTTTATTTTTATACTTCCACAAAATTTCAATTAATAACATAATTAAAACAGTTTAAATTTACGGATCGTTACACTTTTACTGATAACAAAAGGGGGAGAGAAAAGTTAAGATCTTGGAAAACAAAGGTAAAATATTTTATTTTGTATTATATTTGCATCTAGGTCCATCTGCATATTTTTGTTTATTTACATGCATATATGAAGGGTGAGCATTATGTAGGGAGGGAGCATTCAAATAAGGGGAGCAAATTGAATGACCAAATACATTTAATAAATTCAAAATCTTAAATATATGTTTGTTATCATCAAAAGGGGGAGATTGTTGAATATGCAAGTATATGATTTTTGTTCGATGATAATAAACATATATATATATATTCATTTAAATGTATTTGTTAATGTATTATTTTATTTTTCACATAATTAAATAAATATTTGTTTAATAAAATAAATAGCACATAATTTAAATTCAAACAGACATTTTATTCAAACAAATATTTATTACAACTTTTGAATAGTACAAATTTGAGCTCTCACTATATATATACAAATTTCAATTACTTTACAATTTCAATCACATCACATTTTTCACTATACATTTGCACCTCACTACATATCACTCGTTCACTCGTATTTAATCTTCAACTCTATTCCAGATTGAATCCAGCATATGAGCGATCTGTAAAATAAACACTAAAGTGGTAAAATTGAAAAAGAAATATTTTTGCAGTGTAAAATAAAATGTATTTTGAAAATATTGTTTGCCTCGGTTATTTGGGTTGTTCGTCATCATTTAATTTTGAATTCATCATACACGAACAACTTGTGTCATGCACAGTGTATCACTGTACATGCCACAAGGCCATGCACACCGATATACACTTGATAAAATTACAGGGACATGTGAGCACAAGGTCAAACCCAATCAAAAGCCGGATTCAACTCAAGTGAAATACAAATAAAGTCACAATACGAGCACAAGGTCAAACCCAAGCTATAAGCTGGATTCAACACAGTTGCAAGTAAAAAACAATGGGTCAAGACAAAACTGAGGTGGCTATAATAACAAGCACACATGCCTAGGTGCAATCAAAGTCAAATGCACAAGTAAAGCTCTGAAACAATTGTAATGGCAATACCAGTTCAGACAGCAAGTAGCACATTAGATACAAGTGAACAAGAGAACAATGTAGCATGATCAGAAGTACAAAAGTGCAGACCACCAGACTTGGCAACAATGAAACATAGGACAGTAGTTCTACACAACTCCAAGCAGACCATACATGAACCAAACAACAAATGGTCAAGTGCATAACAAAAGAGCACCACAAGCACATGAAATCTAAGTGCAGAATCTACTTTTAACATATATCGAAGTAGTGTAGACAAATGTACAAAGGCATAACTAAGTACACATGAACACACATGACACATGACTCGAGAACAAGACCATGTAAACATGCAACATCAACTAGACTAAAATGGCACCAAGACAACCAGAGAAGTTCAACTGACAGCAAGTGGAATAAGACCACCGAACCAGACTTGGTAACCAGATACAGTAAAAACTGTGTAGTCATAAGAGAAACAAATTCAAACCCAAAGTGACCGAAGTTCCAAGTGTTAATAATGAACAAGTAAATATTATCACAAAACTCAAGCAGAACCAGAAAAGTATCGAACTTCTATCTGACAATATAAAATAACAAAATCAAAGCTGTTGTGACCTAGGTGGTAGCAAGTTCGAACAAAGCAAAAATTAAGAAACCGATGTCAACAGCAGTTTCAAACCAAAGTCAGAGTCGTGGTGGCCAAGGAGTCAAAGAAAGCAATTCAAAGCCATGATAATCAAGTAAACAAAAATTATACGAATTGAAAAAGTCGGAGAAATCACCATCATTCAAGACTAATCGAATGGCCCGCACAAATATTATCAAACGAATTCGAAAATTAATTCGAACGAAACTTAAGGGATTCGAACCCTATTTAAACCCGCTAACATCATAGGCCAAAATTCATTCGAGTTCAAGAAATATCATAGAGCATAGCATTAATTAGGAACTCGAATCAAAAGTCGAGCATAATCGAAATCGAAAAGCCAATTCAAGTACCAGTTCAAAACAGTGATTCGAACTCGACTAATTGGAAGCGACCGCGAGCCAGATTGAAGAAGCATTGAAGCCAATTGTGGAACAACCAACAATTGATTAGAATCGGCGCTCCAAATTACAAACCCTAAATCTGAAAGAGAAAAGAATGAGCAAGAGGCAGCCATATTTTTTATCAAGCAAAAGAATACGTGCCGATAGTTATGAAGGAGAAGAGCATATTATTTTATCACTTTAATATATTTGGGCCGGCCGTTTTTATTTGCTTTGGGCTTTAGTTTTTAAATTAGGTTTATTGTTTTTTATTGTTTTAAATTTGTATTCCTTTTTTTTTAATGTTTGTAAATTCTAGTCATGTGACTAGGAGACGAACTACGGTGGTTTAGCGACCCACCATTTTGGACCATTCAAATCGACAATAAATCCACACATGCCGGACTTGAATAATTCAAAACAATGGGTTGTAAATAAAATTTGGCAAAACTCAGCATATACAGTAAATAAATAATCACAGAATCACAGACACAGAGTAATATAACAATAGTGCAGCGGAAACAACAGAATAGTAGTTCATGAAGCTACTATATATAACAGAGTTAAACAAGATACAACAGAAGTCTTGAATACAATAGTCAAATACGATATCAGAATACATCACTGGAATCAACTGAATATCTAAAAGCTGGATAGATAGCTGGATCTCCAAGCGAAGCTCCAACTGCAAAGGTGAGTCTTGAATACTAGTACACTCAGTCTGACCCGAGCATAAAGCAAAACACAAAACACTCGAGTCAGGATTAACATTCTTATATCAATAAATCCAACTCAAGTGAAATAACAACTGAAAATACAAGTAACTCAAAGGATGTTTGGGATAACCATCCTCTAAGGATCCGTTAAACTATCTACTATGTTGTAGTGTACGCTAAGTAGATAATGCCTATCAGTAATATAAAGTATCAAAATAGCGTTAAGGCATTACCATTATCCCCCTTAACACATTTTATATAAACGTCATAGTCTATACAACACTGTAAACTCCACCGTAAACTAGTGGGCTATCAAGGAGTACTCCATAGGTATAACACAAAACAAATCGTAGTGGTCGCATATAGGGATACAAGTATGACAAGGCACATGAGGCAATACCAAGGTAGTGAAACTACCATTTGACTGATCCGGACTGGTAAGAACGCATCGCCGCAACGATCGCAACATCGCGAAACAACACTCCCAAATCAAGGGTGCGCACCAATCAAAACAAGTAATGAGTAGTTTACGAAGAAGTGTGTCTGCTAGAGGTAGCTAACCTCATTGGCCCGGCACGGCTCTTGTTTAAGTCATTTCAAATTTGAAACAAGTGTCAAGGCTATCCATTATCATTCTCTTTCTTCAAATCCAATAACGTCATCATTCCAACCACTTTATTTTGGATCACACTCCGCGTATAATAGTTATTAAAGTGGTTTTCGGTTTGCACAGAGAGTATGTCCCTAACCGATCCCGGACTCTTCAATAACTACGTAATTATTACACCGATTGGTCATTTAATAAACTTTCAAAATAGTTTATATTTCAACCAAAATATCATTGTCATTTCAAAACCATATCCATACGATATCATTTTCACTTCAAATAAATCCATTTCCAAAATAATATCACTTTCCAAAGTTATATCGCTTTCGAAATCGTAAGTCTTTAAAAATCAAAACACTTTGGAAATCAAAACCTTAAAATTCATAACACTTTGAAACTATAGCTTGGAATCATAACATTCGGAATCCATAACACTTTCCTCTTAAACAGTTTAGATATTAAAATTAGTGTATAAAATAAAATAGTTTATAAAATAAAAATAGTTTATATAAAATAGTTATAAGTTAAAATAGTTATAATAAAATAATATATATTGAAAATGATTTATATAAAATGGTTTATATTAAAATAATTTATAAAGTAAAATATAGATAGTTGTAGATATAGTTTAAAAATACTTTATAAAATAAATTAGCTTCCACAAATTCACAAATCGATTCAATTTAACTCGACTTCCAAATTCAACTTAATTCAATCTCAATTCATAAATTTTAACTCAATTCAATTTCTCAATAAATAATTTCGAATTATAACGATTTCAAATACAGATTTGAAACACAAAATAAACCATTAAATTTCAATATATTTCAAAGCTTTAAATATTCCACATTTCAAAAACTAAATTTGATAATTCCATTTATATCTCAATTTAATTTCATTTCATTAAGTTTTTGAGATATTTCTTTAATCATTTCAATACATCTAAATACAACTTCAATTTACAAATTTATATAAACAAAATATCCCATTTAAATTTTTATAAGTTTGAAATATTCGTTTAAGCCACTTTTTAATCAAATTCAAGTTAGAAAACATATGTTAAAATTTCAAATTTAATAGATTTCAAATCAAACTTATATAAGTATAATTCTTAAATAATTAAAAATTCCAAATCAAATTCAAATTTATCTTTCAACCTCAAACATTATAAACTCTATATTTGAACATATAAATTTTACATAAATACTTAAACATATTTTATATTGATTCAAATCAACTTTATTAAATCAACTTTAATAAATCTTTAAAATCAATATTTATTAAAACCATATATTTCTTTTCAAAACCATAGAAATCATTTTTCAAAATATTTATATATATAGACCAACGGTGTCTGTATAAAATTTTCTACCCTATGATCTAGTGATATGGATATTTATCATTTCAATCCGTAATTTAAATTATATACGGGTATATATCTTTTCAACCCATAATCCTAAATTTAATTCAATGAAAATCGCTTGGGTTTATCGTTTCAACCCATAACGATTTTCTCCTATTCTACAGATCGTTCGGGTATGTATCATTTCAACCCATAGTGAATTCTATACTAACAGAGAACTTGCAAAGTGATAACAGATATGATAATAATATAACAAACATATATCATCAATATAAATAACAGATAATGGTGTCAGATGTCACAGGTGAATAGATACAGATAATGGCATATATATAGTAATATAAATAACGGATAATGGTGTCAGATGTCACAGGTGAACAGATACAGATGATGGCATATATAGCAATGTAAATAACTAGCAGCAGCATATTTCAATTGTCGTTTCAATTGAAATCAAATTTAATAAATAAAAGAACGTTAATCGTGAGTGATTGCTCACCTTTCGAGGCTAGAGAGATAAACAATGAAGTTGACTTACGAAATCCAGTCACGAATCCCAAACAAACAAGGTTGGAACGAAGTCGACGGACAAAGCTGATGAATAGGAGATTGACGAAATCAAATCTAAACTGGATCGATAAAGATAAATGATATCAATGAACTTATATATAACGATTTATAACTATACACAAAATCATATTTTAAATTCAAACATATATTAAATTATATATATATACGAATTAAAAAATCATAGATTTAAACTAAAACTCATATATTTTAGTCCAGTATATATACTTAATATATGCTAAAATAATTACTTATATATATATCCAGCCATACACTACTTATATATATACATATATATATATAAATCAATATTTAAAACTTACATACCTAAGATACTTTGGAATCAACAGTATATATACTAACATATAAACTACCGTATTATATAAGATTTATAAAATACAACACTCAAACAAGTTAAGATTTTACTACACATATAAATAACAGAAATTGCAAATTTAAAATGCACGATACTTATAGTTTAAAGATGCTAACATGTCCAGATATTAATATATACAGTGTAGAACATGTGTAAACAACGTGTATACTGACAGACATTATACAACATATATATCTTTCTTTTCAAATGTACACAACTTACAAATAAAATGTACCTTTACAAATCGCTGTAAAAAAATAAGATTAGTTTAAACTTACTTTGTATATGTATATAGACTCAAATAGTAACAGAAAGTCTTTACAAACTGGGCATATCATATTAAAAGTACTATATACAACAACAAATATATATATACAAGAATTCAAACCTACGTACAACTTAACATATATAACTTTAATATAAATATTTATATTATAACAACAAAATGTATATATATATCGAAACAAAGGCAAGCTCGGCTACTAACAAAAATAAACTTATATAAATTAATATATACATATATATATATATAAATCTATAAACTAAGCCTAAGTATAAAATATGATATATATATATACCCTTTTATATAAAACTTAATATAAATAAAGACATACGCGCATATACCAGTATTGTTATAAACTTACATCATAACTATATATATAATAACAGATATACATAAGTAAAATTTAAAACAAACCCTAGCTTTTCAGTTACAATTCTTTCAAAACCAAAGCATACAAAAGAATGAGCAGGTACAACTAAAACAAGCAACTTATAAAACATAAATATTGTTGCCAAATACTAGATATATAAACATACTTGTATAACTTCCCATTGCTAATACTTTAAACATACTTTTGCTCGGAAGGAAAGAAGAGAAGAATGGTTCTCGACAGTGATGGAGAGTGGGCCGTGCCTATCACAGGTGATCAGTAAGGATGAGGAATGTCAGAGCGGACAAGATTTCGACGGAGGAAATGGTTGTGGCAACCGCTGTCAATGGACGTCATGGCATAGGCGGATGGAGGAGATAGGGGAGGTTTGTCGTGGTTTTGTGTGGAGGGGTAGCAGTGAGAGGTGGGGTCATACTACAGATCCGGTCGGCGTCGATGATGGGGAAGGAGACGTTCGGCGGTTGGTCGCTGGGCGGACGGAGCATGTGGAAGGTGGTTAAGCGGCAGCCGAGGGGTGGAGGTGACTAATGGTGGAGGCCGAAACAAAGTGCTGTGGAGAGGGACGGTAGGTTCATGTTTCGGTTTGAATAAGTAGATGATTGGGTAGGTGGCAGGGGAAGTGGAAAATGGAGGAGATGAATAGCTTTTATTGTTTCCTTTTTCAGAGCAAATGAAAATGTTGATGACAGACCACTATCCCAAGCTTTGCCAAAATGAAGTTATGAAGACAAAATAGCACTGGACCGCTCAAATTTAATAAATACAAACGCATAAAATTTTCATATTTCAAAACTGATGGAAATAAAGGCAGTCATCAATGCATTGAAAAGATGGAAAAGTAACAGCCGATAATAAATGCCTACAGCCGTTTGAAATCTAAATGGGCATCAAAAGTGGTACCGCTACGACGAGCTGTTTTATCGTTTTTGTCGCATACCGGATCTCAAAATACAGAAATGAATATACTGCGGAGATCAGCACAACGAGACGATCAAAACGGTATACAGATATCAGTGGTATGATTGAATTATAAAAATTCGAATTTCCTACTAATGGAAAATGCAGCAAAAACGCAGAAAAATAAGATCGACGGAGCTAAAGAAGTCCGAATTTGGAAAAACGAAAAATGATGTAACAACCCGTGATTGCGGTTACCAAATAATAAATTAAAAATGGGATTTTAATTTAATTGAAGCTATTAATGATTTTTTTTATGTGACTAATTTGTTCAAAAGTTAGTTATTTTGAATAAATTAATATTTTGAGCCTAAGTGTAAAATGGAGAATTTAATGGAAATTAATTAGGGTAAATGGAAATTTATAATATTGCAAAATTTTATATGTGTAAAATAGTGCAATATTTGAATTGGGAATTAAATTTACAATTAAATTGCAAAACGGTGATTTTGGGCAATTTTGACTAAAATGTGTTTTGGAATAAATAGGGGTTAAATTGTAAGTTCGAAAATATTGTGATGTAAAATTTTATAACTATAGTTAAATTATTTTGGTAACATATTTTAAAATTTTATGGGTAAATAATGTGTAGTTTGTACTTAGAGAAATTAGCTAACTTGAGATATAGAACATATTCCAAGTCCTAATGGGTATTAGGCCCACTAACCCACTTCCATTAGCCTATAAACCATCTTTTACTCATTTGTTTCAGCCAACATCTCATTCCATAACCCCTTAAACCCTAGAGAAAAACACTAAATAATGGCCTCCAAACCTAGGCAAAACTTCATTAATCTTCATCAAAGTCAAAGGGGTTTTAATCTAATCATTTGAAGGTAATAGCAATCACAAAACCCACCTCTAATCCATTGTTTAATTTCTGAAATTATTTTGTAATCCTCTTTTTTTTGTGCATTTAGATTGTAAAACTCTTTGATCTTCTTTTCATTGCTTGGGAAAGAGGTAATATATGCTAGCTGAAATTATAATTAGTTTATTGCTGTTAGTAAATTAGGCAATTCTCATTCATCTTAAATCGGAATTAAGATTTTCTTGATGTTCTGGAAAATTATTCTGTAGCCTATAACTTTTGTGTTTTGAGCTTTGCCTAATTTTGTAGTTTGAATGGTCAAAATCATGTTTGTTTGTCGCTGACCTGACAACAAACTACAGGGTTGATAAAATAAAAACCTGAAATTGATTTGGCCATAAGTTACTCGTTTCTTATCCAAATCTAATAATTTTGGATGTTCTGGAAAGCTTAGATTTAGGGCTAAAACTTTCATGTTTTGATTTTCAAGAAATTTCGAAGTTAATTTGGTCAAAACTGTGCATTCTTACTACTGTCCCGAGAGCACAACGACAGTGATATAGAATTTAGATCTGAGAATTGTTTTAGTCATGGAATTTTCATCCCCGATCGGAATTTGACGTTCTTGGTCATTCCGGAAAGCATAGAAACTAAGCTACAACTTTTATTTTATTCATCTTGTCAGAATTGGAAGTTTACTATGCCAAAATTGTGGTTTTTCATCTCTGGTCTGTTAGTGCATAGCTACAGGCCTTAGTCTCTTTGCTCCCGTTATTTTTAGCGCAGAACCCCGACTTTGCGACGCCATCCCGGGCTCGTCCTTTGTCGTATTTCATCGTTTTTGGTCTCGTTAAAAAGATGAGGTCGAGATCTTCAACCTTTCAAAGTTTGGCTTAGATCTGGGTGCATTAGATACTTCATTTCTATTGCCGAAGTAGCACCCAGAAACTGTTTTACAATAGTGATCATTTTCAGTTATCGTCGGACCAACTTTGAAACATTGTCATTTCTACATTTTAAGTCAGAACCGAACGATTCTTGTTGCATATCAAATTAGGAGTATTTTACTACGCTCTTGTAAATTTTCATCAAGATCTGAGTTCATGTGACCATTCGACCATGTCGTCGAAGTGGGACCTTTGCACTGTTTTGACACAGTAGAGTTTTGTGATTTTTTGTACGACTTTGAGAAGACACCATTTCTTCGTTTCAAGTCGGAATTGCCCAATTATTTTTGCAGTTTGGATCAGGGATGTTGTACTATATGCCTACCAATTTTCATGCCATTCGGATTCAGTTTGCTGGTCCGAATAATTTTCCGAACTTGGGTTCGCGTCAGTTTTGGAATATTTTCCAACACTTCAGAATATTTCCAGTGATTTTCTGGTTTTATCGATTTCTTACTCCCTGTTTCCAGTTTTGAAACTGAAACTTTGTGACACTGCCACGGTCACATCCTTGGTCGGAATCCAATGTTTTTGGACTCGTTGGAAAGCTGGAGTTTCGAACTCCATCTCTAGAATGTTTGATTAGTATCCGAGTTCATTTGACTCTTCGAAATTGTTGTCGAAGAGGGACCCGGATCTCGGCCTGAAACAGTGTATTCACTGTTTCCAGGTCCGACTTTGGAGCGTCGCTGCGACTTCGTTTCAAGTCGGAATCGAGTAATTCTTTTTTCGTTCTGAAGTAGGAATGTTGGACTACGTTCCTACCAATTTTCATGCCATTCGGATTCAGTCTACTGGTCCGAATAATTTTCCGAACTTGGGTTCGCGTTAGTTTTGGACTATTTCCAACACTTAGAATATTTTCAGTGATTTTCTGGTTTTATCGATTTCTTTGAGATTTGTCTCTGGATTTCTTACACGGGCCTTATAAAAAGGTTGTAAAAGGATTTTTCACTCCGAAATGGCTTTCTAAATTATTATATAATATTATTTTAATTATTAAATTAATTACTCCATAATAGGAGAGTTTTCAAAGGCCGTTTTAAAGTGATTTCAAACCAATTATAAATCCGTTTTCCGTAATTATTTTCTATAATTAAATCTCACACTCACACTTTAGCACTTAGAGCGAAGTGGAAAGGTGCTTAAATGGTTGGGAAAAACTCCAGCCTATGAAACCGTGTGTATTTCTATTCCGGTTAATCCCAGACCTATTCGATTGATCGTTTTGGCCTTTCGGCCTAGTTTACCGATGACATGAGGTGAACTTTTTACTGCTTTGAGTGTGGAAGCTTACTATTGGTTAGTAAACCGTTTAGTGCGAACATGGGGTATGGGACTCACGTTAACACTTTACGGGTTCCTTGCTAAAAGTTCGTGACACATTCCTTTTATTACCTTTGGGATAGTGTCTTCGGATTGTCCCCCTTAGAGGTATCGTTTTGGCATCTCTACTTAGATGGCCGTCATACATCTCTACTTAGATGTATCGTTTTTGGCGTCTCCACTTAGATGGCCGTTATACATCTCTACTTAGATGTATCGTTTTTGGCATCTCTACATAGATGGTCGTTATACATCTCTACATAGATGTATCGTTTTTGGCATCTCTACTTAGATGGCCTGTTATACATCTCTACTTAGATGTATCGTTTTTGACATCTCTACTTAGATGTTTATGTTTTGGCATTTGTGCTTACGTTATGCCGATGATATGAGGCTTATTATACATCTCTACTTAGATGTTTTGTTTTGACATTTGTGACTATGTTATGCCAATGATACAAGGCTTGCTATACATCTCTACTTAGATGTTTATTTCTTCTCTATGTGAGAGTTTGTGGTCTATAGTACTATGTTATATATCGCCTCATTATCTATCATGTTTATCTTAGTTTATTAACTGATTGTTTAGCTAGCCTGACCCGAGTGTTTTTTTTCGCTCGGGTCAGACCGAGTTGTTTCAGGTTAGGCCTCTGGACTTAGCTTTCTGTGCTTTCGCTTGGACATTATCTGCTATGCTGATAGATAGCTCTTTATATTTGTCCACTATTTTGATACTCTGATTATTCAGTCTCTTATGTACATATTTTTGACTCACTTGTGTGAGTGGTAGTTTTGTACCCACCTTATGATATATTTGGATCTGTATTGACGATGTATTGTTCTGAGACTCTGTGCTGTTATGTGATACTGTTCTATGATGCTATTCCATTATGTTATTATGCGTTGTTCTGATAGATCTTTAGCCATTTGTAATTTCGTTATAAGTATTTATCGAATATGTCGAACCACCTGATTGAGAAAAATTTAAATAGATTCCACCTTTCGACGTATTCGGTAGATAGTTATAGCATAATTACATTTGGTCGCTCCTATTATACTATATTCTCCGCATTAGCAGATGGAATCACCTCCGTGATTCTCTTTGCTAATGAGGTTCTTGGAGTGGGGCGTTACAAATGACGTCTTAGTCAGAAGATGAATTAGAATTTTCCTATGTAAAAATATTCAGGTTTGGAAAATATTTTATTATCATCAATTTTAACTGATATAAATTGGAATAAAATTACACTAGAAAATAAACTTCCAAATTATCTGATGAAAATTTACTAGTTGCTATGACTAATTAGACGCATTCCAAATATCAAATTTTTATTTCAAAATTTTATCATTTAAAATTTCACAAAATTTCAACTAATTACGTTATTAAAACAGTTAAAATTTACGGGTCGTTACAGGTGGTGTAGTTCGAGAATTCGCAACTCAGTGGTTGAGTTGTGGCAGGGTTTTGAGCGTAGAGTTAGGTTAGTCGATAGAGGGTGTCGCGAGTTTACGTGTGTAAATTTCTAGAAACCTTGGGGGCAGCACGTAGGTAGGGTTTTGTCGAAGCTAGGTAAATCTGTGTGTTCTATTTTCTGCTTTTATTATTCTGCTATTATCTGTGCTGAAATTATTTTATATACTTCCGCAATAAATTTTTATAATTAATAATATCACCATATTCATCCTCCCTCTAGTGTGAAATCGATACTACACATTTGTGTGTAGATAACAAACTTATAAATGTGATTAAATTAAGAAAAGATAACAATTGTTATTTGTTACCAATTTATTTAATATGTTGAATTAAGTTGGAAATCAACTGCAATTAAATGTAATTAAATATTATGTTAATATGAGTTAAGATGATAACTGTAAAATGTTAAGGTAATAAAACGTACGGACATGTCAATTATATTCTTAGGGCAATAATTAATTTAATAATAAAAGTGAAACCAAGATAAATGAATTTAGTGGGACTTTAAATTATAATTAATTTGAAAATCGAAAAAATTCAGTATAATTGAAATATTGCAACTAATATGGTAAAAGATGATAATTGTAAAATATTAAGGCAATAAGATGTAAACCATAGTTAACTTGTCCATAAAGTAATGGTTGATTGAATAAAAAGATTGAAATCTAATTAAACCAATTTATTGGAATTAGAATATAATTAATTGGAATTAAATGTAATTAAATATTGTGGTTAATGTAAGAAAAGGCGTCAATTGTAGAAAATGAGGATAACAAGATAAAAACCTATGTTAATAATTTCATAAGGTATTGGTTGATTTAATAGTAGGAGTGTAAATCAAAATAAAAGAATAAAAATGAATAAGTTTAGTAAAGGAGTAAACATATGTTTATTTATTTGAAATGTTTGGTAGCTGAAAGATTGATTGTAGAGACGAGAAACTATTGTTTAGTAAGAAATGTATAATTACTATTTGTATCCAATAGTTTATAAATATATTTAAATTACTATTAGATAGGAAATAATTGTTCTACTTCTCATTACAATCATTTAGTTCATTTTAAAACTTAATCAACTGAAATTAATGTAATTGAAAATTTTCAATTAATAGGAGAGTATGCTAAATTGTAAATTAATAGGTGTAATTAAAAGTTGCTTATGTTTTGTGAAAATATAAGGAAAGTTTGATTTAATGAAAAGAACATTTACATCAAATAAAATGAATGTTTCATTTGTCAATGTAGGTTTAATTTCAATAAAATAAAGAATAGAATGATTGATTTTAAAGGAAGAAATATATGTTTATTTGAACTGTGTTTTAGCTTACAGTTTGATTACAAGAATAGGAAAATAATCTACTTCAGTAAATTATTTATTACTCTTGTGTATTGTGATGCCCCACCTCTATGCTCACAATAACAAAGAGTATTAAAAGAAATACTGTATGTTATTACGAAGAATAAGGCTGGATAGGAGCGGCCATCCGTAGTTGGGCCTTACACTAGTATTGGTTACCTCGATAGGAGGGGTATATATTTTTATTTTTCATCTCTTATTTATTTACTCCCATCGACATACCCAATTCCAGTATAAAACGAACTACGATGGTTCATAATCGTTTAGGACAATATATATAATAATAACACAGATAATAAAAATGCGGAACACAGATAATAAAAGTCTCATATATATATATATATATATAACTGATGTCAGTTACAATACATTTGACACAATACATATGATACAACTACAACTGTCGACACTAGAAGTTACGTATACAAGTACATTATTGACATGAATATACATGAATACATATCAACCTAAATCAGATACGCTGACTACTACAAATGGCGAAGACTACATCAAAAGATATGAAAAGACTTCATAGCTCAAGCAGCAACCCAAAACAGGATATCTACAACTTGTAATAACTCGGTTTGACCCGAGTATTAAATTCAAAAGAAAATAATACACGGGTCAGTCTAATTCAAACTCAGTTATTAATGCATAGAAGCAATAATAATCAAATAATCAAATAGACGACAGTCATAGAAATCTCGTATATCCAATCCTTTAACAAGGAAAACGGATAACGGTAGATATAACACTAAATAGTGTTAAGCACAAATCATCAAATTCAAATCACCAACAAAGATAAATAAAAAGATTATCAATGAAGATAATTTAGAAAACAACAGAATTGCCCAACGACAATTAAACAGCATAAACAACAAAATCTAAGTATTAAATAAATAATTAGAACTCATAATCTAATTATCAGTAGATAATTAGACACCAACAAAATAATCCAGTCAAACTAAATCAAATTATGCTTTCAAATTATTGAATTGAACACACAAAACAATTCAAACAATTGAAATATCACTTAAATATCAATTATGTGTGGCTGCAGTACACGCATGCGTGCACTGCCTTGCCACTACAACATAGGAAATCATTACAACACCAATTGCTAACAGCAAATCGAAAATGCAAAGGTCAAGTCATGGCTAACGTGACTCAACACAACTGCCAACAATGAAAGGTGACATGCACTAGTAATGTACACATCAATGCTATCAGATAACAATGTAGCATGAAGGGAACACATAGGACAGTGAACAGAGTCGAGGCTACAACCCAGTTCAATATGCAATGTACCAAAAACAAGTGAAAACAACAGGTGACAAGACTCAAGTGTAATGCACAGTCCAACCAAAAGTCAACAAGCTCACAAACAACTCAAGACTGCACACTTTAAAGATATGGCAACACAGCACCAATACACAAAGGCAGCAGATACATGGTAGAAGTGCAGCCTCAAACCAAACAAGAGAAAAACTGCAATTTCACTTGCAACTAAACTGTCTCGAAGTAAATGAAAAAAATGCAAGGACCAGACACCAACATCAAGTGGTAGTTTATCATAAACAAGACCAAGTGCAACAATGACCAAAATCAACTAAGGCGAAATGTCATACAAAATGAAACTGCAGCCTTCACTTGAATACAAGGGTAAACTGCAAACAAGAAACTGCAGCCACCACTTGAATACAAGGGAGCCAGTACAAGGTACAACAAATCAAACTACAAATGAAATCAGTGCATCAATGCAATGCAACCCAACAAGGGCAAAATTTCAACAAAAGTACTGCAGCCACCACAAGAATACAAGGGCAAACTGCAACTTAAAACTACAACATTAATACAACTGAATACAAGTCTGAAAATTCAATATGTACACCTGAAGCAAGGCTACTACAAAGAACAACAACAATCAAACTCAAGTGAAGTGCAAACAACAACATCAAGTGAGAATAGTGAATGTACAGTACATCACTAATGAAACAAGTTCAAATTGAATCATGAACAAGTGCAACTCAGTGCAACCCAAAACTCGCAAGCTCAAATAAAACTGTAATTACAAGTGACTTCAACAAGTTGATATGCAAACAAAGTATGCAGTGACAACACAAGTGTAGTGACAGCATACAATGGTGACCAGGCAGCAAGCCTAAATGCAACACTACTAACTGAGAAAATGAAAGTAACAATGTTTTCTTGAATTAAGGGATGCTTGCCTATGTGACAATCCTTCAAAGCAAATAAAGGTGAACTGCCAACACCTATAGGAAATGCACAGTGATACCGGATAATACGAGTGCCGAACTCAACTGGACAGTACAAGTTATTACATGAAAACAACTAAATGCACTTGCAACTGAAACTGGACCAATTGCCAACATATGTGCAAAACCAAAATCAAGTAGCAGCTTTGATAAAAAACAAAGGCAGTGAAACCAGAGACAGAGGTACACATGTGCTCGAAACAACCGAGCTAAATATCAAAACAACATGCACATACGCATGGAGCAATGCAAAAACAGCAGTAGTGCAACCTGAAGTCATAACAGCAAGTGGTACAAGACCAAATTCAGACAACATGAGGAACCGTGAATTAACAAAGAACAAATTTTAAATCAAGTCACTGGCCGAACTCAACATACAAAGGAATAACACACAGCGATGCTAGTGCCGAAGTCACAGATACCCAATAACAAAGTCAAAGCCGTGGGTCATCAAAGAAGAGTTCAAACAAAAAGGAAATTCACATAGCAGTTGTTTTTGGAAGTCGAGTAGTTTCAAATCAGAATTAAAACTGAAGTTGTCACAAAATCCAACAATGAAAGTCACAACAAAACGAGCTCGAATTGAAGATGTGAGTGATAAATCACTCACCTTAGATACGAAGAACCCAAATCCAATCGCAGCCGAAGTCTTCCTCTTCCCCCCTTCAGATCGCCATAGCACGAATTTGCAAAGAGGAACGAACGAATTTAACGAAGCCGCCATTTTTTTTCTTTTCGTTCTACTTAGGGTTTGCGAATCGAAGGGAATGGGGATGGAGGAACGGTCATCGGCCTTGATAAGTATCACAACACCAAAAATCAAACATGGGCCAAGGTAATTTCAAAGCCCACAACCGTCAACAAATATTTAAAAGAATTTAAACCCGATTAGAAATTCCAAACAGCAATTAACAACCAATTTAATCGTCATTTGACGATAATTAATTGTTACTAAACCCCGGGTTGTTACAGACTCCCCTCCTTATAAAAATTGCGTCCCCGTAATTTTCATAATTAAAGGCGTCACTAACGATTTTCTTTCTAACATAAACTGGTTAAGCTAGAAAAATAAAAGTCGGGAATACAAACGCCAAAGAAATCTTTTAATTCCATAAAATAAATTCACTAATTCTCAACAAAATCTAACTATCAAATAGATAATCAGAAAATGACAAAACTGAATAAATACAATTATCAGCAATATCTAATTTTCAATTAGATGATTAGAATACAGAAATCACAAAACCGCAATATCTAATTATCGACACAATAATTAGAAAACAGCAAAATCTAATTATCAACAAAGATAATTAGAAAACACAAATCACAAATCGCAAAACTGCAAATATCTAGTTATCCAACAATTAACTAGAAAACACAAACTTCATAATCAGCAAACTCTAACTATCAACAGAGATAGATAGAAAATAGCCATTCAATAAAATCAACATAATCTAGAATCAATTAGAGACTAGAAAATCTCATACTCAGCAAAACTAGCAAATATCCAATTATCAAAAACGATAATAAGAAAACACAATAATCTAATTAACAAAAACGATAATCAGAAATCATCAGATAATCAGAAATCTCAAATCAACAAATATCTAATTATCAAAGACGATAATCAGAACTCAAATCAACAAATATCTAATTATCAAAAACGATAATCAGAACTCAAATCAACAATTATCTAATTATCAAAAACGATAATCAGAAATAAAATCAACAAATATCTAATTATAAAAAACGATAATCAGAAATCTCAAATCAACAAATATCTAATTATCAAAAACGATAATCAGAAATCAAATCAACAGATATCTAATTATCAAAAACGATAATCAGAACTCAAATCAACAAATATCTAATTATCAAAAACGATAATCAGAAACAACAAATATCCGATTATTTAAAACGATAATCAGAAACAACAAATATCGGATTATCAAAAACGATAATCAGAAATCTCATAACAGCAAATATCTAATTATCGATACGATAATTAAATCTCATAACAGCAAATATCTAATTATCGATACGATAATTATATCTCATAACAGCAAATATCTAATTATCGATACGATAATTAAATCTCATAACAGACAATATCTAATTATCGATACGAAAATTAAATCTCATAACAGCAAATATCTAATTATCGACACAATAATTAAATCTCTTAACAGCAAATATCTAATTATCGACACGATAATTAAATCTCATAACAGCAAATATCTAATTACCTGCAGATAATTAGAAACAACAAATATCTAGAAATCAATTAAGATAATCTAGAAAATCAACATAAAAGGTTGGATCGATCCCATCAGATGGTGAGTTTTAGCTACGCCGCACGTGCATCTCATACGGCCGAAGCCTACCAAGTACTATAAATTTTGGCGCCCATCAGATGACCCGAAGGTCCGTAGAGTGACTGTGACGACCGCCCATGACCCCTGCACCGAATCTAGAGACAGTGCGCTGTAAAGTGTGCCAGGCGACCATGGACGATTGTCAGGGTAGATTAAAGCAACAGAATCTATCGTATCACTCACAGCGCATGGACAAAATACAATAGAACATATGTATAGTGAAGCTTTACAGAACAAAATGACATCATATAAAACTTCATAATAGTTGAATACAAGCATCCAAATAGTCAATACATCAAGCCTCACTACATATCTCTCAGAGAATACAAAACAGCGGAATATCCAGTACATATAAGAAGATAATATGAAACCCTCTAGCTCGTCTTCTATATCAGCATCGTGAGAAGAGAACAGCACCTGTCACCTGCTACCTAGTCTGCCCGTCCAAAAATGGACGAACAGCCCAAGGCAATAAGAATTAAAACATAAAGCCTTGAGTCAGACAACAGTCTTAGTGAGCAGTAAATTAACTAACAAAATACCAAAAGAGCATAAAGGAAAAGGAATAGGAATACAACCCTCCCACTCCAACCTCATTCTACAGTGATAGCTCCCAGACACACACTAAGCAGAAGCAAACATAACAGAGCATACAAATTAAAGTAAAGCTACTATCACTCGAGTCAAGGGCGATGTTTTCCAAGTACCAAGGCCTAAATCAGATAAGCACCCAGAAAATACCGCTCTTGAGTCCGAATGACGTTACAACCAAACATCCATGACTCTGGCTATCACTGTTATCATTGCTTCGATATCACCGTTAATTGAATGACCGGCACATTCTTTCAGCCGTCCGTCAAGGGCTAATGGAAACCCCGGTTCTAGACATAACTCCCGCACGTCGTCGCAGCCCGTGCCTAGGACTATCGAATCTGCCCAGAGTACTCGACCATCAACAGTTGGCCGTTGGGACTATCGAATCTGCCCAAACATACTCTTGCTTAGAGCATGCTAGAACCTTCAACAACGATGCTATCCAAGCCTCCTAGTCATCCTCCTCGACGACTATTCTCATATCCATTCATTATCCTCAACTCGAATCATATCACCGAGTTATCAACATGCTTGGAATGATCCCGTCTGGATTAGACCAAGTCTTCATCATATGATGCCTCGCTTCATTACATCCTCGCAAAGCCTCATCTCAACTTCACATCATCAAATCTATGCATAAGAGCTTCATCATCCCGCTACATATGCCACGAGCAGCTTTCCCAATTCAAGAGCCTTTCCCTTAGCTTTTGAATCATCTTCGATCTAGATCTAATCATCAATCATCTAGTTCATAACAATCAATCAAATCAAACATCAATCCAAGCAATCAAGCATTCAAATATGGTCTAAGTAGACAATTATAACAATAATGGCATTTTCGTAATTAAAGAGTTGAAAGTCCAATAAGCATGAAAACATGGATTATATCTCTACAAACTTGATGAATGAACTTGCATAGGTTAACATATGATAAAATGGATGTAACATCATCATGAACAATGGATCTATATGGATCTACACTTAGGATGAAGAAAATGCATGGAAATCCCTATTTTAACACCAAATCGAGCCAACAATCCGATATACTCCTTTGGATCCGTGTGAGAGATAATCACCACTCACCAAATCACCTAAACAACCTCAAATCAACACGCTTCAGATCTGGACAGCGAGGGATCAAGCTTGATCTATCACGAATCTGCTTCAAACGAAGAAATCTCTCTTGAAAAGATGAAGATCTCCAATCTAAGCTCTTGAATCTTCAATCTTGATCTTCGATTTGGATGGATGGAAGCACTAGATTAGAGTGGAGAAAAGAAGTGAAGAAGTGTAGAAGTCGAGCTCTCAAAATGGCAGCACTTCGTCGCTTCAAAATCCGGATCCCAAAAAGTGAGAACAACCCTCTCTATTTATAGGCAGAAAATCTCTTAAGTCGTAACTCGGCTATCTCCCTAGGTCGTTTCCGACCTAAGCCTCTCCGACCTAACAGATGCACATGCGCATTCAAACACCCATCGACCTACGACCTAACGCAACGCGCGACTTAACACATGCGCTTCCACTTGTATACGACTTACGACCTAACACAGATCACGACCTAACACTTAGACAAAACCTTGCGACCAACAGATGCTACAACTTAACCCCTCAGCGACCTAACGCATGACGACCTAAAACAACACGCGACCTAACATAAGTCGCAAACAACTGGACTTCGACCTAACTACTAAGCCAAAGCCCAGCGACCTAACACTCGCGCGACCTACGACTTAGAATACACGCGACCTAACACTTAAACTATCTCCTACGACCTAACAACTCATACAACAAACTACTCACGCGACCTAACTGGGTTATGTTCTAACTCCTTAAGTCGCCTAACCCTTAGGTCGCTAACACGCTACCCTTCTTAGGTCGCTAACCTATAGGTCGCTCCAAGATACTAAGTCGCTAACCCGGTAACCATTAGGTCGCTAACTCGCCCTGCCGACCTAACACTTAGCTCACCGAAACTCTTAGGTCGCTCACAATAGTTTCCTTAGGTCGTTGCCGACCTAACTCTACCCCAGAATACTTAGGTCGCCTACTACTCTTCCTTAGGTCGCCTAAACCTCTTAAGTCAGTCACGACTTATCACTTAGGTCGGTCACTACCTTAAGTCGGCAACTCGACCCAGACTTATCTCTTAACTTGCCTATCCCCTTAGGTCGCAGACCTTCTCTAAGTCGCTCACGACTTATCTCCTAAGTCGCCAACAACGTTTAGTTCTCTAGGTCGCGTACGACCTAGGACTTAGGCAATTTCAACCAAAGTCTGAAACAACTAGAAAATGCTGAAAATCCCAGATTTTGACAAACTTTTCGATCCGTAAAATACGGGTCGTTACAGTGACCTTTCGAGATATGATACATGAAAAACATTGTGCACACTCGACATCTTCTCTGGTAACTCCAATCTGTAAGCGAGCTTTCCAATTCGCTCGATGATCGGGAATGGTCCAACAAATCTCGGAGTCAATTTTCCTCTCTTCCCGAATCGAATAACATTCTTCAGTGGAGAAATCTTCACAAAAACCATATCTCCTACGTCGAATTCCAAATCCTTTCGACGCTTATCGGCATAACTCTTCTGACGATCTTGGGCTGCCTTCATTCGTTGCCGAATGATCTCTATACAATCTGAAGTCTGTCGAATCATCTCTGGCCCAAGTATCAGCTTTTCTCCAGTTTCCAACCAACATGTCGGAGAGTTACACGGTCTTCCATACAATGCCTCATACGGTGCCATACCAATGCTTGATTGGTAACTGTTGTTGTACGCAAACTCCACCAAATGCAGGTGATCTTCCCATGATCCTCCGAAGTCCAAAACACATGCTCTTAGAAGATCTTCCAAAACTCGGTTGATTCTCTCGGTCTGACCATCTGTTTGGGGATGATAAGCTGTACTCAAACACAACTCGGTTCCCAAGACTTCCTGGAAGCTCTTCCAAAATCCACTAGTGAACAATGGGTCTCGATCGCTCACTATACTCTTCGGAATACCATGGAAACGAACTATCCACTTAACATACAGCTCAGCCAACTTTGATGCAGTCCTAGTCGATCGAACAGGAATGAATCGTGCACTCTTAGTCAGACGATCCACAATGACCCAAATCCCTTCATTTCCCGTTCTGGTTCTAGGCAACCCATCGATAAAATCCATCGACACTTGTTCCCACTTCCATGTAGGAACTTCTAATGGCTGAAGCAATCCACTTGGCTTCTTCTGTTCGGCTTTTACCAACTGGCAGTTCATACATTTGGAAATAAAATTTCCAACATCCTTCTTCATACCTTCCCAGTAGTAGGTTCTCTTCATATCCCGATACATCTTATTTCCACCTGGATGATTGTCAGCTTCGAGTGATGACTTTCCTTCAGAACTTCACTCCTCAATTCATCTATATCGGGAACAACTAGTCGTCCTTACTTCCGAAGCCAACCCTCTCGATCGACCTCGAATCCTTTATCCTTTTCTGGATCCAATCCAGATTCCAATTCACGGATAATCTTGACAAGCTTATCATCTCGCTTTTGGCTCTCACCAATCCTTTCCACAAGAGTGGGTCTTATTGATAAGTTTGCCAACATCTCAGGTTCCAATTCGCATCTAGGCCTGAAGTCAAATCCAGCTAAATACTCGAGATTCTTCCATTCAGAAAACATGGCTCCCAATCCTGCATGTCTTCGACTTAACGCATCTGCCACTGCGTTACCTTTTCCCGGAGTATAAGCTATACCAAAATCATATGATGCCAAAAACTCTAGCCAACGTTGCTGTCGAAGATTCAAATCCTTTTGGGAGAAAAGATACTTCAACGACTTGTGATCCGTAAACAACTCGAATCGAACTCCCAACAGATAATGCCTCCACATCTTCAGAGCAAATACAATTGCCGCTAATTCCAAATCATGAGTTGGGTAATTCCTTTCATGCGGCTTCAGTTGTCGACTGGCATACACAACAACTTTATCCTTCTACATCAGCACTGCTCCAAGTCCCGTACCACATGCGTCGGTGTAAACCACCATCTCATCATTCCCACTTGGAATAGTCAAAACAGGAGCACTCGTCAATCTCTCTTTCAGGATTCCGAAAGCTTGCTCACACTTAGCATCCCAACTGAACACTTGGTTCTTCTTCGTCAATCCTGTTAATGGTGCAGCTATCTTGGAGAAGTCTTTGATAAACCGTCGATAATATCCTGCTAATCCAAGAAAACTTCTCACATCAGATGCATTCTTAGGTCTAACCCAATCCTGGATTGCTGCCACCTTAGCGGGATCAACCGCTATTCCATTTCCAGAAATCACATGGCCTAAGAACCTCACTTCACTCTTCCAGAAGTGACACTTCGAAAACTTAGCCTTCAGCTGATGTTTCCGCAAGATTTCCAAAACCATACGCAAGTGCGTCTTGTGCTCCTCTTCCGTTTTGGAATAAATCAGAATATCATCCACGAACACAAGTACGAACTTGTTCAACTGATCTCTGAACACTCTATTCATAAGATCCACAAAATATGCTGGCGCGTTAGTCAATCCAAACGGCATTACCAGCCACTCAAAGAAACCGGATGGTGTCCTAAAAGCAGTCTTCGGCACACTATCCTTAGCCACTCTCAACTGGTGAAATCCCGTTGCCAAATCCATCTGAGAAAACACCTTAGCTTCGTGAAGCTGATCAAACAAGTCATCTATTCTTGGCAATGGATACTTGTTCTTCTTAGTCACCTTATTCAGCTCACGATAATCCACACACAATCTCAACGATCCATCTGCCTTGGTTGCAAACACAACTGGTGCACCCCACTCGGACACACTACGCCGAATGAATCCTTTCTGCAAAAGATCATCAACTTGCACCCTCAACTCCTACTGTTCCCTAGGCGCCATCCGCCTAAGAGGCATCACAACAGGTCTGGCTCCTTCAACTAGATCTATACGAAACTCGATCTCTCTATGCGGCGGCAACCCTTTGACTTCATCAAAGACATCCTCGAATCCATTAGCGATCGACACTGATGACAGTCCATCCCGTGGAACAACTAGCGAATACATGAAGCTCATGAAGATGCCTTCTTCATGCTTACATCGTATCACAACCTTTCGCCCCTCCACATTCTCGACTGTCACTTCCAACCTTTCGCAATCAACCTTAGCCGCATACTTCCTAAGCCAGTCCATACCCAAAATAATTCCGAACCCCGCAAAGTTCAGAACAAAGCAATCACAAACAAAAGAGCAACCATGACTCGATACAACTAGACCACGGCATAACATACACAAACAAGACGAACCCCCAACTGGATTAGTCACAACCAATGGCCTATCAACAATATCCGGCTTCAAATCTAACCGGCCTACTAGTTCATTACAAACAAACGAATGCGATGCTCCAGTATCAAACAAAACTCTAACTGGAATACCACATAGGAAAAGAGTACCTTGAACAACCACACTCTTTCCTTTCTCTTCAGCAGTAGGAGCTTTCGAAGACGACGGAACAGCTCCCAAAGCATAAGCTTGCACAATCTGCTTATCTCTCCTCGGTTCTGGACAATTCTTCCTGAAATGCCCCGGCTTGTCACAGTTGTGACACTTCATTGGCACCTTAGGATTCTTACAATCCTTCGAGAAATGGCCCTTCTGCTGACAATTGTAGCAAGTCACCTCGCCTTTCAGCTTCTTCTGGCCATCCTTACCCTTCTGCTGCTGCTGCTTCCTCTTCTTGTTTCCACCCTGATGGGGTTTAGACTCTTCCCTGGTCACAGCAACAACAGATCCATCCTTAGGAAACAGACTCTCATGCCTGAGAGCTTTCTCCACAAGCTTCTCAAATGAATCGTCCAAATGATCCACCAACTGTCTCCCGAGATAATTGTCCAAGCCTGTCACAAACTTCTCATTCTTCTGATAAGCGGATTCAATATATGACCGGGCATACTTGGACAAAGCCTCAAACTCAGAAACATACTCAAGAACAGATCTTCCACCCTGCTTGAGTTCTACAAACTTCTTGAACAGAACAGACTTCTAAGCTGTAGAAATGAACTTAGCTTCAAATCTGACTTGGAATTGCTCCCAAGTAATCTCTTCCTCCGCAGTATCGATGGTAATAGAGTTCCACCAATCAGAAGCTCTCCCTTGAAGCTGCCTTGATGCCAACTTCCTCTTAGTTGCATCATCAATTCCCAAATCACCAAAGATCCTTCTACAAGCATCTATCCATCTCTGGACTTCGATAGTTGATTCTGTTCCCAAGAAAACCTTTCCTCCAAGAGCAGTATAATCCTTGCACAACTTAGCAAAATCCACTGGTTTCGGAGTTTGGACTTGAACTCCAACATCTACTGCTGCCCCCGGAACTGGTATCCTTCTCATGATCGAAGTCATCATAGCTTCAAACATGGCTGCATAATCAGCAGTCTCTTCAGTAGCACGGCCTTCCCTAGCAGCTGGTCTCCCTCTTCGACTCATTCTCAATATCTATAAAAAGGAATGATTAGAACATCTAGAGAAACAACTGCATAAAGGACTCAAACCCTACTAAGCTACTATATTATATATAGTATTCAACCATCAAAATACAATTACGTCTCTCATACGTAGTTACGACGGCGAGCGTTGGGTAAAATCGATTAACCAATGCTCTGATACCAAATGTGACGACTGCCCATGACCCCTGCACCGAATCTAGAGACAGTGCGCTGTAAAGTATGCCAGGCGACCATGGACGATTGTCAGGGTAGATTAAAGCAACAGAATCTATCGTATCACTCACAGCGCATGGACAAAATACAATAGAACATATGTATAGTGAAGCTTTACAGAACAAAATGACATCATATAAAACTTCATAATAGTTGAATACAAGCATCCAAATAGTCAATACATCAAGCCTCACTACATATCTCTCAGAGAATACAAAACAACGGAATATCCAGTACATATAAGAAGATAATATGAAACCCTCTAGCTCGTCTTCTATATCAGCATCGTGAGAAGAGAACAGCACCTGTCACCTGCTACCTAGTCTGCCCGTCCCAAAATGGACGAACAGCCCAAGGCAATAAGAATTAAAACATAAAGCCTTGAGTCAGACAACAGTCTTAGTGAGCAGTAAATTAACTAACAACATACCAAAAGAGCATAAAAGAAAAGGAATAGGAATACAACCCTCCCACTCCAACCTCATTCTACAGTGATAGCTCCCAGACACACACTAAGCAGAAGCAAACATAGCAGAGCATACAAATTAAAGTAAAGCTACTATCACTCGAGTCAAGGGCGATGTTTTACAAGTACCAAGGCCTAAATCAGATAAGCACCCAGAAAATACCGCTCTTGAGTCCGAATGACGTTACAACCAAACATCCATGACTCTGGCTATCACTGTTATCATTGCTTCGATATCACCGTTAATTGAATGACCGGCACATTCTTTCAGCCGTCCGTCAAGGGCTAATGGAAACCCCGGTTCTAGACATAACTCCCGCACGTCGTCGCAGCCCGTGCCTAGGACTATCGAATCTGCCCAGAGTACTCGACCATCAACAGTTGGCCGTTGGGACTATCGAATCTGCCCAAACATACTCTTGCTTAGAGCATGCTAGAACCTTCAACAACGATGCTATCCAAGCCTCCTAGTCATCCTCCTCGACGACTATTCTCATATCCATTCATTATCCTCAACTCGAATCATATCACCGAGTTATCAACATGCTTGGAATGATCCCGTCTGGATTAGACCAAGTCTTCATCATATGATGCCTCGCTTCATTACATCCTCGCAAAGCCTCATCTCAACTTCACATCATTAAATCTATGCATAAGAGCTTCATCATCCCACTACATATGCCACGAGCAGCTTTCCCAATTCAAGAGCCTTTCCCTTAGCTTTTGAATCATCTTCGATCTAGATCTAATCATCAATCATCTAGTTCATAACAATCAATCAAATCAAACATCAATCCAAGCAATCAAGCATTCAAATATGGTCTAAGTAGACAATTATAACAATAATGGCATTTTCGTAATTAAAGAGTTGAAAGTCCAATAAGCATGAAAACATGGATTATATCTCTACAAACTTGATGAATGAACTTGCATAGGTTAACATATGATAAAATGGATGTAACATCATCATGAACAATGGATCTATATGGATCTACACTTAGGATGAAGAAAATGCATGGAAATCCCTATTTTAACACCAAATCGAGCCAACAATCCGATATACTCCTTTGGATCCGTGTGAGAGATAATCACCACTCACCAAATCACCTAAACAACCTCAAATCAACACGCTTCAGATCTGGACAGCGAGGGATCAAGCTTGATCTATCACGAATCCGCTTCAAACGAAGAAATCTCTCTTGAAAAGATGAAGATCTCCAATCTAAGCTCTTGAATCTTCAATCTTGATCTTCGATTTGGATGGATGGAAGCACTAGATTAGAGTGGAGAAAAGAAGTGAAGAAGTGTAGAAGTCGAGCTCTCAAAATGGCAGCACTTCGTCGCTTCAAAATCCGGATCCCAAAAAGTGAGAACAACCCTCTCTATTTATAGGCAGAAAATCTCTTAAGTCGTAACTCGGCTATCTCCCTAGGTCGTTTCCGACCTAAGCCTCTCCGACCTAACAGATGCACATGCGCATTCAAACACCCAGCGACCTACGACCTAACGCAACGCGCGACTTAACACATGCGCTTCCACTTGTATACGACTTACGACCTAACACAGATCATGACCTAACACTTAGACAAAACCTTGCGACCAACAGATGCTACGACTTAACTCCTCAGCGACCTAACGCATGACGACCTAAAACAACACGCGACCTAACATAAGTCGCAAACAACTGGACTTCGACCTAACTACTAAGCAAAAGCCCAGCGACCTAACACTCGCGCGACCTACGACTTAGAATACACGCGACCTAACACTTAAACTATCTCCTACGACCTAACAACTCATACAACAAACTACTCACGCGACCTAACTGGGTTATGTTCTAACTCCTTAAGTCGCCTAACCCTTAGGTCGCTAACACGCTACCCTTCTTAGGTCGCTAACCTATAGGTCGCTCCAAGATACTAAGTCGCTAACCCGGTAACCATTAGGTCGCTAACTCGCCCTGCCGACCTAACACTTAGCTCACCGAAACTCTTAGGTCGCTCACAATAGTTTCCTTAGGTCGTTGCCGACCTAACTCTACCCCAGAATACTTAGGTCGCCTACTACTCTTCCTTAGGTCGCCTAAACCTCTTAAGTCGGTCACGACTTATCACTTAGGTCGGTCACTACCTTAAGTCGGCAACTCGACCCAGACTTATCTCTTAACTTGCCTATCCCCTTAGGTCGCAGACCTTCTCTAAGTCGCTCACGACTTATCTCCTAAGTCGCCAACAACATTTAGTTCTCTAGGTCGCGTACGACCTAGGACTTAGGCAATTTCAACCAAAGTCTGAAACAACTAGAAAATGCTGAAAATCCCAGATTTTGACAAACTTTTCGATCCGTAAAATACGGGTCGTTACAGTGACCTGAAGGTCTAGTGCTGGTATTTGACCCGAAGGTCCATCATATGACCCGAAGGTCCAACAGAGTGGCCCGAAAGCCCAACAAATGATCCGAAGGTCCAGTAGATGACCCGAAGGTCCAACATAGTGACTCGAAAGCACACAAAATCATCAAACAGCAGATGTTTCAATTAATTAGTCCGGAATTAACCGAAATAGCAAACGCACATGTCCCATACCACGTGTTTTACTAAATCGTTTGATTCTCTTCATCGTTTCCTTGAAAGTGCAAAATTGTGTATTTTGTAAAAATAACCTTTTACATTCTCAAACGGACAAGTCCGGAATTAAGCGAATCAGTAAAAGAAAGGGTTCATAGTCCTCGATTTTGCTGAATCGTTTAAATCGCTTCCTCATTCTTTTGAAAGCGCAAACTGTAAAAATTTTGTATTTTAAATAAATAACATTTTACGTTCTCAAACGGACAAGTCCGAAATTAAGCGAATCAGTAAAAGTGAGGGTTCATAGTCCCCAATTTTGTTGAAGCGTTTAAATCGCTTCCTCATTCTTTTGAAAGCGCAAACTGTAAAGAATTTTAAAACAATTTCCAAAACACGTGATTACAGTAGCAACTTCAGTAGCAATTTCGAAAAGGAAATTGCACTTCCTAAAACATCGTAAAAACAAATCTCAAAATCAGCATTGCGTGCTAACCGCTTGAAAATCCACTTTTAAAATTTGACGGTTACTGAAGTCAAAGCGACAGTAATTTTTAAACATCAAAATCTCATCAAAATAATTCACATCAAAATGTAATACCAGTGAATTTTCATTCCTTAATAATGTCAACAAAACACCGTGCTTCAAAAGTTTAGCACAGTGTAAAAATACCGTTATAAGAATAACGGCAACAAAATACGTTTAAACCAAACACCGGTTCAACGTATAATTAATGTAGTAACGTGCAACTCAAATTTGCACATACCATACGAAATGAACAAAGAAATCATTCGAGTGTATCTTCAATGAAGATTATTCAAAATAGCAAAAATCTCAACAAAAAATCACATAACAGCAACCGCTTCGAATCCTCAAATCGGATTCGAAATTTTCAAAGAAACAAAATAAACCCAGCAATGTAAACAATAAATGAAATTTATTTCAATTTTATATTTTGATTTTTAAATCAAAAAGTTTATCAGCTGTACTCAGCAAAGACAGTGTCACTGCTTCCGCTGCGCACTCTGATAAACAGTCACAAATTAATCAATCAACAAAACACAATTTCACTTTTATTTTTAAATAAGGATATTTAAAAATTTCATCATAATTTCAAAACTTTAGTTTGACTCAAAGCACAACTAAAAACATTGACGAAGTTGTAACACATGTTCCATCTAAGTTATGTTTTATATTATGTCCATAAACCCTAAGCTCTGATACCAACTGTGACGCCCCACCTCTATGCTCACAATAACAAAGAGTATTAAAAGAAATACTATCTGTTATTACGAAAAATAAGGCTGGATAGAAGCGGCCATCTGTAGCTGGGCCTTACACTAGTATTGGTTACCTCGATAGGAGTGGTATATATTTTTATTTTTCATCTCTTATTTATTTACTCTCATCGACATACCCAATTCCAGTATAAAACGAACAACGATGGTTCATAATAGTTTAGGACAATATATATAACAATAACACAAATAATAAAAATGCGGAACACAGATAATAAAAGTCTCATATATATATATATATAACTAATGTCAGTTACAATACATTTGACACAATACATATGATACAACTACAACTGTCGACACTGGAAGTTACGTATACAAGTACATTATTGACACTAATATACATGAATACATATCAACCTAAATCAGATACGCTGACTACTTCAAATGACGAAGACAACTTCAAACGATATGAAAAGACTTCATAGCTCAAGCAGCAACCCAAAGCAGGATATCTACAACCTGTAATAGCTCGGTCTGACCCGAGTATTAAATTCAAAAGAAAATAATACACGGGTCAGTCTAATTCAAACTTAGTTATTAATGCATAGAAGCAATAATAATCAAATAATCAAATAGACGACAGTCATAGAAATCTCGTCTATCCAATCCTTTAACAAGGAAAATGGATTACGGTAGATATAACGCTAAATAGTGTTAAGCACAAATCATCAAATTCAAATCACCAACAAAGATAAATAAAAAGATTATCAATGAAGGTAATTTAGAAAACAACAGAATTGCCCAACGACAATTAAACAACATAAACAACAAAATCTAATTATTAAATAAATAATTAGAACTCATAATCTAATTATCAATAGATTATTAGACACCAACAAAATAATCCAGTCAAACTAAATCAAATTACGCTTTCAAATTATTGAATTGAACACACAAAACAATTCAAACAATTGAAATATCAATTAAATATCAATTATGCGTGGCTGCAGTACACGCACACGTGCACTGCCTCGCCACTACAGCATAGGAAATCATCACAACACCAATTGCTAACAACAAATCAAAAATGCAAAGGTCAAGTCACGGCTAACGTGACTCAACACAACTGCCAACAATGAAAGGTGACATGCACTAGTAATGTACACATCAATGCTACCAGATAACAATGTAGCATGAAGGGAACACATAGGACAGTGAACAGAGTCGAGGCTACAACCCAGTTCAATATGCAATGTACCCAAAACAAGTGAAAACAACAGGTGACAAGACTCAAGTGTAATGAACAGTCCAACCAAAAGTCAACAAGCTCACAGACAACTCAAGACTGCACACTTCAAAGATATGGCAACACAACACCAATACACAAAGGCAGCAGATACATGGTACAAGTGCAGCCTCAAACCAAACAAGAGCAAAACTGCAATTTCACTTGCAACTAAACTGTCACGAAGTAAATGAAAAAAATGCAAGGACCAGGCACCAACATCAAGTGGTAGTTTATCATAAACAAGACCAAGTGCAACAATGACCAAAATCAACTAAGGCGAAACTTCATACAAAATGAAACTGCAGCCTTCACTTGAATACAAGGGTAAACTGTAAACAAGAAACTGCAGCCACCACTTGAATACAAGGGAGCCAGTACAAGGTACAACAAATCAAACTGCAAATGAAATCAGTGCATCAATGTAATGCAACCCAACAAGGGAAAAATTTCAACAAAAGTACTGTAGCCACCACAAGAATACAAGGGCAAACTGCAACTAAAAACTGCAACATTAATACAACTGAATACAAGTCAGAAAAGTCAATATGTACACCTGAAGCAAGGCTACTACAAAGAACAATAGCAATCAAACTCAAGTGAAGTGCAAACAACAACATCAAGTGAGAATAGTGAATGTACAGTACATCACTAATGAAACAAGTTCAAATTGAATCATGAACAAGTGCAACTCAGGGCAACCCAAAACTCACAAGCTCAAATAAAACTGTAATTACAAGTGACTTCAACAAGTTGATATGCAAACAAAGTATGCAGTGACAACACAAGTGTAGTGACAGCATACAATGGTGACCAGGCAGCAAGCCTAAATGCCACACTACTAACCGAGAAAATGAAAGTAACAATGTTTTCTTGAATTAAGGGACGCTTGCCTATGTGACAATCCTTCAAAGCAAATAATGGTGAACTGCCAACACTTATAGGAAATGCACAGTGATACCGGATAATATGAGTGCCGAACTCAACTGGAAAGTACAAGTTATACATGAAAACAACTAAATGCACTTGCAACTGAAACTGGGCCAATTGCCAACATATGTGCAAAACCAAAATCAAGTAGCAGTTTTGATAAAAAAAAATGCAGTGAAACCGGAGACAGAGGTACACATGTGCTCGAAACAACCGAGCTAATTATCAAAACAACATTGCACATACACATGGAGCAATGCAAAAACAGTAGTAGTGCAACCTGAAGTCGTAACAGCAAGTGGTACAAGACCAAATTCAGACAACATGAGGAACCGTGAATTAACAAAGAACAAATTTTAAATCCAGTCACTGGCCGAACTCAACATACAGAGGAATAACACACAGCGATGCTAGTGCCGAAGTCACAGATACCCAATAACAAAGTCAAAGCCGTGGGTCATCAAAGAAGAGTTCAAACAAAAAGGAAATTCACAAAAAGGAAATTCACATAGCAGTTGTTTTTCGAAGTCGAGTAGTTTCAAATCAGAATTAAAACTGAAGTTGTCACAAAATCCAACAACGAAAGTCACAACAAAACGAGCTCGAATTGAAGATGTGAGTGATAAATCACTCACCTTAGATTCGAAGAACCCAAATCCAATTGCAGCCGAAGTCTTCCTCTTCCCCCCCTTCAGATCGCCATAGCACGAATTTGCAAAGAGGAACGAACGAATTTAACGAAGCTGCCATTTTTTTTCTTTTCGTTCTAGTTAGGGTTTGCGAATCGAAGGGAATGGGGATGGAGGAACGGTCATCGGCCTTGATAAGTATCACAACACCAAAAATCAAACATGGGCCAAGGTAATTTCAAAGCCATAACCCTCAACAAATATTTAAAAAAAAATTAACCCGATTAGAAATTCCAAACAGCAATTAACAACCAATTTAATCGTCATTTGACGATAATTAATTGTTACTAAACCCCGGGTTGTTACAGACTGTCACATCCTGGAATTTTCGACTTTCGAAAATTCGACATCGATACTCACTTTATCGACTGCCGAGCAATCGAGTGACGGAAACTCCAATAGTGAGGGTTTTTAGAAAGAAGAAAAAGTAGAAGAATAAGAAGATAGAAGAAAAAGAGAAGAAAGAAAGAAGAAGAACAACAGAAAACACATCAGAACAGAAAACAATATCAGAATCTTACACATCGCAGCGGAACAATATACAATAGATAATTACTAGTCTTTTAAAACAAAGAACTAAATCATTTTATACATACATCAATCATCAGAGTCAATATACAACAATGGACAGTTATATAACTTGTCCTCATACAGAATACACAGCGGAATAAATACTATCAGATACAAATACTACGTCTCGTCATCCAGCTTATCTCCAAAGCTCCAGAATATCCAGAATATCCTGATAATATAACTCTAGGCTGCCCGTGTGGAAAATTTATGGGCACCCAGAGTTTAGAAGGGAACAATAAACTCCGAGTCAGTCATGGTGACTGGTGTGAGATCGTAAAACAGTTATTTATCTTTAAAATAAATAGCAGAAAAACTTTATTTGAATTCGCAATGCTTTTGGAAAATGAAACTACCATAAGACCTCCCGCCACACACACAATGCAAACGCAGACTTGGAGGAGATTTCTTCTTATGATAGTCAAAGATGCTTACTACGCAAAAATCAAATTCTTTTTGATATTATTATTAGTGCATAGTGTAGGAAACATTTCGAAAGTAGAATATAAATCTTAGCCAGCATAGGTAACATTATAGTATGCTTGCTATAGCTACCATATTAAATGGCAGGTTCTACAACTAAAACCGTACAAGGCTCGTATTGTTTCTTTGGATTTCCAACAAATGGTCAGGCTAAGGAACTTCCTATCCACGATGGGTACGTCCCTGGAATAGACGACCCGAGAACCTAACCGGATCTCTGCCAACACAAGGCCGGGTTACCTCTGCAAAAATAGGTAACTACTGACACGCGTATGCCATCCCCCGATCGTCACCGATCTTCCCGAGGATCCCCGATTCGCAACAAACCACATAGTAAAAATAATGCAGTAACCACAGAGGTTAAGTATCTGGGCTCCATACCATGATACCACCTTTATCCAGAAGGAATGACATACACTAAGGGGCGCTACTCCCTAGAACCTTGCTGCATTCGTCCTGTTTCGACCATTTCCGGGGTGTGAGGCTCGACGAAGTCTCGTCCACAAAGCTACGCTTTCTACAAAAAGCCCTGCTTCGGGTCAAACAAAATGATCAACCTATGATCACAAAGATATAAGATCAAACAAATGATCATATCACAAATGATCAAACACTGATCATTTCACAGCAACACTCAGTATGCCACGTTACCAAATTGGGATATATCGCTGATAAATTTCAACTACATAACCTCTGAGCTCGTACGTCTCAGAGAAGGGTGTTAAGCTAAGAAAATAAATTCTCCGCCACCAACAGAAATGTATTTGAAAGAAATCAGCTTTATATCTCAAATTGTAACGTCAGACACACAATCCATACAAGTCTGTTCCGGGATCGAACAGAACCGAAGGCACTTCTCACGAAGCCCTTGCATTTCCGGATAATTTTCAATCACGTCAGGACTTCCCGTCACTAAGGGTGATAAAACCTCTAAATCGAAGATCAGTCGATATAGAGTAACTCGACGGTAATCCTTCCGTTTCCAAAAATATCCGGTCTTCAACACCGGTCTTCAAATGCGATTCATAACGACGTATCACATATTCGGAATGGGTTATACGACCCCATGGTCCTTTCCCGGCTAACCCGAATAGTGAGCGCTTATTTAAAAACAAAGTGTGGCATTCAAATTCATCCAATTCACAACAAATACCTACTCAAGGTAATTATTGATAGTCGGTTATTTAACTATCAATAAAGATGCGCAACATCATCAGATTCCAAATAATTTTCCAAATTATTTATCTTCCAAAAATATCTTTACTAGATATATAATTTTCACACTTTAAAAATAAATCAACGTTTATTTTTTCTAAACAGTTTCCCTTTCCTTTTATAAATTCCATAGTGAATTTATATTTTCAAAATATCTACTGATATACGATTCTCAAATCGATTTCAAGTATTCAATTTCATTTTATCTTTAAGAAGATAAAATCTCAAAACGTTTCATTTCATTTTGGAAATACATTTCCCCACTTATTTAATAATAAGTATTTCACAAATCATTTATTTTCAACACTTGGAAAATATTCAATATACTTAAATCAAATTAAGTATATATTTCATTCTTTAAGGAAATCTATTTTCTATAACAACATCAATTTGAGTCAAAACGAATGTTACGTAAAACATCGTTACGACGACTCAAAAATCACTAGTATAGGGATTCGAAATTAAAATAGATATGTAAATCCCATTACTAGATAAAAACATTTCCTTTCGGAAATCATTTACTATAACAACAATGTTATAGTCTACCATTTCCTTATTTCTCGAAAACGTCTATTTCAACAATGAATGTTGAAATCTATGATTTCGATATTTCATCATTTTAAAACATCGTTTAAAACAATAAATTTCATTTCAAATATCGCTTTCCCAAAATAATATCCATTTCACTTAAAAATATATTCACTGTCCAAAATCGTGAATATACTTCCCTAACCCCATTTCAATCTTTTCTACACATTTATTTCAAAGATAATTCGCTATCCAAAATCGCGAATATATCTCCCTTAACAACCTTCTATATTTAATTTATCAAATTCAATCGATTTCGAATTTATTAACACGGTTATAAATTCTATTTCTATTTTAATAACAACTTCGATTTGTAAATCTCCTTTATTAACAAATGCGATCCATATTTCATTTGAAGGCAAAAACCCAATTTATAAGTTAATTTCTTATAAACCTTCCATTCTACAATTTCATCCATTTTAACTTCACAATTTATAAATCTATAAATTTCATTCATTTTAACTTCACAATTTATAAATCTATAAATTTCATATCTTTACAACTTATAAATTTATAAATTTTCTATCTCCACAATTTATAAAAACTCGTTTAAATTCCAAAAATTTTAATTGATAAATATCAATTCTATACATCTTTTATATACATTGGTTTAATAATTCAAAAATCTCAACTTAAACCATCTTATAAATTTCTTAACTCTTTATTTCAAAAGAAATTACTTTTTTTGTTAAAATTCACAAAATCTTAACTTTTATAACTTTAAAGTTTTAACGTTTATCTATTTAAAGTAAATCAATTCAACAATTTAAATAAACGTATATTTTCAAAGATCACTTTTAAAATTTCACTTTTAAAATCAACATCGTTATTTTTAAATTTCAAAATTTGAATCCAATGATGCAACGCATCAATTAGTCCATCACAACATCAAACATCATATATCATCACATGATAACAGAATATATATCAACATCTGTAAATAAATAAATACAGTTGAGGAATCCAGTTGGATCCCTCCAACCTGTTTCCCTGCATCCAAAGATGTTAGCACAATACCAATTCCGCTCCAGTACGGAATTATCGCGGTATATGGGTTTTTATAAATCCGCTTACTAACGGCGCAATAGGGTCTCATCCGCTATACGAGGCGGGAAATCATCAATCCAATATATACATATGCCAATATGTATATACTGCTATATATATAGATATATCCTATCATATCTAATATCACATCAACATAGCAATCATATCATCAATCAATAACTGTAAAACACAATTTTCCTTCGAGTGAGAAAATCTCACCTTAGCTTTCATTAGCAATCCAATTTCCAATCCTATTTGTTTCTCTCCATTTTTAACCTTGTATAAACAATATATAGATTTATTAATATTCGGAATAAACCTAATAACCAATTTCCTCTTTAAATAAATTTGTTTAACTAAGCATCTTAATTTTCAAAATAACTTTCCTTTATTGTATATAATATATATACATATGCAAATTTACGTTTTTCAAACTTACTGTATATATCAAATTTTCCTTAGATAAATTTTCTTAACTAATTATTTATTCAAATAAATTTTCCTTAAAAAAAAACATCTTTATGTCACTAAACAACGAATAAACTTTGTTAAACTAGTTAATCCATATTTTTATTTTCATATCATTTCCTTTACTGCCAGTATAAAAAATGGAAACTGCATATATTTTTTTTTTTCCAAAATCTATAAAAATTTCTTTATACACTTCTGCATATACATTTATTTTTATTCAACTTTACAAATATAAAAACTTTACCAAAATTCCTATTTTTAAACTTTACTGTTAATCTCCTACATAAACATATGTATATATATTCACTCGCATATACGTATGTTTAATAAAATAAATCAAGAAAAAATAAATAAAATACCTCACTGTCTATTTTCGAACTCCTAGGTTCGTCTTTGATTGCCAGCGCCCCAGTAATGCTCGACGAACCCACAGCAACCCCGTGAATCCCAATCTCGAACGCGACCTCTCGCGATCCTCCCTCGCGTTCGCGCGCGCTCGCCTCGAGATGCTGCCCTCTTCCTCCAATCGCGAGCACTGATTTGCCGTATGCGATTTCACCGCCTGCCACGACTTCGATCCCAGGCCTCGCAAACGAAACTCCATCGTCCAGCTCGACGCCATCATCGTCCTTCGCGACTTCGAGTTACCACAAACGCGCCTCCATCCACGCGCGCTCAGGCGAGTCGTGCCCACGATTTCAATTTCCACCAACAACTCACACGCGAACCCTAGTCGCGACCCACAGAGGAGCCGCCGCCGCTTCGACCCGTGCTACCCCCTCCCTTGACGCATCTCGCGTTCGAGCCCTGGCTCACGCGCCTTCGATCGGTTTTGAATTGATTTTAGAGGCTCGCGACTTGAATTGACTTTGATTTCATTTGAAACGAACAAGATGATTTCGAACGGAACTGAGGAAGCGCGGCCATTATTTGTAGTTTAACTGGAGATGGAATTTTTCTTTGAACGAGAGAGGGAGTTTGTGAATAAAATGAAGGGACGGGGAGTAGATGTAAAGGACTGTGATGATTTTAAAAATGTAAGGAGCCATACTCGCACGATTTATCTCGTGATTTCAGGCTGAAACAAAGGACGGGTTTTAAGGAGAGGAACGTGCTGTCTTTGACCAAAAATTTAGATTTAAATTTAATTTTGAATTTGATTAAATTCCAATGCGTTTACACTACGTACGGCTACATAACAACTTCGATCAATACGAAATTTGAAACCCGGCAATAATACAATATTACGGACCCAATGGAACTGGTTTCGTCAAATTCCGAGACTGTGCCTCGGACGGCAATTTTTAAATATCGGTTCGAACGATATAATTTCAAACTTGATCAATTCAATTCGAAATTGGATTCTGAAATTCTGTTATCTTCAGAATTATCAATATAAATTTTACAAGCGTTCGAAATATTTTTCTTCGGCTTAAAATTAAAGATTCAAATTTTTGTTCAACTTCAATCGATTAAATTTTATAATTTAATCGTCAAATTCAAAGTTATATCCGGGATTCAAATTAAATCATCGTTTAAATATTTAAAATTAATTAAATATTCTCAATTTAATTTGTTCAAAATTCCGGGTCGTTACAGACTTCCCTCCTTAAAAGAATTTCGTCCTCGAAATTACAAGTTAGGAAAAATGGTCCTTAACTCGTCTACTATTTTTCAACATCTAATAGTTTCATCAAATTTCCAAAACAAATCTCTCTACTAGAGATTCGTTATCATTCCAACTATCTTTCCAACTGCAATTATAGGTTTCAAACAACATTGCTTTACTTCAATTCAAATTTAAATTCAAATTTCAAATTTAAATTTTCAAAATTTCTCAAAAATTTTCTAACACCCTAAATTTCCGAAAAATTTCGCCAGCGTCTCCTTTGCGCGGCTAATACGGCACGACTACAAAATGTCCCTACGGACTCTCAGATTTCAAAAAGAAAAAGAAAAAGCCAAGCGGCTAGAGAGAAATCATCAAAAACTCATATTCAAATTTAAATACTTACCTTTTTCGAGCAAATTCAAATTCATCTTTGAAGATCAAATCCAATTTATAACACCTGTATATCTACTAGCCATAACATCTAGTTACATATATTCAAACCGTTTCGCAAGTTCTATTACAAAATTTTCAATATAAACTACTTATATCATCTTTAGTTCACTATTGAAATTATACCCATTATCTTCCATTTTACATTTCAAATTTTATTTGAATTCAATTTCACATTTCAATTTCTCATTTGAGTTCAATTCACAATTCCAATCTAATTTGGATTCAATTTACTTTCAATTCTGAAATATTGAATTTTATCAATTATCTGTCATTTACAACTGCACTATCTTAAATTAGTTCCAATTACCAATTCATTCGTCTTCAATTTGAATTCCATTCCAATCAGATTTCAAATATTCTATAAGTTATCAACTTATTTACATCTTGATTTATACAATCATTTATACATTCACATTCACAATTCCATTTTATTAAGGAATTTTATTTTCATTTATAAATCCATTTACAATTTATATTCACCATTTTATTCATATATGAATTTATTTCCTTATACTTTCAATTCACATTTATAGATTTCATTTGTTAATGAACTTTAATTCCGATCACAATTACATAATTTACATTAACAATTTCTATTTGTATAAGTTATCAATTCAATCATATTCCATAAATATTCTTATACAGTATTCCAGAGTCTTTTCAACCTTTCAAAACAATTTTGAAAACAATTCAAATTTATCTTTTGAATTTTCAAAACAAAACTCAATTTTCCAAACAACTTTCATTTAAAAACAATTTGGCAGCAATTTCTCTTTTGGAAACCCAAAAATGAACACCGGTGATGCCATGGTCATCATCGGAATTATTTTCCAGCGACCGAAAAGAGTTTAGAGCTTTTCACTCTTCAAAATACTTTTCAAAACCTTTGAAATTCATTTCCAACTCCAAAAAGAATTTAAACTTTCCAAATCTCCAAAATTTTCAAATTCTTTTCAATACATTTCCAAATACTTCTCTGGAATTCCGTTTAAATTACAATTCACATTTTATAATTTACATTCTTAAATTTCATTTGTATATGGATTTATTTCTTAACTTTGGAGTTACGATTTGAATTTCTTATTCAATTTCATATAATAATGATAACATTTCAATATTATCACTTTCCTAACAACCATGCAACCATATACTGTAATAATTTACAGAAAATCATTTCTTTTGTATACAAAAATAGTTTTGGGCAAAATTATCTCATTTACCCTATTTTAAAACAATACTGTGCCGAATTGTTCTATTCAAGCGTTTAGAGATCCCTATCGATAAAGTTGTACGGACAATACCGACCAGAATCCATATACCACTCAACAAACCAATCATCACAATATAAAACCATTTTATATTCACTAACAAATACGCACTCGTATCTATTATTACACTCAACTCATTCTAGAGCACTACTGACTCTATCTCTAATGAGTAACACCCAACAGAGCAGGGTTGTCGCTTAACCATATGCTCTGATACCACTTTGTCACATCCTGGAATTTTCGACTTTCGAAAATTCGACATCGATACTCACTTTATCGACTGCCGAGCAATCGAGTGACGGAAACTCCAATAGTGAGGGTTTTTAGAAAGAAGAAAAAGTAGAAGAAGAAGAAGATAGAAGAAAAAGAGAAGAAAGAAAGAAGAAGAACAACAGAAAACACATCAGAACAGAAAACAATATCAGAATCTTACACATCGCAGCGGAACAATATACAATAGATAATTACTAGTCTTTTAAAACAAAGAACTAAATCATTTTATACATACATCAATCATCAGAGTCAATATACAACAATGGACAGTTATATAACTTGTCCTCATACAGAATACACAGCGGAATAAATACTATCAGATACAAATACTACGTCTCGTCATCCAGCTTATCTCCAAAGCTCCAGAATATCCAGAATATCCTGATAATATAACTCTAGGCTGCCCGTGTGGAAAATTTATTGGCACCCAGAGTTTAGAAGGGAACAATAAACTCCGAGTCAGTCATGGTGACTGGCGTGAGATCGTAAAACAGTTATTTATCTTTAAAATAAATAGCAGAAAAACTTTATTTGAATTCGCAATGCTTTTGGAAAATAAAACTACCATAAGACCTCCCGCCACACACACAATGCAAACGCAGACTTGGAGGAGATTTCTTCTTATGATAGTCAAAGATGCTTACTACGCAAAAATCAAATTCTTTTTGATATTATTATTAGTGCATAGTGTAGGAAACATTTCGAAAGTAGAATATAAATCTTAGCCAGCATAGGTACCATTATAGTATGCTTGCTATAGCTACCATATTAAATGGCAGGTTCTACAACTAAAACCGTACAAGGCTCGTATTGTTTCTTTGGATTTCCAACAAATGGTCAGGCTAAGGAACTTCCTATCCACGATGGGTACGTCCCTGGAATAGACGACCCGAGAACCTAACCGGATCTCTGCCAACACAAGGCCGGGTTACCTCTGCAAAAATAGGTAACTACTGACACGCGTATGCCATCCCCCGATCGTCACCGATCTTCCCGAGGATCCCCGATTCGCAATAAACCACATAGTAAAAATAATGCAGTAACCACAGAGGTTAAGTATCTGGGCTCCATACCATGATACCACCTTTATCCAGAAGGAATGACATACACTAAGGGGCGCTACTCCCTAGAACCTTGCTGCATTCGTCCTGTTTCGACCATTTCCGGGGTGTGAGGCTCGACGAAGTCTCGTCCACAAAGCTACGCTTTCTACAAAAAGCCCTGCTTCGGGTCAAACAAAATGATCAACCTATGATCACAAAGATATAAGATCAAACAAATGATCATATCACAAATGATCAAACACTAATCATTTCACAGCAACACTCAGTATGCCACGTTACCAAATTGGGATATATCGCTGATAAATTTCAACTACATAACCTCTGAGCTCGTACGTCTCAGAGAAGGGTGTTAAGCTAAGAAAATAAATTCTCCGCCACCAACAGAAATGTATTTGAAAGAAATCAGCTTTATATCTCAAATTGTAACGTCAGACACACAATCCATACAAGTCTGTTCCGGGATCGAACAGAACCGAAGGCACTTCTCACGAAGCCCTTGCATTTCCGGATAATTTTCAATCACGTCAGGACTTCCCGTCACTAAGGGTGATAAAACCTCTAAATCGAAGATCAGTCGATGTAGAGTAACTCGACGGTAATCCTTCCGTTTCCAAAAATATCCGGTCTTCAACACCGGTCTTCAAATGCGATTCATAACGACGTATCACATATTCGGAATGGGTTATACGACCCCATGGTCCTTTCCCGGCTAACCCGAATAGTGAGCGCTTATTTAAAAACAAAGTGTGGCATTCAAATTCATCTAATTCACAACAAATACCTACTCAAGGTAATTATTGATAGTCGGTTATTTAACTATCAATAAAGATGCGCAACATCATCAGATTCCAAATAATTTTCCAAATTATTTATCTTCCAAAAATATCTTTACTAGATATATAATTTCCACACTTTAAAAATAAATCAACGTTTATTTTTTCTAAACAGTTTCCCTTTCCTTTTATAAATTCCATAGTGAATTTATATTTTCAAAATATCTACTGATATACGATTCTCAAATCGATTTCAAGTATTCAATTTCATTTTATCTTTAAGAAGATAAAATCTCAGAACGTTTCATTTCATTTTGGAAATACATTTCCCCACTTATTTAATAATAAGTATTTCACAAATCATTTATTTTCAACACTTGGAAAATATTCAATATACTTAAATCAAATTAAGTATATATTTCATTCTTTAAGGAAATCTATTTTCTATAACAACATCAATTTGAGTCAAAACGAATGTTACGTAAAACATCGTTACGACGACTCAAAAATCACTAGTATAGGGATTCGAAATTAAAATAGATATGTAAATCCCATTACTAGATAAAAACATTTCCTTTCGGAAATCATTTACTATAACAACAATGTTATAGTCTACCATTTCCTTATTTCTCGAAAACGTCTATTTCAACAATGAATGTTGAAATCTATGATTTCGATATTTCATCATTTTAAAACATCGTTTAAAACAATAAACTTCATTTCAAATATCGCTTTCCCAAAATAATATCCATTTCACTTAAAAATATATTCACTGTCCAAAATCGTGAATATACTTCCCTAACCCCATTTCAATCTTTTCTACACATTTATTTCAAAGATAATTCGCTATCCAAAATCGCGAATATATCTCCCTTAACAACCTTCTATATTTAATTTATCAAATTCAATCGATTTCGAATTTATTAACACGGTTATAAATTCTATTTCTATTTTAATAACAACTTCGATTTGTAAATCTCCTTTATTAACAAATGCGATCCATATTTCATTTGAAGGCAAAAACCCAATTTATAAGTTAATTTCTTATAAACCTTCCATTTTACAATTTCATCCATTTTAACTTCACAATTTATAAATCTATAAATTTCATTCATTTTAACTTCACAATTTATAAATCTATAAATTTCATATCTTTACAACTTATAAATTTATAAATTTTCTATCTCCACAATTTATAAAAACTCGTTTAAATTCCAAAAATTTTAATTGATAAATATCAATTCTATACATCTTTTATATACATTGGTTTAATAATTCAAAAATCTCAACTTAAACCATCTTATAAATTTCCTAACTCTTTATTTCAAAAGAAATTACTTTTTTTGTTAAAATTCACAAAATCTTAACTTTTATAACTTTAAAGTTTTAACGTTTATCTATTTAAAGTAAATCAATTCAACAATTTAAATAAACGTATATTTTCAAAGATCACTTTTAAAATTTCACTTTTAAAATCAACATCGTTATTTTTAAATTTCAAAATTTGAATCCAATGATGCAACGCATCAATTAGTCCATCACAACATCAAACATCATATATCATCACATGATAACAGAATATATATCAACATCTGTAAATAAATAAATACAGTTGAGGAATCCAGTTGGATCCCTCCAACCTGTTTCCCTGCATCCAAAGATGTTAGCACAATACCAATTCCGCTCCAGTATGGAATTATCGCGGTATATGGGTTTTTATAAATCCGCTTACTAACGGCGCAATAGGGTCTCATCCGCTATACGAGGCGGGAAATCATCAATCCAATATATACATATGCCAATATGTATATACTGCTATATATATAGATATATCCTATCATATCTAATATCACATCAACATAGCAATCATATCATCAATCAATAACTGTAAAACACAATTTTCCTTCGAGTGAGAAAATCTCACCTTAGCTTTCATTAGCAATCCAATTTCCAATCCTATTTGTTTCTCTCCATTTTTAACCTTGTATAAACAATATATAGATTTATTAATATTCGGAATAAACCTAATAACCAATTTTCGTTTGGTAATTTAAATTATCCAATGATTTTTATTTCAAACCAATTTCCTCTTTAAATAAATTTGTTTAACTAAGCATCTTAATTTTCAAAATAACTTTCCTTTATTGTATATAATATATATACATATGCAAATTTACGTTTTTCAAACTTACTGTATATATCAAATTTTCCTTTGATAAATTTTCTTAACTAATTATTTATTCAAATAAATTTTCCTTAAAAAAACATCTTTATGTCACTAAACAACGAATAAACTTTGTTAAACTAGTTAATCCATATTTTTATTTTCATATCATTTCCTTTACTGCCAGTATAAAAAATGGAAACTGCATATATATATATTTTTTTCCAAAATCTATAAAAATTTCTTTATACACTTCTGCATATACATTTATTTTTATTCAACTTTACAAATATAAAAACTTTACCAAAATTCCTATTTTTAAACTTTACTGTTAATCTCCTACATAAACATATGTATATATATTCACTCGCATATACGTATGTTTAATAAAATAAATCAAGAAAAAATAAATAAAATACCTCACTGTCTATTTTCGAACTCCTAGGTTCGTCTTTGATTGCCAGCGCCCCAGTAATGCTCGACGAACCCACAGCAACCCCGTGAATCCCAATCTCGAACGCGACCTCTCGCGATCCTCCCTCGCGTTCGCGCGCGCTCGCCTCGAGATGCTGCCCTCTTCCTCCAATCGCGAGCACTGATTTGCCGTATGCGATTTCACCGCCTGCCACGACTTCGATCCTAGGCCTCGCAAACGAAACTCCATCGTCCAGCTCGACGCCATCATCGTCCTTCGCGATTTCGAGTTACCACAAACGCGCCTCCATCCACGCGCGCTCAGGCGAGTCGTGCCCACGATTTCAATTTCCACCAACAACTCACACGCGAACCCTAGTCGCGACCCACAGAGGAGCTGCCGCCGCTTCGACCCGTGCTACCCCCTCCCTTGACGCATCTCGCGTTCGAGCCCTGGCTCATGCGCCTTCGATCGGTTTTGAATTGATTTTAGAGGCTCGCGACTTGAATTGACTTTGATTTCATTTGAAACGAACAAGATGATTTCGAACGGAACTGAGGAAGCGCGGCCATTATTTGTAGTTTAACTGGAGATGGAATTTTTCTTTGAACGAGAGAGGGAGTTTGTGAATAAAATGAAGGGACGGGGAGTAGATGTAAAGGACTGTGATGATTTTAAAAATGTAAGGAGCCATACTCGCACGATTTATCTCGTGATTTCAGGCTGAAACAAAGGACGGGTTTTAAGGAGAGGAACGTGCTGTCTTTGACCAAAAATTTAGATTTAAATTTAATTTTGAATTTGATTAAATTCCAATGCGTTTACACTACGTACGGCTACATAACAACTTCGATCAATACGAAATTTGAAACCCGGCAATAATACAATATTACGGACCCAATGGAACTGGTTTCGTCAAATTCCGAGACTGTGCCTCGGACGGCAATTTTTAAATATCGGTTCGAACGATATAATTTCAAACTTGATCAATTCAATTCGAAATTGGATTCTGAAATTCTGTTATCTTCAGAATTATCAATATAAATTTTACAAGCGTTCGAAATATTTTTCTTCGGCTTAAAATTAAAGATTCAAATTTTTGTTCAACTTCAATCGATTAAATTTTATAATTTAATCGTCAAATTCAAAGTTATATCCGGGATTCAAATTAAATCATCGTTTAAATATTTAAAATTAATTAAATATTCTCAATTTAATTTGTTCAAAATTCCGGGTCGTTACACAGACTCCCCTCCTTATAAAAGTTGCGTCCCCATAATTTTCATAATTAAAGGCGTCACTAATGATTTTCTTTCTAACATAAACTGGTTAAGCTAGAAAAATAAAAGTCGGGAATACAAACGCCAAAGAAATCTTTTAATTCCATAAAAGAAATTCACTAATTCTCAACAAAATCTAACTATCAAATAGATAATCAGAAAACGACAAAACTGAATAAATACAATTATCAGCAATATCTAATTTGCAATTAGATGATTATAATACAGAAATCACAAAACCGCAATATCTAAATATCGACACAATAATTAGAAAACAGCAAAATCTAATTATCAGCAAAGATAATTAGAAAACACAAATCACAAATCACAAAACTGCAAATATCTAGTTATCCAACAATTAACTAGAAAACACAAACTTCATAATCACCAAACTCTAACTATCAACAGAGATAGATAGAAAATAGCAATTTAATAAAATCAACATAATCTAGAATCAATTAGAGACTAGAAAATCTCATAATCAGCAAAACTAGCAAATATCCAATTATCAAAAACGATAATCAGAAAACACAAATATCTAATTAACAAAAACGATAATCAGAAATCATCAGATAATCAGAAATCTCAAATCAACAAATATCTAATTATCAAAAAGGATAATCAGAACTCAAATCAACAAATATCTAATTATCAAAAACGATAATCAGAACTCAAATCAACAATTATCTAATTATCAAAAACGATAATCAGAAATCAAATCAACAAATATCTAATTATCAAAAACGATAATCAGAAATCTCAAATCAACAAATATCTAATTATCAAAAACGATAATTAGAAATCAAATCAACAAATATCTAATTATCAAAAACGATAATCAGAACTCAAATCAACAAATATCTAATTATCAAAAACGATAATCAGAAACAACAAATATCCGATTATCTAAAACGATAATCAGAAACAACAAATATCCGATTATCAAAAACGATAATCAGAAATCTCATAACAGCAAATATCTAATTATCGATACGATAATTAAATCTCATAACAACAAATATCTAATTATCGATACGATAATTAAATCTCATAACAGCAAATATCTAATTATCGACACGATAATTAAATCTCATAACAGCAAATATCTAATTATCGACACGATAATTAAATCTCATAACAGCAAATATCTAATTATTGATATGATAATTAAATCTCATAACAGCAAATATCTAATTACCTGCAGATAATTAGAAACAACAAATATCTAGAAATCAATTAAGATACTCTAGAAAATCAACATAAAAGGTTGGATCGATCCCATCAGATGGCGAGCTTTAGCTACGCCGCACGTGCATCTTATATGGCCGAAGTCTACCAAGTACTATAAATTTTGGCGCCCATCAGATGACCCGAAGGTCCGTAGAGTGACCCGAAGGTCTAGTACTGGTATTTGACCCGAAGGTCCGTAGAGTGACCCGAAGGTCTAGTACTGGTATTTGACCCGAAGGTCCATCATATGACCCGAAGGTCCAGCAGAGTGGCTCGAAAGCCCAACAAATGACCCGAAGGTCCAGCAGATGACCCGAAGGTCCAACATAGTGGCTCGAAAGCACACAAAATCATCAGAATCATCAAACAACAGATGTTTCAATTAACGAGTCCGGAATTAACCGAAATAGCAAACGCACATGTCCCATACCACGTGTTTTACTAAATCGTTTGATTCTCTTCATCGTTTCCTTGAAAGTGCAAAATTGTGTATTTTGTAAAAATAACCTTTCACATTCTCAAACGGAAAAGTCCGGAATTAAGCGAATCAGTAAAAGAAAGGGTTCATAGTCCTCGATTTTGCTGAATCGTTTAAATCGCTTCCTCATTCTTTTGAAAGCGCAAACTGTAAAAAATTTGTATTTTAAATAAATAACATTTTACATTCTCAAACGGACAAGTCCGAAATTAAGTGAATCAGTAAAAGTGAGGGTTCATAGTCCTCAATTTTGCTGAAGCGTTTAAATCGCTTCCTTATTCTTTTGAAAGCGCAAACTGTAAAGAATTTTAAAACAATTTCCAAAACATGTGATTACAGTAGCAGCATCAGTAGCAATTTCGAAAAGGAAATTGCACTTCCCAAAACATCGTAAAAACAAATCTCAAAATCAGCATTGCGGGCTAACCGCTTGAAAATCCACTTTTAAAATTTGACGGTTACTGAAGTCAAAGCGACAGTAATTTTTAAACGTCAAAATCTCATCAAAATAATTCACAGCAAAATGTAATACCAGTGAATTTTCATTCCTTAAAAATGTCAACAAAACACTGTGCTTCAAAAGTTTAGCACCGATGTAAAAATCCCGTTATATGAATAACGGCAACAAAATACGTTTAAACCAAACACCGGTTCAACGTATAATTAATGTAGTAACGTGCAACTCAAATCTTCATGTACCCTACGAAATGAACAAAGAAATCATTCGAATGTATCTTCAATGAAGATAATTCAAAATAGCAAAAATCTCAACAAAAAATCACATAACAGCAATCGCTTCGAATCCTCAAATCGGATTCGAAATTTTCAAAGAAACAAAATAAACCCAGCAATGTAAACAAGAAATGAAATTTATTTCAATTTTATATTTTGATTTTTAAATCAAAAAGGTTATTAGCTGTACTCAGCGAAGACAGTGTCACTACTTCCACTGCGCACTTTGATAAAAAGTCACAAATTAATCAATCAACAAAACACAATTTCACTTTTATTTTTAAATAAGGATATTTAAAAATTTCATCATAATTTCAAAACTTTAGTTTGACTCAAAGCACAACTAAAAACATCGATGAATAGTTGTAACACATGTTCCATCTAAGTTATGTTTTATATTATGTCCATAAACCCCAAGCTCTGATACCAACTGTGACGCCCCACCTCTATGCTCACAATAACAAAGAGTATTAAAAGAAATACTGTCTGTTATTACGAAGAATAAGGCTGGATAGGAGCGGCCATCCATAGTTGGGCCTTACACTAGTATTGGTTACCTCGATAGGAGTGGTATATATTTTTATTATTCATCTCTTATTTATTTACTCCCATCGACATACCCAATTCCAGTATAAAACGAACTACGATGGTTCATAATAGTTTAGGATAATATATATAATAATAACACAGATAATAAAAATGCGGAACACAGATAATAAAAGTCATATATATATATATAACTGATGTTAGTTACAATACATTTGACACAATACATATGATACAACTACAACTGTCGACATTGGAAGTTACGTATACAAGTACATTATTGACACTAATATACATGAATACATATCAACCTAAATTAGATATGCTGACTACTACAAATGACGAAGACTACTTCAAATGATATGAAAAGACTTCATAGCTCAAGCAGTAACCCAAAGCAGGATATCTACAACCTGTAATAACTCGGTCTGACCCGAGTATTAAATTCAAAAGAAAATAATACACGGGTCAGTCTAATTCAAACTCTGTTATTAATGCACAGAAGCAATAATAATCAAATAATCAAATAGACGACAGTCACAGAAATCTCGTCTATCTAATCCTTTAACAAGGAAAACGGATAACGGTAGATATAACACTAAATAGTGCTAAGCACAAATCATCAAATTCAAATCACCAACAAAGATAAATAAAAAGATTATCAATGAAGATAATTTAGAAAACAACAGAATTGCCCAACGACAATTAAACAGCATAAACAACAAAATCTAGTTATTAAATAAATAATTAGAACTCATAATCTAATTATCAATAGATAATTAGACACCAACAAAATAATCCAGTCAAACTAAATCAAATTACGCTTTCAAATTATTAAATTGAACACACATAACAATTCAAACAATTGAAATATCAATTAAATATCAATTCTGTGTGGCTGCAGTACACGCACGCGTGCACTGCCTCGCCACTACAGCATAGGAAATCATCACAAAACCAATTGCTAACAGCAAATCGAAAATGAAAAGGTCAAGTCACGGCTAACGTGACTCAACGCAACTGCCAACAATGAAAGGTGACATGCACTAGTAATGTACACATCAATGCTACCAGATAACAATGTAGCATGAAGGGAACACATAGGACAGTGAACAGAGTCGAGGCTACAACCCAGTTCAATATGCAATGTACCCAAAACAAGTGAAAACAACAGGTGACAAGACTCAAGTGTAATGCACAGTCCAACCAAAAGTCAACAAGCTCACAAACAACTCAAGACTGCACACTTCAAAGATATGGCAACACAACACCAATACACAAAGGCAGCAGATACATGGTACAAGTGCAACCTCAAACCAAACAAGAGCAAACTGCAATTTCACTTGTAACTAAACTGTCTCGAAGTAAATGAAAACAATGTAAGGACCAGGCACCAACATCAAGTGGTAGTTTATCATAAACAAGACCAAGTGCAACAATGACCAAAATCAACTAAGGCGAAACTTCATACAAAATGAAACTGCAGGCTTCACTTGAATACAAGGGTAAACTGCAAACAAGAAACTACAGACACCACTAGAATACAAGGGAGCCAGTACAAGGTACAACAAATCAAACTGCAAATTAAATCAGTGCATCAATGCAATGCAACCCAACAAGGGCAAAATTTCAACAAAAGCACTGCAGCCACCACAAGAATACAAGGGCAAACTGCAACTAAAAACTGCAACATTAATACAAGTCAGAAAATTCAATATGTACACCTGAAGCAAGGCTACAACAAAGAACAACAGCAATCAAACTCAAGTGAAGTGCAAACAACAACATCAAGTGAGAATAGTGAATGTACAGTACATCACTAATGAAACAAGTTCAAATTGAATCATGAACAAGTGCAACTCAGTGCAACCCAAAACTCACAAGCTCAAATAAAACTGTAATTACAAGTGACTTCAACAAGTTGATATGCAAACAAAGTATGCAGTGACAACACAAGTGTAGTGACAGCATACAATGGTGACCAGGCACCAAGCCTAAATGCAACACTACTAACCGAGAAAATGAAAGTAACAATGTTTTCTTGAATTAAGGGATGCTTGCCTATGTGACAATCCTTCAAAGCAAATAAAGGTGAACTGCCAACACTTATAGGAAATGCACAGTTATACCGGATAATACGAGTGCCAAACTCAACTGGATAGTACAAGTTATACATGAAAACAACTAAATGCACTTGCAACTGAAACTGGACCAATTGCCAACATATGTGCAAAACCAAAATCAAGTAGCAGTTTTGATCAAAAACAAAGGCAGTGAAATCGGAGACCGAGGTACACATGTGCTCGAAACAACCGAGCTAAATATCAAAACAACATTGCACATACGCATGGAGCAATACAAAAAAAGTAGTAGTGCAACCTGAAGTCGTAACAGCAAGTGGTACAAGACCAAATTCAGACAACATGAGGAACCGTGAATTAACAAAGAACAAATTTTAAATCATGTCACTGGCCGAACTCAACATACAGAGGAATAACACACAGCGATGCTAGTGCCGAAGTCACAGATACCCTATAACAAAGTCAAAGCCGTGGGTCATCAAAGAAGAGTTCAAACAAAAAGGAAATTCACAAAAAGGAAATTCACATAGCATTTTTTTCCGAAGTCGAGTAGTTTCAAATCAGAATTAAAACTGAAGTTGTCACAAAATCCAACAACGAAAGTCACAACAAAACGAGCTCGAATTGAAGATGTGAGTGATAAATCACTCACCTTAGATTCGAAGAACCCAAATCCAATCGCAGCCGAAGTCTTCCTCTTCCCCCCCCTTCAGATCGCCATAGCACGAATTTGCAAAGAGGAACGAACGAATTTAACGAAGCCGCAATTTTTTTCTTTTCGTTCTGGTTAGGGTTTGCGAATCGAAGGGAATGGGGATGGAGGAACGGTCATTGGCCTTGGTAAGTATCACAACACCAAAAATTAAACATGGGCCAAGGTAATTTCAAAGCCCACAACCGTCAACAAATATTTAAAAGAATTTACACCCGATTAGAAATTCCAAACAACAATTAACAACCAATTTAATCGTCATTTGACGATAATTAATTGTTACTAAACCCGGGTTGTTACATGTATAAACAACAAATTTATAAACGTGTTTATATAAACAATTGTTCTATTTTCATCCATATTAGTTGTCTATTTTGAAATTTAACTTTGTAAGTAATTGCAATTAATGTAATTCAAAAATTTCAATTAAAAGGAAAGAAAATGTTGATTGCAATTAATAGATTTAATAAAAGAAGTACACGTTTTGTGTTAAACAAAAAGAGTGTTTTAATGGAAATAAATGATCATTTTGGGAAAACCAAATTGAATGTTTTCATTTTTAAGGTAAGTATAATTTTTTTTATTATGCGTAGATAAAAACCTAAATGCGTACAAATTTGAATATTATTTGAGTTAACGAAGTTAATTTGGTTACGTTTCAAATAAATTGAAATTCAAAAGGTCGTGCGATGTACATGGTCCCTTCATTTCTTTTGTTATTAATTGTTGCATGAACGTTTTAGAATAGTTACCTTATTATTAATACTTGATCCGTTCATTTCTCCTTCTATTTAATACCTGAGCCTAGACTTTTAGGTTGTATTTAATTCTTACCACCTCATTTTCACATATACAAAATTTTACTTTCCTTTGGTTTGCAAACTTTTCCATTCCTACGTACATTTCCTTATGCATTATTAATGCCTGGAGCTTTCAAAATAAAATGTGACATTTATTTTTATCCCTCCACCTTCATTTCCTAATTATAAATAACCTGCAGTTTATTTCTTCATTTGCGTTTTGTTTCTACTGACATCTCATATTCAAAGCTCTTATTCTTGCAAATCCAAAAGCTTTCTTTTATGAAACATGATTTTTTTTTCATTTTTCGTACACGTCGTGTCCTCATCTTAGTTGTTCTTCAACCTTTTCCTTAAGCCTCATCTTGAGAAAAACGGAAGTATTAAAATTTGTTTTTTTATGCGTACTAATTATTATTTTAATAATATTTCTTATAACATGTGTTGGGCGAACTCTCACCACCGATCCAAGCCCACACCGAATCCACTCATCATCGGACCAAGACCACCGAACCAATCCTCACAACTCCAACCACCTACCACCGAACCAACTCATAGCCGAGCCGGTCTCAACTCCAACCACCTACCACCGAACCAACTCATCACCGAACCAAAGCCACTCCACCTACCACCGAACCAACTCATTACCGAGCCAAAGCGTTGCCGAACCAACATTGCCAGGCCAGATTGCAGCAGCCTAGGCCCAACAGCAGCTATATACATCCAAGACCCCTACCCCCAGCCTCACTCTATAAATAGAGGGGCAAGGGTACAACAATGGGGGACAAGTTTGAGAGCTCAAGCACGGATAGAACTTTCAAACAACTTTCATATACTTGTATCAAAGCTTTGTACTTGTAATCTGAACAAGAAAGGAGAAATAATATATAAAGTGGACGTAGGCACATTCTGGCTGAACCACTATAAATCTGTGTGTCTTTTACAGTTTAGTCCCTATTTTTTACATATTTGCATAAATCACTCAGATCACTAAAAACAACGTAAAATCAACTAAATCATACGACTTGGAGGTGTTTGCCCATTTTTTGTGCAAACATTTTTGGTGCTTTCATTGAGAGAAGAGCTCGAAGCTTCAACTTCTCCCACTTAACCTTCTTCCTAACAGCGTCGTTCATTGCTTGGAAAACATGCCTCCTAAGCAGAAAAAAGACGTTAACAAAGGAAAGAACATCGCAACTAGCAGTAATTCAGATCCAGTAATCACAAATCAAGAGAATCGTCCCATTCCGACAGCATTACCAAATGAAGGTCAGGCAAATCCGACAACCCCTGCCACAGAACAGCCGGCAGCAATTACTAGGGCAGATCTAGACAGGGTTGTGGCTAAAGTGACTAATTAACCGCTTCACATCCCAACAGGAAGCCTTGGTGGACCAACTCATGTCACGCTTAAGGGATGCTGAAGAGTCCAACCGCAACACTGAATCATGGGGTGAGTCCCAGTCTGGAAGATCTCAGAGACAACAAAGATCTTCCTTCTTCGAAGGAGCTAACAACAGAAGCGGCCATGGTAGGAGCCGAGACCGAGCTCAGCCCGAAGTTAGACCTGAGGAAACGCTTGGAACCGAACCCAACGGGGGAGGTACCGGGCGGAGGTCAACTGTAGCCGAGCCTGTCATACTGCCTAACCACGGAAACACCAGTGAACGGGGCCGAGCTAGAATCCAGCCCGAAGTTGGACCCGAGGAAGTGCTTAGATCAGAACCCAGCAGGGGAAGATCAAGGCAAGGGCCAATTGTAGCTGACCCTAGCATGCTCCCAGAGGACCAAAGACAGCCACTGGAAAATATTAGGAATGATAGACGATACCATCCCTACAGGTCATCTGGACGGAATCAATCCCACAGGGCAGAACCGAACTCATTTCTATCTGCTCCAAATTCTGATGAAAGGATGGCACACTTGTTCAGAGAGTGCGTCCAACGGGATTAAAGAGACCGAGGAATAGGCGCTAGGGTAACCAACCCTTTCGCCCGTAATATCGAAATTGCCATCACCCCCCGAGAATGGAAAATGCCAACAATGGAACCTTACAAAGGAACCTCTGACCCCGTTGTACACTTACAGAGATACACGCAGCATATGCTCATGAGTGGAGCGACAGAAGGAGTGCTGTGCAAATGTTTTCCGCTGTTCTTAGCGGATCTAGCTACCTCCTGGTTCTGCCATCTGCCCCAAGGATCCATCAGCTCATGGGAGATGTTGAAAGAAAAGTTCATCAGCCAGTTCCGCATTCATGTGGAGCAGCCCAAGGACGCTTATTCCTTATCCAGTATCAAACAGAAACCTGGAGAGAAAGTGCAGCAATATTTAACCCGATTCAATGCCGCAGCGGCCGTAGTCCAAGATGCCGATGAGAAGCTTATCTTAATGGCCCTCTATAGCGGTGTGCATCCGGATACTAAATTTGCTAGAAGATTGACCAAAGAAAAACCAGCTACTTTACCTGATTTCTTCCATGAAGCTGAGAAATATATGAGACTTGAAGATGCTGCCACTGAGAGGCAGACAGGGCAACAAAATAAGGAAGCTCACGGCAACACGCCCGCTGTAGCAAAGGACGTTCGAAGAAATGATTCTAGAGACAACACTGGGGGCAAGAAGGGAGAAAAGCGCCTATATCAGCCAGGACCGAGATTTGACACTTACACCCCGTTGAATGAAACGATCGAAAATATCTTCCTGGCCACTCAAGACGAGGTTAGATACAAACGCCCCCCGCACAAGAAGGAATCAGATAATGCAATTAAGTCTGGAAAATTCTGCCACTTCCATGAATCCCATGGGCATGATACCAACGAATGCCATCATCTCCGGGACTTGATTGAAGAACATATCAGAAGAAGGAAACTAGAACACTATGTAAAAAGTCAGAACAGGACTCTAGCTCGTGCCAATGAAAACCCAAGGCTACCCTCTCCAGAAATAGGCAGAGGAAATCGCAACACCGGCGGCTCCAGTCAAGAGAAGATAGTGGTCCATACCATCTCGGGAGGGCCACACATCGCCGACGGAAGCTGGACAGAGATGGAAAGGTACGGAAAGTCACTTAGAAACAATGAAGAATGCATCAATTCCATTATAGAAGAATGCCACCCGAAGTGGATAGAGAATGATGACATCACATTCAATAGGCGTGACCTGGAGGGAAGGCAGTACCCTCACACGGATCCCATGGTTATCTCTGCCCGGCTCGGCCCAACTGAGGTCTTCCGAATTCTAGTAGACATTGGAAGCTCAATGAATATCCTATTCAAGCATGCTTTTGACAAAATGAAGCTGTCGTTAAAGGATGTTCTTCCCTGCAATAAACCACTACACGGTTTCACAGGAAATGCGAAGATGCCCCTCGGACGACTGGACCTCTTTGTTGAAATTGGAAGTCATCCCCGTTCCGTTGTGCGGAAACAGACATTTTGGCTGATAGAAAACCACTCGGCCTACAACGCCTTCTTAGGAAGGCCAGCCTTGTCTGACTTCCAAATTGTCCTGGCCCTATGGTGCCTGAAGATGAAATTTCCAACGGACAATGGAGTAGGGGAAGTAGAGGGAGACCAGGACATTGCTCGAGATTGCTATATGTAACCGAACTTCGCAACAACCACAGGAAGGATAAAGGGAAGAGTGTAGAGATTGCCCTCTGCACAAAAAGTTTAGAAGCATAGCAACTAAAGAAAGCACATCCTCTTCGATATACCAACGACCCTTTCAATGAATTAGACCCCAGGGACAAAGAGGAGGACGCCACCGCCGAGCCTGCAGAAGCTATGGAATTTGTATCTATAGAAAGACATGACTCGAGTAGACTATTGAAAGTCGGGTCCCAACTAAAACCAGAGCTGAAGGAACAGCTCATTGATTTTCTCCGCCACAACTTGGATGTATTTGCGTGGTCACACGCTGACATGACTGGAATCTCCCCAGACATAGCATGCCACGTACTAAACATCGATCCTACCAAGGCGCCAGTAAAATAGAAAAAGAGAAGTATGGGGGCAGAGCGATCAGCAGCCCTCGATGAAGAAGTAAAGAACCTACTTGCCAATGACTTCATACGAGAAGCCATCTACCTAGAGTGGATCGCTAACCCGGTACTAGTAAAGAAAGCTAATGGGAAGTGGCGAACATGCATTGACTTCTCCAACTTAAATGACGCCTGCCCGAAGGATTGCTTTCCACTTCCCCGAATCGATCAGCTTGTGGACAGCACAGCCGGACACGAACTCTTATCTTTTATGGACGCATACTCAGGATATAACCAAATTCATATGCATGCTCCCGATCAAGACCACACCAGTTTCATCACTGACCGGGGATTGTATTGCTACAAAGTAATGCCTTTTGGACTTAAAAACGCAGGAGCCACCTATCAGTGCCTCGTCAACAAGATGTTTGCAGGGCTAATAGGACAAACTATGGAAGTTTATGTGGATGACATGCTGGTAAAATCAAGGAAAGCCGACGATCACGTAAGCCACCTAGTCAAGATGTTTCAAGTACTTCACCGATATGGAATGAAGCTGAATCCTCTAAAGTGCTCCTTCGGAGTATCATCAGGGAAGTTTCTGGGATTCATCGTCCATGCCAGAGGAATTGAAGCAAACCCTGAACAATTCCGAGCTCTGAAAGACATCAAGATACCTTCTACCTGAAAATAAATGCAAAGCCTAAATGGGAAGGTGGCCTCCCTGAGCAGATTCATCTCTAAAGCAACTGACAAATGCATCCCCTTCTTCGAAGCTCTAAAGAAAGACAAAGGAAAGTTCGAATGGACTGACGAATGCTTGACAGCTTTCCTTAACTTGATCGAACACCTCCAGAGACCACCCGTACTCTCAACTCCGAACGAAGGCGAAGAGCTATACCTATACCTTGGTGTGTCATCTCACGCTCTAAGCGCCACCTTGGTGAGAGAAGACAAACGCACGCAACGGGCAGTATACTTTGTAAGCAAGAGGTTTACAGGGGTGGAAGCCAGATATCCTAAACTTGAGAAACTAGCGTACTGTTTGCTAATCACATCACAGAAACTGCGTCACTACTTCCAATCCCATTCCATCAGGGTTCTGACCGATCAACCGCTAAGGCAGGTACTCCATCGTCCCGACACTTCTGGGCGACTACTTAAATGGTGAATTGAACTAAGTCAATACGATATCACCTACCATCCTCGCACCACCATCAAGGGACAAGCCATGGCCGATTTCATTGCTGAATTCACTACCAACGAAGATAAGGAGCAATCGAAAATAGCAGAAGACATCAAGTGAAATCTCTTTGTAGATGGTGCGTCAAACGAACAAGGCTCGGGGGCAGGTGTGGTAGTAATCACTCCCAGGGGAAAGAAGCTACACTATGCTCTAAGGTTGGAATTCACTGCCACCAACAACGATGCAGAGTATGAAGCAGTGATAGTTGGATTAGAACTTGCCTTAGATATCAGAGCCAATTCTTTGTGTCTTCATAGCGATTCTCAACTTATTGTAAATCAGATACTAGGAGAATTCCAGGCTCGAGAAGAACGACTCATAGCATATTTAAAGAAGACCAAGTTGCTTCTCAATCGATTAGACCGCTATTTAATCAAACACATCCCGCGGGAAGAGAACCAAGAGGCCGACGAATTGGCGAAGCAAGCTAGCATGAGAAACGGCACTATTTTCGGAGCAGTAGCCATCCCAAAGCAACTGATCCCAAGTTTTGAGCAAGTGAATCTGGTAGCTGCAACCGAAGAAGCAACTTGGATGACTCCCATCCGAGACTACTTACAAAGTGGCACACTGCCCAATGGGTGTAACGAAGTCAAGAAAATCTTGAGGAGAGCTTCCCGCTACACAATACAAGAAGGCACTCTTTATCGGCGCGGCTTCTCTAACCCCTTATTAAGGTGTGTCGCCGGAAGGGAAGCAAAGGAAATCTTATCCAACATCCATCAAGGAAGCTGCGGAGATCACACTGGAGGGCAAACTCTGGCAAAGAAGATACTCCAATATGGGTATTTCTGGCCCACCTTAAACAAAGATGCCTTAGACTTCGTCAAAAGATGTGACAGATGTCAGAAATTTGCTAAGATTCTGCGGCAACCAACAATTGAGATTACTCAAATGACCAGCCCTTGGCCCTTTGCAGTATGGGGAATTGACTTGATTGGCGAACTACCAATGGGCCGAGGCGGAGCCAAATATGCTATAGTGGCAGTCGACTATTTCACCAAATGGGTGGAAGCAGAGCCCTTAAATTAAGTATCTTCAGCAAAATTTATTAACTTCTTGATCAAAAATATTCTGTGCAGGTACGAAGTCCCATTTAAAATCATATCGGACAATGGACTTCAATTTGACAGCGAGGAGTTCGCCAACTGGTGCCAAGAGCATGGAATTCACAAAAGCTTCTCATCCGTAGCTTATCCCCAAGCAAACGAACAAGTCGAAGCCGTCAACAAAATTCTCAAAACTCTAATAAAAAAGAAACTCGAAAAGTCAAAGGGCGCTTGGGTGGATGAACTTCCTACGGCACTATGGGCCTATCGCACGTCTTTCAGAACATCAACGGGGCATACTCCTTTCTCTTTGGCATACGGATCGGAGGCTATGCTCCCAGTTGGAACTATAGTGCCTTCCCACCGTAGGATCCACTATAACCCAGAAGAGAACGAAGAGCTCCTCCACATGTCTTTGGATCTAATTAAGGAAAGAAGAAATGATGCAGCCCTCAAGACAGCAGCTCATAAGCAAAAAGTGGCAGCACAATACAACTCCAAAGTCAAGCATCGCAGTTTACAAAAAGGAGATCTTGTCCTCAAGCAAATCTTCCCGCGCCCCGGAGCACTAGATCCAATCTGGGACGGACCATATGTAATTCATAAAGATCTCCACAATGGAGCTTATATTTTGTCAACAGTGGACGGGGAGGTGTTCCAGAGGGCATGGAACATCCAACACCTTCGTCGATACTTTTCTTAACTTGTACTGCCCATATGAAGTGAATTAACAAAGAGAATCAGTGGACGTAGGCATTTTCGTGCCGAAACACTTTAAAAAACTTGTCTCTTTTTAACTTGTTCCTTTATATCTTGGCTGCTTGTTAACTTTATCCTTTTCTGTTGAACAAAATCCTATGTAAAGACATTCCCATTCAAGACACATCACGGCGCAACCTCACCTGGACAAGACCTAACAGGTACTATACGAATCTATGCCCTCGCCAATGAGACACTTTTGCTCCAGCATCCCTCTGCTGCGAGTTAACTCATTGTTCGCGATCGGCCCTTAAAGCCAACTGTAATGAGCCGATTATATGCCACCGAGAAGGCCGACGATAGCCAAGGCAGCTCATTACGGCGTTCGGCTCGCCGGTAACTGTGAACCTACTTTAAGCCCCAACATAAGGTGTGGCCAGCCAGGAATAGTTCACGGTTGACGATCGGCACCCACGCTAGTCGGCCACAGTAAATCGAATAATACCCACGATTACGGGCCATAATGGCCCGGGTAGTTACTGTGCGCGATCTCGGCTTCGATGCGTCTTAAGTACGGCTGTGGTAAAAAAGATAAACTCCCCGCAGAGGCGTAAGATGGGTGACAAATGTCTCCAAGACCCACAGCTAGGGAAAGTGACTACAAAACCCGTTTGCCACGAACTTAAGCACATCGAAGGCCTTCCGTGATTGGAAGTTTTACTGTTTCTCATATGTCAATTTTTAAAGAACTTTTCTCCTATCCTCTATAACAATCCCGAAAGTACAGGACACAGAATAGGAGACATTCGCTAATGGGAGTGGGATCTCACAACGGGACATTAGGCTGCATTCCATGCTCAGTCACGTAAGACATTCAAAGTTGCCATCTACAAGTAAAATATGAAGGGCGGTATTTTCTTCTTTTGTGTATAAATACGTGGCTATAATTTAATCACACATCACACTAACATTGCAAGACATGAAATTATGTTTAAGCAGGAACTTGACATCAAACACAATTGAATTACAAGCATATGCATAGCTATATTTCTCATACAACATGTCAAAATAACAAAAGCATTCAAATGCGACAGAATCAGCTTAAGTTAAAAAATTACACGCCAAAAATAATGTTGTTTATTATAAGTGACATAATTACAACCTAAAAGTTACGTTAATATTCTAAAACTAACATATACAACAATGTTCGGTAAGCAAAAAGATATCCAGGTCAAGTCAAGGAGCCGACTGTATTGGAGCGTTACCCTTGTCCTGTTGACCGCCTGTCTGATCAAGGAAAGAATTAATTAGTGGTAAGCAACCAAGTTAACGGAAAGACTAAAGGGGAAGACTTACCAGCATCTGCTCCTTGATCATCTTGATCATCATCCTCTACCTGCACACCTACCTCCTCAGCGGTAAGCAGCCGCATACCCTGCTTCTCCGCCTCTCTCTCCTCCTTGGTGAACTGGGCCGTAACCACATCCATTCTGAAGACCTCGCCACCCTCCTTATCCGCATCAGCCTTAGCCTCCTCTAGAGCCCTGAGATAAATCCTGGGGATAATCATCCATCCAGGATAAGTTACCATGTTTCCAAGTACGGAAGTACATATCCTGGAGCATCTCATCCATCATCACCTCGTTCTCCTCAAACTCCCTCATTCGGACCTCAGAAACCAATAGCTCTGCAACGGCAGCATCCCTCTCCGACCGGTATCGCAAGCGGTCAGCCTGAAGGGATTTCCTCATCGCCTCCATCTCATCCTTTAGCTTGGTTTGAACCAGCTCTGCAGCTTCAAGCCTCCCGGATAACTCCTCTACCCGCTCGAGATCCACTTTCTGAACCTCGCCGTTGCTATAGCCATGTCGATCCGTTCCTTATAGGCGGCTTCCATTTTCCGCAACTCTGCCCTGCTAGCCTCTTCCATAGTCTTCTTCAGTTTCCTGGATGCGGCCTCGTGCTGAGAAATTTGAATGGCTTGATCGGCAAGTTGCTTAGCCTGGTCGGAAACCATTAACCGTAGCCAAATGTTGGCACTCCCAATTTCCTCCCCGGCCTTGACTAGTCAGGCATGATGCCCCATCATTTTCCTGGTCTCCTCGGCAACCCGGTCGATGTTCGCCTTAGCTTCATCCCCCAGAGTTACAACCCGGGTGGTAAGCAAATTAAGGTCCAGGAACTTAGCTTCGTCAAGCACCCGTACCATAGGATTGCGAGGGAGAAGGTGCTCACCAGTAGCCTCATCGAAGGAGATGTAATGAGAAGCCGGGTCCAGGTCTAGATGACCCGCAAACGGATTACGAACCAAGCTAGGGTGATCTATCGGGATGACGGTTGGATTCTTAGACGGATGTGGGGAAGGCATAAACTCAGTATCCTCCTCCGTAATATCGTGAATAGGCTGGAGTGGGGCCGGAGGGCCAGGAGGAGATTCAAACGAAGATCGACTCCTCTTCCTCTTTTGTATATCTTCTTCGATAACTCCGAGAAGAGGACGATAGCCGACTACGTCTCCAGGGCAGTTAGTAGGAGGCTTTGGTTTGGCAGAAGCTTTGAGAAGTCTGTATTATTCAAGCCTGTGTCGAAGATCTGAGGTCTTGGCCGTTTTGCCCGCTCCTGGAATGAAAACCAAGTGTTACAAGCATGCATTGAACCGTAATTCAAGAAGTATATCAAGTTAAGAAAAGTAAAAATGTCTGCAAGAGTCAAAGATTCACCTTGAATCGCAGAAGTTGCCTCAGCTGAAGCTCTCCGGGAAGATAAATCGGCGCCAGTCCCGGCCTTACCAGCTTTCTTGGGTTTCTCCGCCAAGGCCGGTTCTTCCTCCAACCCTTCGAAGTCTTGGTGGAGAGCGTCATCTGTCCACTCTTGAATCACGCCTGTTTGCCCAGGAGGTAAAGCCCCGGTGCCGTCACCGCTCTGTCCTTCGCCACCATCATCGCCGTGACGATCATCGTCACCGTCTCTACCACTTCCACTCTCCGCCTCACCTCCTTCATCCTCATCTCTTTCCGGAACATCTGGACATGTGCTGGGGGAGGGTCCATCGAACTTCTTAAGTTTCTTCCCCCCGACAACTGGATGTATCGAGAAGGGTCTTCTTTTGCTGCTCTTCGTCATAGCCCATCCTTTAGCGTTGGCAGCCCTCTCCTCCGCCGTGTCTCTCTGCTTGATCACGGACTGATGTGGTAGAATAAGGTTATGCCCCAGAAGTGTAGCATTCCTGATCAAGTAAGAAGCCGACCTATCCCTTCCTGTAATGGCTTCTATTTCCACAGCCATCTGAACCAGGCGACCGTTCTCCACGACCGCAAAACCACCTGTCGCTAGCAAGAAATAAAAGCACATAAGAAGAAGCATTGCAGTCAGAACAGAAATCATAAATAAGCTTCAACTTACAGCCAGAGGTGAAGCGACGGATGGAAACAGAGTCATCCTTGATGAAAAACCATTCTTTCTTGAACATGCTGAACTTCGAATATAAGTCCTGGACCGGCTTGAAAGATACGGATGATTCCAAGCTGATGTACGAAGACCCCTTCTTATAGCCTCTCAAATTGTACAAATACCGAATCTCCCGGTTGGAGGGAGGACGCCCGTATCTCCTCTGGAAAATGACAAACAGGCTCACCAGGATGGCGTAGGAGTTAGGCTGAAGCTGAAATGGAGCCACCTTCAAGTAGGTGATGAAGCTGATTATCCAAGCATTGATCGGGGGAATGGCCCCACACATACAATGGTACCTACTATAGGTGAAATATCCTTCGGGGGGATTATATGGCATCACTCCTTCCCCCGACAATAACATGCGCGCTCTGTCGATCCCAAAGAAGCGAGAAATAACATCAAGCTGCGCGACTGTGAGAGAGCTAGGGAAACAGTCAGGAGGTGAGTTCAGAAGCTTCTGAGGGCCGTACCCATCTACTAATGACCTCGGGGTGGGCCCATGACGTCCCGGTCCTGACTGAGCCGGGGGCACCGTGGAAGGATCTTCTCTGTCCTGGGATCTCTTCTTTTCTGATCGGGTTTCAACTTTATGAGACATTTATCTACAACACGAGAAAGCACATTGTTAGGACATGGGATGTAGAGATATAAACAAGCAAGTGTATGCTGTCCAGAGTTTCACTTGTAATTCAAAACATAAGCCCATTCGGTATACAAGGCAAGTACTACACTCGGCACTCAAGCCCATTCGGTAGTCCAAGGCATGAAGATTCATTCGGCACTCAAACTCCACGGGTTCATTCGGTAGTTCAAGGCACGAAGATTCATTCGGCACTCGAACTCCATGGGTTCGTTCGGTAGTTCGAAACATGAAAGTCATTCGGCAATCACCTGATTCGGTAGTCAAGCATGGTTCAGCAATATGATTGATTCGGCAGAAAAATATGATTCGGCTATCTCACTTGGTAGGGAATAACGAGAGCATGATGCCCATACTTATAGGCAAATGGAAACGACCGGACCAACTGGTTCGGCACACAGGACCGGATAAGAATGACCGAGCTAAAACAAAGCGCGGCATACGACAGGCATATGCCCCGCTTTGGGGGGCAAATGTTGGGCGAACTCTCACCACCGATCCAAGCCCTCACCGAATCCACTCATCACCGGACCAAGACCACCGAACCAATCCTCACAACTCCAACCACCTACCACCGAACTAACTCATGGCCGAGCCGGTCTCAACTCCAACCACCTACCACCGAACCAACTCATCACCGAACCAAAGCCACTCCACCTACCACCGAACCAACTCATTACCGAGCCAAAGCGTTGCCAAACCAACATTGCCAGGCCAGATTGCAGCAGCTCAAGCCCAACAGCAGCTACATACATCCAAGACCCCTACCCCCAGCCTCACTCTATAAATAGAGGTGCAAGGGTACAACAATGGGGGACAAGTTTGAGAGCTCAAGCACGGATAGAACTTTCAAACAACTTTCATATACTTGTATCAAAGCTTTGTACTTGTAATCTGAACAAGAAAGGAGAAATAATATATAAAGTGGACGTAGGCACATTCTGGCTGAACCACTATAAATCTGTGTGTCTTTTACAGTTTAGTCCCTGTTTTTTTACATATTTGCATAAATCACTCAGATCACTAAAACAACATAAAATCAACTAAATCATAAGACTTGGAGGTGTTTGCCATTTTTTGTGCAAACAACATGAATATCTTTTGCATATAAACTTTGATTCACGTGCGATTTCTTCTGTTGGATTCAATATTTATTCCGGACAACATGAAATTGATTTAGTTGAATTTGGAGACCGTTGAGTTTTTGCGCTTCTGTTTGGATTTTTATGGGCTAAAATCAAAGGTGAGTGTTTTAACCCACTCACACCTACTGATTATCTTATGTTAGTTAAATTGAATTTATGATGTGATTTGGAATTGATTGGTTGATGTTTGGTATATTTAAATTGTCATTCTAGTTAAATCTAACTTTTATTGCATTTAATCATCGTTTAATTTAATATTGAATTTAATTGTCAATTTAATACCTGTTAATGATAATCGGTTATCTATTGATGTTTATTGGTTGACTTGGGTGATGGTTGTAATGTATGTTTAACTGTTGATATTGGATGATTTGATGTTATATTTATATTGTTATAACACTGCAAGTTCACTTAGTTATTTTTAGAAAATCCCTATGGGTTGAAATGATACATCCCTGAACGATCATATAGAATAGGAGAAAATCATTGTGGGTTGAAATGATAAACCCAAGCGATTTTCATTGATTTGGAATTTGGGATTGCGGGTTGAAATAATATATACCCGTAAATTTAAATTTTTGCGGATTGAAATGATAAATATTCGTATCACTTGACCATAGGGTAGAAAATTATATACGGACATCGGATTGGCTAAATTAAACGATTTTAAAACCCTTAAATCTTGAATTGGATTAAATGATATTTTAAAGGAAATTGATTTATATAAATTGAATCACTTTGAAAATCCAAGTTTGAAGGTTGGAATTGGAATTTGGTTTAAATCGAAATTCTAAAGTATTTTAATCTATTTAATCTATTTTAAACTATATTAAACTATTTTAATCTATTTTAAATTATACTAATCTATTTTAATATATTTAAACTATATTAATCTATTTTAAACTATATTAATCTATTTTAATCTATTTAAACTATATTAATCTATTTTAAACTATATTAATCTATTTTAATCTATTTAAACTATATTAATCTATTTTAATCTATTTAAACTATATTAAACTATATTAAACTATTTTAATCTATTTTAAACTATATTAATCTATTTTAATCTATTTTAAACTATACTAAACTATTTTAATCTATTTTAAATTATATTAATCTATTTTAATCTATTTAAACTATAATAAACTATTTTAACCTATTTTAAATTATATTAATATATTTTAATCTATTTAAACTATATTAATCCATTTTAATCTATTTAAACTATATTAATCTATTTTAAACTATATTAATCTATTTTAATCTATTTTAAACTATATTAAACTATTTTAATCTATTTTAAACTATATTAATCCATTTTAATCCATTTTTGGAAATATGAATTCGAAAGTGATATGATTTCAAATGTGATATAATTTTGAAAGTAAATATGATTTCGAAAATGATATGGTTTTGAGAATATGATATTTTGATATATGAAACGGTTTTGGAAATTTAAAAGAACCATCCAGTGTGAAATAAGCATTTGGTTGTTAAAGTGACCGGGATCAGATATTGTCATACTCTCTGCCAATACCGAAAACCACTTTGACAACTGTGTACGTGGTGGAGATACCAGAATGAAGTATGATGGTTTGGCGAACGATTCTATATGAGCTATTTACGTGACCCTAACTCTCATGAGTCAGCTTAGTTGTGACTAAAACGTGAGCTATACCTGGGCCAAGTGAGGTCGCACCTCTGATCGGACTTGCTTCTTCGATACCATATTTATGACTTTGTGATTGATTTGGTGACCACCCCTTGATTTTGATTTGGGAGTGTGTTCCGAGATGGGCGGTAGTAGCTGCTATGCGTTACCACCAGCCCGGTTCTGCAAAACGGTAGAGTCCTACCCTAGCATTGCCTCGAGTGCCGTGTTCACATGCCCTATCGCGTCTTCTACGAGTTTGGTTTGTACCATACCTATGGAGTTCCCTCTGATAGCCTTCTAGTTTACGGAGGAATTATGGTACTGTATAGAATATGGGAATATATAAAATGTGTTAAGGGGGATATGGGTAACGCCTTAACGCTATTTTAGTACTTTACTTTACTATAGACACTATTATAATAGCGTATTGTACTATGTATGTAGATAGTTTAACGGATCCTTAAGAGATGGAAATCCCGAACATTCTCTTAAGTTATTGCACTCACGTGACACTGGATAGGAGATGTCAAAACCCGTAAACATGTCTGACCCTGTTACACTCATATTTATTTAATGTTGATTTAGCTTACATAAGAGCTTTTAGTTTTGACTCGAGTGTTTTGTCTTTTCATTTCACTCAGGTCAGTTTGGGCTTTTCAATGTATCGAAGACTGCTTTTCTGGAGGACGAAGACGAAGATTTAGTAATATTACTATTGATTATATTTTTGCACTACATCATGTTGTTCTGTTATATTATTTATTTATTACCGCTGTATGTACTCTGATCTGTATTGTAAAAGTATAATCAAATGTTATTTGTAAACAGCTTCATGAACTGTTTATTTGATTATTATATTTTGTCATTCCGCTGCGAGATTCTGTATTTGCTTTTCTTTCTTTCCCTGTTTTTTTCTTATTTACCCCATAACAATACTCATTTTTGAATGGTTTGAGTTTGACATGTGAGGTTTATTATCGATTTAAACCATTCAAAAGGTGGGTCATTACATGGTGGGGCCAAGCTTGATGTGATGGTGTGGGATGCGGAGAGGATGCGAAGTGGAGTTCATTGGTGGAGACCATTTGTCGATCCATTGACCAGAGCTCCGTACCATGGTGATGGCGTGCACGGCATTCTGTGCCTGTACTTTGCACGGTTTTGAAATTGGTGATTGAGAGGGAAGAAGATAATTAAAGTAGGAATTTGATTAATTAAGTTAATTAATTATATTAATTAATCCCAAAATTTTATAAAATCCTAACTTTTGAATACAAGATCTAATCGAGACATCAACTTCGCCGTTGCACTCATATCGAGATTATTTATGTCTTGGAATGGTTTGGGCTTGGGTGAGTTTACTCACCAATTAATATTGTGAGATAATTGTTTGTTGTGTTAAAATATAAATTAAAATAGATAACAAGGAAAGTTATTATTTTTGGACCCCTCCTTGCTTTGGAAAGCAAGTGACAATAGTATATGTAGTATATTCTCACTCCTATAGCCTTCAAAAACATGTATGGTGGCTTGGACTTGTTTACATGTTTGGTATTGATGTTCGATAAAAGTGATAATGTGTTATGAATGGTTAAAGTGAAATTGTCGCTATAAATGTACTTTGAAATCCTCTATATTTGAACAATGATAAATTGGTGTAAAAATGTGGATATATTATGAAAATATATACATTTGGTTGTTCTTTACTCCTATTCAGGTGTGTTTGACGTAAAGGAATTGGTTTGGATATTTATAGAAATTGTGAAATGATGTTAAATAAGTTTGTATGGTGAAAAGGTTGCTATAGATACACTTTGAAAATTCTGTTTTAATAAAGTATAAAATGGTTGGATACTTTAGATATTTTTCTAAAATCTTTTAAAAGAGTTTGTAAATGGTATTAAAGTATTTTAAAAGGAAGTCTGAAGTTTGAATATGATTTTATAATCATTTATGAATGGTTTAAGTAAGGGTTTTAAATTATTGAACTTGTTTTATGATTTTTAAATAAATTATAAAGTAGATATTTAGAGTGAATGTTTTAAACCATATTATGAGTATTTTAAATAGGATTTTGGGATTATAACACTTATGATATAACGAATGGTTGTGTAAAAATAGTTAAAAATGTATATCACCTTGTTTAAAAAGTGAAGATGTACTCAGATCTATAAGTGGATGTGTTTCAAAGTTAATGACAAGTATAAAAGTGATTTTGGGTTTACAATAATGATGTTTATGCAACAATTGTTTTTAACCCACTAGATTATACTTTTTAAAAGTAATATATTCTTTAAAGGAGAGTTTTAAAGATAATAATTAAGTGAAGTGTTTTGGGTTTGTTGTAAATAATGTTTTAGTAAATTTGGTTTTTAAACCCTTGAATAATATTTTGAAGTGGTAAAATATTGTTAAATGATTTTGGGAAATACTTAGACCTTTATTAATGGAATTTTAAAGATAATAACAAGTATGGAATCTTTGGAAAAGGATAGAAAATTATAAATTTTAAAGTACAAAAGAGAGAAAGGGTTTATAGCAACAATGTTTGAGTGGCATTCGTTTTTAAACTCTTTGACTGTGTTTTAAATAAGTAAAACTTGTTACTGATTTATAAATATACTTATTCCATTGTGTTAAGTATATGAATACTTTAAAGAGTATTGAAATATGCAGAAATGAATAGTGAAGTTTAATGAAAAAGTGAAGTTTCATTAATAAAGAAGTTTATTGAGTAAAAAGGGGTTTACTAATAAAAGAGGATTTAATTAATAAAGCATTAATTAATTAAAAAGAGGATTAGAAGTCGTGTATATGACTTGATCGAACTTGTGTGTTGATCATGCTTTATGTGTTACATGCTTATGTAAAGTATATAGGACTTAGTTTCCGTTATGCGATCATTCTCATTATTGTTCAAATTAAATATAACTCTGGAAATATTTAGAAGAAACACTAGAATCATACGATATAGTTATCTTCGGTGATGCTATACTATACATATAAACTCATTTTTCTCTTCTAGGAAAAATGATAAGGAAATTCAACCTCTTTTGGTTAGGAGGTGATCTCCGCTCTTATGTATTATCTATTTATTTCCAAAAGAACCGGAGTTGAGTTTATCGAAAATCGATCGATCGGTTTTTGGAGCGCCCGTTAAGCGGGGGAGTGTACTTATATGAGATGACTCGAAACTTAACCACTCCAAAATCAAATACATGTTCTATGCTTTAGAAGAGGTTCGTGATTGTTTCGAGATGTTGGAATCTATGTGAAGATTCAAGATCTGTTTGAGATGCTCGAACACATGTAGTTGTTCGTGATCTATTTGGGTTATGCGAATTCACATTTAATTTCGAGATCCGTTGAGATATGGAAATCCATGTGTGATTCCGAGATCTATTGAGATGTGGAATCCATGTGTGATTTCGAGATCTGTTGAGATATGAGAATCCATGTGTGGTTCTGAGATTTGTTTGCGTCGAGGAATCGTATGTCGAGATCTGTTCGAGTGGTAACTCGTGTGCTGGAATAATAGACGTAGCCTTGCCAGCGGATACAACTAAAACCAGAGATAGGATGCATCGACCAAAGGTTTAGCAAACCAAAGGGTGCATGCGTACTCTACCCTAAAGATACCTACAATTATGTATGTGTGAGTGATGCACTCGACCTTATGTTGTGGCCAACTATATATTTCCTATGTACATCAGTTAGGGATGTACGATGCTTTGGGAGGATATCTCTGACCTTGTGCAGGAGGATCGTTCCCGAAGTACTAAGGGCACCTCTATGGAATCCTACACAATTAGCGAACGTACCTTAGTAGTTTTGACTGTATACCCATTGTTGTTGTGATGTACACTAACATGCATCATAGCTAGTTGATTATTTATATTTCACATCCTAGACATTATTATAATATCACTGGATTTTCTAATAGAAATGATTTGGTTATCGTAAGGGAAAAACCCATTCGTGTTTATTTGCAGCATGGTCTTATGAGATACCTTTACTTTTGAAGGGTTTTTAAATATAAAAATACATATGATTTGAGTTCTCATGCTGGTTTGTCAAATTGATCTGGGTGTTATTCTCTTACAATGCACGGGTCATCCTCAGGTATATTTCCAGATTTAGCTGGATGCTTTGGAGCTTCAAGAGACGAGCTAGATACCTCCCAAACCTATTCACATATTTATTTTCCACTACATTATTTGCTTTGTATCTATCAACATTTGTGAGGACATGTAATTATTACTATCCCGGCTTATGATTAGTTAGTTTGCTCTGAATGTTTTATGTATAGTAAAGTTTTCTTTTTGGTAAAGATCTTTTAAGATATTATATATTATCATTCCATATGTGAGATTCTAATATTATGTTCTTCTTTCTTGTTTTGTTTCATTTTCCTTTTCTTTTACCTTAACGTTTTTTCTTTTCGACCCTTGGTTGCTCGGCGATTGAATAACATGGATGTATTAGTGTTGACATTTAGGGGTCGAAAAGGCCGTTCATTACAATTGGTATCGGAGCTTAAGATTAAGCGAGAACCTTGACTTTTGTATTGTGTTGATTGATCTGTTGAGAGGTTTATGGATTCTGGTCAATATGTGTTGCTAACATTATTAATAGGGATCTCTAAACCCTTGATTAAGACAAATCGACACAGTATTATGTTGAAATTGGTAAATGAAACAATTTTACCTAGATTTTTTATTTTATATATAAAAGAATAATTTTCCAAAAATTGATAGTTATTTATGATGTGTTTGTTTGTTAGGAAATAATAATATTTCATTGTTATCATTTATTATTTATTGATTTTTGAATTGTGCTTGACCAGTTTATGAGTAGTTTATATTTTCACTGCATGGGTTGGGTAGATAGTAATTGTGGAAACATTGAAATGAACACCTTGTGAATTAAGTTTCAAAATTTAACTATAAGGCATTTGGTGATATTGTTGGGTTAAATTTTAACTTTAATAAAAGTTGTTTATTATAGTCTTTAAGAAAGGTAAGATATTTTATAAATAAATATTTGTGAAATGATTTTATATAAGAAAGTGACTGTATATAAGTATAGTATATAAAGTATAGTTTATAAGTAAAAAAGGATTTAAACTGAGAATTTAGGAACTTAATTCCCGGTGTTTTTGAAAATTGTTTTTCAAAGTTTGTGCAGAGAATAATACTAGTATTGTATGAAAGTATTTATGGATAGAAATGATTTCAAAAGAATTTTAAAAGAGATAGAAAGTACTGATCTAACTTTCGTCGTTGGAAAATAATTCTGGTGATGACTGCAGCATCATTGGCGTTTATTTTTGAGTTTCGAAGTGGGGAATGCTACCATAGTAGTTTTGTTTCATAGTTGTTTTGGTGAAACAAGTTTTGAGTTAAATTCCGAGAGTATGATTTGATATACAAAAGTTATAAATATATATTATTTCAAAATGATTTGAAATAAATTCTGGTGTTTAATTCTTAAGTTTTTGATTAAGTTATGTTATGGACACATGTATCCTATGCATTAGGTTAGTTTGGTTGTGCATCTTATTATGATATTTGTTGGTTAGTTTTCATTTTTTAAAATAAAACAGAATTTTAGACGATTTTGAACAGTCGGAAACTTTTGAATTGATATAGAAATTGAAACAAAGTGTTTCTATAAAAATATAAAAGTTGAGATTTTATAAATCTTAAATTAAAGATAGTACAATTTAACAAGTTTTAAATTGATTGAATATCCATGTTAAGTAAAATTAATGAGATTGTTTTGTATATACTTGTAGGATGTAGTGGAGTGATATACGAATATGAACTTAGTTTTTAAAAGTGTTAATAAACATGAATTCTATTTTGTGGGATGTTTTAAAATGGAATTGTGTTTTCTAGAAATGTTTATAAGTAAAGTAGTGACTTTTTAAAGGTAATTATAATCTTGGGTATCGTTTTATAAAGGAAGATAAGTCTTTATAAAATGTTTGTAGACTTGAAGTAATATGTTATGGAATGACTAAGAAATGAATTCTAGTATTAAATGAAATACTGTGAATGTAAATGAATGTGAATTGAAAAGTAATTGGTGTAGTTAATAAACCAATTGAAATAAAGTATGTAAGTTGTACATGGATTATTTTATTTGCATACCAGTTCTTGATCCAGAATTCGAGTACATGATTTCAAGGTGATTTACATCAGTCTGAGTTATGGTTTTTCACTCAATTCGTGACGTGAACACTTGATACAGATTTTTAATATGATCCCGAAGTTTTCTTTTAAAGTATATGGCTATGTAAGAAGAACGAAGGTTTCTAATCAAGAACCCAATCAAAGTCCGCGCTGGAGAGGTCAAGTGAGATATACTATTTTGGAACTGAAACTTATGTGATCGAGCTAGTGATCAGATTTGATATTGCATATGAATGATATATGTATATTGTACAGGCTTTAGTATATTTGTATGCTATCTGTGTTGGCTTATGGAGAGTTTGGGGATGACTCTTCGAATTTGCTTGAGGTAGCATGAATAATCGACTAAGTAATAACCTGAGGCTATTAAGCGTAAGGTACGCTTAGTAGGTTATTTATCATCCTTGTGTGATGAGAATTTTCTGAACCTAGATGAACCATAAGCTATGGTTGCTAGTGATTACAGTACCATGTAGTATTATTATATGATTATTCTTTGGTTGCTAGTGATTGCAATATCGTTAGGTATTAATGTATGATTGTTGTTTTCGTTGCTTGTGTCAGTATTTCGAGGACGAAATATTCTAAGGGGAAGAATGTAAAGACCTGGAATTTTGAATGCTTTATATTTGAATATCGGAATTATGTCAATATTTAAATCTTGGATTTAATGTGAATAAAAATGATTTTTTAAAACTTAGTAAACTCCTTTTAATAATAAATGATAATGGTAAGCTTTTAATTTTTAATTAAAATGTTTAAACTTGTTTTAATAATAGTTCTTTTTAATTAACACGTGAAATTATCATTCTGGGGCACTATCTCGGATTTTGACAAAACTAGTGTCATTGGATTCGGAATAATAAAGCGATGTGCGCCATCGAATTTCGTGACAATTGGATGTGCCGCGTGGTCATGCAAGCTCGAAACATAAAGTGATTTTTAATTGAGAATTTAATAATAATATTCTTTTATTATGAATAACCCACCCAAACCCTAACTTCCTCTCCTCACTTTATTCATTTCTCCCTCCTTCACTTATGTAAAACTCAAAACAAAGAAAGTGAGCTACCGCCACTCTTTCAATTCTTCTCGGAGCTTCGCTCAACGAAAACCAAAATCATCGGATCCGTTGGGATCGTATGAGTGACAGCTTTGAATTTGTAGCATTGGATTTTGGTGTGGTCGTGTTTGGTGAGATCAATGTACTGTAGCCGGGCCTAGGGCTGAGGTGTTTTGATGCCAGAGGAGGAGATAGGCCTTGATGATTGTGGATTTAAGTTCCTCATATAAAAGCGAGTTGATGGAGGCAACATAGGGGTTGTAGCATCGAATTGGATTATGCGACATTCCTTTTGGCATGTAGTAGAGCTGTAGCCGAATGGAGGAGGAGATGACCGAAGGTGGAATCAAGGAGGGGTTGGACTCGTGGTGGCATGAGGCGATGTTTGGTGTTGGTTTGGAATGTTTCGAAGCCCTGAGGCGAAATGCTACATTATAGCAGCGAAGTGAGGCAGTAGGTCAGAATTCAGGTTGTAGGGCTGAGCTTGATGTGATTGTATGGATTGTGGAGAAGACGAGAAGTGGAGTTCGTCGGTGGTGGCTGTTCGTCGATCCCTTGATCGGAGCTTTGTATCATAGTGATGGCGTGCACGACATTGTGTGTGTACTATGCACGATTTTGAAATTGGGGGTTAAGAGGGAAGAATATGATTAAGGTAGGAATTTGATTAATTAATTATATTAATTAATCCCAAAATCTTATACAAATCATAACTTTCACATATGAGGTCTACTCGAGACATCGTCTTCGCCGGTTCACTCCTATTGGGATTATATGTGTCTTGGATTGGTTTGGGCTTGGGTGAGTTACTCACCAATTTATTTGTATGTTGTTGTGATATAATTGTCGTGCTAAAATATAAATTAAAATAGATAACAAAGCATGTTATTATTTTTAGACCCCTCCTTGCTTTGGAAAGCTAGTGACAACAATATATGTAGCTTATTCTCTTTTATAAACCTCTAAAACATGTATCGTAGCTCGAACTTGTTTACATGTTTGGTATCGTCATTTGATAAAAGTGATAGTGTGTGGTGAATGGTTGAAGCGAAATTATCGCTATAAACACACTTTGAGATCCTCTGTATTTGACATATGTTAAATTAGTAAAATGTTGATATATTATGAAAAAATATATATATTTGGTTATTCTTTACATCTATTCAGGTATATTTGACATAAAGGAATTGGTTTGGAAATTTATAGAAATTGTGAAACGATGTTGCATAAGTTTGTATGGCAAAAAGGTCGTTATAGATTCACTTTGAAAATTCTGTTTTAATAAGGTATAAATGGCTGGATACTTTTGATATTTTTCTAAAATCTTTTAAAGGAGTTTGTAAATGGTATTAAAGTATTTTGAAAGGAAGGTTGAAGTTTGAATATGATTTTATAATTGTTTACGAATGTTTTAAGTAAAGGTTTTAAATTATAAAACTTCTTTTATGATTTTTAAATAAATTATAAAATAGATATTTTAAGTAATATTTTGAGTAAGTGTTTTAAACCCATATAATTATTATTTTAAAGAGGATTTTGGGATTATAACACTTATGATATAATGAATGGTTGTGTAAAAATAATTAAAAGGTATATCACCTTGTTTTAAAAGTAAAGATTCACTCAGAACTTTTAATGGATGTGTTTCTAAGTCAATGACACGTATAGAAGTGATTTTGGGTTTACAGTAAAGATGTTTAAGCAACAATTGTTTTTAACCAATTGAAATATACTTTTGAAAAGTAATATAATCTTTAAAGGAGAATTTTAAAGATAATGATTATGTGAAGTGTTTTGGGTTTGTTGTAAACAATGTTTTAATAACATTTGTTTTTAAACCCTTGAATAATATTTTAAAGCGGTAACATATTGTTAAATGATTTTAGGATATACTTATATCTTTAATAATGGAATTTTAAAGATAATAACAGGTATATAATCTTTGGAAAAGATAGAAAAGTATAAGTTTTAAAGTATAAAAGAGTGAAAGGGTATATAGTAACAATGTTTGAGTGACCTTAGTTTTTAAACTCCTTGACTATATTTTAAGTAAGTAGAACTTGTTATTGATTTGTGAATATACTTATTCCCTTGGGATAAGTATATGAATACTTTTGAGAGTATTAAACTGTGTAGAAATGAATAGTGAAGTTTAATGAAAAAGTGCAGTTTCATTAATGAAGAAGTTTATTGAGTAAAAAGGGGTTTTACTAATAAAAGAGGTTTTAATTAATAAAGGATTAATTAATTAAAAAGGGATTAGAATTCGTTTATATGACTTGATCGTGCTTGTGTGTGTCGATCATGCTTTATGTGTAACTTGTTTATGTAAAGTATACGGGACTTAGTTTTTGTTATGCCATCATTCTCGTTATTGTTGAAATTGACCAAAGTATAACTCTGGAAATATCTAGAAGAAACACGGGAATTATATGGTAAAATTATTTTCGGTGATGCTATACTATACGCATAAACTCGTTTTGCTCTTCTAGAACAAATGATAGGGAAATTCGACCCCTTCGGGTTTGGAGGCGATCTCCGCTCTTATGTATTGTCTGTTTATTTCCAAAAGAACCGGAGTTGAGTTTATTGAAAATCGATCGATTGGTTTTTGGAGTGCCCATTAAGCGAGAGAGTATACTTATATGAGATGACTCGAAACCTTAACCACTCCAAAACCATATACGTGTTCTATGATTTGGAAAAGGTTTTTGATTGGTTCGAATTGTTGGAATCTATGAGGAGATTCAAGATCTGTTTGAGATGCTCGAACATAGGCAGTTGTTAATGATCTATGCAGGTTGTGGGAATTCATGTGTAATTCTGAGATATGTTGAGATATGGAATCCATATGTGATTCCAAGATTTATTGAGATGTGGGAATCCACATGTAATTCCAAGATCTATTGAGATATGGGAATCCATGTATGGTTCCGAGATCTATACGAGTTTGGGACTCATGCATCGAGATCTATATGAGTGGGACTCATGCATACTCTACCCTAGAGATACCTACAGTTATGCATGCGTGAGTGGAGCACTCGGCCTCATGTTGTGGCCAACTATGTATTTCCTATGTACATCAGTTAGGGGTGTACGATTCTTTAGGATGATATCTCTGATCCTTGTGTGGGAGGATCGTTCTCGAAGTAATGAGGGCACCTCCATGGAATCCTACACAATTAGTGAACGTACCTTAGTGGTTTTGATTGTATAACCATTGTTGCTGTGATGTACACTCACATGCATCATAGCTAGTTGGTTATTTATATTTCACATCCTAGACATTATTATAATATCACTGGATTTCCTAATAGAAATGATTTGGTTATCACAAGGGAAAAACCCATCTGTGTTTATTTGCAGCATGGTCTTATGAGATACCTTTATTTTTGAAAGGTTTTATAAATATAAAAATCCATATGATTTGAGTTCTCATGCTAGTTTATCAAATTGATCCGGGTGTTTTTCTCTTATAATGCATGGGTCATCCTCGGGTATATTTCCAGATTTAGCTGGATGCTTTGGAGCTTTAGGAGACGAGCTAGATACCTCCCGGACCTATTCACATATTTATTTTCCGCTACATTATTTGCTTTGTATCCATCTGCATTTTTGAGGACATGTAATTATTACTGTCCCGGTTGATGATATGTTAGTTTGCTCTGATTATTGTATGTATATTAAAGTTTTCTTTTTGGTAAAGATCTTTTAAGATATTATATATTATCATTCCGCATGTGAGATTCTAATATTGTGTTCTTCTTTCTTGTTTTGTTTTGTTTCGTTTTCCTTTTCTTTTACCCTAATGTTTTGTCTTCCCGACCCTTGGTTGCTCGACAATTGAATACCATGGATGTATTATTGTCAACATTTGGGGGTCGAAAAGGACGTTCGTTACAATTGGGAGGATATCTCTGATCTTTGTGCAGGAGGACCATTCTTGAAGTACCGAGGGCACCTCCATGGAATCCTACAAAACTAGCGAATGTGGCTTAGTAGTTTTGATTGTATACCCATTATTGTTGTGATGTACACACACATGCATCACAGCTAGTTGATTATTTATATTTCACAGCCTAGACAATATTATGATATCATTGGATTTTCTAATAGAAATTATTCGGTTATCGTATTGGAAAAACCCGTCCGTGTTTATTTGCAACATGGTCTTATGAGATACCTTTATTGTTGAAGGGTTTATAAATATAAAAATCCATATGATTAGAGTTCTCATGCTGGTTTGCCAGACTAATCCTGGTGTTATTCTCCTATAATGCTCAGGTCGGCCCCAGGTATATTTCCAGATTTAGCTGGATGCTTTGGAGCTTTAGGAGACGAGCTGGATGCCTCCCAGACCTATTCATGTATTTATTTTCTGCTACATTGTTTATTTTGTATCTATCAACATTTGTGAGAACATGTTATTATAACTATCCAGGCTGATGATATATTAGTTTGCTCTGATTGTTGTATGTATATTAAAATTTTCTTTTTGGTCAAGATCTTTTGAGATATTATATATTATCGTTCCGCGTGTGAGATTCTGATATTGTGTTCTTCCTTTTCTTTTACCCTAACATTCTTTCTTTTCGTTACTTGGGTGCTTGGCACGTGAATATCAAGGATGAATTAATGTCGACATTTGAGGGTCGTAAAGGTGGTTCGTGACAAGAACCCAAGGGAAGTGATCATTTTGATGGCTTTGTTAGGACTCCATAGCCAGACTGAAGTGGCTTAAGATGAAAATGCCAGGTTCATTGAAAGAATTCTACAAAAAGGTAAATCCGTATCTATGCTTGGAAGTGGCGGAACATGAAGAAGAATGGATGTTAGTGGTCAGATTGGGCCAAGTAGCATTGTACAAAGTGATTTGGTTATCAAATTGGGTGGTGACAGCGTTGGAAACAATAATTCTGGAAATGGGAATTAACGAAAAAACTCTAACAATGTCGGCAAACATAAACAAGATAATAAGAAGCATTTATGATAGATCTACATAGATTTGACCGATTCCTTTGAAAATATCTACCTTGCTGGGTATTGAACCTTCAAGGACATGGTAAGAGCAGAACCAGTGGAGTTGATGATTGTGGTCCGATGACAATCCTTCGAAGGTTCTCAAAATCGGGTCTTAGCTCAGGCTGGAGATGAGGAAAGAACTAGTGGGGTTCTCCAAGCGAACAAGGATAATTTCGCTTGGACACATTCCAATATGTGCGAGATTTTTCCCGAAGTCGCATGTCCTGCACTGAATGTGAAACGAAGCTAACCTCTAATGAAGCAGAAACATTGTAGCATGGAACAGAGGTGATCTGCTGCATTATTGGAAGAAGTGGATAAGCTGAAACAAATTCCTTTATCTGTGATGAATTATACCCAGAATGGGTATTGAATCCAATACTTTTCTAAAAGGAAAATGAAAAATGGTGGACGTGTATTGACTACTCAGACTTGAACAAAGCATGCCTGAAAGTCTACTTTCCTTTACCGCATATCGACCAACTAGTGAACGAGGCAACCAAAAATGAACTACTATCCTTCATAGATGCATACTCCGGCTATAATCAGATTGCGATGTAGGTCCCCGATCAAGAGCATACGAGCTTTATCATGGAATTGGGACTATATTGCTATAGAGTTATGTCATTTGGTCTGAAGAACGATGGAGCTACTTACTAGTGTATGGTCAACAAGATGTTTAAAGAACAAATTAGGCATGTAGTAAAGATCTATGTGGATGATATGTTTGTGAAATAGCAGAAAACTACTGACTAGATAGGCGATCATTATGAAATGTTTGATGTGCTTTGAAAGCATGGAATGAGATTGGATCCACTTAAGTATTCCTTTAGGGTTGTATTAGGCAAACAATTTGGGCTCATCATGAACTAACTCAAGGGGTATTGAAGCTAACCTAGATCAGGTTGAAGCTTTGAAGTAGGATAAAGCCCCATGGAAAAGGATGGAAATGTAGAGCACGAATGGTAAAGTCACCGCTCTGAGTCGGTTCATCTCAAAGGCGACCGATAAGTGTATACCATTCTTTGATGCCCTCAAGAAAGAAAAAAGAAAATTTTCAATGAATGGGTTAATGTGAAGCTACCTTTCATAACTTATTAGAGCATTTAAGGAAACGATTGACGTTATCCGATATTTTGGAAGTTTAAGGTCTTTACATTTACCTTGCAATATCGACTCATGCATTGAGTGTAGAATGGTGCATGAGGAGTGTAAAATCCTAAGATTGGTCTATTATGTTAGCAAGCGATGCACTAGAGCGGAGAAATGATATATGTGGTGGAGCTAGGTGTATGCTCTATGAGAAATTATGTAATTTATTACATAAATCTAACTCGATAACCAACCTTTTTAGAAATAAAACTGTTTCCTTTATGTTATGTACTTGTCCAAAATGGTATAAATAATTAATTGCTTAGTTTAATTATATATGGTAGAAAGTCCATAAATGATCTGTTTCTGATACCAGTTACAAATAGTTGTAACCATGAGTATTATATCACAATATGATAAGCGCATCATTTTAAATATTCTTATTCAAGATGTACTAAGAATGGACATCGATGCATCCGTTGAGACTAGAGTATGTAACGATCTCCAAATGTTGGGTAGTATATTACTCGTGGCTACTGAGGGCACCAATGGTTACGTATTGATAGTTATCGGATAACTATGGAATGACTCACTCGGTAGTTTCCTATTGGATAATATAACTAAGGTCAAACAGAAAATATTGAAGTGACTAATTTACATGATTCTCTTGACTTAAGAATATCATTGATCTTAAATATGGAAGCTCTGCTTTGATTATAGTTAAATCATGGCACAACGTCCATCGAACGACTATACTTGGGTCGAGTGGACGTATTGGATGTGAAACACTATCCGAGAGAGGATTTGTCTTCTCGTTTATATGGGTTTAGTATCACGGTCAACTGAAGTCAACTTAAATCAAAATCTTTGGCTATAGTAGTTTGGTTAATAATAATTGTTATTATTAGACCAAGGACTTTGTATTTGGACTATAAAGTAGAATATGGACGATACTAGAATTTTGACTATTATCAAATTCCATAAATCCAAAGTGAATACGGTTTTGACAAAGAGAACTGGTGTAAATAATCATCACTATCAGGTACCGCTTATAATAAGTAAAATTTGATTTTATCAAAATATATGTAAGCTATAAATTTAGCCAAAATATCACATGGGTGTATTTGATATACTCATTCATTTAAATTTATATAAAATTCATACTCTTTCAAACTAATCAAAAATAATAATTGGTTTTATTTAAAAGAAAATTTATATGAGATCTAAATGAATTTAGACTACATAGGCCTATTAAAGATCCAATAAAGGAATATTTTTTTAAAACTACTTGTTTCACCCGCTTTCGACTGGTCTGGTTCGAACAATGGTATCGGAGCCCGATGGTCTATGCAGTCAAAATTAGTCATTTTAGGGCTAACTAATTAAGCTTTCTCACTTAGTACGGTGCCTAGAAAGATAATGTCTAAAATTGGAATTGCATAATAAAGTACCCTACCCTACCTGGTTACTGACCTAGCCTGGAAGGTGAAGTGAGCCAAAAGTTTCCTATAAAAGTAATAATATAACGCAAGTTTTCCAAATGTTCAAAAGGATGACAATATTTTCAAAGTGTTTTAAAATTTAAAATCTAAACATTAGTTTTGAAAACTAATTTATTAATAAGACCAATATAATAAATTAATTAAATAAGTTAATAATTAAATATATATATATACATGTATTATTTATATTGATATATGTTATATTATCTTAAATTAAGACAGTATAAATGTACATGTATGTATATATAAAATGACTTTCGAAATTAATGTAGTTTAATTAAAGTGTTTAATTAAATAAATTAATTAAAGGTGATTAATTAAATTAAACATACATATATATGATATATATGCATTACTATAAAGGTTATAATATATAGTCCAATATAAAAGTAAAATTGGAATTATAATATAAAATTAAATAAAGAGTTAATTGATTAAAATTAATTAAATAAGATTTAATTAATATATTGTTATACATAAAATTATTATATAAGTTAATGAAATGTAAATTAATATTATAATTAAACTTATATGATATAAATGTATAAACCAAAGGTGAAATACTAAAGAAACCCAGATAGACTTAAGAAATAAATACACAGGTAAATATATGTAAATCATGATTTCAGATGTGTCCAACATTTGAATCACAAGGGTATTTCAAAAAAAACATTATTCCATAAATATATTAAAGATTACGAATCTTTAGTATAAATTCGTCCTCTACCATTTATATATTAATGGATAACTTGCATTCTTCTTAGTTGTTAATATTCCTCAAGCTAAGGATGTAATGTGTAGTACTACTAATATATTAAATAGACGAGTTAAGGTACATGTACGTATTTGTTGATATTCCCCAAGGTACGTACATTTATACTTAGGCCATCGCGAAATGGTAGGTATGAGTGAATAATCTCTTTCAATTTTTGATATTCCTCAAAGTCGAGATGAGATTAGGACAAGGACCGTAGGTTATGAGTTGTATATGATACAACCAATAAGGAATTATCCATTGCATGTGGGCTTATGATTTGCTGATATTCCTCAAGATTAGAATCCCAAGGCATGTGAGTCTTAACACCCATTAGAAAAGTCAAAAGATTTCTAATTTTTTCTTTGGGATTTGAGAAACGTAAAAATCTAGTGGGAGCCTTATCAGAAAAATGAAATGGTAAAATTTAACCTTTCTAGTATTGTAAGAACATATGTTATATAAAGTTATAATAACCTACATTGATAAATTTATGCAATTAATATAATTGACAAAATGTTTATCAATTAAGATATAAAAGTAAACTGAATTAAAGATTGACAAAAGAAATATATAATATACTTACCAATAAATTTTTGCATGTCAATCCACGCAAGCGCTTTTTTATATAATCACTAAATACATTCCTAACTTTGTCACTTACGAGTATACTTGCCTGAGATTGTGTCTTGGATATTTGACCCATATAAAGTCATATATAAATGTTATATGGTAAATGGTCATAATTCATAATGTACGAAACCTCGACAAAATTTGTTCATTGAAGTAAGTAAGTAAACCGTAGTGTGAGATCGTATATTTAATATGATTGATTATAATAATGATCATGTTGTGTTAAATGTAACACTTGACCAAAGGCCACGATCACTAAAATGTCAGATTGATCATTTTAGGTAAAGTGTAATTTATTTGATATCCTTAAAAGTTAAGGATGACCAAATGCACTTTTGTAAAGAGTTCTTTACGATATTGTATAAGCGTTTCCTCTGAATGGTACAACCATTAAGAAAGGAAAGTCAATGTACAAGAGTAGATGCAACTTAAGGCATGGTTGGGATGGGGAGAGTGAATGATCATGTCTGCTTCATAAAGAAACATTAGAAACAAGAATTGTAAAATAATAATTGATACATAAAACTGGAATAAGTAATGCGATTTCTATTACAAAATGTATTTTCACATAGAAAATTGTTTTCTATAAGATTTATTTCTTTGAATTTAAGATATTTGATTTGAAATTTCTTGACTGTATACCAGTTATAGTAAATGAAATAAATATCCTATATTAAGTGGTTTAATGGAACTTCGTTCTTCATATGCTATAATAGTAATGATGGAAATAGTGGGAGCATGCTATATAACATTTATTAGTCGCATCCAGTTACGAAAATAGTTTTTGTAAAATGTATTAAATGTTATTTATGAAATAATAATTATTTTTCTGTATTGTTTAAAAAAATAGACATATTTTTTATTTCAATAGGAATATTGTGAATATTCGTTATAAAATAAAACTATAGTACTGGTATTTTTGATGCATTGGAAATTACACAAGTGTCTAAAATTACTTGCGATTATTTTGGAATTATAGATTAAATCATGGTTTTGAGAAGTAATTTTTGATTATGTGTAACATCCCACCTTTTTGTATGTTTAAGCAGACATACGTGCCAACTCAAACCATACAAAAGGGCAAACTGTTATTGGGGTGAATAAGAAAAAGAAGATAAAGAAAAACAGGGAAAGAAAGAAAAACAAAAAACAGAATTTTGCAGCGGAATGACAAAATATAATAATCAAATAAACAGTTCATGAAGCCGTTTTACAAAAAACCTTTGGTTATACTTATACAACACAGATCAGAGTTACACATACCAGAGAATAATAAATAATGCAGTGGAATACATGATGCAGTGAAATATAATAAATAATAATAATACAATCTTCGTCTTCGTCCTCCAGAAATAAGGTCTTCAAATCCTGAAATGCTCAGGCTGACCCGAGCGAATTAAAAGACAAAACACTCGAGTCAAAACTAAAAGATCTTATGTAAGTTAAATCAACGGTAAATAAATATGAGTGTAAACGGCATCAGAGATGTTTATGGGGTTTGACATCTTCTATCCAGTGTCTAACGTGAGTACAATAACTCAAGAGATGTTCGGGATTCACATCTCCTAAGGATCCGTTAAACTATCTACAATGCAGTACAATACGCTATTATAATATGTCTACAGTAAAGTAAAAGTATTAAAATAGCGTTAAGGCATTACCCATATCTCCCTTAACATATTTTATATATTCCCATAGTCTATATAGTACCGTACGCTCCTACGAGAGGTTTACACAGAGGGCACTCCATAGGTATGGTATAAAACAAACTCGTAGAAGGCGCGCTAGGGCATGTGAACACGGCACACGAGGAGATGCCATGGTAGATATACCAATTGCACTCCCGGACTGGTGGTAACGCATAGTAGCTACTACCGCCCACCTCGGACACACTCCCATAATCAAAATCGAGGAGTGGTCACCAAATCAATCACAATGTCAAAATATAATATCGAAGAAATATGCCCGCTAGGAGGAATGACCTCACTTGGCCCGGTATAGCTCATGATTTTAGTCACATCTAAGCTGACTCACGGGAGTCAGGGTCATGTGATACCTTACAGAAATTGTTCACCAAACCATCCTACTTCATTTTTGGAATCTCCACCATGTACACAGTTGTTAAAGTGGTTTTCGGTATTGGCATAGAGTATGACAATATCCGATCCCGGTCTCTTTAACAACCAACTGCTTATTTCACACCAGATGGTTCTTTTACGTTTCAAAAATCAATTCACAATTTATATCAAAATATCATATTCTCAAAACCATATCACTTTCGAAATTATATTCACTTTGAAATCATATTCGCCTTTGAAATTATATCGTTTCCGAAATCATAATTTCTTTCAAAATAATATTTCCAATTACGTTAAATTCTTGCTTCAAAATCATCATATTCAATTAATTATAACATTTAAATCCCAACTTGGGTTACAACATCATTTAGCCGTATTCCCTTTAAACCAATGAGTTTGGATATAAACACTTTCACTTTACTTAGTTTGAGAATTTAGAAAATAGTTTAAATAGTTTTAAATAATTAAAATAGTTATAAATAGTTAAAATATTTTAAAATAGTTTAATTATAGATTAAAAATACCGTTTAATTGATTTAAGATAGTTAAATAGATTTAAATTAGATTAAATATATTTAAAATAGATTAAATAGCTTTAAACATAGATTAATTAGATTTAAAATAAGTTAAAATGGGTTAATTGGTTTTAAAATGAATTGAATGGTTTAGAATAGGTTAAATGATTTAATATACTTATCTCTACTACTAATAATGAAAATTCAACCAACTAATTTCAACCGTGTCTTTTCGCAATTCCTAAAATGCCCTCAGTGATTCCAAAAACCCTTCCACTTCATGAACCATAACACGCTCTTTCTTTCCCAATTACCATACTTTCCCAAAGTCGGCTCCTCAAAATCCAATTCTAAGTCCGCACCGCTAACATTCCAAATTATTTACAAATTTAACTTCCACCGTCGTCGCCCTCCCTTATCGTCGCCACATTCCCTCATCGTCGATGTCACGTTTAGCATCTTCTCTCGCACTCCTTCGAGTTACTTCTCTTCAACTCATTCGCCAACTCTAGATTTTCAATTACCAATTCGAATTAACTTTATGATTCGGTTAGACTCATGTTGTACGTGTCGGTTTAATCAAATTAAATTTGAGATACGGCCGAAGTGATCTGAACTACCAAAACTGCGTTCGATAGTTTTTGAGTTCGATAGTTCCATATTTCAACAATGTTTTGAGATATACTCGGATTAAATTTTCAACTCTAGAATTTCATATTTCATTATAGTTCGATAGTTTGCACTACCACAACTCAGTTCATTCAAATTTGACCACGACACTATTTGCTTTGTTAGTTGTTGAACTTTTTCTTCATTTAATGTTTGATGGCCTGCTATGTTTGCTTTGAATTTTTTGCTCAGTTTAAATGAGTTAAAGTATAAATGTTAATGTTGCTGAGTATTTGTTGAATTAACCTTCAGTGTGATTGTTGATGCTTAGTTTTGTATACATGATACATGGAATGATGAAGTGGACGAGAAAGATAAAATAAGGTACCATTTTAACTTTAAATCAAGGGACCTGCTGACTCAATTCAAATTATATCAACTATGTACTTTTAGTTTCTTCTTCAAAAAATATAACTAACTTTTTTCAAATTGTATTTTTGAATTGCATGAATGGATGAGGGATCCGTTTGCTAGGGGCAATAAGGCTTTTTCAGTCTAGCGGGTCGAAGTAGTTTTGTTTGTAACGGTTTGAACTAATATAATTTGACGTAGATTTGCTAACATTTAGCTGAATTGACTTAATTGTTATATAAATTTATTTTTTTGTACATTTTTATTTTATAGTAAATTGAGTTTTTGCATGGAAATTGGGTCTATCAGTTGTTTTAGTCTATCTACTGGTAACAAGGCTATCTCAACTTTATTTATGGATGTACATCGTTTCCCTATGTTTGTTAAATCGTTATTCAACCTAAGTTCAATTTTGTTATCTAATTTTTTTACATCCAAACAAGTTATTTTATTTTTATCTTCACTACCTAACTTAGAACACTCAATGTTGTCCAATAAATTTTCTCCCTTGAATCAAATAAAGTAACTGTTATCCTGCCTTTTGGCAAGGCCGTGACACCAAAAGGTTGGCTGGAAAACTAAAGACAATTCCTCGTAAAAGTTCGTTCTACACTGTTTCACCATGGATATCGATGAATTTTGTCCGAGTCCGGATCGGGCTACCATTGATAAGACACGTCAAGCAAATTCATGAAAGCCAAGGTTTCAAATTTCAAGTCAATCTGAGTTCGTATGCTCAAGTTATGATCGATGCAAGTTGTAAGAGAATAGCCTTGTTTTCGTATCCATCGACTTGAAGTCCTTCGAATCCATGAAGACACTCCGCTTCGAGTCCACGTACGGTGATGTGTTCGAATCCATCACGTTAGCACCACAACCATCTAGTTCAAATCCATCAACGATGTTTCCTTCGTATCCATCAAGCTTGGAGAACTTCGAATCCATGAAGATACCTCTCTTCGAGTCCAACTAGTGCCATCGTTTCGTATCGATCAGCTGAAGTGAGATATGACTGATACGAACGAGTCTCAGTTCGAATCCATGATATGGTTGAAGCCTTCGAATCCATCAAGTCAAAGCGACGAGATATTTGGAACGACTCGATCAAACCGGAGTGAAAGGTGGAACGACCCGAAGATTGTGCGCCACATCACCACGAGAGCACGTGCAGGTGATCGATTCGAAGGAATCGATTCGAAGGAGATCGAGTCGAAGCAAACAGCCACCGAAGAACACGATTTCGTATCGACGATATCTCGAGATCTACAAGTCCAAATGATATGAAATTTTCACAGAAGCTTACATACATGTTAAAGAATGTTCTCACCAAATTTCAGCTCGATTGGATGATTTTTTGATCGATTCGAATGGAGTTCGAATCGATCCCGAAGCAGGCCCAGATTACTTGGACACGGGCGCATGGGCCCCCACACGTGCTAGAAGTAGTCTCCCTAATTTTAGGCGAAATATCAGCCTCCTACACCTATAAATAGAGCCCCAGGTCATTCAGAAAAGGGGATCTGGATTCTGAAGCGCCCAGACTCTACAGGATTCAATTCTACATTTCTCCATTGCCGTTGTACACGAATTTCTTCATTAAAACCTGCTGTAATCAATTGAAATCATCAAGTGCACATCAATAAAATCATCAACTTCAGAGTGGACGCAGGCAAGATCGCTGAACCGCTATAAATTCTATGTTGTTTCCTGCTTTCATCTAATTTTTCTAAGAGTTCTTCATTTTTATTTCGCTACATATTTGATATTTGTGATCTGTGATTGGGAACTGGTGCTTTCACGACATTTGGGGTTTGTGACCAATTTTGGCACAAACACTTTGGTGCTTTCACTGAGAACATTTAGCACCCGCTATACCAGATTTGGAGTTCAGACTTGGAAGCTTGAAGAATTCAAATTAGAAGAGTCATGACAAGGAAAACTAGTAAAAGACAAAGGCCAGAGCAAAGTCAGCATGAAGGGAGTCAAGAGGCTTCCTCGGGGGCAAACCAAGCATCGATCTTCATCACTAGGGATGAGATGGAGACAATGATGAAGAGACAGGAGGAAATGATCCAGAATTTGCTTCAACAGATTGGATAACTTGGAGCGCAAAATCAAGGAGCAACCAGAGTCCAGAACGGAGCAGGACCATCTGGCGCAGCCCTGGAGCTGGGGGGCACACACTTAGAGCCTGTTGATCCAATCCCGGGAAGAGATTCAGGACATCCGAGCAACCTGGTGGCAGTAGAGGGATGAACGCTCAGCCAGGGGGGCAGAACGAAGGTGACACTCAAAGATCACAGCCTGACGACAACAATAGGTTGGCAGAGATGGTTAGACGGGCCATGAGAGGCGGACTAGTCAATAAGATCTAGAGGATGTACATAGGAGTCCCTTTACTCCTATGATCAGGCAGGCCAGGAATCCACCAGACTTTAAGCTACCATCGGTGGAAATGTATGATGGGCGGACAGATCCAGCGATCCATCTAACGAAGTATATGATGCACATGGAAGTGCTGGGGGCATCACAGGAAGTCATGGCCCGGTGCTTTCCATTGTATTTGACGGACATTGTAGCGCTATGGTTTAGACAACTGGAGAGTGGCTCCATTGGGACTTGGACAGAATTGACAGAAAGGTTTATGAGACAATTCAGGGTTCATATTTCGAGACCCAAGAACATGATGAGTTTGGCGACTCTAAAAAAAAGGCCGGGGAATCTTTAAGGAGTTTCCTGGCGTGATTCAATGCGGCAGCAGCATCAGTGGATCGACCCGATCCATCTATGGTCATGATGGCAGCTGTATCTGGAATATCTAATGGCACGGAGTTCAAGAATTCACTAACTAAGGATCCACCTACGAACCTAGGAGAGTTTTATCATGAAGCCGAAATTTTTTTGCGATTTGAGGATGCTCGTACAGAAAGAGAAGAAGAAATCGATGTCTACACAGTTAGAGGCGGTAATTCACCTGGAAAAGGTGCAGAGACTGGTAAAGGGAAGCGAAAGGCTGACGAAAATGATGACAGGTCAAAATGGCAACGGAGGGAGCCGCGATTTACCACCTATTCAGAACTAAATGAGGGATTGGAGTGAATCTACCAAGACACCCGAGAACAAGTTGCCTATCGTAGACCAATGCGACGGGATACGACTACCGACGAGAGAAAATCAGACAAATATTGCATATTCCACGAGCTGAATGGACATAACACAAATGACTGTAGACACCTGAAGGATGAGGTAGAAGGGCATATCAGGAATGGTAGGCTACTTCAGTATGTAAGGAGGCGAGCTCCGACGGTGGAACCAGAGCGACCATCGTCTACATCAGCTAGGGGTGACCCCGAGCTGGGGCACCGTATGGTTATCAATTGATTTAAATAAACGATGAACAAATCGTAAACTTCTCACTAACATGGTTAAATCATTTACACATGTGGGAGATCGCGAACGATCCACAGACATGCTCTGAATGACCATTGACCATATCGTAATGAGAATTTACACTTTGACATCCTTGCTTTGCTTTTGTTTTATGTTAATTTGGACATTTAGACTTTACTTGTTTGGACATTTCTGTTATGGAATTCATGTGAACGTTAATTAGATATTTGCAATCCTGTAGAAGAAGTTACTCGCGTATGCTTTGGATCGCGAACGGTCCACAAGCACACCATGTATGGCGACGAACCGCCACGATCGCTGATTCAGAAATTCACCCGAACGTGAACCTGACATCGATAATACTAAGTTCCCCCCTGGGAACACTTATTGGCCTCGAACGGCACCCGACCACGAACGGTCACCATCTGCCTCGTATGGCACCCAACCGCGAACGGTCACATTTCATCTAGTATAACATTTGATCGCAAACGATCACACTCTGCCTCGTGCGGCATCCGACTGCGAACGGTCACAATTCACCCAGTATGGCATTCGATCGTGAACGATCACATTCTGCCTCGTATGGCATCTAATCGTGAACGATCACACTTTATCTCGTGCACCATATGACCACGAACGGTCACAGTCCATCATAATTCGTCTAGAACGACACCCGATCGCGAACGGTCACAACTCGTCTAGAACGACATCCAACCACGAACGGTCCCATTTTTTTATTTGCCGCGAACGGCATCCGACCACGAACAATCCCATTTCTTTATTGCCGCGAACGGCATCCGACCGCGAACTGTCCCATTTTGTTATTTACTACGAAGGACATCCGACTTCGAACAGTCGTAATTTGTCTAAAATCACACTCGATCGCGAACGATCACAATTCGCCTCGAACGGCACCCAGCCGCGAACAGTCACCATTCGCCATGAACGACATTCGACCGCGAACGGTCACACATCACCTCAAATGACATACGATCCTGAACGATCGTCATTCATGGTCAGATAAAAACTATCAATTTCTTTGCAGGTCATCAACAGGATATGAACATCCAGCTTATGACATTACAAAACACACCTTCCTATCGCAAGGCATGTTTTGGGGGGAAAATGTTATCCCGCCTTTTGGCAAGGCCGTGACACCAAAAAGTTGGCTGGAAAACTAAAGACAATTCCTCGTAAAAGTTCGTTATACACTTTCACCATGGATATCGATGAATTTTGTCCGAGTCCGGATCGGGCTACCATTGATAAGACACATCAAGCAAATTCATGAAAGCCAAGGTTTCAAATTTCAAGTCAATCTGAGTTCGTATGCTCAAGTTATGATCGATGCAAGTTGTAAGAGGATAGCCTTGTTTTCGTATCCATCGACTTGAAGTCCTTCGAATCCATGAAGACACTCCACTTCGAGTCCACGTACGATGATGTGTTCGAATCCATCACGTTAGCACCACAACCATCTGGTTTGAATCCATCAACGATGTTTCCTTCGTATCCATCAAGCTTGGAGAACCTTCGAATCCATGAAGATACCTCTCTTCGAGTCCAACTAGTGCCATCGTTTCGTATCGATCAGCTGAAGTGAGATATAACCGATACGAACGAGTCTCAGTTCGAATCCATGATATGGTTGAACCCTTCGAATCCATCAAGTCAAAGCGGCGAGATATTTGGAACGACTCGATCAAACCAGAGTGAAAGGTGGAATGACCCGAAGATTGTGCGCTACATCACCACGATAGCACGTGCAGGTGATCGATTTGAAGGAATCGATTCGAAGGAGATCGAGTCGAAGCAAACAGCCACCGAAGAACACGATTTCGTATCGACGATATCTCGAGATCTACAAGTCCAAATGATATGAAATTTTCACAGAAGCTTACATACATGTTGAAGAATGTTCTCACCAAATTTCAGTTCGATTGGATGATTTTTTGATCGATTCGAATGGAGTTTGAATCGATCCCGAAGCGGGCCCAGATTACTTAGACACGGGTGCATGGGCCCCCACTCGTGCTAGAAGTAGTCTCCCTAATTTTAGGTGAAATATCAGCCTCCTACACCTATAAATAGAGCCCCAGGTCATTCAAAAAAGGGGATCTGGATTCTAAAGCGCCCAGACTCTACAGGATTCAATTCTACATTTCTCCATTGCCGTTGTACACGAATTTCTTCATTAAAACCTGCTGTAATCAATTGAAATCATCAAGTGAACATCAATAAAATCATCAACTTCAGAGTGGACGCAGGCAAGATCGCCGAACCACTATAAATTCTGTGTTGTTTCCTGCTTTCATCTAATTTTTCTGAGAGTTCTTCATTTTTATTTTGCTACATATTTGATATCTGTGATCTGTGATTGGGAACTGGTGCTTTCATGACATTTGGGGTTTATGACCAATTTTGGCACAAACAGTATCATGTTAGTCACATTTCTTATCTAGATATTTAAATATTTCTAGGTTAGCCAATAACGTTTTTTTTATCGGGATAGCTATATCTTAGCACGAACGGTATCATGCAAAATTTTCAAGGTAGCGTTGTACATTTTTAGATGACATAGAGTTCTAACTTGAAAGTTATTAATATACGTGTATTGTCCCCATGATTATCGTCTATTTGATTTATTTTTTAATTACTTTTGATAATTAAAAATAACAGAGTGATTTTATATTACTTTTGGAACTCTATGATAAAAATAGAGAAGAAATGAGAGAAAATAATGTAAATAGGCAATTCAATTAACTAAAGTTTTTGGGCTGAAAATAGTACTTTTTTTTACCTTTTTATCAGATTAATGATTGAACAGCCATAGATGCCGGTAGATGAACTTGATCCAACATTAAATAAACATAGATAATCAAGGTAGTTGTTCTCTTTTGTGACTTCACGAAGCTACGTAAGAAGACCCTTAGACCAGATAATAGATTTTCTCTTATATGTTGAATATTTGCTGGTACATGTTGAAATTTGAAAATTTTGTAGTTTTATCAATTCCATTTCCTTAGGCTAGCAATATATTTATTCTTCCAGTCACTTATATCCTAGCACAGATCTCACATATGACTACATTGAGTTCAAAATCACATTGACAAATTCAAAATAACAATGAAAGTATTATGTAAAGACTAATATTACAATTGACGAACAACCAATAAACAATTTTGCCTCCATAAGCTCATCAAAGCAATCTGGCGTCATGTGAGGGTAATTTAGAATTGTAACGTTTTCTTAATATTGTCCACAATTGAACTAAGTTTTGGAATATGTAGAACTGTTTTTAAAATAATTTGGATAAATAATTGTCCAACGGCTTAGACAAACAGAATATCTTCAATGAACCATAAATGTTTGGTTGTTTATCTTTTTATAGGAAAACGAGTCATCGTGCAGAGGAGGAGAGCACTCATAATGTTTGGTTGTTTGTCTATACATAGTTGTCCAATAACTTAGACAAATGGAATATCAGTCTATGGGTAAATATGTATTCATTGTACGTACAAATATCAGTCTTCTTAAAATATGATACAAGCCAACTTATATTTTCTCATATTTTAACCATATTAATGCACTATTTCCTTTGAATTCACCTGCTGGGATTTCATGGTCCTCTTGCCAACCATCGTCCTGGAAGAATAAGTATTGGTCGTGGCCATCATGAAAAATAAGTTTCACTGATCCTGACATTACTGTGTAAGGAATAATATTCAAAATCACTTTTTCCTTTAAATGTTATTTGAATAATTTTGAGATCATAGCTACATATATATGTACATGATAACTAAGTATGAAAAACATTGTTGAGTAAATTGATATAGTTCTCAATTACCAGATCTGATAAGGAAATTAGTTATGAATTATTTGTTCAATGTTATATGATGTTTAAAATGAATCCGATTCCCATAAAGTAGTGGGAAGTAAAAGTATTACAAATTTGTAAAATTCGTTTCTGGAATAATGTGGAAACCTTGGTGGGTAAATTATTTTTTATTTTAAATTTATGTATTTATTCTGACTTAATGAATTCATAAAATATATAGTCAGGAAACAAACGGGTTTATTTTTGCATTCCTGATTAAACTAATCTATTATATTCAACTTTTTAAGTGATCATATGTAATGTACAAAGCTTGGTGTGTTTTCACCTTTTTTTACAACGAATTCACAAATATATATTATCAAAAAATAGTTTTTTTCATATTTGTTTCCAGTGGTTAATAAAACAATTAATTACATAAATAAAATTATAGCCTTCACTAATATGTTGATTGATTGGACTTATTATATGGTTGATTGGAATACATTACAGTGATCCGTTATTTTTAGTTTAATAAACTATGCAAGGTCAGTAAGCTTATTTAATTTTGAATCAAAATAATTTGGTCACTAATTCAATTAATGCCAACGGCGCTTAATCATTAGGAGTGGATGGCGCTTAATCCTATAAAGGTGGCGTAGGGTAGAAAGGAGCAGTGGGAAGTTTATGAGGAGGTTCATGTTGCCAGAGAAAGCAAAGATGGATCAGGTGAAGGCAACCATGGAGAATGGGGTTCTCACTATCACTGTGCCCAAGGAGGAGATCAAAGAAACCGGAGGTTAAAGCTATTAAGATTGACGGTTAGATTATTGACTTTGAGTGCATTGAATGGTCTTTGTGTGCATTATGATATTTTTGTTGTCAAGTTGTGTATGTTGTGTTATTTGAGGTGATGAATAAAATGAGAGTTGCTGGAAAATGTTCAGTTTTCTTTTTTCATAGTGTTGTAATTGTTTTTAAACCTGTATGGTCGTGAGCGAAGTTATACAAGCATGTATTTTGCGTGCTGCTATACTAGTATAGGTTAAAATAGTTTAATAGTTAGAAAATCTTAAAATTTATATTCTTTAAAATAATATATTTTAAAACAGTTTATATTAAAATATAAGTTTGAAATTAATATCAACTTAACTACTTATTTCCTTTCAACACCGTTAGACTAATTTCAATTTCCAAAACTCAATTTCAAACTTCCAATTCAAACTCTCAATACAATTATTAAATTTTATATTGATTTCAATCCGTGTTTGAAATATCAATTTAAATTATTCCAATTTTAATACATTACAAAGTTATATTTCAAACAATTCACATAATTCAATTCTGATAAATTTCACTTATATTCCAAATTCAACTTTGAAATTTTCAATTAAATTCTTTTAACAATTTCTATAAACCAATTCCAATTTTAACATAAAACTTGAATTTTGATAATAATTCAATTTATATAAATCAATTTTTATTTCAAAATCTCATTTAACAGGATTCAAAAATTTTAGGCTTTAAAATCAATTAATTTAACTAATCCGGTGTCAGTATATAATTCTCTATCCTAGGGACAAGTGATACGGATATTTATCGTTTCAATCCGCAATTTAAAATTTTACGGTTATATATCATTTCAAACCGCAATCCCGAATTAAATAATAAAATCCTTAAAATCGTTCGAGTCTATCATTTCAACCCATAACGATTTTTCCCTAATCTACAGATCGTTCGGGTATGTATCATTTCAACCCATAGGGAACATGTAGTGTTATAACAGTATAAAATGTAACATCCAGTCATCCATTATCAACAATCAAACATCCATCACAATCATCATCCAAATCAATTCGTAAACATCAATAGATAACTGATAATTATTAACAAGTATTAAATCGACGAATTATATTCAATATTTAAATTAAACGATGATTAAATGCACTAACAGTCAAATTAAGCGGAAATGAAAATATTAACATATCAAACATCAATAAATAAATTTCTAATCACATCGGAAATTTAATTTAACTAATATAAGAAATTTTAGAAGTTGTGAGTGGGTTAAAACACTCACCTTTGAATTTAAATCCAAAATAGGGCTCAAATTCAAACAGTCTCAGAATTCATCCAAACTAGCATCAAAATGTCCGAAATTTTGATACGATCCTAGCGGAACAAACGCACGTGAATTGGACCTCGTATGCGGAAGTTATATGCATTAGAACATTTGAAATTAGAATAAATAAATAAACAAATAGATAAAAAACAAATTTTAATACTTACGTTTTTCTCAAGATGAGGCTTCAAGAAAAGATTGAAGTACAACTAAGATGAGGACATGATGTGTACGGAAAAATGAAAAAAAAATCATGTTTCATAAAAGAAAGTTTTTGGATTTGAAAGAATAAGAGCTTTTGAATATGAGGTGTCTGGAGAAACAAAACACAAATGAAGAAATAAGCTGTAGGTTATTTATAATTAGGAAATGAAGGCGGAGGGACAAAAATAAATGTCACAATTTATTTTGAAAGCTTCAAACATTAATAATGCATAAGGAAATGTGCGTAGGAATGGAAAAGTTTGCGAACCAAAGGAGAGTAAAATTTTGTATACGTGAAAATGAGGTGGCGAGAATTATATACAACCTAAAATTCTAGGCTCAAGTATTAAACAGAAAGAGAAATGAATATATTAAGTATTAATAATAAGGTAACTATTTTAAAACGTTCATGCAACAAATAATAATAAAAGAAACGAAGGGACCATGTGCGTCGCACAACCTTTTGAAATTCAATTTTTTTTAAAATGTAACCAAATTAACTTCATTAACTCAAATAATATTCAAATTTGCATGCATTTAGGTTTTTATCTACGCATAAGAAAATTTTTATACTTACCTTAAGAATGAAAACGTTCAATTTGCTTTTCTCAAAATGATCTTTTATTTCCATTAAAACAACCTTTTTATTTAACACAAAACGTGCGTTTCTTTTATAAAATCTATTAATTGCAATCAATGTTTTCTTTTCTTTTAATTGAAACATTTGAATTACATTAATTGCAATTACTTACAAAGTAAATTTTAAAACAGACAACTAAAATGGATGAAAAAATAGAACAATTATTTATTTAAACACGTTTAAAAATTTGTTGTTTATACACAAGAGTAATAAATAACTTACTGAAATAGATTATTTTCCTATTCTTGTAATCAATCTGTAAGCTAAAACACAGTTTAAATAAACATATATTTCTTTCTTTAAAATCAATCATTCTATTCTTTATCTTAATGAAATTAAACCTACATTTACAAATGAAACATTCGTTTTATTTGATGTTAATGTTCTTTTCATTAAATCAAACTTTCCTTATATTTTCATAAAACATAAGCTGCTTTTAATTGCACCTATTAATTTACAATTAGTATTCTCTCTCCTATTAATTGAAAATTTTCAATTACATTAATTTCAGTTGATTAAGTTTCAAAATGGACTAAATGAATGTAATGAGAAGTAGAACAATTATTTCCTATCTAATAGTAATTTAAACATATTTATACACTATTGGATACAAATAGTAATTATACATTTCTTACTAAATAATAGTTTCTCGTCTCTACAATCAATCTTTCAGCTACCAAACATTTCAAATAAATAAACATATGTTTACTCCTTTACTAAACTTATTCATTTTTATTCTTTTATTTTGATTTACACGTCTACTATTAAATCAACAATACCTTATGAAATTATTAACATAGGTTTCTATCTTGTTATCCTCATTTTCTACCATTGACGCATTTTCTTACATTAACCACAATGTATAATTACATTTAATTCCAATTAATTATAATTTTAGTTTCAATAAATTGATTAAATTTTGTTTCAATCTTTTTATTTCCTAAATCATTGCCTTGTAAATAAAATTTACATTTCTATACCTTTTATTACATTCACACTACAATTATTGTCTCAATCTTATTAATGTAACATTAAAGTTCATTTAATTCTAATTGATTTAACATTTTAATTTAATGGACCAAATAAACAGGTAACTTATAACAATCGTTACCATAACTTTTAATTGCACTTATGAATTCGTTATTCACAAACAAATGTTACAATTCTTATATAATACTCATTTTACTCAATTACCATTAAATATCTATTTCATACAATAATTAAATATTTACATTTGTTTCTTATATTCAATTTTATAACCAAGTATAACATTTACATTATTCCATTTATTGGAATTACATTCAAATTGTTAATAATTAGCTTAAATTTTCATTTGTTACATTTCATTTCAGTATTCATTTCATTATTAAATTACAAATTTTTTATTTCTTCAATATTATATTACCAAAATCTTATTAAATTAACAAATTTAATTATTGAAAATTTACAGGTCATTACATTATGAATCATATGATATTGGTAAATTATATCTCAAACATTAAGGGAAAAGCACCCATTCAGTGAGAGCATCATAAGAGATAGTGAACTCTTCGGATTGACATAAAGATGTATGCAATCGCAAATATGTCAAACCAAAATGGTTCCACATACTTTGTTATTAACCAATGAGTTATTGCATGTGTATTTAATACACTTGCAGTATGTCTATGATAAGCTGATGGAGTATGAGATAGAAGTAAATAAAATAATGTGTAATAGAAAATAAAATTGATCCGATTTGATCGAATATATGGGATTATTGAAAAGAGTTCCGAACGTACCTACAAATGAATAAAGATTCAATCTCAAAAGTCACTCCTTCCTATGATACACAATGATGATTCGATAAGGAGTAATCGAACTTTGTCGAACAAAATATGATTAATGGTGAGTGAAGTTGAGTTAACTTCTTTTTATAAGGTCGTATGCCTAGGAGTAGTGCACGAGGTTAAAATTAATTTCATCTAAAGAATAGCTTACAAAATCATACAAGATAAGGGTTTATAAAATACCCCAACATATTCTAAGCTAAGTAGTTGGCCGATTGTGTGAGTCGAAAGACTACATACACATAATAATTAGACGTAAGGGATCCTATGTGAATCACATCAAAAGAAGTTTGGGAACCGTAATCACTGGATGACTAATTTATATTGTGAACATAAATATTTTGAACTTATATAAAATAAGTTTAAAATAAGGCAATTCATAAAATATTTGTGAATGCATGTTCCGTTGCACTGAGAAATAATTATTATTTCTTGAAATACCAACTTTGTAGTGAGTGTATTTCGTTGATAGATTATTGGTTTTAAATGGAAATGGATACGATCCATGGTTAAAACTAATTGCAAAGGATGAAATAAAATTAACCAAATCTAAATGAACACAATACCTTAGAATGTATAATGAGTATTCTTGCACGTTAAAAAGAGACTATGTGTTTCTTGTCAATGTCAAAGAATGAGTACTCCTTGGTTATTTAACTAAACCATTAAGAGTATTGACTCTATGATATGGTACAATGCACAAATCCAAAACAGATTCCATGTACATTACCAAAATATGATTTTGATAGTTGTACCCCAAAAAAGATATGATCCATTGGTCACAAATGTGCCTTTAAGAGAAAGACAAACATAGTTGGAATATAGTGAGCCACATTGATAAGAATAACACCGTGAGTTTCAATTGTTGAAATTAATGTAACAGAATTACCATTTGATGTACTTAAGTTGGTTTTGATTTAGTCACAAAGGTATCATGTAACATCCGGGATTTTCGACTTCCGAAAATTGACATTAATACGTCCACTATATCAACTGTCGAGCAATCGAATGTCGAAAACCCAAATTGTTATGGTTAAAAAGAAGAGGTAGAAGAAGACAGAAGAAAAAGAAAGAAAAAGAAACAACAGAAACAATATCAGAATCTCACATATCATAGCGGAACAACATATAATAGATAAATGAATAATCTTTAAATCAAAGAACTATATCAGTTTATACATTACATCAATCAGAGTCAATATTCAACACAATACATCAATGGACAGTTATACAAACTTGTCCTCATACAGAATACACAGCGGAATAATAATATCATATACAGGTAATACGTCTCGGCATCCAACTCGCCACTGAGCTCCACAGCATCTCCTGAATCCAGAATGACCTGAAAACTAACTCTAGACTGCCCGTGTGGAAAATGATGGGCACCCAGAGTTTACGAAAGGAAAAATAAACTCCAGGTCAGTCATGGTGACTGGTGTGAGAACTTAAAACAGTTATTATCTTTAAAACAACAACAAAAGAATTTTAAACATTGAAATCCGCAATGCTTTTGGAAAATGAAACTACCATAAGACCTCCCACCACACACACAATGCAATCGCAGACTTAGAGGAGATTTCTTCTTATGATAGTCAAACATGCTTACTACGCAAACAAATCTCTTTTGATATTATTACTATTAGTGCATAGTGTGAAAATTCTTTCGAAATTACAATATTAATCTTAGCCAGCATAGGTACCATTATATTATGCCTGCTATAGCTGCCGCCCGAGGAGACAGGTTATACAAATTGCAATCGTAAAGGGCTCGTATTGTTTCTTTGGATTTTCCAACAAATGGTCAGGCTAAGGAACTTCCTACTGCCAATGGGTACACCTCTGGCGGGACGTCCCGAGAGTCAACCTGCTCTCAGCCAACACAAGGCCGGGTTACCTCTTACACTAGGTAACTACTACACGAATATGCCACCCCCCGGTCCTTTAGGACCTTTATCCGAGGTGCCTCGACAGAACAACAATTATACAGTAAATGAGATTGGAGTATCCACATAGGTTAAATACCAGGGCTCCATACCTGATACCACCCTTTTCCAGAAGGAAATGACATACCCTAAAGGGAGCGACCCTCATAACCTTGCCGCATATTCCTGTTTCGACCATTTTCAGGTTTTGAGGTCTGACGAAGTCTCATCCACAAAGCTACGCTTTTTTCACAAAGCCACGCTTTGATCAACAAATGATCAATAAATAATCATCACACAGCAACACTTAGCATGCCACACTACCAATTTGGGAGTATATCACTGATAACCTTCAACTACATAACCTTTGAGCTCGTACGTCTCAGAGAAGGGTGTTAAGCTAAGAGAATAAATTCTCCGCCACCAACAGAAATGTATTTGAAAGAAATCAGCTTTATATCTCAAAATGTAATGTCAGACATGTAACCATACAAGTCTGTTCCGGGTTCGAACAGAACCGAAGGCACTTCCGAAGAAGCCCTCGCAATCCGGGTATTCACAAACCCGATCGAACTTCCCATCACAAAGGAAATCTCTATACCGTAGCTAACGGTGCAGAGACAATCGATAGGTCATCCTATCGTTTTCACAAATACCCCGTCTTCATCACCGGTCTTCAATTGTTATCCATATCGTCATATCACTTATTCGGAATGGGTTATATGACACAAAGGTCCTTTCCCGGCTAAACCGAATAGTGAGCACAATATTTAAAGCATATGGATATAGGGATTTCAATTAAGTCACAACTTATTACCCAAATCCTTTCCTTTAAATGGTTTAAACAAATTACCATTTTAAATCTTTGAACAAAAAGATTTACTTCACAAAGTTCACCCAGTTACACAAAGATTCATTCACAGATTTCCAAATCAATTTCCCTTTCAATTGGATTAACCCATTAAATCTTTAAATTAAGATTTAATTTATAGCTTTCAAAACTATTCACAATTCAAGTCTTTTATAATATAAAAGATACACCTTTTGAAATACTATTTTATTTCAAAACAAGATTTTATCATCGTCACAAAGGTAAATTCATAGTTTTTCTCAAACTCTTTACAATTTCATTTCAACTTGAAATGTTTCGATACAAATTGGAAATCTTTTCACTTTATGAAAGCTATTATTATCTGAAAACAGATAGTTTTCGTTTTGGGAAAAACTAATTTCATTTATACAAGTTACGGTCTTTGGGTTAATTCAAATTTCCACAACAACACTTTTAAAAAATGGTTTAAATTCATATAAACACCCTTTTCCACTTGTATAATCTTTTAGACCAAAATTCCCAAATTATTGAATTCAATTTCAAGATATTGAATTCAAATTTTAAATCAAATGATTTAATTTTCAATTTTATTAAGTTATTTAAAATAACTCTTATTTTTGAAAACTCATTTTCAAAAACCTTCAATTCCAATTCCAAAACTATTTGGATTCAAAAATTCAATCTTTTCAAAATTGATAAAAATCTGTGACTTAACCGATTTCCACGTGAAATCCACATTTGTGTATGTATTGTGTAGTCCACGGGTTTAACACAATAGTGCAACAACATTCAACCATCAAAGATCAAATATAACAAAATATTTGATAAGCGGTATAAACTATAACGCTTATCTTTAATTCACAGATCACAAATATTCATATCATAGATAAATAGATCACAAATCACAACACAAAACAGGATATATCACAAAGCACCACATATCAGAGATGTCAAACAATTCAACATCCAATATAATCCAAACACCCATAAGTAGGATTAATTTTATTATCTGATTAATTTAAATCAGATAAATTTCTGTGAATATATTTTTCTGGTTATAGTAAATTAATAATCAATTAATTACAAAAACATTTAATAAATTATTCTTTAATTGATCACTAATTAACTCTTAATTAATAATTAATACTTAATTATCCTTTATTAATTACCAGAATCAATTCATTTCTCCTTATAAATTTCCAGTTTGATATTCACTCTTTATACGATTTTCAAAATCGATTTCACAAATATTCACTTTAAACTCTAAATTAATTTTCAATTGATTTTCAAATTCCAAATAAATTTCCAATGAATTTCCCAAAATTATTTCCTTTTAAAATAAATTTCTTTATCTCTTCAAATCTATTTAAAAATCCAAATTTTAAATAAATTCTTCAACTTAAAAATACTATTTTCCGAAATCCATTTATTAACCCTTTTTCCCAAAATTTGTAATTTAATTCAATATGGTTCAAAAATAACTTTATCTTTTAAAAACTCCTTTTTAATTTTATCCAATTCCCAAAAATAAATTTTCAACTTGAAATTTCAAAAATCCAATTTTATTTAGTTCTAGTATCCAACGATACCAAAAATATATTCGGCTAAATTATAGCCGTCAACAATTACAATTCACAAATATAATCACACGGAGATTATAAATAATCAACACACAACATATGAAATAATTTCAAATGTTTGAGGAATCCAGTTGGATCCCTCCAACCTGTTTTCCTGCATCCACAGATGTTAGCACAATACCAATTCCACTTCGAGGTGGAATATCGCGGTATATGGGATTTATAAAATAGTATCCGCTATTATGCGGCGCAATAGGGCCTCATCCGCTATATAATGCGGGAAATCAACTCCAAATACATATATAATACCAATTCCACTTCACGGTGGAATATCGCGGTATATGTTTTTGATAAATAACCTCCGCTTAATATTCGACGTATAGGGTCTATTCAGCACAATAGATAACAATCATCATTCAATTCACACAATCAAGCAATTTTAAATTCAACTATTTAAAATTTAAATCGAAACACAATTCGATTGTGTGAGGAGTTCTCACCTTGCTTTCAATAACGGTTGCAGTATTTTTATTTCGAATAAAATTAAATGCACGTATAATTTTACTCAAAATTATCACTAGCTCCAATCGACTCCAAACCAGCTCCATTGCGTAGTGCGCGACAAAACAAACCCGACACAATTCGTTTTGTGCGAAACAGACCTCGTATGACAAAGTTATGATTTTTAGAAGTTAATACAAATTATAATATATATTAATTCAAATTCTATTTTATTTTTTCAACCTAGAATCAATCGTGGCCGTTCGTTCCAATTCATCAGATCAAGGCCGTGTACGTTTTCTTCTTCCACCAAGCAAACGAACACACGTTTAAACCCATAGCCGCCATCTAGGGCTTGAAGTCGCTCCCTCTACGTCGCATTTGAAGTCGATCGACGAGCTTCACGTCGAAGCCCCTCGCGAGTGCCACCATCGGCATGAACCACGGCAGGTCTGGTCGACCCCTGCTCGAGAACGACGAGCTCGAACGGCGACATTTGAAGCCAAAATCCTTCCTCCATCGTTGATGATAGCTCGAATCATCAGTTGGATCTGTAGATCTTGATACGCTCTTCAACTTTGCAGTTGAACGTTTTTCGTGAATGTCGATGGATTTGGAGAAAGATGAGGAAGAATGAAATGAGATTCTGGCCATTGTTTTCGTATGAAACGGCGGCTACAACTAGGGTTAGGGTTTTGTGATAAAAATTGAAATAATGAGGCCTTATATAGAAAATTGCGCGACACTATTCATCTTCAAAATTTTCGAACTCGAAATCAAACGTGCCGGCTAGCGTTTCTAAGGTTTTACCCGCGTTCCGAACACAATGGAACCTGTTTCAGGAGCTAATTCGGTCATATGTGCGAGTTACGGAATTAAACGATCAATTTAAAATTAAATCGATTAAATTGATTTCTATGCGTTTTGGCTTGCCCCGGACAAACCGTAAATCCGATTGACACGAAATTTGAAATCTTACAATAATTTCAGATTACGGATCCGATGAAACTAGTTTCATAGAAATCCAAGACTGTTTGAAAAATGGCTAATTTCACTCGTCAATTAAATATTAAAATAATCAATTATCACAAATTAACTTTTAGTTCAATTTTAAAAGTTCTATAACATCATTCTAGCTCCAATATGATTTAATATAACTTTATAAATCATTTTTATACACATTCAATTCGGATTTCAATTATTTCTAGAATTTCAAATATTAATTATCGATTAAATTATCCAATTAAATCTCGATATCCGAATTTTAATTTATTCGTCTTACAAATCTTACTTGTTAATATTTAAAATCAATTAAATATACGAATTTCAAATGACAGAAATTCTGGGTCGTTACATATCACCTAGTATGACTTTATGTTTTGGCATATAGGTATTGAAACAAAAAATTCTAAATAAATATTTAGATTAGACTGTTTGCACATAACAACCAAAGTGTCTCGAAGTCAGTGGGAGTAATATTGAGTTTGTGGGTTTTGGATATGATCCAAGAACTGATCCAAAAGAATCGTTCAACAAGCATCAAAATTGAACAAGTATTTAGACAGAAATATCAAATTGTTTGGTTTCAGTCAAAATGCATAGGAAAGTATGTCTATAAGAAGGAACGTTGAAGATACATTAATATTTCTAAACATAAGAAAACAACACACTGCTAATTGTTAACGGTGCGTTAAAAAAAAGATTTTAGTTGTTTTAATACTCATCGTTGGATTTACGAATGATGTCTTTTATACTGAGTATAAAGGATATTGGGAATGTCCCAAACAGTATGCAGAAACACCTTATTAAAATGTTTAATAAGAAACATGTACATGGATCCTTGTGCATTGGCAATAGGAATTATAATACATGTTATGTTTTCAACAATATCGTGATTTGTTTATGTATTTGATACATGAAGCAAATGTCAAATCCAAATTAAGGTCACTAAATGGTAGTTTAGAGTATTCTAGTGTATTTACGAAATATAGGAGAATTGCTAATAGAAATAACGAACTCCTTATGAAGAAGTATTCTGATTCAGACTTCATATGTGATATTGAGAATGCTATGCCAATATAAAATTCATGTTCAAAACTTGGTTACGAAGCTTTAAGTTGGAACTATTACAAATGAGATATTGTGAATGATTCAATAAAAGGCCAAGTACATCGCCTTGAATCGCGCCACAGTAAAAGTAATGTATATACATAATATGTAACGACCCGAAATTTCCGATCGTGAAAATTCCAGATAGTTAGGAAAAGAAGAAAGAGATAGAAGAAGAAGAAACAGAAACACAACACTGATTCTCACAAATCGCAGTGGATCAAAATATAATATCAAATAATATCAGTTTACAAAGAATATTGTAACAGTAAAATACATTTATAACACATCAGAGTTACTCTCATACCCAAACACTGGACATATACAAATCAAATAAGCCTCAGATAAACAAAAATAATAATCTCAGCGGAAACACTCCATATGTTCCTGCCATCCAGCTCGTCTCCTGAGCTCTAGAACGACCTTACCTGAAAATCTGTAATACTCGGTCTGACCCGAGCATTACATCAAAGTAACACCCGGGTCAGGCTAGAAACCAGCGTGAGTAACCCATCTAACATGGAATACAACAGCATAAAACTTACATAAAACCCGGGGTAACTCGTGTCAATTTACAAATTCATAATTTGTTAGAGACATCACTTATTTCACACATCAATTTCTAAGTACCAAAACTTAGATTAAATGGTCCAATTCACTTAAATTATTCCATTCCAGCCTATTGATATCACATATAAAGAATTATTGCAAATTTCTAATCGAAGTGGTTTCTGGTATTTACAAATACCCGACTCTGGTCTCTTCGAATCCATGTCATCTTAACCCAAGTTATTCAAATGAAATACAATTCAAATTTAAATACAGGATATCACTGTTTTAACCCAATATATTATACCACATAGCATCACACATCACATACCAGAGGTATCAGCTGATGCAGGCCAAGTACTAAGTCGTTACCGACTTAAGGAAATTGAAGGTCTAAGTCATGACCGACTTAACAAAACTGACATGAGTCGTCCACGACTTAACCAAAGCAAAGACATGAGTCGCCCATGAGTTATTAAAGCGGAAGGCACGAGTCATCCATGACTCAAGGAAGAGGCTGACATAAGTCATCCATGACTTAAGAAGAAGGATTCAGGAGGAGCAGCACGAGTTGAGAACAAACAAGGGATAAGTCGTCTACGACTTAAGAAAAGGGATGAGTCGCTGCCGAGTTACGACTTAAGATGAGTCGCCTGAACTGGGTTAAGTCGTTTGTTGTTTGAGTCGTAACTCGTGTACTGGGTAAGTCGGTATATATACTAAGTCGGAGGATATCTTAAGTCGGAGCCGAGTTAAGGGTTTGTGTTGTAACGTGTTGTATTATTTCTTTGTACAGACGTGTCGTTTATAAGTCGTAAGTCGGTTGTGTTGTATAAATGTGATAAGTCGTGAGTCGTTTGTACTTAAGGGGTAAGTCGCAGAGTTGTCTTTCTATGTTGTAACTCGTAAGTCATGTGCGTGGCTAAGTCGGAAGGTGTGATGAGTCGTAAGTCGGAAAGGTGGTAAGTCGGAACCGACTTAGGAGTTGTAAAATGCTATAAATAGGCCGGTGGTGCCATTTGTAATAGGTTGTTGATTTTTGAATAAAATTCTCTTTTGTTAGCTTTGTGCTTTCATTCAAATTGGTAGTTGAGTGTAATCTCCTATCTCCTCTTTCGGTTAATCGAGTGCGCTCGATTCAACGATTGCAGAAGCCGATTCGCGGAATCAAGTGCGCTTGATCAACGCTTGAAGAATTGAAGATCTTTGAACCCGGTATCGTGCGCGATCAACGAGTTCGGGATAGCTAGAATTCGGTATCTTCGGATCAACGAGTTTGGGCATTTCAGTATCTTCCAATCCACCGATTACTACTTTCACCGATCGAAGATTGTTTTGTTTAATCCGCTGCGTCAGTTTTGGTATCGGAGCTTGTTCTAGCCAATCATAGCTAGATCGAGACTTGGAGCCTATTCATTTTGAAGTTGAAGTGATAGCCGAGAGCTTGAGGTGTTGAGCCGTGATTAAGTTGAAGTGTTCTACTTTGTATTAAAGTTGTTTGATCGGATTTGAGTGGGAGGCCGAAACTTTGTCCATCGTGTTCATCGCGATTTGCAACAAAGTGGAAGTTTTCGATCCGTTTCATTTTGGATCAAAGTCCGAAAAGTGTTTGAATTTTGAAGTGTTGAAGAGTTTGGAAGATTTCAAGTATGCCGCCAAGAAGAGCTAATCGCCACCAAAACGTAGAAGCTTTGTATCGAAGAGAAGAAGCTGATGAGATGGAGCAAAGAATCAATGAAAACTTTAGTGAAAAGCTTAACGAAGGAATTGGCCGGTTAGAGAAGCTTATGACGGAGATGAATCAAAATCGGAGAAGGGTTTCACCTGAATCTAACCATGGGGGTAGTAGAGTCTCGCCATATTCCAATCGAGACAGAAGTGTTGAAAATGATCAAGGGCGTGGGAGGAACGTGAATGATCGTGAACGGAGGAATGTAGATAGAAGGGATGATGGTGGAAGACGTAATGGTAGTAGAGATGTGGGTGGACGAGATATACAACGATATCCATCTGATTTTGAAGAGGAGTATGATGGTGGTAGTGTTCAAGGACAAGGACGAGGACAAGGAAGAAATTACTCTGAGTATGATCACAAGTGGGAGTCGGGGATGAAGACTGAAATTCCTGAATTCAAAGGTGGTATGCAAGCGGAGGAGTTTCTAGATTGGATGGCTAATGTAGAAGAGATTTTTGACTTCAAGGAAGTTCCAGAGCATCGTAGAGTGAAGTTGGTTGCTACGAGGTTGAGGGGTAGAGCTTTGGCGTGGTGGCAGCAAACCAAACTTACACGTGGACGGAGGGGGAAGTCAAAGGTTGAATCATGGGATAAGATGAAGAAATTGATGAAAGCGACATTCTTACCTTATAATTATCAATCGCTTATGTATCAGAGGTTGCAAAACTTGAGACAAGGAACGAAATCTGTGAATGACTATGCTAACGAATTTTATCAACCGATTGCAAGGAACGATATTATGGAGACAGAAGAACAGTTAACAGCCAGATTTGTTGGAGGGTTGCGAATGCAGATTCAGGATATGGTTAATATGTTTGATCCCAGATCTGTAGCGGAAGCACACCAGAAAGCGTTGGCTTGGGAGAAACAGGGAAGACGAGGAGGAGGTGTGTTTACAAATTCCAACAATCCAGTGAAGGGAGTTAGTGGGAGTTCTAATGTTTCAAAAGCTGTTGCGAAACCAGTTGTGAATGAGGTTGGGAAGGCGAAAGTCAATAATGGTTTCAAATGTTACAATTGTCAGGAATTTGGTCACAAAAGTAGCGAATGTCCAAAACCGAAGAAGAGAGCTATGATAGCAGAGGTTGAGGATGAGGATGAAGAAGCTGAATGTTCCAATTCACCACCTGATGAGGAGGAAGAAGAAGTGTCGGGAGACGAAGGTTATAATCTTATGATGAAGAGGTCCTGTTTAACACCAAAGCAAGAGGAGGATTGTAGTTGGTTGAGGAGCAATATTTTTCAGTCAACATGTACTATTCTGGGGAAAGTTTTCAAATTTGTTATTGATGCTGGAAGCTGTGATAATATAATTTCTTCCAAAGCTGTGAGGAAATTGGCGTTGAAGATTGAGAAACATCCGAAACCTTACAAGCTAGCTTGGTTGAGGAAAGGCGGGGAGGTGAAGGTTGGACGAAGGGCTCGTGTGAATTTTTCAATTGGAAAGAAATACAAAGATGAAATCTGGTGCGATGTGGTAGATATGGACGTTTGTCATTTGTTGTTGGGAAGACCGTGGCAGTATGATAGAGCAGTACAACATGATGGACGTACCAACAGTTACAGTTTCATGTTTGAAGGCACGAAGATTACTCTCGTTCCTAAGAAGCGTCAACAGGAAGAAAACAAACTGGAGGAGATTGAAGAGCTGAAAACTTTATTAACCTTGAAGGAGTTTGTTAAAGAAGTTGAAGAGGAGCTGGAAGTATTCTTGTTAATTGGGCGTGAGAGTAGTGAAGAGGTTGAAATACCAGAAGAAGTAAAACCGGTATTGAAAGAGTTTGACGATGTATTTCCAGAAGAGTTACCAACGGAGTTGCCACCGTTGAGGGATATACAACATCAGATAGATCTTGTTCCAGGTGCCGTGTTGCCACACAGACCACATTATCGAATGAGTCCGAAGGAACATGAAGAGTTGCGGAGGCAAGTGTAAGAATTGCTTGAACAGGGGCGTGTGCAGGAGAGTTTAAGTCCTTGTGCTGTACCAGCTTTATTGGTACCCAAAAAGGATGGAACGTGGAGGATGTGCACTGACAGTCGAGCATTGAATAAGATTACTGTGAGATATAGATTTCCAATGCCGAGGTTGGATGATTTGCTAGATCAAATAAGCGGAGCTACTATATTTTCGAAGATTGATTTGAAGAGCGGATATCATCAAATTCGTATCAGACCAGGAGATGAGTGGAAGACTGCTTTTAAAACCAGGGAGGGTCTATACGAGTGGTTGGTTATGCCGTTTGGCTTATCAAATGCTCCGAGTACTTTCATGAGGGTGATGAATCAAATTTTTAGACCATTCATTGGGAAGTTTGTGGTGGTGTATTTCGATGATATTCTGATATATAGTGGAAGTCCAGAGGAACATTTGAATCATCTGAGAGAAGTGCTGATGGTACTGCGACAAGAACAATTTTATGCTGCAACGAAGAAATGCGTGTTCATGACGCATAGTGTTTTATTTCTGGGGTATGTTGTGTCGGAAAAAGGAATACAGGTTGACCAAAGTAAAGTTGAAGCTATTAGGGATTGGCCGCAGCCCAAGACGATAACGGAAGTTCGTAGTTTTCACGGGTTGGCTTCATTTTATCGAAGGTTTATTCCACACTTTAGTAGTGTGATGGCGCCTGTGACTGATTGTATGAAGGGTAAACAGTTTGCATGGACGGAGGAAGCCGGAGTTGCTTTTGATCGAATCAAAGAACTCTTGACGTCTGCACCAATTCTAATATTACCAGATTTTCAGTTAGTGTTTGAACTACATACTGATGCATCCAAGGTTGGAATTGGAGGAGTATTGAGTCAGAGGGGACGTCCTATTTCCTATTTCAGTGAGAATTTGTCAGGAGCAAAGATGCGATACAGTACATATGATGTGAAGTTTTATGCTGTTGTGCAAGCTATTAAACACTGGAGACATTATCTATTCCAGAAAGAGTTTGTTCTGTATACTGATCATGAGGCCTTGAAGCATTTGCAAGGGCAAGACAAGATTTCAGCAAGACATGCATCGTGGATTGCATATCTGCAACAGTTTACTTTTGTTGTGAAACACAAATCGGGAGTGACGAATCGTGTGGCTGATGCTTTGAGTAGGAGGAATCATTTGTTGACAACAATGAAGGTTGAAGTGACGGGGTTTGACATTTTACCGGAACTATTTGTGGAAGATCCTTACTTTATGAAGTTTGTTGATAAAGTCAAGAATGGGGAGACGAATGAGTTCGTGATGGTAGATGGTTTTCTGTTCAAGGGAAATCGATTGTGCATACCTGATTGCAGTTTGAGAATGAAAATTGTGAAGGAGCTACATGATGAAGGACATGTTGGGAGAGACCGTACCTTACAGTTGATTTCACAATCTTACTTTTGGCCATCGATGAGGAAAGAAGTGGAGAGGTTTGTGGAACGATGTCATATCTGTCAGGTTTCGAAAGGAACTGCGACTAATGCTGGTTTATATATGCCGTTACCTGTACCAATTAAACCATGGGTTGATGTGAGTATGGACTTCGTGTTGGGATTACCGAGGACACAGCGTGGTAACGATTCCATTTATGTGGTGGTTGATCGATTTTCGAAGATGGCACATTTTATTGCTTGTAAGAAGACAACGGATGTTGTTCATGTTGCTCAGTTGTTTTTCAAGGAGATCTATCGACTTCATGGATTGCCAGAATCTATTGTGTCGGATAGAGATACTCGATTTCTGAGTCACTTTTGGCTAAGTTTGTGGAAGATGGTCGGAACAAAGTTGAAGTTTAGTAGTGCCTATCATCCGCAAACTGATGGACAAACGGAGGTGGTTAATAGATCATTGGGAAATTTGTTGAGGTGTCTTGTTCAAGATAACCTGAAGAGTTGGGACATGAAGTCATGCCAGGCAGAATTTGCTCATAACCATGCAGTGAATCGTAGTACAGGGTTCAGTCCATTTCAGATAGTATATTCAAGCTTACCGAAGGGACCGTTGGACTTGACGGTAGTGCCACAATCAAAGAAGACAATTAAGAAAGCTGCTGATTTTGTTGATGGATTGGCGGAATGTCATAAAATCGTTCAGGAACGATTGGAGAAAGCAAATGAGAAGTATAAACGATCTGCAGATTTGAAACGAAGAAGTGTGGAATTTCATGAAGGTGATTTGGTTTATGCAGTGTTAACAAAAGATCGTTTTCCGGTGGGAACGTACAATAAATTGAAAGCACGAAAGATTGGTCCAGTGGAAATTTAAAGAGAATCAATGAAAATGCTTATAAATTGAAGCTGCCAGATGATGTGTACACGTCAGACGTATTCAATGTTAAGCATATCGTACCATATCATGGGGATGAACTTATAGTGGAAGAGGATAGCGCAAATTCGAGGACGAATATTTCTCAACCTGGGGAGGATGATGCAGGCCAAGTACTAAGTCGTTACCGACTTAAGGAAATTGAAGGTCTAAGTCGTGACCGACTTAACAAAACTGACATGAGTCGTCCACGACTTAACCAAAGCAAAGACATGAGTCAACCACGAGTTATTGACGCGGAAGGCATGAGTCGTCCATGACTCAAGGAAGAGGCTGACATAAGTCATCCACGACTTAAGAAGAAGGATTCAGGAGGAGCAGCACGAGTTGAGAACAAACAAGGGATAAGTCGTCTACGACTTAAGAAAAGGGATGAGTCGCTGCCGAGTTACGACTTAAGATGAGTCGCCTGAACTGGGTTAAGTCGTTTGTTGTTTGAGTCGTAACTCGTGTACTGGGTAAGTCGGTATATATACTAACTCGGAGGATATCTTAAGTCGGAGCCGAGTTAAGGGTTTGTGTTGTAACGTGTTGTATTGTTTCTTTGTACAGACGTGTCGTTTATAAGTCGTAAGTCGGTTGTGTTGTATAAATGTGATAAGTCGTGAGTCGTTTGTACTTAAGGGGTAAGTCGCAGAGTTGTCTTTCTGTGTTGTAACTCGTAAGTCGTGTGCGTGGCTAAGTCGGAAGGTGTGATGAGTCGTAAGTCGGAAAGGTGGTAAGTCGGAACCGACTTAGGAGTTGTAAAATGCTATAAATAGACCGGTGGTGCCATTTGTAATAGGTTGTTGATTTTTGAATAAAATTCTCTTTTGTTAGCTTTGTGCTTTCATTCAAATTGGTAGTTGAGTGTAATCTCCTATCTCCTCTTTCGGTTAATCGAGTGCGCTCGATTCAACGATTGCAGAAGCCGATTCGCGGAATCAAGTGCGCTTGATCAACGCTTGAAGAATTGAAGATCTTTGAACCCGGTATCGTGCGCGATCAACGAGTTCGGGATAGCTAGAATTCGGTATCTTCGGATCAACGAGTTTGGGCATTTCAGTATCTTCCAATCCACCGATTACTACTTTCACCGATCGAAGATTGTTTTGTTTAATCCGCTGCGTCATCAACTAATCTAAGGCACACAATATCATTCAATCATTCATAAGCAAGGTTAACAACCATACCATCTCTAATTAATTTAATTAACCACAACTGAATTAAATCAATTACTTTAATTACTATAAAAATCCTGCTTATTAAATTAATTAAAAACCAATTAATTTATCATACAATAATCATCCATCTTAATTAATCCTCCTTGATTAATTTTAATTATATTAATTAATCTAACTTTAATTGACCACATAGATCAATTATTCTTAACCATTCCAACCCAAAACTATTTTCAATCTACAATCAATTACACCTGTAATTATCGTCACTAATTACTTCACTAAGTAATTATACATTAAGTAATTATACTTAAACAATTTCCACAAATGATTATCTGTAATTAATTAATCTAATTAATCATTAAAATTAACCACATTAATTAATTATTTAATAATCCCAAGTTAATGATCTTCATTAACTATTAACAATTCTTTAATTACTCCTCTTAAGTAATTAAACTTAAATTAATTATTATTAATCATTAATTAATAATCAAATCTTATCCAATGAATGATTTCTTTATTACAAATTAATTATTCCTTTATTGCTTAATTACTTAACTAATTAACCCTTAATTTACTAACTAATAGTCCACAATTACTAATTGATCAATACTAAACCATTAATTAATTAACTTAATCAACATTAATCATTAAACCTAAATTATTTTTAAGATAAATCAAAATATAAGTGTTACACCGTTACTAGCCCGAACCCGAACCCGAACCCGGGTCGGATCAGCGTGCGCGCATGTGTGTGGTGGTCAAGCATGGTCTCCCTCCTCACAAAAGAGCATCATTGGGTGCCCAAATGTAATATTAAAAAACTTTCATTTCTTTAGCCTCAAAACTGGTGGGTTTACATATATCCCTCTTAAAAATATAAAGCAAGATTTTAAAACCTGGCAACAACAATTTACCCGAGCCCATCATTCAAAACCCCGAGAACTCCTTCGAGTCTCCAACCCAAAATCACGAGCTCCTCTTAGAGTCAACACTTCAACCAAAACACTGTCACCAAACAACTATAGTGCACATGCACCAGAGGTTCCATCACCTCCGACCATCCACGACGACCACCTCACCTCAGAAATCAACCACGCACACCATCACGATCATCAGATCAACACCACAAACTCGAAATCGAGCTTCAAAATCTAAACCTAGAACAAAGCCTGGAACCACCACCTCAACCTGGAAACGCTTCGTCCTAGCTCCTCCGACCACCGGAGTGTCAGAGACTCCAGCCACGCCTTCGACAACCTCCAAACTTCCAATCCTCAGAGTTCGGTGGAACTCGATCCACCCTAGATGTCATGAAGAATAGATTCCTGACCAAGCCTAGAAACTAGGTTTACAAACTTAAACAATCAACCACCGCCGCTATAGTGCCTTGCTCCACTAGCTGACATTTTTCCAAAGATCTCCGATCATTCTTCCATCACCAGAGCAAAACCCGACCTTCCCGAGCAAGTATATCACCAGAGACAACCCAAAATCCAATTTTTGATCAAACTCGCATTGCTCATCCAAACCCAATCTCAAAAATTTGGTTCCACTTTTAAAAATCATGTCTTTGATTAAGGATTCAGTTTATAATCCTGGATTTATGAATTAAGATGTTTGAATTTTCCACAAACTCAAGCTTTCCTGTTATGCTTTGTTTTCCAGAGCAATTTCAATTTTAAATCATTTAAATAAAGTTTAAACTTTGAATTCATGATTAAACAAACAAATGTTGTTTGAATCCTTAGTACTAACAGATATTGGTTCAAGAGATAATGATTTTTGAATAAATCTTGAGCCTAGAAACTAAGAACAGAGATACCCAAATACATCAGCATACACACATATCCATACATTCATATATATATATATATATATATATATACACACACACACAAAAACTCACTTATATATATTCACACAATACATATTCATTCCAGAAATTAGCATGCAATCCAGATTCCTACTTAAGCTTTTTAAAAAGAAATGTTACTCACTGTTTTCCAAGAATCATGATATGCTACTATGATTTCTTCTTCAAGCTTTATGTCTTCAACCCTTGATTTACTTCTGTTTTAATGGCAAAGCTCTTTGGTTTACTTAATATTTTTTTCTTTTCTTATTTTCTTTTATGCGTGAGTATGCCATAGGACCATATATATAAGAGAAGGTAAGCTTACAGGATAAGTCATAGAGCTGAAACATTTCATACATGCTTTGTTATATTTTATCTGACCCGATTTAGATTTTGCTTTGACTTGATACAATGTTTTGTTTGCTTGAAATGATGTATTGTATGCTTAAGATGAATGTGCATTAAATGCTTGTCTCCTTATATGTTTACATACATATCCATTCACATGTATATACATATCTCATACATATCTCATACATATGTATACATATTATATTTTGTCTTATTTGCCTTACATACACACAAATATTCACATATATATCTTACCATGGTTAATCTTATATGTTTTACTTTATATTATATACAACATTATAAGTTACTTATATACTCTTATTCCTATTAAACACAAGTTTATATTTTTTCCAAGCTTAAGCATCATCACTTCATTTATTTTCACCTCTATATATATATATATATATATATTTATATTTATATTTAAATTGAGTGTTAATAAGGTGGAGCTTATACGTTTATACCCGAGACTACAATATTTATCATATCTGGAGATTAATAAATTTAAAATTAAATATTGTTTTTAACCAATTCATCTAGATATTTCCATTATCATAAATTTATCTATTCGTTTTAATAAAATTTAATGCTCCAATAATTAAATTCAGTTAATCGTCCAATTTATATACATTAAAAATCTGGGTCGTCACATTCCTCCCCCCTTTAGATCTTTTCGTCCTTGAAAAGGAACGAACCGAGAATTTCAATTTAATGTTTATTTTAGTTAAATTATTCTTTAAACACTTTTAACTCTTTACTCCTTTATTTTAAAATTTTAAAACACTTTAAAATCTACATAATATCACCAAAATAGCTTTTATATAAAAATACTTTTTATACTCGATGTTTAAACAAGTCCATCCTTGTTCTCACAGAAATTCGGTCATACGTTGATCAGGCGTAGGGCTGAAAATCTATAAGTACTTGGTAAACCCGTTTTCAACACCCATTGAAAATACTTGAAAAATAATTTTATTGAAAATATAAAAAACAGTTTTTGAAAATAGAGGAAATATCTTTGGTGAGAATGCTCTGGAAATCATCACCCCCATCCATGGTCGCAGTTAACCCGATGGTTACGTTGTCATCCCGGCAAAATCCATAGATAACTGTAGGCCTCCGCGCTCCTCGATTACACCATGGAACCCGCTACAGATCGCAGTTATACTTGGGCTTTACATTGCTATCACAACAAAAACCCATATAACCGTAGGCATCAGCGCCCTCGAATTTCGCTGCCAAAAGAATGAAACTCCTCCACTCGACCAAAGATCGCAGCCTAGCGATGTTACATTGCCGTCTCGACAAAATCAACTGTAGACTATTGGCACTCATCCTCCACACGATTTTCGCTATGGTCCACATAGTAGATCGCAGCGACATCGAGTTACACTGTCGTCACAGCATAACCCAAATGCCCATGTAGGCATCGGCGCCCTCGACTTTCGCTACCCAACAATCCTCAGGAACTAGTTTGTCCGGACTCCTCATAGGATCAACTTTATAACCCTCCCTTAGGGCTCAAGGCAGTACCACCTTGTGGCACTCCTGAGAAGTTCATTCAAGGGAGCGCCTTTTTCCCCAGAGCCACTTTCAAAGCACTTTATACTATACACATAGTATTTTCCAAATCATACACCTAGTATGAATTTCATATAAATCTTCTTTCTCAAAATCGATTATCCCAAAATCGATAATTCACAAACTAGGCTTTCCAAATTCCAAATTTGATTTTACTCAAAAGTCAAAAGCCTTTTTTCTTTAGAAATCCATAGGTTCCCAAAACTTTTTCCCAAAATCATTTTCACAAAATCCTTTATATATACATATATATAATGACCTTGGGAAATTTTTGAATCACTTCATATTTGTATAAATTTCCTTTTTATACTTCAAATACTTTCAAAACCCTTTTCTTCTAGCAATAGATTCAACAAGGGGAGTTTACCATATATTACAAAGATATATAACTTTGTTTATTCCAAATCAAATATTCAAATTTGATTACTCTTTTATAAAGTTATTAACCACATTACCTTTCTTCATAAAGTGAATCTTAAATCATAGAAATTTCCAATTTCCATTTTACCTCATCATATATTCCACAAAATATACTTTTCATTTCAAAGACCATTTTACAGTTCTAATCCATAAATTTCAATGCCAATTTCATTCAAACCCGTACGATGTACACATATCATCCATACGCTATATCAATCTGATCGCTCACTCAATCACATAATTTCACTTCCGAACTAGTATTATCCACCCGACTTCCTAGTGCGGACTCAGATCTAGTTTCTTGATCAGAAACCGTCATTCTCCTTGCATAGTCATAGCTATGATAGAGAACTTCTAGAATCAAAAATCCATATCTAGGTTCGCCATCGAAAATCGAATGAAAAATCCCAACTCGGATCGATCATACTATCTCGAAATTTTGTGCTCGAATCTGGATTAAATCATTATGCGAATAGAATAATATACGTACATCCTACGTATTTATCTTCATTGATTATCAGTTAAATCAATTTCCTTTCTATTCATCCTCACTTTGATTTTATTCTCTTATTTACATTTGCCTTAATCCCCATTTGGATTATCACTTCAATTCTTATCTCAGTTTGGGTATTTAATCAATAATAGTTTGAACTCCGACCAGTTTATATTTAGAAAATAGCTTGAAATTTTTTAAAATAAATAAGTAGTTGAAAAATAATTATTAACCGTAAAAAGCTGTAAAATAGTTAAGAAATTGTAAATAGTTGAAAAATAGTAATTATTTATAAAACAATTGAAAAACAGTAATTAGTTTATAAATCAGTTGTAAAATTGTTAAATAGTTCCAAAGGTAATTGTAAAAAAAGCTTAAGATAGTTTTTAGTTTTAGGTTTAAAAAGAAAAGTTGTATAGTAAATAGTTTGGAAAAACAGATTTATATTAAAACAATTTATTTTGAAAATAGTCCAGAGTCAAACTGTTCGATTCCCCATCAATTCAATTTAAATTTCCACTTCCATTTAAATTGACTCACTTCTAATTTGGATAACTTCAATTTCCCTTGAACTTGATATATTCCCAATTAAAGTTGAATTAACCTCAATTTCTTTCCAAATTCAAATCAAATTCCATTTGATTTTAAACATATTCACTTTAATTACAATTCCAAATTATTTAAATTAATTTAGACTAATTTCAAATTGAATCCACTTCAATTTCAAATCATTTTAATTTCTATATGAATTAATCCCAATTCCCATTTGAATTTGAACTCATTCAATCTTCAATTTTATTTCAGATTAATCCAATTCAAATTTTCCATTTGAATTTTATACTTATCCATCTTCAATTCTAATTAATTCAAACTAAATTCAATTTGAACTAATGAAATCTAAATCTCAACCTTAAACCATCTCGAATTATATAAATTCGAGTTAAATTTTCAAATGTTGATTTAACCCCTTAAATCAAATTAACCTTTATTTTTAAATCAATAATTCAAATCTTTAAACAATTTAATTCTGAGTCCAATTCCCAAAATTTCATTTTAAATTATCTTTACTTAACTTATTTCAAAGTTCAAATAAGAGTTCAAAACAATTTTATCTTAAAAATTTAATTTATTACCCAATTTTATCTTCCAGTTTTGAAACCAGTTCTTAAACAAATTTTAATTTACAAATTAAATTATTCAAATTTTCAGTTCAAAATAATTCCATATCCTTAATTTCAAATTAAAGTTTAATTTCCCTTTTATCTCAATAATGGATATATTACCACACTTCATTCCTCATTCATTTAAACAAATCCTATTCACAATTTAAAGATTATTAATAACAATAGGATGATATCATCCAATTTATTTTAAAACATCCACCCATTTCCAATTTCCATATCTCAAACCCATTTTGAGATCACACAAACTCCCTATTCAAATTAACCATTTAACTCCCCAACTTAAATCTTAATTTCATCTTGAAATTTCCAATTCAGGTTGCTTGTTAACTTATTTAACATTCCCAAAGTTAAATTCAATTTAATTTCATTAACCTTACCTAATTTGGATTCCCATTTCAAATTTTAAACTTCACATAATAATCTTATAAGTTCAAAAAATTATCACCTTGGGTATCACATCTCATTCCAAATTTAAAACTCAATATTTAGAGTTTATTTCAAACCATTTTTGATATTATGTATATTCCTCATATATACATATTATTTCCTTTACACACTAAGTTATCCTTAAATTTTAAACCACTTTTGGTTTTAGTTCAAACGGTTTTCTTTAATGCTTTTAAACAACTCTTATTTTAAAATAAGATCACATTCAAAATATTCTAAATAATACTCTTTATTATTTCTATTAAAATTTGAAACAATTTCAAAACTTTTCAATTTACATCCTTTTTAATTTACAAGTTATTCACGTCTAATGGTTACTTCCTTAAAACATTTATGTGTTTATTGGAAAATAAACATCCTATTTAAACTCAATAACCATTTATTTTCTGGTTTGGAACCATTTTAATTCATCTTATTTGTATAGTTCATTTTATCCAATCCTTATTTGGATATGTATATATATGTTACTTAATCTCTTATTTAATAACCAATATGCAATATGATATAAGCTTTTATAAAATCATCCAGTTTTAAAACCATTTTTAAAACCTTTATATAAGAAAATAACAAATACGCTCTCATATATATATATACACACACACTCAACTCATCCTAGGGTAATGCTAACCCTATCCCTGATGAGTAAACCCACCAGAGCCAAGGTTCTCGCTTAACCTTTCAGCTCTGATACAAAATGTAACGACCCGAAATTTCCGATCGGGAAAATTCCAGATAGTTAGGAAAAGAAGAAAGAGATAGAAGAAGAAGAAACAGAAACACATCACTGATTCTCACAAATCACAGCGGATCAAAATATAATATCAAATAATATCAGTTTACAAAGAATACTTTAACAGTCAAATACATTTATAATACATCAGAGTTACTCTCATACCCAAACACTGGACATATACAAATCAATATGCCTCAGATAAACAGAAATAATAGTCTCAGCGGAAACACTCCATACGTTCCTGCCATCCAGCTCGTCTCCTTAGCTCCAGAACGTCCTTACCTGAAAATCTATAATACTCAGTCTGACCCGACCATTACATCAAAGTAACACCCAGGTCAGGCTGGAAACCAGCGTGAGTAACCCATCTAACATGGAATACAACATCATAAAACTTACATAAAACCTGGGGTAACTCGTGTCAATTTACAAATTCACAATTTGTTAGAGACATCACTTATTTCACACATCAATTTCTAAGTACCAAAACTTAGATTAAATGGTCCAATTCACTTAAATCATTCCATTCCAGCCTATTGATATCACATATAAAGAATTATTGCAAATTTCTAATCGAAGTGGTTTCGGGTATTTACAAATACCCGACTCCGGTCTCTTCGAATCCATGTCATCTTAACCCAAGTTATTCAAATGAAATACAATTCAAACTTTAAATATAGGATATCACTGTTTTAACCCAATATATTATACCACATAGCATCATACATCACATACCAGAGATATCAACTAATCTAAGGCACACAATATCATTCAATCATTCATAAGCAAGGTTAATCAACCATACCATCTCTAATTAATTTAATTAACCATAATTGAATTAAATCAATTACTTTAATTACTTTAAAAATCCTGCTTATTTAATTAATTACAAACCAATTAATTTAGCATACAATAATCATCCATCTTAATTAATCCACCTTGATTAATTTTAATTACATTAATTAATCTAACTTTAATTGACCACATAGATCAATTATTCTTAACCATTCCAACCCAAAACTATTTTCAATCTATAATTAATTACACCTGTAATTATCATCACTAATTACTTCACTAAGTAATTATACATTAAGTAATTATACTTAAACAATTTCCACAAATGATTATCTTCAATTAATTAATCTAATTAATCATTAAAATTAACCACATTAATTAATTATTTAATAATCCCAATTTAATGACCTTCATTAACTATTAACAATTCTTTAATTACTCCTCTTAAGTAATTAAACTTAAACTTAAATTAATTATTATTAATCATTAATTAATAATCAAATCTTATCCAATTAATGATTTCTTAATTACAAATTAATTATTCCTTTATTCCTTAATTACTTAACTAATTAACCCTTAATTTACTAACTAACATTCCATAATTACTAATTGACCAATACTAAACCATTAATTAATTAACTTAATCAACATTAATCATTAAACCTAAATTATTTTTAAGATAAATCAAAATATAAGTGTTACACCATTACTAGCCCGAACCCGAACCAAGGTCGGATTGGCGCGCGCGCACGTGTGTGGTGGTCAAGCACGGTCTCCCTCCTCACAAAAGAGCATCATTGGGTGCCCAAAGGTAATATTAAACAAAACTTTCATTTCTTTAGCCTCAAAACTGGTGGGTTTACATATATCCCTCTTAAAAATATAAAGCAAGATTTTAAAACTTGGCAACAACAATTTACCCGAGTCCATCAGTCAAAACCCCGAGAACTCTTTCGAGTCTCCAACCCAAAATGTAACAACCCGGGGTTTCGCATCAATTAATTATCGTCATTAAACGATTAATAGTGATAGCTGATTGCTGTTGGGAGTTTAATCAGATTGTGATTCTTTTAATAATTTTGTTATGGGGTTATGTGGGCTTTAAAAATTCAAGCTTGGCCCATGTTTTCTTTTGTCTTGGTACCACGTTATATTGAAGCAAGTACCCTGTTCCTCCCTTCGTTCATTTTCGCAAGCCCTAGCAAAATAAACAAAGAAAAAAAATGGCGGCTTTCTTTCGTTTGTTCTTTTTAGCTCTAAATTTAGGGCTTTGAGAAGTCGCTGCTTAGATTGAGGGTGGGTGCTTTGATTTCTAACTTCAATTGATTCGTTCGTGGCTTCTTCTCTTTGATCGAGTTTGATGTTTGCTTTGCTTTGGCTGGGTCAGGCCGTGCTTAGGCGATCTGGAAGGGGGGAAAGGGGAACTGCGACCCTCAAATTCGTGCTCTTCGAACAAAGGTGAGTAACACTCACATCTAATTCAACCCTATGCTCGGCAGTTCGATTTTGTTTTCTTGTTGATAGTTTCACTGATGATTCCTTCTTGACTTTGACCATTAACCGTTGCTTTGAATCCTCTGTTGGCTTTTGTAAATGCTGATGTTCGTGGTTGATTTTGGCTATTTGAAAATATTTTGATTTTGTGAAACCTGCTACCTTGATTACTTTAATTATGTGATTTTTATCACTCTAGCATTTGAACCTCGATTTGAAACTGCAGTTCCATGATCTTTGAACTTGCTGTTGAACAGTCACTGCTGGGTTGATGTTGCACTTGTGCTTGTTGACAGTGATAATCTTTTTCTCTGTGATTTATGTCTTCATTTGACTTGGATTGCAAACTGATAAATTTACTGCAACATTTTCAATGTTCGGCCATTTTGGGATTTTGATACTCTGGACTTCAATCACTTGCTTGCGGCTTCGATTTGAATTTTGATATTTGATTCTGTTGTTTGTGCTTGTGGACTTTGGCTTGTGATAATGTTCGACTTGGTTCGAACTTGTTGCCACCTCACTTGAACTTGTTTCACTGATGCATTATGTTGTTCCTGTTTTTGTATATGACAGAAAAACATAGTATATGCACTGCTTCCATGTTGTACCTGTTATTGTTGAGGCAGAACGCATTATATATATGTCTTTGATTAGTTCTAGTCTTGCTTGTGTATTTTGTTGGTTTTATTTGCATATTGCTTGAAGGCTTGGAGTCTTTGTATACATTTTTGCACATTGGTTAATGTCACTACTTCAAGCTCATATACATGTATACATATATGTGCATATATGTATATATGCTGTCAAAGTGGCAGCCTTTTAGTTGAAATTTTCTTGAGTGATTTCCAAACTTGTTTGGATATTGACCTGCTTCATTTTGATATACTTGGTTTCGGTATGCAAGCTGATTTTGGTTAGACTGTCTAGTTTTTGTTTTCATGTGTACCACTTGAAGCTTTGACATTTGCATTCGAGTGTGTACTGGGTCTCTGAGCTGACTGCATTTGATCCAGATTACTTTTGCTCTTTGGTCTACATACCTTAAGTGTTCACTGACTTGAGTCTTGTTGCGTTGATTATTTTCATTTGCATTTTGTTGTTGTGTGTTAATTTTGCTTGGTCAACACTTGTTCATCCAAGCTAGCACTTGAATGTGCAGTTCTCTGGTCTAATTAGTATTGCATGTATGCTACATGGTATCCATCTTGGGGCTTTTGTTTTGTATTTATCTTCTTGGTACATTTGTGTTATGTGGATCTAGCCACTGGTTCAAGTACTTGAATATGTACTTGTTTGCCTGACCAGTCTTGTTGACTTTGTTTGTTACATCACTGTAGTGGCGAGGCAGTACATGCGAGCATGTACTGCAGCCCCATCAGAGTTGACGTTTTAATTGATATTTCAATTTCTTGAATCGTTTCATGTGTTCAATTCAATATTTTGAAATTGTATTTTGATTTGGTTTAATTTGATTATTTTGTTGTTATCTAATTATCTACTGGATAATTAGATTATGTGTTTTCTAATTATCGTATCGATAATTAGATATTGTTGTTTCTGTTGCTTTACTGGCTTGAGTTTTCCTTTAGCCACTTGCTGTTAATTGCTCTTTGGGCAATTTTGTTGTTTTCTAAATTATCTTCATTGATATCTTTTTATTTATCTTTGTTGATGGTTTGAATTTGCTGATTTGTTGTTTAACACTGTTTCGTGTTATATCTACTGTTATCCGATTCTCTTATTGAAGGGTTGGATATACGAAATTTATTGTGACTGTCGTCTATTGATTATTTAATTATTATTGCTTCCGTGCATTAATAACTGAGTTTGAATTAGACTGACCCGTGTATTATTTTCTTTTGAATTAATACTCGGGTCAGACCGAGTTATTTCAAGTTGTTGATATCTTGCTTTGGGTTGCTGCTTGAGCTATGAAGTCTCTTCATATCTTTTGGAGTAGTTTTCATAGTATAGGATGATATGTATTCATGTATATTATTTACAATAATGTACTTGTATATGTAAATTCCAGTGTCGACAGTTGTAGTTGTATCATATGTATTGTATCACATGTATTGTAACTGACTTCAGTTATATATATATATATATATGTATATATATATATATATATATGAGATTTTATATTATCTGTGTTCCGCATTTAGTTTATCTGTGTTATTATTATATATGTGTCCTAAACTATTATGAACCATCATAGTTCGTTTTATACTGGAATTGGATATGTCGATGGGAGTAAATAAACAAAGAGATGAAAAATAAAATATATATACCACTCCTATCGAGGTAATCAATACTAGTGTAAGGCCTAACTACGGATGGCCGCTCCTATCCAGCCTTATTCTTCGTAATAACAGACAATATTTCTTTTTAATACTCTTTTTTATTGTGAGCATAGAGGTGGGGCATCACAATTGGTATTAGAGCGAGGGGTTTATGGACATAATATAAAACATAACTTAGATGGAACATGTGTTACAACTAATTGTTGATGTTTTATTTGTGCTTTGAGTCAAAACTAAAGTTTTGAAATTATAATGAAATTTTTAAATATCCTTATTTGAAAATAAAAGTGAAATTGTGTTTTGATGATTAAGTAATTTGTGTTCTGTTTATCAGAGTGCGCAGCGGAAACAGTGACTGTCTTCGTCGAGTACAGTTGATAACCTTTTTGATTTAAAAATCAGAATATGAAAATGAAATTAGTTTCATTGTGTTGTTTAACCAATGGGCTTGATTTTGTTGAGATTTTTCTAGTTTTCTTTTATGCTAATCACAAATTGATTAGATTTTTGCTGTTTCAAATATATCTTCATTGAAGATATAATCGAGTGATATCATTGCTCATCTTTTGGTGTGCGTGCAAATATGAGTTGCACGTTACTGCATTGACTTTACGTTGAACCGGTGTTTGGTTTAAACGTATTTTGTTGCCGTTATTTTTATAACGAGATTTTTACACCGATGCTAAATTTTTGAAGCACGGTGTTTTGTTGACATTTTTAATGAATGAAAATTCACTGGTATTATATTTTGATGAGATTTTGATGTATAAAAATTACTGTCGCTTTGACTTCAGTAACCATCAAATTTTAAAGTGGATTTTCAAGCGGTTATTCCGCAATGCTGATTTGATACCCGTTTTTACGGTGTTTTGAGAAGTGCGATTTCCTTATCGAAATTGCTACTGATGTTGCTGTTTTAATCATAGGTTTTCAAATCGTTTTAAAATAAAATTGTTTTCAAAAATTTTACAGTTTCCGCTTTCAAAAGAATGAGGAAGCGATTTAAACGCTTCAGCAAAATTGAGGACTATGAACCCTCACTTTTACTGTTTTGCTTAATTCTGGACTTGTCCGTTTGAGAACGTAAAATGTTATTTATTTAAAACGCACAATTTTGCACTTTCAAGGAAACGATGAAGAGATTTAAACGATTTAGTAAAACACGTGGTATGGGACATGTGCGTTCACTATTTCGGTTAATTCCGGACTCGTTAATTGAAATATCTACTGTTTGATGATTCTGATGATTTGTTGGGCTTTCGGGCCACTCTGCTGGACCTTCGGGTCATTTGTTGGGCTTTCGGGCCACTCTGTTGGACCTTCGGGTCATCTGATGGACCTTCGGGTCAAATACCAGTACTAGACCTTCGGGTCACTCTACGGACCTTCGGGTCATCTGATGGGCGCCAAAAATTTTTAGTACTTGGTAGACTTCGGCCATATGTTGTTGCACGTGCGGCGTAGCTTAGGCTCGCCATATGCTGGGATCGATCCACCTTTTATGTTGATTTTCTAGTTATCTTAATTGATTTCTAGATATTTGTTGTTTCTAATTATCTGTAGGTAATTAGATATTTGCTGATTTGAGTTCTAATTATCTTTGTTGATAATTAGATATTTGCTGATTTGAGTTCTAATTATCTTTGTTGGTAATTAGATATTTGCTGATTTGAGTTCTAATTATCTTTGTTGATAATTAGATATTTGCTGAGTTGAGTTCTAATTATCTTTGTTGGTAATTAGATATTTGCTCATTTGAGTTCTAATTATCTTTGTTGATAGTTAGATATTTGCTGATTTGAGTTCTAATTATCTTTGTTGATAATTAGATATTTGCTGATTTGAGTTCTAATTATCTTTGTTGATACTGATTTGAGTTCTAATTATCTTTGTTGATAATTAGATATTTGCTGATTTGAGTTCTAATTATCTTTGTTGGTAATTAGATATTTGCTGATTTGAGTTCTAATTATCTTTGTTGGTAATTAGATATTTGCTGATTTGAGTTCTAATTATCTTTGTTGATAATTAGATATTTGCTGATTTGAGTTCTAATTATCTTTGTTGATAATTAGATATTTGCTGATTTGAGTTCTAATTATCTTTGTTGATAATTAGATATTTGCTGATTTGAGTTCTAATTATCTTTGCAGGTAATTAGATATTTGCTGATTTGAGTTCTAATTATCTTTGTTGGTAATTAAATATTTGCTGATTTGAGTTCTAATTATCTTTGTTGATAATTAGATATTTGCTGATTTGAGTTCTAATTATCTTTGTTGATAATTAGATATTTGCTGATTTGAAATTCTGATTATCGTTTTTGATAATTAGATATTTGTGCTTTCTGATTATCGTTTTTGATAATTAGATATTTGTGCTTTCTGATTATCGTTTTTGATAATTAGATATTTGTGCTTTCTGATTATCGTTTTTGATAATTAGATATTTGTTGATTTGAGATTTCTGATTATCGTTTTTGATAATTAGATATTTGTTGATTTGAGATTTCTGATTATCGTTTTTGATAATTAGATATTTGTTGTTTTCTGATTACCGTTTTTGATAATTATATATTTGTTGCTTTTTTATTATCGTTTTTGGTAATTGGATATTTGCTAATTTTGCTGATTATGAGATTTTCTAGTCTCTAATTGAGTCTAGATTATGTTGATTATATTGAATTGCTATTTTCTATCTATCTCTGTTGATAGTTAGAGTTTGTTGATTATGAAGTTCGTGTTTTCTTAGTTATTTGTTGGATAACTAGATATTTGCGGTTTTGCGATTTGTGATTTGTGGTTTCTAATTGTCTTTGTTGGTAATTAGATTTTGCTATTTTCTAATTATCGTGTCGATAATTAGATATTGCTATTTTGTGATTTCAGTATTCTAATTATCTAATTGATAATTAAATATTGCTGATAATCGTATCTATTCAGTTTTGTTGTTTTCTGATTATCTATTTGATAACTAGATTTTGTTGAGAATTTGAGAATTTATTTTATGAAATTAAAAGATTTCTTTGGCGTTTGTGTTCTTGACCTTTATTTTTCTAGCTTAACCAGTTTATGTTAGAAAAATAATTATTATTGACGACTTTAATTATGAAAATTGCGGGGACGCAATTTTTATAAGGAGGGGAGTCTGTAACAACCCGGGGTTTCGCATCAATTAATTATCGTCATTAAACGATTAATGGTGATAGCTGATTGCTGTTGGGAGTTTAATCGGATTGTGATTATTTTAATAATTTTGTTATGGGGTTATGTGGGCTTTAAAAATTAAAGCTTGGCCCATGTTTTCTTTTGTCTTGGTACCACGTTATATTGAAGCAAGTACCCCGTTCCTCCCTTCATTCATTTTCGCAAGCCCTAGCAAAATAAACAAAGAAAAAAATGGCGGCTTTCTTTCGTTTGTTCTTTTTAGCTCTGAATTTAGGGCTTTGAGAAGTCGCCGCTTAGATTGAGGGTGGGTGCTTCGATTTCTAACTTCAATTTATTCGTTCGCGGCTTCTTCTCTTTAATCGAGTTCGATGTTTGCTTTGCTTTGGCTGGGTCAGGTCGTGCTTAGGCGATCTGGAAGGGGGGGAAAGGGGAACTGCGACCCTCAAATTCGTGCTCTTCGAACAAAGGTGAGTGACACTCACATCTAATTCAACCCTATGCTTGGCAGTTCGATTTTGTTTTGTTGTTGATTGTTTCATTGATGATTCCTTCTTGACTTCGGCCATTAACCGTTGCTTTGAATCCTCTATTGGCTTTTGTAAATGCTGCTGTTCGTGGTTGATTTTGGCTATTTGAAAATATTTTGATTTTGTGAAACCTGCTACCTCGATTACTTTAATTATGTGATTTTTATCACTCTGGCATTTGAACCTCGATTTGAAACTGCAGTTCCATGATCTTTGAACTTGCTGTTGAACTATCACTGCTGGGTTGATGTTGCACTTGTGCTTGTTGACAATGATAATCTTTTTCTCTGTGATTTATGTCTTCATTTGACTTGGATTTCAAACTGATAAATTTACTGCAACATTTTTAATGTTCGGCCATTTTGGAATTTTGATACTCTGGACTTCAGTCACTTGCTCGCGGCTTTGATTTGAATTTTGATATTTGATTCTACTGTTTGTGCTTGTGGACTTTGGCTTGAGATAATATTCGACTTGGTTCGAACTTGTTGCCACCTCACTTGAACTTGTTTCACTGATGCATTATGTTGTTCCTGTTTTTGTATATGACAGAAAAACATAGTATATGCACTGCTTCCATGTTGTACCTGTTATTGTTGAGGCAGAACGCATTATATATATGTCTTTGATTAGTTCTGGTCTTGCTTGTGTATTTTGTTGGTTTTATTCGCATATTGCTTGAAGGCTTGGAGTCTTTGTATACATTTTTGCACATTGGTTACTGTCACTACTTCGAGCTCATATACATGTATACATATATGTGCATATATGTATATATGCTGTCGAAGTTGCAGCCTTTTAGTTGAAATTTTCTTGAGTGATTTCCAAACTTGTTTGGATATTGATCTGCTTCATTTTGATATACTTGGTTTCAGTATGCAAGATGATTTTGGTTGGACTGTCTAGTTTTTGTTTTCATGAGTACCACTTGAAGCTTTGACATTTGCATTCGAGTGTGTACTGGGTCCCCGAGCTGACGGCATTTGATCCAGATTACTTTTGCTCTTTGGTCTGCATACCTTAAGTGTTCACTGACTTGAGTCTTGTTGCGTTGATTATTTTCATTTGCATTTTGTTGTTGTGTGTTAATTTTGCTTGGTCGACACTTGTTCATCCAAGTTAGCACTTGAATGTGCAGTTCTCTGGTCTAATCAGTATTGCATGTATGCTACATGGTATCCATCTTAGGCCTTTTGTTTTGTATTTATCTTCTTGGTACATTTGTGTTATGTGGATCTGGCCACTGGTTCAAGTACTTAAATATGTACTTGTTTGCCTGACTAGTCTTGTTGACTTTGTTTGTTACATCACTGTAGTGGCGAGGCAGTACACGCGAGCGTGTACTGCAACTCTATCAGAATTGACGTTTTAATTGATATTTCAATTGCTTGAATCGTTTCGTGTGTTCAATTCAATATTTTGAAATTGTATTTTGATTTGGTTTAATTTGATTATTTTGTTGTTATCTAATTATCTACTGGATAATTAGATTATGTGTTTTCTAATTATCGTATCGATAATTAGATATTGTTGTTACTGTTGCTTTACTGGCTTGAGTTTTGCTTTGGCCAGTTGCTGTTAATTGCTCTTTGGGCAATTCTATTGTTTTCTAAATTATCTTCATTGATATATTTTTATTTATCTTTGTTGATGGTTTGAATTTGCTGATTTGTTGTTTAACACTGTTTCGTGTTATATCTACCGTTATCCGATTCTCTTATTGAAGGGTTGGATATACGAAATTTATTATGACTATTGTCTATTGATTATTTAATTATTATTGCTTCCGTGCATTAATAACTGAGTTTGAATTAGACTGACCCGTGTATTATTTTCTTTTGAATTAATACTCGGGTCAGACCGAGTTATTTCAGGTTGTTGATATCTTGCTTTTGGGTTGCTGCTTGAGCTATGAAGTCTCTTCATATCTTTTGGAGTAGTCGTTGTCATAGTATAGGATGATATGTATTCATGTATATTATTTACAATAATGTACTTGTATGTGTAACTTCCAGTGTCGACAGTTGTAGTTGTATCATATGTATTGTATCACATGTATTGTAACTGACTTCAGTTATATATATATATATATATGAGATTTTATATTATCTGTGTTCCGCATTTAGTTTATCTGTGTTATTATTATATATGTGTCCTAAACTATTATGAACCATCGTAGTTCGTTTTATACTGGAATTGGATATGTCGATGGGAGTAAATAAACAAAGAGATGAAAAAATAAAATATATACCACTCCTATCGAGGTAACCAATACTAGTGTAAGGCCTAACTACGGATGGACGCTCCTATCCAGCCTTATTCTTCATAATAACAGACAGTATTTCTTTTTAATACTCTTTGTTATTGTGAGCATAGAGGTGGGGCGTCACACAAAATCATGAGCTCCTCTTCGAGTCAACACTTCAACCAAAACACTATCACCAAACAATTGTCGTGCACATGCACCGGAGGTTCCATTACCTTTAACCATCCACGACGACCACCTCACCTCAGAAATCAACCACGCACACCATCACGATCATCAGATCAACACCACAACTCAAAATCGAAATCGAGCTTCAAAATCTAAACCTGGAACAAAGCTTGGAACCACCACCTCAACCTGGAAACGCTTCATCCTAACTCCTCCGACCACCGGAGTGTCAGAGACTCCAGCCACGCCTTCGACAACCTCCAAATTTCCAATCCTCAGAGTTCGGTGGAACTCGATCCACCCTAGATGCCGTGAAGAACAGATTCCTGACCAAGCCTAGAAACTAGGTTTACAAACTTAAACAACCAACCACCGCCGCTACAGTGCCTTGCTCCACCAGCTGACATTTTTCCAATGATCTCCAATCATTCTTCCATCACCAGAGCAAAACCCGACCTTCCCGAGCAAGTAGATCACCAGAGACAACCCAAAATCCAATTTCAGATCAAACTCGCATTTCTCATCCAAACCCAATCTAAAATTTTTGGTTCCACTTTTAAAAATCATGTCTTTGATTAAGGATTCAGTTTATAATCCTGGATTTATGAATTAAGATGTTTGAATTTTCCACAAACTCAAGCTTTCCTGTTATGCTTTGTTTTCCAGAGCAATTTCAATTTTAATTCATTTAAATAAAGTTTAAACTTTTAATTCATGATTAAACAAACAAATGTTGTTTGAATCCTAAGTCCTAACAGATATTGGTTCAAGAGATAATGATTTTTGAATAAATCTTGAGCCTGGAAACTAAGAACAGAGATACACAAATACATCAGCATACACACATATCCATACATTCATATATATATATATATATATATATATACGTAGAAACTCACTTATATATATTCACACAAAACATATTCATTCCAGAAATTAGCATGCAATCCAGATTCCTACTTAAGCTTTTTTAAAAGAAATGTTACTCACTGTTTTCCAAGAATCATGATCTGCTACTATGATTTCTTCTTCAAGCTTTATGTCTTCAACCCTTGATTTACTTCTGTTTTAATGGCAGAGCTCTTTGGTTTACTTAATATTTTTTTCTTTTCTTATTTTCTTTTGTGCGTGAGTATGCCATAGGACCATATATATATAAGAGAAAGTAAGCTTACAGGATAAGTCATAGAGCTGAAACATTTCGTACAGGCTTTGCATTATATTTTATCTGACCCGATTTAGATTTTGCTTTGACTTGATACAATGTTTTGTTTGCTTGAAATGATGTATTGTATGCTTAAGATGAATGTGCATTAAATGCTTGTCTCCTTATATGTTTACATACATATCCATTCACATGTATATACATATCTCATACATATCTCATACATATGTATACATATTATATTTTGTCTTATTTGCCTTACATACACACAAATATTCATATATATATATATATATATATATATATCTTACCATGGTTAATCTTATATGTTTTACTTTATATTATATACAACATTATAAGTTACTTATATACTCTTATTCCTATTAAACACATGTTTATATTTTTTCCAAGCTTAAGCATCATCACTTCATTTATTTTCACCTCTATATATATATATATATATTGAGTGTTAATAAGGTGGAACTTATACATTTATACCCGAGACTACAATATTTATCATATCTAGAGATTAATAAATTTAAAATTAAATATTGTTTTTAACCAATTCATCTAGATATTTCCATTATCATAAATTTATCTATTCGTTTTAATAAAAGTTAATGCTCCAATAATTAAATTCAGTTAATCGTCCAATTTATATACGTTAAAAATCCGTGTCGTCACATAATAAATGCACAAATTTATAACTAAGCCGAGGATGATTCTAAATGTTGAGAATCTCACAACATTGTTATACGATAACAATGTCATGATGTTCGTAATAGAAACAAAATCTCACTAGACGTCGAGAGGTATACTTTGAATCGTTCCATGCGATACAGCCGGTTTCTCGACGTCAAAGGGAGTTAATTGACAGAGTAGATAACTAAAACATAATTACCTACTCGTTCATTGTGGGACCGACCTAGTTGATTTTGAAGAAACCAATTGAAGAAGTGGGAATAAGATTCCATAATTGACCCCAAGTGAAAGTGGAAATTGACAGAGTTAGAGGTATGCTTGTGACAGCAAGTCCATAAAAGGTGTTTCCATTCTATTATATAATTGTTATAAAATTTTATAAATAATAAATTAGTTAATTTAAATATATATGTCAAAAAGTCCATAAATGGTATGTTTGTGACAACAGTTACAAATAGTTGTAACCATGAGTATTATATCACAATATAGCAAGCACATCATTTTAAATATTCCTAGTCAAGATGTATTAATACTGGACATCGATGCATCCGTTGAGACTAGAGTACGTAATGCTCTCTATATATTGGGTAGTGTATTACTCATGGTTGTTGGGGGCACCAAGGGGTTACATACTGATAGTTATTGGGTAACTACGGAATGAATCATTTGATAATTTATGTTGGTAAATATAACTAAGGTCAAATAGAAAATATCGAAGTGACTAATTTACACAGTTCTCTTGACTTGAGTATACTGTTGATCTTTAATATCGAAGCTCCGCTTTGATTATTATTAAACTAAGGCACATTGTCCATCGAACGACCATTGTTGGGTCAAGTGGAAGCATTGGAAGTGAAATATTATTCGAGAGAGTATTCGTCTCATCGGTTATATAGGGTTAGTATCATGGTCAATTGAAGTCAACTCAAAGTCATATTCTCTGTCTAGAGTAGTTCGATTAATAATAATTGTTATTATTGAACCATGGACTTTTTGTTTGGATTATTGTAACGATACGACTTTTCGACGCTCGAAAGTCGACATTAATACATCCACTGTATCAAATGTCGCGCAATCAAATGCCGGAAAACCGAACCATTAGGATTAAAAAGAAGAGGTAGAAGAAGACAGAAGAAAAGAAAGAATAGAAATACAGAAACAGAAACAATATCAGAATCTCACATTCGCAGTGGGACAAAATATAATAGATAATCACTAGTCTTTTAAACAAAGAACTATATCAGTTATACAATACATCATCAGAGTCAATTTACAACTCAATACAACAATGGATAGTTATATAAACTTGTCCTCATACAGAATACACAGTGGAAATAAATAACAAGTACGGAGATACGTCTCGCCATCCAACTTGCTTCCAAAGCTCCAGAATATCCTGATAACATAACTCTAGGCTGCCCGTGTGGAAAATTATGGGCACCTAGAGTTTAGAAAGGAAAAAATAAACTCCGATTCAGTCATGGTGACTGGTGTGAGATCGTAAAACAGTTATTTTCACAAAGGAAATAAAATTTATTCGCAATGCTTTTGGAAAATGAAACTACCATAAGACCTCCCGCCACACACACAATGCAAACGCAGAATTGGAGGAGATTTCTTCTTATGATAGTCAAAGATGCTTACTACGCAAATCATTGGATTATTATTATTAATGTCTAGTGTGGAAAACATTTTGAAAGTATAATATTAATCTTAGCCAGCATAGGCATTCCGCACTTATGCCTACTATGTTCAATAGCAGGTTACCGGCACATTCCATAGCAGGTTATACAACTAAAACCGTACAAGTTTCGTATTGGGAAATGGATTTCCAACAAATGGTCAGGCAAAGGAACTTCCTTTCCTACTGCCACATGGGATCGCCTCTGGCTGGACGTCCCGAGAGACAACTGCTCTTTGCCAACACAGGGCCGGGTTACCCCTGTAACTAGGTAACTCACGAATATGCCACCCCCGGTCCTTTGGGACCTTTATCCGAGGCGCCTTGATAAACACACAATCACACAATAAATGAGATCGGAGTATCCACATAGGTTAAATACCAGGGCTCCATACCTGATACCACCCTTTTCCAGAAGGAAATGACATACCCTAAAGGGCGCGACCTCATAACCTTACCGCATATTCCTGTTTCGACCATTTCCGGGGAGTGAGGTCTGACGAAGTCTCGTCCACAAAGCTATGCTTTTTCACAAAGCCACGCTTTGATCACAATTGATCAATAAATGATCATCACATGGCAACACTCAGCATGCCACATTACCAAATTGGGAATATATCGCTGATAAATTTCAACTACATAACCTCTGAGCTCGTACGTCTCAGAGAAGGGTGTTAAGCTAAGAGAATAAATTCTCCGCCACCAACAAAAATGTATTTGAAAGAAATCAGCTTTATATCTCAAAATGTAATGTCAGACACGTAACCATACAAGTCTGTTCCAGGTTCGAACAGAACCGAAGGCACTTCAAAAGAAGCCCTTGCAATCCGGGTGTTTACAATCCCGATAAAACTTCCCATCACAAAGAAAATCTCTATACCGTAGCTAGCGGTGCAAAGACAATCGATAGGTCATCCTATCGTTTTCACAAATACCCGGTCTTCACCACCGATCTTCATAAATACATGATAATTGCACGAAGTGATTTATGGAAATTTATATGTCATTTAATGGCATGTAATTTCAGCCATCCCATATGATGATAGAGGCGTGGAGATAGAGAGATATCAAAGGAATTAATTAGAAAAGTTTTAGTTTAAGGATGGTAAATGTTTCATTCTTTCAATTAAAAGATATCCCCTAATTCATTTTCTATAGACAATTCATTCTTTATAATTTATTTTTTTCTTATCCCTCCTAAAATTCCATGGCAGAAAACAAAAAGGCTTCCAAAATTTTTCAACTCCAAATTAAAAAATATCAAATAAAATAAAAGACGTGGTTCATCTGTCTCTTGCTAGGATTGGGTGTGGATATTGGGGATTATATTTTATATATAAAAGAATAATTTCTAAAAATACTATTAGTTATTTATAGTGTGTTTGTTTGTTAGGAAATGATAATATTCAATTTATATCGTTTATTATTTCTTTAGTTATGCTCGACCAGTTTATGAGCATTTGCTATAGTTGTTGATTTACAAGAAACTTACCTTTTACAACATGGGTTGGGTAGATAGTAATTTATGGGAACATTAACTATGAACACGTTGTGAATTAAGTTTCATGGTTTGACTATAAGGCGTTCGCTGATAATGTTGTTAGTCCCTGAGAAGTTTGTTTTGATGACAACAACCTTAGAATAAGATTATAAAATATAAATACTAATATTATTGTTTAGATATATATGTATATGCAAGATATATATACATGTACCAAAGAATGAAGACTGTACAGTATAGAGATTCAAGAACTGATGAACTCAAGATTGAAGATATCAAGATTCAAGGCTCATGAGTATCAAGATCATCAAGTGTTCAAGATTTCAAGATAAATTAATTTAGTTAGGAATTTTGTTAAAACTCCTAGAAAAGCACTGACATCTCAAAATCCATTTTATTCGTGGAATGGAATCCACTTCGAGTCCGTTAAAGGGATGGAACCCTAAGTAGGATGGAATCTACGAAAAATCTAGTGGAACATTGTTTTGTATCCACTAACTTTTATTCAAATGTTTTACAAAATTATATCTTGTTTTCAAAATGATTTCAAAATCTTCCTTTTTAAATCAAAACCATCTATCCTGGTTTTAAAATACTTTTAGCCTCAAAATAATCTTTATTTTGAATATCAAATTATCCTTGGTTTTAAACTATCTTTTAATTATAATATATTTAACTTTTATTATTTATACTTAGATTTAAATATAAAATTATAGTAAAATTTTATATATACCAAAATATTATTCTCTATACTTATTTATGTATTTTAACTATAGTTAAGTATATTTATAAAGTTTAAAATAGTTTTAATACAAGATAGAAGTTATTTTCAAAGAAAAACAAATTACCAAAAATAACTTAGGCTTGTCGACAACCCCAAGGAACCCTTGTCGACAAGGTGACAGTTTATTTCAAAAGTTTGAATTTCAAAAGAAGTGTCTATTCGTCGTATCCTTTCACGAATGGACATGGTTGTTGTTCTACTATAAATAGGGGCTGTTTTAAATGAATTTATAATCATATTTTCTCTTATTTCACTCCTCTTCTTCTTCCACATTTCTTTATATACATTTTTACCATTACTCTACTGAAATCACCATTGAATCTAACTAGAACATCTCTGGTTTGATTCTCTATCACTATCTCAACAAGATCCCAGTGCTATTCAGAGTTATAGATTTCTTTGTATTCAATCGAGTGAGAAAAGGTGTGATTGTAGCCTGGAAATTCAATCGGGTGAACTTGTTGCCCGTAAAATCAAGTATCTCTACCCAAAGGATTGTGAATCTAGAGCGGTGTACCTCATGGCCTTGAAATCGAGGGTGTAATTGTAAGAATTGATTTTGAAAGGAAATTCATACTTGTGTTGCGGGACTGGATATAGGGTAACTCCAAACAAGTATAAAATCCGGTGTGTTCTTTCCTTTATTGCTTTTACTTTATATTTGCATCTGTGTTTGATTCTGTGATCATATCTGTGTCTGAATATTGCATACATTTGTGTTCAAATTAGTATAAACTGAATAAGAATTAGTAATTCCTTAAAACACTATTCACCCCCCTCTAGTGTTAATTCTAGCCTTAAGATCTGTAATCCTGTAACGACCCGATATTTTGGACCATTCGCATCCATTATAAGTGTATAGGTAGACACTCATGCCGGAGTTGAATTGCTCAAAATACCGCGTTGTTAATTTAAATTGGCAAAACTGAACATATATAGTAAATAAATAATCACAGAACACAGACACAGAGTAATAATTTGCAGAGGAAATAAAAGAGATAGTAGTTCATGAAGCTACTATATAAATATAAAATACATCAGAGTTTACAACAGAAGAGTAATACGATACATCAGAGTTAAACCAGATACAACGGAAGAGTAACACGATACATCAGATACAAATCAGAATACATCACTGGAATCATCGAATACTAAAAGCAGAATAGATGGCTGGATCTTCAAGCAAAGCTCCAACTCCAAAGGTGAGTCTCGAATACTGGTACACTCAGTCTGACCCGAGCGTAAAGCAAAAACACAAGACACTCGAGTCAGGATTAACATTCTTATATTAATAAATCCAACTCAAGTGAAATAGCAATTGAAATACAAGTAACTCAAAGGATGTTTGGAATAACCATCCTTTAAGGATCCGTTAAACTATCTACTATGTAGTAGTGTACGATAAGTAGATAATGTCTATCAGTAATATAAGAAGATATCAAAATAGCGTTAAGTCATGGCCCATTCCACCCTTAACACATTTTTATTCCCAAAAGCATATACAAGACCGTAGTTTCCCCAAAACCGGAAGTCACCAGAGGGCAATCCATATACTAAAGGTACAAATCAAAATCGTAGTGGTCGCGCATAAATGGAATACAAGTATGACAAGGCACATGAGGCAATATCCAAGGTAGTGATACTACCGTTCGCCTGATCCGGACTGGTGAGAACGCAACGCCGCAGCGCCCGCAACACCGTGAAACAACACTCCCAAAATCAAGGGTGCACCAATCGACAACAAGTATAAGTAGTTCGAAGAAGTGTGTCCACTTGAGGTAGCAAATCCTCCATTGGCCCGACACAGCTCCTGTTTTAGTCATTTCCAATTTGACACAAGTGTCAAGGCTAACCATCATCGTTCTCTTTCTTCAGTCATCACGTACATCATTCCAACCACTTCATTCTGGATCATCACTCCGCGTATAGTTATTAAAGTGGTTTCGGTTCAGATAGAGAGTATATCCATTACCAATCCCGGTCTCTTTAATAACTTTCGTAATTATTTCACCGATTGGTCGTTTATATATTTCAAAAACCAAATCAAATTCAATTTCAATTAGAATTCGTAAATCAACATTCATTTGTCTTTCAAAACCAATTTCCAATAATTTACGTTTCAAAACTTCCAAATTATCATTTCAAAATCTTATAATTCAATTTCAATCTCTTTTTAAAACAATTCAAATATTGGTTTAAGTTCGTATATAAGTTTCATTTCGAAATCGTTTAAATCAATTTAATTTATCATTCAAATCAATTCCAAATTCATTTATCGATTTCATTCAATATTCATTAAGTAAATTTGCCATTCCAGGCAATTTCTATTAAATTTCCAATTCATTAAATCCATTATTTAAATTCAACTTCCTTATTTCAAAACTTACAATTTGAATTAAATTAAATTCATCAAATCAAATCCTTTCATTTTCAAGTCTTACATTAATTTCAATAAATCACATTATATTTCTTGTTAAAGAATTCAATTTCACTTATTTACTTACTTAAATAATTTCCAAAACTTAGTTAATAAAGAAACTCAATTTCAATTATTTACGAAGTAAAATTCACTTATTCAAAAGTTCAATTTTTACTTATTAAAGAATTCAATTCAATTAATCATTAAATAATTCAATCTTATTTAATTTTTAAATAGTTCAAAACTTAATTATTAAATAATTTTCAAGGTTTAATAATTTCAAACTTAATTATTAAATCATTTCAAAGTTTAATAATTTTCAACTTAATTATAATTTCAACTTAATTCAATCATTCTCAAAATTAAACAACATTCTTTCATCAATTACATTTTTAATATTAAATATTCACATTTAAATTTCATTAAAATTCAATTTCCAATTTCGTTTCAAAACCATATTATTTATTCAAATAAAATCTTCATTTTATTTTTAAATCAATTTATTGACCAATCGAGTTTTATTAAATTTTCTATCCTAGGTCAAAGTTCAATTTGGGTATTTATCATTTCAACCCGATTCCAATTCAATTCCAAAATCAAAACATAGCAAAGGGAACTTGCAGTGTGATAACTGGGATGGTGTCAAAGTAAATAAACAGACAATAACAACAATCAATAACAACAAACAAATAATCAATTCAAATAATCCCAAAATAACTGTATTAATTCGCATTGCTATTTGTACGAATTAATATAATTATTTCTAGAATCTACACTATCATTTCATGTAGATTAAAGATTATTACATTATGGTTTTCACTTGTCATTCAATTTACAATTTCATACATCATCAATTTAACAACATACATTCAGTGATTCAAAATGTAATTAAACAAATCCTACGTGTGTGATATCCCGGGATTTCAGAGAATTTAAAATGAGATAATCTTTTAAATTAATTATTAAATATTGGTAAAGGTTGTTGTTTTCAAATAATTTAATAATGAGTTGTTTTTAAATATAGTTATAAACAGATTTTAAATAGACATATTATTTCAAATTTAATAAGTGTTTAAATGTATATATATATGTATTTAAATTGATTTTAAATAGGATAATTTTTGACAATTAATAATGTAATTGTTTAAAATGGATTAAATATACTATATATGATTTTAGTTAAAACCTAATTGGTTTTTATTTTATTTTCTTTTAAAAGTTTTATTTTTATAAATTAAGAAAAGCATTTATAAAATAAGATATGTATTTATCTAATTAGGAAATAAATATAAAAAGCTTTTAAAATCATTTAAAAATATTTATGCATGTAGTATTACAAGTGTTAATCTATAAACCCCTTAAATAACATGTGTTAACATAATAAACAATGGTTGAGACAAGTGTCATTTCTTTTCTTTATTTTCTTTTTATTTTGATAAATTACCATTTAAACCTATATAAACAATCACCTTCTTGCTTAAATTCTTTTCTCAACTCATTCCTGTAAACACTTCAACCCAGAGAAAAACAAACATAACCCTGTAATCCTCTTTTATCAAGCCTGTAATAAAATTATCAAACAAAGATTCATTTTCACATTGCAAACCTGTAATTCATCTCCTCATCTCAAAAACAAAATCAAAACCCTGTAAACCATTTATCGAAGCCTGTAGCCTGTAATCATTTTCAACTTGTATCATCAAAGCTTCAAGTTTTTAAAGAAATCATCTCAGTCAACAAAGCAATTTTGTTTTCAATCAAAGCAATACAAGCTTCAGGAATCCAAAACTGTTTCAAAAGCTTCCCAGTTCTTTTCAAACTCTCTGCATCTTTAAAACGGTGAGTAATCCTTTTCTTAAAAACAGTTTTTAATCTATGTTTATATTAATGCATGTAATCTGTATAGAGATATTGTAATGTGGTTTGCATGGTTGTTTATTTGGAATATATATTTTTAACTGCTCTATTGATGTGAGTAAATCCAACTTTATTTTGTCTTAAATCTGGTTGCATAAATAAATCATCAATGTTTGATAGAATAATTGTTGCATGATGATGAATTGTATGTCTGAATATTGGAATGTGTATTGTTATATAAACTGTTGCCTCTGTTCTTGATTTTCAGATTTCAAAACTTAAAACAACTCAAGATCTTCTTCCCCTAAATCTTTTTAGGCTTCAATATACAAACAAAATTTGTGTGTAATATGAAAATATAGATTTTAAAAATATTTTAATGATTCATCTGAAGTTAGTTTAAACAAGCAGGAAGAAGAAACAGTAAAACTTTGATATACCAAAATCTCAACATGATTAATTTGTTATTTCAGAATTGTAATTAGATCAGTTATCAAATTTTATGATTTTTAAAATAAAAATCATACATTTTAGTTTGGGATCGGGATAGTATTTGGGGGTTGACCAGAATATATTTTTCGAACAAATTCTGGTGACAGGAGAATCTCTGGTAGTCGGGGTCACTCCTGGAGGAGGTCGGGGTGTAGGAGAGTTCGGCAAAAATGCCAGGTGAATTTATCATCACCTGTGGCATCGGCGATTGGTCGATTTGTATTTTAACCCTAAAATGGGTCGAGGTCTGGAAGTAGGTTGTCGCGGCGTCTCTGGATGATCAGAGCCCATCGGACCTAGGGGAAAAGATGAAGGGTTGGTCGGAGAATTTGTAGGCAGAGTTTCGTGGTCGTACGTCGTCGGCATCGTCGAGTTCGAAGGGCTTTCAGGCGAGGTGTGGTTCCAGGATTTTGATCAAATTGCTCGAATTTGAATTCCAGTCGAATTCGACGAACTGGGTGTTTGAGTTGAACGGCGAGGTCGTAGGCGATGTGTCGAAGTCGACGTCGATGGTCGGAGTCGCTTTGTTCTGCTGTGCACGTGCACGTATGCACGTTTGGGCATGTTGTTGGAGAAGAAGTGTTGGATCGGGTGGGTTCTCGTGCAAGTGAAGAATTGTCTCGAAGCAGATGAGTTTTGAGAAAACTCGGGGTAGCTATAGGGTAGTCTCGGGTATGACCCGAAGTAAATCTAAACCAGTTTAAAAAGATTTTTATAAAAGCAAGTTTTTTTTTTAAATCTAAATTAAAATTAGTTTAAACCTATTACTTAATAAATGTTTTAAGTTATTGATTGGAAGAAGTTATGATTTGGTAATTTTAATTTATCAAGTTAAATGAGTATTTTAAAAACTAAATTAATATTTTAATTAAATAAAGTCAAAAGATAAAATGGTTTAAATGTTAATAATAATTAAGGTATTAATAAGATAATGTTTATCTTAAGATAATTAAAGTTTTAATGTTTTGTTATTAATTAAGTTAATTAAGGAAATTAGATATAATTAATTAATTTAATTAGTAATGATCAAGGATTAGTTAAGAAATTAATTAAGAGTAATTAATTAACTTAATTAACTCAATAATGAAGGTTGATTTAATTAATGACTAAAGGATAATTAATTTGTAATTAATAAATTAAGTAATTAGAGGTAAACTCAATGGTAATTAAGAAGTACTTAATTTGTAATTAAGTTTTATAAATTAATAATTAAGTTTTATTAATTATTAATTAAGGGGTGATTAATTTGTAATTAAAGATTAATTAAGGATTAATCAAATGATAATTCAGGTTTAATTAACTCAAATTAAGGATTGATTAATTTGTTATTAAGTTTTATTAATTGATAATTAAGGTTTATTAATTAATAATTAAAAGGATAATTAATCTATAATTAAAGATTAATTAATTGGTTTAAAGAGTAATTAAGGATGAATTACTCAAGTATAATTAATGATATGAATGTGATTGATTTAAGTTAATTAATTTGTAAATTAATTAAAGATAATCACTTGATAAAGACATTAAGTATGAATACTTAATAAGATTGATAAGTGTAATTACTGTAAGTAATTAATGTATAATTACAAGATGTAATTAATTAAAGGATAATTACTTAGGAGAAGTAATTAAGGATTAATTATTTGGTGTAATTAATTAAAGGATTAATATAATTAATTAAGAAGTTAATTAATTAAGGTAAGTAATTACAGGATGATAATTACTGTTTATAATTTATTAAGGTTAATTAATGGAGGTAATTAATTAAAGTTTAATTAATTAATGTGATTAATTAAGGATCAATGTAATTAATTTTAATTAATTACTGTTAATGAATAAGAATAATTAATTTGTAAAATTAATTAAAGGATAATTACTTTATGTAATTAATGAATAATTAATCAAGGATGGTTAATATTTAATGAGTAATTAATTAATTAAAGGTTGTAATTAATTAATGATGAATTAAGCAAGATTAGATAATTAATTCTTAAGTAATTAATTTAATTTAAGTTAATTAAATTAATTATAACCTAGGGTTAATAAATTGTTGCTTATGGATGATTGTTTGTGTAGAATATCTGAATTGGATATCTATTGGATGATATGTTATGATATTCTGTGATATGATATTAGATATATCCGTGATAAATGTGTGATATTTATCTATGTTAAATACTGTATGAATTCAAGTATTGAATTGAATTGTTTTAACCTTTAAACAACTTGGCCTTAAAAAGATACGTTTTGGATTTCGATGAGACCGGGATCGGGTTTCCGTATACCGGTATTCCAGGTCTGGAGACCCGAATACCACATCGATCCAAATTAACGATAGGTCGTGAATCTCAAGTGAAGATGAAGATTTAGAGTGCAAGGGTTATTGTCGTTAACTCTGAGGGTGATTCCAAAATGAGTGTAACGAGGTAATGCCTTCGGTTTCGTTCGAACCCGGAACGAACTTGTATGGATTGAATGCTTTCAGCACATCGTCAGGTGGACGATGAGCATTCTAAGTGATGTGTTCTGATTAAAGGTAATCGTGACCTCAAGCCTCATCAAACCGGGAATGGCTAAAACAGGGGAGGTGCAGCAAGGTTAGTGGGTAGCACCCAAGTAGTATAAGATTCCCCTGTCTAGAGTCCCTTTTTATTTCGGCTGTGTGGGCGGTTGCTGGCTCCAACCGCGGGGTTTCTTATGCGGGAATTATCCAGTAAGGGATGTTCCGGCCTTGTGTTGCAGGGGATTGGGAGTGATCCTCGGTACGGTGATCTAGGCCACGTACTGTGACGGGCGGTACCCCGGTAGCCCTGCCATTGTATGGAATCCAAAATCCAATAAGTGCCGTACGTTTTAGTTGTGCCCAACTATGTTGGAACGTGAGATGTAAGCATTCCAGCTATTTCTGTATTTTACTTAAAAACCCTAGACCCTATTATAATATAACTGGATTTCCTATCAAATGTTTTGATTAGCGTAAGGTAAAAACTTACCCATGTTTATGTGTGGGAAGTCTTACGTGATACCTTTGTTTTCAAAAGGTTTTGAAGTTAAGCAATTTAAACCGTTTACTCACACCAGACCCATGTCTGACCCAAGTGTTTATTTTCTGTTTTATTAAACCTTGGGTACTCAAATTTTTACGAGTAGCCAAGGGATTCAGGTTTGCTTTGACGAATCTATGGAGGAGCAATGGAGCAGGAGGCTTCAGCGTTCGTAGATATAGTGTTCCGCTGTGTTAGTCTGTATGAGTCATTTGTTGAGTGTATTTGAGTTGTAATGACTAGACAGATGTTTATAACTGTCTAGTATGTGTTGTATAAGCTGTGTATCTCTGATGTATATGATACAATGTAATATCTTATTTGATTAATATAATTTATTCGTTCCGCTGTTTAGATTCTGATGTGTTTCTTTCTTTCTTCTCTATCTTATCTCTTTTCTATCCCTTTCTTTCTTCTTGATGATACGACTTTTTGTGGAGAAAAAGCCGGGTCGTCACAGTTGGTATCAGAGCGCTAGGTTGAGTGAATACCTAGGATTTGGAGTGAATTCTTTCTTGAGAGAGGTATTTGTAATTTTTAACTATATATATATTTTTATTCTACCTATTTGTTGGGTTACCTGTTCGGGTTTTCCAATATAAGATATAAAGGTAGATAGAGTGGTGGTGTGTGAAACACGACTACCAATGTTTGGAATTTGAATGTTTGAGGTTGGAAATGTATCTGTCGAGACTGTAGACCTAATACCGTCTCGAGTGAGTTTTGTTTGATGTAAAGATTTCATTGATCTCTGAAGGAACTGTTAAGGTTCGGAGTCCATCTTTGAAGTGGGATGAGTGGAGTTTGGATCTGTCGAATGAGCAGAAGCAAGTGATGGTATCTGAGTAACTCAGGAAGAAGTAGCTGTGTGATGAGACGCAGTGACTGGATGTTTCCGAAGATGTTTTCTCTTGGAGCAAGTTTGAGGAAGTGTGAATGCTTCAGTATTGGGGCTGAGTTCAGCATAATGTTTCTGTTTGGTTTGGAGTCCGAGTTTCTCGAAGAACTTTGGATAGGGAGTCTTGGCATCTGTGTCAGCAGTGCAGCTCGGAGTGTTTCGTGTGCCGGCAGGAAGTCTTCTGGCTAAGCAATTTTCTAGTGGTAGAATTCAGAAGCAGTAGAGAGGATCCATTTCTTCGATGGATTGGTTAAAAAGTGTAAGCTGTTCTGTTTGGTTAAGAGAAAGCAGTTTTTATTTGGGATTAGGATGGGTTGATCGCAAAAGTGACTTGCGATTGCTGAGTATTCTCTTGAGTTATCAGAGTTTTTCTGGATGTCTTCAGCGAAGTCAGAAGTTTGTCTGCATTTGAGTTTGAGTTCTGTATCGACTTAATTTCAAGAGTAGTACCGGTAGTTCAGCTAGTTGAAGGTTGATTCCTAGAGATAGGATTTGGTGAAGCAGCTCAGTATTTCATGGAACTTCTGAGTTTTATTTTTATGGATCTGTTGAACCATATTTTACGGGATGTGTTGTCTAGTCTGTGCTCGAGTTCATCGACGGCATTCTTATCTGCTCTAGATCAGAGTGGTGCAGCGGAAGCAAGATGGCAGCTGTTCTAGAGTGGAAGCAACCGGAAGTTGGAATGATTTGGGATTAGAGAATTTCTACAGGAAATATTTTTAGATTTGAGTCCAGATTGGTGAGTGTATCTGTTTTGTCTTTTCCGGATAGGAGAAGTAGATTTAGTCTACTGAGGTTTGTGAAGTAGAGTTTGTGTACTGGATTTCTGTAAATCTTGAAAGGATCCGTTTGTTGGATTGTTTCGATCTAGTTTGTTTTTATAAACATCAGCAAAGGTTGAGATGATCGGAATAGATATAGGCAGTCCGGAATTGTCAGAAGAGTTCTGAAGATTAGAGACGGAGGAATTTGGAATTCAAAGTTGGAGACTTCGTTATTGTTGAAATTTTCTCTGGTAAAAGGAAGCTATAAGATTGGGTAAGTCTGGGAAGTCAGCTCCGAGGTGTTTTGGATCTTTTCTGTGTTCTGATTTGGATAAGAGTTTGGTCTACTTGGTTGAATTGTCAGTTTGGATAACTGGGATTCGAAGTATGTCGCGTATCTTTGAGGAAATACGTGTTTGATCTATCTCTGGTTTTAGAACCAGCAATTCAGGAGGAATTGGTAGTTGAGTTAGACTTATCTGTGGTCTGATATTCTGTTTAGTTTTATAGATCTAGTTGTGTAGGGGCTCTGTAAGCTCAGTAGAATTGGTTGTTTGAATTCTGTTGAGCGAGTATCCCGGTATATATATATACTTGGGAAAACTCAAGGAAATTTTAGGAAGCTTATCCGGATCTGTGTCCGGGTAGCTAGTATAGTTGTTTGGATAAAATTGTTTGTTTGGATAAAATTGTTTGTTTGGATGAATAGTTGTTTGTTGATAGTGTATGGTTGATAAGTAGGCTTGAATTGTTTTAAATTTGGTTAAAATAAAATAAAAACTTTAGATTATCTTTTGTTTTAAATTTCGAGGACGAAATTCTTTTAAGGGGGAAGGAATGTGATATCCCGGGATTTCAGAGAATTTAAAATGAGATAATCTTTTAAATTAATTATTAAATATTGGTAAAGGTTGTTGTTTTCAAACAATTTAATAATGAGTTGTTTTTAAATATAGTTATAAACAGATTTTAAATAGACATATTATTTCAAATTTAATAAGTGTTTAAATGTATATATATATGTATTTAAATTGATTTTAAATAGGATAATTTTTGACAATTAATAATGTAATTGTTTAAAATGGATTAAATATACTATATATGATTTTAGTTAAAATCTAATTGGTTTTTATTTTATTTTCTTTTAAAAGTTTTATTTTTATAAATTAAGAAAAGCATTTATAAAATAAGATATGTATTTATCTAATTAGGAAATAAATATAAAAAGCTTTTAAAATCATTTAAAAATATTTATGCATGTAGTATTACAAGTGTTAATCTATAAACCCCTTAAATAACATGTGTTAACATAATAAACAATGGTTGAGACAAGTGTCATTTCTTTTCTTTATTTTCTTTTTATTTTGATAAATTACCATTTAAACCTATATAAACAATCACCTTCTTGCTTAAATTCTTTTCTCAACTCATTCCTGTAAACACTTCAACCCAGAGAAAAACAAACATAACCCTGTAATCCTCTTTTATCAAGCCTGTAACAAAATTATCAAACAAAGATTCATTTTCACATTGCAAACCTGTAATTCATCTCCTCATCTCAAAAACAAAATCAAAACCCTGTAAACCATTTATCGAAGCCTGTAGCCTGTAATCATTTTCAACTTGTATCATCAAAGCTTCAAGTTTTTAAAGAAATCATCTCAGTCAACAAAGCAATTTTGTTTTCAATCAAAGCAATACAAGCTTCAGGAATCCAAAACTGTTTCAAAAGCTTCCCAGTTCTTTTCAAACTCTCTGCATCTTCAAAACGGTGAGTAAACCTTTTCTTAAAAACAGTTTTTAATCTATGTTTATATTAATGCATGTAATCTGTATAGAGATATTGTAATGTGGTTTGCATGGTTGTTTATTTGGAATATATATTTTTAACTGCTCTGTTGATGTGAGTAAATCCAACTTTATTTTGTCTTAAATCTGGTTGCATAAATAAATCATCAATGTTTGATAGAATAATTGTTGCATGATGATGAATTGTATGTCTGAATATTGGAATGTGTATTGTTATATAAACTGTTGCCTCTGTTCTTGATTTTCAGATTTCAAAACTTAAAACAACTCAAGATCTTCTTCCCCTAAATCTTTTTAGGCTTCAATATACAAACAAAATTTGTGTGTAATATGAAAATATAGATTTTAAAAATATTTTAATGATTCATCTGAAGTTAGTTTAAACAAGCAGGAAGAAGAAACAGTAAAACTTTGATATACCAAAATCTCAACATGATTAATTTGTTATTTCAGAATTGTAATTAGATCAGTTATCAAATTTTATGATTTTTAAAATAAAAATCATACATTTTAGTTTGGGATCGGGATAGTATTTGGGGGTTGACCAGAATATATTTTTCGAACAAATTCTGGTGACAGGAGAATCTCTGGTAGTCGGGGTCACTCCTGGAGGAGGTCGGGGTGTAGGAGAGTTCGGCAAAAATGCCAGGTGAATTTATCATCACCTGTGGCATCGGCGATTGGTCGATTTGTATTTTAACCCTAAAATGGGTCGAGGTCTGGAAGTAGGTTGTCGCGACGTCTCTGGATGATCAGAGCCCATCGGACCTAGGGGAAAAGATGAAGGGTTGGTCGGAGAATTTGTAGGCAGAGTTTCGTGGTCGTACGTGGTCGGCATCGTCGAGTTCGAAGGGCTTTCAGGCGAGGTGTGGTTCCAGGATTTTGATCAAATTGCTCGAATTTGAATTCCAGTCGAATTCGACGAACTGGGTGTTTGAGTTGAACGGCGAGGTCGTAGGCGATGTGTCGAAGTCGACGTTGATGGTCGGAGTCGCTTTATTCTGCTGTGCACGTGCACGTATGCACGTTTGGGCATGTTGTTGGAGAAGAAGTGTTGGATCGGGTGGGTTCTCGTGCAAGTGAAGAATTGTCTCGAAGCAGATGAGTTTTGAGAAAACTCGGGGTAGCTGCAGGGTAGTCTCGGGTATGACCCGAAGTAAATCTAAACCAGTTTAAAAAGATTTTTATAAAAGCAAGTTTTTTTTTTAAATCTAAATTAAAATTAGTTTAAACCTATTACTTAATAAATGTTTTAAGTTATTGATTGGAAGAAGTTATGATTTGGTAATTTTAATTTATCAAGTTAAATGAGTATTTTAAAAACTAAATTAATATTTTAATTAAATAAAGTCAAAAGATAAAATGGTTTAAATGTTAATAATAATTAAGGTATTAATAAGATAATGTTTATCTTAAGATAATTAAAGTTTTAATGTTTTGTTATTAATTAAGTTAATTAAGGAAATTAGATATAATTAATTAATTTAATTAGTAATGATCAAGGATTAGTTAAGAAATTAATTAAGAGTAATTAATTAACTTAATTAACTCAATAATGAAGGTTGATTTAATTAATGACTAAAGGATAATTAATTTGTAATTAATAAATTAAGTAATTAGAGGTAAACTCAATGGTAATTAAGAAGTACTTAATTTGTAATTAAGTTTTATAAATTAATAATTAAGTTTTATTAATTATTAATTAAGGGGTGATTAATTTGTAATTAAAGATTAATTAAGGATTAATCAAATGATAATTCAGGTTTAATTAACTCAAATTAAGGATTGATTAATTTGTTATTAAGTTTTATTAATTGATAATTAAGGTTTATTAATTAATAATTAAAAGGATAATTAATCTATAATTAAAGATTAATTAATTGGTTTAAAGAGTAATTAAGGATGAATTACTCAAGTATAATTAATGATATGAATGTGAATTATTTAAGTTAATTAATTTGTAAATTAATTAAAGATAATCACTTGATAAAGACATTAAGTATGAATACTTAATAAGATTGATAAGTGTAATTACTGTAAGTAATTAATGTATAATTACAAGATGTAATTAATTAAAGGATAATTACTTAGGAGAAGTAATTAAGGATTAATTATTTGGTGTAATTAATTAAAGGATTAATATAATTAATTAAGAAGTTAATTAATTAAGGTAAGTAATTACAGGATGATAATTACTGTTTATAATTTATTAAGGTTAATTAATGGAGGTAATTAATTAAAGTTTAATTAATTAATGTGATTAATTAAGGATCAATGTAATTAATTTTAATTAATTACTGTTAATGAATAAGAATAATTAATTTGTAAAATTAATTAAAGGATAATTACTTTATGTAATTAATGAATAATTAATCAAGGATGGTTAATATTTAATGAGTAATTAATTAATTAAAGGTTGTAATTAATTAATGATGAATTAAGCAAGATTAGATAATTAATTCTTAAGTAATTAATTTAATTTAAGTTAATTAAATTAATTATAACCTAGGGTTAATAAATTGTTGCTTATGGATGATTGTTTGTGTAGAATATCTGAATTGGATATCTATTGGATGATATGTTATGATATTCTGTGATATGATATTAGATATATCCGTGATAAATGTGTGATATTTATCTATGTTAAATACTGTATGAATTCAAGTATTGAATTGAATTGTTTTAACCTTTAAACAACTTGGCCTTAAAAAGATACGTTTTGGATTTCGATGAGACCGGGATCGGGTTTCCGTATACCGGTATTCCAGGTCTGGAGACCCGAATACCACATCGATCCAAATTAACGATAGGTCGTGAATCTCAAGTGAAGATGAAGATTTAGAGTGCAAGGGTTATTGTCGTTAACTCTGAGGGTGATTCCAAAATGAGTGTAACGAGGTAATGCCTTCGGTTTCGTTCGAACCCGGAACGAACTTGTATGGATTGAATGCTTTCAGCACATCGTCAGGTGGACGATGAGCATTCTAAGTGATGTGTTCTGATTAAAGGTAATCGTGACCTCAAGCCTCATCAAACCGGGAATGGCTAAAACAGGGGAGGTGCAGCAAGGTTAGTGGGTAGCACCCAAGTAGTATAAGATTCCCCTGTCTAGAGTCCCTTTTTATTTCGGCTGTGTGGGCGGTTGCTGGCTCCAACCGCGGGGTTTCTTATGCGGGAATTATCCAGTAAGGGATGTTCCGGCCTTGTGTTGCAGGGGATTGGGAGTGATCCTCGGTACGGTGATCTAGGCCACGTACTGTGACGGGCGGTACCCCGGTAGCCCTGCCATTGTATGGAATCCAAAATCCAATAAGTGCCGTACGTTTTAGTTGTGCCCAACTATGTTGGAACGTGAGATGTAAGCATTCCAGCTATTTCTGTATTTTACTTAAAAACCCTAGACCCTATTATAATATAACTGGATTTCCTATCAAATGTTTTGATTAGCGTAAGGTAAAAACTTACCCATGTTTATGTGTGGGAAGTCTTACGTGATACCTTTGTTTTCAAAAGGTTTTGAAGTTAAGCAATTTAAACCGTTTACTCACACCAGACCCATGTCTGACCCAAGTGTTTATTTTCTGTTTTATTAAACCTTGGGTACTCAAATTTTTACGAGTAGCCAAGGGATTCAGGTTTGCTTTGATGAATCTATGGAGGAGCAATGGAGCAGGAGGCTTCAGCGTTCGTAGATATAGTGTTCCGCTGTGTTAGTCTGTATGAGTCATTTGTTGAGTGTATTTGAGTTGTAATGACTAGACAGATGTTTATAACTGTCTAGTATGTGTTGTATAAGCTGTGTATCTCTGATGTATATGATACAATGTAATATCTTATTTGATTAATATAATTTATTCGTTCCGCTGTTTAGATTCTGATGTGTTTCTTTCTTTCTTCTCTATCTTATCTCTTTTCTATCCCTTTCTTTCTTCTTGATGATACGACTTTTTGTGGAGAAAAAGCCGGGTCGTCACAACGTGTCAATAAATTCAACAGTTAAAGGGATCATATTATACAAATGTCAGTTAATCAAATTTAACATTTAATTATCCTATATCAAGTTCAATTTCATACTATTTATCATTTTAACATTAACAATTTAACATCCAATATAAACATCAACAATCAATCAATTTCAGCCAAACTGTATTATCATTGCATAAATAATTAACAGATAATGGTGTCAGATGTCACAGGTGAACTGATACAGGTAATAGCATATATAACAGTGTCATTAACTAATAGCAGCATATTTCAATTGTCGTTTCAATTGAAATCAAATCTAATAAATAAAAGAACGTTAATCGTGAGTGATTGCTCACCTTTCGAGGTTAGAGGAGACTTGACAAATGAAACGAGTTACGAATCCAAGGACGAATTCCAAAGCAAAGCAAGATTGGCGCGAATTTGACGGACAAGCTGAAAATTCGAATAGACGAAATAAATCAGAACTGGGTCGACAAAGATAATTGGCATATGACATATATATAGAATCAGATTTTAACTCAAACATATATTCATTTCAAATCATTATTTTTAAACTAAACTCACATGAATATCCCTTTATGTAATATATACGTGTTATAACCAACTCGCCTACTGCAACATAAATATGTACGAAAGCATGAAATTTCATAAACACAAATTTATATATAACTAAAAACTTGTACGGTTAAATCAGTACTATATATATCCAACTTCGTAAATAAAATCTACATATAAATCACGTGCAAAATGTCTTTTAAAATTATGTATAACAAATCATACGTATATAAAATATTCAACTAACAAGGTGAATATAAAGCATAGTAATAAAAGAAAAGCACGGTTCTGGAAGGAAAAGAAGAAAACCATATAAATAAAATAATCTATATATAAACTTACACACTATAACATTTATTATACAGCAACACTTTATATATACAAAAAAGAAAAACTTATATTCATTAACATACATATATATATATATATATTTATATAAACAGGACAGATAGATGTATAAAATCAACCGGAGAATGTATAAATTAATGTATATAAACAACAACCGAAAGAAATGATACAGATATAAATAATGCATAGACTACCGTATACCTAATTATAACAATAGGTGTATAATATTATATACTTATGAAACATATAACTATTTAAAAATATCCGGATGGCTTCAACTTATATTGTAATATAGTATGCAACCCAAATGCATATTGTAAAAGATGTATGCTATGAATCATAAAAATTGTAAAGAAGAACAAACGACAGTCTGTAACTCACGTAACTCATCTATAGATATATATCCTATCATATAACATTATAAACTAAAAATGACAATCGAAACATCTTCAAGGTATAACTAACGTAACTTTAAAATCAAGATACTATGACATGTTTCAAGTATAATATAAATATAACTCAACTGTTTACAAAGAAAAAAAACAAACAGCATATGCATACAGTACTCACCCAAAATGTAAATATGTAAGTTTACATACTTTTAAACATATATATCCACTCAAACCTTTATACTTTTAAACTGTAAACCAATATATAACCGACATTTTAAAACAATGCAACATGTAGTTAGAAACTTACATATTTCTTTTCAAGACATAACTTATATAACTTGTAACTGTTATAACTTATAATATAGACATAGTATATAAAACTGATATCTACGTAACTAACGAAAAATATAAACTAACAAATATATACTTACACTTATACTCTATAAAACATTGTCATACGTACTATATATATAACAACGGAGCATGGCCAGCGGGGAGAGGAAGTGGGGCTGCGTGGGTAGGCTTCGGCTTAGGTGGTTACCGGGTGAAGCACGGTTCCAGATGGTGAAACGTGGACTCGGAGGCGATGGGCAAGGCTATGGTGACGTGTGAGGTGCGAGTGGAAGATTGAATGCGCAGGAGGGACGCCGACGTGGAGATGAAGTGGGTGGCTGTGAGGCCGAGGTTGGGGTGACATGTTGGGAAATGGGCGCGGAGGTGGTAGAGGGGGACGAGGCTGGAGGGGAAGGTCGGAACTGTTGAAATGAAGGTGAACAGTTCAGAAAATGTAAGAAACCAAAAAGAAGAAGCAGTGAATATGAACTTACTTTATTTTCTCAAAATGAATAGGCGGGGGAAAAGAGAACGAACCGGCAACGTATTGGAACCAGTGAAAGTAAAAGTTAGGCATTGATTTTCTGAAAACAATAAATGCTAGTGGCTATTGGGTTTAACTCAGTGGACAACTAATCAACAGGAAATTTAAATGGTTTGAAATATGGAACCGATACGAAAGTCGTTATCGAGATTGCACCACATATTGGGCTTCGAAATTTACAATCGAATATACCATGGAGATCAACACGACGAGACGATCAAAACGGTATACAGATATCCGTGGTACGATCATCTGATCAAAAGTCGATATCGGTACCGAAAATGCTGCTATTTTGCAGAAAATAAGAACGACGGAGCAATAGATGTCCGAATTTGGAAAAATGACGAACTGACATCTTGCTCAGAAGATGGTTTAGAATTTTTCTATGTAAAATATTTAGGTTTCGGAAACATTTTATTTTCATTGCTTTTTAACCGATTAAATTGAAGTAAATTTACGCGCGAAATAAACTTTCATATTTTCGGACGAAAATTTACCTGTCGCTATGTTTAACTAGACGTATTCCAAATATTAAATTTTTATTTCAAAATTTTATCGTTTAAAATTTCACAAAATTTCAACTAATTACGTTATTAAAACAGTTGAAATTTACGGGTCGTTACACTCTCCCTCACTCAAAACTTTTCGTCCCCGAAAAGGAACGAGGTAGGAGAATAGAAACAACCAGAAAGAAAACAGTTTTGAAATACAAAATAACAATTAATTTAAACCATATAAATTCAATTTTAATTAATTGATATTCAATAATTGATTTAATCCATTTGATTTCACTAAAATCAGTCTCAACTATTTCTAAATTCATTATCTTATTATCCAATTATCTTCAATTTACAGTTTCTAAAATCATAAATTTGAATAGTCTTTTATTATAATCATATTTTCTTCAACAATTTTAAATTCTTCTTTACTCAAATTATTGTTAAATTTATTCCACTTAATATATCTAATCACATATATTTAACCCATATAAATTAATTTAAACCATAAAAGTTTCGATTTAAATTAACTTATATTTACTAATTGCTTTTAAATTCAAGGTATTTTCATATGTTGATCAAATTTCAATTTATTAATTCTTTCAAAACAAATTTATTAAATCTTTCAAAACAAATTTATTTCATTATTAACTGAGTTTACTTATTATCCTATCTAACTCTATTAACATCTTTATAATCAAAATTTAGTGTATAATTTATTATAGACACCCAAATTTTATTTATAAAATCATTTTATATTGTATATTATCCAATTACATTTTAACTTATGAATAATTTAGGTAAGTTATTTTGAAATGCAATTTAGTACTATACAAATAAAATTTTCAAATTCATTATTTCAAGTTTAAATATTTTCAAAATTTTGGATTTATTTATAATTAAAATCATCCTTTAACAAAATTTAAGAATTAGATTTCCGATTAACTTTAATCAATTTAGAGATATATATAATATATTTATATCAAATCAAATTAAATTTTAAAATAAGGTACTTATATATATATAATTCAAACTATGCTGAAGAAATTCAAATCAAAATATTTTTCCAAAACAAAACCGTAACAAAGCTACAGAATAGTATCTCCACTTCGAAACTCGAAAATGAATGTCGATGATGCGGCCGCCATCATCGAAATTATTTTCCAGCGACAAAGAGAAGAGCAGTGATTTCAATATTTTAAAAATCCTTTGAAACGATTTCTATTCGAAAATACTTTCAATAACATATACTTTAAAATTTTAAACCAAAAATTCGAAATCACCGGAAACTAATAAATTCTCAAATTATGAATTAAATTCATTTCAAATTTCAAATCAATTTATAAACCGTATTTATAAATTTATTTAGAACAATAAATGATAATCAAATATTATCATTTCAAACAACAATTTAATTTACCTATTAAATTCCAGAAAATTTTTACTTATATTTTCACAATATGATCAAACAAATTTATTTCATTTTCCAAATTTGAAAATAATATTGTGTCAGTTTGCTCTGTTCAAATGTTTTGGAAATCCTATCGATAGCGTTGATCAGACGAATCGATCGGAAACCCAAATCAACCTCAACAATTCAAACAACACAGCATATATTTAAAGCATTTATATATATTAGTTTACAAATACATTTCTTTGCTCGACGATACAGGAATGAATTTTCAAAATAGGGATAGGGTTTCAAATTTGATGGACTTAAATCAAAGAGAAATTTGATTCGAAGATAGTTCGAAACAAGATATGATGATTAATAGCAAAGTAGGAAGATTGGTAAGTTTATATAAATCGCGGGCAACCTTAACCAGGTCGACCGTGACTTCAAGAATAAGATCGTTGTAGAATTCCGAGGTAAATCGACATTCGATCTCAAGAAATAGAATTCAGTATAGCAGGAGATAGATAGCATCGTAAACTGAGGATACAGAAATCTCCGGTAAATCAATGCCTATTGTAAAGGAGTTTCACCCCTTTACAAATCATTCGAAGTTTGGCGAGACCGCCGATTCATTATAAAGATCATTCAAGGTGGAGTTATGGGATGCTCCAGAATTGAAAGAAGACGAATAGTGAAGGACACGAATGAATTTCAAAACCGAGGGAAACGTTCCAAAATTCAAAGAAATCGAGTCAAAGGAAGAGATTGAAACTCGAATGAGAGTGATTCTGTAAATACATTTACCCTATATGCTAAGTTTTGCCTAGAGCTACCAAAGCTCTGATACCAACTGTAACGACCCGATATTTTGGACCATTCGCATCCATTATAAGTGTATAGGTAGACACTCATGCCGGAGTTGAATTGCTCAAAATACCGCGTTGTTAATTTAAATTGGCAAAACTGAACATATATAGTAAATAAATAATCACAGAACACAGACACAGAGTAATAATTTACAGCGGAAATAAAAGAGATAGTATTTCATGAAGCTACTATATAAATATAAAATACATCAGAGTTTACAACAGAAGAGTAATACGATACATCAGAGTTAAACCAGATACAACGGAAGAGTAACACGATACATCAGATACAAATCAGAATACATCACTGGAATCATCGAATACTAAAAGCAGAATAGATGGCTGGATCTTCAAGCAAAGCTCCAACTCCAAAGGTGAGTCTCGAATACTGGTACACTCAGTCTGACCCGAGCGTAAAGCAAAAACACAAGACACTCGAGTCAGGATTAACATTCTTATATTAATAAATCCAACTCAAGTGAAATAGCAATTGAAATACAAGTAACTCAAAGGATGTTTGGAATAACCATCCTTTAAGGATCCGTTAAACTATCTACTATGTAGTAGTGTACGATAAGTAGATAATGTCTATCAGTAATATAAGAAGATATCAAAATAGCGTTAAGTCATGCCCCATTCCACCCTTAACACATTTTTATTCCCAAAAGCATATACAAGACCGTAGTTTCCCCAAAACCGGAAGTCACCAGAGGGCAATCCATATACTAAAGGTACAAATCAAAATCGTAGTGGTCGCGCATAAATGGAATACAAGTATGACAAGGCACATGAGGCAATACCCAAGGTAGTGATACTACCGTTCGCCTGATCCGGACTGGTGAGAACGCAACGCCGCAGCGCCCGCAACACCGTGAAACAACACTCCCAAAATCAAGGGTGCACCAATCGACAACAAGTATAAGTAGTTCGAAGAAGTGTGTCCACTTGAGGTAGCAAATCCTCCATTGGCCCGGCACAGCTCCTGTTTTAGTCATTTCCAATTTGACACAAGTGTCAAGGCTAACCATCATCGTTCTCTTTCTTCAGTCATCACGTACATCATTCCAACCACTTCATTCTGGATCATCACTCCGCGTATAGTTATTAAAGTGGTTTCGGTTCAGATAGAGAGTATATCCATTACCAATCCCGGTCTCTTTAATAACTTTCGTAATTATTTCACCGATTGGTCGTTTATATATTTCAAAAACCAAATCAAATTCAATTTCAATTAGAATTCGTAAATCAACATTCATTTGTCTTTCAAAACTAATTTCCAATAATTTACGTTTCAAAACTTCCAAATTATCATTTCAAAATCTTATAATTCAATTTCAATCTCTTTTTAAAACAATTCAAATATTGGTTCAAGTTCGTATATAAGTTTCATTTCGAAATCGTTTAAATCAATTTAATTTATCATTCAAATCAATTCCAAATTCATTTATCGATTTCATTCAATATTCATTAAGTAAATTTGCCATTCCAAGCAATTTCTATTAAATTTCCAATTCATTAAATCCATTATTTAAATTCAACTTCCTTATTTCAAAACTTACAATTTGAATTAAATTAAATTCATCAAATCAAATCCTTTCATTTTCAAGTCTTACATTAATTTCAATAAATCACATTATATTTCTTGTTAAAGAAATTCAATTTCACTTATTTACTTACTTAAATAATTTCCAAAACTTAGTTAATAAAGAAACTCAATTTCAATTATTTACGAAGTAAAATTCACTTATTCAAAAGTTCAATTTTTACTTATTAAAGAATTCAATTCAATTAATCATTAAATAATTCAATCTTATTTAATTTTTAAATAGTTCAAAACTTAATTATTAAATAATTTTCAAGGTTTAATAATTTCAAACTTAATTATTAAATCATTTCAAAGTTTAATAATTTTCAACTTAATTATAATTTCAACTTAATTCAATCATTCTCAAAATTAAACAACATTCTTTCATCAATTACATTTTTAATATTAAATATTCACATTTAAATTTCATTAAAATTCAATTTCCAATTTCGTTTCAAAACCATATTATTTATTCAAATAAAATCTTCATTTTATTTTTAAATCAATTTATTGACCAATCGAGTTTTATTAAATTTTCTATCCTAGGTCAAAGTTCAATTTGGGTATTTATCATTTCAACCCGATTCCAATTCAATTCCAAAATCAAAACATAGCAAAGGGAACTTGCAGTGTGATAACTGGGATGGTGTCAAAGTAAATAAACAGACAATAACAACAATCAATAACAACAAACAAATAATCAATTCAAATAATCCCGAAATAACTGTATTAATTCGCATTGTTATTTGTACGAATTAATATAATTATTTCTAGAATCTACACTATCATTTCATGTAGATTAAAGATTATTACATTATGGTTTTCACTTGTCATTCAATTTACAATTTCATACATCATCAATTTAACAACATACATTCAGTGATTCAAAATGTAATTAAACAAATCCTACGTGTCAATAAATTCAACAGTTAAAGGGATCATATTATACAAATGTCAGTTAATCAAATTTAACATTTAATTATCCTATATCAAGTTCAATTTCATACTATTTATCATTTTAACATTAACAATTTAACATCCAATATAAACATCAACAATCAATCAATTTCAGCCAAACTGTATTATCATTGCATAAATAATTAACAGATAATGGTGTCAGATGTCACAGGTGAACTGATACAGGTAATAGCATATATAACAGTGTCATTAACTAATAGCAGCATATTTCAATTGTCGTTTCAATTGAAATCAAATCTAATAAATAAAAGAACGTTAATCGTGAGTGATTGCTCACCTTTCGAGGTTAGAGGAGACTTGACAAATGAAACGAGTTACGAATCCAAGGACGAATTCCAAAGCAAAGCAAGATTGGCGCGAATTTGACGGACAAGCTGAAAATTCGAATAGACGAAATAAATCAGAACTGGGTCGACAAAGATAATTGGCATATGACATATATATAGAATCAGATTTTAACTCAAACATATATTCATTTCAAATCATTATTTTTAAACTAAACTCACATGAATATCCCTTTATGTAATATATACGTGTTATAACCAACTCGCCTACTGCAACATAAATATGTACGAAAGCATGAAATTTCATAAACACAAATTTATATATAACTAAAAACTTGTACGGTTAAATCAGTACTATATATATCCAACTTCGTAAATAAAATCTACATATAAATCACATGCAAAATGTCTTTTAAAATTATGTATAACAAATCATACGTATATAAAATATACAACTAACAAGGTAAATATAAAGCATAGTAATAAAAGAAAAGCACAGTTCTGGAAGGAAAAGAAGAAAACCATATAAATAAAATAATCTATATATAAACTTACACACTGTAACATTTATTATACAGCAACACTTTATATATACAAAAAAGAAAAACTTATATTCATTAACATACATATATATATATATTTATATAAACAGGACAGATAGATGTATAAAATCAACCGGAGAATGTATAAATTAATGTATATAAACAACAACCGAAAGAAATGATACAGATATAAATAATGCATAGACTACCGTATACCTAATTATAACAATAGGTGTATAATATTATATACTTATGAAACATATAACTATTTAAAAATATCCGGATGGCTTCAACTTATATTGTAATATAGTATGCAACCCAAATGCATATTGTAAAAGATGTATGCTATGAATCATAAAAATTGTAAAGAAGAACAAACGACAGTCTGTAACTCACGTAACTCATCTATAGATATATATCCTATCATATAACATTATAAACTAAAAATGACAATCGAAACATCTTCAAGGTATAACTAACGTAACTTTAAAATCAAGATACTATGACATGTTTCAAGTATAATATAAATATAACTCAACTGTTTACAAAGAAAAAAAAACAAACAGCATATGCATACAGTACTCACCCAAAATGTAAATATGTAAGTTTACATACTTTTAAACATATATATCCACTCAAACCTTTATACTTTTAAACTGTAAACCAATATATAACCGACATTTTAAAACAATGCAACATGTAGTTAGAAACTTACATATTTCTTTTCAAGACATAACTTATATAACTTGTAACTGTTATAACATAATATAGACATAGTATATAAAACTGATATCTACGTAACTAACGAAAAATATAAACTAACAAATATATACTTACACTTATACTCTATAAAACATTGTCATACGTACTATATATATAACAACGGAGCATGGCCAGCGGGGAGAGGAAGTGGGGCTGCGTGGGTAGGCTTCGGCTTAGGTGGTTACCGGGTGAAGCACGGTTCCAGATGGTGAAACGTGGACTCGGAGGCGATGGGCAAGGCTATGGTGACGTGTGAGGTGCGAGTGGAAGATTGAATGCGCAGGAGGGACGCCGACGTGGAGATGAAGTGGGTGGCTGTGAGGCCGAGGTTGGGGTGACATGTTGGGAAATGGGCGCGGAGGTGGTAGAGGGGGACGAGGCTGGAGGGGAAGGTCGGAACTGTTGAAATGAAGGTGAACAGTTCAGAAAATGTAAGAAACCAAAAAGAAGAAGCAGTGAATATGAACTTACTTTATTTTCTCAAAATGAATAGGCGGGGGAAAAGAGAACGAACCGGCAACGTATTGGAACCAGTGAAAGTAAAAGTTAGGCATTGATTTTCTGAAAACAATAAATGCTAGTGGCTATTGGGTTTAACTCAGTGGACAACTAATCAACGGGAAATTTAAATGGTTTGAAATATGGAACCGATACGAAAGTCGTTATCGAGATTGCACCACATATTGGGCTTCAAAATTTACAATCGAATATACCGTGGAGATCAACACGACAAGACGATCAAAACGGTATACAGATATCCGTGGTACGATCATCTGATCAAAAGTCGATATCGGTACCGAAAATGCTGCTATTTTGCAGAAAATAAGAACGACGGAGCAATAGATGTCCGAATTTGGAAAAATGACGAACTGACATCTTGCTCAGAAGATGGTTTAGAATTTTTCTATGTAAAATATTTAGGTTTCGGAAACATTTTATTTTCATTGCTTTTTAACCGATTAAATTGAAGTAAATTTACGCGCGAAATAAACTTTCATATTTTCGGACGAAAATTTACCTGTCGCTATGTTTAACTAGACGTATTCCAAATATTAAATTTTTATTTCAAAATTTTATCGTTTAAAATTTCACAAAATTTCAACTAATTACGTTATTAAAACAGTTGAAATTTACGGGTCGTTACAAATCCGCATTTCTAACATTTGGTATCAGAGCAAAGTTTTCAATGTTTCATAATCTGAATTTTGAAAAATTTCAAAATGGCTACCAACACTGGTGTTGTTACTACTTCCAACACCGGTTCTATTACCTCTGTCACTAGTTCATTTGTAGAAGGTCAGTCTACTGTAAGACCGCCACTTTTTAATGGCAGTAACTATGCATATTAGGCATGTAGGATGAAAATATATTTACAATCTGTAGGACTAGACACTTGGAATATCACACAGACTGAATATTTTGAACCCACAACTAGTTTTGCACAGTGGACTGCTGAGCAAAAGATCATCGCACAAAATAACTCTAAAGCTATGAATATTCTGTTTTGTTCACTTGATAGGAATGAATTCAATATAGTGTCAGTTTGTAAGTCTGCATATGACATCTGGAAAACTTTGCAAGTTACTCACGAAGGAACAAGCAAAGTTAAACATACCAAAATTTCCATGCTCGTAAATCAGTTTCAATTATTTAAAATGAATCCTAATGAGTCTATTCCAGATATGTATAGTAGATTTTAGGATATTGTGCATTCTCTAATATCCTTGGGAAAGGTATTTTCGGAAGAATATCAAGTCGGAAAAATTTTAAATTCTCTTACTCCAGAATGGGATCAAAAGACATTTGCAATCGAAGAGGCAAATGACATCAGTACCTTAAAAATAGAAGAATTAATTAGAAATCTAATGTCGTTTGAAGTCCAAATGATTAGGAGAGGAGAAAGCAAAGCATCTGAAAAGAAATCAATTGCATTCAATGCATTGACCGATGGATCAGACTCAAACAGCGATAATGATGAAGTGATAGCCTTTATGACCAAGAACTTTCGAAAATTCCTGAAATACAGAAAGATGAATGATCTCAAGAGAAACAACTATAAGAACTCTGGTAATCTGAATGTAGTGCCAAACTATATCAAATGTTTCAACTGTGACGAACCAGGCCATATCAAAAGAGACTATCTGCATCCAGATAAGCAAAATCTTCCTATAAACAATGATTCCGCAAAGAAATGAAAACGTGCATTTACCGCTACTCTAGATGACTCAGACTCGTCCTCAAGCGATGATGATCAAAAGACAGATAATTCAAATATGTGTTTCATGGCAGTTCACGACTCCGACGAATTCAGAGAAACGGACTCAGAAAAAGGTACACGTTTACAATACATTGGTTGAAATTGCATGCTTAGGATTGGATGTTTGATTGGTTGATTTTGAATTGGTGTGTTTTTTGAATTTTAAAATTTTTATTATTATTTTATTATATTTTTACTATTATTTTATTATTATTTTTAGTTTTAAATAGTATCGTAATATTTTATGGAATATACTATAATTCTAGTAATATTCTAGATATTATATATACATTAAAATAATAAATAAATATATATATATATTAGAATACATAAGAGAAATAAATCATGAAAATTCAGAGACACCTGTCGACAAGGCCCCCCCACGTTGTCGACAAGGGTACAGAAATTTGAAATTCAAATTTGAATTCAAATGTTTGAATTTCCCTCCATCTTTTCACTTTATTCAAGTCTCTGAAAAGTCACCTTTTGACCAGAGAACCTGTCCCTTGAGAATCTATTTATTTACTATCTCTTATCACAACTTTTCACTTTCATTTTCAAATTCAAACTCATATTTCAAAATATCAAGCTCTCTACTCTCTACTCTAATGGCTTCTTCAAGCAACCCTTCCACAATGAGACTTTCCAGAAATATAAAAGATCAACTTTTTAATAATCCGGAGGCTATAAAAGCATATATCAACTATGCTAACTATGGAAAAGTCCATCCCGGAAAGTTTGCTTTATTTCAAGATTTCTCTACATATGAAATCGATTCTCTTTTTGCAAACAACCAAGTTCTTAGTCTTGTTGATGCTTCACAAAATGAATTTGTTTGTTATCCAAATCTTGTTAAAATTTTCTATGCAAACCTCAACCGTGGATGTTTTGGGATGATAACTTTGAAATTTGGAGTAGTATCAAAGGCACTAGAATCATTTTAAATTGTGATGTTTTGGGTATCATTCTCAGTTGCAAGAGCATGGGAATGGATCTTTCTAGTTTTAATATCAATGAAAATTATCGTGAGACATGCACATTTTCGAAGGAGATGATAACTTTGAATTCATAAATCGAAACTTTCGACCAAAAGCAAGAATTGTTAATCTTCTTTTACAACATACTTTGACCCTAAGATCGGGAAGTTTTAACAATCCAACTTCAAAAGTTTGCAAAGCAATTTTTTCTATTTTTGGAAATTATGATATTAATTGGGCGCAAGTTATTTTGGATGAACTTCGTCCCAAAAATTTTGAAGTTGGTGAAAACACTTTGTATCATGGAATCTATCTCACTCGGATTTTTAATTATTTTGGAGTGGATTTCAAAGGAGATGAATTTGTTTCAAGAAACGTTTTTAATCACTCGAACATTTCTCTTATGAAAATTCCATATGTTTTTCAACCATATGAGACTCTTGCCGAAAAGGAAGAGCGTTTGGCTCATGAGGAGATGGAAGAGGAGGAAGAAGAAGAAGAAGAAGAAAGGGATGAAATGGAAATAGAAGAAGAAGAAGAAGGTGAAACATCCTTGGAAAGTATTGACTATCCCTCTAATCCAACCAAAAAAACCTTACTCAAAAATCAAAAGACCATTGTTGAGAATCAACGGACTCTTAAACGGTCCGTTAGTAAGAAATTGGATAAAATGTCATCCAAGATGAACAAGTTTTTCTCCAAAGTCAACAAGAAGCTTGGATTATCTTCATCTTCGTCATCCTCTAACTAGTTCTACCTTTTCATGTCATGTTGTATTGGTTTTAGTTTGTTTTAATTTGAATGTTCGTGTAGTTCTTAATGTTTAATCATTGTATCGTTCTATTATGAAATGAAATTGAATTACTTTTCTGTTATCTAGCTTATCTTATCTATAGAATAAATATTAGTATATTATATAAATATATTTATATACACAATTATTCACAAAATCAAAATGAGTCATCAAAATTAACTGACCCGTCGACAACCCCCCAGAGACCCAGTCGACAAGTACCGGTCAGAAATGACTTTTCATTTAAAATTTAAAATTTGAATAACTACCTTGTGTCTATTCATTTCAAACAAATTTCTACACCTATAAATACATATTTCTTCTAGAATTCATCACTCAAAATCATTTCTTATCTACTCTATCTATATTTCTTCTCACAAACTCAAATATGGCCGATCCAATTCATAGTTTGACCGAGAATCTTGAAGAAACCCTTAATTCTTTCAAGAATATTCTTTCTTTCATTCTTCGTAATAAGCGACACTTAGAGTTGAGTCAAATGCAGATGATTACGGAGCAAGAAAAACATTTCGATGCGATTCGATGGATGATTTCCTCCCAGCACAAAAATGATAATGAAGCACATCCTCCAGTCTCTTTCACCAATGAAAATGAAAATTGGGATGCCATTAAAGCAGACCCTATATTTGGAGAAGAAGGATGGGTAGAAGTTCCTTGTACTATTTGATTTTATTTGATTGCTTTGTTTGATTTGAATTGATTGCTTGGATTAATTTGATTTGATTTGGTTTGGTGTGGATTGATAATTGGTGTGAAAAACATAATATGTATAAATACACATTGATATTTATATGATCTTAGATTATTTATCATGTCCATCAGTATAATTATCTCTTAATCTATCTATTATATACTCCATTATATATTTTATTAATGCAGGTACTTTAGTACAAGAATAAGGGGGAGTTATGTAGTTTGGAGTTAGTTTTTGTTGATGACAAAGGGGGAGAAGTATAAAATAGGATAGTTAGGCATAGATTAAGGGGGAGTTATTATTTTTAGGGGGAGTTATTAGGATAGAAGTATTATTTTACAAACAAAGGTTGTCATCATCAAAAAGGGGGAGATTGTTAGTCCCTAAGAATTTGGCTTTGATGACAACAACCTTAGAATAAGATTATAAAATAGAAATACTAACATTATTGTTTAGATATATATGTATATGCAGGATATATATACAGGTACCAAAGAATGAAGACTGTACAGTATAGAGATTCAAGAACTGATGAACTCAAGATTGAAGATATCAAGATTCAAGACTCATGAGTATCAAGATTATCAAGAGTTCAAGATTTCAAGATAAACTAATTTAGTTAGGAATTTTGTTAAAACTCCTAAAAAAGCACTGACATCTCAAAATCCATTTTATTCGTGGAATGGAATCCACTTCGAGCCCGTTAAAGGGATGGAACCCTAAGTAGGATGGAACCTACGAAAAATCTAGTGGAACATTGTTTTGTATCCACTAACTTTTATTCAAATGTTTTACAAAATTATATCTTGTTTTCAAAATGTTTTCAAAATCTTCCTTTTTAAATCAAAAACATCTATCTTGGTTTTAAAATACTTTTAGCCTCAAAATAATCTTTATTTTGAATATCAAATTATCTTTGGTTTTAAACTATCTTTTAATTATAATATATTTAACTTTTTAATATTTATACTTAGATTTAAATATAAAATTATAGTAAAATTTTATATATACCAAAATATTATTCTCTATACTTATTTATGTATTTTAACTATAGTTAAGTATATTTATAAAGTTTAAAATAGTTTTAATACAAGATAGAAGTTATTTTCAAAGAAAAACAAATTACCAAAAATAACTTAGGCTTGTCGACAACCCCAAGGAACCCTTGTCGACAAGGTGACAGTTTATTTCAAAAGTTTGAATTTCAAAAGAAGTGTCTATTCGTCGTATCCTTTCACGAATGGACATGGCTGTTATTCTACTATAAATAGAGGTTGTTTTAAACGAATTTATAATCATATTTTCTCTAATTTCACTCCTCTTCTTCTTCCACATTTCTTTATATACATTTTTACCATTACTCTACCGAAATCACCATTGAATCTAACTAGATCATCTCTGGTTTGATTCTCTATCACTACCTCAACAAGATCCCAGTGCTATTCATAGTTATAGATTTCTTTGTATTCAATCGAGCGAGAAAAGGTGTTATTGTAGCCTGGAAAGTCAATCGGATGAACTTGTTGCCCGTAAAATCAAGTATCTCTACCCAAAGGATTGTGAATCTAGAGCGGTGTACCTCGTGGCCTTGAAATCGAGGGTGTAATTGTAAGAATTGATTTTGAAAGGAAATCCGTACTTGTGTTGCAGGACTGGATGTAGGGTAACTCCGAACTAGTATAAAATCTGGTGTGTTCTTTCCTTTATTGCTTTTACTTTATATTTGCATCTGTGTTTGATTCTGTGATCATATCCGTGTCTGAATATTGCATACATTTGTGTTCAAATTAATATAAACTGAAAAAGAATTAGTAATTCCTTAAAACACTATTCACCCCCATAGTGTTAATTCTAGCTTTAAGATCCGTAATACGCATTTCTCACAAATGTTGGGTTAAACATGAATTTAATAAGAGTTGTTTAGTATAATCTAAACAAAGATATACATTTGTGAAATGATTTAGATAAGGAAGAAACTTTACATAAACATGGTTTATAAACAAAAAGGATTTAAATAGAGAATTTAAGGACTTAAATCTCGATATCTTTGAAAATATTTTTCAAGATCTTGGAAAGAATACAGTAGTATCATTTGAAATTAAGTATTTAGGAAACTGAAATTGGGATCGTAGTACTTAATAACATTTACGAAGAATTTGATACCGGTTTTGTAACGACCCGTAATTTTCGATCCCGAAAATTCCAAATAGTTAGGAAAAGAAGAAAAGAGATAGAAGAAGAAACAGAAAACAAGTCACAGAATCTCACATTCGTAGCAGATGAAATATAATATCAAATAATAACAGTTATACAAAAGAATACTATCTCTGTTAATTTATATTATTACATCAGAGTTACAACATTTATACATACACTGGACAGTTAAAATCAACATGTCTCAGATAAACTATAATATATCACAGTGGAAACACTCCATACGTCCCTGCCATCCAGCTCGTCTCTTGAGCTCCAGAACGTCCTTACCTGAAAAACTGTAATACTCGGCCTGACCCGATCATTACATCAAAGTAACACCCGGGTCAGGCTGGAAACCAGCGTGAGTAACCCATATAAATGGAAATACTAAATTCAAATCATCTTTGAGAAAACCTGGGTAACTCGTACTTTACTACGTGTTCATTACTTGTTATGCACACAACTTATTTCACAAATCAAATTCTAAGTATTCTTACTTGGTTCAAAGGTCCATATTATTCCATCTCAGTCTATTGATTCCACACATCAAATAGAATTACAAATCGAAGTGGTTTCGAGTATTACTGATACCCGGCCCCAGTCTCTTCGAACACAATATCACCTTAAAAACAAGTTGTTTAAGTTTTTAATCTATTCCATTCATACCCATTAATTAATCATATTCAGAAATTTACTCTTCTATTCAATACACAAATTGATGCAGCCCAGAAAGTTGAAGACATAGGTCGAGTGCGACTTATGATGATGGTAAGTCGGGTACGACTTAAAAAGGAAGCCACCGAGTTAAGATTTAGTGAGAAATGGTGGAAAAATGAAGTTCTAGGTCGCAACCGACCTAACAAAAGCTTTAAGTCGTCCCAACGACTTAGTGAAGATCGGCAACGACCTAGTGGGAAGGTGCGAGTTAACGAAATGCTGGAACGACTTACCGGGTTAACATGTATACGACTTACCGAGTTACGAAATAAGAAAACAGAGCAAATTGGTGAAGTATTAGGTCGTGGACGACCTAATGAAGCAGGAGTTAAGTCGCAAGGACTTAGGCCGCAAAGGCTTAGGTCGCAAGGACTTAGGTCGCGAAGGCTTAGGTCGCAAAGTCTTAAGTCGCGAAGAAAGTCTGGTACCGCTTATCTTTTTAGGTCGCTACAGCTGGATGTCGTTGAATCTGCCGCGAGTTAATCTCTACCGTTGAGTTCTTTAAGTCGCTGAACTGGGATGCGCATGTTTAAGTCGCGGAAGCCTGTTGCCGTTGTTTTTCTCTGCCGAGTTAAGCTGGACCGTTGATTCCTTAAGTCGCTACTAAGTTGAATTGCGTAGCATTGTTAAGTCGGCAACGACTTAAGTAGTTATCTGTTTGTATTTTGTCTGTTTGTATTTTGTCTAAGTTGTTAAGTCGTTGAAGGTTGTAACGAGTTGTAACTATTTGTTGTTAGGTCGCTGCCGACCTATGCTAAGTCGCGCCTGTTCTAGGTCGCGCCATGTTAGGTCTTAGGTCGTTTCCGACCTAAGTACTTGTATTTTTTTGAAGTTTTTGTGTGTTGAGTTGTAAAGCTATAAATAGCAAGTGTGAGTCATTTGTAAAGGTTGTTGAATATTGAATAAAATTCTCTTTTGATTGCTTTGTGCTTTCATTCAAATTGGTAGTTGAGTGTAATCTCCTATCTCCTCTTTCGGATAATCGAGTGCGCTCGATTCAACGATTGTAGAAGCCGATTCGCGGAATCAAGTGCGCTTGATCAACACTTGAAGAATTGAAGATCTTCGAACCCGGTATCGTGCGCGATCAACGAGTTCAGGATAGCTAGAATTCGGTATCTTCGGATCAACGAATTTGGGCATTTCAGCATCTTCCAATCCACCGATTGCTACATTCAACGATCTACATCATTTTTGTAATATCCGCTGCGTCAGTTTTGGTATCGGAGCTTGTTCTAACCAATCATAGTTAGATCGAGACTTGGAGCCTAATCATTTGAAGAATTTGAAGTTTGAAGAGAAGCCGAGTGCTTGAAGTGTGAAGTTGAGCCGTGAGCAAGAGAAGTGTTCATCATTGTTTGAAGATTGAAGTTCGGATTTGCATTGGAGGCCGAAACTTTGTCCATCGTGTTCATCGCGATTTTCTACAAAGTGGAAGTTTTCGATCCGTTTCATTTTGGATCAAAGTCCGAATTGTGTTTGAATTTTGAAGTGTTGGAAGATTTTCAAGTATGCCGCCAAGAAGAGCTAATCGCCACCAAAACGTAGAAGCTTTGTATCGAAGAGAAGAAGCTGATGAAATGGAGCAAAGAATCAATGAGAATTTTAGTGAAAAGCTTAACGAAGGAATTGGCCGGTTAGAGAAGCTTATGACGGAGATGAATCAAAATCGGAGAAGGGCTTCACCAGAATCTAACCATGGAGGAAGTAGAGTCTCACCACATTCCAATCGAGATAGAAGTGTTGAAAATGATCAAGGGCGTGGGAGGAACGTGAATGATCATGCACGGAGGAATGTAGATAGAAGGGATGGTGGTAGACGTGAAGGGAGTAGAGATGTTGGTGGTCAGAATCGACATCGTTATGCATCTGATTTTGAAGAGGAGTATGATGGTGGTAGTATTCAAGGAAGAGGTCAAGGAAGAAATTACTCTGAGTATGATCACAAGTGGGAGTCGGGGATGAAGACTGAAATTCCTGAATTCAAAGGTGGTATTCAAGCAGAGGAGTTTCTAGATTGGGTGGCTAACGTCGAGGAGATTTTTGACTTCAAAGAAGTTCCAGAACATCGTAGAGTGAAGTTGGTTGCTACAAGGCTAAGGGGTAGAGCTTTGGCATGGTGGCAGCAAACCAAGCTTACACGTGAACGAATGGGGAAGTCAAAAGTTGAATCTTGGGAGAAGATGAAGAAATTGATGAAAGCAACGTTCTTACCTTACAATTATCAATCTTTGATGTATCAACGTTTGCAGAACTTGAGGCAGGGCACGAAGACAGTTAATGACTATGCTGATGAATTTTACCAACTTATTGCAAGAAATGATATTATGGAAACGGAAGAGCAGCTGACATCTAGATTCATTGGGGGATTGAGAATGAAGATCCAGGATATGGTGAATATGTTCGATCCAAGATCTGTAGCGGAAGCACATCAGACAGCGTTGGCTTGGGAGAAACAGGGACGACGAGGAAGTGGTGTGTATACTAATTCTAACAGTCAAGTGAAGGGTGTTGGTGGGAGTTCTAATGTTTCTAAACCTATCAGTAAACCAGTGGTGAAGGAGGTTGAGAAGGCAAGGGTTAACAATGGTTTCAAATGTTACAATTGTCAAGAATTGGGTCATAAAAGCAGTGAGTGTCCAAAGCCAAAGAAGAGAACTATGATAGCTGAAGTTGAGGATGAGGATGAAGAAGCTGAATGCTCTAATTCTTTACCAGTGGAGGAGGAAGACTTACTGTCGGGAGATGACGGGTACGCATTGATGATGAGGAGAAGTTGTTTAACACCGAGGCAAGAGGAGGAAAGTAGTTGGTTGAGGAACAATATCTTTCAATCTACATGCACTATTCTGGGAAGAGTTTGTAAATTTGTTATTGATGCTGGGAGTTGTGATAATATTATCTCTACAGAGGCAGTGAAGAAATTGGAGTTGAAAACCGAGAAACATCCTAAACCGTACAGGTTAGCTTGGTTGAGGAAGGGTGGTGAAGTGAAAGTTGGACGTAGAGCTTGTGTGAAGTTTTCAATTGGGAAGAAATACAAAGATGAAATCTGGTGTGATGTCGTAGATATGGACGTTTGTCATTTGTTGCTAGGGAGACCGTGGCAGTATGATCGAGCTGTGCAACATGATGGGCGTACCAACAGTTACAGTTTCATGTTTGAAGGCACAAAGATTACTCTAGTTCCAAAGAAGAGACAACAGGAGGAAAACAAGTTGGAGGAGATTGAAGAGCTCAAAACTTTGTTATCGTTGAAGGAGTTTGTGAAGGAAGTAGAGGAGGAACCTGAAGTGTTTTTGTTAATTGGGCGAGAGAGCAGTGAAGAGGTTGAGATTCCAGAAGAAGTAAAATCAATTTTGAAAGAATTTGACGATGTATTTCCAGAAGAGTTACCAACGGAGTTGCCACCGTTGAGAGATATACAACATCAGATAGATCTTGTTCCAGGTGCTGTGTTGCCACATAGACCACATTACCGAATGAGTCCGAAGGAGCATGAAGAATTAAGGAGGCAGGTGGAAGAATTGCTTGAGCAGGGACGTGTACAGGAAAGTTTGAGTCCATGTGCTGTGCCAGCTTTATTGGTACCCAAGAAGGATGGGACGTGGAGGATGTGCACTGACAGTCGAGCATTGAATAAAATTACCGTGAGATATAGATTTCCAATGCCGAGGTTGGATGACTTGTTAGATCAAATAAGCGGAGCTACTATATTTTCGAAGATTGATTTGAAGAGCGGATATCATCAAATTCGTATCAGACCAGGAGATGAGTGGAAGACTGCTTTTAAAACCAGGGAGGGTCTATATGAATGGTTGGTCATGCCATTTGGTTTATCCAATGCACCAAGTACTTTCATGAGGGTGATGAATCAGATTTTTCGACCGTTCATTGGGAAATTTGTGGTGGTGTATTTTGATGATATTCTGATTTACAGTGGGAGTCCAGAGGAACATCTGAATCATCTTAGAGAAGTGCTGATGGTACTGCGACAAGAACAATTTTATGCTGCTACAAAGAAATGCGTGTTCATGACGCACAGTGTTTTATTTCTGGGGTATATTGTTTCAGAGAAAGGAATACAGGTTGACCAAAGTAAAGTTGAGGCGATCAGAAATTGGCCGCAGCCCAAGACGTTAACGGAAGTTCGTAGTTTTCACGGGTTGGCTTCATTCTATCGAAGGTTTATACCACACTTTAGTAGTGTGATGGCACCTGTTACAGATTGCATGAAAGGTAAACAGTTTGCATGGACAGAGGAAGCAGGGAGTGCTTTTGGGAAGATCAAGGAATTGCTGACGACTGCACCAATTCTAGTGCTACCTGATTTTCAGCTAGTGTTTGAACTGCACACTGATGCATCCAAGGTTGGGATTGGAGGGGTGTTGAGTCAGAAGGGACGTCCTATTGCATATTTCAGTGAGAAGTTGTCAGGAGCGAAGATGCAATACAGTACATATGATGTGGAGTTTTATGCTGTCGTACAATCTATTAAACACTGGAGACACTATCTATTTTAGAAGGAGTTTGTTCTGTATACTGATCATGAAGCATTGAAGCATTTGCAAGGTCAAGATAAGATTTCAGCGAGACATGCATCGTGGATCACATATCTGCAACAGTTTACTTTTGTTGTTAAACACAAGTCAGGGGTGACAAATCGTGTGGCTGATGCTTTGAGTAGGAGGAGTCATTTGTTGACTGCACTAAAGGTTGAAGTGACGGGGTTTGAAATGTTGCCAGACTTATTTACTAATGATCCTTACTTTGCAAAATTTGTTAAAAAAGTCAAGGAGGGAGAGACGGATGATTTCGTGATGGTAGATGTTTTTCTGTTCAAAGGAAATCGATTGTGCATACCAGAGGGTAGTCTGAGAATGAAGATTATCAAGGAGTTACACGAAGAGGGACATGTTGGGAGAGACCGTACCTTACAGTTGATTTCACAATCCTACTTTTGGCCATCAATGAGAAAAGAAGTAGAGAGGTTTGTTGAGAGATGTCATATCTGTCAAGTTTCGAAAGGAACTGCGACTAATGCTGGTTTATATATGTCGTTACCTGTACCAACTAAACCATGGGTTGATGTGAGTATGGACTTTGTGTTGGGGTTGCCGAGAACACAGCGTGGTAATGATTCCATTTATGTGGTGGTTGATCGATTCTAAAAAATGGCACACTTCATTGCTTGTAAGAAGACGGCGGATGCTGTTCATGTTGCTCAATTGTTTTTCAAGGAGATCTATCGACTTCATGGATTGCCAGAATCTATTGTGTCGGATAGAGATACTCGATTTCTGAGTCACTTTTGGTTAAGTTTGTGGAAGATGGTGGGAACGAAGCTGAAATTTAGTAGTGCTTATCATCCACAAACTGATGGACAGACTGAGGTGGTAAACAGATCATTGGGAAACTTGCTGAGGTGTCTTGTTCAAGATAATCTGAAGAGTTGGGATGTGAAGTTATGCCAGGCAGAATTTGCTCATAATCATGCTATGAATCGAAGTACTGGGTTCAGTCCATTTCAGATAGTATATTCGAGTTTGCCGAAGGGACCGTTGGATTTAACGGTAGTGCCACAATCCTAGAAGACAGTTAAGAAAGCTGCTGATTTTGTTGAAGGGCTGACGGAGTGTCATAAAATCGTTCAAGAACGATTAGAGAAAGCAAATGAGAAGTATAAACAATCCGCAGATTTGAAACGAAGGAATGTTGAATTTCATGAAGGTGATCTGGTTTATGCAGTATTAACGAAAGATCGTTTTCCAGTAGGCGCGTACAATAAATTGAAAGCACGAAAAATTGGTCCGGTGGAATTTGTGAAACGAATCAATGAAAATGCTTATAAACTGAAGCTGCCAGATGATGTGTATACATCTGACGTGTTCAATGTTAAGCATCTCGTACCATATCACGGGAATGAACGAGCTGATGGAGATGAATTTACAAATTCGAGGTCGAATTTCTCTCAACCTGGGGAGGATGATGCAGCCCAGAAAGTTGAAGACATAGGTCGAGTGCGACTTATGATGATGGTAAGTCGGGTACGACTTAAAAAGGAAGCCACCGAGTTAAGATTTAGTGAGAAATGGTGGAAAAATGAAGTTCTAGGTCGCAACCGACCTAACAAAAGCTTTAAGTCGTCCCAACGACTTAGTGAAGATCGGCAACGACCTAGTGGGAAGGTGCGAGTTAACGAAATGCTGGAACGACTTACCGGGTTAACATGTATACGACTTACCGAGTTACGAAATAAGAAAACAGAGCAAATTGGTGAAGTATTAGGTCGTGGACGACCTAATGAAGCAGGAGTTAAGTCGCAAGGACTTAGGCCGCAAAGGCTTAGGTCGCAAGGACTTAGGTCGCGAAGGCTTAGGTCGCAAAGTCTTAAGTCGCGAAGAAAGTCTGGAACCGCTTATCTTTTTAGGTCGCTACAGCTGGATGCCGTTGAATCTGCCGCGAGTTAATCTCTACCGTTGAGTTCTTTAAGTCGCTGAACTGGGATGCGCATGTTTAAGTCGCGGAAGCCTGTTGCCGTTGTTTTTCTCTGCCGAGTTAAGCTGGACCGTTGATTCCTTAAGTCGCTACTAAGTTGAATTGCGTAGCATTGTTAAGTCGGCAACGACTTAAGTAGTTATCTGTTTGTATTTTGTCTGTTTGTATTTTGTCTAAGTTGTTAAGTCGTTGAAGGTTGTAACGAGTTGTAACTATTTGTTGTTAGGTCGCTGCCGACCTATGCTAAGTCGCGCCTGTTCTAGGTCGCGCCATGTTAGGTCTTAGGTCGTTTCCAACCTAAGTACTTGTATTTTTTTGAAGTTTTTGCGTGTTGAGTTGTAAAGCTATAAATAGCAAGTGTGAGTCATTTGTAAAGGTTGTTGAATATTGAATAAAATTCTCTTTTGATTGCTTTGTGCTTTCATTCAAATTGGTAGTTGAGTGTAATCTCCTATCTCCTCTTTCGGATAATCGAGTGCGCTCGATTCAACGATTGTAGAAGCCGATTCGCGGAATCAAGTGCGCTTGATCAACGCTTGAAGAATTGAAGATCTTCGAACCCGGTATCATGCGCGATCAACGAGTTCAGGATAGCTAGAATTCGGTATCTTCGGATCAACGAATTTGGGCATTTCAGCATCTTCCAATCCACCGATTGCTACATTCAACGATCTACATCATTTTTGTAATATCCGCTGCGTCACAAATTAATTAACCTTTAACCATTAAAAAAATCCTTTAATTACTCTCATAAAGTAATTAACAATAATTTATTTCATTGATCCTTAATTAATTACTCTAATTAATTATTCTATAATCACTTATATTGATTAATTACCCTTTATTTATCACATTAATTAACTAACCCTTAATTTAATTTCCTTAATTAATCAATCTTTCAATTAATTACTCTAAGTAATTAATCTTCCATTATGAATTAATTAATCTCTAATTAATTATCTCATAATAAATTAATCAATTACCTTTTTAATTTCTCATCGTTAATTAGTCTTAATAACAAATTAATTAACCAACTTTTTAATTACATCGAAATAATTAACCTTTAAGAAATCATATTAAGTAATTAACCTTTAATTACTTAAGCAAATTAATTATTCTTGCAAACTAAATTATTTAAATTCCAAACTTGTTTACACAGACGTCTGTTTAAAACATTTCACTTTGGAATTTAAATATAAACTGGTTTTTATTATATTCCAAACATTTTCTTTCTTGGAAATCCGGTTTCATTTGAATTTAATAACCTGGACATATTATATTTAAAATTCCTAAACAGGAAGCAGTAAAAGAAACAATTCCGGGTTTAAGCTATCAAAATCCCGAGTCACTACACAAGAATTTCTCGAGCTAAAGTGATTCACTCGCGAATCACTGTTACTTCGAGACAGTTTCCTTTCACCCTCGAGTCAAACCCGAGTGATCTACTTCTTCCCCAAAAACTCCAACTTCCCTGTTACAACGTGCACGTGTGCACATGTCCCGGTCATCAGACCACGTCCCTTCCTCGCCGTGGTTATCAGAAAGTCAGCGACTATCTCCCCGACTCACCTGACCCTCAAACTCCGACGATTTCCCTATTGCACGAAATCGAACATGACGTCCAAAACTGGACCCACTACATCGACAGAAAACTCACTTTAGCTCTCGCCTCCGACCATCGAGTCACCCACCAACCAACCCAAAACTGCCCCACATCACGACGAGACTATTCCCCCATAAGAGACTTCCTCCGGCTAACCATCGGCGACACAATTAACCCTTAACACATCGATGACCAACTCGTCCTTAAACCCTATTATCACCTCGCCGCACCACCACGGCAAATGCTATCCCTTCTGACCAATTTTCCCATACACCTCGACACCCAAACCTGCTACAGCCAAGAACTCGGCCCTCCTCAAATCGCCAATCGCCAGAATTTATCCCAAATCCAAAATATGATCGACCCAAGATTTCTCAATACCCATCAACTTAAAAATCTCAATATTATTTTTAAAATTCATCATTTCAGGTAACGAATCTGGTTATATAATCAAAGCATGAAGATTTAAAAATCTAATTTGTGACATTGATGGATTTTCTCTGCGATATTTAAAATTTTGAAATATTTACCAAGCATTTTTCTCTCGAATTTATTTTTAAAAATGATGTTATATACAATCAAACACTTTTTATAGAGATCAAAGCCTAGAAATCATTTTTAGGTAGGTGGTTTGAATTTTTAAACCAGGTTTAAAATCTGTAATATTTAACAGAGACCTGTTATTTCTGTTCCAGACATGTTCATAGATACTAACACATATATATTCATAAAATCATTTTTACACAACATGCACAGCATGATCACATCATGTTTCAAGGGTTATCACATACAAATTCAAAATATCTCGAATTTCAGAGATTACTCAAGTGACAAAAATTTGAACAGAGCCCACTTCCTATTCTTCAATTTTTACTGACCTTGCAATTTCCAGATAAATTTTCAAACTTATTTCTTATAAATAAAATTTAAAACTTAATTGCATATAAACAAACAACATTTGTTTGAATACTTTAGCCTAACAAAGATCACATGAAGAAAATTTCATATATCCTTTCTATTAAGCTTGTTAGAAAATAACAGAGCCGAACACAAACTTACATACCAATATATACAGACATATAAACATGTATTCAGTTTTAAACAAGCATGCATACATAAATTTAAACAGGCATTACGAAATTCACATCAAACATGACAAATACAACAAATTAAAACTGATTTATGGGTTAAGTCTACTCACCTTAAATGGTTTGAAACAGATAGCAATGGTAAAAAAAAAGATTGCTGCTTGCTTTTCTTTGATCTTAATCTCCTCTATAGAGTTGTTTGTTTAATTCTATAGTTTGTAAATGGAAGAAGTGTTTATTTTTGTTTTTCTTACCTAGCTCTCGAATGGATCAAATAAAAGAAGGTAGGGGAGGTATACATAAGAAAGTAGGCTGCATTGTTGTACACAGCAAGCTTGTTTTATTTATTCTTTTTATTTTTATATTTTTTCCTTTGGTCAGAAGTTACTTTTGTACTGATTTAATCTCATGCTTATTTCGGTTGAAAGACTTTCTTGCAAACGAATTGACAAATTGTTGTGCTAATTAAAGGCATATGTCTTCATATTTGTTTACACATACTTATGGATTCTGATTTTTGTACTTGTGTACAAAGATATTTTGTATATTATGAATAGTTTATTTTCTCTTGCATACATGATTTACACAGCAAACTTGTTATTGTTTTCTTTTTCCTTCTTTGTTTCTTTGCATTGTACATATGTATATTACACAGCAACATCTTCCTTAAACTTATCTTTTATGTTTGGGTAAAATTATTATAGTTATTGTTAGCATAGTTTCTTAGTTTTATTCTATTTGTAATTTTAACTTTCAAGCCTTTAATTTATAACATATGTTTGTATTTATATATTTTATATTTCTATTTATCTTATATTTTTATTATTATGTTTTATACTTATGTTTTTATATTTATGTTTAATATTGATAAGATTGCTTATTTTAAACATTATTATTTAGATTACATTTTATATGTATTATATTAAATATTAATAATATAGAACCTTTGATTTTATTGAATAAGACAGATTTCATTTCAAATATTTTTGAAAGATTTTATTTTAAATTTCAAATCAAAATTTCCTTTATAATACACATATAACTGGTAAATGCCCAAAAATCTTATTTATTTATAAAATGAAAGCTTGTATTTTATTTAAATGGATTAAATACTTATTAAAATAATATTGCTAAAATTCTGGGTCATCACATTCCTTCCCCCTTTGAATCTTTTCGTCCTCGAAAAGGAACGAAGCCAGATTTATTGAAAATGCTTAAAATCAGATAAATTTTCTTTGATCATTTTTAAATTACTTTAAAAATCTATATAATATTTCTAAAATAGTTTTTATAAAAATACCTTATAACTCGATGTTTCGACAAGTCCATCCTTGTCCTTACAGAAATTCGGTCATACGTTGATCAGGCGTACGACTGAAAATCTATAAGTGCTTGGCAGACCCGTTTCTAACATTCAGTGAAAATATTTTGAAAAATAATTTTATTGAAAATATAGAAAACATTTTTTTTTAAAATAGAGGAAATATCTTGGTGAGAATGCTCTAGAAATCATCACCCCCATCCATGGTCGCAGTTACATCTTGGGTTACGTTGCCATCGCAGCCAAAGTCCATGTAACTGTAGGTCTCCGCGCCCCTCGATTACGCCATGGAACCCACAACAGATCGCAGTTACATTCCAGGGTTATGTTGCCATCACAGCAAAAGTCCATGTAACTGTTGGCTCTCAGCGGCACACACGATTTTCGCTGTCAAAATGAAACTTCTCCACTCTTACATAGGTCGTAGTCTACCGATGTAAAATCAAACGTAGACTGTTGGCTCTCAACGGCTCACACGAATTTCACTATGTTACCATAGTGTCGCAGTCTACCGATATAAAATCAAACATAGACTGTTGGCTCTCAGCGGCTCACACGACTTTCGCTATGGTCTGCAGTAGATCGTAGTGACATCGAGTTACACTGTCGTCACAGCATAACCCAAATGCCCCTGTAGGCACCAGCCCCTCGACTTTCGCTACACAAATAATCCTTAGGAACTAGTTTTGTCCGGACTCCTCACAGGATCAACTTTAGAACCTCCCCCTTAGAGGCTCAAGGCAGTACCACCCTGTGGCACTCCTGAGAAGTTCATTTCAAGGGAGCGCCTTTTTCCCCAAAGCTAATCTCAAAACACTTTATACTATACACATATAGTATTTTCCAAATCATACACCTAGTATGAATCACATATAAAGCTCTTTTCCTTAAAATCGATTCCCAAAATCGATAATTCTCAAATTAGGCTTTCCAAATTCCAATATTGATTTTTTTCCCAAAAATCAAAAGCCTTCCCAAAATTCAAAGGTTCCAAAATTTTTTTCCTCAAAATCATTATCACAAAATCCTTTTTATAAATACATATATATAAAAGTTTTAAAAAAATCTTTGAATCAATTTGTACTTGTATAAATTCACTTTTATACTTCAAATGCTTTCAAAAATCATTTTCTTCTGGCAATAGATTCAACAAGGGAAGTTTTCCATATATAACAAAGATATATAACTTTGTTTAGTCCAAATAAATATTCAAATTTTGATTACTCTTTTGTAAAGTCATTCACCATATTTCTTACTTCCATAAAGTAAATTTTAATCATAGAAATATTCAATTCCCACTTTACTTCAGCATATATTTCAAAAAATATACTTTTCATTTTCAAAAATCATTTACAGTTCTTATCCACAAATTTCAATATCAATTTCATTAAAACTCATACGATGTACACATATCATTCGTACGCCATATAAATCTGATCGTTCTTCGATCACACAATTTCTCTTCCGAACTAGTATCTTCCACCCGACTTCCTAGTGTGGACTCAGATTTGGTTCCTTGATCAGAAACCGTCATTCTCCTTGCATAGTCATAACTATGATAGAGAATATCCAGAACCAATCAAATATCCATATCCAGGTTCACCGTCGAAAATCGAGCGAAAAATCCCAACTTGGATCGATAATATTATCTCGAAATTCTGTGCTCGAATCTGGAACAAACCACTATGCGAATAGAATAATATACGTACATCCTACGTATATTTCTTCATTGATTATTAGCTAAATCAATTTATCCTTTCTATTCATCCTCACTTTGATTTTATTCACTTATTTACATTTTCCTTAATCCTAATTTGGATTATCACTTCAATTCTTATCTCAGTTGGGTATTTAATCAAAAACAGTTTGAACTCCGACCAGTTATATTTAGAAATATAGCTTGAAAAATTTAAAAATAGATAAGTAGTTGAAAAATAATTATTAGTTTGTAAAATAGCTGTAAACAGTTAAGTAATTGTAAGATAGTTGAAAAATAGTAATTATTTATAAAATAGTTGAAAAATAGTAATCAGTTTATAAATCAGTTGTAAAATTGTTAAATAGTTCCAAAAGTAATTGTAAAACAAGTTTAAGATAGTTTTAGGTTTAAAAAGAAAAGTTGTATGGTAAATAGTTTGGAAAAATAGATTTATATTAAAACAATTTATTTTGAAAATAGTCTAGAGTCAAACTGTACAACTTCCCAACTCCATTTCCAAACAATTGCCAATTTCCAATTAACTTCCAATTTCATTTCACTTTAAACCATCTTGAATTATACAAATTCGAGTTATTATTTCAAATGTTGATTTAATCCTATAAATCAAATTTTACCTTTACTTTTACATAAACTTATTTCTATGTTAAAATAATAATTCAAACCCCTTTTTAAACAATTTAATCTTTGAAATTCAATTTATTACCCAACTTAAATCTTAGAACCCCTCCTTAACCATTTTAGTTTACATGTTCATTTTAAACATTCAAATCTTAATGTTTAAAGTGATCTCATTTCTCAAGTTTAATTTTTTTTGTCTTTAAAACCAAAATTACTTAAGTAATTTCAAATTAAAGTTTAATTCCATTTAATTCCAATAATGGAATAGATATTACCTCAATCTATCATCAATTTATTTAAAACATTCATCATCCACTACCCATTCCAGATCTCAAACCTATTTGAGATCACATATAATTCCCTACCAAATCAACCCATTTAACTTTCCTAAGTTAAATCTCAATTTCATCTTGAAATTTCCAATTCAGGTTGTTTATTCCAAACTTATTTAACTTCCTTTAAGTTAACTTCAATTTAATCTCGTCAAACTTACTCCAATTTGAATTCCCATTTCAAATTTTAAACTTCACATTAATAATCTTATAAGTTCAAAAACTTATCACCTTGATATCACATCTCATTCCAAATTTTTAAACTCAACATTTAAAGTTTGTTTCAAACTATTTTTGATATTATGTATATTCCCCATATATACATATTATTTCTTTTACACACTAAGTTACCCTTAAAATTTTAAACCACTTTTGGTTTTAATTCAAACAGTTTCATTTAATGCTTTCAAACAACTCTTATTTTAAAATAAGATCACATTCAAATATTCTGAATAATATTCTTTATTATTTTCTATTAACATTTGAAACAATTTCAAAACTTTCGATTTACATCCTTTCTAATTTACAAGCTATTCACATCAAATGGTTACTTCCTTAAAACATTTATGTGTTTTATTGGAAAACAATCATCCTATTTAAACTCAATAACCATTTATTTTATGGTTTGAAACCATTTTAATTCATCTTATTTGCATAGTTCATTTTATCCAATCCTTATTTGGATATGTATACATATATATTCCTTAATTTCTTATTTTATAACCAACTATTGCTATATATATAATATAAGCTTTTATAAAAATCTTTCATTAAAACCATTTTTAAAATCTTTATATAAGAAAATAACAAGTACGCTCTCATATATATATATATATATACTCAACTCATTACAGGGTACTATTGACCCCATCTTTATGAGTACACCCATCAGAGACAAGGTTCTCGCTTAACCTTCGCTCTGATACCAACTGTAACGACCCGTAATTTTCGGTCCCGAAAATTCTAGGTAGTTAGGAAAAGAAGAAAAGAGATAGAAGAAGAAATAGAAAACAAGTCACAAAATCTCACATTCGCAGCGGATGAAATATAATATCAAATAATAACAGTTATACAAAAGAATACTATCTCTGTTAATTTATATTATTACATCAGAGTTACAACATTTATACATACACTGGACAGTTAAAATTAACATGTCTCAAATAAACTGTAATATATCACAGTGGAAACACTCCATACGTCCCTGCCATCCAGCTCGTCTCTTGAGCTCCAGAACGTCCTTACCTGAAAAACTGTAATACTCGGTCTGACCCGAGCATTACATCAAAGTAACACCCGGGTCAGGCTGGAAACCAGCGTGAGTAACCCATATAAATGGAAATACTAAATTCAAATCATCTTTGAGAAAACCTGGGTAACTCGTACTTTACTACGAGTTCATTACTTGTTATGCACGCAACTTATTTCACAAATCAAATTCTAAGTATTCTTACTTGGTTCAAAGGTCCATATTATTCCATCTCAGTCTATTGATTTCACACATCAAATAGAATTACAAATCGAAGTGGTTTCGGGTATTACTGATACCCGGCCCCGGTCTCTTCAAACATAATATCATCTTAAAAACAAGCTGTTTAAGTTTTTAATCTATTCCATTCATACCCATTAATTAATCATATTCAGAAATTTACTCTTCTATTCAATACACAAATTAATTAACCTTTAACCATTAAAAAAATCCTTTAATTACTCTCATAAAGTAATTAACAATAATTTATTTCATTGATCCTTAATTAATTACTCTAATTAATTATTCTATAATCACTCATATTGATTAATTACCCTTTATTTATCACATTAATTAACTAACCCTTAATTTAATTTCCTTAATTAATCAATCTTTTAATTAATTACTCTAAGTAATTAATCCTCCATTATGAATTAATTAATCTCTAATTAATTATCTCATAATAAATTAACCAATTACCTTTTTAATTTCTTATCATTAATTAGTCTTAATAGCAAATTAATTAATCAACTTTTTAATTACATCGAAATAATTAACCTTTAAGAAATCATATTAAGTAATTAACCTTTAATTACTTAAGCAAATTAATTATTCTTGCAAACTAAATTATTTAAATTCCAAACTAGTTTACACAAAGGTCTGTTTAAAACATTTCACTTTGGAATTTAAATAAAAACTGGTTTTTATTATATTCCAAACATTTTCTTTTCTGGAAATCCGGTTTCATTTGAATTTAATAACCTGAACATATTATATTTAAAATTCCTAAACAGGAAGCAGTAAAAGAAACAATTTCGGGTTTAAGCTATCAAAATCCCGAGTCACTACACAAGAATTTCTCGAGCTAAAGTGATTCACTCGCGAATCACTGTTACTTCGAGACAGTTTCCTATCACCCTCGAGTCAAACCCGAGTGATCTGCTTCTTCCCCAAAAACTCCAACTTCCCTGTTACAACGTGCACGTGTGCACATGTCCCGGTCATCAGACCACCTCCCTTCCTCGCCGTGGTCATCAGCAAGTCAACGACTATCTCCCCGACTCACCTGACCCTCAAACTCCGGCAATCTCCCTATGGCACAAAATCGAACATGACGTCCAAAACTGGACCCACTACATCGACGGAAAACTCACTTTAGCTCTCCCCTCCGACAATCGAGTCACCCACCGACCAACCCAAAACTACCCACATCACGACGAGATTATTCCCCCACAAAAGACTTCCTCCGGCTAACCATCGGCGACACAATTACCCCTCAACACATCGACGACCAACTCGTCCTTAAACCCTATTATCACCTCGCCGCACCACCACGGCAAATGCTATCCCTTCCGACCAATTTTCCCATACACCTCGACACCCAAACCTGCTACAGCCAAGAACTCGGCCCTCCTCAAATCGCCAATCGCTAGAATTTATCCCAAATCCAAAATATGATCGACCCAAGATTTCTCAATACCCATCAACTTAAAAATCTTAATATTATTTTTAAAATTCATCATTTCAGGTAACGAATCTGGTTATATAATCAAAGCATGAAGATTTAAAAATCTAATTTATGACATTGATGGATTTTCTCTGTGATATTTAAATTTTTGAAATATTTACCAGGCATTTTTCTCTCGAATTTATTTTTAAAAATGATGTTATATACAATCAAACACTTTTTATAGAGATCAAAGCCTAGAAATCAATTTTAAGTGGGTGGTTTGAATTTTTAAACCAGGTTTAAAATCTGTAATATTTAACAGAGACCTGTTATGTCTATTCCAGACATGTTCATAGATACTAACACATATATATTCATAAAATCATTTTTACACAACATGCACAACATGATTCACATCATGTTTCAAGGGTCATCACATACAAATTCAAAATATCTCGAATTTCAGAGATTACTCACCTGACAAAAATTTGAACAGAGCCCAATTCCTGTTCTTCAATTTTTACTGATCTTGCAATTTCCAGATAAATTTTCAAACTTATTTCTTATAAATAAAATTTAAAACTTAATTGCATATAAACAAACAACATTTGTTTGAATACTTTAGCCTAACAAAGATCACATGAAGAAAATTTCATATATCCTTTTTATTGAGCTTGTTAGAAAATAACAGAGCCGAACACAAACTTACATACCAATATATACAGACATATAAACATGTATTCAGTTTTAAACAAGCATGCATACATAAATTTAAACAGGCATTACGAAATTCACATCAAACATGACAAATACAACAAATTAAAACTGATTTATGGGTTAAGTCTACTCACCTTAAATGGTTTGAAACAGAGAGCAATGGTCAAAAAAAAAGATTGCTGCTTGCTTTTCTTTGATCTTAATCTCCTCTATAGAGTTGTTTGTTTAATTCTATAGTTTGTAAATGGAAGAAGTGTTTATTTTTGTTTTTTTTACCTAGCTCTCGAATGGATCAAATAAAAGAAGGTAGGGGAGGTATACATAAGAAAGTAGGTTGCATTGTTGTACACAGCAAGCTTGTTTTATTTATTCTTTTGATTTTTATATTTTTTCCTTTGGTCAGAAGTTACTTTTGTACTGATTTGATCTCATGCTTATTTCGATTGAAAGACTTTCTTGCAAACGAATTGACAAATTGTTGTGCTAATTAAATGCATATGTCTTCATATTTGTTTACACATACTTATGGATTCTGATTTTTGTACTTGTGTACAAAGATATTTTGTATATTATGAATAGTTTGTCTTCTCTTGCATACACGATTTACACAGCAAACTTGTTATTATTTTCTTTTTCCTTCTTTGTTTCTTTGCATTGTACATATGTATATTACACAGCAACATCTTCCTTAAACTTATCTTATATGTTTGGGTAAAATTATTATAGTTATTGTTAGCATAGTTTCTTAGTTTTATTCTATTTGTAATTTTAACTTTCAAGCCTTTAATTTGTAACATATGTTTGTATTTATATATTTTATATTTCTATTTATCTTATATTTTTATTATTATGTTTTATATTTATGTTTTTATATTTATGTTTAATATTGATAAGATTGCTTATTTTAAACATTATTATTTAGATTACATTTTATATGTATTATATTAAATATTAATAATATAGAACCTTTGATTTTATTGAATAAGACAGATTTCATTTCAAATATTTTTGAAAGATTTTATTTTAAATTTCAAATCAAAATTTCCTTTATAATACACATATAACTGGTAAATGCCCAAAAATCTTATTTATTTATAAAATGAAAGCTTGTATTTTATTTAAATGGATTAAATACTTATTAAAATAATATTGCTAAAATTCTGGGTCATCACAGGTTTGAAAATAATTCTGGTGATGACTTCAACATTATCGACATTCATTTTCAGGTTTCTAAGTATGGGATGCTAGAAAGTTGTTTTGGTAAAACAGATTTTGATTTAATCCCAAAGTATGATTTGATATACAAAAGATATATGTTATATATAATTTCAAGTGATTTGAATTGAGAACCGGTGTTTAGGTCTAAAGTTTTCTTATTATGTTATTTCGCGGACGCATGTAGCTTATGCATTAGGAAAGTATGGACATGCATCATGATATGATATGTTGTTTGATAGTTTTCATTTGTTAAAACAAAATGGAATTTCGGCGATTTTGGATAGTTGGGAACTTTCGAATTGTTGTAGAACTTGTAATTAAGTGTTTTAAAAAACATAAAGTTGAGTTTATATAACACTTGAATTGAGAAGATAGCAAGTTAAAACAAGTTATAAATTTGTTAAACATACTTGTTATAGATTTGATGTTTTTTATATACTCTTAGGATGCAATGGAATATTATATGTGTATGGAACTTAAGTTGTAAATTTTTTATAAACTTGAAGTTTGGTTTTTATGAAGCGGCTCATAAATGATTTAGTATCAAAGAGATATACTATTAGGGTAAAAGAAAGTGATATAGGGTATTGTTATAGTTAAGAAACCAATAGGATGAATACGTAAGTTGTACGTAGGTCATCTTATTTGCATGACTGTTCTTGATCCAGTATTCGGGTACATGTTTTCGAGGTGATTTACGCTAATTCGAACAAGGCTTTTCACTTGATTCTTGATGACGAACACTTGATATGGATTCTTGATATGATCCCTAAGTTTTCTATCATAGTATATGGCTATGTTATGAGAATAGAGGTTTCTAATCAAGGAACCTGATCGAATTTCGTACAAGAGAGGTTGGGTGGACTATGCTAGTTTGGACGTGGAAATTTATGTGATCGAGTAAGTGATCAGATTGGATACTGAGTACGGATAGTCCATGTGCATCGTAGGGGCTTCAGTATGTATGCATACTATGTTTTATTGACTTATAAAGGGTTTAGGTGATATTTTTTTATTTGTTATGAGGTAGCATGAATATCGTCTAAGTAATAACCTGAGGCTGTTGAGCCTAAGGTATGCTTAGTGGGTTGTTTATCATCCTTGTGCGATGAGAGAGTTTCTGAACTAGAGCAAACCGTGAGCTTTGTTTGCTAATGATTGTGATACTATTAAGTATTGAGGTGTGATTGTTTCTTTGGTTGCTCATGTTGGAATTTCGAGGACGAAATATTCTAAGTGGGAAAGATTGTAACGATCAGGAATTTCGAACACTTCATATTTAAAAATCTGAATTATTTAAATATTTGAATCTTCAATTAAATATTGTTAAATTGATTTAAAAAGCTTGTTAACCCCCCCCCCTTTTTAAATAATAACTAATGATGGTAAACTTGTTTGGAAAAATGTTTACAAAAATATATTCTTCGAAGGAAAATCGATAATGTGACCAAAAATCGGTTTATCGTTAAACAGTTTTTCGATCGACATAAGTTGTTCAAACTCTTTGGCACTTGTCTAATAATCAAATGAACATAATGTCAACTAACTAACATGTGCACCTCTTCATAAAGCTCGGAAGGTTCTAGAATGTTCTAATGGATAAGAAATATTATCATGAGAATGGTATAAGTGTAATTAGCATATAGGAGAAGTGATTTAAAGGAGAAGTGATGGGAGGTAAGGCATCCATGGAATGAATGGGGGGGTTAAATTCAAGTTTAAAGAGCACTATTTTCATCCTATAAAAGGAGGGACATGATATTAAAATGTTTAATATGGAGCATATAAGATAGATTCCCTATGCATCATTAACATGAATTATCATACATGCTATGTTGTCTATAATATCACATTTCTCTAATGTATTAGATACATTAAGCAAGTGTCGAATCTGAATAAAGATCATTAAATGATAATTTATTGTATTCTCGAGTACAAACGAAATACAAGAGAATTATTTATAGAAACAACGAACTCCTTATGAAGGAGTATTTGAATTCAAACTTCATAAATGATACCGGGTGTAGTATATCAATCCAAAATTCATATTTAACCTAGTTAAGGAGCTTTAAGCTAGAAATGTTCCAAACGAGAGGTTGTGGCTAATTCAACCAAAAGGCTAAGTACATCGCTTTGAGTAGTGCCACAATAAAAACTATATATATATATAAATGCACAAATTTATAACTAAGCTAGTGATGTTTCAAAATGCTAAGAATCCCATGACATTTTTATATGATAACAATGTCGCGCTATAGATAGCGAAAGAACCTAGAGCTCATTAGAAGTCGAGAAACATACTACAAAATGTTCCATATGATAAAGGTAGCTTATCAGTATCAGAGAGAGTTGATTAACACTGTAGATAGTCAAAACAATATAGCATATCCACTTATTAAGGGATTGGTTCAATCAGTTTTGAGAAAACCGGTTAGAGAAATAAGAGTAAGGTTCCATAATTGACTCCAAGTACAAGTGGGAGATTGATAGTGTTAGGGCTATGCCCTAGGGGCAATTAGGTAGTTTTTTACATACATTTAACTCTTTGACCAATCTAGTTCATAATAAATGTATTATATTTTTGTTATATATTTTTTTATAGGGTGGTATGATTAGTTAAGTAATTAATTTAAAGTACATAAGTAAGAAAATCCTTAAATGAAATGTTATGTGATTATAATTGCAAATGGTTGCAATCGTGAGTAACTAGTCACAATATGAAATAACATTTTATTTTAAATATTCTTGATCAAGTTGCTTCAAAAAAGGATATCGATACACCCCTTGTGAGTAGAATATGTAACGATGTCTAAACGTTGGACACTGTATCACTCATGGCTAACGAGGGCATAAAGGGGTTACGTACTGGTAGTTATTGGATAACTATGGAACGACTCATAAAGGGTTTACGTACTGGTAGTTATTTGATAACTATGGAACGACTCACTCAAGAGTTTTCTGTTGGTTATAACTAAGGTAAAATAGAAAATCTTGAAATGACGAACAAAGTTGTCTCAACTTGAGAAAAATTAGGATTTTAGTGTGGATGATCCATTTTGATTATAGTTAAATTATGGCATGTCGTCCATTAAACGACTATAGTTAGGTCTAAGTTGAAGCATTTGAAGTGAAACACTAAATTTATCTCCTCGGTTATATGAGTAAAATATCTCGGTCAACTATAGTCAACTCAAAGTTAAATAAAGGTACCGCTTAATACTGTAAAATTGGATTTTATTGAAAAGACGTATAAGCGATAAATCCAGCCAAACTATAACACCACTACCTAAGGTGAAGTGTGAATGTTAATATCCAAATCATTTAATATTAATCGCTGACTAAATTTACACTAATGAGTCGCACAACTATATTGATGAATACTTTGAAATACAATACGAATTAACTATTCTAATAACTGCTGTAAATTATTTAAATTAATTATTATTTATGAAATACTAATTATTTATTTATTTAATGTACTGGTGTCATTAATAATTTTGTAGGTGCCCATAGTAGTTCATTTGGCGCGTATATAAAAGTTATATATGTACAAATGGATATACAATAATAATACGCAGTTAAATTGGATTTAAATTTGGTTAGTTGCTATATAGGTTTGGAACATTCAAGGGGACAAAATGCCCTATATATGGCCATCCAAGAGTGGAGAAAAGGAGGGGTTCAAGTTTTGAATTTAGATCAACTTTGTAAAAGGTGTATTAGAAACTTAAGGATAATTTTTCTCCTAGGCTCTCCCTATAAAAGCCATCTTAACCCCTCACTATTTTTTATCCTTTTCTTTTATCTCTTGCCTCCGCCATACTATATGTTCTTCTACCCTTTAGCCGATAAATAGTTGCTCCAAACTTGACCGAGTTGAATACAACACGTGATAATCTAGATCTTTGCAACATCTGGAGACTGATTATAGACGAATCTAGGAGTTATTTAATCAATCGAAGTGCATTCAAAGGTGACATCTACCGACATCTACTTAGGTAATATTCTCTTATTTATGATTTACATCCCATCATGTTTAATATTGATATATACAATCAATTAAACGAATATGCATAACTTTTTTCCACCTTATCAGTATAGTATTATACAATTGTATATCTAATTAGATCTGTAAGCTTCGATATTTATATTGCATCTTTGTTTTATTAAAATACACACAATAGTGATGGGAAATTTATATATATATATATATATATTAAAATATTAAAACCAATCTTAGTTAATTCAAATTGATTTAAATGCAAATATAAATATATAGATATACAAAATTATTTTAAATTACATTATGCATAAACTTGTTTTCGGTAGTAAATTTTTTTTGAAACAATATTATAATTTTATAAGTTATATATATATTGTATTAATGTAGTATGTATTTTTTTGCAAGGCAATCCGGCTTTATAGCGGGCCTTAAAGAATGCAACGGGTATTCTACACATGCATAGAATAGCTATATCTGGTTTTATAGTGGCCAGACCACATAAATATAAAGTACAGGTGTGAGGCAAGAATGCCTATCGGCTATAAAAACAAACTATGACTTCTCCAGAGCAAAAGAACCACTGCCATCGACTACTATAACAGGCCCTAAGACATGAACAGATCTAGAGAAAAGAACTGCCAAATCGGGAACAAAGTCCGACAAATCACTGGAGTAATAATATTTCCAATCCCAAGTTACATCTGCCAAAATCTTAGCATTGTCTTCTCCATCTTCTCCAATAGTGGAGATAACTAGGCCATCGCTAGCAACATGATAAAATAAACGCCAACTCTCACCACAACCACCTACAAACTTATAATAGTAATCAAACTCCGGATCATATCTCATTTCAGACCTCATATGTTCACAAGATTTCTCCATGGAATTCCACTTAATCACAGGAGAAACATCAATATATTCTTCAGATAAGCCAATAAGGGAAAGTGGAGAAGCTATAATAGGATTGAAGGAGGTGACAGAGCCGCACTATCAACCGACGTAGAGTGTACAACCATTGACTTGGGGACCCACTTCCTTACAGGAGGTCGAGAAAGAGGGATCTTGGTCGGAATAGGATCATCAATAGAAAGCTTATAAACCTCAACAGTGTGGCCAAATGATTGGCAAGCCATGCAAATATTTGGTTTCCAACTGTATTTTACATCAACAAAAACATCATGACCTTCTACGATTCGTACCTTAAGTTGAGAAGGAAGTGGTTTGTCCAGAGATATCCCTATCAATGCCTTAGCATATACTAGGTTCTTTCTTGGCACTATATTTGCGTCAAAGCATTTGAGATTTCCAATGAGGCTAGCTAGCCAGTTAGGACCAATCAAGGGCTGAAGAACAGAAGGGATATGTGTAAAAATAGTCCAAACAAGTATAGACAACACCTTGCTTTAGCTCTATCGGATTCAATAGTTTCGAAGGATCCGGGTGTGTACATTCCAGCATTTCTTGGCAATGATGAGAACAATGAAGACCATTTATTATAGAAGATGGAGAACTCAAGTTTAGAGCCTGAGGAGAAGACATAGTGCTTTTAGGAACTTCAGATACAGGACCAGTTGCATGTACGCTAGTAGATAATAGAGGGGCATTTGCACAAACAATCGGAGAGCATACATCCTTATTCGCCATTCCAATACCTTCCATACAACTGTCCATATCAATAACATAATCTTGTGATTCACCATCATCTAACGATATATTTACATCAAGTATATTACCATTATCACCATCGACGTGCCAAAGCCCTTCACAACCAAGTGAAGCAGCCGCAATCATAGGAGAAAGAGCAGAGATGGTAGGCAGAGAAGACAAACCTGATAAAGGTGTCGCAGATGGATTAACAGATGTTAAAATGTTAGCAATTTCATGAAGTGGAGAATAGGATAGTTGCAGTGAACAAGAGAATCGCCTAAATCATCATCACCAAGAACCTGTGCAGTTAAAGCGCTCGGTAGTTTCAAAGCGGTGGAGGTGTAAAAAGTCATAGCGGGGATACAGCGAGGATATAGCGGGATATAGCGGATGGCTTTAAAATAGCATATAAAACTCGTACTTAATGTTTTTACAAATATATAAATGGTAATTAAACGAAAAATTATCATTCAATTGAATTGTAACTAATATATAAATAATTTTTAAATAAAAACATGTGCGAATATACTTTAAATAAACGTAAAACTGTTATATAACATAATTGAATTTAGTAGAATATTAGAGTATTTTCATTTCTGAAAATATATTAAAAATTAAATCAAATAAATTAGTTTCATAATTTTTATAATGTATAAATTGAATTTTTCAATTCAGTTTATTAAAGAAGATATAGCGGGAATAGCGGAATATAGCGGAAATAACGGGATATAGTGGAAATAGCGGGGATTAAAGCGGAAAGGCTATATTGTGGGGCTATATGGAAAAATCGTAGCGGCAGAAACCCGCTATGAGATATAGCGGGGTTATAGCTGGGTAATAGCGAGGCATTAACTGCACAGGCAAGAACATTACTCTCGATCAAAACAGTTACAGATGAATCCAAGGCAGCAGAACTTGAAGTGGCAATAGCCGAGAAGGGTCGACCAGAACGCATGATGGAAAATGAGCATTGCTCGATGGAATTCGCAATTCTAGTTTTCTCTTATCAAATCTTCGCCATCAGAGGAAGAAAATCGAGGCGCTAGGAGAAGAGAGGCAAGAAGAGGATTGAAATGTGAAAGAAGGATGGACGAAATAGTGAAAGAGCGGAAGAAAACGGAACCGATGGGGAAGATTACCACTCGCCTGCCGCCATTAAAAGTTTTTTACACAATTAGAAATTATTTTAAATATTGTATATATTTATTAATATGTGTGTATATATATTTATAAATTAACAATCTTTATTTTATAAAATTATGTTGTAATATACTATATACGAATTAAAATTTTGTCTTAATGTATTTCATTATATATATATATATACTGTATTTAATTTATAAATCTAAGATCTAATTTTTAAATTGTTTTACTATGTACAAAAATTGGATATTTTGAAAAGGATTTTGAATTTTAAAATTATTGACTTAGTCAAAATGATTTATTTTCCTTAAAAAAATTTGAAATGTTAATTTATACATATTATTATATTATAAATATTTTTGGATAAAATGTGCATATAAATGGTGAATGTGCCCTTTGCAGTATAAATCCCAATACTTACATATGTACACGTTAACTATGTATACAATAGATATATGATGAACATGCATAATACACATATGAGATACTATGATATACTCAAATTAAATTCAAAATTAAATTCATTATTTAATTAAATCAGTTAATTCAACAAAATAAAATTTTATTTAAATTAAATTTAGATTAGATTTAAGAATTAATTTAGACTTCATAGGCTCAATAAAATCTAAATTTAAGGGAAAAATTGAAATATGCTCTATTTACACGCTTCCAACTGGCCTGGTTCCAACATCACTAAGGGTGGCCGGACACATAGGTCCATGGTACATAGGTGAGCATCCTCATATGCCCCTGCCCTACGAAACGTACCCCATTCCTATTATATAAGAGTTGTGGATATAAGAGATGCGGATCACATCCAGAGTTATCAATGTTCCTTTCAGCATATGACTCGATAGTAGAATGTGCCTTCATAGGCCATAACAAAGTCCTATACAGACCTCTCGCTAGAAGTACTTAATCCATATGGCTCACGTTGTCGATTCATTGTAGTTCAAGACATCTCACATGGCTCTTGGGATTTCCTCGCATTTGGCTCGAAGTAAACCACCATTTTCCATAGGATAATCCAAAGTCAACAAGAGAAATCCCCGCATCATCCACTATATCTCATATCGATCGTCAACACACCATAACTCAACATCCAACGGCTCAATCATCTTGCAAACGATCACTTGAGTCCTTGCCCCATCATGCACACCCTAGATCGATTGGACCATTATTAGCATGGCTCAAAGTCATACTCCTTTGGCCTAAAGTAAAACATGTACTACATCGAAGCTTCATTTCCTAAATTCCTCGAAGTACTATAGGTGGGCACCGAACGATATGGTTCGATATGGAACCATTTAAGTTGGGACTTAGCCAAATTTTGGCTAGGCCTAACTCCTCCATTTTAGGTTGTGTTTCCTTTTACTCCATCCCAAAGACACTCCTTCTTAATCCTAAACCCTTCCACTCAAAACCCCAAAGACTTCCTCAATGACTCCAAGCACACCCGAATGATATTCCTTAAACCATATCTCTTACTCCCTTAACCCAAACTCCACGTGATAGATTTTGTAGCATCTCTAGGCCATCACGAACCCCTCCTATCAATCACAAAATGATTTGAGCAACTTAGATCGATCTATGCCGAATGATCAAGATCGTTTGGTTTCGGTCGATTCACTTAGTTGTTTTTATATTTTCTGAGTTGATTTCTCCTCTACCCCAAATTTCTCAACCTCTCATGCAATTTATTTTCATCTATTCTGCCTAAACACTCTAAAACTGATCGATACTCCAAAATTCATATCAATACACCATATCCTAACCCAAGTAAACAAACACACCAAAATTACCAAACAAACATTATATCATTAAATCAAATCAAGACACAAAATTGCATATCCACAAGAACACACATACAAATTTTAGATCTAAATCCATTTTTAATCAATTGAATTTGTTTTCAAAACACGGATGAGTTTAGATTTGGTAAGTATCATATGTTGGACTTTAAATTTATTTCAAAAACATAGTTTAATACTATATTCGCAATCATAGTATAATAAGAGATATAAATCACTCTTTGAACTGCCAAAATGCATAGAAATTAAGGTACCAAGATGAACAGTAAATAGCCTAAATTCCAATGCACCCAAATAGCAATTTGCTACTCCCTTCCTAATCTCTCTTAGTTTGATTGATTTGACCCTAAATAGTAAGGATTTAAGAAACTTATGGCTAATAAGGTGATTAAACGGAGGTTTTGGACAGTTTTTGGGAAGTGTTGAAATGATTGGGGATTGTCCCATCAGGTTAATTAGGCGCAAATCCTAAAAAGGGTTAACGGGCATAACCCAAGCTTAAGTTAATTACCTGCTAATATACCCATAAATTGTTTAACTTCAAATCGTCGTACTTCCTAAACCTTAAGGATAAAAATCTATTATGACCGCTCTACGAAAAAAGAAACCATCGTATCTTTCATTTAGACGTGGTTTCAGACCTTAATTCGGTTGATATCAAAAGCTATAGCCCTTACAAGTTTTTAGGGTCAAAACTGTCTAATAAAATTTTCAAGGGTAAGAAAAATCAACACTCAAAATTCCCTAAAGTTATAGCCTAATCCAACCTAGTTTAGATTTTAAAATAATATTTTATGATCCTTCGATAATAAAACATGAGTTGTTATATCGAATTTGTTTCTAATTTAGAAAATGAGAGGTAGGAAGTAGGTGTGGTGTCACCACTAGTGTATCTCAAGGCAAGGTCAAATGGAAAATTTTAGAACACTGGAGAATCAAGCGTAGTTGAAAATATTGGTAAGGATTATCTACTCAATGAAATGCTCTAAAATAATCATATTGATCTGGTCCTTACCACTCACTCACCTGACCCGCTTCGCCTAGACCCAGCGATCCCCTATGTGGTCAACCATCATTGACTGGCTACATCACTGCTAAAGCGGTTGTGAACATTTCATCTATCTATATGAATGTCCCATTTGAATGTTTTGTAACTACTAATAAATTTTTTATTCTAGAAGGTTTGGCTGAGACAATAAAGTAAGTAGTAGTGATGTCGAATCTCCGGCCATCGCGAATCTTAAGCTAGTAGTAGATGGGCAAGTGGGTATTGGTTATTCTTCTAGTATTGTTAGTTTGGCTAATAGGGTAGGATATTTGGAACATGGGGATGTTATGGCCTAAGTTCTTGGGATACAGAGAATTTAGACATATAAGTAATGGGTAGAGTAGATGAGGAAATAGCTTATCATGGGTTGACATGGAGGTGGGAAGAGCATTGAGAAATTAAGAGGTAGATAAGGAGTTGTTTGGAGAAGAATGTATGACCATTAGGGATGATGGTCTAAATGGGGAAACATGGGTGGTTTCAACGAAAATCGGGGTTGTAAATGATGTTGTTGGGCTGATGGAGGGGGAAGTAGGTGTGGAGCTGGTTAGAGAAATGGTTTAGTGCATGGGTGGGACTAAGGCGTTGGTTGTTTGTTTAAGTGAAGATGATGAGGGTGTTAGGAGTTTTGAAGGGGTTGTATTAAATTCTAAAGTTGATAAGAATAAAACAACGTGTGCAGTTTCATCCATATTGGTTGATGAGGCTAAATATGTTGACTTGATGAATGAGGACATGGCACATTATGTCGCTTTTATTAAATTAGCAAGTTCTATTTGTTTGGGTTGGGATGCGGTATTGGGCGTTGAGTAAGTAGGAGTGGAGGCTAATGATGTGGTTCGAGAAGATGGAGTCACTGCATATTCTGCTTATGATGAAGGTGTAACGCCCTACAATTTTAATTAATAAATAATAATGTTAAAAATAGAGTTTTCACAAATGTCAAAATTTGGCTACGAAACTTGCACCATTAGATTCGTGGTGATTTTTTGATCAATTTACATATATAAAGCTTTCCGATCGAAGTTCAAATAAAAAAGTTATTAATGTTTGAAGTTTTGAATTGGAAATAATTATATATGTAATTAAGGTAATAAATATAATTAACTAATGTTAATTATGGTCAGTTGGAGTTAACTGATAGTTAACATTACTTAAATGTTAAGTTAGTTAATAGTGGAAACAAATTGAATTGACTGGGTTAATAAGGAAGCAAATTAAACAAATCAAACGTCATTGATTAAATAACAAAAATGTTAAGGACCATCTACCCCTGACTTGGGCCAGTCGATCGGTTGTGACGTCAATTTTGAGAATTAGGCATGGCCAAATGGCCTGGGTTTATAATGATTTAACTTAACGGCAGACATTTTAACCCCTCAATTTTCTTATCATATTTTCTGAGCGATGTTGGAGCTCTGTCATTTTCTCTCCTCCATAAATTCTTAAAACTAAATAAATCTATAGTCTATATACTTGCATACAAGTGGAAATTAACATAGGATAATTGAGAAGAAGAATAGGGTCGAATCAAATCGTCAAAGTCAAGGTATAAATCCGAATCTAAAATTTAAATTAAATCCAAATCTCTTCTCTGATCTAGATTTCTGATAGATATATGTATGCTTGCAGTTATTCAAGTAGGGAGAAAAAGGGAGTCAAACTGAATAACATGGATTAGATCTGGTGATTTGGAAAGCTAAAAAGATGAATGGAAAATTATATATTTTTATATAATATTAGATTTACATCATTGTAAATCTATTCATGTGCGCCTAAAATGTAAATTAGATTTGCGGGCTAAATTTTTTTACATGTAATGAATTTATAAACTCTGACTACATGTTCTGTGATTAATAACATGAATTATATATTGCTTGTATGTGAATCTAAAAGTATTGGGAAGTGGTAGTCCATGAATTTGATAAATTATATTGAAATTCTAGAATTGTTGATTAATTAATTTATGCAAATAAATGTAAGTTAGAAGTTATCAAAATAAATTGTTGGGATTTACGTCGTATTTTAATTCGTTGTAATATATGGCGTTGCAATGTGAATTTCTATAGATTATCAAGTTCAGATTTATAAATAAAATTGTATCGTTTGAAATAACAAGTAATACACCTAAAAGAAAGAGATGTATAAAATATGAATATTTACCTTTTTTATATTGTCTATTGCAATAACTATGAAAAGGATAATTCCTTGTAATTCCAAACGTAACACAAATTCTCTTTTTGGATAAGACATAGAAATTTACACTGTTAACCTTTTCTTTGGGAGAGATGTAATTCTAATGCGTTAAAATGCAGGAATCCCTAAGGATTAATTAAAAGATTGTAAATTTGATAATAATAACAGTCTAAGAAAGGAATTAATATATATGCAATATAAGCAAGACATGAATTAGATAATAATGATGAAAAGGTAGGCAAGTAGTAATTTAAAATAAAAAAGGTATGGAAAGTCCACTAAACAAGGGAGGGAAATAAAGGTTAAAAAAGGAATAGAGGTTAAAAAATTAAATAGTGAGAAAAGGAAAGTAAATGAGAAAAGATATTTGGATCTTTTAAAAGGTAGCGGTAAATGATCTTAAACTAAATAAGAAGTAAACGCATCAAAAAGTAAAGAAATATTATTAGCAGTGAACATTGGAGGCGTGATAATCAAACAAGGAAGAATGCACACACAAACAGATATATTTACACACACACAAAAAACCACGTAGCCTCAAGTATGTGTTTATAATGGGTGTGAATTATTAAAGTTTGGTAAATAACTTAGATGGATAAAAATGACGAGTCACTAGAATGGGATGGAATGCAAAGGTAGTAGTGTTACACAATAGAAGTCTACTCACCGCAAGGGGCTACCAGCAGTTGTGTATACATTATACTAGTGTGGGACATATCCAACTATAGGACCCGTGGAATTATATACGCTTGCGTATAGGTGAAGGAATACCTCAGTAACAACTGCATCAATCTTTTAGGAAAGGTATTGCCTTAATTGCATTAGGCAATCTAAATTGGACGGTGAGCAAAGATCGACGCAATATCGGTGTGTTGATACAATATTAGGGAGTATGAGTTGTATATAGGTCGAGAATGTCATTGGTCATGGGAAAGACAAGGGTTACACCTAACGACTTACACCTCCTACTAGTGTAGGTCACGTTAGGTCATGCACGTCTATAATTGTTTGCTAGTTTGTTTGTTAGGGACAAGGCTACATAATCCTTAAGAGAGGTCTTTCAAAACAAATGGGGTAGTCCATGGAGCTGAGTCCACAATACTCTTAGGTGCTGAGTCCTCTATAGTTCGTGGAGCTTAGTCCATAATAGTCCGAGAAGTTGAGTCCTCTACAGTTCATGGAGCTGAGTCCATAATAGGAAGCATATAAGTAGAAAATACCCAAGGCGAGATAGAATATGGCTAAATTATATGACGCCATTATTATGCACTTCAGGAGTTCCTTGGTATGCACGGCGACAAGACGCGATACTGGATTGATGATGGATCCTGATAGGCTGTTGGGTTAGGGATCTAGCGAGAATAGTATCTTGGTCCAAAGAGGGATTGTGATACCTATATATATGTATGTAGTTATGGTTTACTTGGGTAGATGGGGCGTATCGTATGCATACATGGAGTCGAGACGACTAAGTAAAATAAAACGACATAACGTGTGATGGCAAGCAATCAGAAAAAACTATTGTTATGTGTAAAATGTATAATTTACTAGTTACCGGAATGTTGTTTTAACCACCTCTTCATTATATTTAGAGGGACAAGTATTGGTATAAGCGGGAATACTGGAAGGATTGGTTTCCTTATGCATGTTTAACACTAACAAGGACACTAGATATTGGAAGTGTCAAACTTGGTCAGTAACTATATCTTTTATTATACTTTACTATTCCACTGTGAGTTTATATCGATAGTGCTCTGATATGCATTTATTTATTTGTAGGATGCCAAAAACGAATATTTGTACTTTGGTGGACTTGAATTTTCAATTTTATGAAAATTCGAATCCACTGGGTTATGGGTTGTCATATTTGGTATCAGAGAGAGATCAGTCGATCTTGAAAAATTAAGATACAATGAGTGAGCATATTTTTATTTTTACCTATAATTATAAAAACATTATACACCAAATCCTATAATTTCCGACTATAGAGTAGTTGGAATCATATTCTTAAAAGTTGGGTAAGTCGATTATGAGTCAGAACAACGAATGAAGTTGAAGACATACACCTACCCCGATTACCCCATAGGAAATAGATCTTATGGAAAAGGCATTGATTTAAAAAGAGCATGAGTGTGGCATATGGAAGGTCCCGTAAGCTGGATAGCACGTACTCCCTAGTTGGGCCCCCGATAGCCTAAATGGTTGTAGATTCCCATAGGATTACCGATTGATGATGTACATTACGTCCATATAAGGGAAAATTAAGAATCTATATATTGTAGATATCTAAAAGAAGTTCCTGAAAGAAGGTGTATAGTAATCACTCGAAGGAGATAAGTTAGAAAGTAAGTAGAAAAGGTGAAAAGTATAAAAGAAGGATAAGTAGAACCACTCTGAGTTTGACCCCATATAAAGGAATTTAATATAAAACTATTTGAGAAAGATATATAAATAATATATTGGCAATAATTTTTAAGGGATTTGTTTAAAAGTTTGAAAAAGAAACAGTGTTTGAAATGATTTTCAAAGGATTCATTTGAAAGTAGAGAAGCCCTATTTTTGAAGAGTAAGTAAATATTAAGTTTTCAAAGAAAATAATAGAGCACCAATATTTTTTTTTAAATAAAAAGTTCTATTAAACTAAAAAGTTTTAGTAGAAATAAAAAATTAGTTAAATTGGAAACTTTAGTAAAAGAATTTAATAAAAAGTAATTTCTTTTAAAAGAAATAGTAGAACGTATATAGCTCATTTGTTTTTCTAGCATGGAAGATAATTTTAAGTTGTAAAAATTCTTTTTAGAGGTGGACAATAGGAAGTGGTACAAGTTTGAAATGAGATAAAAAAGGGAAAGAAGATTGAAACCCGAAAACAAAGTAGTAGGTGAACGTACTACAATGGTCCAAGAAAGAAGACAGTTAAATAGTAGTGACATTGTGAAATATAAATAGGAACAATATTTGAAATTTATATAAAATAATGTTAGTAATTAGAAATGATATTAGGGGATTATACTAAATAATATGCTAGTAATCTAATTAGAAACAACATAGGAAATTAAAAGCAAAACAAAGAAAATGTCTATTTTCCATGGTTGTGCATGTTGATTGCATGCGTCTTTTAAAAAGTTTCCCTAACAAGATATTAGAGGCTCCACCAAGGATTGAAAGTGAAGATAAAATGAGTAATAGGAAAATAATAGGATGGAAGTGTCCTTGTCTACTTCAGTTTTTAAAATTGTAAAAGATGTTTTAGAAACATTGTAAAGTGTATTTTTAAAGAAATGATTTGGTATAAAATTTGAGTTTTTAAAAGCAAAACTTAACAAATAGTTTGGGTTAAAAATCCTAGTTTTAAGAAGTAAAAATCCTTATTGTTGAAACGGGTGTTAAAAGGAAAAGTGATTTGAATGACCATTCCTGTAATAAAACTTGGCTATTATTTGAAAAGAAGGAAAGGATCTATTAGAAATTTAATTGCTAACATTTCCTTTTAAACTTTATAAATAAACTTAATTGATAAATTCTAAATTATAGTTTTAATTAGGACATCAAGTTATTTTTTAATATAATAAAAAGTTTCTAAGTTGTACTTTTAAAGCTAAAAGTTTTGGGATTAAGTGCTTTCGAAATTTTGAACTTTTAGTTTTTGAAAAAAAGTGACGAAAACCAAACCAAAATTTTATATGAAGTGGATAGGGATGACTACTTAGGTAAGACAAGGTAAAAGATAAGGCTATGAAGAAGATAACAATGACTACTCATAGAGTAACAATAAGTAATTTCCATAGAATGTAAGGATGAGAACCTAGGAATGTTCTATTAGACATATGTGCAAGCTACAAGAAGAACCCACAAAGGAAAGATGAATGGTATCAAAGAACATTTCTACGATTTCTAAAGTATGCTCGTAGGAAAGATCAAGGATAAAGGAAGTAAATACCAAGATTTGAAAATACTACTAAGAGAGTTGGATTAAAGAGGATGGTAACAGAGGGTAATGAGATGGCAAACATACAAAGAGACGATGGAAGACTTAAGGAAAGCAAGATAGATGGTGGAAAATTAATTCCGCCTACCCAATTTTCCAATGAGTATTTCTATATGTGCATAGTTGTATTCTTTAACCTACTACAAGGTGAAAATGCAAAGTTCAGCCTATAATTTGTGGTAGTAGTTAAAAGTAAAGAGTGGAACTTATTTACTGGAAGCCAGAAAGATGGGTTAAAATATGTAGGTTATAGTAAAATGGCATGATGGGAAGGTCCATTTAATTTAAGTAAGAAGTGATAGGGCTAGAACACTGTTATTATCAGTTGATGTTGAATGGAAGCTTCCAGCAATTGTTTCTTTGAGGCTTGGGTTGTAAGTATTAGTTGTTCTGTAAAACGCATATGATATTATAAGAAATATTCCTTTCAAAATTGATTTTTTGGATGGACCAGTATATTAATTGGAATGTAAGGAAATTTTATATAGACACTTAATTAATGCAAGTAAGACAGGAAGTTATTAAAATGAATTAGTAAAAGTTATTTAATTAGCTACTAAAAGAAAAAAGGAAATAAGATTTAAGTCCTAAAAAGTATAAAAAATCTGGAAGTAAATTTTGGCAAGCGAAGGACAGTGGAAGGTTGGTACGAAGCCACAGGTTAATGTTCCTACACCTTAAAAGCTGAAATTTATAAATGAACTTGTGTGCTAGTTATGATTATAAAATAAAAAAAAAGTTTTCGAAATTTAAAATTTACCGTATAATAGGATAGGGTCCATTATGGACGTTAAACTACTGACCAAACTTCGACTGTGTAGGATGTGGCATGAACTGTTTTGAAAAGAAATATACATATATATTTTTGAAAATTTTATTTAAAATTCTTGGTTCTAGGAAATAAATTACTTTTGTGAAAAATTCTGAAAAAATGGAATTTTCAAAAAAATTTCAAAAAGTTTCCCAAATATTTTAATATTTTAAAAGGATTTATGTTTTTTGGAATGCCACATGCTTGGCGTAGGAAAATGGTTGATGGGGTAGTAATTATATGTTTTACTGCACAGTAGAAGTGACAGTAAAATAAAATTCGGTTAAAGATGGGAGAAAGATGTTTAGCTATGGAATCTTTTCCTCCATATCTTGTCGATAGGTGAACAAAAACTTATATTTGAAATAACCCCATTTTGAAAGTTCAAGAATTTAAAATAAGATTTATATATGCAGACTATACTTGGAAAAATTGGAAAGAGGTAATTGGGCGTAAGAGAATGTTAGAAATATGGATTCTCCGTCTAAACCCTTTGCTTGACATAAAGAAAATAGATTTAGAAAACCAGATTATTCAAATTTTGGATGTTAGAAATGGTATGCTAGGATTTTGGATGGTAGAGACCGGATGCAAAAATTGGTTGAACTATACTTTTATCCATGGAAATGTTGGAAAATTTGGATGCAAAAACAAATATTTTGATTTTCAACTCTTGCATACATATAGATTTGCCAGCATATATAGGTTACTTGCACCATATTTTCAAATTTTTTTTAAAGAATGCATTCATATATGAGGCGCCAATTTAGTATTATTCTACATACATATCATATGTGTTGTTATACAGCGTGCACTTGTAAACTATTGGTTACACAAATTGGTTACACTAATTGGATGTATAGCTTAAAATGGTTGCACGTTATGTTACATGATTCAGTCCATGAGGAATTTCAGGGAAGAAATATTTTAAAGGAGGAAGAATGATACACCCCGTATTTTTTACGATAATTAATTTTAAAATAAATTAAAAAAATAATAAAATCGAAAATAGAGTTTTCACAAACGTCGGAATTTGGCTACGAAACTTGCAACATTTGGTTCGTAGCGATTTTTTGATCAATTTTCATACATAAAGCTTTCCGATTAGAGTTCAAACAAAAAAGCAATTAAGGTTTGAAGTTTTCGAATCGAAAATAAATTTATATTTACTTAAGGTATAAAAAACATTAAATATTATCGGTTAGAGTTAATTGATAGTTAACATTACTTAAACGTTAAGTTAGTTAATAGTGGAAACAAATTGAATCGACTAGGTCAACAAGGAAGCAAATTAAACAAATCAAACATCTTCGGTTAAATAACAAAAACGTTAAAGACAGGTTGACCCCTAATTTGGGTCGGTCGACCACTAGTAGTCGACTGGTAGGGGTGGCGGTCTACCGGTTGTGATGCCAATTTTGAGAATTAGGCATGGCCGAACGTCCCAATTTTACAACAATTTGATCTAACGGTTGGCATTGATTCATACCCCTATGAATATGGACCTAACCTCTCACTTTTCTTCTCATATTTTCTGTGTGACGTCGGAGCTCTTCCATTTTCTCTTCTCCACAAATTTCTTAAACCTAAATAAATATGTAGTCTATATACGTATATACAAGTGGAAAATAGCATAGCATGATTGAGAAGAATAATAGGGTCGAATCAAATCGTCAAAGCCAAGGTATAAATCCGGATCAAAAATCTAAATTAATTCTATACATCTTCTCTGATCTAGATTTATGATAGGTATATGTATTCAAATAGGAAGAAAAAGGGAGTCAAACCGAATAACAGGGATTATATCTGGTGATTTGGAAAGCTAAAAGGGTGAGTAGGAAGTTATATAGTTTTATATAATATTGGATTTATATTTTGTAAATCTATTCATGTATGCCTACAATGTAAATTAGAGTCATAGAGTAAAATTGTATACGTGTAATGAATTTATAAACCCTGCCTATATATTCTGTGATTGATGACTTGAATTATATATTGCATGTAAGTGAATCTGGAAAGTATTAGGTAGCGGTAGTCACTGAATTTGATGAATTATATTGTAATTCTATAATTTTTGATTAGTTGATTTATGCAAGTAAATGTAAACTAGAAGTTATCAGAATAAATTACTGGGATTTAAGTAGTATTTTAATTCATTGGAACATAGGGTGTTGCAATGTGAATTTGTACAGATTATCAAGTTCAAATTTATAAATAAAAGTGTATCGTTTGAAATAACAAGGAATACACCTAAAAGAAAGAGATATATAAAATAGGGATATTTACTGTATTTTATACTATCTATTTCAATAATTATGAAAAAGATAATTCGTTATAATTCCAAATGTAACATAAATTTTCCTTTTAGATAAGATGTAGAAATTTACACTATTAGCCTTTCATTTGGGAGAGATGTAATTCCAATGCATTAAAATGCAGGAATTCCTAAGGATTAATTAAAAGATTGTAAATGTGATAATAATAACGGTCTAAGAAAGGAATCAATATATATATATATATATATGTGTGTGTGTGTGTGGGGGGGGGGGTTAATATAAGCAAGACAAAAATTAGATAATAACGATGAAAAGGTAGGCAAGTAATAATAATAAAAACGGTGTGGAAAGTCCACTAAACAAGGGAGGGAAATAAAGGCTAAAATGGAATAGAGGTATAAAAAATCAAGTAGTAAGAAAAAGGAAGTAAATGAGAAAATATATTTGGATCTTTTAAAAGGAAGCGGTAAATGATCTTAAATTGAATAGAAGTAAACGCACGAAGAAATAAAGAAATATTATTAACAGTGAACATTGGAGGCGCAATAATCAAACAAGTATGAATACACACACACATATACGTAGACTTAAGTATGCATTTATGACATGTGTGAATCAATAAAGTTAGTAAATAAATTAGATGGATAAGAATGACATAGTCATTAGAATGGGTTGGAATGCGAGGTCGGTAGTGTTACAAAACAGAAGTCTGCCGACCGCAAGGGGCTACCAGCAGTTGTGTATACATTATACTGATGTGGGACATATCCAAATTAAGACCCGTGGAATTATATACCATTGCATATAGGTGAAGAATTCCCCGGTAGTGTCTGCTTCAATCTTTTAAGAGGGATATTGCCTTGATTTCATTAGGCAACCTAAATGGGACGGTGAGCAAAGATCGATGCTATGTTAGTGCTTTGGTACTGTATTAGAGAGTAGATGTTGTACATAGGTCAATAACGTCAACGGCCCTGAGCGGTCAACGAGAATGGTGAGGGTTACACCTAACGATGTGTAGGTCACATTAGGTCATGCATTGCTACAGTTGTTTGCTAGTTTGTTTGTTAGGGGCAAGGCTAAATAACCCTTAAGAGAGGTTTTTCAAAATGAATGGGGTAGCCCATGGGCTGAGTCCATAATAGTCCGAGGAGCTGAGTCCTCTATAGTCCATGGAGCTGAGTCCATAATAATCCAAGGAGCTGAGTTCTCAACAGTTTGTGGAGCTGAGTCCATAATAGGAACCGGACAAGTAGGAAATCCCCAAGGCGAGATAGAATACGGCTAAATTTTATGATGCCACTATTTGGCATTGTGGGAGTTCCTTGGTATGCATGATGACGAGACATTATACTGCATTGATGATGGATCCTGAGCAGGCGCTGGTTAGGGATACTAGCGGGGATAGTATCTTGGTCGAAAAGGGGGTTGTTGTAACAACTCGCACCTTAATGGGCCTAAATTTCGAAAAAATTGAAATCCAAGTCCATCAAAGCATAGATCGTTGGATTTGGTACATGCAAATAAGCATGAGCATTATCAGAGATTGATAGAAATCTAAATTCACAGCGGAAATAATAATAGGATAAGAATACTGACTATGACTAATACTTTGGAATTTATGGTATTCATTGGATAACAAATTGTCATATCAGCTCGAGCATGAGAGATAAGAAGACTTCCCCAACAACAATGCACATCTAGTGACATGTTCCTTTAGATCTAAAATGTGGATTGTAATGAGGAGGGAGTCAGAACAACGTTCTGCTAACAGGAAATCTATAAATTGTCAATAACATAAATTTATACCGATTGGTTTCCATTTAATTGTTATGTCCATTATGGTTAGAAATTCATGCATTGCACACACGATTACTTACTTACCCCTTCCCAAGGTACAATATACTGATGAAACCTTATTAACCACCCAATACATTCAAACCCCTTTACCACTTAATAGTCCTAAATATGAAGTGGGCTTCTATAATCATCATAAAATACTTTTAAAAGAGAAATAGGCAGAATCTATTATTTAAGACCTCAATCAAGGTAGATCCCGTCATTTAAGACTAATTTCCAAGGTGGTTGCCTAACAATGTTGTCAATGGTCGGCGAGTCCTAGCTACAAAGACCACTAACCACTATTTAAGGCTTCCGACATTTAATGTCCAACTACTACCGCATTTATCGTCGATAAAATCGTAGCCACGCTAATAGAAAGTACTCGAGCTACTTAATACCTTTAAAAGGACTATGCGAACTTCTAACCATTTAATACCTATATTCTAGGCAGATCCTACATCACTTAATACATATCCTCAAGCGAACTCCTCACTGGTACTATCGCTATTACGCCCTTAACAAAGTGAGAGACTGTACCCAAGCCACTTAATACCTTATTAATAAGGACTAGGCAGACCCCTGACCATTTAATACCTATTTATAGGTAAGCCTTTGTCATTTAATACCTAACCCCAAGAAGAACTCCTCACGGGTACTATCTTGCTGACATTGCTTGGAAATCTCATTGGGCTACTTAATACTTCTTTTATAGGAAAGAGGCAGAACGTACAGTCACTTAATACCCCAAACCTGAAGCCAACCCTTCCCGAGATATCCACTATCACTCTTAATTGTAAATATGGAATCTCATTAAGTTACTTCTTTCGGTAGGGAGGAGGGCCCTACAGCCACTTAATACATCAACACTAAAGTAAACCCATTTAGAGACATCCTTATTTATTTGGAATCTCACTAGGTTGTTTAATACTTCATTTAGGAGAGAAGCAGATCCTACAACCACTTAATACCTCAAACCAGAAGGAACCCCTATGGAGATATCCCTCACCGCTCTTAATTCCAAATTTGGACCATTTAATACTTTCCAATTAAGAAAGTAGGGCCAATCTCTTACGTCGTCATGGGTCCTAGGTTTAGTGATATCTCACGTCGGTAGTAAATGCACCCGACTGTTGGTAGCCTCAAAGTGAAGGGCAGTCTTCTGTCGAGTGACCATACTGACCTCACATCACTAGCCTACTAAATCCAATTAACCATCTTAAGTCTTTACTTATATTATCTAAGGTAGACATTGGACTTAGCTTACTAATTCTCTTTTTATTTAAGGCAATAAGATTTATCTTAAATACTTATCTACTCATAAATCCCTTTTTTATACTCATAAATGTCAATTTGTCCATAAAATCTTAATGGACGTTTCCTAAGACATTTATGTATGATTACTAATTTCAATTTAGTAACCTTATTAGCTATTCGATAGTTATTAATTCAACTTCTTTCTTTATAAGTCCCATTAATCCACTTACCATATCAAGTTATTGCAACTCTCATATTTATTACTATTTATTGGAGTTACAACCTTTTAAATTCCTTTTCCATTAATTAATTATCCTAAACGTGAATATTACGTGTAAGTGTCATTATTGGCTTTTTATTTAATTATTACAAGCACAATAAATTACGTACAAATATATACTTTTATCGAATATATTCAGTTATATATCTTCACTAGAATATTCTTTTCCATGTTCAATTGTTTGAATCATATCAAAAAAGATTATCCGCTATAATTTCCATAAATTAGTCGAAAACAAAATATTTAACTTTAAAATATAAAATATTACATCGTTTGAAATTACAAGGAATATTTTATTACGGAAATAGATAGTGTAAACTATAATGAATTCATACTTTACACGTCTTTTTATCTTTTTATTTGCATTTATTCCTTGCTAGATCAAACGTTGTATTTTTCCAAAAAGGGAAAGAAATCAAACTAATTTACAAATATTACACAGATCTAAATTCCAACAATTCCAAACATAGAGAAATTTACATTCCAACAAGATTAGGGTAATAATCCAAATTCATAACATTATTATACAACCTATTTCAAATCTAGAATAAATTTCATTCAAATCAATATTCTAAATTGATACTTTTGAGACTGATTTCCAGATCAAGTTGTAAATAATTCTAAATCAATCCATAAATAAGAATATGTAGGCGATATTTATTATATTCAATTTGTTGCCTACAAATGATATGCAATTATCCAATTAGGCATAAAAATCAAATAAACACGAATGAGATAATTTTCATATTATAACAATCTATAAAAATTTCCACTTACCATTTAAAAGCGATCCAAATCTCTAGATCTGAAGTAGAACCTTTGATTCATCCCTAAATTCTTTATAATCTAAGAAATATATATATAAAAGGGTATATATAAACATTAGAATTACATATCTAAGAAGAGATTTGGGATTGGGAGAGAAAATAGATACAATTACATAAATTACCTCAAATACGCGTATAATTGATTCTCTCCTCTTATCCTATTTATTAGATTTCTATTCTTCTCTGATTTGTATGAATATAGATATAAATATCTTATTTTTATAATTTAGAAAGAAAGTGGAGAAAAAGAAATGACATAGCTTCGCTACTGCCTCCAGAACAAATATGAGAAGAGAAAAGAAGGTTAGGCCTGAATTTATAGGTGCTGGATCAACCAGAACTGTTCGATTTAAAATACTAAATCCTGGTCGTTGTGGCCTAGGTTTATTGCGCTTGTAGTTACCCAACCGGTCGACCGCTACATGTCGACCGGTTGGCCTGCGGGCCTGGGAGAATAAGTAATAAATGTTAATTTTTCTTATTTATTTATTTTCATTCTGAATTCGTTTTTCGTATGTAACTTCTTCGTTTGGACTCCGATCGTAAAACTTGAAATATGAAAGTTGCTCAGAATTTCATCATGAGCGTAGTGATGCAAGTTTCCTAGTCAAATTCCATCGTTAGCACAAATTCCATTTTTGGATCCTAATTAATTAATTAACTAACTAATTAAATAACTAACGCCAAGTTACAAGGTGTTACAGCTATGGTAAACATACACACGCGCACACATATATGTACATATATATATATATATATCTGTGTGTGTTTTTATACACATATGTAATTATGGCCTACTTTGGGTAGATGGGCATATCGTATGCATACATGGAGTCAAGATGACTAAGTAAAACAAAAGGACATAATATGTGATGGAAGGCAATCGGCATAAATTAGTGCTATGTATAAAATGTATAATTTTTCATTCACCAGAACGTTGTTTTGACCCCCTCCTCTTTTCAATTCGCAAGATAGCTTAGAGGGACATGTACTAGTACAAGATGGGAATAGTAGAATGATAGGTTTCCTTATGCATGCCCGACACTAACTGTAACAACCCGGATTTTGGAGATTACCGTTAATATTAAGTTATAATGCAAATAATAATTTAATATTGTGATTATAAATGAATTGGAGGAATGAAATGTGAGTTGATATTGTTTATTTTATATAAACAATGTTTTGATGAACAAAACTTGGGTTTTTAATTTATGTGAGTTAATTTATCTCATAAGATGTTATTTCAACATATTGATGGTTGGAATAAATATAAATGAGTGAAAATAAGCTTAGAATATTTTATTTGTGAAAAATTGCTGCAGTAATACAGTAATATCTTAGTGCTAATTTACCCGAATCAGCTCAATCTTTTTGCAGTTGAAAGAAAATTCTGTTAGCTACAACTTCTCTTTTAATTACTTTCTGAGACTCTTTTGTTTATAGGGTCGAAATTTAGTTTGAAACTGATGTACACAGTTCTGCCCTGTGCAATTTTGTTTGTTGAAATCTGATCTTAAAATCACTATAACTTTTGAATGGTAAATCGGAATTGAGTGAGACTTTTTTCAGATGGAAGGTATATTTATAAGGAACAACTTTTATGTCTATCATTTTCTGTAAATCAAAATTTTTATCTTCGTAATATGTGTTTGAAGAGCTAGTAACTTCTCTGTCCTGTGTTTGTAATTTCAACTTTGAAACACAGAATTATTTTGGCCATATCTTTCTCGATTTTGATCGGATTTTGCTAATTTTAGATGTTCTGGAAAGCATAAATCCTATACTACAACTTTTATGTTTTATGCTTTCTATAATTTTGAGGTTAGCTATGTCAAAATTTGATTTTTCTACTGCTAACCCGAGAGCAAAACCAATATTTGCTCTGTCATTGAAGCTGAAACGAATTTGACCATAACTACTTCGTTTCTTAACCGATTTTGATAATCTTGGTTATTTCGGAAAGCTTAGAAACTAAGTTACAACTTTCTTTTTTTTCATTTTGCCTGATTTAGATGTTATCTATGCTACAATTGCAATTGTTTGTTACTGTCCCGTAAATGCAAAAGTTCAGGCTGAGTTTTTTTTTTTTTTAGTAATTTGATCATAACTTTCTTGTTTCAAATCGGAATTTAGAAATTTTAGATGTTCTGGAATCCTTGTGAAATATTCCACAACTTTAATGTTTTCAGTTTTGAATTATTTTGAAGTTTACATAGTGAAAAATTGACTGGTGGAATGTACTGATGGAATCATATTTTTTTTTGTTTTGGTAGTATTTCGATTATAACTCTCACGTTACTGATCGAAATCTTGAAATTCAAAATGTTCTGGAATCCTTAGGAAATATGCTTCAATCTTTATGTTTTAAATTTTGTATGATTTTGTTGTTTACATGGTGGAAAATTGATGTTTTTACCGCTGGCCTGTTATTGACAGTCACAATATTTATATATTTGTCCGATTTTGACAATTTCATATGCATTATTTTGCAACTTTTCTTTTTTTATTTATTTATGGAATTTGATACTAATATTTGATCATTTTGTCCAGCAATGGACTAATCAAGTTAAGATGAGATTTGAATTTAAATTGCAAATCGATGTTTTCTTGAGTTTTAAAAATCCGAACAAATTCCAGAAAATCTTCTAACATCATGGTTGGAGTAAGAAATGTTTTATACATTTTTAGAGGTTTTTAAACAATTATTCTTTATTTTTAAAGCTTTCAAAATTATTAAAATCCTTTTTAATGATGTGTTTTCTCTCAAAATCTTTTAGATAAATTTCTAAAAATTTGTTTTATAACCTCGTTTTCTCAAGTAAAATCTTTTATAATTAATTTTATTTATTTTAATTACTTTTACACTATTCGAACGTATGAGAAAGAGAATTAAACAATTTAGTAAAACACATGGTATAGGACACGTGCGTTTACTATTTCGGTTAATTTCGGACTTGTACGATCGAAGCTATTTGAGAATATTGATTCTGAGATGTTTTGCCATTTTATGGCGTACTTTGAGTTTTATTATTTCTAATTATTGGAATTATCTAAGATGACCAATATTTGGCAGATGTTTTGGTTTGAGATCTCTTATATAGGAGTATGGTCGATGAGATCCATCATGATGTTTTATTTACTTGCCAATGATATAAGGCAAGTCTTGAGTTTATGATTTCATATTTTAAGATTTATGGTTTATAAGGTGAATTACAAGATAAAAAAAAATTCCTATTTGGAATTATGGTTATAAATAACCATCTAGATGTTATTTTTACTTGTCGATGAGATGAGACAAGTCACGATGCCACCAGTACTCGTCAATGAGATGAGACGAGTATGGTATTGTATTTACTCGCCAATGAGATGAGGCTAAGTATAATTTCATGATGTTTATGATGTTTTACTAGTGTGGTACCAACTAACGGCTAGTAAACCGTTAGGTGCGAGCGTATGGTATGGGACATATGTTAACATCTATTGGGTTCCTATCCGAGAAGTTGAGACACATTCACGATGTTTACTAGTACTACAGACCACGAGTACTCGATTGGAGTCATCACGATGTAGTTGCTACTCCGATCATCACGATGTTATTAACTCGGGTCTTTGTGACTGGGAGTCATTATGATGTTATAGACTATAGTCATTCATGATGTTCACGATGTTAAGATGTTATTTGACTCCAGTCATCACAATGTTTATGGTACCAAATAGTAGTACTAGTCACGATGTAGCGCGCGTATCATTGCTTCGGCATGCAATCGAGGATCTGGCTAATCCGAGATTTCTTTAAGTTTTGATGTTTTAGATTTCACCATTTTAAGATGTTTGATTACATCGATAGCCTAGTACTGTATGAGATGTTATATGTATGGTGATTTCATTTATGATGTTTTGAACTCTTATCGAGTTCCTTGAGTTATGAGTTTGGATGGTTTCATGATTTTGTAGGATATTCTAGGCCTTGCCATTCTGGCGAGTTGAGATTGAGATTTATATACATTTATACCGATGAGACGAGGTATAATTGAGTTTGGGGATTCTTTTATATTTGAGTTTTGGATCATCCTACTTGAGAATATTTTATGTTTGCCTTTTTGGCGAGATTTTGTACTAATGTTTCACCTTTTGAGGAGATATGGTTCATGGAAACCATGTTGACATTTTGGGATGTCACCGATGATATGAGGCGAATGTTTATATTATTTGAGTATTATTATTGAACTTACCTCTTTTGAGGTCATTGTATACTTATGTGACATTATTTCACTTAAGTCATGAGTTGTATTCTTTCTGTTGCCTCTTCTCATTCGAAAAGAATTATCACCTTGTATCTTATGCTTCATATTATCGTCTATCCTCATTAACTGATTATTTTAGCTAGACTGACCCGTGTACTTTATACTCGGGTCAGACCGAGTAATTTCAGGTTAGCTATCAGTTACGGGACTTTGCTTTGATGCACCTGCTTGGATTTCAGCCTAGCACTTTTGTTTAGTTTATATTTTTTTCCCGCTTGACTCTGATGTATTTATATTTGATTCGATGTTTATAGTGTGGTCGAATATCACCTTTACTGTATTCATATTGTATTGTACTAAACATGTATCATTGTATATGTATATATATGATGTTGGTTACTGTTCTGTGATGTGCTTTACATTTAGTTATTGTATTTTGTTCTGATAGATCTGTTAGCCACATATAGTTTTGGATTAAGCATTTACTGGGTATGTCGATCCACTTGAGATAGAAAAGAAAAAAAACCATATTGCATTTATCGACGTATTCAGTATATGTTTAAGACAAAATTATAGATGGTCGCCCTTAACCAGCCCTATTCTCCATTTTAGTAGACGGAATTACACATTAATTCTTTTTACTAAGGTGGGTCTCGGGGTGGGGCGTTACACTAACAATGACACTAGATATTGAAAGTGTCAATCCTGTTCAGTAACTATATGTTTTACTATACTTTATTATTCCGCTATGAGTTTATATCGATGGTGCTCAAATATGCATCTATTTATTTGCAGGATACCAAAATCAACTATCCGCACTTTGGTAAGCTTGGGTTTTCGATTTAGTGAAAATTCAAGTCCACAAGGGTGTGGGTTATCACAGAAGGTGTGGAGGGTGTTCTTACTAGGGGTGTGCTTATGAGAGTGGTGAACATGGGCAAGGATGGTTGGCTAAGGTCTAAACTATATTTAGATGTGGCAATTTAGAACTTGTTGCTTTCACATTCTCTAGTATCGAATGATGTGAGGGTAGTTCGGTTGGAGTACTGTGACTTGGGTGAGGCTAGGGAGTTAAAAAACATCTCAAGGTAATAGTCTCTTCAAATCAGTGGCTCAGTTAGGAGGAGTAAACGTTTCCAAAGCGCACCATCATGTGCAACCACTAGAGCATCTGGCTTTAGCTTAGGTTCGACCGATCATTTAGGTAGCACTTATAGTCCTTTGTTTTGAATGATTTGTCCACTGTAGCTATGTTAGATTTAGCTAGGAATTTTTGATTTTGATGTAGATTAGTTTGATATAGAATACATTAGAAACAAGGAACTTGAGAGGTCCCAAACGCGTAGACAATGAGATACATCAACTAGAATGTTAAGGGTTTACATGATTTAAATAAATGTAATAAGATTTGGTCTTTTCTGAAAGGTAACATTGGCATGACACTTCTCCAACAAACTAAAATTGAGCTTCTTAGCTATCATTTATACAAAAGCTTATAGTTTTTTTATTATTAGTAACTGGGTTTGTCTACCTATCAGGGGTAGCTCAAAAGGACTTATAGTAGGTTGGAATCATAACTATACTATTGCAAATTGCGGTTAACGTTCACTAAATGCACCTTGTATTCACTAATTTAGGAGACAACTCTCTTTTAAACTTCTAGACTGTATATGGGCATCATAATAAGATTGATAGTATGGTCCTATTGAACAAGTGCCTTGGGTTTAGATCCCTAACCATCGGATCATGGTTGTTGGAGGCAATTTCAATGTGAATAGGTGTTTAGGCGAACACTCGCGTACAAAAGGTGGTCCCTTTTCAATGGAAACTTTGGTTGGTTTGTTAGTAATATAATTTGATTGAATTGTCACTTATCCGTCTATGTCCTACCAACAGTATAAAATTAAGCCATTGAAAAGGGACCACCTTTTGTATGCAAATATTTCCAATAAAACTGTGACGCCCCACCTCTATGCTCATAATAACAAAGAGTATTAAAAGAAATACTGTCTATTATTACGAAGAATAAGGCTGGATAGGAGCGACCATCCGTAGTTGACCTTACACTAGTATTAGTTATCTCGATAGGAGTGGTATATACTTTTTATTTTTCATCTATCATTTATTTACTCCCATCGACACACCCAATTATCAGTATAAAACAAACTACGATAGTTCATAATAGTTTAGGACATTAGATATAACAATAACCCAGATAATATAAATGCGGAACACAGATAAAAACAAAAGTCTCATATATATATAACTGATGTCAGTTAATACATAGTTGACACAATACATATGATACAACTACAACTGTCGACTCTAGAAGTTATATATACAAGTACATTATCGACTAATATACATGAATACATATCGTTCTATACAATGACACTACTACTTCAAAATGACACTGACGACTTCAGAAGATGTGAAAAGTCTTCATACCCTGAACAGCAACTCAAAGAAGGAAATCTACAACCTGAAACAACTCGGGTCTGACCCGAGTATTACATTCAAAAGAAAATAATACCCAGGTCAGTCTAATTCAAACCAGTTTATTAGTGCATAAAGGCAGTAATAATTTAAATAGACGACAGTCACAATAATTCCCGTCTATCCGATTCTTTAAACAAAGAAACCGGATAACGGTCAATATTACACTTAACAGTGTTAAATGATAAATCAACAATTCAAATCAGGATACAACTCCAAAACATTGAAATTCACCAACGAAACAATTCAACAAATCGAAACATCAATTTAAAACTGTCAAGACTAATAGGGCTGCAGTACACGCACGCGTGTACTGCCTCGCCACTATCGCAGGAGATACACTAAAGCTCAAGGAATCAGAACAGATGGCATCAAACGAAATAAGATCCCGATGTGGCTGCAGTACACGCACGCGTGTACTGCCTCGCCACTACCGTAAGTCGAATCTACCAGGGTCAAGACACTGATTTAGCTCGAATGCAGAACACAGAGGCACGAATGACCCAGTGCACGAAGGCAATGGTACAAACTACCAAAAAGGAACCGGACCACATAATCAAGCAGTGACCAGGAAATACAAGCATAAGCAACCGTCTCAAATGGTACAAGTAAAAACTGCAAGTCCAAATCAACATAACAGTTCTCAATTCAAATGTCAGGAACAACACAGACCAGTGCCACGGGCTCAAATAATACATGCACCTACAACATGATCAAAGGCAAGGCAATACTCACTAAAGACTACAAGCCAAGTGCCAGCAAGATGTGCAATCATCAGACAATGTAAGTCTCAAGTGAGCATGGTTCAAAACAAATGCAAAATGAAGTAGTGAATACAGACACAACATACGTGAAGATAACTGGCGCAACTGACATGCAAAACTCATCATACATGATAAGGAAACAACATAAGCAAGTGGTACAGCGTGTTCAAAAGGCAGAAGATCCCACGCATTCGCCAGTTATAACAAGATTAGGCAGCAGTTTTGGACAGACATGCCAAAGTCAAAAAGATTTCTTCGAATGGACGAAGTCACCAAATATCAGAGAATCAAAACACTGGTAGCAAGTTTCGAGCAAAGCTCAAAAGCATAACACTATAAAACAGTGCACAGAGAAGTGCTACACAACCATAACAAAATGCGAGGAACAGCTGCGGCTATAAATGCAACACTGAGACACGAGGAGACCAACAACGCAACTAAATGCAACTGCCTCAAGAATAATACCAGAAACTACAAAGAAGCCAAGTACACGATGTCTATGCCAGACTACCATGAACCACTGGACCAAATCCAACAACGCACGTGTACAGATATGTACATACAACATAAAGAAGAAGCATTAAAACGTTAAACTCCAGAATGTATCGAGTTCAAATAACCCAAAACCGAGACAGCAAACATATACATGTCTATATCAATTGAACAGGACCAACAAATGAACTAAACAACCTAGGACAGCAGCTACAACGCAAATGCCACAGAAAAATGTACATAGGCAGTGGCAATTGAGGATATACAAGTGTAAGATTTAAACAGGAAGTGGCAGTCATGCCGATGACAACTATTATCACGATCAAAATCAAGTGATATCAAATGCAAGTGAAGTAATCATAATGCAAAGAGACTACAGTCTACACAACTACAAGACCAACTCGATGCAACTGACCACAAACAACAGGCAAACCAAGGAAGTGACAGTAAGGAAGTGCAACAGAGAAGAATGCCAGATAAATGATTCACAGAGAAATCAAATTCAATGCAGATGTCAACAAGAAAAATCAACAGTGGACAAAGTAAAATGATCGAAGCCAAAGTCAAAGAAAATCACGGAGCAACATAATTAATACCGTGATTATCAAAAATTGCCAATGCCAGTAAAATCCTCAATCAACGAAACGAAATCGAACGAAACCCAAAACTAAAGTCGAAACAGTGATTACCCCTCCAAACGACAGTTAAAGATCAACTCGAGAAGCAAATTCGAGTGAAGTAAAAACAAGCCAACCATCCCAAATTATAACGAAATCGAATAGCCAATAAAACCAAGCATCTGAAGTAAGAATTAGATGTGAGCAACTCACCTTTCATCGCGACGAAGGCACGAGATCTGATTGAGCCACCCAAGTCGAATTCGATCAAGTTGAAGTAATCAGCCAAGACTCGAGGAGGCAGCCGTGAGCAAGACGAAGAAGAAATCGATCGAACCAGGCAACCACGAATTCATCCAACAACGATCGAAACCATACCAAAGCTTCGAAAAGCCCTAACAAGTCTCAAAATCGAACGAGAGCTTTCCTCTTCCAACAAGCCCTAATTCTTCCAGATCGAAGGAACGAAAGATTGAAGCGGCCGCCACTTATTTTCTTCGAATGTTTTTTTTTCTTTTAGGGTTTTAAGGAATGAGAAAAAAGAAAAGGGGGATTCGGGTTATATGCCTTAGCTATTTCTCACGGCATCAACAGATATGGTCAAGATTTACTTACACAATCAAAAAAAGAATTTCAAATTGATTTAAAATCCCAATTAATGATTAACAATTTTATTAAAGAATTTAAATACGATTTAAATCCCAATATCAATTGTCAACTGAATTAAATTTGTTATTTTGACGATAATTAAATTTTACCAAAAATCCCGGTTGTTACAAAAACTGCAAATGCTTCTTTTCTTCTCCTAGAGGAGTAGAAGTAGCAGTGAAAAAGCTCTTCGTAAATTCAGGACAGGGCCATGAAGAATTCAAGAACGAGATGACATTGATCGCAAAACTATAGCATGGAAATTTAGTCAGATTAGTCGGTTGCCGTGCACATGAAAATGAGAACATGTTGATATATAAATACATGCCAAATAAGAGCTTGGATTCATTCCTTTTTGGTATGTAAAATCATCATTTTTCCATATATTTACTATGTTATTATTAACAAATTATATGAAACCTTTGGATAGATCCTGCAAAGCAACATCTACTGGATTAGAACAAGCGATTCAGTATAATAGAAGGGATCACTCGAGGGCTAGTTTATTTGCATCGAGATTCGAGATTCAGAATCATTCATCGTGACCTTAAAGCCAACAACATTCTGCTTGATGTTGATATGAACCCTAAAATTTCTGATTTTGGTATGGCTAGAATTTTTGGGAGTGATCAGAATGAGCTGAAAACTCATAGGGTTGTTGGTACTTTGTAAGTATAACCAAATACAAATCAACTCCATTAGGTAAAATAAAGATTTTTTAAAAGAATAAATATGGTATATTATACGAGCATGACACTTATTAATCTTTGGAACCTCGGTGTAGTCTTATACCACTTGTTAGTTAAGCTAGTGTGCTTTATTTTTAGTGAAAATTAGTGACATATCCTTATTTTATAAACTTATTTGTTTTATACCCTACCCTTTTAGAAACTATTTTTGACATCTTTTTTTTTCTTTCCTTTTTACTTCTTTCACTTCCAAATTTAAAAGCGACCACTATGACGTGTATTATGGCGGTTCTGATTTATGAACTTATACCATAATAGCACATGTTTAGGTTAGTAAAATTACACAAATACCCACGTGAATTTCCTTTTTTATTTTGAAAATATGGATGTAATTTATAAAAGAAAATTGGGAGGGAGATAATGCTAATTTTTTATACTCATAAGGATGTATGTCAAATTTTTTATTTAAGCGGATGACTCATTATCTACATTGTTATTGCAGTGGATATATCTCACCTGAGTATGTAATGGGAGGTGTTTTCTCTTTCAAGTCCGATGTGTACAGCTTTGGAATACTGCTTCTGGAACTGGTGTCTGGAAGGCGTAATAACAGCTTCCATCGTGTGCCTAACACACTCAACATTGTTGGCTATGTAAATAGTAAACTGAACTCTTTATATTTGCTTCAGGAACTTCCTATTTCAGTAAATATACTTTCAAATTGTAAATTTGTATCCATTATTTATTTTCAGTTTTGATAAACGAAAAACCTACATAAAAACATTTTTGAATTATACTTCTAAAATTACTTTTGATAAAAAAAATACTCTTTTTTTTCTTAAGTTAAGTCTAAACTTAATTGTTCCTAATGCCAAAACCTTTTTTCTGAATTTTTTTGGGGAAAAGTGATAGCATTTGCAGTTTTATTGGAAATATTTGTGCTTTTTAAAACTACAAAGTCTACAAATATTTACGTTTTAACTGAAACTAAAAAGATTAATGTTTTTTAAAATTTTGTTTCTAAGAAGTGCTGACTATTTCGAAAACTTAACAAATGATGTTTTACAAAAGTTCTATTTTCATATTTTAGGCATGGAAATTGTGGGACAAGCAAAGAGCCGCTGAAATGATTGATCCTATGATTCTCGAATCATGCTCGATTCCTTAGGTCTTTCGATGCATACAAATCGGGTTATTGTATGTGTAAGATACAGCGAATGATAGACCTAATATGCATTCTGTGGTTCTCATGTTAGCAAGGGGTAGTTCTACACTTCCAATACCAAATGCACCATTGTTTACCATGGAAAAGAGTCCTGTTCAACCTCCATTTGTCTATGACAGGGATGAAAACTACTCTGTTAATAATGTAACTATTATAGAACTTCAGGCAAGGTGAAATTTTTGTATGTAAAGAGTAGCTTAGTAATCATATCAATGGAAAAATATAAAGAGATGTAAATAAGTAAATAAGTAAATAAATAAACAGTATTATTACATTATATAAATCTGCAAAATTTGTCAGCAAATTGAATTATATCCAAAATTGATGATAACATACAGATGCATTTAACATAATTGCTGGCTGTAATAAGTGAACTTCTCAATACATTTAATTGTAAATTGATCTTGATCTCATTAGTGTTTTGAAACTGTATTTTCCATCATCTCCTACAAGGATTAATTGCACTAGTAACATGGCGGATTGTTCACTCTTGCGTGTAAATTTTTTGGCTCTTAATGCTCCGCTTTCCTAACCTATGTTCACTTTTGGAGGTGATGATATGCAAAATGATTTAGCTACCTCCTGTTAAATTGTGGCATTTTTAGTGTAATTTCACGTACAAATAGGCTATATGAGACAACATTCTAGTTCAATGCTACAATATACACTCTACAGTACGTAAATTCTATTTTGTATTCCATAAGAATGAAAGCATTTTGCATCGAGAAATGTTGTAATAAATATGAAAGGTTTATAATAATTCAAATAAATATTTCACCAGTTTGTTGAAGTTATTTACAAAATTTTATTTCTAATAGATGTCTGAAATTTATAACCAAATTTAAGCATTAACTACCATATAGCTGGCTCAGACAGTTGTACCACAATTAAATAAGTGGAACTTTTGCCAGCATCCTTATTTTTCAAAAAAAAAATTATAAACCTTTGCTTCTATTTTCCAGGTCCATGTTTTCTTATCTTATTACGAATTAGTGCTCCTTTTGGAAATATGAATTGTGCATGTTCATTTTTTGAAACTATTTTTTCTTTTATTTTGTTCTAATATTTGTTATTTTGAATGAGAAACAAATTAATATATGCGGTGCAAATACTTTCAAGGTGGTATTTTTATGTAAAACACAAACAGAAAACAAATTAGATTCAAGATCCGACATTAATAAAATATTATATTCAATGGTCATTGAAAAAAATTTACTTTAAGCAATAACTGGACTAGAAATAACCCAATCAACAATGATCCTCTCAAGATCTACCAATAATCCAAAATACAACTCTACTTCACCATATCAGTAGACTGAACTAACTTTTCCTATCTGGAAAAGATAAACAGGAGCACTCGCCAAACTGCTTCTGCTGCACCACTCTGATCTGGAGTAGAATGAAAATGCTGATGATGAACACAAGCACAGACTGGACAACACATCCCAGAAAATCTCAGATAACTCAAGAGAATACTCAAACTATCGCAAGTCATTTTTGCGATCAACCTAACCAAAATGCAAAGAAAACTGTTCTCTCTTTACCAATCAGAACAGTTCATACTTAACTATCCAATCCATCGAAGAAATGGATCCACTCTGCTGCTTCTGAACTTCACCTTTAGAAAACTGCTCAGCCAGAAAAACTTCTGCCGAAAACAGAACACTCCGAGCTATACTGTTGCCATAGATGCCACAGACTTCTCAATCCAAAGCTCTTCGAGAAACTCGGACTTCAAACAGAACAAAAACATCTTGCTGAACTCAGCCTCAACACCGAAGCAGACACACTTCATTAACTTGTTCCAAAGAAAACATCTTCGGGAACATCCATAGTCACTGCATCTCATCACGCAGCTACTTCTTCCAGAAGTATCAAGATACCATCACTCGCTTCTGCCTCACTGACAGATCCAAATTCAACTCATCCAAACTTCAAAATAAACTTCGAACCTTAACAGTTTCCTTCGGAGATCGATGAAATCCTTCACCACAGCAAAGTTTACTCGAGACGGTATTCGGTCTACAGTCTCGACAGATACTTCCAACCTCAATACTTAGACTCCTAATCCTAGATGATAAATTATTATCATCTCAACCAATCATTACAAATACCATATACATTTAAAATGATACTTTTTTTATATAGAAATTATATCTGGGTAAAATTATTTCATCTACCCTTTTAAAACAATATTGTGTCTGTTGGCCTGGTCCAAGTGTTTAGAGATCCCTATCAATAACGTTAGCTACTCGTATTGACTAGAATCCATATACCACTCAACCGATCAATTAACACAATATAAAACCATTTTATATAACTAACAAATACGCGCTCTCGAATATATATACACTCGGACTCAAACAGGTTGCTACAGATCCTATCTCTAATGAACAATCCTTCCAAACCTAGGTATTCACTCAACCTAGTGTTCTGATATTCACTTAACCAAAAGCTTAGGCATTCGCTCAACCTATGCTCTGATACCAACTGTGACGACCCGCCCTTCTATCCACAGAAGAACGCATCGACAATAAGAAAGAAAGAGGTAGAAAATAGAAAAGAAGAGAAGAAAGAAAGAAACAACAACAACGATCTCACAGCGGAACGAATAAATTATATTAATAACATAAATAAACTATATTATACAACACTTATCAGAGTTTACACATCTATACAACACATACTAGACAGTTATAAACATCTGTCTAGATATTACAACTCAATTACAATACAAGACTCTAACACAGATATCAACACAGCGGAATACTATATCTACGAACGCCGAAGCCTCCTGCTCCATTGCTCCTCCACAATTCGTCAAAGCTAAACCTGAATCCCTTGGCTACTCGTAAAAATTTGAGTACCCAAGAGTTTATAAAACAGAAATAAACAACTTGGGTCAGACATGGGTCTGGTGTGAGTAACAGGTTAAACTTGTTTAACTTCAAAACCTTTTGAAAGAAAAGGTATCACGTAAGACTCCCCACAAATAACATGGGTAAGTTTTTACCTTACGCTAACCAAAACATTTGATAGGAAATTCGATTGTATTATAATAGGGTCTAAGGTTTTCAAATAAATATGAAATAGCCGAAATTGTTACATTATTAAATTCCAGCATACATAAGTATACAATCAAATCCGTTATCACTTATTGGAATTTGGATTTCCATACAATGGCAGAGCTACCGGGGTACCGCTCATCACAGTACGGGGCCTAGATCACCGTACCGAGGATCACTCCCAATCCCCTACAACACAAAGCCGGAACCATCCCTTACTGGATAATTCCGAATAAAATCACCCCACAGATGGCCGTCGCCAACTGCACCACTAAGCCGAAATAAAAGAAGGAACTCTCTAGACAGGGATGACCTTACTCTCAGTGGGTGCTACCCACGAAGCCTTGCTGCACCTCCCCTGTTTTAGCCATTCCCGGTTGATGAGGCTTGAGGCTATGATTTACCTTTAAATCAGAACACACCACTTAGAATGCTCATCGTCCACCTGACGATGTTCTGATAGCATTCAATCCATACAAGTTCGTTCCGGGTTCGAACGAAACCGAAGGCATTATCTCGTTACACTCGTGTTGGAATCACCCTCAGAGTTAACGACAATAACCCTTGCACTCTGAATCTTCATCTTCACTTGAGATTCACGACCTATCGTAAATTTGGATCGATGTGGTATTCGGGTCTCCAGACCTGGAATTCCGGTATACGGAAACCCGATCCCGGTCTCATCGAAATCCAAAACGTATCTTTTAAGGCCAAGTTGTTTTAAGGTTAAAACAATTCATTTCAGTTATCTATACTACACGGATAGATAATTCACAACAGATAATCTACATTATTACAAACAGATAATCCATATTATCATTTCAATTTAACCAAAGCATCCATATCATAGATCAGCACATCTCTTATCAGAGATAACAACAATGCAAAGCATTCTATATTATTCATCCATCCCTAAGTAATGATTTATATCATTTCTAATTAATTTAAAGTGAATTAAATTAATTACCTCATTTTATAAATCCTTCTTACTTAATCATTAATTAAACCAATTAATTAATCATATTTAAGTATCATCTTAATTAATCAATCCTGATTAATTATACTTTAATTACCTTAAGTAATTAACTCTTAATTAATTTCACAAATTAATTAACTTAAACCATTCAGTAATTCATCTTTAATTACTTCATCTATTAATTAACTGTATTTAATTACATTAATCCTTAATTAATTACAATTAATTAATTACTTTAATCACTTATTATTTATTAATTAATCTTAATTAATCAATTCTTAATAACATCATTAATTATATTAATTAATGATCCTTAATTATTCTTAATTAATTATCTTATTTAAATTAATAATTAATTAGTCACATTTATTAATCACCTTTGATTAATCTCATTTAGTAATTAACTACCCTTAATTACTCTTCCATAAATTAATTACTCATTAATTAATTATCTTTTAATTAATCCCTTGATTAATTATTCAAAGTAATTAAACTTAAATTACTTTCATTATCTCCATTTAATTACATCCAGTAATTAACTTTAATTACTTTCCTAAGTAATTACACTTCACTAATTACATTTAAGTAATTATACTTATTCAAATCACCAAGTGATTATCTTAAATTAATTAAATTAATTTAACTTATCAAATTTATTTAATTAATTACCTTAAGTAATTAATTTCTTTAAATTTCTTCCATTAAGTAATTATACTTAATCAATTTCCATAAATGGTTATTATTAATTTATTAATCAAATTGATTACCAAAATTTATCCCATTAATTAATTATTTATTTATCCCTAATTAATGATCCCTCATTAATTATTTAACAATTCTTTAATTACTTCTTTAGGTAATTAATCTTTAATCAACTTGATAAACTCTTAATTACCAATTAATTAATTAATTAAATTATCAATTTTTCTTTAATTACCTTATTAATTTAATTACTCCTATATAATTAAATCTTAATTACTTTCTGAACTAAAGTATTAACCTTTAACTACTTTAGTTATTATTAACAAAAGTCTTCAAAACCTTTTACTTTAAAAATCTTTCTTTAAATTCATTTTAAATTAAAAGATTTAAAATAGATTACACTTTAACTTTAACCAATGTTTAAATCAAATATACAAAATCTTTTTAAATCAAATGTTAAGAACACTTAACATTTATAAAAGAAATTTACAAGATTTAAACCAATTTATTTAATTTAAAAATTCTTTTAAACTATACTTTAAACATTAATTTTTTTAAAAACTAGATTACTTTAAATACAACTTTAACTTGTTTAAATAATTTCCCTTTTTAAACAAATTATTTACCTACTTTAAAAACTGGGTTTTCTTGCTTTAAAACTGGTATAGCTTTTTTTTCCTTTTAAAAAAAAAAACTCAGACAACACACTTGCTTACCCGAGTCTAACCCTTATGCAACTCGACCACCACTCGAGACATTCATCAACTCTCTCGTACCCAGCTCCTTCGAGTCACGCACGCTAAAACACTAGAAACGACCCGAGTTTTTCTTCTTTCCCAAAGACGAAATTCCACAGCCAAACCCAACAACTTCAAAACGTGCACGTGCACGTGCACGTAGCATCGGCGGCATCGCCACCTCCGGCGACTTGCTCCACGCATCGGCAATTGTCTCCAGACTCGATTCCCACTCTCAAGTCGACATCACAAAGTACGAATGAAAATCGACCCTTACAGTCGAAACTGGAATCAGGCGAACGCAACAAGATCACCTCCACTCTCGTCTCCGATCATCTGAACGCAAGTGCTTCCAGTCACACCATCGTCAACTCCTCCATTTCAAATTCCCAGAGTCTTACCACACTCGATCAACTGAGGAGGCCGAACGAACACAACAATGACTCTTGACAAAAACTAGGTCACCAGTCTTCAAATCAAAATTTCTACCTCCACACTAATATTCACTGCCACCAGATATTTTTCCCATCGACACCGGTCACTTCACCACCTCCAGGAGAAAGTTCGATTCCTCCGCCCCTTTAAATTGACCAAGACTACTCGAAATGCTCAAAACAGACTAACCCAACTACTCTCTGATTTCAAATTCTAAATATTATGATTTTTCCTTTAAAAATCATGATTTTATCTAAGAATTCGACTTGTAATCCTGAATCTATGAATTAAGAATTTTATGTTAAAACTTATTTAAAGATCTCCTCAGTTTCTTAAGTTCTAGAGATATTAATTTGTTGTTATAGCCTAAATAAAATTTCAATTCTTGAGTATAAACTATAACAAACAATTTTCGTTTGAAGCTTGAGTTCAAACATCAAAGAGATTGAGAGGAATGATTATTTGAAAACAAGACATATTAAAATTTCAAACAGGAAATAATGGTGACAGCCAGCACTACAACATCACACAAGTATATACAAAGGATTTCAACACACACATATTTAAAGATAATTACATACTAATCAACTTCAAACTCAGGCATGGTGATCATCAAATAAAGATTTGCTTAATTGAATTTATGTTGGGTTACTCACTTGATAAATAACAGAGAACTGAAGAAATATATATATTCAGCCATTTCACATATATCAACATCTATTCTTATATGCAAACATCATTTAGTTCAAACATTCATCATATGCAGTAAAACTTATAACCATATTTAAGTTTTTAAAAGTGTTACTCACCAATTTTTTTAAAAGCAGAGGACAGAGCTTCCAGCTTATTTAGCTTTTGTCATTTTTAAAACTTTCTGTTGCCTTTGAAACTTTAAAATCTTTTAACTTGAATGTTGGCTTTGGAAACTTGCATGCATGTCATGATTTCCAGGAAGAAATTGCTCTTGAACTTTAAAATTTGAAAGCTGCTTAAAACTCAGGTTTGCTTGCTTCCAGAAAAGAAATTTCAGTCTTTTGTTCCAGATTGAAAATGCATTACAGGGATTGAAGAAGAGGTTTCTGGTTTGAGAGATTTTTACAGATTTTTTCTTCTGGGAATTTTTTTGTTTTGAAAAGATGCTTTAAGTTGCAGATTTAGTTTTTGAGAATTTTGTTTGAGTATACTTCAGATTTGGTTTTTGAGTATATTTTGTTTACAGCTGAATTCACTTATCTTTTGAATTGAAGAGGATAGGAAAAAGAAAATGGAAATTTAAAAAAATGGACACTTGTCTTTCTCATGCCTTAATCTTATAACACATATTATATTAAAGCCTTAGGAGCTAACACATGTCACCATGGTTACTTAATAAATTAACACTTGTCTTTTTAACTAATTTTATTTATTGTAAATGTAATTAAAAACCCTTTCTTTATTTTAGAAATACTTATCTATTTATAAATTACTTTAAAGAAATAAAACCAATTATATATATATAAATAAGAGCTTATAATATATTTTAAAAATCCAAATTAAAGTCAATTTAAAAGAACACATTCAATTTGAAATAACAATCCTATTTTATTAAAGTCTATTTATATCTATATATAAAACAATATATCAAAAATATTGTTTAACATAATAATTAATCTATTTTAAAATAATTTATAAAAGAGATTATAGATTACTACTATTACTAAATGAATTAACATATCATATGTAATTTGTACTTTAAACATATATACATTCTTAAATCATATTTATTAACAATATTTAAAAAATCTTATTATAATTCTTATTTTAAACCATATAGTTATTTTGTTTAAATAGCTTTGAAAAGTTAATATTAATTAAATCATAATTTCAAAATTATCAATATATATATTAGAAATATAAAAACAAGATTTCATTTATTTATTAAATATCAAATCAAAGGCAATCTATTTACAATATATACTCATATATATATATATTATAAATAGAAATCATCTTATTAATTTTTTAAAGGATAAATTCACTAATTAAATATTCATTTAATTAGATTATTAAATAAATTCAAATATTTATTATCAAAAATTATCAAATCAATTTAATTATTTAAATAGATTATTAAATTGATATTGCCCCAAATTTCCGGGATATTACAGAACTCATATCAACAAATATCTAATTATCACAAGCGATAATTAGAAACAACAAATATCTGATTATCAAAAACGATAATCAGAACTCATATCAACAAATATCTAATTATCACAAGCGATAATTAGAAACAACAAATATCTGATTATCAAAAACGATAATCAGAACTCATATCAACAAATATCTAATTATCACAAGCGATAATTAGAAACAACAAATATCTGATTATCAAAAACGATAATCAGAACTCATATCAACAAATATCTAATTATCACAAGCGATAATTAGAAACAACAAATATCTAGAAATCAATTAAGATGACTAGAAAATCAACATAAAAGCTTGGATCGATCCCATCAGATGGCGAGTTTTTAATTCGCCGCACGTGCAACAACATATGGCCGAAGCCTACCAAGTACTCAACATAATTTTTGGCGCCCATCAGATTGACCCGAAGGTCCGCAGAGTGACCCGAAGGTCTAGTACTGGTATTTGACCCGAAGGTCCATCATATGACCCGAAGGTCCATCATATGACCCGAAGGTCCATCATAGTGGCTCGAAAGCACACGAAAGCTTCAAATATTTCAATTAACGAGTCCGGAATTAACCGAAATAGCAAACGCACATGTCCCATACCACGTGTTTTACTAAATCGTTTGATTCTCTTCATCGTTTCCTTGAAAGTGTAAAATTCATCAAAATCATCAAAACAACAGATATTCAATTAACGAGTCCGGAATTAACCGAAATAGTAAAAGTGTGGTTCCATACTCCGCACTTTTGCTAAATCGTTTAAATCTCTTCATCGTTTCCTTGAAAGTGCAAAATTGTGTATTTTGTAAAAATACATTTCACATTCTCAAACGGACAAGTCCGGAATTAAGCGAATCAGTAAAAGAAAGGGGTCATAGTCCTCGATTTTGCTGAAACGTTTAAATCGCTTCCTCATTCTTTTGAAATCGCAAACTGTAAAATTTTTGAAAACAATTTTATTTATTTTGTAAAAATAACAATTCGCATTCTCAACTGGACAAGTCCGGAGTTAAGCGAATCAGTAAAAGAAAGGGGTCATAATCCTCGATTTTGCTGAATCGTTTAAGTCGCTTTCTCATTCTTTTGAAAACGCAAATCGTTAAAATTTATAAAACAATTTTCATTTTAAAACGATTTTCCAATCACGTGATTAAAACAGCAAATCAGTAACAATTTCGATAAGGAAATTGTACTTCTCAAAATACCGTAAAAACGGTTACACATCAGTATTGCGGAATAACCGCTTGAAAATCCACTTTTTTAAAAATTTGACTGTTACTGAAGTCAAAGCGACAGTAAATTCTTTTTTTTTTTTTTTAAACATCAAATATCTCATCAAAAGAATTCACATCAAAATGTGACATCAGTGAATTTTCATTCATTAAAATTGTCAACAAAACACCGTGCCTCAAAAATTCAGCATCGGTGTAAAAATCCCGTTATAAAAATAACGGCAACAAAATACGTTTCATAACCAAGCATCGGTTCAACGTAAAATAAATGCAATAACGTGCAATTTAAATTTTTGCACGTACTACAAAATGAACAAAGAATCATTCAAATGTATCTTCAATGAAGATAATTTAAAACAGCAAAAATCTAATCAATAGATGATTAGTACAAAAGAAAGCCAGCGGAAATTTCAACAAAAATCACATATCTGCAATTTCTTCGAATCCTCAATTTGGATTCAAAATTCTCAAAGAAACAAATAATTACAGCTATGTAAACAACAATTGGAATTCATATCAATTTCGTATTTTGATTCTTAAATCAAAAAGATTATCAGTTGTACTCAGCGAAGACAGTTTCACTGTTTCCGCTGCGCACTCTGATAAACAGAACACAAATCAATCAAATCATCAGAACACAATTTCACTATTATTTTTAAATAAAGTTATTTAAAAATTTCATCAAAATTTCAAAACTTTAGTTTTGACTCAAATCACAGATAAAACATCGACCAATAGTTGTAACATATGTTCCATCCAAGTTATGTTTTATATTATGTCCATAAACCCCAAGCTCTGATACCAACTGTGACGCCCCACCTCTATGCTCATAATAACAAAGAGTATTAAAAGAAATACTGTCTATTATTACGAAGAATAAGGCTGGATAGGAGCGACCATCCGTAGTTGACCTTACACTAGTATTGGTTATCTCGATAGGAGTGGTATATACTTTTTATTTTTCATCTATCATTTATTTACTCCCATCGACACACCCAATTATCAGTATAAAACAAACTACGATAGTTCATAATAGTTTAGGACATTAGATATAACAATAACCCAGATAATATAAATGCGGAACACAGATAAAAACAAAAGTCTCATATATATATAACTGATGTCAGTTAATACATAGTTGACACAATACATATGATACAACTACAACTGTCGACTCTAGAAGTTATATATACAAGTACATTATCGACTAATATACATGAATACATATCGTTCTATACAATGACACTACTACTTCAAAATGACACTGACGACTTCAGAAGATGTGAAAAGTCTTCATACCCTGAACAGCAACTCAAAGAAGGAAATCTACAACCTGAAACAACTCGGGTCTGACCCGAGTATTACATTCAAAAGAAAATAATACCCAGGTCAGTCTAATTCAAACCAGTTTATTAGTGCATAAAGGCAGTAATAATTTAAATAGACGACAGTCACAATAATTCCCGTCTATCCGATTCTTTAAACAAAGAAACCAGATAACGGTCAATATTACACTTAACAGTGTTAAATGATAAATCAACAATTCAAATCAGGATACAACTCCAAAACATTGAAATTCACCAACGAAACAATTCAACAAATCGAAACATCAATTTAAAACTGTCAAGACTAATAGGGCTGCAGTACACGCACGCGTGTACTGCCTCGCCACTATCGCAGGAGATACACTAAAGCTCAAGGAATCAGAACAGATGGCATCAAACGAAATAAGATCCCGATGTGGCTGCAGTACACGCACGCGTGTACTGCCTCGCCACTACCGTAAGTCGAATCTACCAGGGTCAAGACACTGATTTAGCTCGAATGCAGAACACAGAGGCACGAATGACCCAGTGCACGAAGGCAATGGTACAAACTACCAAAAAGGAACCGGACCACATAATCAAGCAGTGACCAGGAAATACAAGCATAAGCAACCGTCTCAAATGGTACAAGTAAAAACTGCAAGTCCAAATCAACATAACAGTTCTCAATTCAAATGTCAGGAACAACACAGACCAGTGCCACGGGCTCAAATAATACATGCACCTACAACATGATCAAAGGCAAGGCAATACTCACTGAAGACTACAAGCCAAGTGCCAGCAAGATGTGCAATCATCAGACAATGTAAGTCTCAAGTGAGCATGGTTCAAAACAAATGCAAAATGAAGTAGTGAATACAGACACAACATACGTGAAGATAACTGGCGCAACTGACATGCAAAACTCATCATACATGATAAGGAAACAACATAAGCAAGTGGTACAGCGTGTTCAAAAGGCAGAAGATCCCACGCATTCGCCAGTTATAACAAGATTAGGCAGCAGTTTTGGACAGACATGCCAAAGTCAAAAAGATTTCTTCGAATGGACGAAGTCACCAAATATCAGAGAATCAAAACACTGGTAGCAAGTTTCGAGCAAAGCTCAAAAGCATAACACTATAAAACAGTGCACAGAGAAGTGCTACACAACCATAACAAAATGCGAGGAACAGCTGCGGCTATAAATGCAACACTGAGACACGAGGAGACCAACAACGCAACTAAATGCAACTGCCTCAAGAATAATACCAGAAACTACAAAGAAGCCAAGTACACGATGTCTATGCCAGACTACCATGAACCACTGGACCAAATCCAACAACGCACGTGTACAGATATGTACATACAACATAAAGAAGAAGCATTAAAACGTTAAACTCCAGAATGTATCGAGTTCAAATAACCCAAAACCGAGACAGCAAACATATACATGTCTATATCAATTGAACAGGACCAGCAAATGAACTAAACAACCTAGGACAGCAGCTACAACGCAAATGCCACAGAAAAATGTACATAGGCAGTGGCAATTGAGGATATACAAGTGTAAGATTTAAACAGGAAGTGGCAGTCATGCCGATGACAACTATTATCACGATCAAAATCAAGTGATATCAAATGCAAGTGAAGTAATCATAATGCAAAGAGACTACAGTCTACACAACTACAAGACCAACTCGATGCAACTGACCACAAACAACAGGCAAACCAAGGAAGTGACAGTAAGGAAGTGCAACAGAGAAGAATGCCAGATAAATGATTCACAGAGAAATCAAATTCAATGCAGATGTCAACAAGAAAAATCAACAGTGGACAAAGTAAAATGATCGAAGCCAAAGTCAAAGAAAATCACGGAGCAACATAATCAATACCGTGATTATCAGAAATTGCCAATGCCAGTAAAATCCTCAATCAACGAAACGAAATCGAACGAAACCCAAAACTAAAGTCGAAACAGTGATTACCCCTCCAAACGACAGTTAAAGATCAACTCGAGAAGCAAATTCGAGTGAAGTAAAAACAAGCCAACCATCCCAAATTATAACGAAATCGAATAGCCAATAAAACCAAGCATCTGAAGTAAGAATTAGATGTGAGCAACTCACCTTTCATCGCGACGAAGGCACGAGATCTGATTGAGCCACCCAAGTCGAATTCGATCAAGTTGAAGTAATCAGCCAAGACTCGAGGAGGCAGCCGTGAGCAAGACGAAGAAGAAATCGATCGAACTAGGCAACCACGAATTCATCCAACAACGATCGAAACCATACCAAAGCTTCGAAAAGCCCTAACAAGTCTCAAAATCGAACGAGAGCTTTCCTCTTCCAACAAGCCCTAATTCTTCCAGATCGAAGGAACGAAAGATTGAAGCGGCCGCCACTTATTTTCTTCGAATGTTTTTTTTTCTTTTAGGGTTTTAAGGAATGAGAAAAAAGAAAAGGGGGATTCGGGTTATATGCCTTAGCTATTTCTCACGGCATCAACAGATATGGTCAAGATTTACTTACACAATCAAAAAAAGAATTTCAAATTGATTTAAAATCCCAATTAATGATTAACAATTTTATTAAAGAATTTAAATACGATTTAAATCCCAATATCAATTGTCAACTGAATTAAATTTGTTATTTTGACGATAATTAAATTTTACCAAAAATCCCGGTTGTTACAAAAACTGCAAATGCTTCTTTTCTTCTCCTAGAGGAGTAGAAGTAGCAGTGAAAAAGCTCTTCGTAAATTCAGGACAGGGCCATGAAGAATTCAAGAACGAGATGACATTGATCGCAAAACTATAGCATGGAAATTTAGTCAGATTAGTCGGTTGCCGTGCACATGAAAATGAGAAGATGTTGATATATAAATACATGCCAAATAAGAGCTTGGATTCATTCCTTTTTGGTATGTAAAATCATCATTTTTCCATATATTTACTATGTTATTATTAACAAATTATATGAAACTTTTGGATAGATCCTGCAAAGCAACATCTATTGGATTAGAACAAGCGATTCAGTATAATAGAAGGGATCACTCGAGGGCTAGTTTATTTGCATCGAGATTCGAGATTCAGAATCGTTCATCGTGACCTTAAAGCCAACAACATTCTGCTTGATGTTGATATGAACCCTAAAATTTCTGATTTTGGTATGGCTAGAATTTTTGGGAGTGATCAGAATGAGCTGAAAACTCATAGGGTTGTTGGTACTTTGTAAGTATAACCAAATACAAATCAACTCCATTAGGTAAAATAAAGATTTTTTAAAAGAATAAATATGGTATATTATACGAGCATGACACTTATTAATCTTTGGAACCTCGGTGTAGTCTTATACCACTTGTTAGTTAAGCTAGTGTGTTTTATTTTTAGTGAAAATTAGTGACATATCCTTATTTTATAAACTTATTTGTTTTATACCCTACCCTTTTAGAAACTATTTTTGACATCTTTTTTTTTCTTTCCTTTTTACTTCTTTCACTTCCAAATTTAAAAGCGACCACTATGACGTGTATTATGGCGGTTCTGATTTATGAACTTATACCATAATAGCACATGTTTAGGTTAGTAAAATTACACAAATACCCACGTGAATTTCCTTTTTTATTTTGAAAATATGGATGTAATTTATAAAAGAAAATTGGGAGGGAGATAATGCTAATTTTTTATACTCATAAGGATGTATGTCAAATTTTTTATTTAAGCGGATGACTCATTTTCTACATTGTTATTGCAGTGGATATATCTCACCTGAGTATGTAATGGGAGGTGTTTTCTCTTTCAAGTACGATGTGTATAGCTTTGGAATACTGCTTCTGGAACTGGTGTCTGGAAGGCGTAATAACAGCTTCCATCGTGTGCCTAACACACTCAACATTGTTGGCTATGTAAATAGTAAACTGAACTCTTTATATTTGCTTCAGGAACTTCCTATTTCAGTAAATATACTTTCAAATTGTAAATTTGTATCCATTATTTATTTTCAGTTTTGATAAACGAAAAACCTACATAAAAACATTTTTGAATTATACTTCTAAAATTACTTTTGATAAAAAAAATACTCTTTTTTTTCTTAAGTTAAGTCTAAACTTAATTGTTCCTAATGCCAAAACCTTTTTTCTGAATTTTTTTGGGGAAAAGTGATAGCATTTGCAGTTTTATTGGAAATATTTGTGCTTTTTAAAACTACAAAGTCTACAAATATTTACGTTTTAACTGAAACTAAAAAGATTAATGTTTTTTAAAATTTTGTTACTAAGAAGTGCTGACTATTTCGAAAACTTAACAAATGATGTTTTACAAAAGTTCTATTTTCATATTTTAGGCATGGAAATTGTGGGACAAGCAAAGAGCCGCTGAAATGATTGATCCTATGATTCTCGAATCATGCTCGATTCCTTAGGTCTTTCGATGCATACAAATCGGGTTATTGTATGTGTAAGATACAGCGAATGATAGACCTAATATGCATTCTGTGGTTCTCATGTTAGCAAGGGGTAGTTCTACACTTCCAATACCAAATGCACCATTGTTTACCATGGAAAAGAGTCTTGTTCAACCTCCATTTGTCTATGACAGGGATGAAAACTACTCTGTTAATAATGTAACTATTATAGAACTTCAGGTAAGGTGAAATTTTTGTATGTAAAGAGTAGCTTAGTAATCATATCAATGGAAAAATATAAAGAGATGTAAATAAGTAAATAAGTAAATAAATAAACAGTATTATTACATTATATAAATCTGCAAAATTTGTCAGCAAATTGAATTATATCCAAAATTGATGATAACATACAGATGCATTTAACATAATTGCTGGCTGTAATAAGTGAACTTCTCAATACATTTAATTGTAAATTGATCTTGATCTCATTAGTGTTTTGAAACTGTATTTTCCATCATCTCCTACAAGGATTAATTGCACTAGTAACATGGCGGATTGTTCACTCTTGTGTGTAATTTTTTTGGCTCTTAATGCTCCGCTTTCCTAACCTATGTTCACTTTTGGAGGTGATGATATGCAAAATGATTTAGCTACCTCCTGTTAAATTGTGGCATTTTTAGTGTAATTTCACGTACAAATAGGCTATATGAGACAACATTCTAGTTCAATGCTACAATATACACTCTACAGTACGTAAATTCTATTTTGTATTCCATAAGAATGAAAGCATTTTGCATCGAGAAATGTTGTAATAAATATGAAAGGTTTATAATAATTCAAATAAATATTTCACCAGTTTGTTGAAGTTATTTACAAAATTTTATTTCTAATAGATGTCTGAAATTTATAACCAAATTTAAGCATTAACTACCATATAGCTGGCTCAGACAGTTGTACCACAATTAAATAAGTGGAACTTTTGCCAGCATCCTTATTTTTCAAAAAAAAAATTATAAACCTTTGCTTCTATTTTCCAGGTCCATGTTTTCTTATCTTATTACGAATTAGTGCTCCTTTTGGAAATATGAATTGTGCATGTTCATTTTTTGAAACTATTTTTTCTTTTATTTTGTTCTAATATTTGTTATTTTGAATGAGAAACAAATTAATATATGCGGTGCAAATACTTTCAAGGTGGTATTTTTATGTAAAACACAAACTGAAAACAAATTAGATTCAAGATCCGACATTAATAAAATATTATATTCAATGGTCATTGAAAAAAATTTACTTTAATTTTATTAATATATTAAGCAATAATTTAAATATATAAAAACAGAAAGGCGTCATTTTCCCCAAGCAGTAGTGAGCTGAAATATCTCCTAAAATAAAGATGGTTGTGTTATCCATACTGCCAATGAGTACTCAAAAAATCCAAAATCTATTGTATCATTATCCGAAATCTAAAAAATTATCCGATATTTGAAAAATGGAAACGGATGTAGATATCTCCATAACCGCATCTAATAATTATTACTATTGTCAGTAATTGGAGATTACACAATTCAAACAATTATGAATTCTATTCAAATCAAAATGGATAAAGATAAACCCCTTGATTCAAGAACATTGCTGATTACTAATAATTTTTTATATAAAGATAAACAGAAAGAAGTCTTTTTTATGTGAACTTAATAAACTTATCCATCCAGAGTCCTGTTTTAATCGAGATCTTAGTTTTTTTTTGTATTTTAGTACATAAAATGATTGTCATTTACTATATTATCCAGGTAAAAGAAACTTAATGTCCATAAAAATCAATATTTTTGTAACGACCCCGGATTTTATATATTTTTAAATTTGATAATTAATTTAGTTTTGAATTAAAATTGAAAAAAATTAATTTGTAAATTGGTGCGAGTTTCCCCGAGTTCAAATAAATTCTATGTTAAATCATTTAAAATTAAAATATTGTATATATGTGTATATATGTGAATACATATGTATATGGGCATATATGAGTAAAATTTGAATTTGTATATATATATACACAAACATTGAATTTGAATTTAAATCTTAAATATAAATGGTTTGAAAATAAATATAACAATTATACACTTTGACACAAGAAAGAAAACAAATTTGTATTTGGATTTTGGGTATGATTAAAATAGATGTACCTTCATTTATACAAAGCTTTGATATGAATGAATATTTTGAAAGTTATATTTTGTAATTGATATAAAATAATTTTTAAAGGATGTTTAAAGTTAAATTCTATATTTTATAATATATCATATGTGTGTTTATTTTATTAAAGTATAGTTAAGTTTAAAAAAAAACAATTTCTTTAAAAGTTAAATTAAATATCTATATATACATATAGGAATGCAAATGTAAAATAAGACTAAAGAAAGGAAACAATACATTCAAATATGTAAAAATACAAGTATGAAACCAGACTTGAAGACAAAAGAAAATATAAAATCTTGAGTTTGCCAGAGAAGATATGTGCTCAAATGTATAATATAAAGGGGAATGACAACAAAGTAATAAATGCAGCCACCAAAACTGTAACGACCCTAGATTTTAATTTATTTGAATTTATAATTTAATGAATTTTTGAATAAAAATTTGTAAAATTAATTTTTAACTGGAAGCGAGTTTCCCCGATTCAAATTATGTATAAATCATAAAAATTTAAATATTGCGTATATATATATATATATGTGTGTATATATATATGTATATGATGGATTTGAATTTAAATTGTAAGTGAATGGTTTAAGAAATGAAATTTTATAGATTTGTAAAATAAACTTTTAAAATAGAAATAAAAAAATGAAAGTGTTAACAAGACAAATATTATAAAACAAGACAAAGACAAAATAAAATACATACAAAACAAAACTTAATCTTCATGTAACAAAAAAATAATAAGGCAAAGCAAATATAATTCAGCCGAAATCAAACTAGCATAGTCAAAGCAAAGTGATAGGATTAAAGAAAATAAAACAAACAAAACAAGATAAAATATGAAGACACTAAACAAAAATAGAACAAATGAAATGCAAATAAAACAAAAGGCAAAATATCATATCAGCCAAAGTCAATATGTATAAGCTTGTAAAAGAAATTCAAACAAGACAAATATCTTTAGCACACAAACAAAATATCATCAGCCGAAGTCAACAAGCAAGGATATATTCAATTGCAAACAAGTAAGGTAAGGTTGTAAACACACATAAAATACTTGGCAATTAATGCAAGTATCTCTTGCCATAACTAAAAACACTTCACCCATGCTATTGTACAAAACACTCGGCCATGCCTATGTTAAAAACAATATAATCTGTACAACTACTTCTTTTATCTATACCAACCTCATACATATCAGCCTTCTCCCCTCAATTCATTCGAAACTGAAAAGAGATCTAAAGTAATATCATGCAAAACTAAAAAACAAAATTTAACTACAAAATCAAGTATCAGAGCAACCCAAATCAAAACAGATCAGACGATCAAATTTAAAAGCTTCAGCTTGAAAATGCAAGTCTGTTTCAAAATGAAAGAAGTCTCTGTTCAAATTAAATTCCAGGTGAGTAACTCCACAATCTAAATAGTTGGATTATATTGTTTTGTTGCCTGCTTATCTCTGAAACTTAGTTTGTTTGTGAGTAAATATTTTTGTTTATCTAGTTCTAACTAAACTGTATGTGATGATATTGAATTGCCTCTGTTCTTTCTTCTTCCTGAAACTGCGAGTAAACTTTGAAACTATGAAATTCAGATCTGAATTGAAATCATGCTTGAAGATAAATTTGTTAAGTACGTTTATGCGTTGACATCCCTGTGTATGTTGATATACAGAAAATCTTTCACCCTGATATTTGTTCCAAGTTTTCAAACAAACCTGTCAAACTTACAAAAAATTCTACTTCTAGTTTTTTTTGTTTTTATTAGGATGAAGAGTAAAAAAAAAACTAAAAAGTGTTCAATCTTCACTTTTATAAACTAATATCAAGAATGTGGGTCTGGAACCAGAAAAAGTACTGTGAGCTCAATCGTCACTTAAAATTTGATTTCCTTGATCTTTCAATGTGATTGTACAATCTAAATCACCTTTAAAAATATTGATTTTTATGATAAAAATCAAGATTTTTAATTACGTATTCAATAAGAAATTTGAAGATGAACGTGACATGAGTTTTTATGGAATTCTGATGATCAGTGACTTATTCCATCACGTGATCGTAGCAGTAGCTAGCATGAAGTTCTGGGATTATCAAAAAATTCTTGGGTAAAATTATAAATCGTGGTGGTGATTGAAAATTGTCGATTTAGGGTTCGAGCTAGTTTTTGGGTTGCTGAGATTTACGAGGCCACCGCGATCTCTGTAGATGATCGAGCGCAACGAGGCTCTAGGGAAGGATAGCAGGGGAGTTGACGAGTAGATGACCAGAGTTGTACGAACTCCGGTGGTCGAGGTGTGGAGAACGACGATGGTTTCCAGGTTTAGGTGGTGATGCTCTCGCGTGTTCCAGGTTTCATTTTTCAAGCTCGAACTCAAATTTCGATTTCGCGTGAGAGTTGTTGATCTGGGTGGTCGGAAGTCTCGGTGATGGTCAGCGACCATCCAATCGCCTGTGCACGTACACGCGATGACGAAGGAGGTTGTCTCGAAGTCGTACTCGGGGATGTGGTCTGTTGGCTCGAGATTGCTACCGGGTTAGTCCGCGTGAGTATAACAGTTTTTATAATTTAAAAACAAAGTTAAAAAGAAAAAGGGAAAGAAGAAGAACGCATCTGACTCGGGATTTGAGTGTTTTTGTTCGGGTAAAACAGGGGTTTGTCTCAGGTTGATGTTAATTTTTGTTTTAAACAAGTTTTTCCAAATTTAAATTTAAAACAATTTAAACAACTTCTTGTTAATTCTTTTAAAATAATAAATGCTTTTTTTTATAAATTTGGGATTAGTTAAGTTTTAAAGAACTTACTTCTAATTAAATAAGATCTAAATGGCAATTGAGTGATTAATTAAGTAAATGGTTTATCTTTAAATTAAAAGATGCTTAATTAATATATGTAATTAAAGGTTGATTACTCAAGTGATTAAACAATAATTTATTTAAGGGATAATTAATTAATGTGATTAATTAATTAAGGTAATTAATTTAAGAATAATTAATTAAAGGTTAATTAATTAATGAAGGTAATTTAGGAATGAAAATTAATTGAGGAGTAATTAATTAAAGATAATTAATTAAATGGTGAATTAAATAATTAAAGGTTAATTATTTAATAATTAAAGGTTGATGGATTATAATTAAAGGTTAATTATTTTATTATAAATGGTTAATTAATAAATGATTAAAGAATAATTAATCAAAATAATTTGTAATTTATCGATATTGATTAACCAGGATTAGTAATTCATAAGTAATTAATCTAATTTAAATTAATCAGAAAATTTATTGATCTTACTTATGAATGTTTGGATTCTATTGAATGTGAATTGTTTGATATCCATGATTATGATGGTTTGTGATACATCCTGATTTATGTTGTGATTCGTAATTTACTTATCTGTGATATATATCTGTGACCTGTGAATGAACGATAAGCGTGATAGTTTATACCGCTTATCAATTATATTTCTGTATTTGATCTATGATGATTGTATGATGTTGCACTACTGTGTAAAACCCCTGGACTACACTTTTACACACACAAATATGGATTTCACGAGGAAATCGGTTAAGTCACAGATAATTTAAATTTGATGTTTTTGAAATTGAAATTTTAATTTCAATTGATTTTGAAATTGGAAATTTGGGTTTAAAGTGAAAAGCTTTTGAAAAGGAATTTCAAAGATGGAATATATTTTGAATATCTTGATAAAGTTTGAAGTTTAAATAATTTGTTTTTAAACTTAAATTCAAATTAAATTCTATGATTTGAAACTAGGGATTAAAGATGTTATTACATGGGTTAAAATATTTTAAAAGTATTGATTTTAGGAATGTGAATTTAAATTCAAAGGCTGTAACTCGTATAAATATAACTGGATTTTTCTGAAACGAAAACTATCTGTTTTCGAATAACAAAAGCTTTCACATAAGAAATGAACTTCCAATTTGTGTTGAAATGATTTCTAGTTTGAAATGAAGATAATTTCCAAGTTATGAAAACAGTTTGAAAGCTATAAGTTAAATCTTTAATTTAAAGATTAGATGAGTTAATCGTAATTGAAATAGAAATTGTTTTGAAATTCTATGAATGGATCTTTTTGAAACTGGGTGAACTTTGTGAAATGAATCTTTTTGTTTAAAGATTTAAAATGGTAATTTGTTTAACCATTTAAAATAAAGGTTTTGGGTAATAAGTTGTGACTTAATTGAAATCTCAGTATCCATATGGTTTTTAAATATTTCACTCACTACTCGGGTTAGCCGGGAAAGGACCTTTGGGTCGTATAACCCATTCCGAATATGTGATACGTCGTAATGGATCGCATTTGCTATATTACAGCATGATGGGGGGTTCTCGCTTCGCGGTTTGGTGGCGAATGGGAGACTCTTACCCCTACATGTCCCTGAGAGGGATGGGTTGGTTAGGCGAAGGCCGTGACAGTCGAGAGGCTGGCCGTAAAAGTAAATGCGAGGTGCCAGTGTAAGCCACGGTGGGACTGGGATGGTTGCAAAGCCTACCGGTGGCCGCTGTCTGTGTTCGTTACATTTGGTATCAGAGCTAAGGTTGAACTTTAGCTCAGGAGTATAACACATTAAGTAGCTCATTAGAGATAGGGTGAAGTATCCCTAGAATGAGTGTATTCCTATGATATCCGTTTAAACGTCTCAGTAAATTCTCTTACTATCCACTGATAGTGAGTATGAGTGCAAGAAGAGGACGAGATAGGGGATAAGGGAATACGACTATAAATGGTCAATACCTTGCAACAGTGGAAACAGCTTTCTTATCAATCTCCTTTGATTCGTTTCAAAAATTCTTTTGATTTCTTCGTACCAGCTACAAGAAGAAGTTTTGGTGTAATGATGGCCCAATGAATCGTTGTAGAAAATCCTTACTTAGTATCTTCATCGGTTTCTTATCAGTTTTTTTATTTAAACCTTAATGAATTTGAAATTGGAAATTTTAATTTGAGGTAAATTGATTAATAGAGTATGAGGATAAAATTGAACTAAATCAATAAAACAATATCGTTTGAAACCAAAATTTGAAATTCTATTGTAATTTCTTGTGAATACCAAGGTCCGAGGAGGGACAAATTGGTATGTATTCTGAGATATTCCGACTTGAGTTTGGAATTCATATCTTAAGTTGAGGAATTATAGGAGATCGAATCTGTCTATCTCTGTGTTGTTTTCGTGCCTGCGAATTTCGAGGACGAAATTCTTTTAAGGGGGGAAGTTTGTAACGACCCTAGATTTTAATTTATTTAAATTTAAAATTTAATGAATTTTTGAATAAAAATTTTTAAAATTAATTTTTAAATGGAAGCGAGTTTCCCCGATTCAAATTATGTATAAATCATAAAAATTTAAAATATTGTATGTATATATATATATATATATGTGTATATATATATGTATATGATGGATTTGAATTTAAATTGTAAGTGAATGGTTTAAGAAATGAAATTTTATAGATTTGTAAAATAAACTTTTAAAATAGAAATAAAAAAATGAAAGTGTTAACAAGACAAATATTATAAAACAAGACAAAGACAAAATAAAATACATACAAAACAAAACTTAATCTTCATGTAACAAAAAAATAATAAGGCAAAGCAAATATAATTCAGCCGAAATCAAACTAGCATAGTCAAAGCAAAGTGATAGGATTAAAGAAAATAAAACAAACAAAACAAGATAAAATATGAAGACACTAAACAAAAATAGAACATATGAAATGCAAATAAAACAAAAGGCAAAATATCATATCAGCCGAAGTCAATATGTATAAGCTTGTAAAAGAAATTCAAACAAGACAAATATCTTTAGCACACAAACAAAATATCATCAGCTGAAGTCAACAAGCAAGGATATATTCAATTGCAAACAAGTAAGGTAAGGTTGTAAACACACATAAAATACTTGGCAATTAATGCAAGTATCTCTTGCCATAACTAAAAACACTTCACCCATGCTATTGTACAAAACACTCAGCCATGCCTATGTTAAAAACAATATAATCTGTACAACTACTTCTTTTATCTATACCAACCTCATACATATCAACCTTCTCCTCTCAATTCATTCGAAACTGAAAAGAGATCTAAAGTAATATCATGCAAAACTAAAAAACAAAATTTAACTACAAAATCAAGTATCAGAGCAACCCAAATCAAAACAGATCAGAGGATCAAATTTAAAAGCTTCAGCTTGAAAATGCAAGTCTGTTTCAAAATGAAAGAAGTCTCTGTTCAAATTAAATTCCAGGTGAGTAACTCCACAATCTAAATAGTTGTATTATATTGTTTTGTTGCCTGCTTATCTCTGAAACTTAGTTTGTTTGTGAGTAAATATTTTTGTTTATCTAGTTCTAACTAAACTGTATGTGATGATATTGAATTGCCTCTGTTCTTTCTTCTTCCTGAAACTGTGAGTAAACTTTGAAACTATGAAATTCAGATCTGAATTGAAATCATGCTTGAAGATAAATTTGTTAAGTACGTTTATGCGTTGACATCCCTGTGTATGTTGATATACAGAAAATCTTTCACCCTGATTTCTGTTCCAGGTTTTCAAACAAACCTGTCAAACTTACAAAAAATTCTACTTCTAGTTTTTTTTGTTTTTTTTTTGTTTTTTTGTTTTTATTAGGATGAAGAGTAAAAAAAACTAAAAAGTGTTCAATCTTCACTTTTATAAACTAATATTAAGAATGTGGGTCTGGAACCAGAAAAAGTACTGTGAGCTCAATCTTCACTTAAAATTTGATTTCCTTGATCTTTCAATGTGATGTACAATCTAAATCACCTTTAAAAATATTGATTTTTATGATAAAAATCAAGATTTTTAATTACCTATTCAATAAGAAATTTGTAGATGAACGTGACATGAGTTTTTATGGAATTCTGATGATCGGTGACTTATTCCATCACGTGATCGTAGCAGTAGCTAGCATGAAGTTCTGGGATTATCAGAAAATTCTTGGGTAAATTTATAAATCGTGGTGGTGATTGAAAATTGTCGATTTACGGTTCGAGCTAGTTTTTGGGTTGTTGAGATTTGCGAGGCCACCGCGATCTCTGTAGATGATCGAGCGCGACGAGGCTCTAGGGAAGGATAGCAGGGGAGTTGACGAGTAGATGACCGGAGTTGTACGAACTCCGGTGGTCGAGGTGTGGAGAACGACGATGGTTTCCAGGTTTAGGTGGTAATGCTCTCGTGTGTTCCAGGTTTCATTTTTCAAGCTCGAACTCAAATTTCGATTTCACGTGAGAGTTGTTGATCTGGGTGGTCGGAAGTCTCGGTGATGGTCAGCGACCATCCAATCGCCTGTGCACGTACACGCGATGTCAGTTGTATCGGTGATGGTTATAAAGTAGGAAAGAAGATGACGAAGGAGGTTTTCTCGAAGTCGTACTCGGGGATGTGGTCTATTGGCTCGAGATTGCTCCGGGTTAGTTCGCATGAGTATAACAGTTTTTATAATTTAAAAACAAAGTTAAAAAGAAAAAGGGAAAGAAGAAGAACGCATCTGACTCGGGATTTGAGTGTTTTTGTTTGGCTAAAACATGGGTTGGTCTCAGGTTGATGTTAAAACAATTTTTGTTTTAAACAAGTTTTTCCAAATTTAAATTTAAAACAATTTAAACAACTTCTTGTTAATTCTTTTAAAATAATAAATGCTTTATTTTTAAAATTTAGGATTAGTTAAGTTTTAAAGAACTTACTTCTAATTAAATAAGATCTAAATGGCAATTGAGTGATTAATTAAGTAAATGGTTTATCTTTAAATTAAAAGATGCTTAATTAATATATGTAATTAAAGGTTGATTACTCAAGTGATTAAACAATAATTTATTTAAGGGCTAATTAATTAATGTGATTAATTAATTAAGGTAATTAATTTAAGAATAATTAATTAAAGATTAATTAATTAATGAAGGTGATTTAGGAATGAAAATTAATTGAGGAGTAATTAATTAAAGATAATCAATTAAATGGTGAATTAAATAATTAAAGGTTGATGAATTATAATTAATGGTTAATTATTTTATTATAAATGGTTAATTAATAAATGATTAAAGAATAATTAATCAAAATAATTTATAATTTATCGATATTGATTAACCAGGATTAGTAATTCATAAGTAATTAATCTGATTTAAATTAATCAGAAAATTTATTGATCTTACTTATGAATGTTTGGATTCTATTGAATGTGAATTGTTTGATATCCCTGATTATGATGGTTTGTGATACATCCTGATTTATGTTGTGATCCGTAATTTACTTATCTGTGATATATATCTGTGATCTGTGAATGAACGATAAGCGTGATAGTTTATACCGCTTATCAATTATATTTCTGTATTTGATCTATGATGATTGTATGATGTTGCACTATGTGTAAAACCCCTGTACTACACTTTTACACACACAAATATGGATTTCACGAGGAAATCTGTTAAGTCACAGATAATTTAAATTTGATGTTTTTGAAAGTGAAATTTTAATTTCAATTGATTTTGAAATTGGAAATTTGGGTTTAAAGTGAAAAGCTTTTGAAATGGAATTTCAAAGATGGAATTTATTTTGAATATCTTGATAAAGTTTGAAGTTTAAATAATTTGTTTTTAAACTTAAATTCAAATTAAATTCTATGATTTGAAACTAGGGATTAAAGATGTTATACCAGTTATACATGGGTTAAACTATTTTAAAAGTATTGATTTTGGGAATGTGAATTTAAATTCAAAGGCTGTAACTCGTATAAATAAAATTGGATTTTTCTGAAACGAAAACTATCTGTTTTCGAATAACAAAAGCTTTCACATAAGAAATGAACTTCCAATTTGTGTTGAAATGATTTCTAGTTTGAAATGAAGATAATTTCCAAGTTATGAAAACAGTTTGAAAGCTATAAGTTAAATCTTTAATTTAAAGATTAGATGAGTTAATCCTAATTGAAATAGAAATTGTTTTGAAATTCTATGAATGGATCTTTTTGAAACTGGGTGAACTTTGTGAAATGAATCTTTTTGTTTAAATATTTAAAATGGTAATTTGTTTAACCATTTAAAATAAAGGTTTTGGGTAATAAGTTGTGACTTAATTGAAATCTCAGTATCCATATGGTTTTTAAATATTTCGCTCACTATTCGGGTTAGACGGGAAAGGACCTTTGGGTCGTATAACCCATTTCGAATATGTGAAACATCGTAATGGATGGCATTTGATGACCGGTGTTGAAGACCGGATGTTTTTGAAAACGGAAGGATTACCGTCGAGTTACTCTACATCGGCTGATCCCCGGTATAGAGATTTTATCATCCTTAGTGACGGGAAGTCCGGACGTGATTAGAAAATTATCCGGATTTGCAAGGGCTTCGTAAGAAGTGCCTTCGGTTCTGTTCGAACCCAGAACAGACTTGTATGGATTGTATGTCTGATATTACACTTTGAGATATAAAGCCGATTTCTTTCAAATACATTTCTGTTGGTGGCGGAAAATTTATTCTCTTAGCTTAACACCCTTCTCTGAGACGTACGAGCTCAGAGGTTATGTAGTTGAAGGTTATCAGCGATATATTCCCAATTTGGTAATGTGACATGCTGAGTGTTGCTGTGAAATTATCATTGTTTGATCATTTGTGATATGATCATTTGTTTGATCATTTATCTTTGTGATCATTACTTTGATCATTTGTTGACCCAAAGCATGGCTTTGTGCCAAAGCGTAGCTTTGTGGACGAGACTTCGTCGAACCTCACACCCGGAATGGTCGAAACAGGAAAGATGCAGCAAGGTTATTGGGGGTAGCGCCCCTTAGGGTATGTTCATTTCCTTCTGGATAGAAGTGGTATCATGGTATGGAGCCCAGATACTTAACTTATATGGATGTCGCAAGTATATATATGTCTTACTTTGTGATTTGTTGTTGGGGCCCCGGTTAAAGGTTGGTTACAACCGGGAGATGGCATACTCGTGTCAGTAGTTACCTAGTTAGGGGTAACCCGGCCTTGTGTTGGTAGAGATCCGGTTAGGTTCTCGGGACGTCCTTCCAAAGGCGTTTCCATGTGGCAATGGGAAGTTCCTTGGCCTGGCCATTTGTTGGAAATCCAAAGAAACAATACGTGACTTGTACGGTTTTAGTTGTAAAACCTGCCATGCAGCGTGGCGGTAACCTGCCACAAACCATGGTAGCTATAGTAGGTATAGTTCGGAATGTCTATGCTGGCTAAGATTTATATTCTACTTTCGAAATGTTTTCTACACTATGCACTAATAATAATATCAAAAAGGATTTGATTTTGCATAGTAAGCATCTTGGACTATCATAAGAAGAAATCTCCTCCAATTCTGCGTTTGCATTGTGTGTGTGGCGGGAGGTCTTATGGTAGTTTCATTTTCCAAAAGCATTGCGAATTGACTTTAAATTATTTTGTGTTCGTTTTTAAAGATAAACTATTTTTGTTGCTCACACCAGTCCCATGACTGATCCGGAGTTTATTGTTTCTTTCCTAATCTCTGGATGCTCAAATTTTTTCTACACGAGCAGTCTAGAGTTGGGTTTTTCAGATAGTCAGGATTAGTAGATTTTCTGGAGCTAGTTCAGTCTTTGGATATGGACTGCACTTGCTTATCTTTGAGCATCATTATTGGGAGTTCGAGCTATTTCTGGATTGGTGCTTTGGAGATGGAGATTATCCGCTGCTGGTGTTATCGTTTTCTTTTCCGCTGCTATTTGTTGTATCATATCTCTGATGTATATTGATATTCATTGTATCACTCTGTTGTATCAGATATTGTATATCAATGTATTATTCTTTTATTCCGCTGTGTTATTTACTTAATTGTGTTATAAGCTTCGGCGACTCGGATTTGAACGGTCGAATCTACGGCATTCGAGTACGATGTAAAGTATGGATGTCGATTTTTGAGCGGGCAAAATCGCTGTGATGCCCCACCTCTATACCCACGCTAGCCAAGGGCACTACGGGGTAATGCCGTCAACTAGCGCGGAGAATAAGGCCGTTGAGGAGCGACCATCCATGTAATTGCTTTGTGCGAGTACCGATATGCCAGATAAAAATATAACTTTTCATCTCAAGAGGAAATCCGATATACCGATACAAACTCAAAGCTACTACATGGTGGCTATGTAAATATATACTTTGGAAACAAATATAGAAATAAACATAACACAAATCAGTCACAGAAGTTCATATCTCAAAGGCGAAAACAGATATGAATATTACACATAAAAGTGTACATTAGAGTGGTGGTCAAATAAGATCCACAATAACACAAAAGAATAGATACAAGTGCTAGCAAAAGAATAAGTATACATCATAGAGTCTATATCTCAAATGTATACAACAAAATAAACTACTAATCTAAGTAGTTAGCCAAAAGTCAAAGTAATAAATCCCTGATGAGAAGTCAAGCAGAAGCACCTGAAACATCTCGGTCTGACCCGAGTATTATTTAAGAAGAAAATAATAAACGGATCAGTCTAGCTATAATTATCAGATAAAATGAGATATAAGAAGAGATATAATATCAAACGTATGATAACCAAAAATGTCATACTACGACTAGTATACATTAGAGAATCACGAAAGTCATACAAAATCTCAAGAATCTCATAGCATCAAAAAAAAATGTCATATTATTTATTTAATTCACTAAGCCACAATAAATGACATACATATCAATGCCAATTGAAAAAGGTGGTGAAACATAAATTCTAGAAATCACCAATTAGAAATCCAGAAATCACAATAAAAGAGGATGGCCAATCCCATAAACGAAACACCGACGCACCTAGAAAGATACATCCCATGTGAAGTCTAGCATCGATACACCTAGAAAGATGCACCCCATGCAAGGTCGAACATCGACGTACCTAGAAAGATACGACCCATGTTCTAGCATTGACGCACCTAGAAAGATACGCCCCATGCGTAAATAAACATCGACACATCTAGAAAGATATGCTCCATGTAATGTCTAACATCGATGTACCTAAAAAGATACATCCCATGTAAATTCGAACATCGACGCACCTAGAAAGATACGACCCATGCATAGACGAACACCGACGCACCTAAATAGATACGCCCCATGCCCCGACTTATTGAGCCGATTGCTCCACGAAGTAAACAAACATTGACGCACCTAAATAGGTACGACCCATGCGTGAAATAAACATCGACGTATCTAAAAAGATACGACCCATGCGATAAATGAGACGAAGCTCAATAAAATGAGGTAAAGTCCTTCATGCGGACAAAGAGACATCGCACACTGCTAGTCTAAACCATAAAATGATCATCATCAATCATCAAGAAGTGTCAATTACACTAAGCTAGTAAATATAAGATTTTAGCTTCATGTCCCATAACCACTTGCTTAACTCAAATATTTACGAACAGATTGTAGATCTCCACTAGAAAATTGCCACAAGAGTTTCAATCGAACAAGTCCATAAATTAACCGACGAAGTAAACGCAAGCGTTTCATACCACTTGTTTTGCTAAGCCGTTTAATTATATTTTCTCATACGAATGAAGTAAAGGTTTGTATATACTAATAGATTGGAAAACGGTTTTAAGAAACGAGCTTTGTAATAAAATAGTGTCGAAATCGTTTTAATGAAAGGGTTTTGATATTTACTACCAGCATAGAAAACCTTTATATTTTGAAGTGACAAATCATAGAAGTGATTGTAGAAACAATCAATCATAAAAATTCACATTCGAAGACGTGAATAAAATCCAAAGAAATCGATATCAAATCCATTAAAATGGATATTTCCAATAATTCCCAAAGAAAATGTCATCAAAGTCGATAATAAATGATAACAACAAAAGGGAGACAACACGAATCGATTAAAGTTGGAAAACCAATCAAAATGAGGAAAAATAGGCAAAACAGGGAAAATAGGAGCAGGTCGGTCGGCCGTTATCAGAGCTCGGTCGACCGGACTGTGATATCCCGGGATTTCGAGAAGTTTAAAATGTGATAATCTCTTAATTTAAATTATTTTAAATTGATAAATTTGTTATTTTCAAATATTTTATAACCAAATAATAATAATGTGATGTATTAATTATGATATAGATTGAATTATAATAAGGATAATTATTTAATTATGTTATTTTATAAATTTGATTTTAAAATAGATTTATCATTTCCAATATTTAATAGTATTGTTTATATATATATATATATATATTGTCTTGAGTAGTTTTATATCAATTTCAAAGTTAATAATATGTTTATTTAAAAATATAAATGTTGAGTTGACTTTTAAATTGGATTTTTAAAAGTAAAATTTGAATTTTTAATCTGGATTTAAATTTGAATCTTTAAAAGATAATTATTTTATTTTATTTGGGTATAAAATATATGAATAAGGCTTTTATTTAGAATAAGATTTGTTTTATAATATTTTATTTAAAAGGAATTTTATTCATATGAATTTAGAAAGTGTTTATTTAATAAGTAAATAAATACAAAAGATATTTTTACACTTAAAAATGAATGAAATACATTGTATATGATTTTATTAGAATATAATTAGTTTTTATTTTATTTTCTTTTAAAGATTTCATTTATTTATAATATAGGAAAGCATTTATTAAATAAAATATGTATTTATCTATTTAGGAAATAAATATAAAAGCTTTTAAAATCTTTTTAAAATAATAATAATAATATAAAAATAAATAAGGACAAGTGTTAAGTTCTAAACATCTTAAGTAACATGTGTTAACATAATAAGAATTGTAAAGACAAGTGTCATTTTTATTATCATTTTTCTTTGATTTTTAATAAACCATAAATTAAGTTATATAAGCCTACCTCTTCATTCTCTTTTCTTTTTCTAATCTCATTTCTCAAAGACAACCAAAACCAGAAAATGATCAAAACTGAAAAACATCTCAAACCGAAACTAAAATCAAATCTCCACAAACCAAACTGAAATCTTCTCAAACAAAAAAATATACAGCCTGAAACCATTTATTCTTCTTCAAACCAGAACCTTCCTCTAATCAAAATTATGCCTGTAAAACCAAAAAGTAAGGATCAAGTCCTGTAAACAAAATCTGTAGATCAATTGACTCAAACCTGGAATCATTTTCAAGGGCTTAATTCTCAAGTTCAAAAGACCTGTAACCATGTTCTTCAAGTCTGAATCATTTCAAGTATGCATGCAATATAATCTGAGGCAGAAGCAATGTTCAAAAGCCTTTCAAACTTTTAAAAGAATCAAAACAAGCTTTTCAATTTTAAAAGAAATCAAAAGCAAGTGCAGTTCGAAAAGCTTCCAGTTATAATTTCTCTGTTCAACAGTAAAAAGGTGAGTAAACAATTCTTTTGCAAAAGCTAAAATAGATATAACTTGCTTTCGAATGATTTCTAAAACGAAGTATCTTTGCATGTTTATTTATATGTACATATTCTGTATGCCTGTGAGCATTGAAGTGTGTATGTCTGATTTAAATTGTTAATATGCTCTGTTCATCTTAATAGGTGAGCAAAACCCTTAACTCTGTTATATTTCTTAGTATTTAGATGTGTATTTGAAGTAGGATATGACTTAGGCTAGAATGATTGTATGGATATGTTTGTATGTCTCTATATATATGTATGACTGGGTGCATGTCTGGGTATATGCATGTATAGTTCTGTTATAAGTTATAAGTTTTCAAAACATGATTCAAAAAAATCCAAATCATCCAATAAAATGATTTTGAGGTTATAACCTCTGAATGAAAATTGTTTGTATATATATGATATCATTTTAAAAATTAATTTCAAGTGTTTAAATTAAATATTTATTTCGATAATAATATATATACAGTGATGATTTAAAATAAGCCCAGAATTAAATGTTTTGATTTTTAAGTTTGATTATAGGAATGGATGCACATTTCAAAGGCATGAATTTTAATGATCATTACAGAATTTTTAAATTGATAAATCAAAGTAAATTTAAAGTTGAACAGAATACCCCTTTCTGTAAATTCCTGTTGATCGACGAAATGGAGTTCGTCATGCTTGGGTCAGATGATAGTTCAAGCACCCAAGATTAAGGGAAAAATACTAACTGAATTTATAAGTGATCAAGGAAATGGAACGATGTGGATTTAGGGATTAACAACCCAGATTTGTCGATGAAGTAAATGAAGGTGATTCATTGAGGTCGAGGCAATTCAGGTCATCGGACCTGGGGGAATGGAAGGAGGAAACATTGGCGGTGGTTCAGGCGAAATCGTGCAATCGCTGGTGGTCGTGATCGTTTGGACGAAGCATTCTTCGATGATCAAGATTTTGGGTTACAGGAGCTCGTATAGTTCGATTTTGATTTTTCGATTAAGTAGGCAACCTGGGTTGTCGTGGTGGCTCAGGGAAGGATCGGCGACTTGTTGAAAGCTTTGGCGATGGTCAGAAGTTCGCCGTTGTCGGTGCAAGGTGCACGGTGGCACAGTGTATCAGCTCGTTAGTGTTTGGGTTCGAGTGTTTTCTCGAAGACGATTAGGGGAAAAAGGGTTTTTGGCTCGAAGTCGTTTCCAGGGTGATACGTGAGAGAAGAAGAGAAACTGTTAAAGTTTTTAACAGTTTAAAAATTTAACAAACAAGTTTTTAAAATTTTCGGGGAGGTCTCGAGTAGATTAGGAGCTGGCTCGGGTTTTTCTTCGTGTCGTTTGTGAGCTGAGTGAAAAACTGTTAGCAGTTTAATTTTCTTTAAATTCAAAACAGTTTTAAAATCTAAAATTTAATCTCTGTTTTAAATATAAGTTGCTGATGTATTGGTTTAGATTCAAATACACATGGGTTAAAACCCAAAGTAAGATGTTTAAGTCAGTTTTTAAATTTAAATAAAGATAGGATTTAAATTTAAAATAATCAAGTTAAAACAATTGTTTTGAAAATTCTTTCCTTTGAAATAAATGTTTTAACTAGATTTAATTTGTATAGTTGTTAACTTAAATAATATTAAGTTAAATTTTAAGTTATTTTCAAACTTAATTTGAAAATAAGGTTAATTAATAAGGAAAGGTTTCATTTTAAAACTTAATTAAAGTTTGATAGTATATGAGATAAATAAAGAGTGATTTATTAAATTAATTGATGATTAATAATTAGAGATAAGTAATTTATGATTATTGATGTTAAAACTTAATTAATGATTTTAATTAAGTAATTTAATTACTAAGATTAAATGTTTTAATGATAATATTAAATCTCAAGGATAATTAGGATTTTTAAGAGTTGAAATTAATTAAGTTAATTAAGAAATTTAAGTTTAATTAATTTAATTAATTTTTGATAAGGATTAATGAAATGATTAAGGGTTAATTAAACTAGTAATTAAGAAGTACTTAATAAAGTTTTATTAAGTAATAATTAAGTTTTCTTAATTAATAATTAAGAAGTTATTAATCTAAAATTAAAGTTAATTTAGGATTAATTAACTGTTATTAAGGGATTAATTAATTGTCATTAAAGATTGATTAATAGATAATTATGGATTAATTAAATTGGAAATTAAGGTTGTTAATTAATAAATTAAGTTTTATAAAGAAGTAATTAATTAGTTAATTAAGTTTAAATTAATTAATTATAAAAGTAATTAAGGATTGATTACTTTGTATTAAAAGATATTGATTAATAATTAAGGTTTATTAATTAATAGTTAAAGAATAATTAATCAAGGATTAATTTGTTTAAAGGGGTAATTAAGGATGAGTTACTCAGTTATGATTTAGGAAATGAATGTGATTAGTTAAGTTAATTTAATTGTTAATTAATTAAGGATAGTCACTTGGTAATTGATTAAGTATAGTTACTTAATAAGATTGGTTAAGTATAATTACTTAGTGTAAGTAATTAATAAATGAATTACTGTATGTAATTGGTGTAATTAATCAAAAGGATTTATGAAGTAAATAATAAGTAATTAAGAAGTAATTAAGATTAGTTAATTACTGTTAGTAATTATTTAAGGATTGATAATGAAAGTAATTAATTAATGTATGATTAATTAATGTAATTAATTAAGGAATAATGTAATTAATTATAGTTAATTAATTAATTAAAGTAATTAATTAAGGATAATTAATTATTATAATTAATGTGAGTAATTAAAGGTTAATTACTATAAATGATTAAGGATAATTAATTTGTTAAATTAATTAAAGAATAATTACTTTATGTAATTAATGGATAATTTAATCAAGAGTGATTAATGGTTAATTAATTAAATGGTTGTAATTAATTAATAGTTGATTTAAGCAAGGTTAGGAATTAATTCTTAAGTAATTAATTTAATTTAAGATGATTAAATTGATTATAATATGGATTAATAAATGGTTGCTTATAGATGATTGTTTGAGTAGAATGTCTGATTTGGTTGATATCTATTGGATGATATACTATGATATATCTGTGATAAATGTGTGATATTTATCTATGTTAATGCTATGTGAATTCAAGTATTAAATTGAATTGAATTGTTTAAACCTTTAAACAACTTGGCCTTAAAAGATACGTTTTGGATTTCGATGAGACCGGGATCGGGTTTCCGTATACCGGATTTCCAGGTCTGGAGACCCGAATACCACATCGATCCAAATTAACGATAGGTTGTGAATCTCAAGTGAAGATAAAGATTCAGAGTGCAAGGGTTATTGTCGTTAACTCTGAGGGTGATTCCAAAACGAGTGTAACGAGATAATGCCTTCGGTTTCGTTCGAACCCGGAACGAACTTGTATGGATTGAATGCTTTCAGCACATCGTCCGGTGGACGATGAGCATTCTAAGTGATGTGTTCTGATTAAAGGTAATCGTGACCTCAAGCCTCATCAACCGGGAATGGCTAAAACAGGGGAGGTGCAGCAAGGCTTCGTGGGTAGCGCCCACTGAGAGTAAGGTCATCCCTGTCTAGATGTCCCTTTCTATTTCGACTTAGTGGTACGGTTGCAGTACACAACCGTGGGGTGATTTTATTCGGAATTATCCAGTAAGGGATGGTTCCGGCTTTGTGTTGCAGGGGAGCGGGCGTACTCCTCGGTACGGTGATCTAGGCCACGTACTGTGACGGGCGGTACCCCAGTAGCCCTGCCATTGTATGGAAATCCAACTTCCAATAAGTGATAACGGTCTTGATTGTATACTTATGTATGCTGGAATTTAATAATGTAACAATTTCGGCTATTTCATATTTATTTGAAAACCCTAGACCTATTATAATACAATCGAATTTCCTATCAAATGTTTGGTTAGCGTAAGGTAAAAACTTACCCATGTTTATGTGTGGGAAGTCTTACGTGATACCTTTTGATTTCAAAGGTTTTGAAGTTAAGCAAGTTAACCCGTTTACTCACACCAGACCCATGTCTGACCCAAGTGTTTATTTCTGTTTTATATAAACTCTTGGGTACTCAAATTTTTACGAGTAGCCAAGGGAGTCAGGTTTGCTTTGACGAGTTATCTGGAGGAGCAATGGAGCAGGAGGCTTCAGCGTTTGTAGAGATGTAGTAGTTCCGCTGTGTTGATCTCTGAGTCATTTGTTATCTGTGTTGTATCTTGTATTGTAGAAACTAGACAGGTGTTTATAACTGTCTAGTATGTGTTGTATATGTTGTGTAACTCTGATAGTTGTTGTATATGATACTATGTAATAGTTTATGTTATTAATATAATTTATTCGTTCCGCTGTTTAGATTCTGTTGTGGTTTCTTTCTTTCTTCTCTTCTTTTCTCTTTCTATCCCTTTCTTTCTTATCAGCGATGCGTCATTCTGTGGAATGAGTGGCGGGTCGTCACATTTGGTATCAGAGCAATTGGTTGAGTGAATACCTAGGCTCTGGAGTGGTGTCTATCTTGAGAGAGCGTATTTGTAATTTTTACTATATATATATATATATATCTATTCTACCTATTTGTTGGATTATCTGTTCGGGTTTTCCAAATAAGTTATAAAGGTAGATAAGGTAGTGGTGTGTAACACGACTACAAATAGTTGGAGTTTGAATGTTTGAGATTGGAAGTATCTGTCGAGACTATAGACTGAATACCGTCTCGAGTGAACTTTGATATGGTGTAAGAATTTCATTGATCTCTGAAGGAAACCTGTTAAGGTTCGGAGTCCATCATTGAAGTATAAGTTTGAATCGCGCTCGTGTGGGCGGATTTTTGAGAGTTTGGATCTGTTGGTTGAACAGAAGCAAGTAATGGTATCTTGATACCTCAGGAAATTGTAGCTGTGTGATGAGATGCAGTGACTATGGATATCTCCGACGATGTTTTCTTTTGGAGCAAGTTTGAGGAAGTGTGTCTGCTTCGGTGATGTGGCTGAGTTCAGCATGATGTTTATGTTCGGTTTGAGGTCCGAGTTTCTTTAGAAGCTTTGGATAAGGAGTCTTTGGCATCTGTGGCAGCAGTGCAGCTCGAGTGTTCTGTGTTCCTGTTGGAAGATCTTTTGGCTTAGCTTTCTTAGATGTGGAGTTCAGAAGCTGCGGAGTAAATTCATTTTTCAAATGGATTGGTCAAGCAATATGACTGTTCTGATGAGTTAAGAAAGAACAGTAATCTTTGGATATTGGACTGGATAGAATCGCAAAAGTGACTTGCGATAATTGAGTACTCTTGAGTAATCTTTTGCTTGAGTTTGTGGCATCTTTAGTAGATATTGGAGTTATAGAGTTGTCTGAAATTTTCTGGAAAGTGTTGGTCTAGTTTGTGTTCGAGTTCATAGACGACATCCAGATCAGAGTTGAGCAGCGAAAGCTTGGTAGCAGTTGTTCTAGAGTGGAAGCAACCGGAAATTGCAGTGTTTGGATTAAAGGGTTCCTACAGGAAGCTTTTCAAGATCTGAAGGACAGATTGGCAGGTGTATCTGTTTTGTCTTTTCCGGATAGGAGAAGTAAGTTTGGAATCTACTGATAATGGTGGAGTAGAGTTTGAGTTCTGGATTTCCGTAGATCTTGAGAGGATCCGTTTGTTGGATTGTTTGTGGTCCGGTTTGTTTCGAGAAGCATCAGCGATGGTTGAGCAGATCAGGAAAGGTGAAGGCAGTCCAGAATCGTCAGAAGAGTTCTGTGGATTAGAGATGAAGAATTTGGAATTCGAAGTTGGAGACTTCATTGTTATTTCTCCAGTAAAAGGGAGCAAGTAAGATTGGGTAAGACTAGGAAGATAGCTCCGAGTATATTGGATCTTTCTGAATTTTTGTGAGGATAAGTGTTTTGGCTTCGGTATTGAATTACCAGTTTGGATTTAGTAGAGCGAGTAACCCAGTATCTATATCGGGGAAACTCGGGATAATTTTAGGTAGTTTATCCGGATCTATGTTCGGATAACGAGAGTTGTTTGTTTGTATGAATTGTTTGTTTGGATAAAATTGTTTGTTTGGATGAATGGTTGTTTGTTTGATAGTGTATGGCTGATAAGTATGCTTGAATTGTTTTAAAATGGATTGAAATAAAATAAAAATTTGGATTATCTTTTGCTTTAAATTTCGAGGACGAAATTCTTTTAAGGGGGAAGGAATGTGATATCCCGGGATTTCGAGAAGTTTAAAATGTGATAATCTCTTAATTTAAATTATTTTAAATTGATAAATTTGTTATTTTCAAATATTTTATAACCAAATAATAATAATGTGATGTATTAATTATGATATAGATTGAATTATAATAAGGATAATTATTTAATTATGTTATTTTATAAATTTGATTTTAAAATAGATTTATCATTTCCAATATTTAATAGTATTGTTTATATATATATATTGTCTTGAGTAGTTTTATATCAATTTCAAAGTTAATAATATGTTTATTTAAAAATATAAATGTTGAGTTGACTTTTAAATTGGATTTTTAAAAGTAAAATTTGAATTTTTAATCTGGATTTAAATTTGAATCTTTAAAAGATAATTATTTTATTTTATTTGGGTATAAAATATATGAATAAGGCTTTTATTTAGAATAAGATTTGTTTTATAATATTTTATTTAAAAGGAATTTTATTCATATGAATTTAGAAAGTGTTTATTTAATAAGTAAATAAATACAAAAGATATTTTTACACTTAAAAATGAATGAAATACATTGTATATGATTTTATTAGAATATAATTAGTTTTTATTTTATTTTCTTTTAAAGATTTCATTTATTTATAATATAGGAAAGCATTTATTAAATAAAATATGTATTTATCTATTTAGGAAATAAATATAAAAGCTTTTAAAATCTTTTTAAAAAAATAATAATAATATAAAAATAAATAAGGACAAGTGTTAAGTTCTAAACATCTTAAGTAACATGTGTTAACATAATAAGAATTGTAAAGACAAGTGTCATTTTTATTATCATTTTTCTTTGATTTTTAATAAACCATAAATTAAGTTATATAAGCCTACCTCTTCATTCTCTTTTCTTTTTCTAATCTCATTTCTCAAAGACAACCAAAACCAGAAAATGATCAAAACTGAAAAACATCTCAAACCGAAACTAAAATCAAATCTCCACAAACCAAACTGAAATCTTCTCAAACAAAAAAATATACAGCCTGAAACCATTTATTCTTCTTCAAACCAGAACCTTCCTCTAATCAAAATTATGCCTGTAAAACCAAAAAGTAAGGATCAAGTCCTGTAAACAAAATCTGTAGATCAATTGACTCAAACCTGGAATCATTTTCAAGGGCTTAATTCTCAAGTTCAAAAGACCTGTAACCATGTTCTTCAAGTCTGAATCATTTCAAGTATGCATGCAATATAATCTGAGGCAGAAGCAATGTTCAAAAGCCTTTCAAACTTTTAAAAGAATCAAAACAAGCTTTTCAGTTTTAAAAGAAATCAAAAGCAAGTGCAGTTCGAAAAGCTTCCAGTTATAATTTCTCTGTTCAACAGTAAAAAGGTGAGTAAACAATTCTTTTGCAAAAGCTAAAATAGATATAACTTGCTTTCGAATGATTTCTAAAACGAAGTATCTTTGCATGTTTATTTATATGTACATATTCTGTATGCCTGTGAGCATTGAAGTGTGTATGTCTGATTTAAATTGTTAATATGCTCTGTTCATCTTAATAGGTGAGCAAAACCCTTAACTCTGTTATATTTCTTAGTATTTAGATGTGTATTTGAAGTAGGATATGACTTAGGCTAGAATGATTGTATGGATATGTTTGTATGTCTCTATATATATGTATGACTGGGTGCATGTCTGGGTATATGCATGTATAGTTCTGTTATAAGTTATAAGTTTTCAAAACATGATTCAAAAAAATCCAAATCATCCAATAAAATGATTTTGAGGTTATAACCTCTGAATGAAAATTGTTTGTATATATATGATATCATTTTAAAAATTAATTTCAAGTGTTTAAATTAAATATTTATTTCGATAATAATATATATACAATGATGATTTAAAATAAGCCCAGAATTAAATGTTTTGATTTTTAAGTTTGATTATAGGAATGGATGCACATTTCAAAGGCATGAATTTTAATGATCATTACAGAATTTTTAAATTGATAAATCAAAGTAAATTTAAAGTTGAACAGAATACCCCTTTCTGTAAATTCCTGTTGATCGACGAAATGGAGTTCGTCATGCTTGGGTCAGATGATAGTTCAAGCACCCAAGATTAAGGGAAAAATACTAACTGAATTTATAAGTGATCAAGGAAATGGAACGATGTGGATTTAGGGATTAACAACCCAGATTTGTCGATGAAGTAAATGAAGGTGATTCATTGAGGTCGAGGCAATTCAGGTCATCGGACCTGGGGGAATGGAAGGAGGAAACATTGGCGGTGGTTCAGGCGAAATCGTGCAATCGCTGGTGGTCGTGATCGTTTGGACGAAGCATTCTTCGATGATCAAGATTTTGGGTTACAGGAGCTCGTATAGTTCGATTTTGATTTTTCGATTAAGTAGGCAACCTGGGTTGTCGTGGTGGCTCAGGGAAGGATCGGCGACTTGTTGAAAGCTTTGGCGATGGTCAGAAGTTCGCCGTTGTCGGTGCAAGGTGCACGGTGGCACAGTGTATCAGCTCGTTAGTGTTTGGGTTCGAGTGTTTTCTCGAAGACGATTAGGGGAAAAAGGGTTTTTGGCTCGAAGTCGTTTCCAGGGTGATACGTGAGAGAAGAAGAGAAACTGTTAAAGTTTTTAACAGTTTAAAAATTTAACAAACAAGTTTTTAAAATTTTCGGGGAGGTCTCGAGTAGATTAGGAGCTGGCTCGGGTTTTTCTTCGTGTCGTTTGTGAGCTGAGTGAAAAACTGTTAGCAGTTTAATTTTCTTTAAATTCAAAACAGTTTTAAAATCTAAAATTTAATCTCTGTTTTAAATATAAGTTGCTGATGTATTGGTTTAGATTCAAATACACATGGGTTAAAACCCAAAGTAAGATGTTTAAGTCAGTTTTTAAATTTAAATAAAGATAGGATTTAAATTTAAAATAATCAAGTTAAAACAATTGTTTTGAAAATTCTTTCCTTTGAAATAAATGTTTTAACTAGATTTAATTTGTATAGTTGTTAACTTAAATAATATTAAGTTAAATTTTAAGTTATTTTCAAACTTAATTTGAAAATAAGGTTAATTAATAAGGAAAGGTTTCATTTTAAAACTTAATTAAAGTTTGATAGTATATGAGATAAATAAAGAGTGATTTATTAAATTAATTGATGATTAATAATTAGAGATAAGTAATTTATGATTATTGATGTTAAAACTTAATTAATGATTTTAATTAAGTAATTTAATTACTAAGATTAAATGTTTTAATGATAATATTAAATCTCAAGGATAATTAGGATTTTTAAGAGTTGAAATTAATTAAGTTAATTAAGAAATTTAAGTTTAATTAATTTAATTAATTTTTGATAAGGATTAATGAAATGATTAAGGGTTAATTAAACTAGTAATTAAGAAGTACTTAATAAAGTTTTATTAAGTAATAATTAAGTTTTCTTAATTAATAATTAAGAAGTTATTAATCTAAAATTAAAGTTAATTTAGGATTAATTAACTGTTATTAAGGGATTAATTAATTGTCATTAAAGATTGATTAATAGATAATTATGGATTAATTAAATTGGAAATTAAGGTTGTTAATTAATAAATTAAGTTTTATAAAGAAGTAATTAATTAGTTAATTAAGTTTAAATTAATTAATTATAAAAGTAATTAAGGATTGATTACTTTGTATTAAAAGATATTGATTAATAATTAAGGTTTATTAATTAATAGTTAAAGAATAATTAATCAAGGATTAATTTGTTTAAAGGGGTAATTAAGGATGAGTTACTCAGTTATGATTTAGGAAATGAATGTGATTAGTTAAGTTAATTTAATTGTTAATTAATTAAGGATAGTCACTTGGTAATTGATTAAGTATAGTTACTTAATAAGATTGGTTAAGTATAATTACTTAGTGTAAGTAATTAATAAATGAATTACTGTATGTAATTGGTGTAATTAATCAAAAGGATTTATGAAGTAAATAATAAGTAATTAAGAAGTAATTAAGATTAGTTAATTACTGTTAGTAATTATTTAAGGATTGATAATGAAAGTAATTAATTAATGTATGATTAATTAATGTAATTAATTAAGGAATAATGTAATTAATTATAGTTAATTAATTAATTAAAGTAATTAATTAAGGATAATTAATTATTATAATTAATGTGAGTAATTAAAGGTTAATTACTATAAATGATTAAGGATAATTAATTTGTTAAATTAATTAAAGGATAATTACTTTATGTAATTAATGGATAATTTAATCAAGAGTGATTAATGGTTAATTAATTAAATGGTTGTAATTAATTAATAGTTGATTTAAGCAAGGTTAGGAATTAATTCTTAAGTAATTAATTTAATTTAAGATGATTAAATTGATTATAATATGGATTAATAAATGGTTGCTTATAGATGATTGTTTGAGTAGAATGTCTGATTTGGTTGATATCTATTGGATGATATACTATGATATATCTATGATAAATGTGTGATATTTATCTATGTTAATGCTATGTGAATTCAAGTATTAAATTGAATTGAATTGTTTAAACCTTTAAACAACTTGGCCTTAAAAGATACGTTTTGGATTTCGATGAGACCGGGATCGGGTTTCCGTATACCGGATTTCCAGGTCTGGAGACCCGAATACCACATCGATCCAAATTAACGATAGGTTGTGAATCTCAAGTGAAGATAAAGATTCAGAGTGCAAGGGTTATTGTCGTTAACTCTGAGGGTGATTCCAAAACGAGTGTAACGAGATAATGCCTTCGGTTTCGTTCGAACCCGGAACGAACTTGTATGGATTGAATGCTTTCAGCACATCGTCCGGTGGACGATGAGCATTCTAAGTGATGTGTTCTGATTAAAGGTAATCGTGACCTCAAGCCTCATCAACCGGGAATGGCTAAAACAGGGGAGGTGCAGCAAGGCTTCGTGGGTAGCGCCCACTGAGAGTAAGGTCATCCCTGTCTAGATGTCCCTTTCTATTTCGACTTAGTGGTACGGTTGCAGTACACAACCGTGGGGTGATTTAATTCGGAATTATCCAGTAAGGGATGGTTCCGGCTTTGTGTTGCAGGGGAGCGGGCGTACTCCTCGGTACGGTGATCTGGGCCACGTACTGTGACGGGCGGTACCCCAGTAGCCCTGCCATTGTATGGAAATCCAACTTCCAATAAGTGATAACGGTCTTGATTGTATACTTATGTATGCTGGAATTTAATAATGTAACAATTTCGGCTATTTCATATTTATTTGAAAACCCTAGACCTATTATAATACAATCGAATTTCCTATCAAATGTTTGGTTAGCGTAAGGTAAAAACTTACCCATGTTTATGTGTGGGAAGTCTTACGTGATACCTTTTGATTTCAAAGGTTTTGAAGTTAAGCAAGTTAACCCGTTTACTCACACCAGACCCATGTCTGACCCAAGTGTTTATTTCTGTTTTATATAAACTCTTGGGTACTCAAATTTTTACGAGTAGCCAAGGGAGTCAGGTTTGCTTTGACGAGTTATCTGGAGGAGCAATGGAGCAGGAGGCTTCAGCGTTTGTAGAGATGTAGTAGTTCCGCTGTGTTGATCTCTGAGTCATTTGTTATCTGTGTTGTATCTTGTATTGTAGAAACTAGACAGGTGTTTATAACTGTCTAGTATGTGTTGTATATGTTGTGTAACTCTGATAGTTGTTGTATATGATACTATGTAATAGTTTATGTTATTAATATAATTTATTCGTTCCGCTGTTTAGATTCTGTTGTGGTTTCTTTCTTTCTTCTCTTCTTTTCTCTTTCTATCCCTTTCTTTCTTATCAGCGATGCGTCATTCTGTGGAATGAGTGGCGGGTCGTCACACGGACACTGTTCTGAAAAATTCTCGGGAAGCAGGTCGGTCGACCAGACTTCCTGGTCGGTCAGCCGAAGCCAAAATTCCTGCACTCCCAAAACAAAGGCAGGGAAGTGCTCAAGTAGCAGGTCGGTCGACCGGACCCTACATTCGGTCGGCCGAAGCCTGATTTCCAGCACTTCTTGCCCTATCAATGAATACCAATTCTTTCCAAATCAAAAGCAATAACACATGAATACTTGTTAGGAATTCATACCCAACATCAAGATAGTTGTAGACATAGATGTGAGATAAAAATCTCACCTTTGAACCCAAACAAATGAAGAAGAAGCTTTGGAGCAATGGCAAGAACAATTACTCTTCAATTCCAACACAACAAGCTTGAATCAAAGCTTAAAAGAAGAACATTCCCAAAGTTAGGTTTAGGAATTTCTGAAATTGGAAGGAGAAAGAGTTGGAGAAGAAGAAGGAGATGCTTACCAATGGCTTCTCTTTGAATTTGGAGCTAGAAGAAGGATTTGCAAATGAACTAGGGCTTAGGAATTTCCATTTCCAATCTTTTCCCCTATTTTTGATGAAGCTTGAGTATTAGGAAATGAAAGTGAAGTAATGAAGAGGAGAGGGGTGGAGTAATGATATAACCAGATTTGGGCAAGTGGGCTGAACCCAAACCCAAAGCCCTAAGTGAAAAGTTGCAAAATTCCACTAACTCCAAACATATCGAAGTTTATACTCAAAAAGGTCGCAAACGGCGCTTTGAACTCAATGGAAGTGGTCTCGAGTCCTAATTCGACTGTTTGCAAAAAGTAGCTTTTCGGACTTCAATCCGATTAACGATTCTATATTTAAATAAAATATTTAAATATTCAATCGTTAAATATGCGGGTTGTTACAGACTCCCCTCCTTAAAGAAATTGCATCCTCGCAATACTTAAGAAGAAAACAAAGAGTAACAACCATAAAAGCATATTAACACAAAAGAAAATTTGAAATAAAAATTTCACCATAAAGAGCACGAAAGAGTAAGTCTGAACGTGTTCGCTCGATGAATCCTCTGGATTCCCAAGAGAAATCCCTATGATTCGAGAACCATTGAACTCTCACAAGAAGAACATCTTTGTTTCGAAGGCGCTCAACCTCCGAAGCAATGATGCGAATAGGATGTTGCTCATAAGTCAAATCTGGTGAAACTTCAATTTCTTCAACATCACCGGACTCAAGAATAAAATCGAAATCCCTAAGGTATTTCCACAGTAAAGAGACGTGGAAAACGTCATAATAGCAAAAGATTGAGCTGGTAATAAAAAGGCGATAAGCCATGGAACAAATATGTTCGGTGATGGGAAAGGGACCAACATATCGAGGTGCTAACTCACTCGATCGACTGAAAATGCACAACACCCATCATAGGTGAAACACAAATGAACACCAATAAGATCTGGACCTGAAACCAGCTTCTCACTGGCTTCAAGCCAACACAAAGAGAATTGGCACGGCCTTCCGTAGAGTGGCTCGAAAGGTACCATACCAATACAAGATTGAAAGCTATTATAGGAAGAAAACTCAACAAGAGAAATATAACTTTCCCAACTTCCACTAAAATCAAGAACACATGAACGAAAGAGATCTTCAAGAGTTGATTCACACACTCTATTTGTCCATCGGATTGAGGACGATAAGCGGTGCTAAAAATTAAGCTTTATTCCCAAAGCTTTTGAAGATCATACCAAAGTCCACTAGTAAAATAATGGATCATGATTGCTAATAACAAAAGTAGGAACTCCATGCAATTTTAGTTTGACATAGAGTTTAGCCAAAAGAGGTACGGTCCAAAAGAGAAGGACGAGCCTCGCGGCTACACAAAACAAGAGATGAACATGAATTGGATTCACGATCTCGAATCTCATAAGTGGATAAAGTCTCGAGATCATTCCATTCAGATATCATCAAAGAATCAACCGCTTGTTTCTTACAACTAAGGGCATCGGCAACACGATTGCCCTTTCCGGAAGTATAAAAATATCCAGATCATAAGATGCAAGGAATTCGAGCCAACGAGGTTGACACAAATTAAGTTCCTTATGAAAAATAAATATTCCAAAGATTTATGATCAAGGTGGAGAACAAATTTCTCCCCCAAAATGATGATGCCAAACTCTAAAAGCAAAAATAATAGCCGTGAGCACTAGATCATGAGTGGCATACCTAGTCTCGATCGGCTTTAATGATTTAGAAGCACAATTGATAGCACGTTCTCTTTAGCAAGAGAACGGCATCCGAACCAATACTATTAGCATCGGTACAAAAGATAAAGTCTTGGTTCCCTTCGGGAATCACAAGAATAAGAGTATCGGAAAAGAATTCTTTCAAATAATCTTCTTTCCAGAAAAGCTAAAACTTTTTAAAATTACAATTATCTTTATGTAATAATCTTTTCAGAAAAACTTTTATTTTACAAGTCAATTTACTGTGTCTGATTGTCTCATCAAAGCGTTAGGAGATTCCTATCGACAACGTTGATCAAGCGCATCGACCAGAATTTTTAAAGCACTCAATGGGCAATACAATCACAAAATCATCTTCTATATAATAAACATGTTTCTTAAAAAAAACTTTAAGAATATTCTTTGCTTGTTTAAGAGCAAAGTCAAATTGTACTTATAAATAAATCTTATGAAAAAGATTTGCAAAATTTTAAGTTGCTATTTACATCCAAAATCAATATATATAAGAATGGAGTCATCGAGATCGTAGAATACTCGATTCATAAAATGGATGAAGTAAGCTGGACAAACTGAATGACATAATAAGTCATTCATAAGTTTCATAACGAGTGTGGAATGCGGTAAATGGAATGCTAACTCCCGCAACTCGTAGCAAATGAAAATCGGTGGCAAGGTCGAGCTAAAAAGACCTTTGCACCGCTCAAAAGATTGCTTAGGTGATAATCCTAAGACAAACTCAAAAATACCAAAAAATTCTCAAACTACATGAATGAGAGAAATAACACTTTCCTCATCATGTGAGCTTAAAGAATAAAATGACGCCATCAAAGTGGAATCGAAATCGCAAAGGAAAAATAGAAATCTGCTAACAGATTAGATGTCAAAGACGAATAGTCCACTCGAGTCATAGGTTATGGCTTCACAATGATTAAGCCAACCCTTTCACAAAAATAAATTTCGAAGCCTAAGTAAAAATCGGCTTGGAAAGAAAAATCACATAAAATAATTTTGACATCAATAAAAAGCAAATTGAGTGTTGCGGATCCACCAATCCGGATTCACAATCCTCAAAGAAGTCATCAGGACCAGAAATGTTTTAAAGAAAAAGAATCACAAGTTCTTTTGATATAAAAACCATATCACAAAGAACTCGAATAAGATAATCTCAAAAGAAATATCGTCAAAGATAGAAGGAGAATTACCTTAACCAAGTGAAGTGTCACCGGGGGCTTAAACAACATTTAGCTCTCCCTCTCTCCTACTTTTAAGAATGGGACATGTAGATATAAGATGACTCGAACCTTTGCAATAACGGCAAAAGAGAGGTTTCGAGCACTCCCTTGCATAGTGGTCCGTAAGACCACAATTGTAGCATCGTCCACGACTAGAGGTAGGAGTCTTTGCTACCGGAATTTGTTGCTTCCCTTTCTTGATGGGATTGGGGCCTGTGAATTTAATAGGCCTTTTCATGTTGTCGTTGAAGTTCTGTTTGGCACGCACAACTTCAATACCGCTTTCTCTATCGGCCTCTTCAAGACGAAGAGCGATGTCAATAAGCTAATCAAATGAAACCTCTAGTTTCAGAAGTAATGGCTTCTTGAGGTTCTTATTCAACCCATAGATGAACCTCTGATTTTTCTTCATCGGGGTATTAATATACTCAACCCCGTATTTAGAAAGAGATTCGAAAGATGCGACATAGTTTGTCACAGAAGATTTACCTTGAACAAGGTCTATGAAGCGCCGTGCTAAAGTTACTTTTTTCAGCCTCCGGCACAAATTTCAATTCGAATCTTTCCTGGAATTGCTCCCAAGTAAGATCCGCTTCTACGATTTCAGAAATTAAAAGCTCATACCAATCCAATGCCCTTTCTTGGAGCATGCTAGAAGCCACCTGGACTCGATGTAGATCAATAAGGTTCATGCGAGAAAAGATGCGATCGCATGATTTGAGCCAAGCTTGAATTTCAATAACACTCTCGGATCCCTTGAATGGCCTTCCACCCAAATCGGTATAGTCTCTGCACAAGCGTGCAAAACTTGATCTAGGATGAGTAGGCTCTGGAATGGGTCCGATAGCTTGAGAATTCTTAACAAGATCTAGAAGTTGCTGAGCAGACATAAATACTCCATCCTGGGGAGTAGCACTAGATTAACCGGCGTTGGGACGGCCAGGTCTAACCATTTCTTTTCTTTAAGAAAGAAAGAAAAGAGAAAAAGGTTAATCTCAGAATGAATATCAAACAAACTTGATTGATAAAACAAGGAATGATAAAAAGAAATAGGATAGAACGGTACGAAGACCCGAATTAAATTCCTAAAGCATGACTCCTAAGAAAGACTTAGGACATGATCCTTGCTAAATTATTCTACATTGTTCCGAAGTTTGGCTCTGATACCAAGCTGTGACGCCCCACCTCTATACCCACGCTAGCCAAGGGCACTACGGGGTAATGCCGTCAACTAGCGTGGAGAATAAGGCTGTTGAGGAGCGACCATCCATGTAATTGCTTTGTGCGAGTACCGATATGCCAGATAAAAATATAACTTTTCATCTCAAGAGGAAATCCGATATACCGATACAAACTCAAAGCTACTACACGGTGGCTATGTAAATATATACTTCAGCAACAAATATAGAAATAAACATAACACAAATCAGTCACAGAAGTTCATATCTCAAAGGCGAAAAAAAATATGAATATTACACATAAAAGTGTACATCAGAGTGGTGGTCAAATAAGATCCACAATAACACAAAAGAATAGATACAAGTGCTAGCAAAAGAATAAGTATACATCATAGAGTCTATATCACAAATGTATACAACAAAATAAACTACTAATCTAAGTAGTTAGCCAAAAGTCAGAGTAATAAATCCCCGATGAGAAGTCAAGCAAAAGCACCTGAAACATCTCGGTCTGACCCGAGTATTATTTAAGAAGAAAATAATAAACGGATCAGTCTAGCTATAATTATCAGATAAAATAAGATATAAGAAGAGATATAATATCAAACGTATGATAACCAAAAATGCCATACTACGACTAGTATACATTAGAGAATCACGAAAGTCATACAAAATCTCAAAAATCTCATAGCATCAAAAAGAATGTCATATTCTTTATTTAATTCACCAAGCCACAATAAATGACATACATATCAATGCCAACTGAAAAAGATGGTGAAACATAAATTCCAGAAATCACCAATTAGAAATCCAGAAATCACAATAAAAGAGGATGGCCAATCCCATAAACTAAACACTGACGCACTTAGAAAGATACATCCCATGTGAAGTCTAGCATCGATACACCTAGAAAGATGCACCCCATGCAAGGTCGAACATCGACGTACCTAGAAAGATACGACCCATGTTCTAGCATTGACGCACCTAGAAAGATACGCCCCATGCGTAAATAAACATCGACACATCTAGAAAGATATGCTCCATGTAATGTCTAACATCGATGTACCTAAAAAGATACATCCCATGTAAATTCGAACATCGACGCACCTAGAAAGATACGACCCATGCATAGACGAACACCGACGCACCTAAATAGATACGCCCCATGCCCCGACTTATTGAGCCGATTGCTCCACGAAGTAAACAAACATCGACGCACCTAAATAGGTACGACCCATGCGTGAAATAAACATCGACGTATCTAGAAAGATACGACCCATGCGATAAATGAGACGAAGCTCAATAAAATGAGGTAAAGTCCTTCATGCGGACAAAGAGACATCGCACACTGCTAGTCTAAACCATAAAATGATCATCATCAATCATCAAGAAGTGTCAATTACACTAAGCTAGTAAATATAAGATTTTAGCTTCATGTCCCATAACCACTTGCTTAACTCAAATATTTACGAACAGATTGTAGATCTCCACTAGAAAATTGCCATAAGAGTTTCAATCGAACAAGTCCATAAATTAACCGACGAAGTAAACGCAAGCGTTTCATACCACTTGTTTTGCTAAGCCGTTTAATTATATTTTCTCATACGAATGAAGTAAAGGTTTGTATATACTAATAGATTGGAAAACGGTTTTAAGAAACGAGCTTTGTAATAAAATAGTGTCGAAATCGTTTTAATGAAAGGGTTTTGATATTTACTACCAGCATAGAAAACCTTTATATTTTGAAGTGACAAATCATAGAAGTGATTGTAGAAACAATCAATCATAAAAATTCACATTCGAAGACGTGAATAAAATCCAAAGAAATCGATATCAAATCCATTAAAATGGATATTTCCAATAATTCCCAAAGAACATGTCATCAAAGTCGATAATAAATGATAACAACAAAAGGGAGACAACACGAATCGATTAAAGTTGGAAAACCAATCAAAATGAGGAAAAATAGGCAAAACAGGGAAAATAGGAGCAGGTCGGTCGGCCGTTATCAGAGCTCGGTCGACCGGACACTGTTCTGAAAAATTCTCGGGAAGCAGGTCGGTCGACCGGACTTCCTGGTCGGTCAGCCGAAGCCAAAATTCCTGCACTCCCAAAACAAAGGCAGGGAAGTGCTCAAGTAGCAGGTCGGTCGACCGGACCCTACATTCGGTCGGTCGGAGCCTGATTTCCAGCACTTCTTGCCCTATCAATGAATATCAATTCTTTCCAAATCAAAAGCAATAGCACATGAATACTTGTTAGGAATTCATACCCAACATCAAGATAGTTGTAGACATAGATGTGAGATAAAAATCTCACCTTTGAACCCAAACAAATGAAGAAGAAGCTTTGGGGCAATGGCAAGAACAATTACTCTTCAATTCCAACACAACAAGCTTGAATCAAAACTTAAAAGAAGAACATTCCCAAAGTTAGGTTTAGGAATTTCTGAAATTGGAAGGAGAAAGAGTTGGAGAAGAAGAAGGAGATGCTTACCAATGGCTTCTCTTTGAATTTGGACCTAGAAGAAGGATTTGCAAATGAACTAGGGCATAGGAATTTCCATTTCCAATCTTTTCCCCCATTTTTGATGAAGCTTGAGTATTAGGAAATGAAAGTGAAGTAATGAAGAGGAGAGGGGGTGGAGTAATGATATAACCAGATTTGGGCAAGTGGGCAGAACCTAAACCCAAACCCAAAGCCCTAAGTGAAAAGTAGCAAAATTCCACTAACTCCAAACATATCGAAGTTTATACTCAAAAAGGTCGCAAACGGCGCTTTGAACTCAATGGAAGTGGTCTGGAGTCCTAATTCGACTGTTTGCAAAAGGTAGCTTTTCGGACTTCAATCCGATTAACGATTCTATATTTAAATAAAATATTTAAATATTCAATCGTTAAATATGCAGGTTGTTACAATCGCGTTCGTTACATCAAAACAAAGCTATCAGCCATCAAGTAGAAGAAGTATCAGCCGAGTAAAACAAGAAACAAAAAAAATAAGCATGAAGCTTGCAAAGGAAGATAATAATAAATATATTCAACTATATATTTTCATGTGCAAGCAAAATGTAAGTATGAAGACAAAACAAGTAAACATATATTAGACATAAAGTACTTAGCATTAAATGCCATCTATTCAAATTTGCTTTCAGCCTCCAAAGAAAAAATTTCTGATCTTATTTTGTACAAACCAAATAATATCTCTGCCTGTTGTACAAATTATATCAACCTGTAAACTTCTTTATATGTCAACTTCTTCATTTTTTTTGTTCGTTCATCCAAAACTTGAGAAAATCTGAAGCATATGCAATTGTAAACTTAAACAAAAATTCAACTCAAACAACAAATACAATTCAGATTAACCAGAGATCAAAGAAGCAAGATTTCAACTTGCATTTTTATAGCCAGTTTCAATATTGAAGTAGCTCTGTTCTTCTTCCTAAAATCTGGAAGGTGAGTAACATTTTTTTTATAACTTAAGTAAATATGGTTACATGTTGTTCTCTGTGATAAATATGTATTGTGTGTATATATAAGTGCAATCTGCTATGAATTATCTGGATGTATATATATTTGTGCATTGCTGTTGAATCTGTGTATCCCTGTTCTAGTTTTCAAGCTCAAGACTTGATTCAAAAATCATTTGTTCAAGATCCAATCCTTGGTAAGACTTAAGTCTTGAGCAAAATATGTTTGTTATACTATAGACTTTAGTAAAAAAAATTGTTTAAGTTAAACAAATTTGTATTGTCTCTGGAAAATTAAAACAACAGAACAACCTTTGAATAAGTCAAAACTAAATTATCATGATTCATGAATTTAGGGATATGAATCAAATACTTTAACTAAAACTTGATTTTTGAAACTAAAATCATGATTTTTAGTGTAGGGATTTGAGTGTATTTCTGGTTTAACCAGAAATTGATATTTGAGTAGTTTCTGATGATCACGAGGAACTGGAAGGTCGGGGTTCCTTCTGGTGGAAGGAGGATGATCAATGATGATGGGAAAAATGTCACATAGATGATCATATCTTTGTGGCGACGGCGGCGATCAAATTAAGGCTATAACCATAGTTTTAACTAGAATGAGTATTTTGATTGGCTCGTATTCTCTGGTTGATCGAGTTCAATCGAGCTTAGGGGGATGGAAGCAGGTGAGTTGACGAAGGCTTGGCCGAAATTTTAGCATCGCTTATGGTCGGAGGAGCGAGCACGATAGTTGTTCCAGGTTTAGTTTAGTTCCAGATTCTTTGTTCCAGGTTTGGGTTTAGAAACTCGAATTCGATTTCGCGATTTGGAAGACGATCTGATGATCGTATTTGGGTGTTTGGGTGATTATTGACGCGAGGAGATCATCGGTGATGATCTGAGGTGGTCGGCGGCACTGTGCACGTGCACAGTGGCGTGGGTCGTGTCTGAGATTTTGGGTTCGAGTACAACTCGAAGGAGCTATCGGGATTTGAAGTGTTGGACTCGAGTTTATACTCGAGTAAAAATGTGGTGTGATAGCCTGTGAATTGTAAATTTAAAAATAAATAAACTAAGTTAAAAGAATATGTTGAGGAAGAGAAGAAACTCGAAGCAGGTTTCGAGTAAGACTCGGGAAGGACCCGAAGTAGGCTTTAAAACTAGTTTTAAAAGTTTTTAAATCAAAGTTTTGAAATTTAAATAAATTTAGTTTAAGACTTTTCTTAAAATAAAAATTCATTTGTAAATGTATTCTTTAAACATTCGATTTAAGAAGTTATGTAATTGGTTAACTTAAATTTGTTAAGTTAAAATTATTTTATTTTAATTTAGTAATATAATTAAGTGTAAATCAAGATAAGATGTTAAATCTAGATGATAATGATAATTAAGAAATTAATGGAATAAATATCTTAAAGTTAATTTAGTTTAAATGATTTAAGATTTAATTAATTAATAAGATAATTAAAGAGTGAATAAATAATTTAATTAATTAATGATGAAGGATAAATAAATAAATAATTAAGGAATTAATCAAATGTGTTTTAATTTGTTAACTTAAAAGTTTAAGTTAATTCATTTGTTAATGATAAATAATTCCAAGGTTTATTAAATAAAGATTCTTAATGGTAATTAAGTAATGAATTAAGATAAAAAGGTTTATCTTTAATTTATTAAGGTGGATAATCAAAGGAATTATTAGTTGATTAATTAATGAAGATGATTAATTAAAGGATTAATTACTTAATTAACTAAGGATAATTAATTAATGTGATTAATTAATGTAATTAATGATTAAAGGTGAATTAATTAATGATTAAATTAATTTATTTATAATTGAAAGATAATTACTTAATGTAATTAATTAAGGTGATTAATTAATGGATAATTAATTAATGATTAGTGGTTGATTAATCAAGCGATTAAGCAATAAATAAATTAAGGATAATTAATTAAATGGTAATTAATTAATGGTTAATTAATATATGTAATTAATTAAAGGATAATTAAAGGTTAATTATTTAATGATTAAAGGTTACTTAATTAAAATGGTTTGTAATTAACTAATATTAATTATCGAGGATTAGAAATTTATTCATAAGTAATTAATCAGATTAAATTAATCAGGTGATAACTGATCTTACTTATGAATATTTGAATTCTATATAGTGTTTTGAATTGTGATATATCCTGATTTATGTTGCGATCTGTTTCTCTGGGATGAATGTAATTAATTCCCTGTGATGTAATTTATTATCTGTATATCTATCTGTGATCTGTGTATGAAAGATAAGCGTTATAGTTTATACCGCTTATCAACTATATTTCTGTATTTTGATCTGTGATGATTGAATGATGTTGCACTATTGTGTGTGAAACCCCTGGACGACACCATACACACACAAATATGGATTTCACGAGGAAATCGGTTAAGTCACAAATAATTTAAATTTAATATTTTTGAAATTGAAATTTTAAATTCAATTGATTTTGGAAATGGATTTGGATTAAATGTTAAAGCTTTTGAAAAAGAGTTTTTCAAGATAAAAGTTATTTCGAATAACTTGGTAAAGTCTCCAGTTTAAATAATTTAATTTGAATTTGAATTCAATATTTGGAATTGAATTCAATGATTTGGAAATTATGGTCTAAAAAGACCATACTAGTTATAAATGTGTTTATATGAATTTAAACCATTTAAAAGTATGGTTTTGAGAATTTGAATTTAACCCAAGGACTTTAACTCGTATAAAAGAATCAGATTTTCCGAAATGAAAACTGTTTGTTTTCAAATAATAGAAGCTTTCATATAAGGAATGAATTTCTAATTTGTGTCAAAAGAATTTCAAGTTTGAAAGGAAAAAAAATGGTTTTCCAAATTATGAATTGAATCTGTTTATTTTTAACAGATTTAAAATGGTAATTTATTTAAACCAGTCGAAATGGAATTGTTTTGAAAGCTATAAGTTAAATCTTTGATTTAAAGATTTAACGAGTTAATCCAATTGAAATGGAAATTTATTTGGAAAATCTATGAATAAATCTTTGTGAAACAGGGTAAACTTTGTGAATTGAATCTTTTTGTTTAAAAAGATTAAAATGGTAATGTGTTTAAACCATTTGAAGAAAAGTTTTTGGTAATAAGTTGTGACTTAACTGAAATCCCAATATCCGTATGTTTTTAAATATTGCGCTCATTATTCGGTTTAGCCGGGAGAGGACTTTGTGTCATATAACCCATTCCGAATAATGATACGTCGTATATGGATTGCATTTGGAGACCGGTGGTGAAGACCGGATATTTTCGAAAACGAAAGGACAACTCGTCGAATGTCTCTGCATCGACTGGATCCCCGGTATAGAGATTTTATCACCTTTTGTGATGGGAAGTCCGGACGTGATTAGAAAATTATCTGGATTTGCAAGGGCTTCTTTGGAAGTGCCTTCGATTCTGTTCGAACCCGGAGCAGACTTCTATGGTTGTATGTCTGACACTACACTTTGAGATATAAAGCTGATTTCTTTCAAATACATTTCTGTTGGTGGCGGAGATTTATTCTCTTAGCTTAACACCCTTCTCTGAGACGTACGGGCTTAGAGGTTATGTAGTTGAAGGTTATTAGTGATATACTCCCAATTTGGTAGTGTGGCATGCTAAGTGCTGCTGTGTGTTGATGATCATTTGTTGATCAAAGCATGGCTTTGTAAAAAAGCGTAGCTTCGTGGACGAGACCTCATCGAGCCTCACAGACCGGGAATGGTCGTAATAGGAAAGATGCGGCAAGGTTTCAGGGGTAGCTCCCCTAGGATATGTCCATTCCTTCTGGAAAAAGGTGATATCATGGTATGGAGCCCAGATATTTACCTGTGTGGTTGCTCCAATCTCATTTACTGTGTGATTATTGCTGTGTGATCGAGGCGCCTCAGATAAAGGTCCCAAAGGACCGAGGGTGGAATATCTCAAGTTTACTACCCGGGAAGGGGATAACCGGCCTTGTGTTGGTAGAGAGCAGGTTGTCTCTCGGGGCGTCCTGCCAGAGGCGTTCCCATGTGGCATAGGAAGTTTCTTAGCCTGACCATTTGTTGGAAAATCCAAAGAAACAATACGAGCCCTCTACGATTGCAATTGTATAACCTGTCTCCTCAGGCGGCAGCTATAACTGGCATAATATAATGGTACCTATGCTGGCTAAGATTAATATTGTATTTTCGAAATGTTTTCTGCACTATGCGCTAGTAATAATATCAAAAGAGTTTTTCTTGCGTAGTAAGCATGTTTGACTATCATAGGAAGAAATCTCCCCCATGTGTGCGTTTGCATTGTGTGTGTGCCGGGAGGCCTTATGGTAGTTTCATTTTCCAAAAGCATTGCGGATTTCAATGTTTAAAATTCTTTTGTTGTTTGTTTTAAAGATAAACTGTTTTTGTTGCTCACACCAGTCCCATGACTGACCTGGAGTTAATTGTTCCCTTCCTAAACTCTGGGTGCCCACAATTTTCCACACGGGCAGTCTAGAGTTGGGTTTCTCATATATTCAGGTTTAATAGATTATTTGGAGCTAGTTCACTTCATCGGAGTGGACGACTGCACTTGCTTATCCTTGTGCATCGTGATGGTAGTTCGAGCTTGATATTGGAGTTGTTGAATTCATTCTCTTTTGTAGATCATTTGGAGTGATCTCTTCCATTGTTGTTATTTCCGCTGTAGCATTGTATCATATCTCTGATATTCTTGTATCATATTAATATCATTGTTGTATATCATTCTGGATATTGTATTCATTGGAGTTGTATAGGATATCATTCATTTCTTTCTTCCGCTGTGTTGTTATACTTACTGTGTTATAAGCTCCGAGGAGCCAAATTCGGCGTTTGAATCTACGGCATTTGAGTACAAGTGAAGTACGGGTGCCGATTTTCGAAGGTCGAGACCGGGATCTTTACAGTGGTATCAGAGCTTTGGTTGAACTTTAGCTCAAGAGTATAACACATTAAATAGCTCATTAGAGATAGGGTGAAGTATACCCTAGAATGAGTATCCCTAAGATATCCGTTCGAATACCTCAGTAAATTCTCTTACTATCCACTGATAGTAAGTATGAGCGTAAGAAGAGGATGAGATAGGGGACAGGGAAATACGACTATAAATGGTCAATACCCTGCAACAGTGGAAACAAATTTTCTCTATCAGTCTTTTTTGTTCGTCATCTTTCCTTAATTCTTCGATGGTTCCTGGTAGATTCAGGAAGAAGATTTGATATGTTTGCATGGGACATAAACTCCAAATAGGTCAGAATTGTTTGTTTGGATGAATTGGTTGCTTTGGTTGCTATGGCTGATAGGTATAATTTGGTTTCTAAACTGAAAGTTTTGAAATTGTATCCATATATCTGTCTATTTTTGGGTCCGGATATGTTCTACGAATGGTTAGTTATCCCTTCGGACTAACCGATGCCACTGTATATTTCGTAGATCTGGATAACCTGAGTATCTTGTGAAGTGTTAAATAGATTCGTTCTCATATCTATTATTGATATTCTGATTTGGTAAGCCAAATGCAGAATAGATATCCAGTTTAATTTGATGAAATATTTTTCATCTATCTTTGTCTCCTTAGCAAATTTCGAGGACGAAATTCTTTTAAGGGGGGAAGGTTGTAACGACCCCGGATTTTATATATATTTAAATTGATAATTAATTTAGTTTTGAATTAAAATTGAAAAAAATTAATTTGTAAATTGGTGCGAGTTTCCCCGAGTTCAAATAAATTCTATGTTTAATCATTTGAAATTAAAATATTGTATATATGTGTATATATGTGAATACATATGTATATAGGCATATATGAGTAAAAATTGAATTTATATATATATACATTGAATTTGAATTTAAATCTTAAATATAAATGGTTTGAAAATAAATATAACAATTATAGACTTTGACACAAGAAAGAAAAAAAATTTGTATTTGGATTTTGAGTATGATTAAAATAGATGTACCTTCATTTATACAAAGCTTTGATATGAATGAATATTTTGAAAGTTATATTTTGTAATTGATATAAAATAATTTTTAAAGGATGGTTGAAGTTAAATTCTATATTTTATAATATATCATATGTGTGTTTATTTTATTAAAGTATAGTTAAGTTTTTTAAAAAACAATTTCTTTAAAAGTTAAATTAAATATCTATATATACATATAGGAATGCAAATGTAAAATAAGACTAAAGAAAGGAAACAATACATTCAAATATGTGAAAATACAAGTATGAAACCAGACTTGAAGACAAAAGAAAATATAAAATCTTGAGTTTGCCAGAGAAGATATGTGCTCAAATGTATAATATAAAGGGGAATGACAACAAAGTAATAAATGCAGCCACCAAGACAAAGCTATCAGCCATCAAGTAGAAGAAGTATCAGCCGAGTAAAACAAGAAACAAAAAAAAGCATGAAGCTTGCAAAGGAAGATAGCAATAAATATATTCAACTATATATATTCATGTGCAAGCAAAATGTAAGTATGAAGACAAAACAAGTAAACATATATTAGACATAAAGTACTTAGCATTAAATTCCATCTATTCAAATTTGCTTTCAGCCTCCAAAGAAAAAATTTCTGATCTTATTTTGTACAAACCAAATAATATCTCTGCCTGTTGTACAAATTATATCAACCTGTAAACTTCTTTATATGTCAACTTCTTCATTTTTTTTGTTCGTTCATCCAAAACTTGAGAAAATCTGAAGCATATGCAATTGTAAAACTTAAACAAAAATTCAACTCAAACAACAAATACAATTCAGATTAACCAGAGATCAAAGAAGCAAGATTTCAACTTGCATTTTTATAGCCAGTTTCAGTATTGAAGTAGCTCTATTCTTCTTCCTAAAATCTAGAAGGTGGGTAACATTTTTTTATAACTTAAGTAAATATGGTTACATGTTGTTCTCTGTGATAAATATGTATTGTGTATATATATAAGTGCAATCTGCTGTGAATTATCTGGATGTATATATATTTGTGCATTGCTGTTGAATCTGTGTATCCCTGTTCTAGTTTTTAAGCTCAAGACTTGATTCAAAAATCATTTGTTCATGATCCAATCCTTGGTAAGACTTAAGTCTTGAGCAAAATATGTTTGTTATACTATAGACTTTAGTAAAAAAAATTGTTTAAGTTAAACAAATTTGTATTGTCTTTGGAAAATTAAAACAACAGAACAACCTTTGAATAAGTCAAAACTAAGTTATCATGATTCATGAATTTAGGGATATGAATCAAATACTTTAACTGAAACTTGATTTTTGAAACTAAAATCATGATTTTTAGTGTAGGGATTTGAGTGTATTTCTGGTTTAACCAGAAATTGATATTTGAGTAGTTTCTGATGATCACGAGGAATTGGAAGGTCGGGGTTCCTTCTGGTGGAAGGAGGATGATCAATGATGATGGGTAAAATGTAACGACCCAGAATTTATATTAATTAAAATTTGAATATTTAATTGACTTTAAATATTAATAAGGGAAATTAATAAGTCGAATAATTTAAAATTCGAATAATTGGGTTTAATTTGACAATTAAATCGATAATTTAATAGTGAAATTCCAGAAATAATTGAAATCTAGATTAAATGTGATTGTAAATGATTTATAAAGTTATATTAAATCATATTGAAGTTATAGAGATGTTATAGAACTTTTAAAATTGAATCTAGAGTTAATATGTGAAAATTGAATATTTTAATATTTAATCGACTAAAGAAATTAGCCATTTTTCGAACAGTCTCAGAATTGGACGAAACTAGTTCCATTGGATCCGTAATAATTTGTTATTATCAAATTTCAATTTTCGTAGCAATCGGAGTTGTCGTTTGACCGTGGCAGCTCGAAACGCATCGAAATTGTTTTAATATTAATTTAACGACTAAAAATAGTCATTTTTCAAAAAGTCTCGGATTTCGACGAAACTAGTTTCATTGGATCCGTAATGTTAAATTATTGTATGGTTTCAAATTTCGTGTCAATCGGATGTACCGTTTGTCTGGGGCAAGCCAAAACGCATCGAAATCGGTTTGAATCGGTTTAATTTAAAATGATCGTTTTTCTCCGTAGCTCGCACAGATGACCGAATTAGCTTCCGAAACCTATTCCATTGTGTTTGGAACGCGGGGTAAACCTTAGAAACGTCAGCCGGCACGCTCGATTTGGAGTTCGGAAATTCCGGGATGAATAGTGTTCGTTGTTTTTTTCTATAAAAGCCCTTCTATTTTCACCTTTTTCACAAAATTAAAAACGTAACCCTAATTCAAAGCCAGCCGCCACTTATTATTCAATGTCTAAAAAACACTCAACTTCCTCCTCCATTATCTCTCCATCCATCAAACGATTCGCGAAATGTTCAACATGAAAGTTGTAGAGCTAATCGAGCTCTAGAAGATCAACGGTGGAGATCGTCTGAAGCGGAGCCAATCAATGGCAAATGAGGCTTGAAGGCAGCAGCTCCTCTCCGTTTTTCATAGACATGGGGGGCCGAGCTCCAAGTGGTGGTAGCCGAGTGTAGAGCTTGCAATGGCGCTTCGAATGGCGGTAGTTTGATGAAGTTTCGTCAAGCGTGGAGGCGGCGGCACGTAACCCTAGCTTCTTGAATGGGTATGGGTAGCGTGCGTTTTATTTTCTGGAGAGGAACATGAATGAGGAAGAAAGTGGAGGGCGTTCCAGATCTGATGGTAGAGGGATGGACGGCCAGATGTGATTGTGGGGTTTGGAAATAATTAATAATTTGTAAATTGATTTATAATAAATCGTACGATCTTTAAAATGCGATAACTTCTTCATACGAGGTCCGTTTTGGACAAGATTTTTTGCGTTTGAATTGTTTTGATGAGCTCTTTGCAATGGAGTTGGATTGGAGTCAATTGGAGTCAGTGAAAAATTTGGATAAAATTAAACACGTGTTTAATTTTATTCGAAATAAACGCTGAAACTGAACTGAAATCAAGGTAAGAACTTCTCACTCAATCGAATCTGTTTCGATGTTAATTTTAAATAGTTAGATTTAAAGTTGTTGAATGTATGCCTGAATGATGATTGTTATCTATTGATTGTTAAAATAGACATTATACGCCGTTATTAAGCAGAGATTAATTATTAAAAACATATACCGCGAATATTTCACCGTAAGTGAAATTGGTATTATATATGTATATATAGCAATATATACATATTGGCATATGTATATATTGGTGTTGATTTCCCGCATTGTATAGCGGATGAGACCCTATTGCGCCGCATAATAGCGGATAATATTTATTAAACCCATATACCGCGATAATTCCGTACTGGAGCGGAATTGGTATTGTGCTAACATCTTTGGATGCAGGGGGACAAGTTGGAGGGATCCTACTGGATTCCTCAACTGTATTGTTTTATTTACAGATATGATTGTATATTCTGTTGTCATATCGATATATGATGTTTGGATGCCGTGATTGACTATTGGGTGCTGTTGCATCATCGGATCCATTTTTGAAGTTTTAAAAATGTTAAAGTGAAGATTTCGAATTTAAAAAGGATTTTTAAAGTGATTTCGGAAAATGTATGTTTTATTAAATTTTGGAAATTGATTCATTCTAAATAAATAAACGTTATAATTTTTATGTAATTAAAATTTGGATGTTTGTGAAAATAAAATCAGAATGTGGTTTTTGAAATATAAGTTGATTAAATTTTAATTGGTTTAAATTGAAAATTTTGACTTATTATAAATGGATTTTATTTATAGAAGATGTATAAAATTGTTATTTTATAAATGAAAATAAGGAGATTATTTAGGAGTTCTATAAATGTTAAAATGAACTTATAAACAGATTTCATAAGTAAGTAATATTAATAGATTTATAATGTGAAGTTACAAAATGAATAGATTGTGTAAAATAAAAGATTTATAAGTAATTATCTTATAAATCGGATTTTTGCATTTAAATGGGATATGGACAGAATTTGTTAATAAAGTGATTTTTATAACTTGAAGTTGTTATAAAATATAAATGGAATTTATAAACGTTGTTTTATAAATCCAAAATTTAACTTATTTTGATAAGTAAATTATTATAGCTTGTTAAAGGAATTTTATCCACGATTTTGGACAGTGGATAATCTTTTAAATAAAATGTGTAGAAATGTTGAATTTGGATAACGAAGTATATTCACGATTTTGGACAGTGAATATATTATTAAATAAAATGGATATGTTTTGGGAAAGTGATATAAAAAACGAAGTTAATTGTTTTAAAAGATGTTTTAAAACGTGTTAAGTATCGAAAACATAGATTTCAACATTTTTGTTGAAATAGACGTTTTCGAGAAATAAGGAAATGGTGGACTATAACACTGTTGTTATAGTAAATGGTTTCCGAAAGGAAATTTTTGTGTAGTATTGGGATTTATATATCTATCTAAATTTCGAATCCCTATACTAGTGATTTTGAGTCGTCGTAGTGATGTTTTACGTAACATTCGTTTTGACTCAAATAAAATTTGTGAAAGAGAATGATTTCCTTAAAGAATGAAATATATACTTAATTATGATTTATGTATATCGAATATTTTCCAAGTGTTGAAAATAAATGATTTGTGAATTACTTATTATTAAATAAGTATGGAAATGCTTTTCCAATATGAAATGGAAGGTTTGAAATTTTATCTTTTAAAGATAAATTGAAAAGTGAATATTTGAAATTTATTTCAAATGGTTAAGTGTGGAAAATTTTATATCTTGTAAAGATATTTTTGAAGAATAAATAATTTGGGAAAATTATTTGGGATCTGATGATGTTGCGCATCTCTATTGATAGTTAAATAACCGACTATCAATAATTACCTTGAATGGGTATTTGTTGTGAATTGGATGAATTTGAATGCCACACTTATTTTTGAATAAGCGCTCACTATTCGGGTTAGCCGAGAAAGGACCATGGGGTCGTATAACCCATTCTGAATATGTGATACGTCGTAGTGAATTGCATTTGATGACCGGTGTTGAAGACCGGATATTTTTGAAAACGGAAGGATTACCGTCGAGTTACTCTACATCGACTGATCTTCGATATAGAGGTTTTATCACCCTTAGTGATGGGAAGTCCGGACGTGATTGAGAATTATCCGAAATTGCAAGGGCTTCGTGAGAAGTGCCTTCGGTTCTGTTCGATCCCGGAACAGACTTGTATGGATTGTATGTCTGACGTTACAGATTGAGATATAAAGCTGGTTTCTTTCAAATACATTTCTGTTGGTGGCGGAGATTTTATTCTCTTAGCTTAACACCCTTCTCTGAGACGTACGAGCTCAGAGGTTATGTAGTTGAAATTTATCAGCGATATACTCCCAATTTGGTGATGTGACATGCTGAGTGTTGCTGTGAAATGATCATTGTTTGATCATTTGTGATAGGATCATTTGTTTGATCATTTATCTTTGTGATCATTACTTTGATCATTTGTTTGACCCAAGGCATGGCTTTGTGACAAAGCGTAGCTTTGTGGACGAGACTTTGTCGGACCTCACACCCCGGAAATGGTCAAAACAGGAAGGATGCAGCAAGGTTCTAGGGAGTAGCGCCCCTTAGTGTATGTCATTCCTTCTGAATAGAGGTGGTATCATGGTATGGAGCCCAAATACTTAACCTATGTTGATACTGCTTATTATGTGGTTGTTGCGAATCGAGGATCCTCGGGAAGATCGGTTACGATCGGGGGATGGCATACGCGTGTCAGTAGTTACCTATTTTTGCAAAGGTAACCCGGCCTTGTGTTGGCAGAGATCCAGTTAGGTTCTCGGGACGTCTTTCCAGAGGCGTTCATTCGTGGCATAGGAAGTTCCTTAGCCTGACCATTTGTTGGAAATCCAAAGAAACAATACGAGCCTTTACGATTTTAATTGTATAACCTGTCTCCTCAGGAGGCAGCTATAGCAGGCATAATATAATGGTACCTATGCTGGCTAAGATTTATATTCTACTTTCGAAATGATTTTCCACTATGCACTAATAATAATATCAAAAATGATTTGATTTGATTTTTGCGTAGTAAGTATCTTTGACTAACATAAGAGGAAATCTCCTCCAAGTCTGCGTTTGCATTGTGTGTTTGGTGGGAGGTCTTATGGTAGTCTCATCTTTCAAAAGCATTGCGAAATTGACTTTAAAATTATACTGTTATTTATTTTAAAGATAAACTGTTTTAAGTTCTCACACCAGTCACCATGACTGACCTGGAGTTTATTGTTCCCTTCCTAAACTCTGGGTGCCTACCAATTTCCACACGGGCAGTCTAGAGTTAGGTTATCAGGTTATTCTGGATTCAGGATGCTGTGGAGCTTAGTGGCGAGCTGGATGGCGAGACGTACCACTTGTATATGATATTATATTATTCCACTGTGTATTCTGTATGAGGACAAGTTTATATAACTTTCCATTGTTGTATTGAGTTGTATATTGACTCTGATTGATGAATTGTATAAAACTGATATAGTTCTTTGTTTTAAAAGACTAGTGATTATCTATTATATATTGTTCCGCTGCGAATGTGAGATTCTGATATTATTTCTGTTTCTGATGTTGTTCTGTTGTTCTTCTTTCTTCTTCTTCTATTTTCTTCCTCTTCTACCTTTTTCTTCTTTCTAAACCATAACATTTCGGGTTTCCGGCATTCGATTTCTCGGCAGTCGATAAAGTGAGTATCGATGTCGAATTTTTAAAAGTCGAAAATTTTCGGGACGTTACATAAAATGTCACATAGATGATCATATCTTTGTGGCGACAGCGGCGATCGAATTAAGGCTGTAACCCTAGTTTTATCTAGAATGAGTATTTTGATTGTCTCGTATTCTCTGGTTGATCGAGTTCAACCGAGCTCAGGGGAATGGAAGCAGGTGAGTTGACGAAGGCTTGGCCGGAATTTCAGCATCGCTTATGGTCGGAGGAGCGAGCACGATAGTTGTTCCAGGTTTAGTTTAGTTCCAGATTCTTTGTTCCAGGTTTGGGTTTAGAAACTCGAATTCGATTTCGCGATTTGGAAGACGATATGATGATCGTATTTGGGTGTTTGGGTAGTTGTTGACGCGAGGAGATCATCGGTGATGATTTGAGGTGGTCGGCGGCACTGTGCACGTGCACAGTGGCATGGGTCGTGCCTGAGTTTTTGGGTTCGAGTACAACTCGAAGGAGCTATCGGGATTTGAAGTGTTGGACTCGAGTTTATACTCGAGTAAAAATGTGGTGTGATAGCCTGTGAATTGTAAATTTAATAAAATAAATTAATAAACTAAGTTAAAAGAATATTTGAGGAAGAGAAGAAACTCGAAGCAGGTTTCGAGTAAGACTCGGGTAGGACCCGAAGTAGGCTTTAAAACCAGTTTTAAAAGTTTTTAAATCAAAGTTTTGAAATTTAAATAAATTTAGTTTAAGACTTTTCTTAAAATAAAAATTCATTTGTAAATGTATTCTTTAAACAAAAGTTATGTAATTGGTTAACTTAAATTTGTTAAGTTAAAATTATTTTATTTTAATTTAGTAATATAATTAAGTGTAAATAAAGATAAGATGTTAAATCTAGATGATAATGATAATTAAGAAATTAATGGAATAAATATCTTAAAGTTAATTTAATTTAAATGATTTAAGATTTAATTAATTAATAAGATAATTAAAGAGTGAATAAATAATTTAATTAATTAATGATTAAGGATAAATAAATGAATAATTAAGGAATTAATCAAATGTGTTTTAATTTGTTAACTTAAAAGTTTAAGTTAATTCATTTGTTAATGATAATTAGTTCCAAGGTTTATTAAATAAAGATTCTTAATGGTAATTAAGTAATGAATTAAGATAAAAAGGTTTATCTTTAATTTATTAAGGTGGATAATCAAAGGAATTATTAGTTTATTAACTAATGAAGATGATTAATTAAAGGATTAATTACTTAATTAACTAAGGATAATTAATTAATGTGATTAATTAATTTATGTAATTAATGATTAAAGGTGAATTAATTAATGGTTAAATTAATTAATTTATAATTGAAAGATAATTACTTGATGTAATTATTAAAGGTGATTAATTACTGGATAATTAATTAATGATTAGTGGTTGATTAATCAAGCGATTAAGCAATAAATAAATTAAGGATAATTAATTAAATGGTAATTAATTAATGGTTAATTAATATATGTAATTAATTAAAGGATAATTAAATAATTAAAGGTTAATTATTTAATGATTAAAGGTTACTTAATTAAAATGGTTTGTAATTAATTAATATTAATTAACCAGGATTAGAAATTTATTCATAAGTAATTAATCTGATTAAATTAATCAGGTGATAACTGATCTTACTTATGAATATTTGAATTCTATTGAGTGTTTTGAATTGTGATATATCCTGATTTATGTTGCGATCTGTTTCTCTGGGATGAATGTAATTAATTCCCTGTGATGTAATTTATTATCTGTATATCTATCTGTGATCTGTGTATGAAAGATAAGCGTTATAGTTTATACCGCTTATCAACTATATTTCTGTATTTTGATCTGTGATGATTGAATGATGTTGCACTATTGTGTGTGAAACCCCTGGACGACACCATACACACACAAATATGGATTTCACGAGGAAATCGGTTAAGTCACAAATAATTTAAATTTAATATTTTTGAAATTGAAATTTTAAATTCAATTGATTTTGGAAATGGATTTGGATTAAATGTTAAAGCTTTTGAAAAAGAGTTTTTCAAGATAAAAGTTATTTCGAATAACTTGGTAAAGTCTCCAGTTTAAATAATTTAATTTGAATTTGAATTCAATATTTTGAATTGAATTCAATGATTTGGAAATTATGGTCTAAAAAGACCATACTAGTTATAAATGTGTTTATATGAATTTAAACCATTTAAAAGTATGGTTTTGAGAATTTGAATTTAACCCAAGGACTTTAACTCGTATAAAAGAATCAGATTTTCCAAAATGAAAACTATTTGTTTTCAAATAATAGAAGCTTTCATATAAGGAATGAATTTCTAATCTGTGTCAAAAGAATTTCAAGTTTGAAAGGAAAAAAAATGGTTTTCCGAATTATGAATTGAATCAGTTTATTTTTAACAGATTTAAAATGGTAACTTATTTAAACCAGTCGAAATGGAATTGTTTTGAAAGCTATAAGTTAAATCTTTGATTTAAAGATTTAATGAGTTAATCCAATTGAAATGGAAATTGATTTGGAAAATCTATGAATAAATCTTTGTGAAACTGGGTGAACTTTGTGAATTGAATCTTTTTGCTTAAGAAGATTAAAATGGTAACGTGTTTAAACCATTTGAAGAAGAAAAGTTTTGGGTAATAAGTTGTGACTTAACTGAAATCCCAATATCCGTATATTTTTAAATATTGCGCTCATTATTCGGTTTAGCCGGGAGAGGACTTTGTGTCATATAACCCATTCCGAATAATGATACGTCGTATATGGATTGCATTCGGAGACCGGTGGTGAAGACCGGATATTTTCGAAAACGAAAGGACAACTCGTCAAATGTCTCTACATCGACTGGATCCCCGGTATAGAGATTTTATCACCCTTTGTGATGGGAAGTCCGGACGTGATTAAAAAATTATCCGGATTTGCAAAGGCTTCTTTGGAAGTGCCTTCGGTTCTGTTCGAATCCGGAACAGACTTATATGGTTGTATGTCTAACACTATACTTTGAGATATAAAGCTGATTTCTTTCAAATACATTTCTGTTGGTGGCGGAGATTTATTCTCTTAGCTTAACACCCTTCTCTGAGACGTACGAGCTCAGAGGTTATGTAGTTGAAGGTTATCAGTGATATACTCCCAATTTAGTAGTGTGGCATGCTAAGTGCTGTTGTGTGTTGATGATCATTTGTTGATCAAAGCATGGCTTTGTGAAAAAGCGTAGCTTTGTCGACGAGACCTTATCGAGCCTCACAGACCGGAAATGGTCGAAACAGGAAAGATGCGGCAAGGTTTCAGGGGTAGCTCCCCTAGGGTCTGTCCATTCCTTCTAGAAAAAGGTGATATCATGGTATGGAGCCTAGATATTTACCTGTGTGGTTGCTCCAATCTCATTTACTGTGTGATTATTGTTGTGTGATCGAGGCGCCTTGGATAAAGGTCCCAAAGAACTAGGGGTGGAATATCTCAGGTTTACTACCAAGGAAGGGGGTAACCGGCCTTGTGTTGGTAGAGAGCAGGTTGTCTCTCGGGGCTTCCCGCCAGAGGCGTTCCCATGTGGCATAGGAAGTTCCTTAGCCTGACCATTTGTTGGAAAATCCAAAGAAACAATACGAGCCATCTACGATTGCAATTGTATAACCTATCTCCTCAGGCGGCAGCTATAGCAGGCATAATATAATGGTACCTATGCTGGCTAAGATTAATATTGTATTTTTGAAATGTTTTCTGCACTATGCACTAGTAATAATATCAAAAGAGTTTTTCTTGCGTAGTAAGCATGTTAGTCCCTGAGGAGTTGGTTTTGATGACGACAACCTTACTTAGAATTAAATTATAAAATATATAATACTAACATTATTGTGTAGATATATATAGATATGTTTGCAGGTACTAAAGAATGAAGAACTGTACAGTTTAAAGATTCAAGATCAAAGATTGAAGATATCAAGATTCAAGACTCATGAGTATCCAGAATTTTAAGAGTTCAAGTTTCCAAGATAAGTTATATAGTTAGGAATATGGTTAAAACTCATAGAAAGACACTGACATCTTAAAATCTATTTTATTCGTGGAATGGAATCCACTTCGTGCTCGTTAAAGGGATGGAACCCTAAGTAGGATGGAACCTATGAAAAATCTAGTGGAACATCTTTTTGTATCCACTTACTTTATTTCAAAATGATTTTCAAAATATATAGCTTGTTTTTCAAAATGATTTTAAATATTCCTGTTTAAAAATCAAAATCATCTGTCCTAATTTTTCAGTATATTTTAGCCTAAAAAATATCCTTAGTTTTAAATATCCTTGATTTTAAATTATACTAAGTTTTTTAAACTATAATTCTGATATTAATATATTTAGCTATTTTATATATTTATACTTAAGATTTAAATATAAAAGTATAGAAAATTATTATATATATTTCAATATTGTTCTCTATAGTTATTTATGTATTATAACTATATATAAGTATATTTATAAAGTTTAAATATAAGTATAATATAATATAGAAATTATTTTCAAAGAAAAACAAATCACCAAAAAAATACAAGGGCATGTCGACATGGTCACATGTACCCCTGTCGACATGGTGACTGTTATTTTGTTTTTAAAAGAAGTGTCCATTCGCCACATCCCTTCACCAATGGACATGGCTATTGATCTACTATAAATAAAGGGTGTTTTGCAACGAATTTTAATTACTTTTTTCTCTGATTTAACTTCTCTTCTTCTTCTCCACTTTCTTATTTACAAATTACACCATTACTCTGCCGAAATCAATATCGAATCTAACTAGATAATTTCTGGTTTTGATTCTCTCCACTATCTCTACAAGATCCAAGTGCTAATCTGAGTTATAGAATTTTTGTAACCAATAGAGCGAGAGAAGGTGTGATTGTAGACCTAGAAATCAATTGGGTGAACTTGTTGCTTGGTAAATCAAGTATCTCTACCCAGAGGATTGTGAATCTGGAGCGGTGTACCTCGTGGCCTTGAAATCGAGGGTTGTATTTGTAAGAATTGTTTTTGAAAGGAAATCCGTACTTTTGTTGCGGGACTGGATGTAGGGTAACTCCGAACCAGTATAAAATCCGGTGTGTTCTTTCCTTTACTGCTTTTACTTTATATTTGCATCTGTATTTGATTCTGTGTTCATATCTGTGTCTGATTAGTGTATACATTGTTAACAAATTATGATAAATTCAAAAAGATTAACAAATTTCTTAAAACACTATTCACCCCCCCCTCTAGTGTTAATTCTAGCCTTAAGATCCTTAATCCGCATTCTAACAATTGGTATCAGAGCGTTGTTTTCAAAAGTTTCATTATCTGAATTTTGAAAATTTTCAAAATGGCTACTAACACTAGTACTGCTATTACCACCAACACTAGTTCATTTGTAGAAGGTCAGTCTACTACCAGACCACCACTTTTTAATGGTAATAACTATGCATATTAGGCATGTAGGATGAAAATATATTTACAATCTATAGGACTAGACACTTGGAATGTCACACAGACAGAATATTCTGAATCCACAACTGCTTTTGCTCAGTGGACTGCTGATCAAAAGACTGTTGCACAGAATAATTCTAAAGCTATGAATATCTTGTTTTGTTCACTTGATAGGAATGAATTTAATAGAGTGTCAGTTTGTAAGTCTGCATATGAAATCTGGAAAACTTTGCAAGTTACTCATGAAGGAACAAGCAAAGTTAAACAGACAAAAATCTCCATGCTCACAAATCAGTTTCAATTATTCAAAATGAATCCTAATGAGTCTATTCTAGATATGTATAGTAGATTCCAGGATATTGTCTACTCTCTAATATCATTGGGAAAAGTATTCTCCAAAGAAGATCAAGTCAGAAAAATCCTAAACTCTCTTACTCCAGAATGGGATCAAAAGACACTCTCAATCGAAGAAGCAAATGACATCAACATCTTAAAGATTGAAGAATTGATTGGAAATCTAATGTTGTTTGAAGTTCAAATGCTTGGGAGAAGAGAAAGCAAGGAATCAGAAAAGAAATAAATTGCATTCAATGCACTAACAGAAGGATCAGATTCAGACAGCGATAATGATGAAGAGATTGCTTTTATGACCAAGAATTTTCGGAAATTCCTGAAGTACAGAAAATTGAATAGTTCCAAGAGAAACAACTTTAAGAATTCCGGTAATCAGACTACAGTACCAAACTTTATTAAATGCTTCAATTGTGACGAACTAGGTCATATCAAAAGAGACTGTCCGCATCCAGATAAGCAAAACCCTCCTACAAACAATGATTCTACAAAGAAACGGAAACGTGCATTCACTGTTACTCTTGATGACTCTGACTCATCCTCCATCGACGATGAATAGAAGAAAGATAATTCAAATCTGTGTTTCACAGCAATTCTCGATTTAGTCGATACCAAAGACACGGACTCTGAAAAAGGTACACGTTTACAATACATTGGCTGAAATTGCATGCTTGAATTGATTGATTGATTGGTTGTTTTTGAATTGATGTGTCGTTTGAATTTTAAATTTTTTATTATTTTATTATATTTATTATTATTATTTTATTATTATTTTTATTTTTAATAATATTATAATATTTTATGAGTCTTAGTAATATTCCAGATATTATATAGACATTAAAATAATATATATATATATATATTACATTATATAAAAGTATCTAGTCATCAAAATTTACGGATACCTGTCGACATGGGTCCATCCCTACCTGTCGACATGGTACAGAAAATTTGAAATTCAAATTTTGAATTCAAATTCTTGTATTTCCCTCCACTCTTTCACACCATTCGAGACTCTGAAAGGACACTTTTTGACCAGATAAACTGTCCATTTAATTTCTATTTATTTACTATCATTTATCTCATCTTTTCACTTAACTTTTCAAATTCAAACTCTTTCTTCATAACTCAAGCTCTCTTCTCTCTACATCAATGGCCTCCTCAAGTACTCCATCAACTATGAGACTCTTCAAAACCTTAAAAGAACACCTCTTTTATGATCTGGAAGCAATCAAAGCCTATATTGGCTATGCTAATTATGGAAAAGTTCATCCCGGAAAGTTTATAATTTTACACGATTTCGCTTCTTATGAAATCGATTCTCTTTGTGTTAGCAACAACATTTTAAGTCTTGTTGACAATTCTCAAAATGATTTTGTATGCTACCCAAATCTTGTGAAAATGTTTTATGCAAATCTTAATCGTGGCTTTTATCAAGGAAACGATGATGAAATTTGGAGTAGTGTAAAAGGCACTCAAATTGTTTTAAATTATGATGTTTTGGGAGCGATTCTAAATTGTAAGTGTACGGGTATGGATCTTTCAAATTTCAATTTTAATGAAAGTGATCGTGAGACTTTCCACCATATTTTTGAAAGTGACGAAAACTTTGATTTTATAAACCGCAATTTTCGTCCAAAAGCAAAAATTGTGAGCCTTCTTTTGCAACACACTTTGACCCCGAGATCAGGACGTTTTAATAATCCTACTTCAAAAGTTTGTAAAGCTCTTTTCATCTTTTTGGAAACTATGATATTAATTGGGCTCAAGTTATTTTGGATGAATTTCGGCCTAAAAACTTGGAAATGGGAGAAAAGATTTTATATCATGGAATTTACCTTACTAGAATTTTCAACTATTTTGGAGTGAATTTTAAAGGAGAGGAATTCATTTCTAGAAAAGTTTTCAATCATTCCAATATCTCACTTATGAAAATTCCATACATATTTCAACCTTATGAATCCCTTGTGGAAAAGGAAGAGCGTTTAGCTCACGAAGAAATGGAGGAAGAAGAAGAAGAAGAAGAAGAAGGGGATGAAATGGATATTCAAGAAGAAGAAGAGGAAGGTGAAACATCTCTTGAAAGTATTGATTACACCTCTAAACCAACCAACAAGATGATTATCCAAAACCAAAAGATAATTGTGGAAAATCAACGGACACTTAAGAGATCCGTTAGTAAAAAGTTGGATAAAATGTCTTCTAAGATGAACAAGTTCTTCTCAAAAGTCAGCAAGAAGTTTAACCTTTCATCATCCTCATCATCCTCCAATTAGATCTATCTTTTCATACCTTGTCGTAGTTGTTTAAGTTTGTTTTAAGTTTGAATATTATTGAATTTCATGTTGTTTAATCCATGTATCATTCCAGTTTGAATTAATGTTGAAGTTTTTTCTGTTATCTAGCTTATTTCATCTCTAGAATAACTGTTAATATGATATATATAAATATATATATATATATATACACACATTTATTCAAAATCAAAAACAAGTCATCAAAACACAGATGACCCTGTCGACAACCCCCAAAGGCACCCTGTCGACATGCTTAAAATCTGAAGTGTCTTTTCATTTTAATTTTTGAATTTTAAATAACTAACTTGTATCTATTCATTTCAAACGAAATTTACACCTATAAATACCTGTTCTCTTCAAGAAATCTTTACACAAAATCATTTCTTATCTATTTTATCTATATTTCTTCTCTTTTTCACAAAAATGGCCGATCCTATTCATAATTTATCTGAAAATCTTGAAGAAACTCTTAAATCCTTCAAGAATATTCTTTTTATCATTCTCCATAATCAGCGTCACTTAGAATTGAGTCAAATGCAGATGATCAAGGAGCAAGAAAGGCATTTCGAAGCAATTCGTTGGATGATTTCTTCCCTGCACAAGGATGATAATGAAGCACATCCTCCCGGTTCTCTCTCTGTTGATAATGAGAATTTGGATGCCATCAAACAAGACCCTATCTTTGGAGAAGAAGGATGGGTTGATGTTCCTCATAATATTTGATTAACTTTGTTTAATTTTTATTTGTTTGCTTGCTTAATTAGGATTTGGTTTGATTTTCTTGAATTTGACTTAGTATGGATTGATATTATGTATGTAAAATATAACATACGTATGATTAGTATTAATAATATATGATCTTTTAAGTTATCATAATTATCAGTTTGACTATCTATTTTTATATTAAAAACTCCATTATGAATAAATAAATTGTGTTCTCTTATTCGTATATTCTCTTATCTTTTGAATAAATAGTTTTGTAGTTAGGAAAAGTAGTTATTAAGAGTTTAGTTTAAAGTTAAGCATTGATTATGTATGATAACACTATCATTATAATCACAAGTAATGTAGTCTTAGTTTCAGGGGGAGTTATATAGAGTTATATAGTATTATAATTAGGGAGTTATATGGTTTTTGTTGAAGACAAAGGGGGAGAAGTATAAAATAGGATAGTTAGGCATAGATTAAGGGGGAGTTATTAGAAGTATTAGGATAGAAGTGATATTTTATAAACAAAGGTTGTCATCATCAAAAAGGGGGAGATTGTTAGTCCCTAAGGAGTTGGTTTTGATGACAACAACCATACTTAGAATTAAATTATAAAATATATAATACTAACATTATTGTGTAGATATAGATATATATATATATATATATATATATATGTTTTCAGGTACTAAAGAATGAAGAACTGTACAGTATAAAGATTCAAGATCAAAGATTGAAGATATCAAGGTTCAAGACTCATGAGTATCAAGAATTTCAAGAGTTCAAGTTTCCAAGATAAGTTATATAGTTAGGAATATTGTTAAAACTCATAGAAAGGCACTGACATCTTAAAATCTATTTTATTCGTGGAATGGAATCCACTTTGTGCTCGTTAAAGGGATGGAACCCTAAGTAGGATGGAACCTACGAAAAATCTAGTGGAACATCTTTTTGTATCCACTTACTTTTATTTCAAAATGATTTTCAAAATATATAGCTTGTTTTTCAAAATGATTTTAAATAATCCTGTTTAAAAACCAAAATCATCTGTCCTGGTTTTTCAGTATATTTTAGCCTCAAAATATCCTTAGTTTTAAATATCCTTGATTTTAAATTATACTAAGTTTTTTAAACTATAATTCTGATATTAATATACTTAACTGTTTTATATATTTATACTTAAGATTTAAATATAAAAGTATAGAAAATTATTATATATATTTCAATATTGTTCTCTATAGTTATTTATGTATTATAACTATATATAAGTATATTTATAAAGTTTAAATATAAGTATAATATAATATAGAAATTATTTTCAAAGAAAAACAAATCACCAAAAAAATACAAGGGCATGTCGACATGGTCACATGTACCCCTATCGACATGGTGAGTGTTATTTTGTTTTTAAAAGAAGTGTCCATTCGCCACATCCCTTCACCAATGGACATGGCTATTGATCTACTATAAAAAAAGGGTGTTTTGAATGAATTTTAATTACTTTTTTCTCTGATTTAACTTCTCTTCTTCTTCTCCACTTTCTTATTTACAAATTACACCATTACTCTGCCGAAATCAATATCGAATCTAACTAGATAATTTTTTGTTTTGATTCTCTCCACTATCTCTACAAGATCCAAGTGCTAATCTGAGTTATAGACATTTTGTAACCAATAGAGCGAGAGAAGGTGTGATTGTAGCCCTGGAAATCAATTGGGTGAACTTGTTGCCCGATAAATCAAGTATCTCTACCTAGAGGATTGTGAATCTGGAGCGATGTACCTCGTGGCCTTGAAATCGAGGGTTGTATTTGTAAGAATTGTTTTTGAAAGGAAATCCATACTTGTGTTGCGGGACTGGATGTAGGGTAACTCCGAACCAGTATAAAATCCAGTGTGTTCTTTCCTTTACTGCTTTTACTTTATATTTGCATCTGTGTTTGATTCTGTGTTCATATCTATGTCTGATTAGTGTATACATTGTTAACAAATTAAGATAAATTCAAAAAGATTAACAAATTTCTTAAAACACTATCACCCCCCTCTAGTGTTAATTCTAGCCTTAAGATCCTTAATCCGCATTCTAACAAAGCATGTTTGACTATCATAAGGGGAAATCTCCCCCATGTGTGCGTTTACATTGTGTGTGTGCCGGGAGGCCTTATGGTAGTTTCATTTTCCAAAGCATTGAAGATTTCAATGTTTAAAATTCTTTTGTTGTTTGTTTTAAAGATAAACTGTTTTTGTTGCTCACACCAGTCCCATGACTGACCTGGAGTTTAATGTTCCCTTCCTAAACTCTAGGTGCCCACAATTTTCCATACGGGCAGTCTAGAGTTGGGTTTCTTAGATATTCAGGTTTAGTAGATTATTTGGAGCTAGTTCACTTCATCGGAGTGGACGACTGCACTTGCTTATCCTTGTGCATCGTGATGGTGGTTCGTGCTTGATGTTGGAGTTGTTGGAGTCATTCTCTTTTGTAGATCATTTGGAGTGATCTCTTCCATTGTTGTTATTTCCGCTGTAGCATTGTATCATATCTCTGATATTCTTGTATCATATTGATATCATTGTTGCATATCATTCTGGATATTGTATTCATTGGAGTTGTATATGATATCATTCATTTCTTTCTTCTGCTGTGTTGTTATGCTTACTGTGTTATAAGCTCCAGGGAGCCAGATTCGGCGTTTGAATCTACGACATTTGAGTACAAGTGAAGTACGGGTGCCGATTTTGGAAGGTCCAGTCCAGGATCTTTACAATTTTCTAATTAAGTATTTCAATTTTTTTTACCATATTGGTTATTTATAGAGCCTATGAAGTCTAATTTATTTAGAACATTTGTAAATTTGGTTTAAACAAAATCATGTATGTTATTTAAAGATATATATTTTATAATATAAAGTTAATTTGTTTTGATTTAATTTATATACATGTATCATACACATATACATATATTTATGTGTGTGCGCATGCACATGTGCATGTGTAACATAATAACCGTGGATGGCATAACATGCTCATATATAGATGTTGGGATTTATATCGCAACATATACATTAGCTAATTTTATACATATTGTATGTTGTCCAACTATGTGCATGTTTGTGTGTGTGTGTTATAAATTCCAAATAACTATATATGTGTGTGTGTGTTATAAATATGTTTCATTATTAAAATATTACAATATATATCTTTAATTATATAATATTATAATTAATATCTGAAATCATTTATGTGTATATATATAGATAAATAAATGCATATATGAATATATACAAATATAATATTTTTTAAACCATATGTAAAATATAAGCTAACTATTTTATTATATATATATAATAAATATATAATTAAAGGTAAATAATTTCATGATTTATTATATATACGTAAATATATATATATATATATATGTAGATAAAATAATTTTAAAATTTCTTCCAGTTTGAAACTAAATTGGATTTGCAGATATATTAATTTTAATATTTTAATATATTTTTTCTGTGAATTAATTAGTAGTTGAAGGAACTGGGCCAGCCAACAGCGAAAAAATGGGTGAATCTCAAAAAAATTAGCCATTTTGAATCTTTAATGGGCCTATGCACTCTAACATACTTAGAAGTTTTCTAAGTTTTCATTTAAATAAAATCTTTATTTTATTTAGTTTTAGAAATAAAGTTTAAAGTTTAATTTAATGTGTATGTAAATTAGAATATATCAAATATACTCTTATGTACATATTTATGTGTAAGGTAACTTATTAAATTTATTTAGAGAATGAAACTTTTCATTTGCTATCTCTTAAGCTATTGAATTAATGAGGGGACATAAATTTATTTAGAGAAGGAGACTTTTTCATTTCCTTCTCTTAACTTATTTAATTAATGAAGGGCAAATAATTTATACGGAGAGAGAAACCTTTCATTTATCTCTCTTTAATTGAATTGATTAATTATATGAATGTCATTAATTAGTAATATATATAGCATGAATGCAAATATAAACAAATATATATTATGGTGTAAATTTTGTAAGAGCAACATATGATAGGTGCTATTAATTGATGACAATGTAAAACATATAACTAGAAATCAATGGATAGTTAAACACATAAATGAAATATTAGAAATAAATAAAGAGTAATAATGATGATTGATTTAATTTCCCATTTGGTAAACTTAATTAATGCAGCATATAAATGATAATAAATTGGCATCATGGTATAAGGATAGAAACAGTCAACAACAAAAGTATGTATGTATTATTAACTAATTTTGTATGCGTATATATGTTTATATATGTATTGTTTAATGAATCCTCCAAATATAACAAATTAATACAACTAAGTCAACTATTATCCATTTAAGATTTATTACCAAACATGTAGTGATCTGATTTAGTAAATCAATTTGAAAATAGATCTTAATCAATAAATCCAAATTTAACCAATATGTATATGTTAATAATTTAATGTAGAATCAAACGTAGAAATTTATTATTAAAAAAAATCTGTCCAAAGTATTTTTGGTATAATAATAGTATTATGTTGATTCATGTTTATTTATACATATATACAGTGTACATATATGTATGTGTGTGCATGTATACATAATATATATATATATATATGTATGTATGTATGTATATATGTATATGTATATGTATATGTATATGTATTATTAATGAATCCTTTAAAATTAATAAATCAACTCAACCAAATCAATTATAATCAACTTAAGATTTATTACCAAACATGTAGTAATCTAATTTAGTAAAACAGTTTGATAACAGAACTTAATCAACAAATCTAAATATGATTTATATGTATATGTTAGTAAAATAAATTCTTAAAACTTTTTAAAATATTTAAAAATTATTTTAACATACACATACATACACACACACGCACGCATTTATGTATATGTATGAAACTTAAAGTAGAAAACAAAATTGGAATCAACGTAAACTATTGTTAACAAATAAATTAAATAAAGTTAATTAGAATAACAAGTTAATTGCCGGTTCTATATTTAGATCAAAATCAATAGAAATTAACATAGAAAATCTTGAATAGAAGTTATCAATTTTAAATGAAAACCAATTCTAATGATAATAAGTTATACTACTTTAAGGTCTATAATTGTATGCTTATAGGAGACAACAAATGCATATATAAAATTTTCAAAATGAATCAACTACTAGATCTTTAATGTCATGGAATAAATAAATAACTAATAGAATTTACCTTGTTTGATGTTGCCTATGATTCGTACCTTGAATGATAAATGCTTTTAGATCCGATTGAATCACCTCAAGAAATTGAAACAATATGAAGCACCACTTTTGAATTTATTTTATTTGATTTGTTTTGATTTTGTTTTGGGAATTTTTGTTGCTTAGAAGCCATGAAATTTCGGCCATGAAGGTTGAAAAATGAGATGGAGGCTTTGGTTTAGCAGGAGAGTGATTAAGAGAGGCTAGTGAATAGAAGACAACATATTTATAAAGGGATCCTTCCTTAACCTCCTCCCTTCATTTTCTAGATCCAACCATTGAATTTTAAGCCTCTTTTTCTTACGCCTTCTATGAATAAGGTTATATGGCCTTAAAATATTCCCAAACCCATTTAGTAATTAATCTATTTAAATCCAATTTAAATATTTTATCAAAATGATATATCGATACGTACATACATAACTTTTATGTACATACTTTATTAAATACTAATGGATTCAAACAAATAAAATAAATAAACAAACAAAAATTTAATAATTAATATTTCATAAATATTAATTAATTTATAACGGTTATCAATTAATTAAATCATGTGGTTTTCGAAGCATTCATCGTTACGGTTGTACGACTCAAAGGTTTAAATTCAATCAACGATTAATATCGATAGGGTTCATACGTCACTTAGTAGGTGGTGTGACATTTTGGCCGAATTTATTGCTTACACATCTTTCAAATAAAATCCAATTTTACTTATTATAACAGGTACCTAATAGTGACAATTATTTACACCAATTCTCTTCGTCAAAACTATATCACTTTGGATTTATGGAATTTGGTAATGGTCAAAATTCCAGTATCATCCACATTCAACTTTATAGTCCAAACACAAAGTCCTTTGTTCAATAATAACTATTATTATTAACAAAAATGCTCTAGCCAGAGGCTTTGACTATTAGTTGACTTAAGTTGACCATGATACTAACCCCATATAACCGAGGAGACGAATCCTCTTTTGAATAGTGCTTCACTTCTAATACTTCCACTCGACCCAACTATAGTCACTCGATGGAACGTCGTGTCATGATTTGACTATAATTAAAGCAGAGCTTTTGTATTGTAGATCCACGGTATTCTCAAGTCGAGAGAACTGTGTAAATTAGTTACATCGATATTTCCTGTTTGGCCTTTGTTATATTAACCCAAAGAAACTATCGAGCGAGTCGTTCCATAGTTATCCAGTAACTATTAGTACGTAACCCCTAGGTTCCCCCAACAGTCATCAGTAATATACCGCCCAACATTTGGAGAGCGTTACATACTCTAGTCTCAACTGATACACCAATATCCAGTCTCGATGCATCTTGACTAGGAACATTTAAAATGGCATATATTTGTTTTATTGTGATAAATTACCCACGTTTACAACATTTTGTAACTACTATCACAAAATATACCATTTATGGATTTTCTACTAAATATGCTTTTAAGTAAACTAATCAATTAATATAACCACATTATACCAAGTATATAATAGAAAGAAACACCTTTATTGTGAACGAGTCATATATATGTAACAAATTACATAATTCCCCATAGGGCATACCCCTAACTCTATCAATCTCCCACTTGCACTTAGGGTCAATTATGGAATCTTATTCCAACTTCTCAAGTTGGTTTCTCAAACCAGTTGGGTTAGTCCCTTTGTGAACGGGTATGCTGTTATGTTTCAATTATCTACTATGTCAATCAACTCTCTTCGACGGTGATATACTGCTTTATCACGTGGAACAATTCAGAGTATGTCTCTCGACCTCTAGTGAGCTCTAAGTTCTATTACGAACCATATCACCATATAACAATGTTATGAGATTCTCAACATTTGGAATCAGCTTAGTTATAAATTTGTTCACTTATATTTCTGTATACATTATTTTTATTGCAACAATATTTAAGGCGATGTACTTATCCTTTTTCATTGAATCAGACACGGTCTTTCATTTGGAACATTTCCAACTTAAAGATTCTTAACTTGAATTTACCATTGACATGCTATACTCAATATCACTTATGAAGTTTGAGTCCGAACACTCCATAATAAGGAGTTTTTGTTTCTGTAAACAATTCTCTAGTATTTCATAAATACACGAGAACACTTCAAATAATCATTTAGTGATATCAATTTGGATTTCATATTTGCTTCATGCACCAAATACATAAACAAATCACTTTATCGTAGACAACATAACATGTACGATAATTCCTATTGCCATGCATATGGAACTAATTCACATGTTCCGTATTAAACAATTTTAATAAGTTGTCTTTGCTTATCGATTTTGGATATTCCCAATTTCTTTTATACTTACTATAAAAATCATCATTTATTAATCCAATGTTGAGTATTAAAAAACCTAAGGCTGATTTTAATACAAGTACATCGTTAAAATCAACAATGTTTTGTTTATTTATAGTTTAGAAATATCAATGTACCTTTTAATGTTCGTTCTTATAAACACACGCTTCCTCTGCACTTTGGTTGATAATCAAACTATTTGATACTTCTATCAACATACTTATTCAATCTTGGTACCTATAAAAATGATACTTTCGTATCATTTCTTGGATCATATCCAAAGACTCACAAAATCAATATCGCTCCCACTGACTTTGAGACATTTTTGGTTAATATGTGTAAATAGCTTACTCTAAATCATTATTTAGAATTTTCCGAATCAATACATATATACCAAAACACTAGGACTTATCAAGTGATAATTTTGTGAGTAAATCCGAATTGACTTGAACATGTTGAATATCGAATATATTACGCTAATTTCAATAATTGAAATTTGCAATATTAATCTTATCGACATTGCTCATTTAATTCCAACTGCATTAGTCTTACTCATAAAGACACGGTCGAGGTCGATGGATCATATTCCTTCAGTTACGACCACCAAAATCTATATTTTGACAGCATACTTGGAATTTTTTCGGATTTGCACATCATACCATATAGAATCAATACTCTTAATGGTTTTGTAACGACCCGTAAATTTTTAACTGTTTTAATAACGTAATTAATTAAAATTTTGTGAAATTTTAAATAATAAAATTTTGAAATATAAATTTGATATTTGGAATACGTCTATTTAAACATAGCAAATGGTAAATTTTCAGCTAATAATATTGAAATTTATTTTCTTGTGTAATTCTATTTCAATTTATATCAATTAATAACAAATGACAATAAAATGTCTTCCAAACCTGAATATTTTTCTACAATAATTTTGAAAATCGTCTTCTGAGTGAGACGTCATTTTTCGTTTTCCCAAATTTGGACTGCTATTGCTCCATCTATCTTACTTTCGACAGATTTTCACCATTTTCGATACCGATTATCGACTTTTGATTGGATGATCCTACCACTGATATTCGTATACCATTTTGATCATCTCGTCATGCTGATCTCTACGGTATATTCAATTGTATTTTTCGGAGTCCGAAACACGATGAAATCTACGGAACGACTTACGTATCGGTTCCGAAATTTGAGTCTTTTGGTTTTCTTGACCCTTCATTTATCCACCGTAAACTAGACAGCCACTTGCATTTGTTTCTCTCTAAATTCAAGGAGTGACTTTTAACATTTCCATTGGTTCAATATTTGTATTGCTTGTGTCCTTTCGGTGTTTATTTTCTTTATTCTAAGGAAAAGAAAATATAATGTGTAAATTACGTGTACACTGTTCATCATCTTTTGCCTAGCCTACTCACCTTCTCGTCCATATTTTTGCATTGCCTCACCTTGCCGACAACTTCTCACCTCCGCTTTCTCTTGCAACCACTTCTCACCTGCCAACCTCCGCCATTTTCCTAATGCTACCGCAGACCACGAAGCGCAGCAGTTTCCTCCGTCCTCCTCCCCTCAGTCGCAGCCCGAGCCTCACACCCTCTGGCCATGTCCTATCCTGCGTGCTGCACTTCCCCTCCTCGCCACCTCGTGACCTGAGATAGCCACGTGAACTGGCCTTGTCCTCTCCTTCTTCTTCCACCAAGCCACTGCGTGCTTCCTCTGATGAAACGAGATACCAAGGTATATATCTGTACCTTTTTTTTGTAGATGGGTATATGTTATATTTTAATAAATATATATATATATATATGTTTATATTGTATTTTAAGCTTACTCTTTGTTTGGTTATATATATATATATATATATATTTTCCATTGTATACCTATACATATTTATAAAAAGGGTTTGTATGCATACATAGGTCTGCCTGCATTTTTGAAGCGTTAAATTTATATGTGTGAGAATGTATATATTACAATTTATATATATAAAGTATATATATTTGGGTCGATTGATGGTTATCTACAATATTCTGTTGTTAACATTTTATATAAGTTTATAAATTGTAAATTGATAGAAGCTGTTCAAAACTAGATTTGTATAGTGTTATGTATATATATAATATGTAAATCTATAGTATTTATATACTTTGATTTTTTTTGTTGTGTGTCGAACTACATATGGGTGTATGTTTGTATATTTTATATATGTTGTTATAGTATATATAATATACTATAGCAAGGTATAAAATATGTTTTATAGTTATACATATTTTGCTTGTATTTGCAGACACTTCAATTTTTTTTGCAGTTGTGAGTTTATACAAATATAAATAGGTTATTATACTCTACATTTTCGTATACATGTTATGATTTGGTTTATAAATAAATATAACTACTTTACAGTTTAGTATACATATAAATACTTTACAATTTCAGAGATATATATATATATATATATATAAATTTGGGTTTTTAGTACATATATATTTATATGTAAGCCTGTATATAAGTGTTTCTATATAAGTCATATATATATTGTTTTGCATATGGCTTACAAATTTGTTCTAAAGTCTGCACATGTACACGTTAGTTATAGACAATTTATGGTCCACGTCAGTGAAATATTATCATAAAGTATGTTAGCAGTCTGCATATATAAAGTTTCAATATAGGTAGGTATTATAATAGTTGGGTTTCTCTGGTATAGCATTGATAGCAGTATATTGTTTATAATTTAAGAAGTTATAATAATTGAGTTTTATAATCTGTATGATTTTATAAAATAGATATTATGAACATATCTTGTTTTACGTTATATATATAAGTGTTTGATTTATAAATATACGTGTCTGAATGGTTCAGAACATAATATGTATATAGATTTTATCTTTAATATTAAAGTTAAGTTATTGATTTGAAAATATATATATCTTATTTTATAAAAAATATATTTAAATTTAAAACAATGATTTTTGAAACACTTGTGTGTGTATATATATATATATTTAATTTAATATGTGTTCAAATTAGAATATGATTTTTGTATATATATAAATTTTAGGATATATCTATATCAGAGCACTTATACTATTTATCTTCATCGATTCAGTTCTGATTTGATTTCGTCTATTCCTGTTATCAGTTTTGATTGTTGAATTTGTGCCAATCTAGCTTTACTTTGGAAGTCATGCTTGCATTTCGTAACTCATCTCAGTCTCAGTTATCTCTAGCCTCGAAAGGTGAGCAATCACTCATGATTTACATTCTTATATTTATTAAACTTGATTTCAATTGAAACGACAATTGAAATATGCTGCTGTTAGTTATTTAAATTGATATATATATATACTGTTATCTGTATCTATTCACCTGTGACATCTGACACCATTATCTGTTATTTATATTGATGATATATGCCTGTTATATTATTATCATATCTGTTATCACTTTGCAAGTTCCCTGTTAGTATAGAATTCACTATGGGTTGAAATGATACATACCCGAACGATATGTAGAATAGGAGAAAATCGTTGTGGGTTGAAATGATAAACCTAAGCGATTTTCATTGAATTGAATTTGGGATTGCGGATTGAAAAGATATATACCCGTATATATATTTAAATTTCGGATTGAAATGATAAATATCTGTATCACTTGACCATAGGATAGAAAATTATATACAGACACCATTGGTCAATATATAATATTTTGAAAATGATTTCTATGGTTTTGAAAAGAAATATATGATTTTAATAAATATTGATTTTTAAGATTTATTAAAGTTGATTTAATAAAGTCGATATATAATATGTTTAAGTATTTATTTAATATCTATGCTTTCAAATATAGAGTTTATAATGATTCGGGTTGCAAAGATAAATTTGAAAGTGATTTGAAATTATATCTATATAAGAATTTTACATAAATAAGTTTGATTTGAAATTTATTAAATTGGAAATTTTAAAGATATGTTTTATAAATTGAATTTGATTAAAAGTGACTTAAATGAACATTTCAAATTTATATAAATTTAAATGGGATATTTTGTTTATTTAAATTTGCAAATTGAAGTTGTATTTATATGTTATTGAAATGATTAAGTAAATATTTCAAAACTAAATAATAGTAAAGTGAATTTGATATATATATATATATAATTGTCGAATTTAGTTTTGGAAATGTGGAATATTTAAAGCTTTGAAATATATTGAAATTGAAATGGCTTATTTTATGGTTCAAATATGTATTTGAAATCGATATAATTTGAAATGATTTATTAAGAAACTGAATTGAGTTGAAATTTATGAATTGAGATTGAATTAAAATTTGAATTTGGAATTCGAGTGGATTTGAATCGATTTGTGAAATTTGAGGAAGCTATTTTATTATATAAAGTATTTTTAAATTATATCTAAGACTATTTATAATTTACTTTATAAATTATTTTAATATAAACTATTTTAATATAGATCATTTTCAATATAAATTATTTTATTATAAACTATTTTAACTTATAACTATTTATGTGATAACCCAGGATTTTGGATATCGGGTAAATTGGTAAATTAACTGATTTTATTTAGTGGAATAAATTAATACTGATATCTGGATGAATATTATAAATAGATATATGCAAAACTCTATAAAGTTGGAATTTATAAGTTTACAGGTATATGAATGTGTGTGTATATATATTGTGATTTAAAGCATGGGTTTGAATCCAATATAATAAATTTTCAAAAGTTATTTAAAGTTAACTATGTATTTTAAAACTCTAAAGATAAAATTTATTCATTTAAAAGTATGATAGTTAAAATAAGATTTAATAAAGGATTTATTATGCTTTCTTTTAAAATTTCTTAAACTATAATGGTTTGTAAATATATATAGAAAACTTTAAAACAAATGATACATAAATTTGTATAAAACATAAGAAAAGATTTAAATAAAGAATAAATACTCTTTCTTTTAAAATTACACATGAATAAGAATAATTTAAAATATGATATAAATATGCATATAAAAACATAACACATAAATTAAACATACAAATATAAATACATAGGTAATTTAGAATATTTTTTATAAAGATTTAGACATGTGTAAACACTTAGTTCTTGCATCTAAACATTTGTAAACCAAATAATCCATATACTCACACTTGTAACTTATTTGTGCCATGCAATTTACAAATGGCATAAGTTTTTCTTAAATTAAAACAAATGATATTTATTTTCTTTCTCTCATCTCTATTTTCAAATCTGAAAATCTAAACAAAGCAGCTCTGAAAAGAAAAAAAAATATTAAACAACAAATACCTGGAAAGCAAAACCAGATAGAAATCAAAAACAAATCAAGACTAGAAACAGATCTGAGGAAGTTTAATTAAAACTGGAATCAAGCTAAGCAAAAATTCAACTCATATGCATCATGCAAGATCAACTCGGCAGGGATGCAAATTCAACTTAACAATTCAAGGAATCAACTCAACAGGATCATCTCAACCAAATTCCAGTTTAAATCATCCCAGTCTTCTCTGTTTACAATTTACAGGTGAGTAAACTTAAGTTTAAACAGTTTAAACTTGGTACATATGGTAGAATCTTGGAGTAAATTCATAATGAATGTTTGCATAAATGTTGCATGTTATTTTTAAGATGAATGCATGTATATATGAATATAGATGTTTGTGTGCATAACTGTACATCAATACATATACTCTGTCCTTCATCTACAGGTTTAAAATATGTTCAAATCTCAAATTGCAATTTCCCTAATCCTTTTCAGGCTTAGATATATAAACAAATTATGTCTGTAACAACAAGATTTAAGTTTTAAAATATTTCTTAGTGATAATTGAAGATAGTTTTGACTAGGATAAAGAATTACAGTAAAATCTTAATTATATAAAAATCTCGACGGTAATAATTCATTGATTTAAGATTATAATCTGATTCATCACCGAAAACAAAGATTTTTAAAAATAAAATCATGATATTTAGATTTGTAAATCAAGAGATATTGTAAGTTGGTCGTGAATTGGGTTCTGAGCTTTTTCTGATGATCGGAAAGATTTGGGGTCACGAGTTCTGGGGTGAAGCAAGTATGGAGGTAGGTGATGTCGACAAAAATGGTAGGAGGAATTCTCGAACGTTGTGGTGGCGTAGGATCGTCAGAGTAGGGTTTCGTCTCATTGTTGGTCGAGGTCAGAAAATTGGTTGCTGCTCTGACGTCGAAGCATCGGAGGAGGCCGGTCGTAGGGGAATCGATGTTAGGGTCGTGGACGAGGCTGTGGCCGGAGTGGTGGACCTTCTGATGGTTGGGGTTGTCTTGTAGAGGTGGGTTTTGGTCGGAGCTGTTGTTCCAGTTTGGATTGGAGAGTTCGAATTTGATTTTGTGCTCGATCAAAAATGCTGAGTGGTTCGATGGATTGTGGATGTCGAAGTCGATTTGTTTGAGGAAGTCGTAGACGCCAGAGCGCCGCCGTGGGCCGGTGCACGTGCACAACCTTTCCCGTGCACCTGAGTTTGAGATTTGGAACGAGGTAGTTTGCCTCGGGTTGAAGCTCGGGAGAAGTGATGATGGGCTCGGGTTTGCTCTCGTGTGCGCACGAGTGCTTTATCATATCTGTTTAAATTTTAATTGAAGTAAAAAAAATAGAGAGGAAGGAAGGAGAACTCGAAGCAGGACTCGAGTAACTATCAGGTTTTACCCGAAGCAGGAGTTTAAAACAAGTTTTTAAAACAAAGGTTTCGAAATTTAAAAATGAATTTGATTTAAAACTTTATTAAATAAATTCTTTTACATATAATAATTGTTTTCCTTAAATAATTGATTTAAGAAAGTTATATGATTTGTTAACTTAAATTTATTAAGTTAAATTCTTAAGTTATTTAGACTTAATTTTAAATGTAATTAAGTAGATAATTAAGTAAAATGGTTTAAATTTATATGTTAATGATAGTTAAGTAACAAATAAAGATAAATGGTTTATCTTAAGGTTAATTAGGGTCATTGGTGATTAAAGATTAATTAAATTAATGAATTAAAGAGAAATTAATTAATAATTAGAGATTAATTAATTGGTAATTAGAGGATAATTAATGTAAGAAATTAGAGATTAATTACTTAAACGATAATTACTTAATGTAAGTAATTAAAGAATTAATATTGTTAAGGGTTAATTAAACTAATTAGTAGTTAAAGGATAATTAATAAATAATTAAAGGTTAATTAATTAAGGATAATTAACCAGTGGAAAAATTACTTAATGAAAGTAATTATGGATAATTAATTTAGATTGGTTTGAAATTAATTAATGTTGGATAAGTAGGATTTAAAAGTAATTAACTTGATTAGAAATGGTACAATTAGTTTATCTTGCTTATAGATGATTTAGATATATTAAATGACTTAGATTATTTGATATCTCTGATATGTGATTTGTGATGCTTTGTGATATGAGATACTGGGTTGAACTGTGGTATTATGGGTTATCTATCTGAGATAAATTGTTGTGTGAACATGAAATCCTGAATAGAAATGGTATTGTTTAAACTTAATCATTTTGGCTTAAAGAATAACATTGGATTCGAAGAGACCGGGATCGGATATCAGCGATATCCGAAACCACTTCGATTCTTTATAGATTGATATGTGAAATCAATAGGTTGGTATAGAATGATTTAAGTGAATTGGACCATTTAATCTAAGTTTGGCACTTAGTAATTGATGTGTGAAATAAGTAAAGTTTATAACAACTTGTAAAGTTGTAATTAATATAAGTACCCTGGGTTTATATGAGTTGTATACTTTTGTATTCCATGTTAGATGGGTTTACTCACGCTGGATTCCAGCCTGACCCGGGTGTTACTTTGATGTAATGCTCGGGTCAGACCGAGTATTACAGATTTTTAGGTTAAGACGTTCTGGAGCTCAGGAGGAGAGCTGGATGGCAGAAACGTATGGCGTATATTCCGCTGTGATATATTATAGTTGTCAGAGACATGTTAATTCTAACTGTCTAGTATATTTGTGAATGTTGTAACTCTGATGTATTAAAATGTAATTAAGAAATACAGTTTTCTTTGTATAAACTGATATTATTATTTGATATTGTATTTTGATCCGCTGCGAATGTGAGAATCTGTGCCTTGTTCTATTTCTTTCTTCTATCTCTTTTCTTTTTCTTCTAACTATCTGGAATTTTCGGGTTTGAAATTTCCGGGCTGTTACATTTGGTATCAGAGCGAGGTTAAGCAAGAACCTTGGCTCTGTTGGGATTACTCGTTAAGGATAGGGTCAATGGTACCCTAGTACGAGTTGAGTGTATATATATATATATATATGAGAGCGTAATTGTTATTTTCTTATATAAGGATTTTAAATGATTTTATATAAAAATATATTTTGATATATAAAATGATATTTCCTTCTAATAAATATTAAGGTAATTGGTTGTTAAAATATTGGAATTAAATTAAGTGGATAACAAATTAAAATCTTGAATTTGTAGAAATAATTTGTAGAAATAAAGATAATAATGAATTGGTTTCCAAATATGATAATCTTGGTTATTATCATAGATGGTTGATAATGAAATGTTTTAGGGAAGTAAACTTTTAGGTGAATATGACTTATAAATGGAAATTGAAGATAATTTGAAATTGTGAAATTTTAAATCTAAATCCAGAAAACTTGAAATTGTTTTAAAGGAATTTGTTTTGAAATTAAAAACCAAGAATGGTTTAAAAATTTAAAGTATGTTCAAATGAAATAAATATGTATATATGTTGGATATACATAATGTCAAAGTTGATTGGAAGTAAACACTTAGTGTTGAGTTTTAAATTGGAATGTGATATGAAAACCCAAAGTGATAAGTTTTTGAAATTATAAGTGGGAAGATTATTAATATAAGGTTTAAAATTTGAATGGGAATTCAAATTGGGTAAAGTTGACTGGATTAAATTAAATTTAACTTAAGGAAAGTTAAATAGGTTTAGAATGAACAATTTGAATTGGAAATTTCAAGATGAAATTTAAATTTAACTTGGGAAGTTAAATGGTTGATTTTAAATGGGAATTATGAGTGATCCCAAAATGGGTTTGAGATCTGGAAATTGAAAATGGATAATAAATTAGAATCTAAAGATTAAATTGTTTTTGAATTCTTATTTGAACTTTGTAATAAGTTAAGTAAAGATAATTTTAAAATGGAATTTTGGAATTTTGATTCAGAATTAAATGGTTTAAAGATTTAAGTTGTTAAATAAAATATATAATAAAGGTTGATTTGATTTAAATAAAATAAGGGTTAATTTGACTTAAATGATTAAATTAAACATTTAAAAATTTTAACTCAAATTTATATAATTTGAGATGGTTTTAAGTTGAAATTTGAATAGAATTAGTTCAAATTGAATTTGATTTGAATTAATTAGAATTGTGATTGAAGATGTGTAAGTTTAAAAATTCAAATGGTCAATTAGAATTGAAATGATTTGAAATTGAAGCTGGTTCAATTTGAAATTAATCCAAATTGATTTGAAATAATTTGGAATTGTGATTAAAGTTGAATAAGTTTAAAAATCAAATGAAATTTGATTTGAATTTGGGAAAGGAATTAAGATTAATTCAACTTGAATTGGGATTAAATCAATTTCAATGGAAATTGAAGTATTGAGTCAATTTAAATGGAAGTGGAATTTAAATTGAATTGATGGGAAATTAATTTGGAAATTAAACAGTTTGGCTCTGGTTTATTTTCAAAATAAATTATTTTAATACAAAAATATTTTTCCAAACTATTTACTATACAATCTTTCTTCTTAAACCCCAAACTATCTTATACTTATTTTACAATTATTTCGGAACTATTTAACTATTTTGAAACTGTCTTATAAATTAATTACTATTTTTCAGTTACTTATATCTAATCACTATTTTAAAAACTATTTTTGCAATTATCTAACTATTTTATACCTACTTAACTATTTTACAGCTATTTTACAAACTAATAACTATTTTTCAACTACTTATCTATTTTAAATTATTATTTTTCAAGCTATTTTTAAATTTTAAATAGGTCAGAGTTCAAACTGTTTGTAATTGAAGTAATAACTCAATTGGAAATGGAAGCAATTAAGAATAAGTGAATGGAATTAAAGGAAATGTGAATAAGTTAATAAATCCAAAGTGAGGATGAATAGAAGGGAATTGATTTGGCTAATAATCAATGAAGTTAAATACGTAGGATATACGTATATTATTCTATTCGCATAGTGATTTGATCCAGATTCGAACACAGAATTTCGAGATAGTATTATCGATCCGAGTTGGGATTATTCGCTCGATTTTCGACGGCGAACCTGGATATGGATTGTTGATTGGTTCTGGATATTCTCTATCATAGTTGTGACTATGCAAGGAGAATGACGGTTTCTGATCAAGAAACCAGATCTGAGTCCGCACTAGGAAGTCGGGTGAACGATACTAGTTCGGAAGAGAAATTGTGTGATCGATTGAGCGATCAGATTGATATTGTGTACGGATGATATGTGTACATCATACGGATTTGAATGAAATTGATATTGAAGATTTGTGGATAAGAACTGTAAAATGGTTTTTGAAAAGAAATATGGTTAATAACTTTATAAAAGATTTATCAAATGTGAATATTTGATTTAGAATAAAATAAAGTTATATATCCTTGTTATATAAGGTAAATCTTCCCTTGTTGAATCTATTGCTAAAAGAAAAGGGTTTTGAAATATTTGAAGTATAAAAGAGGTTTTATACAAAGTTTGAAATGATCCAAAGATTTTCAAAGTTATATATATCTATATCTATATATATATAAAGGATCTTATGAGAATGATTTTGGAAAAGGTTTTGGGAACCTATGGATTTTGGAAAGGGCTTTTGATTTTTGGGAAAATCAATTTTGGATTTTGGAAAGCCTAGTTTGAGAATTATCGATTTTGGTAATCGATTTTGTGTAAAGGAGATTTTGATAAATCATAAAGGGTATGATTTGAAGATACTATAAGTATATAGTATAAAGTGTTTTGAGAATAGCTCTGGGGAAAAAGGCGCTCCCTTAAAATGAACTTCTCAGGAGTGCCACTGGGTGGTACTGCCTTGAACCCCAAGGGGGGATTCTAAAGTTGATCCTGTGAGGAGTCCGGACAAAACTAGTTCCTGAGGATTATTTGTGTAGCGAAAGTCGAGGGGCTGGTGCCCACAGAGGCATTTGGGTTATGCTGTGACGACAGTTTAACTCGATGTCACTGCGATCTACTGCAGACCATAGCGAAAGTCGTGTGTGCCGTTGAGAGCCAACAGTCTATGTTTGATTTTATATCGGTAGACTGCGACACTATGGTAACATAGCGAAAGTCTTGTGAGCCGCTGAGAGCCAACAGTCTGCGTTTGATTCTATATCGGTAGACTGAGACCTATGTAGAGTGAAGAAGTTTCATTTTGACAGCGAAATCGTGTGTGCCGCTGAGAGCCAACAGTTACATGGACTTTTGCTGCGATGGCAACATAACCCTGGAATGTAACTGCGATCTGTTGTGGGTTCCATGCTGTCAACAGTTACATGGACTTTTGCTGCGATGGCAACGTAACCCGTGATGTAACTGTGACCATGGATGGGGGTGATGATTTCCAGAGCATTTTCACCAAAGATATTTCCTCTATTTTCAAAAATGTTTTCGATATTTCCAATAAATTATTTTCCAAGTATTTTTCACTGGGTGTTGAAAACGGGTCTGCTAAGTACTTATAGATTTTCAGTCTTACGTCTGATCAACGTATGACCGAATTTCTATGAGAACGAGGATGGATTTGTTAAAACATCGAGTTATAAAAGTATTTTTATAAAACTATTTTGGCAATATTATATAGAATTTTAAGTGTTTTAAAATAAAATAAAAATGATAAGAGAATGATTTATCTGATTTTAAGTATTAAATAAATTCTGGTTTCGTTCCTTTTCGAGGACGAAAAGATTTAAAAGGGGGAGGAATGTGATAACCCAGGATTTTGGATATCGGGTAAATTGGTAAATTAACTGATTTTATTTAGTGGAATAAATTAATACTGATATCTGGATGAATATTATAAATAGATATATGCAAAACTCTATAAAGTTGGAATTTATAAGTTTACAGGTATATGAATGTGTGTGTATATATATTGTGATTTAAAGCATGGGTTTGAATCCAATATAATAAATTTTCAAAAGTTGTTTAAAGTTAACTATGTATTTTAAAACTCTAAAGATAAAATTTATTCATTTAAAAGTATGATAGTTAAAATAAGATTTAATAAAGGATTTATTATGCTTTCTTTTAAAATTTCTTAAACTATAATGGTTTGTAAATATATATAGAAAACTTTAAAACAAATGATACATAAATTTGTATAAAACATAAGAAAAGATTTAAATAAAGAATAAATACTCTTTCTTTTAAAATTACACATGAATAAGAATAATTTAAAATATGATATAAATATGCATATAAAAACATAACACATAAATTAAACATACAAATATAAATACATAGGTAATTTAGAATTTTTTTTATAAAGATTTAGACATGTGTAAACACTTAGTTCTTGCATCTAAACATTTGTAAACCAAATAATCCATATACTCACACTTGTAACTTATTTGTGCCATGCAATTTACAAATGGCATAAGTTTTTCTTAAATTAAAACAAATGATATTTATTTTCTTTCTCTCATCTCTATTTTCAAATCTGAAAATCTAAACAAAGCAGCTCTGAAAAGAAAAAAAAATATTAAACAACAAATACCTGGAAAGCAAAACCAGATAGAAATCAAAAACAAATCAAGACTAGAAACAGATCTGAGGAAGTTTAATTAAAACTGGAATCAAGCTAAGCAAAAATTCAACTCATATGCATCATGCAAGATCAACTCGGCAGGGATGCAAATTCAACTTAACAATTCAAGGAATCAACTCAACAGGATCATCTCAACCAAATTCCAGTTTAAATCATCCCAGTCTTCTCTGTTTACAATTTACAGGTGAGTAAACTTAAGTTTAAACAGTTTAAACTTGGTACATATGGTAGAATCTTGGAGTAAATTCATAATGAATGTTTGCATAAATGTTGCATGTTATTTTTAAGATGAATGCATGTATATATGAATATAGATGTTTGTGTGCATAACTGTACATCAATACATATACTCTGTCCTTCATCTACAGGTTTAAAATATGTTCAAATCTCAAATTGCAATTTCCCTAATCCTTTTCAGGCTTAGATATATAAACAAATTATGTCTGTAACAACAAGATTTAAGTTTTAAAAATATTTCTTAGTGATAATTGAAGATAGTTTTGACTAGGATAAAGAATTACAGTAAAATCTTAATTATATAAAAATCTCGACGGTAATAATTCATTGATTTAAGATTATAATCTGATTCATCACCGAAAACAAAGATTTTTAAAAATAAAATCATGATATTTAGATTTGTAAATCAAGAGATATTGTAAGTTGGTCGTGAATTGGGTTCTGAGCTTTTTCTGATGATCGGAAAGATTTGGGGTCACGAGTTCTAGGGTGAAGCAAGTATGGAGGTAGGTGATGTCGACAAAAATGGTAGGAGGAATTCTCGAACGTTGTGGTGGCGTAGGATCGTCAGAGTAGGGTTTCGTCTCATTGTTGGTCGAGGTCAGAAAATTGGTTGCTGCTCTGACGTCGAAGCATCGGAGGAGGCCAGTCGTAGGGGAATCGATGTTAGGGTCGTGGACGAGGCTGTGGCCGGAGTGGTGGACCTTCTGATGGTTGGGGTTGTCTTGTAGAGGTGGGTTTTGGTCGGAGCTGTTGTTCCAGTTTGGATTGGAGAGTTCGAATTTGATTTTGTGCTCGATCAGAAATGCTGAGTGGTTCGATGGATTGTGGATGTCGAAGTCGATTTGTTTGAGGAAGTCGTAGACGCCGGAGCGCCGCCGTGGGCCGGTGCACGTGCACAACCTTTCCCGTGCACCTGAGTTTGAGATTTGGAACGAGGTAGTTTGCCTCGGGTTGAAGCTCGGGAGAAGTGATGATGGGCTCGGGTTTGCTCTCGTGTGCGCACGAGTGCTTTATCATATCTGTTTAAATTTTAATTGAAGTAAAAAAAAATAGAGAGGAAGGAAGGAGAACTCGAAGCAGGACTCGAGTAACTATCAGGTTTTACCCGAAGCAGGAGTTTAAAACAAGTTTTTAAAACAAAGGTTTCGAAATTTAAAAATGAATTTGATTTAAAACTTTATTAAATAAATTCTTTTACATATAATAATTGTTTTCCTTAAATAATTGATTTAAGAAAGTTATATGATTTGTTAACTTAAATTTATTAAGTTAAATTCTTAAGTTATTTAGACTTAATTTTAAATGTAATTAAGTAGATAATTAAGTAAAATGGTTTAAATTTATATGTTAATGATAGTTAAGTAACAAATAAAGATAAATGGTTTATCTTAAGGTTAATTAGGGTCATTGGTGATTAAAGATTAATTAAATTAATGAATTAAAGAGAAATTAATTAATAATTAGAGATTAATTAATTGGTAATTAGAGGATAATTAATGTAAGAAATTAGAGATTAATTACTTAAACGATAATTACTTAATGTAAGTAATTAAAGAATTAATATTGTTAAGGGTTAATTAAACTAATTAGTAGTTAAAGGATAATTAATAAATAATTAAAGGTTAATTAATTAAGGATAATTAACCAGTGGCAAAATTACTTAATGAAAGTAATTATGGATAATTAATTTAGATTGGTTTGAAATTAATTAATGTTGGATAAGTAGGATTTAAAAGTAATTAACTTGATTAGAAATGGTACAATTAGTTTATCTTGCTTATAGATGATTTAGATATATTAAATGACTTAGATTATTTGATATCTCTGATATGTGATTTGTGATGCTTTGTGATATGAGATACTGGGTTGAACTGTGGTATTATGGGTTATCTATCTGAGATAAATTGTTGTGTGAACATGAAATCCTGAATAGAAATGGTATTGTTTAAACTTAATCATTTTGGCTTAAAGAATAACATTGGATTCGAAGAGACCGGGATCGGATATCAGCGATATCCAAAACCACTTCGATTCTTTATAGATTGATATGTGAAATCAATAGGTTGGTATAGAATGATTTAAGTGAATTGGACCATTTAATCTAAGTTTGGCACTTAGTAATTGATGTGTGAAATAAGTAAAGTTTATAACAACTTGTAAAGTTGTAATTAATATAAGTACCCTGGGTTTATATGAGTTGTATACTTTTGTATTCCATGTTAGATGGGTTTACTCACGCTGGATTCCAGCCTGACCCGGGTGTTACTTTGATGTAATGCTCGGGTCAGACCGAGTATTACAGATTTTTAGGTTAAGACGTTCTGGAGCTCAGGAGGAGAGCTGGATGGCAGAAACGTATGGCGTATATTCCGCTGTGATATATTATAGTTGTCAGAGACATGTTAATTCTAACTGTCTAGTATATTTGTGAATGTTGTAACTCTGATGTATTAAAATGTAATTAAGAAATACAGTTTTCTTTGTATAAACTGATATTATTATTTGATATTGTATTTTGATCCGCTGCGAATGTGAGAATCTGTGCCTTGTTCTATTTCTTTCTTCTATCTCTTTTCTTTTTCTTCTAACTATCTGGAATTTTCGGGTTTGAAATTTCCGGGCTGTTACAATTTATATAAACTATTTTATTATATATACTATTATTAATATCTAAACGGTTTAAAGGAAGTGTTATGGTTTTCCAAAGTATTATAATTTCAAATGTTTGGTTTCGAAGGTGTTATAACTTTGAAAGTACTATGATTTTGGAAGTGAATATTTTTGAAATGGAAATTATATTTTGGTTTTGAAGAAGAAACTATTTTGAAATGACCACGTTGTTATAATAACGTTTGGTTGTTAAAGAGACCGGGATCGGATATGGGCATACTCTCTGTCGATACCGAAAACTATTTTAACAACTGTGTACGCGGTGGAGATTCCAGAATGAAGTAGGATAGTGGCGACGATCCTAAAGATATATTTACGTGAACCCAACTCCTGTGAGTTGGCATAAGGTGGCTAAAACAGGAGCGATTCCGGGCCAATGAGGTAGCTCCTCTTATCGGAAACACTCCATCGTATGCCATTCTATTACTTTGTGATTGATTTGGTGCGCACCTTTGATTCAGGAGTGTGGCTCGAGGTGGGCGATTGATGCGGCTCTGCGTTACCACCAGTCCGGATGCGTAATTGGTATATCTACCCTGGCATTGCCTTGTTGTGCTGTGTCACCTACCCTAGCGTGCTTTACTACGAGTTTGTTTTGTACCATACCTATGGAGTGCCCTCTGACGACGCCCATTACGGGGGAGATTACGGTACTGTATAGACTATGGGAATATATAAAATGTGTTAAGGGGGATATGGGTAACGCCTTAACGTTATTTTAATAGTTTACTTTACTATAGACATATTATAATAGCATATATTACTACATAGTAGATAGTTTAACGGATCCTTAGAGGATGGTTATCCCAAACATCCTTTGAGTTACTTGTATTTCAGTTGATATTTCGCTTGAGTTTGATTTATTGATATAAGAATGTTGATCCTGACTCGAGTGTTTTATGTTTTTGCTTTACGCTCGGGTCAGACTGAGTGGTTCAGTGTACAGGACTCACCTTTGGAGTTGGAGCTTCGCTCAGAGATCCAGCTTTCAGTTATTCAGTTGATTCTAGTGATGTATTCTGATCTTGTATTTGACTATTGTATTAATACTTTTGTGTATTCGAGACTTTGTTGTATCTTGTTTAACTCTGTCATATATATATATATATAGTAGCTTCATAAACTACTATTCTTTTGTTTCCGCTGCATTATTTTATATTACTCTATGTCTGTGATTCTATGATTATTTATTTACTGTATATGCTGAGTTTTGCCAAATTTAAATTAACAATCTAATATTTTGAGCAATTCAAATCCGACATGTATGGATGCAAATAGTTGAAAATTTGAAGATGTTACATGTTTAATTAAACAATCTAGGATTATATATTTTCGACATTAATAAGAAACTCATAGTTTCTCTTCGATGTGCGAGAATGCTTATTAGACATTCTAATACTATGCGTTCGTTTAGGTTAGTTAATTTCATTTCATCGCATATAATCAGTTATATCCATGGATCGTATCCAATTCCATTTTACTATCAATTATTCCTCAAAGAAATTTCTTCATAATGAAGTTGGTATATCTTGAAACAACAATTGTTTCTTAGTGCACTAGAAAAGGTATTCATGAACATTTTATGAATTTCTTTATTTATAAAATTTTTTGGTTTTAGTTTACAAAAATTAGTTCGAAACATAAATATGTCATCCAATGACAGTCTTTTCAAAATACATTTGGGAAGACTCATTGATGCAGCCCAGATTGATGAAGTGTTAGGTCGCAAGCGACCTAACGAGATCTTGAGTCAAGAGCGACCTAACGAGTCGCAAGATAATGAATTACGACCTAAGATAGGTCACTCAAGTGAGCTACGACCTATCAATGGAAACAAGTCAAGTTTAGGTCGCGAACGACCTAACTCTCACAGGCTGCTTTCTTTCTCAGGCGAGCTACGACCTAGCAAGGAAAACAAGTCAAGTTTAGGTCACGAACGACCTAACTCTCACATGCCGCTTTCTTTAGGTCGCTCAAATCTTAGGTCACTCAGATCTTAGGTCGCTGCCGCATTCTGCTCTAAGCCGTTGCTTTCTTAAGTCGCATAAAGGAGGTGTTCTTATGTCGTTCAAGTGTTAGGTCGTTAACGACCTATGATAGGTTGCGGATGGAGGCTGATGTGTTGATATGTTGAGTCGCTTATGTGTTGTAATATGTAAGGTCGTAGGTCGTGTGCATTGTAAATAGGTCGTATGATGTTGTATTTTGTTAGGTCGCTGTGGTGTAAATTCTTTAGGTCGTAGGTCGTGATGTTTAGGTCATGAGCGACCTATGTGTTGTCAAGTGTTGAGTGTTGAGTTGTAAGCCTATAAATAGGCGGGTTGGGTCATTTGTAACAGTTTAGTTGATTTTGAATAAAAAAAATTGTGTGCTTTGTGCCACTTCTGAAATTGGCAGTTGAGTGTAATCTCCTATCTCCACCTTCGGTTAATCGAGTGCACTCGATTCAACGATTGCTGAAGCCGATTCACGGTATCTAGTATGCTAGATCAACGTTGAAGAATCGTAGATCTTTAAACATGGTATCGTGCGCGATCAACGTGTTTGGGATAGCTAGAATCCGATATCTTTGGATCAACGGATTTGGGCCATTCGGTATCTTCTATTCCATTGATTGCTACTTTCATCGTCATATTCGATTTGAGTATTCCGCTGCTGCATCATTTGGTATCGGAGCTAGACTTAGCCAATCATAGCTAAGCCGAGTCTTGGAGCCAATTCTTATTGAGGAGTTTGAGGAGTTAGTGAAGTCGAGCTACATCAAGCGAAGCCGAGCTAAGTGAAGTGTTTGAGCCTTACATAGTTTGTTCATTTGAAGTTGAAGGTCGTGCATCATTTGGTATCATTTTGTAAGTCCAAGCCGAGAATTGAAGTGTTTGTGAAGATTCAATCATGCCGCCGAGAAGAGCTAATCGTCATCAAAATGTTGAAGATTTGTATAAGCGAGAGGATGCCGAACAAATGGAACAACGTATTAGTAACAAATTCAATGAGAAGTTGGATGAAGGTATTGGGAGATTAGAGAAATTGATGATGGACATGAATCAGGGTCAAAGGAGAAGGTCGCCAATCTCGAACCATGGAGGAAACAGAGTTTCGCCATCGATTGTGGAAGCGAGAAGGGTGTCACCACATTCTGGTCGGGGTAGAAGAGAATCATCAGTTTCGATGAGAAGAGATCACCATGAGTATAGAGATGAAGAAGGGAGAACTCAACGTCAGTTTGAGTATGAGCCATATCGTGATGATGAACGACAAAGTAGAAGAGACATGCGTGATCGAAGAGATGTTGACGGTCGAGAACGATATCGAAGTACACGAGATTATGATGAAGAGAGTGATAGAAGCAATAATCATTATCGAGATCGAGACCAGGGACGAAATGCATATCGGGATGTTAAAGAGGATCGACGATGGGAATCGGGGATGAAAACCGAAATTCCAGAATTCAAGGGAAGTATGCAAGCTGAAGAATTCCTTGATTGGTTGTCTAATGTTGAAGATATTTTTGACTTTAAGGAAGTTCCCGAGCATCCGAGAGTTAAGTTGGTTGCTACTCGTTTGAAAGGGAGAGCTATGGCATGGTGGCAGCAAACAAAACTTGCACGGGAGAGGATGGGAAAGTCAAAGATTGAATCATGGGAGAAGATGAAGAAGTTGATGAAAGCTACATTCTTATCATACAATTATCATTCTCTTATGTATCAACGTTTGCAGAACTTGAGGCAGGGGACGAAGTCTGTGAATGATTATGCGGATGAATTTTATCAACTTATTGCCAGGAATGATATCATGGAGACGGAGGAACAACTGACAGCTAGGTTTGTTGGAGGGTTGAGAATGCAGATTCAAGACATGGTGAATATGTTTGATCCCAGATCTGTTGCAGAAGCACACCAGAAAGCGTTAGCTTGGAAGAAGCAAGGCAGAAGAGGTGGTGGTGTGTTTACAAATTCCAACAATCAAGTGAATGGGGCTAGTAGCAATGTGAATGTTTCCAAGGCTGTTGCAAAACCGATTGTCAATGAAGTTGCCAAGACCAAGGTCAATAGTGGAATCACATGTTTCAATTGTCAGGAGTTTGGTCACAAAAGCAATGAATGTCCGAAGCCAAAGAAGCGAGTGATGGTAGCTGAGGTTGAAGATGAGGATGAGGAGGCAGAATGTTCCAATTCATTACCGGTTGAGAAGGAAGAATTATTGTCAGGAGATGATGGATATACATTAATGATAAGGAGGAATTGCTTGACACCAAAGTAGGAGGAAGAGACTAGCTGGTTGAGGAGTAACATCTTTCAATCAACATGCACTATCTTGGGAAGGGTTTGCGAGTTTGTCATTGATGCGGGAAGCTATGATAATATTATCTCTACAGAAGCTGTAAAGAAGTTGTCATTAAAGACAGAGAAGCATCCGAAACCTTACAAGTTAGCTTGGTTGAGGAAAGGTGGGGAGGTGAAAGTTGGACGAAGAGCTTGTGTTAATTTTTCAATTGGGAAGAAATACAAAGATGAAATTTGGTGTGATGTGGTTGATATGGATGTATGTCATTTGTTGTTGGGAAGACCATGGCAGTATGATAGAGCGGTGCAACATGATGGTCGTACCAATAGCTATAGTTTCATGTTTGAAGGTACTAAAATCACTTTAGTTCCCAAGAAGCGACAACAAGAGAAAAGCAAGTTGGAGGAGATTGAAGAACTTAAAACTTTGCTAACTTTGAAGGAGTTTGTTAAGGAAGTAGAAGAGGAGCCTGAAGTATTTCTGTTGATTGGACGGGAAGGTCATGAAGTGGTTGAAATTCCTGAAGAAGTAAAACCAGTACTGGAAGAATTTGAAGATGTATTTCCTGAGGAGTTGCCAACGGAGTTGCCACCGTTGAGGGACATTCAACATCAAATTGATCTTGTTCCAGGAGCTGTGTTACCTCACAGACCACACTACAGAATGAGTCCAAAGGAGCATGAGGACTTGCGAAGGCAGGTGGAAGAATTTCTTGAACAGGGGCATGTGCAGGAAAGTTTAAGTCTATGTGCTGTACCAGCATTGTTAGTACCAAAGAAGGATGGAACGTGGAGGATGTGCACTGATAGTCGAGCATTGAACAAGATTACAGTAAGATATAGATTTCCTATGCCTAGATTGGATGACTTGTTGGATCAACTTAGTGGAGCTACTATATTTTCGAAGATCGATTTGAAGAGTGGTTATCATCAAATTCGAATCAGACCAAGGGATGAATGGAAAACGGCGTTCAAGACACGTGAGGGGTTGTACGAATGGCTGGTGATGCCGTTTGGTCTTTCGAATGCACTGAGTACATTTATGCAGGTTATGAATCAGATTTTTAGACCATTCATTGGGAAGTTTGTGGTGGTGTATTTTGATGATATACTGATATACAGTGGAAGCGCAGAAGAACACTTGCAACATCTGAGAGAAGTTTTGATGGTACTGCAACAGGAACAATTTTATGCTGCAACGAAGAAATGCATGTTCATGACGCATAGTGTTTTATTTTTGGGATATTTTATATCGGAAGGAGGTATACAGGTGGATGAGAATAAAGTTGAAGCAATCAAAAATTGGCCACAACCCAGGACGATAACAGAAATTAGAAGTTTTCATGGTTTAGCGTCATTCTACCGAAGATTTATTCCAGACTTCAGTAGCGTGATGGCACCAGTTACTGATTGTATGAAGGGGAAACAATTTTTATGGTCAGAAGAAGTAGGGGTTGCTTTTGAGCGAATCAAGGAGCTTTTGACGTCAGCACCAATTCTAGTATTACCAGATTTTCAGTTGTTGTTTGAGTTACATACTGATGCATCTAAAGTTGGAATTGGGGGAGTGTTGAGTCAGAAAGGACGACCTATTGCATATTTCAGTGAGAAGTTATCGGGAGCAAAGATGAGATATAATACTTATGATGTTGAATTTTATGCTATCGTGCAAGCTGTGAAACATTGGAGACATTATTTGTTTCATAAAGAATTTGTTTTATATACTGATCATGAAGCGTTGAAGCATATGCAGGGACAGGACAAGATTGCAGCTAGGCATGCTTCATGGATTGCATACTTACAACAATTTACATTTGTGGTGAAGCATAAATCGGGAATTACAAATCGAGTGGCAGATGCATTGAGTAGAAGGAATCATGTATTGACTACAATGAAGGTAGAGGTGACAGGGTTTGATGTGTTGCCAGAATTATTTGTCGATGATCCTTACTTTGCAAAGTTTATAGACGAAGTCAAGGAGGGAAAGACGGATGAGTTTGTATTGGTGGATGGTTTTCTTTTTAAAGGGAATCGATTATGTATACCAGAGTGTAGCCTACGATTGAAGATTGTGAAGGAGTTACATGAAGAAGGACATGTGAGCAGAGATCGAACTTTACAGTTGATTTCTCAGTCTTACTATTAGCCCTCGATGAAGCGAGAAGTTGAAAAGTTTGTGGAAAGATGTCATGTTTGTCAAGTTTCGAAAGGGACAGCTACAAATGCGAGATTGTATATGCCTTTACCTGTTCCTACAAAACCGTGGATAGATGTAAGCATGGATTTCGTGTTGGGCTTGCCAAGGACTCAACGGGGAAATGATTCTATATATGTTGTGGTGGACCGTTTTTCGAAGATGGTACATTTTATTGCTTGTAAGAAGACGGCGGATGCAGTCCATGTGGCACAGTTGTTTTTTTAGGGAGATCTATCACTTACATGGTTTGCCGGAATCCATTGTTTCTGATCGGGATACTAGATTTCTAAGTCATTTTTGGCTGAGTTTGTGGAAGATGGTGGGAACAAAACTAAATTTCAGTAGTGCTTACCATCCACAGTCCGATGGACAGACTGAAGTTGTTAACAGATCCCTGGGAAATTTATTGCAGTGTCTTGTGAAGGATAATCTGAAGAGTTGGGATGTGAAGTTATGTCAAGCGGAATTTGCACATAATCATGTTGTTAATCGAAGTACTGGTTACAGTCCATTTCAGATTGTATATTCAAGCTTACCAAAGGGGCCATTGGATTTGACGATAGTACCACAACCGAAAGGGATAGTTAAACGAGCTGTTGATTTTGTTGATGGATTGGCATAATGCCATAAAATCGTTCAGGAACGATTGGAGAAAGCAAATGAAAAGTATAAACGATCTGCGGATCTGAAGCGAAGAAATGTTGAATTTAATGAAGGAGATTTAGTATATGCTGTACTAACGAAGGATCGTTTTCCAGTGGGAGCATACAATAAACTTAAAGCTCGAAAGATTGGTCCTGTAACGATTGTGAAACGGGTCAATGTAAATGCTTATAGGTTGAAGCTGCCGGAGGATGTGTACACTTCTGACGTGTTTAATGTTAAACATCTTATACTGTATCATGGGGATGAGTTTGTTGTGGAAGAAGAGGGCGCAAATTCGAGGATGAATTTTTCCCAACCGGGGGAGGATGATGCAGCCCAGATTGATGAAGTGTTAGGTCGTGAGCGACCTAACGAGATCTTGAGTCAAGAGCGACCTAACGAGTCGCAAGATAAGGAATTACGACCTAAGATAGGTCGCTCAAGTGAGCTACGACCTACCAATGGAAACAAGTCAAGTTTAGGTCGCGAACGACCTAACTCTCACAGGCCGCTTTCTTTCTCAGGCGAGCTACGACCTAGCAAGGAAAACAAGTCAAGTTGAGGTCGCGAAAGACCTAACTCTCACATGTCGCTTTCTTTAGGTCGCTCAGATCTTAGGTCGCTGCCGCATTCTGCTCTAAGCCGTTGCTTTCTTAAGTCGCATAAAGGAGGTGTTCTTATGTCGTTCAAGTGTTAGGTCGTTAACGACCTATGATAGGTCGTGGATGGAGGCTGATGTATTGATATGTTGAGTTGCTTATGTGTTGTAATATGTAAGGTCGTAGGTCGTGTGCGTTGTAAATAGGTCGTATGATGTTGTATTTTGTTAGGTCGTTGTGGTGTAAATTCTTTAGGTCGTAGGTCGTGATGTTTAGGTCTTGAGCGACCTATGTGTTGTCAAGTGTTGAGTGTTGAGTTGTAAGCCTATAAATAGGCGGGTTGGGTAATTTGTAATAGTTTAGTTGATTTTGAATAAAATTTGTTTGTGTGCTTTGTGCCACTTCTGAAATTGGTAGTTGAGTGTAATCTCCTATCTCCACCTTCGGTTAATCGAGTGCGCTCGATTCAACGATTGCTGAAGCCGATTCATGGTATCTAGTGCGCTAGATCAACGTCGAAGAATCCTAGATCTTTAAACACGGTATCATGCGCGATCAACGTGTTTGGGATAGCTAGAATCCGGTATCTTTGGATCAACGGATTTGGGGCATTCGGTATCTTCTATTCCATTGATTGCTACTTTCATCGTCATATTCGATTTGAGTATTCCGCTGCTGCATCACTCATACAAGATCCATCATGAACAATTATTATGTGCAATATTTCAACTCGCACAACCTGCCAATTCATTGGCCTATGGTAAGTTGGAGTTTCTTAACACTTATCTTGTAAAATTTTATAAAATGTTATTCAAATGAAATAATATTAACCTTGTGTACTACCCTTAAGTACATTACCTTATTGAAAGAAACTAACTCAACTTCACTCACAATCAATCGTACATTGTCCAACAAAGTTCGATTACTCAATATTGATGAATGATTATGTATCACATGGAGCAGTAATTTTGCGATTGAATTTTATTCATTTTAGGAACGTTCGGAACATTTTCCAATATACTCACTCATCCGATCAAATCAAATCATTTCTATCGCATGTTATTGTATTTACTTCTTTTTTATATTTTATAAGTTTACCATAGACATACTGATGTAGCTCAGGCCAGGAATGAAGGCATAAGTCGTAGCCGAGTTATCAGAGCAAAGGACATAAGTCGTGACCGACTTATGGAAGACGAAGGCATAAGTCGTGACCGACTTAAGAAAGGCGAAGGTATAAGTCGTGACCGACTTAAGGAAGATATACGTCGTCTCCGACTTATAGAAACAAGCATGAGTCGTGACCGACTCAACTCGAACGAGCTACGACCTAAAACTACAGGAGGAGCAACACGAGGTGGAAAATGTGAAGGCTTAAGTCGGCAACGACTTAAGGGAAGTGTTTTGATTAATATACGACTTAAGGAAAGTGATAGGTCGGCACCGAGTTACGACTTATTTAAGTCGGTCGACATTTTAAGTCGCGAAAGCCCTGATGCCGTTGGATGATCTGCCGAGTTAACCTCCACCATTGGTTCCTTTGAGATGCCGCATGTTTTAAGTTGCTGAAGCTGTTGCCGTTGATCTTTATGCCGAGTTAATCTGGACCGCTATTCTTAAGTCGTTAATAGTTGAGTCGTGTAGAGCTGTTAAGTCGGCAACGACTTAAGCGGGTCTGTTTGTAAGTCGGTATGTTGTAAGTCGGCAACGACTTAAGGAGTTGTCTGTTGTATTTCCTGTCATAAGTCGGTTGTAATACACATGTATGTTGAGTCGCGTCATTTATAAGTCGTTTGTCGTTTGTATTCATAAGTCGTTCTGTTTGAAGGCAAGTGTTGTATCGGTTGTGCCTTAAGTCGTCACCGAGTTAGGCTAAGTCGTAGGTCGGAAGTTATAACTCGGAACCGACTTAATACTTGTAATTTTTGTTGTTTTTTTTTGTGTGAGTTGTAAAATGCCTATAAATAGGCCGAGACTCTCATTTGTAATGGTTGTTGATTTTTGAATAAAATTCTCTTTTGATTGCTTTGTGCTTTCATTTAAATTGGTAGTTGAGTGTAATCTCCTATCTCCTCTTTCGGTTAATCGAGTGCGCTCGATTCAACGATTGTAGAAGCCGATTCGCAGAATCAAGTGCGCTTGATCAACGCTTGAAGAATTGAAGATCTTTGAACCCGGTATCGTGCGCGATCAACGAGTTCGAGATAGCTAGAGTTCGGTATCTTCGGATCAACGAATTCGGGCAATTCAGCATTCATCAATCCATCGACTGCTACTTTCACCGATCTACATCATTTTTGAAATATCCGCTGCGTCGGTTTTTGGTATCAGAGCTTGTTCTAGCCAATCATAGCTAGATCGAGACTTGGAGCCTAATCATTTGAAGAGATTTGAAGTTTGAAGAGAAGACGAGAGCTTGAAGTGTTAAACCGTGGCCGAGAGGAAGAAGAATCATCATTATCGAAGATTGAAGTTCGGATTTGCATTGGAGGCCGAAACTTTGTCCATCGTGATCATCGCGATTTGCTACAAAGTGGAAGTTTTCGATCCGTTTCATTTTGGATCAAAATCCGGAAAGTGTTTGAATTTGAAGTGTTGAAGAATTGGTGAAGTTTTCAAGTATGCCGCCAAGAAGAGCTAATCGCCACCAAAACGTAGAAGCTTTGTATCGAAGAGAAGAAGCTGATGAGATGGAGCAAAGAATCAATGAGAATTTTAGTGAGAAGCTTAATGAAGGAATTGGCCGGTTGGAGAAGCTTATGACGGAGATGAATCAAAATCGGAGAAGGGTTTCACCAGAATCTAACCATGGGGGTAGTAGAGTCTCGCCGCATTCTAATCGAGACCGAAGTGTTGAAAATGACCAAGGGCGTGGGAGGAACGTGAATGATCGTGAACGGAGGAATGTCGATAGAAGGGATGAAGGTGGAAGGCGTAATGGTAGTAGAGATGTTGGTGGTCGGAATCGACATCGTTATGCATCTGATTTTGAAGAGGAATATGATGGTGGTAGTATTCAAGGACGAGGTCAAGGAAGAAACTATTCTGAGTATGATCACAAGTGGGAATCCGGGATGAAGACAGAAATTCCTGAATTCAAGGGTGGTATGCAAGCAGAGGAGTTTCTAGATTGGGTAGCTAATGTTGAGGAGATTTTTGACTTTAAAGAAGTTCCAGAACATCGTAGAGTGAAGTTGGTTGCTACGAGGCTGAGGGGTAGAGCTTTGGCACGGTGGCAGCAAACCAAGCTTACACGTGAACGTATGGGAAAGTCAAAGATTGAATCTTGGGAAAAGATGAAGAAATTGATGAAAGCAACGTTCTTACCATACAATTATCAATCTTTGATGTATCAACGTTTGCAGAACTTGAGGCAGGGCACAAAGACAGTTAATGACTATGCTGATGAATTCTATCAACTCATTGCAAGGAATGATATTATGGAAACAGAAGAGCAGCTAACATCTAGGTTCATTGGAGGATTGAGAATGCAGATTCAGGATATGGTTAATATGTTCGATCCAAGATCTGTGGCAGAAGCACATCAGAAAGCGTTGGCTTGGGAAAAACAAAGGAGACGAGGAAGTGGTGTGTTTACTAATTCTAACAATCAAGCAAAGAATGTTGGAGGAAGTTCTAATGTTTCCAAACCTATCAGTAGACCAGTGTTGAAGGAGGTTGAGAAGGCAAGGGTTAACAATGGTTTCAAATGTTACAATTGTCAGGAATTGGGTCATAAAAGCAGTGAGTGTCCAAGGCCAAAGAAGAGAACCATGATTGCAGAAGTTGACGATGAGGATGTTGATGGGGAGTGTTCTAGTCCAGTTGAGGAAGATGAGCAGGATATTGCGTCAGGAGACGAAGGTTGTAACCTAATGCTGAGGAGATCGTGTTTAACGCCGAAGCAGGAGGAAACTAGTTGGTTGAGGAGTAACATCTTTCAGTCGACATGTACCATTCTGGGGAAGGTGTGTAAATTCGTGATTGACGCAGGAAGCTGTGATAATATTATTTCAATCGAGGCTGTGACAAAGTTGAAATTGAAGACAGAGAAACATCCGAGTCCATACAAGTTAGCATGGTTGAGAAAAGGAGGAGAAGTGAAAGTGGATAGACGAGTTCGTGTACCATTCTCTATTGGGAAGAAATACAAAGACGAAATCTGGTGTGATGTAGTAGAGATGGATGTTTGTCATTTATTATTGGGAAGACCATGGCAGTATGATCGAGCAGTACAACATGATGGTCGTACCAATAGTTACAGTTTTATGTTTAAAGGCACGAAGATTATCCTAGTTCCAAAGAAGAAACCACAAGGAGAAAGTAAGTCAGAAGAAATCGAAGAGCTCAAAACTTTGTTATCCTTGAAGGAGTTTGTGAAGGAAGTAGAGGAGGAACCTGAAGTGTTTTTGTTAATTGGGCGAGAGAGTCAGGAAGTGGGTGAAATTCCAGAAGAAGTTAAACCAGTTCTGAAAGAATTTGACGATGTATTTCCAGAGAAGTTACCAACGGAGTTGCCGCCATTAAGAGATATACAACATCAGATAGATCTTGTTCCAGGTGCTGTGTTGCCACACAGACCACATTATCGAATGAGTCCGTAGGAACATGAAGAATTGCGGAGGCAGGTTGAGGAATTGCTTGAGCAGGGGCGTGTGCAGGAGAGTCTGAGTCCTTGTGCTGTACCAGCTTTATTGGTACCCAAGAAGGATGGGACGTGGAGGATGTGCACTGACAGTCGAGCATTGAATAAGATTACCGTGAGATATAGATTTCCAATGCCAAGGTTGGATGACCTGTTGGATCAGATAAGCGGAGCTACTGTCTTTTCTAAGATTGACTTGAAGAGCGGATATCATCAAATTCGTATCAGACCAGGAGATGAGTGGAAAACTGCTTTTAAAACCAGAGAGGGTCTATACGAGTGGTTGGTCATGCCGTTTGGTTTATCAAATGCACCGAGTACTTTCATGAGGGTGATGAACCAGATTTTTCGACCGTTCATTGGAAAATTCGTGGTGGTGTATTTCGATGATATTCTAATTTACAGTGGGAGTTCAGAGGAACATCTGAATCATCTTAGAGAAGTGCTGATGGTACTGAGACAAGAACAATTTTATGCTGCAACAAAGAAATGCGTGTTCATGACGCATAGTGTTTTATTTCTGGGGTACGTGGTTTCAGAGAAAGGAATACAGGTTGACCAAAGTAAAGTTGAGGCGATCAGAAATTGGCCGCAGCCCAAGACGATAACGGAAGTTCGTAGTTTCCATGGGTTGGCTTCATTTTATCGAAGGTTTATTCCACACTTTAGTAGTGTGATGGCGCCTGTTACAGATTGCATGAAAGGTAAACAGTTTGCATGGACGGAGGAAGCCGAGGTTGCTTTTGAACGAATCAAAGATCTTTTGACCTCTGCACCAATTCTAGTGCTACCTGATTTTCAGTTGGTGTTTGAACTACATACTGATGCATCCAAGGTTGGGATTGGAGGGGTGTTGAGTCAGAAGGGACGTCCAATTGCCTATTTCAGTGAGAAGTTGTCAGGAGCAAAGATGCGATACAGTACATATGATGTGGAGTTTTATGCTGTTGTACAATCTATTAAACATTGGAGACACTATCTATTTCAGAAGGAGTTTGTTCTTTACACTGATCATGAAGCATTGAAGCATTTGCAAGGGCAAGACAAGATTTCAGCGAGACATGCATCGTGGATTGCATATCTGCAACAGTTTACTTTTGTTGTTAAACACAAGTCAGGGGTGACAAATCGTGTAGCTGATGCTTTAAGTAGAAGGAGTCATTTGTTGACAACGATGAAAGTTGAGGTGACTGGTTTTGAATTATTGCCGGAGCAGATTGCAGAAGATTCTTATTTTAAGAAATTTGTTGAAGGGAACAATGAAGGGAAGACTGATGAGTTTATGTTGGTTGACGGGTTTCTTTTTAAAGGAAGTCGATTATGCATACCGGAGGGTAGTCTGAGAATGAAGATTATCAAGGAGTTACACGAAGAGGGACATGTTGGGAGAGACCGTACCTTACAGCTGATTTCACAGTCCTACTTTTGGCCATCGATGAGGAAAGAAGTAGAGAGGTTTGTGGAGCGTTGTCATATTTGTCAAGTTTCGAAAGGAACTGCAACTAATGCTGGTTTATATATGCCGTTACCCGTACCGGTAAAACCATGGGTGGATATCAGTATGGACTTTGTGTTGGGGTTGCCGAGAACGCAGCGTGGTAATGATTCCATTTATGTGGTGGTTGATCGATTTTCGAAAATGGCACATTTTATTGCTTGTAAGAAGACGGCAGATGCTGTTCATGTTGCTCAGTTGTTTTTCAGAGAAATCTATCGACTTCATGGATTGCCAGAATCGATTGTGTCGGACAGGGATACTCGTTTTCTGAGTCATTTTTGGTTGAGTTTGTGGAAAATGGTGGGAACGAAGCTGAAGTTTAGTAGTGCTTATCACCCGCAAACTGATGGACAAACGGAGGTGGTTAATCGATCGTTAGGAAACTTGTTGAGGTGTCTTGTTCAAGATAATCTGAAGAGTTGGGATGTGAAGTTATGCCAGGCAGAGTTTGCCCATAATCATGTTGTGAATCGAAGTACTGGGTTCAGTCCATTCCAGATTGTTTATTCAAGTTTACCGAAGGGACCGTTAGATTTAACAATGATACCACACTCGAAGGGGACAATTAAGAAAGCTGCTGATTTTGTTGAAGGGCTGACGGAGTGTCATAAAATCGTTCAAGAACGATTAGAGAAAGCAAATGAGAAGTATAAACAATCTGCAGATTTGAAACGAAGGAATGTTGAATTTCATGAAGGTGATATGGTTTATGCAGTATTAACAAAAGATCGTTTTCCAGTGGGCGCATACAACAAGTTGAAAGCCAGGAAAATTGGTCCGGTGGAAGTTGTGAAACGAATCAATGAAAATGCTTATAAACTGAAGCTGCCAGATGATGTGTATACGTCTGATGTATTCAACGTTAAGCATCTCGTACCATATCATGGGAATGAGTTTGTTGGGGATGAAGAGTGTGCAAATTCGAGGTCGAATTTCTCTCAACCTGGGGAGGATGATGTAGCTCAGGCCAGGAATGAAGGCATAAGTCGTAGCCGAGTTATCAGAGCAAAGGACATAAGTCGTGACCGACTTATGGAAGACGAAGGCATAAGTCGTGACCGACTTAAGAAAGGCGAAGGTATAAGTCGTGACCGACTTAAGGAAGATATACGTCGTCTCTGACTTATAGAAACAAGCATGAGTCGTGACCGACTCAACTCGAACGAGCTACGACCTAAAACTACAGGAGGAGCAACACGAGGTGGAAAATGTGAAGGCTTAAGTCGGCAACGACTTAAGGGAAGTGTTTTGATTAATATACGACTTAAGGAAAGTGATAGGTCGGCACCGAGTTACGACTTATTTAAGTCGGTCGACATTTTAAGTCGCGAAAGCCCTGATGCCGTTGGATGATCTGCCGAGTTAACCTCCACCATTGGTTCCTTTGAGATGCCGCATGTTTTAAGTTGCTGAAGCTGTTGCCGTTGATCTTTATGCCGAGTTAATCTGGACCGCTATTCTTAAGTCGTTAATAGTTGAGTCGTGTAGAGCTGTTAAGTCGGCAACGACTTAAGCGGGTCTGTTTGTAAGTCGGCAACGACTTAAGGAGTTGTCTGTTGTATTTCCTGTCATAAGTCGGTTGTAATACACATGTATGTTGAGTCGCGTCATTTATAAGTCGTTTGTCGTTTGTATTCATAAGTCGTTCTGTTTGAAGGCAAGTGTTGTATCGGTTGTGCCTTAAGTCGTCACCGAGTTAGGCTAAGTCGTAGGTCGGAAGTTATAACTCGGAACCGACTTAATACTTGTAATTTTTGTTGTTTTTTTTTGTGTGAGTTGTAAAATGCCTATAAATAGGCCGAGACTCTCATTTGTAATGGTTGTTGATTTTTGAATAAAATTCTCTTTCGATTGCTTTGTGCTTTCATTTAAATTGGTAGTTGAGTGTAATCTCCTATCTCCTCTTACGGTTAATCGAGTGCGCTCGATTCAACGATTGTAGAAGCCGATTCGCGGAATCAAGTGCGCTTGATCAACGCTTGAAGAATTGAAGATCTTTGAACCCGGTATCGTGCGCGATCAACGAGTTCGAGATAGCTAGAGTTCGGTATCTTCGGATCAACGAATTCGGGCAATTCAGCATTCATCAATCCATCGACTGCTACTTTCACCGATCTACATCATTTTTGAAATATCCGCTGCGTCACATACTACATGCGTATCAAATACACATGTCATGTCGACGATAACTCATCGGTGAATATGATGAAATACATGGAACTGTTTTGATATTTATAGAATCATGATTGCATACATCTATATGTATCAATCCAAAGAGTTCATTAACTCTTATGATACTACCACTAAATCGATGCATAGCACTTTATTATTTGAGATATAATTAACAAGTATTATATGATTCAAAATCATAAATAAAAATATTTCTCAAAACTACGGCTTGGTCTATAATTCCAAAACAACCGTAAATAATATTAGATACTTTTGTATTTTTCCAATGCATCACTTTTGTTATAAAAAATTACCACATTATAGTTTTATTTCATAAAGAATATTCATAATATTCATATTGAAATATAGCCATGCCTATTTTTTTCAATCGATATCGAAATATAATCATTATTTCATAAATAATGTATGGTAAGTTTTACGGAAACAATTTTTGTACTATGATGCAATTAATAAGTGTTATATGGCATGCTCCCACTATTTCCACCATTACTATAATAGTGTACGAAATTCGAAGGTCCGGCATTCACTTAATACAATTTGTTTATTTCATACACTGCAACTATTTACATTAAAGAGTTCGTTGATCAAATATCTTGAGCTCAAAGAAATAAATCTCATAAGAAACAATTTTCTATATGAAAATACATTTCAGAATAGAAATCATATTTCTTATTTCAATAAAAGTATCAATTATTATTACAATTCTCGTTTTCAATGTTTCTCTATGAAGCAAAAGTGACAATTCATTCTCTCCATCCCAATTGTACCTTAAATTACATCTATTCTTATACATTCGTTTTTCTTTCAAATGGTCAGACTATTCAAAAGAAAACCAGACTACAATATCAAAACAAACTCTTTACAAAGGCGCACTCGATTATCCTTAACATTTAAGGACATCAAATACGTTGCACTTTACGTAAACCGATCAAAATGACATTTCAGCTATCGAGTTCTTATATCTATCTTGTAGTTTTTGGTCTTGTGTTACATTAACACTATATGATCCCTTTTGTAATCAATCAGATTGAATACTCGATCTCGCACTAAGGTTTATTTAGTTTTTCGGATGAACTAATTTCATTGAAATATTGTATATTACAAGCGTTGACCATTCACCATATAACATTTACATGCAATTGTATATAGATAAAAAATCCATAGTCTTGTATTGCTTTTAGAGTTTAAAACTCATAGAATGCAATACATAATCTTGACCAAATAAATGCATAAGTGACCAAATCACGAATGTATTCAGCAGTTGTAAAATCAGGCACTTGCATGGGTGTTGAAACGTTAACATACAATAGGAAGTTAATAGTGGGCATTATATTTCCATTTGTCAACTTTCAATTCAGTGCTTTTGTATATGTTAACTGATAAACATTTTATCAATCATATTAAAAGTGTTGGAACTGGACTAGCCCATAGCGGAAGTTATGAGTGAATTTCAAAAAATTTACCTTTTATTGGCATATGAAGTCTAACTAAGTTAGAACATTTCTGAATTTCATTTAAATAAAATCATTTATTTTATTTAAGCTCAAATATATTAAGATATGAAATTAATTTTATTTGATTTAGTTTATACATAAATGTATCATATACATATATGTATGAGTGCATATGTAACATAATAATCCGTGAAAGGTATAATATGCCAATATGTAGATGTTGGGATTTACATCGCAACAAACATATTTGCTCATTTTATATGTCATGTATGTAGTTCAAATATATGCATGTATATGTGTTACAAACTACACACACACATATGTATGTATAAATATATTATATATAATATATGAACATAAAACATTTATATATAGATAAATATATATATAGAAAGAGAGAAAAAAATTATTTATAATTCAAAATTAACTTAGTTTTGCAAACATAATAATTTTAGTATTTTAATTTGTATATATTATGAATAAAATAATGTTTTCATCCATACATAATTAACATAAAATAATATATTGATGAAAATTCAAATTTTACAATTTTTGAAAATCTAGGATCATAATTTAGAGCTTAGGAAAAATCTGGAGATTTTTCAAAGTTGAAATATTATTTTTTTTTAAAAATACATTGATTTTGGTAATAATTATTTAATATAAAATAATATATTATTAAAAATTTAAAATTTAAAATTTTAGAAATTCTAGGATCATGAATGAAAGGTTACGAAAAATTTTGAATAATTTTTCAGTTAAATTATTATTTTTAATAAATCATAAACAGTTTTTTCAAAATAATAAACTTTATTGAAAAATTTCTAAATTTTTTTTATATGTTTCTAAAATGATATAATATTTTTTAAAACTATAAAATTTAATTTTTAATGTAATAATTATTTTATATATATGATAAACAATTCAAAAATTCAATAAATGTTAATTTAAAAATATGAATATATGTATGATAATTAATTTTCAAAATTGTAAATTCATATCATATATAAATAGGTGTACTAAAATTTTTAAAACATATATATATATATATATATATCTTATATATGCATACATGCTATTATGAGAGAGAAATATACACTAATATATATATATATATGAATTTATTAATATATATATATATAAAACAATTATTAATGACAAAAATTGATTTTGTACAGCAAACAACATTTGTCTATACATAAATCAAATAGTATAATAAACAAACTATGCACATAACCAAACTGATTTGTGACAACCACATCTACTTACAAAATCTCACATAACTAAACATATAGTAGCAATATATTTAAACAGATATGAAATTGCTCATTATAGGATCATAGAATATAACTTAATTACTATAATATGAATTAAAATTACCAATTTGATGATGCCTTTGAATCCACGTTGAAGCAATGACTTGCCTTCCTTTTATTGTTCTTGATTCGTTAGATTGCAAGTCCGGAATTACCGACCTCTAACTATCGAATAGTATTATTTTAATTTGAAATATATTTTAGAATTTTGGAGTGGACTGAGAGTTATGTTTTAACCAGCAATGCAGAAGGTAATGGCGGCCAAAAAAGTTAGTTATTGTTTATATATATATACATACATATACATACATACATACATACATACATACATATATATATATATACACACACACATACATACATATATATAGGGTTGTATTAGAGAGAAACAAGGAAAACCTTTTTACCCATTCTCACTTTATCTCAACCCATTATCTCCAAGCCAATTCCCTATGTTTTAGCCACCCCTAGACCTTCCCAAAATCAAAATTTTGCAGCCCTAATGATGGGCCTTAAACCCATCTAAGCCCAAGCCAAAACACTATGCGATTACATCTAATTTAGTTGCTTGTCGTTACAGTATATCGATCGATATATTTATATCTGTTATAAATATATATAACATTATTTATTTCTCAAATCATATTCAAATTTTATAATTAATATTTCATAAATATTAATTAATTTAATTAATTTATAACAATTATAAATTAATTAAATCGTTTAATCTTAAGGGAATTCATCATTTCGGCTGTGTAACACTTGGATGTAAATTTGGTCAGCGGTTAATATCGAACTATTCTAATGTTAACATTCACACGTCACTTAGCAGGTGGTGTGACATTATGGCTAAATTTATCGCTTACTCATTTTCGGTAAAATCCAATTTTAGTTTAATAAGCGTTACCCGGTTGTGACATTTGTTTACACTAATTCTCTTCGTCAAAACTATATCACTGTGGACTTATGAAATTTGGTAATGGTCAAAATTCCAACCTCATCCACGTTCAACTTTATAGTCTAAATACAAAGTTCTTGGTTCAATAATAACAATTATTATTAACCAAAATGCTCTGGCTAGGGACTTTGACTTTGAGTTGACTTGAGTTGACTGTGATACTAACCGCATATAACTGAGGAGACGAATCCTCTCTTGAATAGTGCTTCACTTCCAATACTTCCACTTGACCCAACTACAGTCACTCGATGGACGTCATGCCATGATTTGGCTATTATCAAAGTGGAGCTTTCATATTGAAGATCCACAGTATTCCCAAGTCGAGAGAACTATGTAAATCAGTCACATCGATATTTTCTGTTTAACCTTAGTTATATTAACCAACAGAAAACTATCGAGTGAGTCGTTCCATGGTTATCCAATAACTATTAGTACGTAACCCCTAGGTGCCCTAGGAACATTTAAAATGGTATATTTGTTTCGTTGTGATAAATTACTCACGGTCACAACACTTTGTAACTACTATCACAAAATATACCATTTATGGATTTTTCTATTAAATATACTTTTAATTAAGTTAATTAATTAATATAGTCACATTATATCAAATATATAATAGGAAGAAAATACCTTTTATTTCGAACAAGATTGGTCAACGAGTTAGATATATGTAACAAATTACATAATTGCCCTAGGGCAAAACCCTAACTCTATCAATCTCCCACTTGCACTTGAGGTCAATTATGGAATCTAATTTCAACTTTTCCATTTAGTTTTCTCAAAACCAATTAGGTCAGTCCCTTAGTAAATGGGTATGCTATTATGTTTTAATTATCTACTTTGTCGATTAACTCTCTCTAACACTAATAAACTACCTTTATCATGTGGAACGATTCAAAGTATGTCTTTCAACTTCTAGTGAGCTTTAAGTTCTATTATGACCAATTTCATGACATTGTTACCTTATAACAATATTATGGGATTCTCAACTTTTGGAATCACCTTTGGTTTAATTATAAATTTGTGCATTTATATCTATATACATTGGTTTATTGTAGCGTTATTCAATTTAATGTTCTCAACATTTCGTTCAATCGACCACAATCACTTTTATTTTGAAACATTTTCAAATTATAGATTTTAACTTGAATTTTATCATTGACATGTTATACTCAATATCACTTATAAAAGTTTGCGTCCAAACGTTTCATCATAACGAGTTCGCTATTTCTATAAACAATTCTCTAGTATTTCATAAATACGCGAGAACACCTCAAACAACCATTTAGTGATATCAATTTGGATTTTATATTTGCTCTATGTATCAAATACATAAACAAAATACAATATCATACACAACATAACCTGTATGATAATTCCTATTGCTAATGCATAAGGAATCAAACTTACATGTTCTCCTTTTAATAAGGTGCTCTTGTATATCGTTTTGGGATAATCCCTATATGTTTTATACTCACCATAAAATACATCATTTATAATCGTAAATTGAGTATTAAAATAACTAAAGTTGATTTTAATACAAGCATATTGTTAAAATCAATAGCGTGTTGTTTACTTATTGTTTAGAAATATCAATGTACCTTTTAATGTTCTTTCTTATGAACACACGCTCCTCTGCACTTTGATTGAAAGTCAAACTATTTGATATTTCTATCAAAATACTTATTCAATCTTGATGCTTATAAAATGATACATTCGTATCATTTCTTGGATCATATCCAAAGACTCACAAACCCAATATTGCTCCCACTGACTTCAAGGCTTTTTTTTGTTAATATGTGTAAACGGCTTACTCTAAATCATTATTTAGAACTTTTTGTTTCAATACATAAGTACCAAACACTAAGTCTTATCGAGCGATAATTTTGTGAGAAAATATGAATTAACTTGAGCATGTTGAATACCGAATCTGTTATGCTAATTTCAATAATTGAAATTTGCGATATTATTCTTATCAACATTGCTTATTTAATTCCAACCACATTAGTCTTTCCAATAAAGACACAATCTCGACCGATGGATCACATCTCTTTGGTTACGACCACCAAAATCATATTTTGATAGCATACTTTGAATTCTTTCAGATCTGCGCATCATACCATATAGAGTCAACAATCTTAATGGTTTAATTGAACAACTGAGGGTAATGTATAGTTTCAACATTAATAGGAAACTCATAGTTTCTCTTCGATGTACGAGAATACTTATTGGACATTCTAATGTTATGTGTTCATTTAAGTTAGTTAATTTTGCTTCATCTCATATAATCAGTTCTATCTATGGATCGGATCCAATTCCATTTAACTACCAAAAATTTCTCAAAGTAATTCCTTCACAATGAAGTTGATATATCTTGGAACAACAATTGTTTCTTAGTGCAAATAGAATATGGATTCATAAACGTTTTATGAACCTTTTTATTTATAAAACTGATTTTAGTTTACAAAAATTATGTTTAAAACATAAATATGTCATTTGATGACAGACCTTTCCAAAAAAACCTTTTGGAGATTCATACAAGATCCCTCATGAACAACTATTACATACAATCTTTCAACTCGCACAACCTTCCAACTCCTTAGCCTAGGATATGTTGGGATTTCTTACAAACCTTTATCTTGTATGATTTTGTAAACTGTTGTTTAGATGAAAAAATATCAATCTTGTGTACTAATCTTAAGTATATGACCTTATAGAAAGAAACTAACTCAACTTCACTCACTATTAATCATAAATTATCCAACAATGTCTAATTACTCCTTATCGATGCATCATTATGTATCACATGGAGGAGCGATTTTGAGATTGAATCTATATTCATTTTAGGTATATTTGGAACTCTTTCTAATATACTCAATTATTCGATCAAATCAAATCATTTTATTTTATTGCATGTTATTTTATTTACTTTTATTTTATATTCTATGATTTTATCATAAACTTACTACATGTGTATCTAATACACATGTCCATGTTGGTAATAAATCATCGATGAATATAACAAAGTATGTGGAACACTTTTGATAATAATAGACTTGTGATTGCATACATCAATATGTATTAATTCAAAGAGTTTATCAACTCTTATGGTGCTCCCACTGAATGGGTGCATAGGAATTAAATGTTTGAGATATAATTAACTTGTATAATATGATTCATAATCATATAGTAAAATTATTTCTCAAAACTACGGCTTAGTCTATAAATCCAAAACAACTTTAAATAATATTAAATACATATGTATTTTTGTTGCATCACTTTTACTATGAAAACAAATTTCATAATAGAGTTCTATTTCATAATGAATATTCATAATACTCATATTGAAATATAGTTATATCTATTTTTCAGTCAATACCAAAAAATAAACATTATTTCACAAATAATGTTCGGCACATTTTACGAAAATAATTTTCTTAATTTGATGCAATCATTAGGTGCTATATGGCATGCTCCCACTATTTCCACTATTATTATAATAGCATACTAAATTTAGAGGTCCACCATTCACTTAATATTGTTAATATTGTTTACTTATTTCATATGCTAACTAGTTTACAGAGGAGAGTTTTTTGATCAAATATCTTGAACTCAAAGAAATAAATGTTATAGAAAACAATTTTCTTTATGAGAATACATTTTGGAATAAAAATCATATTTCATATTCCAATATTAATATTAGTTATTATTACAATTCTTGTTTCCAATGTTTCTCTATGAAGCAGAAGTGACTATTCATTCTCTTCGTTCCAACTTTACCTTAAATTATATCTATTCTTATACTTTTGTTTTTCTTTCAAATGGTCAAACTATTCAGAAGAAAACCTTACTACAATATCATAACAAACCTTTTACAAAAGCGCATTCGATTATTCTTAACATTTAAAGCATCAAATATGTTGCACTTTATGTAAACCGATCAAGACGACATTTCAACGATCGAGTTATTAGATGTATCTCATAGTTTATGGTCTTGTGTTACATTAACACAATATGTGTAACGACCCACCTTTTTGGACGGTTTAAATCAGCAATAAACCTCACATGTCTAATTCAAACCATTCAAAAGGGAGGATTATTAATGGGGTAAATAAGAAAATAAAAGAAAGAAAGAAAAACAAACCCAAAATCTCGCAGCGGAGTGACAAAATATAATAATCAAATAAACAGTTCATGAAACTATTTTACAAAATAACATTTGGTTACACTTTACAATTCAAATCAGAGTTATACATATATCAGAAATAAATAAATAATGGAGTGGAACATAGAATGCGGTGGAATAATAAATAGCAATAATATACTGAATCTTCATTTTTGTCCTCCAGAAAATAGTCTTCAATACACTGAAAAGCTCAGACTGACCCGAGCGTAATGAAAAGACAACACACTCGAGTCAGAACTAAAAGATCTTATGTAACTCAGATCAAAATAAGTAAAATAGAACTATTAGTGCAATGGTTTTATAGATGTTACAGGATTTTCATCTCCTATCAAGTGTACAACGTGAATATAATTATTTAAAAGGTTTCAAATAATTCGAGACATCAATCTTAATCATCTAATTAAAACAAATCCGAAGTTTGAATTAACTTAAACCATCAAATAATTCAATTCCAAATCAAAATTCAAGAAATTATATGGGTATATGTCATTTCAACCAGTATCAAAAATCAACATTTCCAAATCAATGAAAACCGCTCGGGTTTATCATTTCAACCCATAATGATTTTTCCCTAATCTATAAGATCGTTCGGATATATATCATTTCAACTCATAGGGATAACAGAGATATAGACATAAATAACATCCAATCATCCAAAATGTCAACCAATAACATCCATCCAATCACCTAAATATCAATAATTGAACATACAGCGCAATCATCATTGAAATCAACCAATAACTACCAACAATTTACTGGTTATCATTAACAGGTATTTAACTGGCAATTTAAATTTCAGTATTAAATTAAATGGCAATTAAATTCAATAAAAGTCAGATTTAACTGGAATGACAATTTAAAATATACTAAATAGCAAACAATCAATTTCTAATCACATCATAAATTCAATTTAAGTAACATAAAAAAATCTAGTAGTTGTGAGTGTTTGCTCACCTTTCGTGGCTACGAAGGTCATGATAAAAATGGAGCAATATGGAGATTCCTAGCAAAGGTCCAAATTCAAAGCAAATCCAACAAAGCTTAGACACGAACACGAATTAATAAACAAGTTTCAACTACTTCCAACTTCCAAACAACCCAAGATTCAAACTATGGACAAACCTGAAACTAGGTCATCTTTAGGAAAATATTCGGACCAGAGTATTACTAAATCTGTAAAAGTGACTAACTAGAAAGTTGTTGCAAATTCTTTTTCTCCACTTTAAAAAAAAGAATAACTCAAAAAGCTTTTGTCTTGAGGAAGTTATGGTCAAAACAAACAGAGTTATTTTCTAAACTGAAAATCCGAGTTTAAAAATACTTCAAAAAGATTTGAGTTTTTGGCATAGCAAAGTAAGGAATTTGAAGAGCTGATCTAAAAGAAAGTTTAAGCCACTAGAAAAATAAATGGTTTGAAAAAATGAATCACATAATTTGGTTCATTCCTGAAGGAGATATGATTAATACAATATGGGGTATTTTCGGCCAAAACCGGACCCGAGAAAGGATGTTTGTAGGTTTGATTCTTGAACTGAATACACTAAGATCTTGGTTAGGAAGGTTGGAAAGGCTCCCTGATGATGATATTTACATGAAAGGAGAAAACTGACAACACAACCACCTTTTAGATGATGAAGATGAACTGATAGAAGGATGACAAGGTGAATGAATTGCCTTAGGCAGTATGGAGCTCTGATACCATAAAAGAGAACTTGAATACTTTTATTACTTGTAATATTTGATACAAGAACTGATACATTAGTGATATTATGTACAAGTGTTTATATGCTATTCCATTAGCCCGCTCCATAGTTCTAGAAATTACAAAAATACCCTGGGTTGGACCTATTCAGTTATACTTGGTCAAGTTAGCCATTGTATTAATTCTTATTTCACTAATAAATTAAGTTTATGCTCCTATCATTGATTCTTAGGATTCCTCTAATTTTTTTACTAGGAATTAGCACCTTGACACCATGAATAATTTATCTTATCGTGTGACATTTGAATATTTATCTCACGCTATTTAGATCTTTATACGTTTATTTTAAGGATAAAATTTTAATTTGGGCTAGTTTTAAAAACTAACTACAATTTTAGATCTGTTTAATATTACAAAAACAGACCACTTTGATCACATCAGTGTCACACGTACTGGAGGCATCTCAAATGCCGCTAGTACAATTTTTTTTTGTTTTTAAAGATAGTTGACGGCATTTCAAATGCCTCCAATGTGCGGCATTTGAAATGCCGTCCAGAGTTTTTTTTTTTAAAATAGGTCGCGGTATTTGAAATGCCGCAAACTATTTAAAGAAGAAAAAAATTAACTGACGGCATTTGAAATGCCGCCAGTACACGTGGCGCTGATGTGGTACAAAATGGTCTATTTTTGTAATATGTTATAAAACTGGTGTAAATTTTTGTAATTGGTTTTTAAAAGTGCCACAAATTAAAAATTTATCCTTATTTTAATCAGTCACATATTTCAATTATCCAGGATAAATAAGCAGATAAGAATGTCACCATGCAATTAATCATTAAAGTAACTGAGATTTTTTCTAGTTCTTTTGAACTTGAATTTTTGTCCAACAGGTAATCTATGATAGGGTGCAAAAATATCCTAACCAGGTATTTTATCTGATATTCTTGTTGCAGTTATTTTTATAAATATCAAAAGTACTTACCTACACTATCTTTATGTGCAAATTTTCAGTGGCTGTTGTATCCACATGCAACTTCATATGTTTATTTGCATTGCTAGAACAATTACTATAGACATGAAGTGTATACAGTTATATTTCTATCGCTTCCAACCTAACAGGAAGTTGTCAAAAAATATCCATTATTGTTTTATTGGTTAGGCCGTGGCCTTTAGTTTGTGTTTCTACATGTAGCCTCACTTGAAAAATGCATGTGAGTATGTGTGTTTGTGTGTAAAACGAGAGCTTTAAAAAATTCTAAAAGAAATTGTCAGACTTAAATCATCTTTCAACATAGTTAAACAACAGGTTCGCACTTTACAGTTTGGATAAAATGCACCTTTGATTCATAGTAGACTGGGGTCTAGGGGTTGGTTAAACTGGGGCCAGTGTTTGGAATTCATGCATGTTTTAAAGTTGAACCTTTCCAAAGGCATGAATAAATATATATTGCACTTCTTCCACCACAAATTTATATTCATGTACATAGTATATGTTGACAGAACCACATGTATACTTATTTATTCAGTTTATCATCGATAAGTTGGTAAATATTAGCACATTCATATGGGAACTGGTTCATGAAATGGAACTTAATTTGTATGCATCTTCTAATTCAAAGCCTTAGTTTTGTGGTATGCTTTGTAATATGTACTTATAAAATGCAAAATTGAATGTAAATATTTACCATTGTAACTGCATATATGTGTTGTTTAAAATGAACTCACTAAAAACATTGATAGAGTTTCAATATATGACATAGAACGAAAATGAATTTTGAAACTTTTTTACGTTTGAGAACACCATATATATTACATAGGGCAAGTATCGACTAGACCTCAATTTGGCTCCACCGCATTTTCCTTCTTGTTGCGTGTGTCTGTACACATACACATAGATACATACGTACATATTGACATACACATACAATGATCAAATCCCACTTATTTTTTTCACGTCTCAAGTCCTTCTTGATTTCAACCACAGGTTCGTATTAAATATTCCAGTTTCTCTGTTCTGAAATGACAATAGAGAAAAACTATATTATTTTAATCGGAGCACATGGTTGAAATAAGAAGGTTTGAGGTGTAGTAATGTGTGTAGTAATGTGAATGTGTATGTGTTGACGGTACACTTTTTCCTATGTTATTCAAAGTTTGAGTTGTCTTTTTCAGCATAGAGATTTTTCATCTCAGTGCGAATAAAGAATGTAAATCTATGAATTTTCTTCTGGAAAGAGGTTAAATTCACTGGAAATTCTCTATATTTTAGTTTATGGTTGTCCATTGAACAGCAATTAGCAGTCGCTTATAAATTATAACTTATATAACAGTGAGGCAGGGAAACTTTTACTAAACTGGCACGAGTTATTGTTTCTTAGGTTGATTTCAACACGTTTTATGTTCTGATTCATTGCGGCGTGGCTTGTTCAAAGTATACTTAACTTTATGATTAATTACAGATTATTTAAATGTATTTTTTACATATATATTGTGCATCATCTTATATGATTAAAAGTAATAAAAATATGTAAAACTATGGATCTTTTGCATTATTTAAGAATATGTCGGTTCACAAAACACGGTCTATTGTTTAGTATTTTGAGAAAGAGACGATTTTCAGGTTTTTTTTTTCTACGAATTTTACAGAATCATGCACCGTTATATAAAACAATTAAATTAGATGTGAGACGCGTAGGTCTCAAGAACTTACAACACTTCTAGACGCAAATTACAACACATAACATGTAAACTTTAAGATGATACACTTGCATTCATGAAATTCCATGCAACAAACTTAACATAAACGAAATTAGTTTTTTCAAACAATAATAGGTAAATAGCAACTAAATAATTTTCTGTACCTAATTTGCAATTTAGAAGATGTCGGCATGATTATTTAACCAGTTATCCATATGGATCGGTATTGAACGATACAATATGGGTTGTGGGCTCCATTATACTTCTATATAATTCTACTTATGGTTGAAGGAAGGCACAATTACAAGTGATGTGACATCGTTCGAAACATCTTTGACTATTTTGTACTTAAAGACTCAAAACTCAAAGACTTAATCTATTTGAAGATAGATGAGGAAATGGTCAACAACATCGATCGGTACCAACCATAAGGATAGGTACTGAACTATCCAACTCTTAGCACTACTAGAAATACAGTATATAACCACGACAGTGTTCCAACGACCGCCAACGGGGTTTTCCAACTGCTTCCAACGGCTTGTTATTTTTTTAACAAGCCGTTGGTAACCGTTGTAAAAATGTCGTTTGTGACCGTTGAAAGCCGTTGGAAATATTCGTGTAAACCTGTAGCTGGCCGAGAACAGATTTCATTCTCCTTCCTTCAACAAAAAACACCAAAACCTCCACCCTCTTCCTCCACTCCTCCTCTTTTCTTGCTCCCAGCCTCCCCACGCAACCGGCAGCCACTCCGACGCCATCAATCAACACCAGCGGCCTCTCTCCATCCAATTCCACTCCAAAATCAGGTTTTTCCCTAAAACCCTAAATTTTAAAATTTTGCTAATTTTGTGTTTAATTGTTTGTTATAGTTGTATCTAATGGCCTATTGATTGTTTATTATACCAAACTAAGTGCTAATTACAATTATTACCATCCAAATGTCCAAATTGTTTGTGTACATATATTATGCACACATATATACATATGTTGATAATTTAATGTAAATGCGCATTTGAGTTAGCGTTAGATTAGTTAGGATTGCTTTAAATTATTTTGTGTATGTTTTGTAAAATATTAGGCAAACATGAATTAGTCGAATATTTTACGAACATGAATTATATCTTTTAGTAATATGATCTCTTAGTGAAATTTTGGCCTATATGATTGCTTTAAATTATATCTTTTAAATTATTAGACAAACAAAATTTAAATCTTTTAGTGAATTTTTGGCCCCGTCTGACAAATGCTGTATGATCGTTGTATGAATATTCGTTTTTATTGCAGAACGGATATTCATATTCATCTGATATAATATTTGTTGGATTTGTCCCTGTATTGAACAAGTTACAAACACTATAAAGTAATTACGTTTCGTAAATCATATCGTTATAAACGGTTCACAAAATTTCGACGGCATTTCCTTTTCGTTCCTTGTGTACATGCATTGTGTATGATACAAGGAACACGGGGGAAGTGCTGCCGAAATTTTGGAAAATCGTTTATAATGATATGATTTAAGAAATGTAATTACTATTGTGTTTGTAATGGGAAGTAGGATAACCGACCATCACAAAAGGTACAAAAATGTAAACAAAATAGCAAGAAATATAACTTTGTATATAAACGAAAATGGATTATAAAAAACATTAAAATCTAAAATGTGTATCGAATTTGATTAATAGTTTTTTTACTATTGATCATAGGTTTTACAGCATGAAAAATGGTCAATTATTTTATTGATCGGAGCTGGATGTATCAAAGAAGAGAAATGGGAGGCTCAATAAGTACACATTTTCTTAACGGGGTAAATGTGTTTGTCGAATTTGCTTTAAGTAATATTGGAAACGACGTAGAAATTCGTTGTCCATGTAGTAGGTGCAAATTGTTGAAGCATTTAGTACCGAATATGGTTAGGATTCATTTGCGTCAATATGGTTTCGTAACCAATTATTTGGTGTGGGATCGTCATGGAGAAATTATAACACGTAACGAAGAACAATCAATAGAGGTCATTAGTGATGAAGTTAGTACGACGAATCTCATAGAACATATGGTTGAAGATGCAGCACGATCAATGTTCCCTGCTGTTGAAATTAATAACGACGATGTTAACGTCGAAGAGGAACCAAATGTTGGAGCGAAAAAAATATATGATTTATTGGATGCTGCTAAGAAACCTCTTTGGAATGGATGTACTAGCGACACTCAATTATCGGCAACTGCAGAGTACATTGCGATGAAATCAAAGTACAACTTCACAGAAGCCGGATTTACAGCTGTTGTACAAGCTTCTAAACGCCATATGCCATCAGATAATTTAATGTGCGAAAATTATTATGAAGTGAAAAAACTAATGTCATCTTTCGGTTTGCCGTATCAAAAAATTGATACATGTCTAAATGCTTGCATGTTGTTTTGGAAAGATGATGTCAGTCTTCGGAATTGTAAAATATGTAATCAAGAAAGATACAAGCCAAGGAAAAAAAGGGAAAAAAAGTTCCATACAAGCGTATGCATTATTTACCAATCACTCCTAGACTTCAAATGTTATATGCATCATCTATGACAGCGCATCATATGAGATGGCACAGTGTGAGAACACCTGAAGAAGGTACGTTAACACACCCATCTGATGGAGAAGCATGGAAGTATTTTGATAAGAAATATCTCGATTTCGCAGCGGAGAGCCGTAACGTTAGACTAGGTTTGTGTACTGATGGATTTTCACCGTTTTCTCGGTTTGGTTCTAAATATTCATCTTGGCCTATAATCATTACACCTTACAATCTACCCCCATGGATGTGTATGAAAACTCCATATATGTTTCACACAATTGTCATCCCGGACCCTGATGATCCGACACAGGGTATCGATGTTTACTTACAACCGCTAATCGAAGAGTTGAAAACATTGTGGTATGAAGGAGTTGAAACATACGACGTATCGAGAAAAAAAATTTCGGATGTTCGCTTCTTTGTTATGGACTATTAGCGATTTTCCTGCATATGCAATGCTTTCGGGTTGGAGTACGGCCGGTCGTTTTGCTTGTCCTTACTATATGGAAGAAACACGAGCATTTTCTTTACGGCATGGGAAGAAAATTTCTTGGTTTGATTGTCATCGACGTTTTCTCCATATTAATCATACTTTTAAAAGAGACAAAAAAAACTTCATAGCTAATAGACATGAGACTTTACAACCACCAACGATTTGGTCAAGTGAAGATATATATGAACTTGTAAAAGATTATCCAAAGATACATGAAACCGGGCAGCAAACTGAAATCCAAGGTAAATCGACGTTTCATAATTGGTGCAAACAGAGTATATTCTGGGAGTTGCCTTATTGGAAAAATCTCTTAATCCATCATAACATTGACGTGATGCATAACGAGAAAAACGTATTCGATAATGTGTTTAATACACTTTTGAATGTTAAGGGAAAGACTAAGGACGATCTGAAATCAAGACGTGATATAGAAGAAATATGTAATCGTCCTGAGCTTCATATGAAGCCAAATGACACTAAAAAACCTAAAGCATGTTATGAATTAGATAACAACCAAGTTAAAGTACTGTTAAAATGGGTGGAAGGATTATGATTTCCTGATGGAATTTCATCTAATCTTCGTAGATGTGTCGACTATAAGAACGGAAGACGGAGTGGGATGAAAAGCCATGATTGTCATGTAATGATGCAAAATTTGTTACCCGTCGCTTTCAAAGAATTGTTGCCCGTAAAAGTTTGGAAGGTTATAACAGAACTTAGTTTATTTTATAAGGAGCTTTGTTCAACTACGTTAAAAGTTGACCTTCTTCGTAAACTTGAGGTAGAAATCCCTATACTGCTCTGCAAACTGGAGAAAATATTTCCTCCAGGTTTGTTCAATGTAATGGAGCATTTACCTGTTCATCTTCCATTTGAAGCACGTCTTCGAGGTCCTGTGCAATATGGATGGATGTATCCATTCGAGAGGTATGTTGTTAATACTGAGTATGTAATTTAACTATAATTAAAAATCAATATTGATATGAAATATTTTTTATTAGGTACTTAAATCATTTAAAGAAAAAAGTGAGACAAAAAGCTCGAGTTGAAGGTTCGATTTGCAAATCATATATCGAAGAAGAAGCATCGTTCTTTTTCTCTCATTATTTCAATGATCATGTGAATTTATCATTTCAAAGTGTTGCACGTAATGATGAGGCCGTTGAACAAGATTTTTCTTCTGAAGCAATGTTATCTATTTTAAACAACATGGTCGACATGCTGGAAAATGTGTAGAAGTATGGTTAGATGATTGAGATTACCATGTAGCACACATGTATATTCTTTTTAATTGTCCAGAAGTTGCACCATTTATTAGGTAATTATCAGATTACAAGTTTTGATAAATTTAATTTAATACTGCATGTGTAAATTAATAATAAAGCAATATATTGTTTTTGTTTGCAGTGTTTATGAATCACAAAATCCAAACGGCGATTTAAGCAAAAATTTCGCTACTTGGTTTTCGAACTACGTTTGTGATCCTACAAATAATGTGGTCGATAAAGGATTAAAACATTTGGCGTTGGGACCGAAAGGGAAAGTTAAAACGTATCCAATATTTTTCGTTAATGGATATAAATTCAACACCAAAGAATACGGTGCTGAAAAATTAACAAACAATACCGGTGTATTTGTTAAAGGCAGTGATGATCCTAATAATCATATACATGATTTTTATGGCGTGTTAACCCAGATTTTGCAATTGACATATTTTATAAGACCCACAGAGGAAGTTTTTTTGTTTAGATGCAACTGGTTCAGCAATGTTCCAGGTTCTGGTATTAACGTGTATCCAAATTATAATCTTATAGAAATAAAACATACCTCCCGTTATCAGCAGTACGATCCGTTTGTACTAGCCAAACAAGCCCTACAAGTTTATTACGCCCCTTATCCGTCTCTAAAAAGAGATAAAGCGGATTGGTCTGCGGTTTTTAAAACCAAGGCGAGATTTACATTCGATTGAAAAAATATTCCAAAAGAACAAGCCTATCAAGCAGATATCGAAGAAAATGTTGAAATCACAATTATAGACGATCAAACTGATTTTGGACAATTAAATGATGAGACAAATGTATTAGTTGAAGCATTTGAGAGTGTAGAAAAAAACGATATAGAACACGAGATCGAGTCTGAATCAGAGAACGACGAGGACTGAGTAACATCCGGTAATTTTTACAATTATATATTCACGCACACGCATCACATATATATCATCATCATCATTACATGCACCACATATCATCATCATTTTATCTATGTCTATAATTAAAAATGAAACTTTCAACAGGTATTATGTCAGGCTCCAGACGTCGTAGCTCTTCTCGCTTGGCCCGCGAAAGTAGTGGTGAGCCTCCGGCTCGACCACTTGTATATTTGCAGCCGAAGGTTGATGGAGCGTAAGTATCAAAATTAAAATGATAACAATATAAATTTGTTCATACATATATATACTTGTCTAAAGCTTTGTTTTATTTAACACATGGGATTTGATTTGGAGCCCTCAGGAGTTGTGCTTGGCATTTCCAAGCAATCGTATATGAGCAGGATGACAGATTGCTGGCCTAAGTGGAGTAAGATCCCTGACCATGTCAGGAAGGCCATCTGGCAGGATTTTCTGGTGAGTTTATACCACTTTACTATATGAATAAGTATAAATGAACAATTAGTAATGTTTTCTCTTTGTACAGGGACAAGTGGACTTGGCGGAGGCCGATGTCGCCATGGTTCAGCGCCACTGGAATTCTAAGGTCGCCAAAAATTACAGGGAGGTAATGTCAGCTCTTAAAAAATCACGGAAGAAACCGAACTGGATGGGCGCTTCCGTATGGGATTCTTGGATGAGTTGGTGGGAGACCGACGAGTTCAAGGTAAATCTACCAAATATATAGTTAATTATTTCGCAATTAGTATAAATATAATATTCAATTTAAATTGCAGATGGAGTCGGAGAGGAACTCTGCCAATAGAAGTAGGAACCCTGTAACGCATCGTGGCGGATCCAAGTCTTTTCAGCATCACCGTGAGGACTTGGTAAATTTATCTAAACCGTTATTACATTTTGTATATTAATTAGTTTGGTAATTAGCTATGAAAAATTAAAATATATAAATTATTTATTGCAGGAAAGATCGGTTGGATGTCGCGTGTCTATGATGGAGGTATTTACCCGCACCCATGCATCAAGACAAGCAGACAATGCTGGCAATATTACATATCAGTGGGATGGTGATGATAAGACGACGGCTGCATATGTATGCATATTTTAAATCTTATTTTATTAATATCGCTATGTTTAAATCCTATTCTACTAATTTTAACCTGTAATTGTTTTTTATTTTAGGCAAAGTATGACGACCGCCCATGACCCCTGCACCGAACCTAGAGATAGTGCGCTGTAAAGTGTGCCAGGCGACCATGGACGATTGCCAGGGTAAATTTAAACAACAGAATCTATCGTATTACTCACAGCGCATGGACAAAATACAATAGAATATATATTTAGTGAAGCTTCATAGAATAGAATCTCATCAATAAAACTTCATAATAGTTGAATACAAACATCTGAATAGTCAATACATCAAGCCTCACTACATAACACTCAGAGAATATACAAACAACGGAACATCCAGTACATATAGTAAGAAGATAATATGCAAGCCTCCAGCTCGTCTTCGATATCAGCATCGTGGGAAGCAAGAACATCACCTGTCACCTGCTACCTAGTCTGCCCGTCCCAAAATGGACGAACAGCCCAAGGCAATAAGAGTTAAAACATAAAGCCTTGAGTCAGACAACAGTCTTAGTGAGCGGTAAATTAACTAACAACATACCAAAAGAGCATAAAGAAAAAGGAATAGGAATACAACCCTCCCACTCCAACCTCTTTCTACAGTGATAGCCCCCAGACACACACTAAGTAGAAGCAAACATAGCAGAGCATACAATGTAAAGTAAAGCAATTATCACTCGAGTCAAGGGCGATGTTTTCCAAGCACAAACCCCCAAGGCCTAAACCAAGATCAGATAAGCACCCAGAAAACACTGCTCTTGAGACCGAATGACGATACAACCAAACATCCATGACTCTAGCTATCACTGTTATCATTGCTTCGATATCATCGTTAATTGAATGACCGGCTCGTTCTTTCATCCGTCCGTCAAGGGCTAATGGAAACCCCGGTTCTAGACATAACTCCGCACGTCATCGTGACCCGTGCCTAGGACTATCGAATCTGCCCAGAGTACTTGACTACCAATCAGTAGCCTTCAGGGACTATCGAATCTGCCCAACGTACTCTTGCTTTGAGCATGCTAGAACCTTCAACAACGATGAGATCTCAGCCTTCTAGTCATCCTCCTCGACGACTATTTCCCTACTAGCTCAAGTGCCTCTCGAGCATCCATTATCCTCAAACTCGAACCATATCACCGAGTTATCAACATGCTTGGATTGATCCCGTCTGGATTAATCCAAGACTATCTCATATCATGCTTCGCTTCATCACATCCTCGCAAAGCCTCATTTCAACATCATCATCCAATCTATCCATATGAGCTTCCACATCCACTACATATGCCACAAGCAGCTTTCCCAATCCAAGAGCCTTCCTCTTAGCTTTTGAATCATCTTCGGTCTAAATCAAATCATCAATCATCTAATTCATAGCAATCAATCAAGTCAAACATTAATCCAAGTAAACAAGCATTCAAATATGATCTAAATAGACAATGATAACAACAATGGTAATTTCGTAATTAAAGAGTCAAAAGTCTAACAAGCATGAAAACATGAGCAATGTCTCTATAATCTTGATGAATGAACTTGCATAAGTTAACATGTAGTAAAATGGCTTTCAAATCATCATGGACAATGGATCTATATGGATTTACACATATGATTAGGAAAATGCATGGAAATTTCTACTTTAACACCAAATCAAGCCAACGATCCGATATACTCCTTTGGATCCGTGTGAGAGATAATCACCACTCACCAAATCACCTAAACAACCCCAAATCAACACGCTTCAGATCTGGACAGCGAAGGATCTAGCTTGATCTATCACCAATCCGCTTCAAACGATGAAATCTCTTCTTCGAAGGATGAAGATCTTCAATCTAAGCTCTTGGATCTTCGATTTGAATGGAAGGAAGTACTAAATCAAAGTGGAGAAAAGAAGTGAAGAAGTGTAGAAGTCGAGCTCTCAAAATGGCAGCACTTCGTCGCTTCAAAATCCGGATCCCAAAATGAAGAAAAACTCCCATATTTATAGGCTGAAATATCCCTAGGTCGTCCACGACCTAAAGAGATCCTGCGACCTATGACCTAAGCCCAGGCGCACTTACGACCTACCAGACTCACATGATTACGACTTACGACTTAGCAGCTTAACTCCTAAGTCGCTCGCGACTTAACACATAGCATATGCGCGTGACTTACGACCTAACACATGCGCGCCTTAACGAGTCAACTGGGATACGACCTACGACTTATAAAACCTTGCGACCTAAAAACCCCACGACTTATCTATTCTGCGACTTACGACTTAACTAAGACGCGACCTAACTTCCCAATAACCACGCGACTTAACTGGGTTACGACCTAACCCTTTACGACCTAATACTTAGCGACCTAACAACCCACGACCTAACTCCTAAGTCGTCTATGACTTAACCTCCTTAGGTCGCTCACTGCTACCCCAGCTTCCTTAGGTCGTCGCCGACCTATCTATCCCTTAGGTCGTTAACTCGCCCAAACTCTTAAGTCGTTAGCCCGCTTATCCCCCTAGGTTGTTAACTCCCCTAGGTCGGTCACTTACTTAAGTCTGCCTATTCTTGAGTCACCAACTCCTTAGGTCGCCCATTTCCTAAGTCGGCCATTACCTTAAGTCGTCTACTAACTCTTAAGTCGCAAATCCTATAAGTCGCCAACTTTCCTTAAGTCGTTCACTCGACCTAAGCCACCTCACGACCTATCTTCCACACGACTTATCCCAATCCTTAGGTCGCCTACGACATAACCTCCTTCACGACCTAAGCTCCAACATGACTTAACTTCTAGACAACTTAACTCCTACACGACTTAAGCTCTAGTCGATCTAAACTCGGAATGACTTAACAATACTAACAATCTAATAACAACTGTTTTACGATGTTTCGATCCGTAAAAATATAGGTCGTTACATTCTCTCCCCCTTAGGAATTTCGCCCCCGAAATTCCAAACAAACAGAGCAATCAAGGACTATTCTGCATGCCTACCATCCATATCAATCAACAAACCATGCATCCAATTCTAGCTTAGCATGCAGAATTCTAAAACTTAGAACAAGTTACAATGTCGTTAGATGACACGACACCTTAGGGCCATACCTTGAAGAGTTCAGGATGAGCTGCTTTCATCCTCTCTTCCACCTCCCATGTACAGTCGTTATCATCGTCACTCCATTGTATCTTGAGCAACTTAACTACCTTCCTCCTAAGCTGTTTCGTGTCGGTTTCCACAACACGAAGCGGCTTACGAGGTCTCTTATCGACTGGATCAACTTCGAAATCTTCACAGCTTTCAGCAGAAACCACTGTATTCGAGTCGTGCACATACTTCCGTAGATACGAAACATGAAAAACATTGTGCACACCCGACATCTTCTCTGGTAATTCCAATCTGTAGGCGAGCTTTCCAATTCGCTCGATGATCGGGAATGGTCCAACAAATCTCGGAGCCAATTTTCCTTTCTTCCCGAATCGAATAACATTCTTCAGTGGAGAAATCTTCACAAAAACCATATCACCAACGTCGAATTCCAAATCCTTACGACGTTTATCGGCATAACTTTTCTGACGATCTTGGGCTGCCTTCATTCGTTGCCGAATGATCTCTATGCCATCCGAAGTCTGTCGAATCATCTCTGGCCCAAGCATCAGTTTTTCTCCTGCCTCTAACCAACATGTCGGAGAGTTACACGGTCTACCATACAATGCCTCATATGGTGCCATACCAATGCCTGACTGGTAACTGTTGTTATATGAAAATTCCACCAAATGAAGGTGATCTTCCCATGATCTTCCGAAATCTAAAACACAAGCTCTGAGGAGATCTTCCAAAACTCGGTTGACTCTCTCGGTCTGACCATCTGTTTGAGGGTGATAAGCTGTACTCAAACATAACTCGGTTCCCAAAACTTCCTGAAAACTCTTCCAAAATCTACTAGTGAACAATGGGTCTCGATCACTCACTATACTCTTTGGAATACCATGGAATCGAACTATCCACTTAACATACAACTCGGTCAACTTTGATGCAGTCCTAGTCGATCGAACAGGAATGAATCTTGCACTCTTAGTCAGACGATCTACAATGACCCAAATCCCTTCATTTCCCGTTCTTGTTCTAGGTAGCCCATCAATAAAATCCATCGATATTTGCTCCCACTTCCATGTAGGAACTTCCAATGGCTGAAGCAATCCACTTGGCTTCTTCTGTTCGGCTTTTACCAACTGCAGTTCATGCATTTGGAAATAAAATTTCCAACATCCTTCTTCATACCTTCCTAGTAATAGGTTCTCTTCATATCCCGATACATCTTATTTCCACCTGGATGAATTGTCATCTTTGAGTGATGAATTTCCTTCAGAACTTCACTCCTTAATTCATCTATATCGGGAACAACTAGTCGTCCTTGCTTTCGAAGCCAACCCTCTCGATCGACCTCGAATCCTTTATCCTTTTCTGGATCCAATCCAGATTCCAATTCTCGGATAATCTTGACAATCTTATCATCTCGCTTTTGACTCTCGCCAATCCTTTCCACAAGAGTCGGTCTTATCGATAAGTTTGTCAACATCTCAGGTTCCAATTCACATCTGGGCCTGAAGTCAAATCCAGCTAAATACTCGAGATTCTTCCATTCTGAAAACATGGCTCCCAATCCTGCATGTCTTCGACTTAACGCATCTGCCACTGCGTTACCTTTTCCCGGAGTATAAACTATACCAAAATCATATGATGCCAAAAACTCTAGCCAACGCTGCTGCCGAAGATTCAAATCCTTTTGGGAGAAAAGATACTTCAACGACTTATGATCTGTAAACAACTCGAATCGAACTCCCAATAGATAATGTCTCCACATCTTCAGAGCAAAAACAATCGCCGCTAACTCCAAATCATGAGTCGGGTAATTCCTTTCGTGCGGCTTCAGTTGTCGACTAGCATACGCAACAACTTTATCCTTCTGCATCAGCACTGCTCCAAGTCCAGTACCACATGCGTCGGTGTAAACCACCATCTCATCATTCCCACTTGGAATAGTCAAAATAGGAGCACTTGTCAATCGCTCTTTCAGGATTCTGAAAGCTTGCTCACACTTATCTTCCCATCTGAACACTTGGTTCTTTTTCGTCAATCCTATCAATGGTGCAGCCACCTTGGAGAAGTCTTTGATAAACCGTCGATAATATCCTGCTAATCCAAGAAAACTTCTCACATCAGATGCATTCTTAGGTCTAACCCAATCCTGGATTGCTGCCACCTTAGCGGGATCAACCGCTATTCCATTTCCAGAGATAACATGGCCTAAGAACCTCACTTCACTCTTCCAGAAGTGACACTTCGAAAACTTAGCCTTCAGCTGATGTTTCCGTAAGATTTCCAAAACAATACGCAAGTGCGTCTTGTGCTCTTCTTCAGTTCTGGAATAAATCAGAATATCATCCATGAACACTAACACGAACTTGCTCAACTGATCTCTGAACACTCTATTCATAAGATCCACAAAATATGTTGGCGCATTAGTCAATCCAAATGGCATTACCAGCCACTCAAAGAAACCGGATGGTGTCCTAAAAGCAGTCTTCGGCACACTATCCTTAGCCACTCTTAACTGGTGAAATCCCGTTGCCAAATCCATCTGAGAAAACACCTTAGCTTCGTGAAGCTGATCAAACAAGTCATCTATTCTCGGCAATGGATACTTGTTCTTCTTAGTCACCTTATTTAGCTCACGATAATCCACACACAATCTCAATGACCCATCTGCCTTGGTTGCAAACACAACTGGTGCACCCCATTCAGACACACTACGTCGAATGAATCCTTTCTGTAAAAGGTCATCAACCTGCACCCTCAACTCATGTTGTTCCCTAGGCGCCATCCGCCTAAGAGGCATCACAACAGGTCTGGCTCCTTCAACTAGATCTATACGAAACTCGATCTCTCTATGCGGCGGTAACCCTTTGACCTCGTCAAAGACATCCTCAAATCCATTAGCGATTGGCACAAATGACAGTCCATCCCGTGGAACAACTAGCAAATACATGAAGCTCATGAAGACGCCTTCTTCATGCTTACATCGTATCACAATCTTTCGCCCCTCCACATTCTCGACTATCACCTCCAACCTTTCACAATCAACCTTTGCCGCATACTTCCTAAGCCAGTCCATACCCAAAATAATTCCGAACCCCGCAAAGTTCAGAACAAAACAATCACAAACAAAAGAGCAACCATGACTCGACACAATCAGACCACGGCATAACATACACAAACAAGATGAACCCCCAACTGGATTAGTCACAACCAATGGCCTATCAACAATATCCGGTTCCAAACCTAACCGGCCTACAAGTTTGTTACAAACAAATGAATGCGACGCCCCGGTATCAAACAACACTCTAACTGGAACACAACATATGGAAAGAGTACCTTGAACCACCACACTCTTTCCTTTCTCTTCAGCAGTAGGAGCTTTCGAAGATGATGGAACAACTCCCAAAGCATAAGCCTGCACAATCTGCTTGTCCCTTCGCGGTTCTGGACAATTCTTCTTGAAATGCCCCAGCTTGTCACAGTTGTGGCACTTCACTGGCACCTTCAGATTCTTGCAATCCCTAGAGAAATGGCCCTTCTGCTGACAATTGTAGCAAGTCACTTCGCCTTTCGGCTTCTTCTGGCCATCCTTACCCTTTTGCTGCTGCTGCTTCCTCTTCTTATTTCCACCCTGATGTGGTTTAGACTCTTCCTTGGTCACAGCAACAACAGATCCCTCTTTAGGAAACAGACTCTCATGCTTGAGAGCCTTCTCCACAAGCTTCTCAAATGAATCGTCCAAATGATCCACCAACTGTCTCCCAAGATAACTATCCAAGCCTGTCACAAACTTCTCATTCTTCTGATACGAAGATTCGATATACGACCGGGCATACTTAGACAAAGCTTCAAACTCAGAAACATACTCAAGAACTGGTCTTCCTCCTTGCTTGAGCTCCACGAACTTCTTGAACAGAACAAACTTCTGAGCTGTAGAAATGAACTTAGCTTCAAATCTGGTTTGGAATTGCTCCCAAGTAATCTCTTCCTCCGGAGTATTGATGGTAATAGAGTTCCACCAATCCGAGGCTCTCCCTTGAAGCTGTCTTGATGCTAACTTCCTCTTAGTTGCATCCTCAATTCCCAAATCACCAAAGATCCTCCTACAAGCATCTATCCATCTTTGGACCTCAATAGTTGATTCTGTTCCCAAGAAAACCTTCCCTCCAAGAGCAGTATAGTCTTTACACAACTTAGCAAAATCCACAGGTCTTGGAGCCTGAACCTGAACTCCAACATCAACTGCTGTTCCCGGAACTGGTATCCTTCTCATGATCGAAGTCATCATAGCTTCGAACATAGCTGCATAATCAGCAGTCCCCTCAACAGCACGGCCTTCCCTAGCAGCTGGTCTCCCTCTTCGACTCATCCTTAATATCTATAAAAAGGAATGGTCAGCACATCATGAGAAACAACTGCATAAAGGACTCAAACTCTACTAAGTTACTATATTATATATAGTAATTACCCATCAAAATACAATTACGTCTCTCATACGTAGTTACGTCAGAGAGCGTTGGGTAAAATCAACTAACCAATGCTCTGATACCAAATGTGACGACCGCCCATGACCCCTGCACCGAACCTAGAGACAGTGCGTTGTAAAGTGTGCCAGGCGACCATGGACGATTGCCAGGGTAAATTTAAACAACAGAATCTATCGTATTACTCACAGCGCATGGACAAAATACAATAGAATATATATTTAGTGAAGCTTCATAGAATAGAATCTCATCAATAAAACTTCATAATAGTTGAATACAAACATCTGAATAGTCAATACATCAAGCCTCACTACATAACACTCAGAGAATATACAAACAGCGGAACATCCAGTACATATAGTAAGAAGATAATATGCAAGCCTCCAGCTCGTCTTTGATATCAGCATCGTGGGAAGCAAGAACAGCACCTGTCACCTGCTACCTAGTCTGCTCGTCCCAAAATGGACGAACAGCCCAAGGCAATAAGAGTTAAAACATAAAGCCTTGAGTCAGACAACAGTCTTAGTGAGCGGTAAATTAACTAACAACATACCAAAAGAGCATAAAGAAAAAGGAATATGAATACAACCCTCCCACTCCAACCTCTTTCTACAGTGATAGCCCCCAGACACACACTAAGTAGAAGCAAACATAGCAGAGCATACAATGTAAAGTAAAGCAATTATCACTCGAGTCAAGGGCGATGTTTTCCAAGCACAAACCCCCAAGGCCTAAACCAAGATCAGATAAGCACCCAGAAAACACTGCTCTTGAGACCGAATGACGATACAACCAAACATCCATGACTCTGGCTATCACTATTATCATTGCTTCGATATCATCGTTAATTGAATGACCGGCTCATTCTTTCATCCGTCCATCAAGGGCTAATGGAAACCCCGGTTCTAAACATAACTCCGCACGTCATCGTGACCCGTGCCTAGGACTATCGAATCTTCCCAGAGTACTTGACTACCAATCAGTAGCCTTCAGGGACTATCGAATCTGCCCAACGTACTCTTGCTTTGAGCATGCTAGAACCTTCAACAACGATGAGATCTCAGCCTTCTAGTCATCCTCCTCGACGACTATTTCCCTACTAGCTCAAACGCCTCTCGAGCATCCATTATCCTCAAACTCGAACCATATCACCGAGTTATCAACATGCTTGGATTGATCCCGTCTGGATTAATCCAAGACTATCTCATATCATGCTTCGCTTCATCACATCCTCGCAAAGCCTCATTTCAACATCATCATCCAATCTATCCATATGAGCTTCCACATCCACTACATATGCCACAAGCAGCTTTCCCAATCCAAGAGCCTTCCTCTTAGCTTTTGAATCATCTTCGGTCTAAATCAAATCATCAATCATCTAATTCCTAGCAATCAATCAAGTCAAACATTAATCCAAGTAAACAAGCATTCAAATATGATCTAAATAGACAATTATAACAACAATGGTAATTTCGTAATTAAAGAGTCAAAAGTCTAACAAGCATGAAAACATGAGCAATGTCTCTATAATCTTGATGAATGAACTTGCATAAGTTAACATGTAGTAAAATGGCTTTCAAATCATCATGGACAATGGATCTATATGGATTTACACATATGATTAGGAAAATGCATGGAAATTTCTACTTTAACACCAAATCAAGCCAACGATCCGATATACTCCTTTGGATCCGTGTGAGAGATAATCACCACTCACCAAATCACCTAAACAACCCCAAATCAACACGCTTCAGATCTGGACAGCGAAGGATCTAGCTTGATCTATCACCAATCCGCTTCAAACGATGAAATCTCTTCTTCGAAGGATGAAGATCTTCAATCTAAGCTCTTGGATCTTCGATTTGAATGGAAGGAAGTACTAAATCAAAGTGGAGAAAAGAAGTGAAGAAGTGAAGAAGTGTAGAAGTCGAGCTCTCAAAATGGCAGCACTTCGTCGCTTCGAAATCCGGATCCCAAAATGAAGAAAAACTCCCATATTTATAGGCTGAAATATCCCTAGGTCGTCCACTTTTAGGTCGTCCACGACCTAAAGAGATCCTGCGACCTACGACCTAAGCCCAGGCGCACTTACGACCTACCAGACTCACCTGATTACGACTTACGACTTAGCAGCTTAACTCCTAAGTCGCTCGCGACTTAACACATAGCATATGCGCGCGACTTACGACCTAACACATGCGCGCCTTAACGAGTCAACTGGGATACGACCCACGACTTATAAAACCTTGCGACCTAAAAACCCCACGACTTATCTATTCTGCGACTTACGACTTAACTAAGACGCGACCTAACTTCCCAATAACCACGCGACTTAACTGGGTTACGACCTAACCCTTTACGACCTAATACTTAGCGACCTAACAACCCACGACCTAACTCCTAAGTCGTCTACGACTTAACCTCCTTAGGTCGCTCACTGCTACCCCAGCTTCCTTAGGTCGTCGCCGACCTATCTATCCCTTAGGTCGTTAACTCGCCCAAACTCTTAAGTCGTTAGCCCGCTTATCCCCCTAGGTTGTTAACTCCCCTAGGTCGGTCACTTACTTAAGTCTGCCTATTCTTGAGTCACCAACTCCTTAGGTCGCCTATTTCCTAAGTTGGTCATTACCTTAAGTCGTCTACTAACTCTTAAGTCGCAAATCCTATAAGTTGCCAACTTTCCTTAAGTCGTTCACTCGACCTAAGCCACCTCACGACCTATCTTCCACACGACTTATCCCAATCCTTAGGTCACCTACGACATAACCTCCTTCACGACCTAAGCTCCAACATGACTTAACTTCTAGACAACTTAACTCCTACACGACTTAAGCTCTAGTCGATCTAAACTCGGAATGACTTAACAATACTAACAATCTAATAACAACTGTTTTACGATGTTTCGATCCGTAAAAATACGGGTCGTTACACAAAGTTTCAGGAGGCACGGGCAGAGCTGCTTTCAGAATCGGATCGTGATGAGTTGACGGTAGAGGAGGAAGATAATATTTTCGACATTATTATGGATCCGACGTAGCGGAATAGGCGCTATGGCTATGGAAACCAAGCGGTAATCTTATAAACATTGCAATATTATATTTAATAAATTAACCTATAGATACACTATACATATGATGATTTCTAGTTGAGTTAAATCTAACATATACGTGATTTATAAATATTAGATAAGTAAAAAAGGAAAAATATATAAAGATATGTGATGAAAATGGATGAACAAAAAAAATATATAAGAATACTTTTAACACCTATATATTGTATTAAAAATATGCATTTATTTGTGGTATATGCATTGCTTAAGATCACGTCATTTACGTTTCTATATTTTAAAATATACATTGCTTAAGAAAATGATTATAATACAAATGTGAACATCTCATATTCTATTTGCAGGTTCGGGCAGCTCAAAAGGCGTGTGACAAAGCTGAAATAAAAGAGCTTAGAACCATGGTTGAGCAGCTGCAAGAGCAGGACCGTCTTCGCGCTATACAAATGGAGCAGCTGAATCAACATTTAGCGGAGTACGCGCAGAGGCATGGTTCCTTCCCTTCGTCGTCTGGTGCTTCCAGAGGTGATGATGATGCTTGATAGGTATGATGATTATTGTCTTTGTGGTTGGTTATTGTATATATTGACTTTGAGGTGGTGAGGATTGTGTTTGATGGTTATTGTGTATTTATTGACTTTGAGTTGGTGAGGTTTAAGTGTTTGCATTGTATATATTGACTTGAATATGGAGTTGGAGTTGGTGTTGGTGAGGGTTTTGTTGTTTATGTACATATTGACTTGGAGTTTGGTTTGAAAATGTAATGTTTGATGTTGATTTTTGGTTGTTTATATTGTTTGTGGTATAATGTGTTGAATATGTGATATATATGTGAAATGGAGTGGAAATGGAATGGAAACAGAATGGAAATTGATATATATTGATTGTGTGTGGCTGGAAGGTGAATGGCTTGCTGCTATAAAAAAAATTTCACCCAGATTAGCAACGGCTACCAACGGCTTATTGGTCAGTTTATTGCAACGGCTTCCAACGACGTCCATCGGTTAATTGCCGTTGGTAGCCGTTGGAAATGCCGTTGGAATAGCCCCGTTGCTTCCGTTGGAAGCCGTTGGAAAGCATGTACGCTATTCCAACGGCATTTCCAACGGCTCCCAACGGCCGCCAACGGCTTGGAGCCGTTGGAATAGCCTTAACCTCTTGTAGTGTAGGAATCGCGCCGTTTTGACTTGTTATTCATGTTGGAAATCTTGATCAACATATTTGAGTGATTCAATTAACGATTTTGCGATGCTGAAGCGAAACTCGTCAACAAATAAACACCCTACAACAACTAAAAGAGGATTTTTGGCTCTTTACTTATTTTTACCCAAACCTACTACCAAATTCAAAATCAATCAACTCGAATCTTAGATGTGCGTTGTAATTCGATTGTAACTGCAATCCCAATCAGTGATAAAAGATATAGTGCACATGATTTAGGCCGAACCACTTTGAAAACTTTGTGAATTCTCTCTTTTTCTGTCTAATTCTTGTTTTTTTATTTGTTTTTATCAGTTATGAGATTTTTCCCATTATACATATAATTTTTTTGGTGTTTTCATCGAAAAAGAGAATTGAAGGCCAGTTCTAGTTGATAGTAGGATTTGGAGAAAATTTTCACTCAGATCTAAAGGAAATAGCTCCTAGGAAGGCGTGACAAAGTAAATCTGGAACAATAGCTGAAGAACTAAAAGGATCTCAACATGAAGTTGATCAATAGAATCAAGGAGAGTCTTCTCAACCATAGGAAGTAATTACTAAAGTAGAGATGGATCGCATGATGGCTAAGATAATCAAAATGATGATCGATAATCAGATGTCAACCATGGAATAAATGAAGAAATAATTTTCTAACTTGGCACAACTCCCACACCAGAAGGGATACCGCAAGCATCGGAAGGGGAAAAAGGATTCTTCTTCTAATTCGTATGAAGGAAGTTTATCAGATCAAAGTTAGGGAAGTAGATATTGGGAAAATGGGGCACTAGAACGCCACAGAAGCAAGCTAGAAGAGTTGGAGCAAACGCCCCAACCTAACCATCTGTCAATATCAAAGGACCCAGATGGGTCGGTACTAATCAATCTGAAAGATTGTACATGAGCGACTCAGAAGAACATTTGAAGGTTGTTGATTCGATGGTGATAAATATGGGGCAGATCCTCAGGATGGTGCTGCAGAAGCAAACATAGCTGGGAATTCCAGAAGAGGAAGTAATCTACCCCGACATCACGGGACAACTGGCGAATGGACACCCTAGAGTCAGAGGGAACTAAAACTCATTGTGCTAACTATGAACATTCGCCTACTCAAACACATGGTGATGCATATGATGATTGCCACTCAGGATAAAATGTAGGCAATGACGATTTATTGACTAGGACTATAAAGAGGCTGTTGCAGCAGAATCAACAACAGGACGATGGATGGGGGTCCATGGCTAGCTGGAGCCCATTCATTGAAGATATTAGGTATGCTCTGTATCCGAAGAAGTTTGTTATGCCAATGATGAAAAGTTATAATGGATTGACTAACTCCATGCAACATGTGATGAATTATGGATGACACACAAATATCGTATGTGTCAATGATGTGGTTAGATGTAGATGTTTCCCTCTTTTTCTAGAAGGGTTTCCCACTATGTGGTTGTGTCGACTTAAGTTCGAATCCATATCATCTTTTGATGAGTTAGTTAAGAAGTTCAAGGAGAAGTTTCGAGTGCATAGTATGCGGCCGAAGGATACGATGTACTTAGCTAATCTGCATTAGAGGTCCCGAGAGACTCTAAAGAATTTTCTAGAAAGATTCGATGCCGTAATGACCAAGGTTAAGAACTGTAATGACCCGGAATTTTGAACACTTTATATTTAAATATTAAATCTTGGATTTAATGTGAATAAAATGATTTTTTAAAGCTTAATAAATTCTTTTTAATAATAAATGATAATGGTAAACTTTTAATTTTTAATCAAAGTGATTAAACTTGTTTTAATAATAATTCTTTTTCACTAACGTATGAAATTATCATTCCATGACACTATCTCGGATTTTGACAAAACTAGTGTCATTGGATCCGAAATAATAAGGCGATGTGCGTCATCGAGTTTCATGACGATCGGATGTGCCGTGTGGTTATGCGAGCTCAAAACTTAAAGCGATATTTAATTGAGAATTTAGTAACAATATTCTTTTATTATAAATAACCCACCCAAACCCTTACTTCCTCTCCTCACTTTATTCATTTATCCCTCCTTCACTTCTGCAAAAATCAAAACAAAGAAAGTGAGCCTTCCGCCACTCTTTCAATTCTTCCTAGAGCTTCGCTTAACGAAAACCAAAACCGTCGAATCCATTGGGATCGTATGAGTGAGAGCTTCGAATATGTAGCATTGGATTTTGGTGTGGTCATGTTTAGTTAGATCGATGTATTGTATTCGTGCCTAGGGCTGAGGCATTTCGACGCTAAAGGAGGAGATAGGCCTTCGTAATTGTGGATTTGAGTTCCTCGTATGAAAGCGAGTTGATGGAGGTAGCATGGGGGTTGCGGTGCTGAATTGGTTTGTGCGACGTTTCTTTTGGCCTGTAGTGGAGTAATAGCCGCATGGAGGAGGAGATGGCTGGAGGTGGAATCAATGGGGTGGACTAGTAGCGGCATGAGGAGATGTTTGGCGTTGGTTTGGAGCCTCGAGGCGAATGCAACATTAGGGCAGCGAAGTGAGGCAGTAGGGAAGAATTCAGATGGTGGGGCCAAGCTTGATGTAATAGTGTGAGATGTGGAGAGGGCGCGAAGTGGAGTTCATCGGTGGTGGCCATTCGTTGATCCATTGACCAAAGCTCTGTACCATGGTGATGGAGTGCATGACATTGTGTGCGTGTACTATGCACGGTTTTGAAATTGGTGATTGAGAGGGAAGAAGACAATTAAGTTAGGAATTTGATCAATTAAGCTAATTAATTATATTAATTAATCCCAAAATCTTAAAAAAATCATAACTTTTGCTTAAAAGATCCAGTCAAAACACCATCTTCACCATTGCACTCGTATCGGGATTATTTACGTCTTGGATTGGTTTGGGCTTGTGTGAGTTTACTCACCAATTGATTTGTATATTATTGTGATATAATTATTTGTTGTGTTAAAATATAAGTTAAAATAGATAACAAGGAAAGTTATTATTATTGGACCCCTCCTTGCTTTGGAAAGCAAGTGACAATAATATATGTAGTATATTCTCACTCTTATAACCCTCAAAAACATGTATGGTTGCCCGAACTTGTTTACATGTTTTGTATTGTTGTTTTATAAAAGTGATAGTGTGTTTTTAATGGTTAAGGCGAAGTTGTCGCTATAAACGCATTTTGAAATCCCCTATATTTGACATATGTTAAATTGGTGTAAAAATGTAGATATATTGTGAATATATATATATATATATTTGGTTGTTCTTTACACCTGTTCAGGTGTGCTTGATGAAAAGGAATTGGTTTGGAAATCTATAGAAATTATGAAACGATGTTAAATAAGTTTGTATTGCGAAAAGGTAGCTATAGATACACTTTGAAAATTCTGTTTTAATAAAGTATAAAATGGTTGGATACTTCAGATATTTTTCTAAAATCTTTTAAAAGATTTTGTAAATGGTATTAATGTATTTTGAAAGAAAGTTTGAAGTTTAAATATGATTTTATAATCATTTATGAATGGTTTAAGTAAGAGTTTTAAATTATAAAATTTGTTTTATGATTTTTAAATAAATTATAAAATAGATATTTTGAGTAAGTGTTTTAAACCATATTATAAGTATTTTAAATAGGATTTTGGGATTATAACACTTATGATATAATGGATGGTTATGTAAAAATATTTAAAATGGTATATCACCTTGTTTAAAAAGTGAAGATGTACTCAGATCTTTAAGTGGATGTGTTTCAAAGTTAATACAAATATAAAATTGATTTTGGGTTTACAATAATGATGTTTAAGCAATAATTGTTTTTAACCCACTAAATTCTACTTTTGAAAAGTAATATATTCTTTAAAGGAGAGTTTTAAAGATAATGATTAGGTGAAGTGTTTTGGGTTTGTTGTAAACACTTTTTTATTAACTTTTGTTTTTAAACCCTCAAATAATATTTTGAAGCGGTAAAATATTGTTAAATGATTTTAGGAAATACTTAGATCTTTATTAATGGAATTTTAAAGATAATAACAAGTATAGAATCTTTGGAAAAGGATAGAAAAGTATAGGTTTTAAAGTATAAAAGAGAGAAAGGGTTTATAATAACACTGTTTGAGTGACATTCATTTTTAAACTCTTTGACGGTGTTTTAAATAAATAAAACTTGTTACAAATTTGTAAATATACTTATTCCATTGGGATAACTATATGACTACTTTTAAGAGTATTGAAATATGTAGAAATAAATGGTGAAGTTTAATGAAAAAGTGAAGTTTCATTACTAAAGAAGTTTATTGAATAAAAAGGGGTTTTACTAATAAAAGAGGATTTAATTAATAAAGTATTAATTAATTAAAAAGGGGATTAGAAGTCATTTATATGACTTGATCGTGCTTGCGTGTGTCGATCATGCTTTATGTGTTACTTGCTTATTAAAAGTATAGAAGACTTAGTTTTCGTTATGCAATCATTCTCATTATTGTTGAAATTGACCAAAATATAACTTTGGAAATATCTAGAAGAAACACTGGAATTATACGGTATAGTTAACTTTGGTAATGCTATGCTATACATATAAACTCGTTTTGCTCTTCTAGGATAAATGATAAGGAAATTCAACCCCTTTCGGTTAGGAGGTGATCTCCGCTCTTATGTATTATCTATTTATTTCCAAAAGAAGCAGAGTTGAGTTTACCGTAAATCGATCGATTGGTTTTTGGAGTGCCCGTTAAGGGCGGGGAGTGTAATTATATGAGATGGCTCGAAACCCTAACCACTCGAAAACCATATACGTGTTCTATGTTTTGGAAGTGGTTCGCGATTGATTCGAGATGTTGAAATCTATATGGAGATTCGAGATCTATTTGAGATGCTCGAACACATGTAGTTGTTCATGATCTATTTAGGTCATGGGAATTCATGTGTGATTCCGAGATCTGTTAAGATATGGGAATCCATGTGTGATTCCGAGATCTGTTGAAATGTGAGAATCTATGTGTGATTTCGAGATCTGTTGAGATACAGAAATCCATATGTGGTTCCAAGATTTGTTCGAGTCAGGGAATCGTATGTCGAGATCTGTTCGAGTGGTGAATCGTGTGCTGGAATGCCAGATGCAGTCTCACCAGCGGATATGACTAAAACCAGAGATATGATGCATCAACCAACAGTTTAGCTAACCCAAGGGTGCATGCGTACTCTACCCTAGAGATACCTACAGGTATGCATGCGTGAGTGGTGCACTTGGCCTTATGTTGTGGCCAACTATGTATTTCCAATGTACATCAGCTAGGGATGTACGATGCGTTGGGAGGATATCTCTAATCCTTGTGCGGGAGGATCATTCTCGAAGTACCAAGGGCACCTCCATGGAATCCTACATAATTAGCGAATGTACCTTAGTGGTTTTGATTGTATACCCATTATTGTTGTGATGTACACTCACATGCATCATAGCTAGTTGATTATTTATATTTCATACCCTAGATATTATTATAATATCAATGGATTTTCTAATAGAAATGATTTTGTTATCGTAAGGGAAAAACCCGTCCGTGTTTATTTGCAGCATGATCTTATGAAATACCTTTATTTTTGAAGGGGTTTATAAATATAAATATCTATATGATTTGACTTATCATGCTGGTTTGCCAAATTGATCAAATGTTATTCTCTTATAATGCTCGGGTCATCCTTGGGTATGTTTCCAGATTTAGCTGGCCGCTTTGGAGTTTCAGGAGACGAGCTAGATGCCTTCTAGACCTATTCACTATTTATTTTCCACTACATTATTTGCTTTGTATCTATCAACATTTGTGAGGATATGTTATTATAACTGTCCCGACTGATGATAGGTTAGTTTGCTCTGATTGTTATATGTATATTAAAGTTTTCTTTTTGGTAAAGATCTTTTAAGATATTATATATTATCGTTCCGCGCGTGAGATTCTGATATTGTGTTCTTCTTTCTTGTTTTATTTTGTTTTCCTTATCTTTTACCCTAACGTTTTCTTTTCGACCCTTGGTTGCTCGGCACTTGAATACTACAGATGTATTAGTGACGACATTCAGGGGTTGAAAAGGCTGTTCGTTACAATTGGTATCAGAGCTGAAGGTTAAGCGAGAACCTTGACTTTGGTGGGATATTACTCATTAAGAGATAGGTAGTGGAATACCTTATTATGAGTTGAGTGTGTTATATATATGAGAGTGCGTATTTGTTATTTTTATAAAAAAAATTGCTTTGTATTATGTTGATTGGTCTGTTGAGTGGTTTATGGATTCTGGTCAATATGTGTTGCTAATATTATTAACAAGGATCTGTAAACCCTTGAAAAAGACAAACTGACACAGTATTATGTTGAAATTGGTAAATGAAATAATTTTACCTAGATTTTATATTTTATATATAAAAGAATAATTTTCAAAAAAAAATGATTTAGTTATTTATGATGTGTTTGTTTGTTAGGAAATGATAATATTTCATTATTATCATTTATTGTTTATTGATTTCTGAATTGTGCTTGACCAGTTTATGAGCAATTTTACATTTTCACAGCATGGGTTGGGTAGAGAGTAATTGTGGGAACATTGAAACGAGCACCTTGTGAATTAAGTTTCAAAGTTTAACTATAAGGCGTTTGGTGATATTGTTGGATCAAATTTTAACTTTAATAAAAGTTTTTTATTATAGTCTTTAAGAAAGTTAAGATATTTTATAAATAAATATTTATGAAATGATTTTATACAAGAAAGTGTCTTTATATAAGTATGGTTTATAAAGTATAGTTTATAAGTAAAAAGATTTAAACTGAGAATTTAGGAACTTAAATCTTAGTGTTTTTGAAAATTGTTTTTCAAAGTTTGTGAAGAGAAAATAATACCAGTATTATATGAAAGTATTTATGGATAGAAATTTTTTCAAAAGAAATTTAAAAGAGATAGAAAGTATTGAACTAAATTCCGTCGCCGGAAAATAATTCTGGTGATGAATGCAGCATCATCGGCGTTTATTTTCGAGTTTCAAAGTGGGGAACGCTACCATAGTAGTTTTGCTTCATAGTTGTTTTGGTAAAACAAATTTTGATTCAAATTTTGAGAGTATGATTTAGTATACAAAAGTTATAAGTATATATTCTTTCAAAATGATTTGAAATAAAATCCGGTGTTTAATTCTTAAGTTTTCGATTCAGTTATATTATGGACACATGTATCCTATGCATTAGAGTAGTTTGGTTTTGCATCTTATTACGATATGTTGTTTGGTAGTTTTCATTTGTTAAAATAAAACGGAATTTTCAACGATTTTGGATAGTCGGAAACTTCCGAATTGATATAGAAATTGAAGCTAAGTGTTTCTGTGAAATTATAAAAGTTGAGATTTTATAAATCTTAAATTGAAGATAGTAGAATTTAAACAAGTTTTAAATTAATTGAATATCCATGTTAAGTAAAATTAATGAGATTGTTTCGTATATAGGATGTAGTGGGGTGATATACAAATATGAACTTAGTTTTTAAAAGTGTTAATAAACATGAATTGTGTTTTGTGGGATCTTTTAAAATGGAATTTTGTTTTCTAGAAATGTTTATAAGTAATGTAGTGACTTTTTAATGGTAATTGTAATCTTGGGTATTGTTTTATAAATGAAGATAAGTCTTTATAAAATGTTTGTAGATTTGAAGTAATATGTTATAGAATGACTCGGAAATGAATTCTAGTATTAAATGAAATATTACGAATATAAATGAATGTGAATTGAAATGTAATTGGTATAATTAAGAAACCAATTGAAATAAAGTACGTAAGTTGAACATAGGTTATTTTACGCATATCGGTTCTTGATCCAGAATTCGAGCACATGATTTCGAGGTGGTTTACACCAGTTCGAGTTAGGATTTTTCACTCAATTCTTGATGGAGAACACTTGATACACATTTTTGATATGATCCTGAAGTTTTCTATCATAGTATATGGCTATGTAAGGAGAATGAAGGTTTCTAATCTAGAACTTGATCAAAGTCCGCACTAGATAGGTTAAATGAGATATACTAGTTCAGAACTAAAACTTATGTGATCGAGCTAGTGATCAGATTTGAAATTACGTACGGATGATATATGTATATCGTACGACTTTAGTATATTTGTATGCTATATGTGTTGGCTTATGGAGAGTTTGGGAATGACTCTTCGAATTTCCTTGAGGTAGCATGAATAATCGACTTAGTAATAACCTGAGGCTGTTGAGCGTAAGGTATGCTTAGTAGGTTATTTATCATCCTTATGCGATGAGAAGTTTTTGAACCTGGGCGAACCATAAGCTATGGTTGCTAGTGATTACAGTACCGTATAGTATTGTTATGTGATTCTTCTTTGGTTGCTGGTGATTGCAATGCCATTAGGTATTGATGTATGATTGTTGTTTTTGTTGCTCGTGTCAGTATTTAAAGAACGAAATATTCTAAGGGAGAGAATGTAAAGACCCGAAATTTTGAACACTTTATATTTAAATATCGGAATTATGTAAATATTTAAATCTTGAATTTGATGTGAATAAAAATAATTATTTTAAAGCTTAGTAAACTCCTTTTAATAACAAATGACAACAGTAAACTTCTAATTTTTAATTAAAGTGATTAAGCTTGTTTTAATAATAGTTCTTTTTTATTAACACGTAAAATTATCATTCTGGGTTACTATCTCGCATTTTGACGAAAGTAGTGTCATTTGATCCGGAATAATAAAGCGATGTGCGCCACTGAATTTCGTGATGATTGGACGTGTCGTGTGGTCATGCGGGCTCAAAACGTAAAGCGATTTTTAATTGAGAATTTAATAATAATATTCTTTTATTATGAATAACCCACTCAAACCCTTACTTCCTCTCCTCACTTTATCCATTTCTCCCTCCTTCACTTCTATAAAAATAAAAACAAAGAAAGTGAGCCGCTGTCACTCTTTCAATTCTTCTCGAAGCTTCGCTCAATGAAAACCTAAACCCTCGGATCCGTTTAGGATTGTATGAGTGAGAGCTTTGAATTTGTAGCATTGGATTTGGTGTGGTCGTATTTGGTTAGATCAACGTATTGTAGCCGAGCCTAGGACTGAGGTGTTTCGACGATAGAGGAGGGGATAGGCCTTGGCGATTGTGGATTTGAGTTCCTCATATGAAAGCGAGTTGATGGAGGTTGCATTGTGGCATCGAATTAGGTTGTGCGACATTTCTTTTGGCATGTAGTGGAGCTACAGCCGCAGGAGGAGGAGATGACCGGAGATGGAATCAAGGAGGAGTTGGACTCGTGTCGGCATGAAGAGATGTTTGGCGCTGGTTTGGAGTAGTCCAAAGCCTTGAGGCGAAATGCAACATTAGGGCGGCGAAGTGAGGCAGTAGGTTGGAATTCAGGTTGTGGGCCGAGCTTGATGTGATGGTGTGGGATGAGGGGAGGATGGGAAGTGGAGTTCCTCAGCGGTGGCCATTCGTCGATCCCTTGACTCGAGCTCCGTATCATGGTGATGGCGTGCACGACATTATCTGTGTACTGTGCGCGATTTTGAAATTGGGGGTTGAGAGGGAAGAAGATAATTAAGGTAGGAATTTGATTAATTAATTAAATTAATTATATTAATTAATCCCAAAATCTTATAAAAATCATAACTTTTTCATATGAGGTCTACTCAAGACACCGTTTTCGCCATTGCACTCGTATCGGGATTATCTACGTCTTGGATTAGTTTAGGCTTAGGTGAGTTACTCACCAGTTGATTTGTATATTGTTGTGATATAATTGCTTGTTGTGATAAAATATAAATTTAAATAGATAACAAAGCATGTTACTATTTTTGGACCCCTCCTTGATTTGGAAAGCAAGTGACAATAATATATGTAGTATATTCTCTCTTATAACCCTCAAAAACATGTATCGTGGTCCGGACTTTTTTACATGTTTGGTATGTCGTTTGGTAAAAGTGATAGTGTGTTGTGAATGGTTGAAGCAAAATTGTCGCTATAAACGCACTTTGAGATCCCCTGTATTTTACATATGTTAAATTGGTAAAGGTGTGGATTTATTGTGAATATATATATATATATATATATATATTTGGTTGTTCTTTACCTCTGTTCGGGTATGTTTGACCTAAAGGAATTGGTTTGGAAATTTATAGAAATTGTGAAATGATGTTGCATAAGTTTGTATGGCGAAAAGGCTGCTACATATTCACTTTGAAAATTCTGTTTTGATAAAGTATAAATGGTTGAATACTTCAGATATTTTTCTATAATCATTCAAAGGAGTTTGTAAATGGCATTAAAGTATTTTGAAAGGAAGTTTGAAGTTTGAATATGATTTTATAATCGTTTACAAATAGTTTAAGTAAGGGTTTTAAATTACAAAACTTTTTTTATGAATTTTAAATAAATTATAAAATAGATATTTTAAGTAATATTTTGAGTAAGTATTCTAAACCATATAATAAGTATTTTAAAGAGGATTTTGGGAATATAACACTTATGATATAATGAATGGTTGTGTAAAAATAATTAAAAAGGTATATCACCTTGTTTAAAAAGTGAAGATTCACTCAAATCTTTTAACGGATGTGTTTCAAAGTCAATGATAGGTATAAAAGTGATTTTGGGTTTACAGCAACGATGTTTAAGCAATAATTGTTTTTAACCCGTTGAATTATACTTTTGAAAAGCAATATAATCTTTAAAGGAGGGTTTTAAAGATAATGATTATGTGAAATGTTTTGGGTTTGTTGTAAACAATGTTTCCATAACATTTGTTTTTAAACCCTTGAATAATATTTAAAGAGGTAACATATTGTTAAATGATTTTGGAATACTTAGATCTTTAATAATGGAATTTTAAAGATAATAACAGGTATGGAATCTTTGGAAAAAGATAGAAAAGTATAAGTTTTAAAGTATAAAAGAGAGAAAGGGTTTATAGTAACAATGTTTGAGTGACATTCGTTTTTAAACTCCTTGACTTTGTTTTAAGTAAGTAAAACTTGTTATTGATTTGTGAATATACTTATACTGTTGAGATAATTATATGATTACTTTAAAGAGTATTGAAATGTGTAGAAATGAATGGTGACGTTTAATGAAAAAGTGAAGTTTCATCAATAAAGAAGTTTATTGAGTAGAAAGGGGGTTTACCAATAAAAGAGGTTTTAATTAATAAAGGATTAATTAATTATAAAGGGGATTAGAAGTCATTTATATGACTTGATCATGCTTGTGTGTGTCGATCATGCTTTATGTGTTACTTGCTTATGTAAAGTATACGGAGCTTAGTTTCTATTATGCGATCATTCTCATTATTGTTGAAATGACCAAAATATAACTCTGGAAATATCTAGAAGAAACACGGGAATTATACGGTACAATTATCTTCGGTGATGCTATACTATACGTTTAAACTCGTTTTTCTCTTTTAGGACAAATGATAAGGAAATTCGACCCCTTTCGGTTAGGAGGTGATCTCCGCTCTTATGTATTGTCTGTTTATTTCCAAAAGAACCGGAGCTGAGTTAACCGAAAATCGATCAATTGGTTTTTGGAGCGCCTGTTAAGCGGGGGAGTGTACTTACATGAGATGACTAGAAACCTTTACCACTCCAAAACCATATACCGTTCTATGCTTTGGAAAAGGTTCGTGATTGTTTCGAGATGTTGGAATCTATATGGAGATTCAAGACCTGTTTGAGATGCTCGAACACAGGTAGTTGTTAATGATCTATTCAGGTTGTGGGAATTCATGTGTAATTCTGAGATCTGTTGAGATATGGGAATCCATTTGTGATATGGGAATCCATGCATGGTTCCGAGATCTGTTAAGATATGGGAATCCATGCATTGTTCCGAGATCTGTACGAGTTTGGGACTCTTGTGCCGAGATCTGTTTGAGTGGTGACTCGTGTGCTAGAATGCCAGACGTAGCCTCACCAGCATATATGACTAAAACTAGAGAATGGATGCATAGACCAAAGGTTTTGGCTAACCCAAGGGTGCATGCATACTTTACCCTAGAGATACCTATAGTTATGCATGCGTAAGTGGTGCACTTGGCCTCATGTTTTGGCCAGCTATGTATTTCCTATGTAGATTAGCTTGGGATGTATGATGCTTTGAGAGGATATCTTTGATCCTTGTGCATGAGGATCGTTCTCGAAGTTCTGAGGGCATCTCCATGGAATCCTACACAATTAGCGAATGTGGCTTAGCGGTTTTGATTCTATACCAATTATTGTTGTGAGGTACACTCACATGCATCACAGCTAGTTGATTATTTATATTTCACAGCCTAGACACTATTACAATATCACTTGATTTTCTAATAGAAATGATTTGGTTATCGTAGGGGGAAAACCCATCCGTGTTTATTTGCGGCATGGTCTTACGAGATACCTTTATTTTTGAAGGGTTTTATAGATATAAAAATCCATATGATTTGAGTTCTTATGCTGGTTTGCCAGACTGATCCGGTTGTTATTCCCTTATAATGCTCGGGTTAGCCCCTGGTATATTTCCAGATTTAGCTTGATGCTCTGGAGCTTTAGGAGATGAGCGAGATGCCTCCCAGACCTATTCACGTATTTATTTTATGCTACATTATTTCTTTTGTATCTATCAGCATTTATGAGGACATGTTATTATAACTGTCCAGACTGATGATATATTAGTTTGCTCTGATTTTTGTATGTATATTGAAGTTTTCTTTTTGGTAAAGATCTTTTGAGATATGATATATTATCGTTTTGTATATGAGATTCTGATATTGTATTCTTCTTTCTTTTTCTTTTTCCTTTTCTTTTACCCTAACGTTATGTCTTTTCGGCACTTGAGTGCTTAGCACGTGAATACCGTGGATGAATTAGTGTCGACATTCGAGGGTCAAAAAGGCGGTTTGTTATAAGAACCCAAGGGAAGTGATCATTTTGATGGTTTTGTTAGGACTCCATAGCCAGACTGACTTTGGGAAGTGGCTTAAGATGAAAACGCCAGGTTTATTGAAAGAATTCTACAAAAAGGCGAATCTGTATATATGCTTGGAAGACGTAGAACATGAGGAAGAATGGGTGTTAGTGTTCAGATTGGACCAAGTAGCATCGTACAAAGTGATTTGGTTATCAAATAGGGTGGTGACAACCCTGGAAATAATAATCACTACAACAAAATGTATTATCCATAGCACTAATAGATAGCGTTTCCGCTTTGTATGCATTTAAAAACATATGAATTAAATAAATATATAATTTTCAACGTTATGTTAGGAAAAGAAAAGGCAGGAACAAATTCTTTTAGGCGGTGGTTTCACGACCTCTCCCTCTTTTCACTCCCTCTCCTCAAAATAAAATACATAGCCTCAAAACAAAAAACGCATCTTTTCTTAGAAAACCGTAAATCACGCACATTTATGTCCCTATTTTAAAACCCTAAAATTACTTTGTCTTCCTAAATCCCACACAATAGATCTAAGCCCCTCCAATCTGAACCGCTCGTCAAAGGTACTGCGAATTTTTTCTTCGTTTTAAATTTTAAGTGCTGTAGTTTGTCATCAGTGATTGTATTACTTTATTTTGTAGTAGATAACGATTTATCTATACTCTTATGGATATAAAAATTAAATTTTTCCATTGATATTTGGGCTAGACTATAGTGATTTATCCTTGTTTAATTTTTGGTTAAAGGTTTTATTTGATGAATAATAAGAGTGGAAGGTGAAAGCATTATATTTATATGTCATATTCTCTTCCTTGGTGAAAACTGCACATGTTTCCTTTTGTTGTTTAAAAATATTTGAAAATAGTATTATGGGATGATATTCTGATAGTTACATAGCCAGTTAATATATTAGTTATGGCTCACATCTTAGGACAAATGAAAGATCTACAAACAGTGGTGAAGTTAGATAATCGTGTGAGGACTGAGGGTAAGTTTGAGAGAGATTTGCTTTCAATGCACACTCTTTATAAAATAGATTTTATCAAGCACAATATGATTAAAAGAGTAAGATATTATCAGTATAACAAAACTAAGGAAGGATAATTAATACTTTGACATCAAAAAATCCAAATCCAATATTGTTAAAATCCACTGACTCGTTCTTTCTTAGACTGTGTTAAGATATTGGTGGATGTGCTTGGTTTTCTCCTAGTGAATGCATGTGGACTCTTTATATTTACTCTAATATCTCTCGTCGCTGTTAAAACCATAGCCTAGAGAGGTTTCTTCATATGTCTCTGACTATTTAATTTTTTTATTAAAAATGTTTTGTCCAAAGTATTAACTAGTTAATTTTTGTTTTATTAAAAATATTTTGTCAAAAGTTCCAAATTATGCACGTAATATTGCTTCTCATGTTGCCAGGCTTTACCTATAATTCTCCCCTTTAAAATTATGCATAAGGACATTACAAAAACATCAAATATTTTAAATGTTAGTTGCTTATGTAGCTTATGGGTAGTTTGCTATGGTTTTATAGAATAGTAAAATAAACTATAAAGACTTTTAAGTCTAATTCATATGTTTATCATTAATTTTGGTTGCACAAAGGCTGTGTAATTTAGGTGCACATAGAGTTATAGTTAACATAACATACTGGATTAAGATTTTCTTTGCACTTTACATTTGTTCGTTGTGTTCAAGGGCCTATCTGGTTTCCCATCTTCACTATGAGCCTTTTCCTTGGGTTAATTTTGTCAAACTATGGAAAAGTCAATGTGAAGAAGGCATGGCTTGTGTAATAAAAAGTTTAGATGATTTTATGTTTTATTATCTTCATCTGTACTTAGCACATTCATATTAGTATAAATATACTCTGCTTTATGAAAGTAGCGATGACATGTACGCAATCAGAACTTGTCAAGGCAGAAGAACATTTTACAAGAACATATATACAATCAGAAAGTAGTAAAATAGCCACTTATTGATTGTGCTATGTACAACAACAAGATTTTCATATAGGCATGTATTTCATGAGGTATGTACTATATGCTCGATGACTATTTCATATCAATTAAAGTATTTGAAAACTGTTTAAGTTTGACAAAAAAAATTAATAATTTTATGATAGTACTACAAACCAATTCAAATAGGTAAGTACATTTGTATACGTTTAAAAAGGTGGCACCAGACCACAACAGTTCTTTATATGACTGATCCACATGAATTGTCACCTCATAGATATTTCCCTTTATTTGAGTCGATCTACATCATTTGTTTATTTAAGAAAACTTTCCTATACACCAGTCAACAAAAAAGTTAATCAATTACACAATTTAAACAAAATGTACAATTTAAGATATCATCTAATTTGTGATTTTGTGGATTCTCACAATGGGTGATGTAAAGTGGAATTTGTTGCCACAGTTTTGTGTGTGAAGCAAGAAAAGAGACCAATAATGTAGCAAGCCTTTAGGAATATACTTAATATTATTATGTAATTTTGCTTTCAAATGAGAAAGGGCATTTAACATATTAGTCTGTAAAATCACAAGTCACATGCACAATCTTGTACCGAATGATTATTTGTTCCACAATCGTCAAAATTCACAAAATGGTGAAAGTTGAAATTGGTTCAAAAAGGTAAACATCAGTATGCTAATAAAAAAGGAAATTGTCTGTACAAAGCTTATTAATTAAATATTGACACTATAATAGAGTAGACAGTGTAAAAAACTTGAATGATTATACAATCTACTATGCAGTTGCATGCATATATAAGGAATTGGTTATAAAATCAGCAGACACAATTAATGGGCAGACACATATAAGGAATTTTGAAATGCATGGGACTGTCCCCTGGTTTAGTAGCACTTTACTGAGAGATGTTATTCATGTGCTGAAACGTTTTTAATTTACTACTTTACTAAGAAATATTGAGTTACAGGAACATCATAGTTGTAGTAATTATACCAGTTTTCAAATGCTAGAATCTGAACTTTCTTTATATCCTCCTTTGTCTTTTGCACTTCGGATAATAGCGACTTGTGCAAAATGTAAACAATGGAAAGAGAATAAGAAAAGTAGAGGTAGCAAAAGGGAGTAAAGAGAAGGTAATGCTTTGTAAAACAATAATTAGTATCTTTTGTTAATAACATAGATAGCCAGACAGTATTGACACATGAGTTCAAGGAACATACACATAGACCACACTGGCATCAAAATTTTATTTTGCATAGCCTACTAAATTCAAATTCATAAATAGTCGGGCTTTCATTCAACAGGCATTTGCCAGTAATATTGGTTTACAAATAAAACCACTTGAGTTCTACACATATTTTCTATTACATTTCCATTTAGCACTACTACAGAAACAAGGTGCAACCAACCAAGCCCAGTAAAAATCTATAGAACAAAAAGTCCTTATAAGTAATCTGTGTAAGATATTGCTTACGTGCATATACTCTCATCATCATCATCATCGAAGCTACTAAAACACCTGTAATAAGTCCCATTGGTGGAGGAAGCCTCGAAATGAGGTTATTTCAAGAAATAATAATGCAAGTACGACCATCATAGCTATTCTTCCATTCCATGTTTCTGCGCTCTTCGTCCAACCCCATTCCCATACTATTACTAGAGGTGGAAGATGCATGCGCTTTGTATCGTAAGCTACCAGTAGTTCCTCTACGTTTCCTAATGGCACTAGTGACTGGAACATAACATTCCCTTTACATAACATTTTTTATAATAACTGTAATACATTTACCATCACTGGTATAATCGCAAATTTTCTAAAACGCCCTTGTATTTTTGTTTAGAAAAAATTGTGCGCAGATAAGATCATTGGTTCAATTCCGATCTTAACAATAATATTTTTATTATATAATAATAAAGTCATTGGTTTGAATCCCATCTATGACAAGAATTATATGTTTTATTCCATGATTCCAATTTATTTTTGTTTTTTATATTCTCAGTATCATTAAATATCTTTTTCAGAATATATATTCATCGCAGCTTTATTTTACATACATTTAATATTCACATATTAAACTTTCTATCTTCTTGAATAATAATTCTTTTATTAAAACCTATTTTAAAGACCATTTTAACCATATATTTTGTTTTTGTAAATTTATAAAAAAAACATTTTTGCATATGTGCAGCACATGCCAAAAATATTAGTTACCAGAAACATATTAAAAAAGAAAAGAATAATGAACACAGTCTTACCACTAGTAAACTTTGGATGACGATGAACCGTCTAAACATTATTTAATATGTTTAATTTACACAGAACCCCTTGAATTCGTACCACAATACAGTTATGAATCTGTACCAAGGTACAACTCAAAAAAGTGTACAATAGATCGACTACTCTAGATTCATATCTTTTGTTGGATAGAAAACAATAATTCCTCGCATCATTGCCTTAACGAACAATCAACAAAATATCACTTTGATAAATCAAAATATAGTTATGGCATATGCATGTATAGCTACCATATAGTAACTAAGTTTTATAAAAAATTAATTAAGTTAACCAAATTTTATAAAAATTGAATAATTTAAAAAATTGAATAAGTATTATAAAAGTTTAACTATATAGACGAAGTTTTATAAAAATTGACTAATTCTATAAAAATGAACTAATTTTTACAAAAAAATTAACTATGTTAACTAAGTTTGATAAAAACTAAACAAGTTTGTAAAAAATAGCTAATTTTATAAATTTTTAACTATGTTAACCAAGTTTTATAAAAAATAACTAAGTTTATAAAAATTAATTAACTTTTAAAAAAAACTAAGTTGACTAAGCTTATTCAAAATAAACTATTTTTTTTTTAAATTTAACTAAGTAAACTGTTGTTTATAAAAATTAGCTAACTTAACCGAGTTTTATGAAAATAAATATGTTTACGAAAATTAACAAATTTTATAAAACTAATAACATTTAATAAAAATTAACCGAGGTAACAAAATTTTATAAAAATTAACCGAGGTAACAAAATTTTATAAAAATTCAATAAATAAACTAAGTTGACTAAGTTTAATAAAAACTAGTTATAAAAAATAACTAAGTTGGCTAAGTTTTCTAAAAATTAAATAAGGTATAAAAATAACTAAGTTTATAATATTTAATTAATTTTTAAAAAAGTAACAAAATTAATAAAATAACTAGTTTATAAAATTAAACTAAATTTTGTAAAAACTAAGTTAAATAAGTTTTATAGACATTTAACTAAGTTTTTAAAGTTCGTAAAATTAAATAAGTTTTATAAAAATTAACTAAGTTAATCAAACTCTATAAAAGTTGAATAAGTTCATAAAATTAACTATGTTTTATAAAAAATTATCTAATTCAACTAAGTTTCTAAAAATTTACAACAATATTTTGATTTAAAAAATGATTTAAAAAATGATTTAAAAAATGGTGTTTGGTAAATCTCATTGCTTGTTTGGCAATAAAACTTGTCCAAAATTGGATAGTATTCTATGTCCAAAATTGCAAAATGGAGCACAATATTGCAGTAGTGATACCGCAGATCAAAATAGTGTATTGGGTTTCCATGAAGTACTGTAATGCATCGGGAACTACTTATGTTTAATTTTCATTTTAGATAATTAAGAAGAAAAGCATAAAAGTTTGCTCTAGTGTTCAATGTAATTGTTTTCAGTGGACCAATTTTAAGCCAAGTATGATTATCACTCCACATAATTTTAAGCCAACCGCTTAATATACATCTTGAACAAAAAAATTTCCACTCTGCTCTTACACTAGTCCTTGATGTTTGCATTTTCACCAAGTTATTTATCAACAATTTCACTTTTATATTTATGGCTAGAAAAATGCACATATAAAAGTTCAGGTAATACAAATGGTATATTGCAGATATACATAATAGATTTATATTCAATTGTGTGTCTTTCATATAATTGTTTATGCAGATATACATTATCAATGCTTTCACTTGGTTCAAGTACACAAGTATGAACTGATATGATAATGGAGGCATGTAGGTATCTACACATTATGATACACATTAGATTATGTTTTCTCTCTCTATTTGATTAGTCTATTCTTGATTGTTTAATATAAACAGTTCAATTTATTCTTAAAACCGAATGACATAGAATAGAATTATATATTGAAATTATGATTTTGTTGATACTCCTTTTATAGTATATATTCCACTAACAAAAAAATCTATGAATTTCTCTAGTCCTTTTCCCATCCAACACCACGCAATAACCTTATTTCCCTTCTTTATGGAATCATTTGTTGATTGTTTGGGTCCTGATTTCATTTATGATCGCCATCTCATTTATGATTATGATTAAAATTAAACATGGTATTTGATTTGGTTTGATTTACTAATTTATTTCTACTCTTACATGAAAGGAGATGACCGCTGAAGAATATGAGATCAAAATATTTAGGAATATAAGGAAAAGATAAAAAATCATTAAGCATTCAAGTGTAAGTTTCAAATTAATCCTCTACATTATTTCGTATTTTCTTAATTTTGTCTATTGTCATCTGAATTCAATTTCTGCAAATATTTACATTAGTCAAGTTGGAAAATAATAACAGATTAAATATCTATTTAGGTACATATGCTATAGAATTAAGCTACTCTTTGATGCATGTTAGGGGTGATAGGTCTTTAATTGTTATTGTCTTAGTCTAATTGGAAGTTGAAGAAACATAATTCATGTTAATGTCATGTATTATAAGCCATTTGCTTGATTTTCTATTACTAATTCCGCTGAAAAAAATGTGGTGCATTAATGGTGCAGGTACGTACTCTGTCTTATTTTCTAGTAATGTTAATGAAATCCATACTTTGGTAACATATATTAAAGATACTTTTAATAACTCTTTATAAACATACTGCATGCAAGAAAAGCCTTCATGGTTGTGGCTATGATGCATTGACCTTGCTTAACAAGTTGTGGAAAATGGGATTTGAATGTGATGAGTTCATTGCTCATACAGAGTTCTTTACATTTTATTTCTTATGAATCATGTTAGAAATGAAATAATGAGTATACCATAGTGTAACAAAATATTTTTAACTTGAATCTCCAAACTATATATAATGTACAGTAGCCAAATTAAAAAGAAACGTAAACTAATTATTTTAATGCTGAATAACTCAAATGTGAATATCATGAAATGCAAAAGGACCAGATGATAATAATTATACTTGGAAAGCAGTTGTATTTACCAATTTCAATATTTAGGTCTACACCATGAAATATTTTGTCATGTAACGCAAAAATTGATTATTGTTTCTAAAAAAAGATTTCTCATAATTTTTATCACATTATGATGTCACAAAACTTTTTTATCACATTATGAAATCTTTGCGATTTGCTAAATTTTGTGTACATGCTATTTTCACTGTCTTTTTATTTCCTTTGTTCTGGGCTGAACTATTTTGTCTTTCTCCACGGGAATCAGCCATAATGACTAAGGTGATTCATCCAACATTTCACCATTTGTTTAGGTTTGTATAAAATTGTTTGCATTGCTTATTTAATTTATATACTAAAGAAGATTGGGGCTAGCTTTAAGAAAGATTTGAGAAGTGTTGTCCTTTTTCAACATTGGGTAGAATTAGTTCATATTGCATGCGAATAACTTTATTTTCTTTGAACCTCTGTATTATAATTCATTCTCTTCTGAAATCAACCAAAAAGAAGCATGCCTACTGATACAGTAACATAGTTATATAATACTATAGTATTTGGTATAATACATCATTTTTGCAAAAAATTCTCCAAAAATTGTTTATCCATATTATTGCACGATGGTCTTGATAGTATAGAGTTTGCTAGGGGATCTCCTACTTCAAAGTGAGGATCAATTAGAGCTCAGATGGGTCATCATTAACCCTTTTTGTTGAATCATATTGCTATCGGGAATGAAGACTATCGGAGAACAAACTATTGATGTTTTTTCTTTAACAGTTTCACTTTAAATGCCTTTTATGGCCATAGTCCATGGTATAAGACTTGTAGGAACACTCGAGATTAGAGAGATCAATGAAAACAATGATTACATTATGTTGTCGTATATAATTAGGGAACTACCTCATATTCTATAACGGGATCAAGGCTATTTACACTGACATTAAAATTGTCTCCGATTGTGGTGGATCATCACAGCCATTAGATCATCCTTCTGATCTCTATGATTTTCAGGTAAGTTTTTTGAAATAATCTCCATTCAATTCAAACATTTTATGACCCATTTTCATTTCACTGTATATTAATATCGTACTGAGAAAATAATGGTTCATATATGATAGGTTTATACTTTATACATTTGCATCCAATATATTATTGCTGGTCCATTAGGTTAATCGTACACCGCATACTGGACCAAAGGTATAATTACACATTACACAACTTCCTTTTTTTCCAAATAAATAAAATTAAAAATTTGATTACTCATTGTGTGTTTTTTACTTGTATAGTAAAAAAATTGCAGGCTTTTAAAGAAAGGCGGTGCTTTCACAGGTCAAGTCAGGTAAGATCATCCTTATCCAGTATTAATTAAGTACAATTAGTTTAATGTACTGTTCAAGTCTTACAGAATAGAAATAACATAAAATGAACTACAATTACTCCAGTAATGGTGTGCTATTTTCGAAGAGTTTCACTAAAAATCATATTTTAACATAGGAACGGGAAAAATCAGAGTTTGATATATGATTTTATAAAAGGTGAATTCCAATACTGGTTGCCGATGATTATGAACACATGTAGATCTATTATGCTTTCTTACTATGAAAAAGAATTGCATATTTTAATCTTCATTCATTGTAATTTCAATATCGAATGTGGGTTCTTTTGGAAGTTTGGCATGTAAAACTATACTAGCATGTTTCTTTAAATGATTTTGTTCACAATTACTAACATCTACTTTGTGAATGATTGACATAATAATTACTAACATCTAGATTGCTTATTTGATTATTGCAGATGTTAGAGAGAAAATATCAAAAGCAAAGCAAGATGAACTCAATTGTTTGACTGGCCTATAAGTAAGTAGTTGATGCAAATATATATGAAATATATGTATGGACAGCATAAAAGTCCCTCGAACGATATGTATGAAATACTATGTATGGATATGGGAAAAATTGTTCGAATGATATGTATGAACTACTTTATGAACATGCCAAAAGTTTTTTGAACGATATGTATGAAATACCGTGCTTTAATTTGCATATTTTTGTCACCAAAAATCTTTTATATTTATATGCAAAGAAAAAATGGTTAAATGGATATTATATATGGAAAAATTGAAACAGCGATGGATAAAACCTATAAATTAATATTACATTTAATAGCGTTTAAAAACGCTATTATAAAACACTATAGAAAGTAACCATAGGAATATGAATAACAAACACTATAATATAACTAAATTAAAGGCTATAGAAATATGCACAAAAAACGCTATAGAAATATGCACAAAAAACGCTATAGAAATATGCAAACCAATACTATAGAAATATGCATACCAAACGCTATAAAATATGCAAAGAAAACGCTATAGAAATGTGCAGTTTAAAGACTATAGGAAGTAACCATGAGATAATATTTCCTATAGCGTTTTTGCTTAATAGCACTGAGAAAACACTATAGAAAAATTATTTTCCATAGCGTTTTTGTTCCTGCTATTTAAAGTTTATGGTCTACCATAGCATGTCGTTCCACAGCGTTCCCTGAAACGCTACGGTTAGGTATAACAGGGTTTTTTAAACGCTATGAAAGCCAAAGTATGTTGTAGTGAATTCTTGAAATGGGAATTAGCGAAAAAACTCCAAAAATGCTGATAAGAAAAAAATAAGATAAAAAGAAGCATTTATGGTTCATTTATGATGGATCTACATAGATTTGACCGATTTCTTTGAAAATATCTACCTTGCTGGGTATTGAACCTTCTAGGACGTGGTAAGGGTGAAACCAGTGGAGTTGATGACTGATGTCACCGTAGACGATGACAATCCTTTGAATGTTCTCAAAATCGGGTCTTATTTCAGGCCGAAGATGAGGAAAGAACTGGTGGGTTTTTCCAAGCGAACAAGGATGAGTTCGCTTGGACACAATCCAATATATGCGAGATTTTGCCTAAAGTCACATGTCACACACTGAATGGGAACTGAAGCTAACCTCCAATGAAGCAGAAACAATGTAGCCTGGAACCGAGGTGATTTGCTGCATTAATAGAAGAAGTGGATAAGCTAAAAGAAAATGCCTTTATCTGTGATGCATTATACCCAGAATGGGTGTTAAATCCAATACTTTTAAAAAAGGAAAATGAAAAATGGAGGACGTGTATTGACCACTCAGACTTGAACAAAGCATGCCCGAAAGACTACTTTCCTTTACCACGGATCGACCAACTAGTGGATGGGACAACCAAACATGATCTACTATCCTTCATAGATGCATACTCCGTCTATAATCAGATTGCGATCTAGGTCCCCGATCAAGAGCATACGAGCTTTATCACGGAATAGGGACAATATTGCTATAGAGTTATGTCGTTTAGTATTAATAACGATGGAGCTACCTACTAGTATATGGTCCACAAGATGTTTAAAGAACATATTAGGCATGCAGTAAAGATCTATATGGATGATTTGTTTGTGAAATCGCAGAAAACATTATGAAATGTTTGATGGGCTCCAAAAGTATGGAATAAGATTGAATCCACTTAAATGTTCCTTTGGGGTCGTATTAGGCAAAAAATGTAGGTTCATCATGAACTCAAGGGGTATTGAAGCTAATCTAGATCAGATTGAAGCTTTGAAGCAAGTTAAAGCCCCACGAAAAGGATGAAAATACAGAGCACGAATAGTAAAGTCACAGCTCCAAGTTGTTTTATCTCAAAGGCGATCGATAAGTGTATAGCATTCTTTGATGCCCTCAAGAAAGAAAAACGAATGTTTTAATGAATGGGTTAATGTGAAGCTGCCTTTCATAACTTATTGGAACATTTAAGGAAACGATTGATATTATCCGAGATTTTGGAAGTTTAAGGTCTTAATTTACATTTACCTTGCATTATCGACTCATGCATTGAGTGCAGAATGGTGTGTGAGGAGTGTAAAATCCTAAGGTTGGTATATTATGTTAGCAAGCGATTCATTAGAGTGCAGAAATGATATCTGTGATAGAGCCAGGTGTATGCCCTAAGAGCAATTATGTAATTTACTACATAAATCTAACTCGATAACAAACCATGTTAAAAATAAAACTATTTCCATTATGTTTATACTTTTCATAAAATGTTATAAATAATTAATTGGTTATTTTAAGTATATATGTCAGAAAGTCCATAAATGATCTGTTTGTGATACCAGTTACAAATAGTTGTAACCATGAGTATTATATCACAATATGCTAAGCATATCATTTTAAATATTCTTAGCCAAGATGTACTGAGATTAGACATCGAGCATCCGTTGAGACTAGAGTATGTAATGCTCTCCAAATGTTGGGTAGTGTATTACTCATGGCTGTTGAGGGCACCAAGAGTTACGTACTAATAGTTATTGGAAAACTATGTAATGACTCACTCGATGGTTTTCTATTGGTTAATATAACTAAGGTCAAATAAAAAATATTGAAGTTACTAATTTACACAATTCTGTTGACTTAAGAATACTATTGATCTTAAATATGGAAGCTCTGCTTTGATTATAGTTAAATCATGGCACAACGTCCATCGAACGACTATAGTTGGGTCAAGTGGAAGTATTCAAAGTGAAACACTATTCGAGAGAGGATTTGTTTCCTCAGTTATATGGGATTAGTATCACGGTCAATTGAAGTCAACTCAATGTCAAAATCTTGGGCTAGAGTAGTTTGGTTAATAATAATTATTATTATTGGACCAAGGACTTTGTGTTTGGACTATAAAGTAGAATGTGGACGATATTTGAATTTTAACCATAATCAAATTCCATAAGTCCAAAGTAAATACAGTTTTGACAAAGATAATTGGTGTAAATAATCATCACTATCTGGTACCACTTATAATAAGTAAAATTTGATTTTACCAAAATATATGTAAGCTATAAATTTAGCCAAAATATCACATGGGTGTATTTGGTATACTTATTCATTTCAATTTATATAAAATTCATAATCTTTCAAACGAGTCAAAAATAATAATTGATTTTATTTTAAAAAAATTCGATAAGATCTAAATGAATTTAGACTTCATAGGCATATTAAAGATCCAATAAAGGAATATATTTTTAAATCTACCTATTTCACTCGCTTCCGACTAGTCCAGTTCCAACAATGGTATCAGAGCCCAATAGTCTACGCAGTTAAAATTAGTCATGTTAGCGCTAACTAATTAAGCTTTCCCACTTAGTACAGTGCCTAGAAAGATAATGTCTAGAATTAGAATTGCATAATGAAGTACCCTGCCCTACCTGGTTACTGGCCTGCCCTGAAAGGTGAAGTGAACCAAAGGTTGCCTACAAAAGTTATAGTATAACCCAAGTTTTCAAAATGTTTGAAAAGATAATAATATTTTCAAAGTGTTTGAAAATTTAAATTTAAACATTAGTTTCGAAAACTATTTTATTAATAAGACTAATAATAAATTAATTAAATAAGTTAATAATTATATATATATATATGTGCATGTATTATATATATTGATATACGTTACATTATCTTAAAATGTTTAAGATAGTATAAATATACATGTATGTATATATAAAATGACTTTCGAAATTAATGTAGTTTAATTAAAAGTGTTTATTTAAATAAATTAATTAAAGGTGATTAATTAAATTAAAGACACATATATATGATATATATATATATGCATTACTATAAAGGTTATAATATATAGTCCAATATAAAAGTTAAACTGGAATTATAATATAAATTAATTAAAGAGTTAATTAATTAAAATTAATTAAATAAGTTTTAATTAATATAATGTTAGACATAAAATGATTATATAAGTTAATGAAATGTAAAATAAATATACTAATTAAACTTATATAATATGAATGTATAAACCAAAGGTGGAATACTAAAGAAACCCGAATGGACTTAAGAAATAAATACACACATAAATATATGTATACCGTGGTTTCAGATGTGTCCGACACTTGAATCACAAGTGCATTTCAAAAAAATACATTATTCCATAAGTCATTATCACTCAATTAAATATATTAAAGATTACAAATCTTTAATATAAAGTCATCCTCTACCATTTATATATTAATAGATAACTTGCATTCTTCTTAGTTATTAATATTCCTCAGGCTAAGGATGTAATGTGTAGTGCTATTAATATATTAAAAAAACGAGGTAAGATACATGTATATATTTGTTGATATTCCCAAAGGTACGTACATTTATACTTAGACCATCGTGAAATGGTAAGTATGAGTGAATAATCTCTTTTGATTTGTTAATATTCCTCAAAGTCGAGATGAGATTAGGATAAGGACCATGGGTTATTAGTTGTATATAATACAACCAATAAGGAATTATCCATTACATATGGGCCTATGATTTGTTGATATTCCTCAAAATCAGGATCCCAAGGCATAAGAGTTCTAACGCCCATTAGAAAAGTCAAAAGATTTCTAAATTTTTTTTGGGATTTGAGAAACATAAAAATGTAGTAGGAGCCTTATTAGAAAAATGAAATGGTAAAATTTAACCTTTCTAATATTGTAAGAACATATGCTATATAAAGTTATAATAATCTACATTGATAAATTTATGCAATTAATATAATTGATAAAATGCTTATCAATTAAGATATAAAAATAAACCGAACTAAAGATCGACAAAAAAATATAAAATATACCTACCAATAAATTTTTACATGTTGACCCTTGCAAGCGCCTTTTTATATAACCACTAAATACACTCGTAACTTGGTCACTTACGAGTTTACTTGCCTGAGATTATGTGTTGTATTTTATGATTTTCGAACTCTAAAAGCAATACATGAATATGGATATTTGACCCGTATAAAGTCATATATAAATGCTATATGGTAAATGGCCATAATTCGTAACATACGAACCTCGACGAAATTTGATCATTGAAGTAAGTAAACTATAGTGTGAGATTGTATATTTAATATGATTGATTACAATAATGAACTTGTTGTGTTAAATGTAGCACTTGACCAAAGGCTGCAAAATAAACCTAAAAATTTGATCACTAAAATGTCAGATTGATCAGTTTACGTAAAATGCAATTTATTTGATATCCTTAAAAGTTAAGGATGACCAAGTGCACTTTTGTAAAGAGTTCTTTACAATATTGTATAAGAGTTTCCTTTGAATGGTATGACCATTAAGAAAGGAAAGTAAATGTATAAGAGTAGATGTAACTTAAGGCACAGTTGGGATGAGGAGAGTGAATGGTCACGTCTGCTTCATAAAGAAACATCAGAAACAAGAATTGTAAAATAATAATTAATACTTAAAACTAGAATGAGTAATGCGATTTCTATGTATTTTCACATAGAAAATTATTTTCTACAAGATTTATTTCTTTGAATTTAAGATATTTGATTTGAAAATTCTTGACCATAAACCAGTTACAGCAAATGAAATAAATATCCTATATTAAGTGGTTTAATGGAGCTTCGTATTTCATACGCTATAATAGTAACGGTGGAAATAGTGGGAGCATGCCATATAACATTTATTGGTCGCATCAAGAAAATAGTTTTTGTAAAATGTATTAAATGTTATTTATGAAATAATTATTATTTTTCTGTATTAACTAAAAAAATAGACATAGTTTTATTTCAGTAGGAATATTATGAATAATCGTTATAAAATAAAACTATAGTATTGGTATTTGTGATGCATTGCAAAGTGCACAAGTGTCTAAAATTACTTGCAACTATTTTGGAATTATAGACTAAGCAATAGTTTTGAGAAATAATTTTGATTATATGATTATGAATCATATAATACTGACATTAAGGGAAAAGCACCAATTCAGTGGAGCATCATAAGAGTTAGTGAACTCTTCGGATTTACACATATAGATGTATGCAATCGAAAATCTGTTAAATCAAAACGGTTCCATGTACTTTGTTATATTAACCAATGAGTTATTGCATGTGTATTTAATACACTTGCAGTATATCTATGATAAGCTGATGGAGTATGAAATGGATGTAAAAAAAATAATGTGCAATAGAAAAAAAATTGATCCGATTTGATCGAATATGCGAGTTATTGAAAAGAGTCCCGAATGTATCTACAAATGAATAAAGATTAAATCTCAAATGTCACTCCTCCCTATGATCATAATGATGATTCGATAAGGAGTAATCGAACTTTGTTGTACAAAGTATGACTAACGGTGAGTGAAGTTGGGTTAAATTTTTTCTATAAGGTCGTATACTTAAGAGTAGTACACGAGTTTAAAATTAATTTCATCTAAAGAATAGTTTACAAAATCATATAAGATAAGGGTTTATAAAATACCCCAACATATCCTAGGCCAAGTAGTTGGCCAGTTGTGTGAGTCCAAAGACTGCCCATAATAATTGTACGTATGGGATCCTATGTGAATCACATCAAAAGAAGTTTGGGAACGGTAGTCATTGAATGACTAATTTATGTTGTGAACATAAATATTGTGAACTTGTATCAAATCAGTTCTATATAAGGCAATTCATAAAATATTTATGAATGCATGTTTCGTTGCACTGAGAAAAATAATTATTTCTTGAAATACGAACTTCATAGCGAATGAATTTCTTTGATAAATTATTGGTTGTAAATGGAAATGGATACAATCGAAGGTTAAAATTAATTGCAAATAATGAAATAAAATTAACAAAATCTAAATGAACACAACACATTAGAATGTATAATGAGTATTCTTGCACGTCAAAGAGAAACTATGTGTTTCTTATCAATGTCAAGAATAAGTAATCTTGGTTGTTTAACTAAACCATTAAGAGTATTGACTCTATGATATGGTACGATGCACAAATCCAAAACAGATTCCATGTACATTACTAAAATATGATTTTGATAGTTGTACCCAAAGAGACATGATCCATTGGTCACAAATGTGCCTTTAAGAGAAAGACGGACATAGTTGGAATATAGTGAGCCACATTGATAAGAATAACATCATGAATTTTAATTGTTGAAATTAGTGTAACAGAATTACCATTCGATGTGCTCAAGTTGGTTCTAATTTACTCACAAAATTATTGCCTAGTATGACTTTATTTTTTAGCATATATGTATTGAAACAAAAGATTCTAAATAAATTTTCAGACTAGACCATTTGCACATTACAACCAAAGTGTCTCGAAGTCAGTGCGAGTAATATTGAGTTCATGGGTTTTGGATATGATCCAAGAACGGATACGAAAGAATCGTTCGACAAGCATCAAAATTGAAAAAGTATTTTGATAGAAATATCAAATTGTTTGATTTCAATCTAAATGCAAAGGAAGCGTGTGTCCATAAGAAAGAACGTTGAAGGTATATTAATATTTCTAAACGTAAGAAAACAACACGTTGTTGATTGTTAACGATGTACTTACGTTAAAAATCATCTTTATTTGTTTTAATACTCGACATTGGATTTACAAATGATGTCTTTTATAGTGAGTATAAAGGACATTGGGAATGTCCCAGACAATATGCAGAAACAGCTTATTAAAATGTTTAATAAGAAAAAATATAAGATGGATCATTGTGCATTGGCAATAGGAATTATAATGCGGATTTTTACTATAAGGGCCTCTTAGCATCAACTAATTATTTTCTAGGACACATGTTCAAAATAATTAGTTTCTAGGACACGGGTCAAAAATAAACCCGCTATTTCTCGCTAATCCATATCTGCCGCCAATTCGAAACAAAAATAGGGCTTAGAAACAAAATCGATTTCTTTTGTATCAATTTCCTTTCCATTTTCTCTTCCCAATATTTCTGCTTCAGCATCATCGATTTCAGCTTCATCGATTTCAGCTTAAACTAAAATACTTTCATCCAGCAATTTCTATAATCACCTTAAACTTAAATGCGGAACAAGTAAGTTGTATTTTATTTTAATGTAAATGTTTTAGTTATATGATAAATCGTACTTAAATATTCATTGTTACTGATGCTAATAATAAATTTTATAATGGATTTAAGGTATTTTAGTTCTTGTTATAATTTAACATAATCGACATTTGTTTAATCAAGCATACCTAAATATTCAATTGCAGATGATACTAAACCCTAGGTGTTAAACTGAACAAGTTATTGTTTAGCTGTTAAAAAAGATAAACTTATCTATCTACTAATGTAAAATATTTAGACTACATGCTAAACCCTAGTTGTGTCTGATATTTACAATTACTTATTAGATAGGATTTTGTTTTTATCATGATTTAAAGTTATTAGAAAAAATATAAAACTAATTTAAACCCTAGTTGGAAAAGATAAAATGATTTATGTTTTTATGTCAAACATTAAAATACAGAATAAATCCTAGATAAATTTTTATATCAGCTACTACATATAACATAATAAATACTTAATTTAAGTCAATTGCAGTTGTCCTGAAGGATTTATGCGAAATAAACATACTTAATCAACTTTTAAGTACAAAAAAATTATTCTTCACTCTTTCTAACATTTCATTATGTATGATAATTTTTATGCAGCGTAAAGATGCACACTAGGTCTTCTAAATCAAAGTTATTCATACGAAAAACAACTTGCATATTCATAAATGAAGGTGGAACGCAATGCGTAAATATTAGACCTATATCTAGTCCATTCTGCAATGAACACAGCCAGAGATCACCATTATCTTCAAATCCATTGGTAACTGTTTTCCTACTTATGTTTCCTATAATATTTAGTTGTACTCTTCAATTTGTATATACATATTAAATTGGAATCTAGATTCCATATTTTAAATAAAAAAATAGCTAAATTTTTTGAGCTTGCATTGTTTACCTTGGTTAGTCTGCTATGCTGTCACTACATGTAAGTATACATGTGTATATACATATGTATATATATATATATGTTTGTGCATTCACTTCATGTAGTTTGTATTGGGTTGATGTGCATTGACTTGAGTTGTTGCTTTATATGCAGTCTGTGATAATGTAGCTTGTCTGCACTTGCATTCTCATCTTGTCGACATGTCTGCGTTGGACTCTGGTTTCAATGTGTATGATGTTGCATATTAACTTGATGTTACACACATGTATATATGTAATATATGAACACTTCAGTCAGGTTTGGTTGCTTCATTTGCATTGATCTTGAGTTGTTTTCATGTTGCATTTGTTTATGTGTATGTTGTGCACTTGTTTGCCCTGTCACTTTTGAATCTGACTATTCGTTAATGTTGTAGCTTGATTCGCTGACCATATGAGTCTGCACTGTGCACTGCATTCATACATGTTGTACATGTTATTACTTCGAGGCTATTATGATGATGAAATTCTAATAACTGATCACTAATTTGTAATGGCTAATTTGTTTCAAATGCTCTGTTAAAAAAGATAAAAGAATTTATCTTTTTTATACATAATATTATGATGGCTATTTTGTGTTTCATTCTCTTTAAGTTTTCAGATTTCTAAATGACCATTACTTAAACAACTAAAAAAGACAAAACAGATTATCTTTCTATACTTTGAAAAAAAAATATCCATCAGTACTACATAGTTACTCAACAAAAGGGTTTATTATACTTTATGTGCATTATGATTCTTGAGCAAAATGATATTATCTTCATGAATATGCAGAAATAAATTTAGGATCCCAATTAATGATATTATTTTCATGAATGTAGGATGAAGCTAAACCAACACAGCAAATCTCACAAATGACTGAAAAAGAACATCTAACAAACTCAGATGACGAAGGAACAATTTCAGAAAAACTAATTGAAGCAAGTTATGATTCTGAAGAAATAAATATTGAAACAGATGAGTCAGATGATGTTGACAAATATGAGATTCAAAACAGACTGAAAAGACAGAAAAAACATCTGTACAGTGGAACATACAGATGTAATTTAGATGCTGTGTACAAAGTTATGATGACGGTTAAGGAAAAAAACATTCTATCTTCAGAAGCAAAAAGTTATATCAACAAAACGCCATTCAAAAACTTTTTTATTATGTTTCTCACCAATGGCATAGAACGGCAAAACATACGGAAAAGTGCTTCAAATTTAGACCAACTAATTACTTCTTTCAGTATTAAAGAAAAAGCTTTCAAAATTGGAAACAAACTGCTGAAAATCACACCTGAAGAAGTTAGCCTTATATTTGGAATGAATTTATCTGGAGAGGATTTGTTTCCAATACCAACTTCAAATAAGGCCACAGCAATGGAAAGTTTTTCAGAGTTTCTGACTACAAATTTCAAAGAAAATGACATAATTAGCCAGAAGATAGTCACAAGAAGGTTGAAAAAAATGATAGAGGAAGAAAACGGGAATGAAGATTTAGTCAAATTGTTGTTGCTCTTGTTGATTATTACTTTTTTCTTTCCTAACAATCAGAACTACATGCAGTGGGGCTTCTTATCAAAGCTGTTAAACTTAAAAAAATTGAACTCAATCTCTTGGCCGAGAGCAATATGCGAAAATGTCATGAAAAATGTTCAAAAATACTATACTAAGCCAAGAAACACACCTGGATGTACTATGGTCTTACTGGTATGATTTAAAAACTTTAAGTAAATATAAATAAATTTATACTAATGCTTTTTACAAAAATGTTAAATGTTAATGCTTATTTGCATGGTCTTATTGGCAGTATTGGTTTTGTGAAAGGACGCAAATCATCGATGAAAAAGAAAATTTGGAAAGCAAAATCCCAAGGATGAGAAAATGGGACTTGTCAAAATTAAAAGATTTGGACCTTGACGAAATAGACAATGATAAAGTATGCTACTTTTATATACATAAGTACATAATGATTTAAGTACAATTCAGTTTCTGCCCAACTCCACAGTTCATCATTAATTTTACCATGCTTAAAAGCTATAAAAGATAAAAACATTTATCTGTTAATGTAAATGATTTAATAACAAGTTAGGCATTACTTATATTTGATATATAGTTATACATATTAAACATTTTTCTTGATTTACTCATATTTTAAATTTATTACAGAAAATATACAACTAAATTAAACCCTAGTTAAAAAAGATAAATGCATATATGTTTTTATAGAAAATGATTTAAGTACATAATGAACTATATATATTTGTTGATAAACAAATTATATGAGTACATATGTTTATATGTGTCTTATTTAATAGGGATAGTGTTCTAAATTTATGAAGTTTGTAGGTTATTTAATTACATATCTATATTTATACATAACGACTATTGTGTGTGCATTATAGATTTTCCTGGTCTTCTCTCCTTCCCATATGAATGTGCCTGCATGTTGTATCCATTTATCAAGTGTCTGAAATTTTCTTACCTGTATATTTTTAATAATTTCTGATTTCTAACTTCATAGAATTTCAATGATATTACATGTCCAAATTTAATTTCAAATACCTTCTATGCAGATTTTAAAGAAATTTGCAAATGTAACTAAAGAGGAAAAAGACTTTTTTTCAAAAAAAAAAATATACTGGGTTGGAATATGACAAATATGCTACGGACTGCTCTAGTAGCATAAAAGAGTTAGAGAGGAAAGTGAACTTTTTATCTACTGAGATGAAAAGTATGGCAGAACAACTGAATGAGGAACAACATTCAAGACAACTGGGTGAACAAAGACTCCACAATCTTGAAATGAAACTTCAAAAGCTGGAAAATTTTGAAGAGCATAATGTGGAGAAAAAAAATGATTTCAAAGAAAAAAGTGAAGCTGAAAAAGGTACGAATAAAAGAAAGATAGTTGGTATGATGCATATAAATAGTTCTGCTAACTTTCCATGTTTTGATTTGATGGAAACTCAAGATTGCATTCTAGAAACCGAACACGGTTTAAAATCTGAAAATATCAAACAACATAGTCAAGAAATTGCTGTAGAAAATCCAATTGTTGTTGAAGATGTCATTTCTAAAGAACAAAAAAAGAAGAAGCGAAAGAATGTTGAAAAGTGTCCACTCATGAAGCATCTAACTGATGAACAGCAACAAAATGTGAAACTTTTTTTCAAAGTTTTAGGAGGAAACAAGTAAGTAATTAAACTACTTTTCACTCACACAAACTATATATCAACAATTTGTTAGATTAATTATTAGTACTGTTTTGGTTCTGTTTTAGTTTGGTCACCTATCAGTATATCTGTCAACTACTGTACACTCACACACTTGCTCAAAAATAAACAAAAACTAAACAAAACTAAAAAAGATAAATTAATTTATCTTTAACTTTTAATAAATACTTCAATAAAGGCTTCTATATTGTTTTACTATCAAATGCAAACAACATAGTACGTACTAAACTTAATTTCTTTTATTAACAACCATCCAATTTTCCAGCGATGAAGCATTTAGTTGTGATGATGAAAACTTCATCACCATAACAAAAATGATGATAGAAGACCTCCTCTATCAACAAAGTATTTGTGGTCAAGTAAGTACAACAAACTAAACTTTCCTTCATTATAATTTATATACTTTATCCATATTATTTTTCAAATGTAGATCATTGATCGGTTTTGGTTCCGAAAAACAAAGCAACTAGAAAAAAGCAATAGCATTATCTATGTTAACACAACTATGACAGTAAGTGAACTATATTCTCAAATTAACATTTTTTATACAACATAAATTTTCTAAAACAATTTTTTTTACAGAAAAGCGCAACGAATGGAAGCTTGGAAAATATCAAGAAAAAAATGTTCAATCCTTTTATGAAAAGAACACTTTTAGATCCATTATGTTGCAACATATTATTCCCAATACATGGCAATGAACATTGGAGCCTGCTAGAACTAGTTGTTGGAGAATGCACTTGGAACCACTACGACTCTCTGTACTTGACCACGAGATCAAAAACCTGCAGAAGTGGACATACAAAATTTGTCATTAATGTGGTAAGTAAAAATACACAAAAAGTAAAAATGATAAATGTGTTTATATTTATTCTAATTTTCCTTCACTGTTTGCAGAAATCAGCAGTGAACTACCTAAACAAAGAGTTACAAGAAGAAGGGCACAAAACAATTCTCAGGAAAAATTCAGTGCTTAAAAATGTTGACTGTGCTCAACAAAGCAATGGGTAATTTTGAAGATAGTTCAGAATTTTATACAAAAATTCACGATACACAATAACTACCTACACACATATTACCAATTAGATAATATTATTTTCTCACATACAATTACTTAGATAAACATAATACTAATTACAATTCATTATCAAAATAAAGAAAAGATAATCTGTTTTATCATTATATTCAAAGTACTAAACTTTAGAAATACAGGTACGACTGTGGAATTTTTGTGATGTTGTTCGTGGAAAAAATAGCACAAGGAATGCAGACTATAGAAAAAATTAGTCTTGAACAAGTTAATGCATTCAGAGCACAGATAGCTGCACAAATACCATCCGACGAACCATACTGCTGGCTTGACAAGATTTGCAGCTCTTCTTCAGGCCATAAAAATGAAATGGCTGATGAATGAGATGATGAATTTGTAATGGGTGATGTTAAAAATTAGATAATGAATTTGGTGATGAATTTGTAAAGGCTAATACTAAATTGATCATAGATTTTAGGGAGTATATTTGAATTTACTGATGAATTACATGATGAATTTGTAGTAACTGATATTGAAAATTTGATGTGAATTTGTAGTAATTGATAGTGAATTTGTAGTAACTGATATTGAAAATTTGATGTGAATTTGTAGTAATTGATAGTGAATTTGTAGTAACTAATCTTAAAAATATGATTCTACTGCTCTTTTAAGAAATATAAATCATTTTATCTGTTATTGATAATTTATAGTTTTATATTTATTATTATGTTTTCTAATTCCGTTGTTCTACATAGCAAAAAGATGTAGTATGGGCTACTTTTCCTAGATAAGAAGAAGCTTTAAGATTTGTCCAAACACATGCAAACACTTACGTTTTTTGCTACCAAGATCATTTCACTGCACAAAGAAGGTCCCTTGTTTCTACATATGATGAGTTCTGGAGAAGGTACAAAACCATGAATCCTAAGTTACGCCACCATTATGAGGTTATTCAAGTCGGACTGCCTTGCCACTTGTATTATGATCTGGAGTTCAATAAAAAGATTAACACTGGAAAAAATGTCGATGAAATGGTAGATATTCTGATATCTATCACCTTCAAACTGCTAAATGACAAATACAAAATCCAGGGAAATCAAGATTGGGTTTTAGAGCTTGATTCATCTACTGAAGAAAAGTTCTCTCGACATGTGATCATTCATATCCCAAATATTGCCTTCAAAGACAACTCGCATGTTGGAACATTCAAATCTGAGGTATGCTCACGTATAATAAATTTAAGAGTAAGTGATCCACAGTTTGAAAATTTGTACATCAAAAAAGATTCATGCTCATCAGATAATACGGAGCTTCTTTTTGTTGATACTGGAGTTTATACCCGTAATCGTTGTTTTTGTCTTCCTTTCTCATCAAAAGCAGGGAAGAATGCTTTACTCCTGCCAAGCGGACGCTTTGGATGTAAGAATCTGAATGAGGAACAAGTGTTTATCAAATCACTTATTTGCAGAATAAATGCTGATTTTGATAAGCTATTAGAGTGCAAAATGGATCTGGACTGTTGCAAAATTCTTCATTTTGAATATGAGGTCAATGATAATGGCACCCACACCGAGGGAGATAAGTCAGTACATGATTATGGAAGCAATATACCTAAGTCCTATTGTTCAGGAAAATCTCCCTTTCCAGCTTTGGATGATAAAATTTCATCTTTTGCCTCTCATGGAAATGTTTCGGGTAAAATAAGAAGGTGGTACTGGTTTTCTGCACATGGCTACATAATTTATAGCATGTCCAAAAGTCGATATTGTGAACGAATTGGAAGAGAACATAAAAGTAATCATGTTATGTACATTGTTGATTTCCAGAGAGGTGGCTACTATCAGAAATGCTACGACCCCAATTGTAGAGGCTATCGATCTCCAGTCCGCCAAGTACCATGGGATGTATTGTCAAACTGTTATGATATTGTGAACCAAGAAGGCAAGACTGTCTAGAACCAATGCATCTGTCAAATGAAATATTAACTACATAATCACTTCAGTCTATGTTGCTTTTGTAAATTGTTAACTAGCAAGTACTTACACAATTGATTTTAAATTTGATAATGAAATTATGGTAATTGATAGTGAATTTGTAATGGCTAATGTTTTTAATGCTCTATTAAAAAGATAAACGAATTTATGTTTTATTGACAGTATGTTTTGGGTAGCAATATACTAGTCATACTTATCTCCAGTTGTTCTGTTTGATTTGTATTCCTACTGCTGTGCGTGAAAATCGTGGATTTACAGATGATTTGGTTCGAAATGGGCTTATTCCCATTGTCGAACCTGAGATTCTTGTTGATGGATCCCATAACATTGACAGGTTAGTTCTCTGTTAATTTTACTTGTTAAACAAAATCAATGGGTCAAAATGAAGCAAGAATGCTACTGTTAATTAGCAATAAATCAGCTCATGAGAGAACATGATTTACCTTTTTATGCTGTACTCAACACTCATTAATGAGAAAAACTTCATGTGTGAAATGCTAGCAAAGAGTAACATGTTCCTGTTTTTGGATTGTTCATTTGGAACCTTAATATTATTTGTTCCACAAAGTTAATTAACATATTGAATGGCCTTGAAATTGGCAGATGTGCAGATGTGACTGAAAGAGTGCTTGCTGCATGCTACAAGGCCCTAAACGAGCACAAAGTCCTATTGGAAGGTACTTTGTTGAAGCCTAACATGGTTACACCTGGATCAGACTCTACTAAAGTGAAACCTGAGGTCATAGCCGAGTACACCGTGCGAGCTCTTCTCAGGACTGTGTTTTAAAAACAGACTATACACAACAATTAAAAAGAAATATCAATTTATCTTTTTTAACAGAACTAACAACATTGTATTCCAAATAACAGTTAAACATAAATAATTGCATACAACCAAAAATAATCAAAATCAGATCATAACCAATTCAACATATGCAATTATTCAAATATTCAACTCAAAGTATTCATACAACAACCAAGTATTCATACAACAACAAATCAAATACTTTGGACTAAAACAATCAACTCAATTATTCAACTCAAAGTATTCATAGAATAACCAATCAAATACATTGAACTAAAACAATCAACTCAATTATTCAAAAGAACACCCCCTTCTATTATGTCCTAGTTTTTTTCACTTTCCACATCTATTTTGCTTAGCATGAAAATCAGCCCCTTCAATCCTATTCATCCTAGGCCTACCAGCTCCACGAACAGGCTTAGGAGGAAGAACAATAGATGATTCTTCAGCTTCAATTGCTTCCTTATCAAAAGTTGGAATTGGATTGATCAAATGTGAATACGAAGCTAGATAATACTCAACAGTAAAGTAATTCCCAATATATTCATAAACAGAATTTCTGGTTAAAGAAATACACTTCAAAGCATCCACACAAGGAAAACCTGTCACTTTCCATTGATTGCAACTGCAAATGCGATTTTTAAGATCAACCTTTTGAGATGTCGGAGAATGAACTTCCAAAATATACCTATAAAATGTAAAATTAAAAATAGGTAAAATATATAAACAAATTGCATTTCCAAAAAAGGATTATTAGCACTATATATATTCTCTCTAATCTATCTAATAAATAAGACCCAATTCATGTGTAGTGAACTAATAGTGAAAAATAAGACTCATAAACCAAAAAAATTAACAATCATACTGTTCATATTCTTAAAGATCACAGAAGCTATGCTATAAGGGAAGAAAAAAAAGATAATGTATGTTTGCTCATGAATTCTGCATGTGAGCATTGGTCAATATTTCCAGTATATATTCTGCATGTCACTTTTGACTCTGACTATGCATTTGTCAAATGAAATATCAAGTACATTATTCATATTATCATAAACCTCAATGCAGATAGAGAGAAACTACGTAGCAAGCGACACCAACAAAATGAAATCATAACACAGGCTACATAGCAGGTTAAAAAAAGATAAATGCATTTATCATTTTTCAGAAACTGTGAACATCATGTAAATAAATATAAATACATACCTAGATGATTTAGAAACACTCCACCCAAATCCTTCTTCCTTCAATTTTAACAAACGAGCTTCCATTTTCGAACATAGCACACTAGTCCACTTTAATGCCTCTTCTCTACGATTAGACATTTGCATCATAAGTTTTACCCTAATTCCATTAAGACAAGCAGTAACAGGCAAACTTCTTTCATCCAAAATCCAAGAATTAAAACTCTCAGCTACATTGGAGTTATTTTCACCATATCGCTTCCCCGGAAAGAACAAATCGGCCCAATGATCATATGGTTTATCATTCAAATACTCTATAGCTTTGGCACCTCCAATTTCTTTGTACTTGGACATGGCTTTTTCAAACTCATGATGGTTAGAAGCTATAGCACAACGCTCAAGTAAATGAGCTACCCAAACACCCCTTCCACTTTTCACAATGCTAGCAATATTATTTTGCATATGATGCAAACAATAATAATGATGACTATTTGGAAATTTTTTTGGAACACTTAACAATAAACCCGTGTCTATCACTTAAAAAAGTTAATATTCTATCACAACTAAGAGCATTCTTTAGGTGATTCAAAAACCAACTCCAACACTCTTCATTTTCTTTGGGAACAAGAGCCATTGCTAATGGGAAAAAACCTGGAAAAAAAACAAAAAAATAATAATTCACTGTTTATTAATGTACATTTGAAACAACAAAATGCACTCTGTTTGAAACAGTATTATCTAATAGTAAACAATCACATGAACACTATGCCCTTGGACCAAATAAAAAAGGAAAAATAAATTTGCCAGAGACAATTCATCCTTTTTTTCTTTTGTTTTTTAAATTTTGCTACTTGAATGTGTAGTCTATGCAGCAAGGGTAGAAATTGCAAAGATATGATACTTAATTCATGCATACAATACAAAGACTTATATTCGAACTTCTAAAAGATATATGTATTATCTTTTCTATATGTTGTTTAAATCATTTGTATACGTTATGTAAGAATTTCAAATAATGAGAAAAATGATAAATATGTTTAACATGTAGTAGTAACTATGATATATAAGTAAGGCTTAATAGGTTATTTAATTCTTTATCTTAAAAGATAAATGCATTTATCTTTTTTAACTCTTGTATACAGTAACATTTTGTACATTAAATTAAATAACATTAAATCTTTTACAGTGTTTGTTCTGGATCAAATTTACATAAATTCATTTCTGCAATAATTTCACATGCTAAGCCCTAACGCAAAAGAAACTATAATGAATTGAACTGGATATTACTACATTTGAAACAACCAAATGCACTATATTTGAATCAGTACTATATAACAGTAGACTAATCACTTAACCAAAATGCAGTATGTACATAAAAAAATTCACTAGAACAATCACTTGAAGAAACAGTACTATGTTACATAAATTTATAACAAGGAACTAATGCACACGGTACAAAGTAAATATAACAGCCAAAAAAAAGATCAAAATCAGTACCTTGATTCCCATTTTTTGCAGTGGCAGCCATCAAAATACCACTTCGCCCTTTCAAAAAGGCAGCATCTAAAAACACCATAGGACGACAATAGCTGAATCCAAATATACATGCCTCATAACATACAAAAACTCTCTCAAATTGATTAGTGTCAGAATCCACATCCATACTTGAATAACTATTCGGGTTATTTCTTTCCAATGCCTTCAAATATCAAACTAATTCATTGTAAGATTTCTTTTCATCACCGTAAATATCATTCATAGCCAATTTCTTACCCTTATAAGAAAAATAATAGCTCAGCTCCACATCATAATCTCTTCTAAAACTTTTAATGATATCCTTGGTTTTTCTTTTTGGCTCATCACGAATTTGATTGAAGATTAGACTTTTCACAAGATCACTATTAATAGTTGGACTACCAAGTGAACGAAATCCACCACCACAAGTATGATTCAGTTGAATGTTTTTAACAAACAGTTGGTCCAATTGCTTCAGTTTGCAAGAAGCATGAATCCTAAAAGGACAACTATCTATAGCACATCGAACTGTCAATCGTTCTTTACGATTCTTAATATATTGTACTTTAAACCCATTCTTCAAACAATAAGCACTAACCCTTCTACGGAATCCAATAGCAGAATCAAACTGTTGACCAACCCCAGTAAAAAATTCCATATTTGAATTCTTCTTCAACAACTCATGTAAATCCTTTTGTTGAGCAAAACCAAAATCTAAATCATCATCATAACATATTATTACTTGACTCAACACCAACTACTGAACCAGACTTGCTACTTTCAACAACAAAATTATCCGTTGAATCAATCTTCAACCGTAGAAAAAATACCAAAAATTCTTCCTTTTTAAACCAAGACAAACACAATACAGCTTGAAGATCACTATCCGTTTCAACAAAGGTAGTCTTTGATTCTCGAATATAAAAAATATCAAAGCATAATGGACTAAAATTAATCCACTCCTCGCAAATCCTATTCCTAACAGAAGAAATAGAAGCATCCAATCCAAAACGAGCACTAAAACAATTGTTATTGAAATCAAACACAACTATAACAAATGAATCACACCTGCAAAAAAATGTAAACAATAATTTGTCAGCGAACAACATAAAATAATAACAGAAAATAATGAATTTTTATCACAAACAAACAAAACAGATCCTTAAAATCAACAAAAATAAAAAACATTACCTTTGACCACCATGATCCATTAAATGATTGCTTGAACTTTGAGTTTCAGATCCCATAGATAGAACTAAAGAAATCGAAGAACAAAATCATAAACAGCAATCTACACTTTCTTTCGACGTGATATGAAATCTTGAATGTAACCAATCCGATTTGGGCAAATCTCCTGATCGATTTGGGAAAAACGCGCCTCCCTGATCGATTTAGGAATATCACGCCTCATCGATTAGCAAAAAATTGCACCTACCTGGTCGATTGATGAAAATCACACATGATCGATGTGAAAAAATCGCGCCTGATCGATTTTGAAAAACAGCGAGACGTTTGGATTTGAGAATGAACTGAAACTCAACCGTATTTGTGTTTTTGTCCTGGGAAATTATTATTTCAAACTCGAGTCCTACAAAATAATTGGACTTGGCTACAAGGCCCTCCTCACTAATTTCCACTTAAATACATGTTATGTTTTCAACAATATCATGATTTGCTTATGTATTTGATACATGAAGCAAATATCAAATCTAAATTAAGGTTACTAAATGGTAGTTTAGAGTATTATCGTGTATTTATGAAATATAGGAAAATTGTTTATAGAAACTCTTTATGAAGGAGTATTCTGACTCAGACTTCATATGTGATATTGAGTATGGTATGCCAATATAAAATTCATATTCAAAGTGTGACGCCCCACCTTTAACCCCACGCTAACCAAGAACACTACGGTGTAGTGCTGTCAATTAGCACGGAGGATAAGGCTGTTGAGGAGCGACCATCCGTGTAACTTCTTTACGCGAGCACCGGTATGTCAGATAGAATAGAATGCATATCGTTTAAGGAGGAGATCCGACATACCGATACAAACACAAAGCTATCACACAGTGGCTATATATGATCTTCGGAAACAAATATAGAAATAAACGTAACACAAATCAGTCACAGACAATTCATATCACAAAGGCGGAAAGAGATATGAATACAACACATGAAAGTGTACATCAGAGTAGTGGTCAAATAAGATCCACAATAACACAAGTTAATAGATACAAGTGCAAGATAATAGAATATGTAAACATCAAGGAGTCTAATCTCAAATGTATACAAACAAAAACTACTAAACTAGAGTAGTTAGCCAAAAGTCAAAAGATGGCTCCAGATAAGAAGTCATGAAGAAGCACCTGTATAATCTCAGTCTGACCCGAGTATTATTTAAGAAGAAAATAATAAACGGATCAGTCTAGCTATAATTATCAGATAAAGTGATATAGAACAAGAGATATGGCATAAACATATAAGATATCCATAAAAGCATACTACTACAAGTATGAAAATGATAATCAACAAGAGATTAATCAATATCACAAGAATCTTCTCAAAGATTAAAAGAATGTCATATTCTTAATTTAATTCACCAAACCACAATAAAATGACATACTCATCAATGTCAATGGTAAAAACTGGTGAAACATAAAATCCAGAAATCTCAAGAAAAGAGGATGACCAATCCCATAAACTGAACATCGACGCACCTAGAAAGATATGTCCCATGTAAAGTCTAGCATCGATACACCTAGAAAGATGCACCCCATGCAAAGTCGAACATCGACGCACCTAGAAAGATACGACCCATGTTCTAGCATTGACGCACCTAGAAAGATACGCCCCATGCATAAATAAACATCGACGCAACTAGAAAGATACGCCCCATGTAATGTCTAACATCGATGCACCTAGAAAGATACACCCCATGAAAAGTCTAACATCGATGCACCTAGAAAGATACACCTCATGAAAAGTCGAACATCGATGCACCTAGAAAGATACACCCCATGAAAAGTCGAACATCGAAGCACCTAGAAAGATACACCCCATGAAAAGTCGAACATCGACGCACCTAGAAAGGTACGACCCATGCATAGATGAACATCGACGCACCTAAATAGATACGACCCATGTGAGAAGTAAACATCGACGCACCTAGAAAGATACGACCCATGCTCTAAACCATAAAATGATCGTCATCGATCATAAAGAGTTTCAACATGTGTGAATCGAAATCACACCAATGAGGCGTAGACTAACCTTGAAGATAAAGAGATATGTGTGAATCGAAATCACACAAATGGTGTCTAGTCTAACCTCGCAAACAAAAAGACATAGCACAATCGCTAGTCTAAATCACAAGAATGATCATCGTGATCATAAGGAAGTGTCGATTACACTAAGCTAGTAAATATAAGAGTTTAGCTTCATGTCCCATAACCACTTGCTTAACTCAAATATTTACGAACAGATTGTAGATCTGCACTAGGAAATTGTCACAAGAGTTTCAATCGAACAAGTCCATCAATTAACCGACGAAGTAAACGCAAGCGTTTCATACCACTTGTTTTGCCAAGCCGTTTAATTATATTTTCTCATACGAATGAGGTAAAGGTTTGTATATACTAATAAATTGGAAAACGGTTTTATAAACGAGTTTGATATGGAAAATCGAGTTGAAATCGTTTTAATGAAAGAGTTTTGATATTTAATACTAGTATAGGAAACCTTTATATTTTGAAGTGACAAATCATAGAAGTGATTGTAGAAACAATCAATCATAAAAATTCACGTTCGAAGACGTGAGTAAAGTTCAAAGAAATCAATCCCCAAAACCATCAAAGTAAGGAGTTCCGTTGATCGCTTTTCAGATAAGATTGCCTACGCAGAGTAATACGGGGTTCGACCGGGGGCAGCGCCCACGGCGGGGTGCGGGGCAGCGCCCCGTCACGGTACGACCTAAGGAAATCGCGAACTAAAAAGACCAAGTGTAAGGTCGGCGACGACCTACGACTTATAGAGTCCTGCGACCTAAGTGGGATGCGACTTAGTGGGGCATAGGTCGGAGACGACCTACGACTTAAGGTCAAGCGACCTAAGGTAAATGGTCCAACGACCTAACTCGAACGACCTAGAGGGTCGAACGACTTAACTGGAGGATAAGTCGGAGACGACCTACGAGATATACTGGCCGACCTAACTCGAGCGACTTAAAGACTTAGCAGGGTCGAGCGACTTACGAGCTACGACCTAAGGTGACGAGGGCGTTAGGTCGGAGACGACCTAACATTTGACTCGCGAACGACTTATGGAAAAGAAGCTTAGGTCGGAGACGACCTACGAGATAAGCCAGTGCGAGCGACCTAAAGTTTGCCTGGGGGATTATAGGTCGGCAACGACCTAACGTTTTGCTTGGAGATTATAGGTCGGCAACGACCTAACGTTTTGCCTGGGGATTTTAGGTCGGCAACGACCTAAGACTTAACAAAATTCGAGCGACTTAGTGGTTTGCCTTGGAATTTTAGGTCGGCAACGACCTAAGACTTAAAGCTGTTTCGACCTACGACTTAAGGACTAATACGACCTACGACTTAAGGACGCGTGACCTAACTCCGAACGAGCTAAGAATGGCCAGAACGACCTAGTAGCAGTTTTTCACCAAAATCACTAAATTTTGGAGTTTTTCGCCAATCCAATCCAAACCAAATGCAAATGTTGATGCTAGAGTGATAGGGAATCATTCCCAACAGTCCAAGATAGATATAGGCAAGATGTGAGATCAAAAATCTCACCTTTTCATGGAATTTGATGAAGATGAAGCTCGGGGGCAAAGCAAAGATCAACCACAAGCTTGAATCAATGTCTTCACTTTGAATTTGGAGTTAGATGTTGAATTTGCTAAAGAACTTGAGCTTGGAATTTTAATTTCCTACTCCCTCCACCATTTTTGCTAAAGCTTCAAAGTTGATGAAGTGATGAAGAGAAGGAAGGGGTTGGGCTGAGGTAGAAGAGGTGCAGCCCAAACCAAAAGCTCAACACAAAAAGTGACGAAAATTTCACTATCTCCAAACATATCGAAGTTTACACTCAAAAAGATCGCAAACGTCATTTTGAACTCAATGGGGGTGGTCTCGAGTCCTAATTTGACCGTATGCAAAAAGTAGCTTTTCGGACTAACATCCGACTAACGATAAAATATTTAAATATAAAATCGATAAATATGCGGGTTGTTACACAAAGCTTGGTTAAGAAGTTTTAAATTGGAACTGCTACAAATGAGAGACTGTGAATGATTTAATAAAAGGCCATGTACATCGCCATGAATAGCGCCGCAATAAAAGCAATGTATATGAATAATAAATGCATAAATTTATAACCAAGCTGAGGATGATTCTAAATATTGAGAATCTCATAACATTGTTATACGATAAAAATGTCGTGATGTTTATAACAGAAACTAGAGCTTACTGGAGGTCAAGAGATATACTCTGAATTGTTCCACACGATACAGTAAGTTTCTCGGTGTTAGAGGGAGTTGATTGACATAATAGATAATTAAAACATAACAGCATACTCGTTTATTGTGGGACTGACCTAGTTGATTTTGAAGAAATCGATTGAAGAAGTTGGAATGAGATTCCATAATTTGCCCCAAATGAAAGTGGGAAATTGATAGAGTTAGAGGTATGCCCTTGAGGGCGGTTATGTAATTTTTTACATAAATCTAACTTGATAACCAACCTTGTTCGAAATAAAAGGTGTTTCCATTATGTTATATAATTGTTATAAAATGTTATAAATAAATAATTAGTTATATTAAATATATATGTCAGAAAGTCCATAAATGATATGTTTGTGATAGCAGTTACAAATAGTTATAACAATGAGTATTATATCACAATATGGCAAGCACATCATTTTAAATATTCCTAGTCAATATGCATTAATACTGGACATCGATGCATCCGTTGAGACTAGAGTACGTAACGCTCTCTAAATATTGGGTAGTGTATTACTAATGGATGTTGGGGGCACCAAGGGGTTATATAATAATAGTTATTGGATAACTATGGAATGACTCACTCGATAGTTTCTGTTGGTTAATATAACTAAGGTCAAATAGAAAATATCGAAGTTACTAATTTACACAGTTCTATTGGCTTGAGTATACTGTTGATCTTTAATATGGGAGCTCCGCTTTGATTACTGTTAAATCATGGCACATTGTCCATCGAACGACCGTAGTTGGGTCGAGTGGAAGTATTGGAAGTGAAACACTATTTGAGAGAATATTCGTCTCCTCGGTTATATAGGGTTAGTATCACGGTCAATTGAAGTCAACTTAAAGTCATAATCTCTGTATAAAGTAGTTTGGTTAATTATAATTGTTATTTTTGAATTAAGGACTTTGTGTTTGGACTATAAAGTTGAATGGGGATGATATTGAAATTTTGACCATTACCAAATTCCAAAAGTCCATAGTGATACAGTTTTAACAAAGAGAATTGATGTAAATAATCATCACTATCAAGTGCCGCTTATAATAAAAAAATTTTGATTTTACCAAAAGATGTGTAAGCGACAAATTTAGCCAAAATGTCACATCACTAGCTATGGGGACGTGTTTTACTATTTGAATTGTTCGATATTAACCACCGAATGAATTTACATCTTTGAGTCACATAAATGTAATGATGAATTATCAGAAAAACCACATGATTTAATTAATTTATAAAATATTTTATAATTAATTAAATTAATTAATATTTAAGAAATATTAATTATTATTTAAGTTAGTTGATGTTTGGGAGTTGTTTGTAATTATTTGAATGCATTTATAAAAGTTATATTTGAGCGCGTTGATATACAATATCGATGTAATTTTAAATGGGTTTAAATAAAAGAAAATTACATGAAGTGATTTATGGAAATTTTATATCATTTGATGGCCTAAAATTTTATGTCATTTGATGGCATGTAATTTCAGCCATACCGTATGGTGATAGAGACATGGAGATAGAGAGATAATTAAGGGAATTAATTAGGAAAGTTTTAATTTAAGGATGGTAAAGGTTTTATTCTTTCAATTAAAACATATCCCCTAATTCATTTTTTACAGACAATTCATTTTTTCTCATTCATTTTTTCTTACCTCTCCTCCTAAACTTCCATGGCAGAAAACAAAAAAAAAGGTTTCTAAAATCTTTCAACTCCAAATAAAAAAAATAAAAGATAGGTAGTTCATCCATCTCTTGATATGATATTGGAGTTCCAAGGAAATATCTTCATTCAAGGTGCATTCTCTTAGCAACATCTTAAGGTAATAATTCTTATTTTTTTATTCATCATTCACGTTGTTTATATGATTTGAATCCATCACATATTTCATCTCTTCTGAATATTTGTTTATTTGGTTACATAGATTAGATCCCCTTTTGATGCATCTTAATTAATTATATATGTTCACCATGTTATTTTGATTTGGATCTGTTTTAAGATATACCTTGATTGCTTACCTATTCATCTTGTCATCATTAGGTCTACATCATATGTTATCACATTTAATTAATTGTTCATATTGTCTATATAGTTAGATCTGAAACATCTGCAACACACACACACACACACACACACATATATATATATATATATATATATCTGTGTGTGTGTGTATGTATATGCCTAGTTTGACCTATTTATTTTCGTTATTTTTTAAATTTACCGTTTGGATAAAAAATAAAAAAATTGAAATCTAATTTTTTTAATAATATAATTCTATTACTAGTTCAAATAGAAAACATATATAGTTTATTAATATTTATATATGTATGTTTTATGTTTGTTATTTTGAATACAATCTTTTGATTATTTCATAGTTCTGTTTGAAAGTTCAAGAAAAACTTTATAAACATAACTGGAATTTTGTACAAAATATCACAAACCCTTGGATTTCCTTTTAAATTAAAATTAGACTTCAATTTGTTACTTTATTTTAAAGTATATGCTAAATTATAAATTTTATCATACAGATGTTGTTTTAAGTTTTAAACATTATTTACAATGATTTGTATATGTGTGTGTGTACATATATATACACTAATCTAACTTAAGATTTATAAAATGGACTTTTATGTAAAATCATAATTAGTCTTAAACCCTTCCTAACTTTGAAAATAGATTCAAAATTGTTGTTTTTAATTTCAAACTTACAAAATAGTGAAACTTAATTTTAACACTTTTATATGTATATTTGTATATGTATGTATATAAGCTCTATTATATACATAAATATATATGTGTATGCATGCATGTATGTATGTATGTATTTTAAATAATACTATGGACAACAAAGGCATATATACAAAAAACGTCATTTATGCAAACTTCTCATATGTTGCACTTGTACAACATACATTGGAGTATATTTGAATATACTCATATTTCATGTCATGTTTATATGATCATCAATGACATTTAACAAATCATCAATCTAATCATAGTGATAAATGAAAGGTTTCTCTCTCCAATTAATGCTATTTATTCCCTTAATTGATTGCATAAGTATTAGAGAAGGAAACAAAATGTTTCCTTCTTAAATTAATTTTAATAAGTAACTGTTACACACATGGGCGTATTTGATACGCTCATTCATTTAGATTTATATAAAATTCAAACTCTTTCAAACTAATCAGATAAAATAACTGATTTTATTTAAAAGAAAATTTAGATGAGATCTCAATGAATTTAGACTTCATACGCCCGTTAAAGTCCAATAAAGATTTTTTTTATATTTTCCTATTTCACCCGCATTCGACTGGCTCGATTCCATCAATGGTATCAAAGCCCAATAGTCTATGCGGTCTAAATTAGTCATGTTAGCACTAACTAACTAAACTTGCCAACTTAGTATGGTGCCTAGAAAGGTAATGTCTAAGATTAGAATTGGGTAATCTAGTACCCTGTCCTACTAAGTTACCGGCTTGGCCTGAAATGAGAAGTGAGCCCAAAGGTTGCCCTTAATAGAAATTGACCAATTTGAATTGGGCTTTGGGCTAACTTTCAAAATTGTTTTGAAAATTAAAGTAAATATTTTAAATTTAAAAGTTAAATTTAAAATAAATTATATTTATTATAAAAGTTATAATATAACACAAGTTTTCAAAATGTTTGAAAAGATAATAATATTTAAAGGTGTTTGAAAATTTAAAAATTAAACATTAATTCCGAAAACTAATTTATTAATAAGATTAATAATATAAATTAATTAAATAAGTTAATTAATTAAATATTTATATGTGTGCGTGCATGTATTATACATATTTATATATGTTATATTATCTTGAAATGTTTAAGATAGGATAAATATACATGCATGTATATATAAAATGACTTTCAAAATTAATGTAGCTTAATTAAAAATGGTTGATTAATTAAATTAATTAATTAAAGGTGACTAATTAAATTAAAGATACATACATACATACATACATATATATGCATTGCTAGAAAGGTTATATTATACAGTCCAATATAAAAGTTATATTGGAATAATAATATAAAATTAATTAAAGAGTTAAGTAATTAAAATTAATTAATAAGATTTAATTAATCTAATGTTATACATAAATTATTATACAAGTTAATGAAATATAAAGGTTAATTTAATTAAAGAGTTTACGTAAAGTGCAATTTATTTGATATCCTTAAAAGTTAAGGATGACCAAATGCACTTTTATAAAGAGTTCTTTACGATATTATAGTAAGAGTTTCATTTGAATGGTTCGACAATTTAGAAAGAAAAGTGAATGTACAAGAGTAGATGTAACTTAAAGCACGGTTGGGATAAAGAGAGGGAATGGTCATGTTTGCTTCATAAAGAAACATCAGAAAAAAGAATTGTAAAACAATAATTGATACTTAAAATTGGAACGAGAAATCCGATTTCTATTCCAAAATGTATTCTCACATAGAAAATTGTTTTCTATATGATTTATTTCTTTAAGTTTAAGATATTTAATCTAAAAATTCTCGACTGTAAACAAATTACAATAATTGAAATAAATATCCTATATTAAGTGGTTTAATGGAGCTTTGTATTTCATCCCTACTACTAATAAAGAAAATTCAGTGAACTAATTTACTCGTAGTCTTTTTGAAATTCCAAAAATGCCTTTTCTACAGTTACCACTGCATCCATTACTCTCGTGTGACAGAAGGAAATTAGCAGATGCTGTTAAGTTGAAGTTATGCTGGAGAGAAATCATGTAAAAATGGCGTCGTATGCGTCATATTTCCAAAAACTGACATATTTTACACTTACATGTCAGTATCAGCTGCCACACTATTTAGGCAGGCCCATCTAATATATAAAAAACAACATTGTAGTCAAAGCAGCCAACATACACCAGCCTGGCACAATAAGTCTCCATAACCTTTTTAAATGCAGTCCGTATATTCCTGGTCTATCGTAGTTTCGAAAAAATGTTGCTACGTTTAAAAATTTAAAAAAAAATAAAAATGAAGTTTAGTGGCAATCAAAGCTATATCTTTTATTATTACTGCATCAGCAATGAACACGCATCACACTTATACCTGAAAATGGAAAGCTAATAGCTTTCCCACTATATTCTTTGGCAACATATTTTTAGCTTTTATAAAATCAAAATCGAAGGCCTCGTGCATTTTAAGGAGGATGGGTAATTGCAATACGCTAACCTTAAACTATTGAAATAAGTATGATATATTATCTTTCATTTTGAAAGTTGGGATTGATTCAGAATACATTATTCTAATATAGTATATAACTTTGTCATATTTGCTTGAAACAGAAATTAGGCCAACACTTTAAAGTAAAGAAAAGCACAGTTTACCGCAAATGCAGTGTAATTTAGGTATACCAAAGTAAAAGAAAATATAATAATAGAGCATGATTCATATCTCTATCTCTATCTCTACTATTAATTATGAGAATTCAATGAATAAGATTTCAATCGTGTCTTTTTGAAATTCCGAAAATACCATACACCCACCAATGGAATCTTACTATTGGTTTGCAATCTCCACCACCTTCCCTTTCCCCCAATCCATCAACGGAATTTCACTATAAATTTACAGCAGACACCACCAACAAAATTTTGTGAAGTGAAAATATTGTGACCACCAAAGCTATTAGATGCACGTACGTGCGATTTATACTAGTATGCTATGGTAGTAATGGCAAATAGTGGAAGCATACCATATAACACTTATTGGTCAATCAAGTTATGAAAATAGTTTTTGTAAAACTTACCAAACATTATTAATGAAATAATAATTATTTTTCGATATTGACTAAAAAATAGACATAGTTTTATTTCAATAGGAATATATTATGAATATTCATTATAAATAAAACTATAGTATTGGTATTTGTGATGCGTTGGAAAATACATAAGTGTCTAAAGTTACTTGCAATTATTTTGGAATTATAGACTGAGCCGAAGTTTTGAGAAATAACTTTTGATTATATGATTATGATTCATATTATAATGATTTATTATATCTCAGACATTTAAGGGAAAATCACCCATTCAGTGGGAGCGTCAAAAGATTTAGTGAACTCTTCGGATTGACATATATAGATGTATGCAATATCAAGTCTGTTAAACAAAAACGGTTCCATGTACTTTGTTATATTCACTGAGGAGTTATCACATGTATATTTAACACACTTGCAAAATGTCTATGATAAGCTTGCATAGTATAAAACGAAAGCAAACAATATAACGTGCAATAGAAAATAAAATTAATTCGATTTGATCAAATAGGTGAGTATACTAGAAAGAGTTTCGAACGTACCTTCAAATGAATAAATATTCAATCTCAAAAGTCACTCCTCCCTATGATACACAATGATGATTCGACAAGGGGTAATCGAACTTTATTGAATAAAATATGATTACTGGTTAGTGAAGTTGAGTTAACTTCTTTCTATAAGGTCGTATACCTAGGAGTAGTACACAAGGTTAAAATTAATTTCATCTAAAGAATAGTTTACAAAATCATACAAGGTAAGGGATTATAAAAAACTCCAACATATCCAAGGCCAAGTATTTTATAGGTTGTGTGAGTCAAAAGACTGTACATAGAGATTGTACGTAAGGAATCTTGTGTGAATCACGCTAAAAGAAGTTTGGGAACAATAGTCATTGGATGACTAATTTATGTTGTGAACATAAATATTGTGAACTAATACCAAATCAGTTTTATATAAGGCAATTCATAAAATATTAATAAATGTGTGTTCCGTTGCACTAAGAAACAACTGTTATTTCTAGAAATACGAAATTCGTTGCTAAGGAATTTCTTTGAGAAATTATTGATAGAAAAATGGATATATATATATATATATGATCCAAGTTTAAAACTAATTGCAAGGGATGAATTAAAATTAACCAAACCTAAATAAACATAACATATTAGAATTTTTAATGAGTATTCTTGCACGTCAAAGAGAAACTATGAGTTTTTTATCAATGCCAAGAATAAGTAATCCTTGGTTGTTTAATTAAACCATTAAGGGTATTGACTCTATGATATGGTACGATGCACAAATTCAAAACAGATTCCATGTACATTACCAAAATATGATTGCAATAGTTGTACCCAAAGAGATATGATCCATCGATCACAAATATGTCTTTAAGAGAAAGACAAATGCAGTTGGAATATAGCGAGCCACGTTGATAAAATAACATTGCAAATTTCAATTGTCGAAATCACCGTTACAAATTTACCATTCGATGTGCTCAAGTTTATTCCGATTCACAAAATTATCACCTGGTATGACTTTGTGTTTCGGCACATATGTATTGAAACAGGAAATTCTAAATAAATTTTTAGACTAGACTGTTTGCACATAACAACCAAAGTGTCTCGAAGTCTGTGGGAGTAATATTGAGTTTGTGGGTTTTGGCTATAATCTAAGAACTGATACGAAAGAATCGTTCAACAAGCATCAAAATTGAACAAGTATTTTGATAGAAATATCAATCAAAATGTAGAGGAAGCGTGTGTCCATAAGAAAGAACGTTGAAGGTATATTAATATTTCTAAACGTAAGAAAACAACACGTTGTTGATTGTTAATGATGTACTTGCATTAAAAATCAGCTTTATTTGTTTTAATACTCGACGTTGGATTTACAAATGATGTCTTTTATAGTGAGTATAAAGGACATTAGGATTGTCCTAGAAAATATGCAGAAACACCTTACTAAGATGTTTAGTAAGAAACATGTAAGATGAATTCCTTTTGCATTGGCAATAGAAATTACCATACATGTTATGTTGTCTACAATATTATGATTTGTTTATGTACTAGATACATGAAGGAAATATCAAATCCAAATTAATGTCATTAAATGGTTGCTTAGAGTGTTCTCGTGTATTTACGAAATACAGGAGAATTGTTTATAGAAACAACAAACTCCTTATGAAGGAGTATTCAGACAAAGACTTCATATGTGATATTGAGTATTGTATGCCAATATAAAATTCATGTTCAAAACTTCATTAAGAAGCTTTAAGTTGGAAATGTTCCAAACAAGAGATTGTGGGTGATTCAATAAAAGGCCAAGTACATCGCCTTGAATAGCGCCACAATAAAAAGATATGTATACACATAATAAGTGCACAAATTTATAACTAAGCTAAGGGTGATTCTCAATGTTGAGAATTATATAACATTGCTATAATATAACAATGTCATGATATAGTTCATAACAGAACTTAAAACTCATTGGAGGTCGAGAGACATACTCGAATTATTCAGCACGATATATGCAGTTTATCGACGTCGAAGACAGTTGATTGACATAATAGATAATTAAAACATAATAGTATATCCATTCATTGAGGGACTGATCCGGTTGATTTTGAAGAAAACAGTTGGAGAAATTGGAATAAGATTCCATAATTGACCCTAAGTGCATGTGGGAGATTGATAGATTTTGGGGTATACCCTAAGGGTAATTATGTAATTTGTTACATAAATCAAACTCAATAACCAACCTTGTTCGAAATAAAAGGTGTTTCCTTTTTGTTATATACTTGTTATAAAATGTTATAAATAATTAATTAGTTAATTTAAGTATATATGTCAAAAAGTCCATAAATGATGTGTTTATGATACCAGTTACAAATAGTTGTAACCATGAGTATTATATCACAATATTATAAGCATATCATTTTAAATATTCCTAGTCAAGATGTATTAAGACTGGATATCGATGCATCCATTGAGACTAGAATACGTAACCCTCTCCAAATGTTGGGTAGTGTATCACTCATGGATGCTGGGGGCACCAAGGGGTTACGTACTAATAGTTATTGGATAACTATGAATGACTCACTCGATAGTATTCTATTGGTTTATTTAACCAAGGCCAAACAGAAAATATCATAGTAACTAATTTACATTGTTATTTTGACTTGAGAATATTTTTGATCTACAATATGGTAGCTCCGCTTTGATTATAGTTGAATCATGGCATGGCATCCGTTGAACGACTGTAGTTGGGTTGGGTGGAAGTATTGAAAGCGAAACACTATTCCAGAGAGGATTCGTCTCCTCATTTATATGGGGTTAGTATCACGCCCAACTGAAGTCAACTCAAAGTCAAAATCTCTGGCTAGAGTAGTTCGGTAAATAATAATTGTTATTACTGAACCAAGGACTTTGAGTTTGGACTATAAAGTTGATCATGGACGATATTGGAATTTGACCATTACCAAATTCGATAAGCCCGAAGTGATATCGTTTTGACGAAGAGAATTGGTGTAAATAATCATCACTATCAGGTACCTCTTATAATAAGTAAAGTTGGATTTTACGAAAAGTTGTGTAACTGATAAATTCAGCAATGTCACACCACTAGCTTAGGTGGCGTGTGAACATTAATATTCGTATTTTTAATATTACCCGCTGAATAAATTTACACCTTTGAGTTGCACAACCGTAATGATGAATTCTCCGAAACCCACATGATTTAATTGATTTATAAAATATTGTAAATTAACTACATTAATTAATATTTAAGAAATATTAATTATTATTTAATTTAGATGATTTTTGGGAGATATTTGTAATTATTTAAATGCATTTATAAAAGTTTTATTTGCGCATACTGATATACGATATCAATGTAATTTTAAACAGTTTTAAATGAAAGATAATTGCACGAAGTGATTTATGGAAATTTTGTGTTATTTGATGGCATGTAATTTCATCCATACCATGTGATGATAGAGGAGTCGAGAGAAAGATAATCAAGGGAATTAATTAGGCAAGTCTTAATTAAAGAATGGAATGGTTTTATTATTTTAATTAAAACATATCCACTAATTCATTTTCTATAGATAATTCATTCTTTCTCATTTATATTTTTCTCTTCTCTCTTCCTAACCTTCCATGGCAGAAAACAAAAAAAGGTTTCCAGAATCTTTTAACTTCAAATCAAAAAAACAAATAAAAGACAAGTGGTTCATCCATCTCTTGCAAGGATTAGGTGTGGATATTGGAGTTCCAAGAAGATTTCTTCATTCTAGGTGCATTCTCTTAACAACATCTTAAGGTAATAATTCTAATTTTATTTATTCATCATTCACCTTGTTTATATAATTTGGATCCATCACATATTTCACCTCATCTAAATATATGTTTATTTGGTTACATAGATTAGATCCACTTTTGCTACATCTTAATTAATTATATAAGTTCACCATGTTATTTTGATTTGGATCCATTTTAAAATATACTTCGATTGCTTACCATTCATCTTGTCATCATTAGATCTACATCATATGTTTTCACTCTATATAGTTTAGATCTGAACTTTTGAAACATATATAAGTGTGTCGGATTTGTCCTATCTATTTTTGTAATTGTTTTAAATTTGCTATTTATTTTATTTTTTGAAATCTAAGTTTTAATTAATAATATAATTCTATTATTGAATCAAATAGAAATTTTTTGTAGTTTATTAATGTTTGTATATATATGTTCTATGTTTGTTATTTTGAATACAATGGTTATTGCATACTTCCATTTGAAAGTTTAAAAAACACTTTATAAACATCACTGTACTTTTGTGCAAAATATCACAAACCCTTTGATTTCCTTTTAAATTAAAATTAGACTTCAACTTGTTACTTTATTATAAAGTATATGCTAAATTATAAATTTTATCATACATATGTTATTTTAAGTTTAAAACATTATTTACAATGATTTGTATATGTATGTGTGTTTATATATATGTATGTATGTATATGTATATGTATGCATACGCATATACATTGGTTTAACTTAAGATTTATAAAATGGACTTTATGTAAAATCATAATTTTCGTCTTAAACCCTTTCTAACTTTGAAACTCGATTCAAAATTGTTGTTTATAATTTCTAACTTATAAAATAGTGAGACTTAATTTTAACACATTTATATGTATGTATATGTATATATATAAGCTTTATTATATATATATATATGCATGTATGTATGTACCTACGTATGTACGTATGTACGTATGTATGTATTTTAAATCATAATATGGACAACAAAGGCATATATACGGGAAACATCATCTATGCACACTTCTCATATGTTGCACTTATATAACATACGTTGGAGTATATTTGGATATATTCATATTTCATGCCATGTTTAATGATCATCAATGACATTTAACAAATCATCAATCTAATCGGAAAGAGAAATGAAAAGTTTCTCTCTCCAATTAAGTCTCTTAATTGATTGCATAAGTATTAGAGAAGGAAATAAAAGATTTCCTTCTCAAATTAATTTTAACAAGTAACTGCTATACACATGGGTGTATTTGATACACTCATTCATTTAAATTTATATAAATTTTAAATTCTTTCAAACTAATCAAATAAAATAATTGATTTTATTTAAAAGAAAATTTAGATGAGATCAAAATGAATTTAGACTTTATTGGCCCATTAAATATCCAATAATTTTTTTTTTAAAATCCACATATTTCACCCGCTTCCAACTGGTCCCATTCCAACACTCTGAAGCTAGAGACGATGGTGTATTTTGTTGATAGCATCGAGAAAGTTGAGACCCTACTTTCAAGCTCGTTCGATAAGAACGTTGATGGATCAACCCCTAAGGCAAGTACTACATCTCCTTGGGACTTTGGGGCGATTATTGAAGCGGAACAATGAGCTAAGTCAATTCAAAATATGTGACGCCCCACCCCGATACCCACATTAACAAAGAGTATTATTGAGTAATACTGTTTGTTAATGCGGAGAATAGGGCTGGTTAGGAGCGACCATCGATAGCTTTGTCTTAAACATCTACTAAATACGTCGATTAATGTTCTAATTTTTTTTCTATCTCAAGTGAATCGACATATTCAATAAATTCTTAGTACAAAACTACAGGTGGCAAATGGATCTTTCAGAACAAAATACAACAACTAAATGTGCATCACATCACAGAACATCTACGCTATGAATAATCTACGCTAAAAATATTTGCCTCATCTCCTCGGCAGATACGACCCGAAGGTCAAAACGATCAAACGGACAAGTCAGGAATTAACCGATAAGATAAACACACGTGTCCCATACCACGTGTTTTACCTAATCGTTTAATTCTCCTACTCATATGCTCAAATAGTGTAAAAACGTGTATTTTATATATAAAATAATTAGTTTGAGAAAACCAGTTTTTAAAACAATTTTCGAAATCGTTTTTGGAAAACAATCTTTAAAAATTCCCTTATTATAGAGAATATATAGATTTTATAGCTTGAAAATAATTTGAAAATATCTTATAATAATTATTTCAAAAGCTAGTTTATTTTAAAAATTATTTCAAAATTATTTGGAAAAACCCGTGCTCGAAATCAATTAAAACATCGAAAAATTCTCAAAAACTAACACACAAATTCAACTCAGAAACGATTCATTTAGAATCACAACTTCTCCAAAATTTGGGTAGCCTATTGATAGGCATCATAGCCTCAAAACAATTCAAAAATATCATAAAACATGGACTAGATAGTCGGAAAAGCAGGGTGGAAACGAGCAGAATACAAAAAAAAACAAGGCAGAAAACATTTCTCCCCAGGTCAACCTAGGTGTCGACCTTAAACACCCATAGGTCGACCCTAGAGTCGACCTATGAGGCTTCTGGGTCGACCTATAGGTCGAGCTAGGGAAATTTGTGGTCGACCAAGAGCACGCGATTTTGTGCAGGTTATTTTCAGGCTTCGTATTGACTTTCAGGCTATGATTCCAGGTATCAAACAAAGTATGAAATTTTACAGGCATATACTACAACACATGAACTATCCGTAGAAGAAAATTCGACAGCATTTCGTTGCCGGAATTGAGAGGAAATGACATGCAAAGAACAACCCAGACACGGTTTTCACAGAAACAAAAACAAGTATAAAAATAGTATACAGAGCTTTGTTCTTGCACAGATCTTTGCATTTGAAGCTTTTGCTTCAGCTAGAATTTTGTGAGCAGTAACTCACCTTGCAATTGAAGATCAAAAACCCGGATTTTAGCTGAAAGATGCAAGCTTGGAGTTAGTTTTGGCTTCCACAACCTGTAAAAGCTTGAAACAGATACATGTAAGAACAAAAGAAGCTGTTACAGACAATTCTATTTCACAAGATGGAATTTTGATGAATTACTTTAGTTTTGGAGTAGATTACATGTAGTATTCTCTTTAATTTGATTAAAACAACACTTAAATTGAAGGCAAAATGAGATTTTGAGCTTTAGATTTGAAGAGGAGTGAAGTATCTCTTGTTTTCTATTTTCTGTTTTCTTTACTGAGAGAAGATGAAGTAAATTTTTGTACATAAAGGAGAGGAGAAAATGTTTCTCTTTTCTTCTGGTTTGTACTAATTAATGGGCCTTGACCCAAATCAAAAGAAAATTAGCCTAAGTAACTAATTTATCACTAAAAACTCCATTATACACATATGCAATTTAATAAAACAACACATTTCTTCAAGTTTTCTTTACAATAAAAATATACAAACACATTTCTATGTTAAATAAAATATTTTGCAACATATAAAAAGATTATTTAAGTTATAAATCATTTTTATTATCAAAAATTATCATTTTTAAATAAATAACTAATTTACACTAATATATACATATAATGCTATTTTTAACTTCAAAAATTCACAAAAATAAATTTCTTGTGTAATAAAACATAACAAACCATTTTCCATCAATTATTATGATCAAAACTTATTTTTAAATCAAATTTCATCTTTTTATTTAAATAAACAACATTTTAAAATCAAATACTTCCTTTAAAAATTATTAAAAGAAGCAATTGGCAATAATTACAAGAATTATTGCATTTTCACTAAATGAAATCATATTTGTAAAATCCATTGTTTATTCCAAATAAACAATTTAAATCTCCAATTTTATTTTTAATTCATAATATTAAATTATAACTACCGTTATAATTTAATATTTACAGGTAATCACCAAAACTAGGTTTGTTACAAAATAACTTATTATCGTTGGAAGGCAATTCGAGGATAGGTATTGGCAGATTTTATTCCTAAATTTACCATATGAGACGACAAAGCGGAAGAGGCGTTGGTCTTCCTTTTTCAAAGAAAACTACATGTTGATGGAGCATCCAACGACAACGATTCTAAGGATGGTGTGGTACCGATAACCCTGAAGGTCAGATCATCTGTTATGCATTAAAGCTTGAGTTAGCAGAATATGAAGTACTGATAGTAGGACTTGAGATTGTGAAGGAAATAGAGTGCATACACTGCATATCTTTAATGACACCCAACTGGTCATTTGCCAAGTGAAGAGAGAGTTTCAGGCTAAGGGAGCATGACTTACCCTTACCTTTCGACGATGTTAGAGCTATTGGACAAAATCGAGCACTTCACAATAATGCACATCTCTTGAGAGGAGAATATGAATGTTGAGTCGTTAGCCGGATTGGAAAGTTGTGGTGATTCACAACCTATAGGAATCATTCCAATAGAGGTTTTGAAGTCTCCAAGAATTGATGAAATGGATATTGATTACATTATGGAGATTAAGAAGGAGTCATGAATGAGTCCAATCAATGATTATTTGCTAAAGTAAACTCTTCCAAAAAGTCAGAATGAAAAGAGGAAGCTCTTGCGTAAGATACATCAGTTCATTATGCAAGGAATGTTGTATAGGAAAAGTGTGACGCCCCACCTCTATACTTACACTAGCCAAGGACACCACGGGGTAATGTCATCGACTAGCACGAAGAATAAGGCTGTTGAGGAGCGACCATCTGTGTAATTGCCTTGTGCGAGTACCGATATGTCAGATAGTATGACATGCATTTCATTTCAAGAGGAAACCTGACATATCAAATACAGACTCAAAGCTACTACACAGTGGCTATGTGGCCTTCGGAAACAAATATAAAATAAGCATAACATAAATTAGTCACAGATGTTTCATATCACTAAGGCGGAAACAGATATGAATATAACACATAGAAGTGTACATCAACGTAGTGGTCATACAAGATCCACTACATCACAAAAGAATAGGTACAAGTGTTAGACAAAAGAATATGTATACATCAAGGAGTCTTTATCTCGAATATATAAAAAGAAAACTACTAAGCTAAAGTAGTTAGCCAAAATTCAGGAGCTAGTCCCTGCTAAGAAGTCAAGTGGAAGCACCTGAAAGACCTCGGTCTGACCCGAGTATTATTTAAGAAGAGAAATAATAAACAGATCAGTCTAGCTATAAATATCATATAAAATGAGATCGGATAAGAGATATAACAGAAATATATGATAACAATGAAAATCATACAATATCTCAAATCTTCTCAAAACACCAAAAAGAATGTCATATTCTTTAGCTTATTCACCAAACCTCAAATGTTGACAAAACATATCAATGCAAATCGCAATAAATGGTGAAACATATATTCCAGAAATCCATAATAGAAAATCCAGAAAACATAAAAAATAGGGGGGAAGGCCTATCAAAAACGAGAGCATGAAAACTCACCAACACGTGTATCATAAATGGGATGCTATCCCAAAAAAATGAGCCAAAGCTCCTCCTAACAGGGTATAGTCCCCCTTTGTGGACTATGAGCCGAAACTCCTCCTAATAGGGTATAGTCCCCCTTTGTGGACTATGAGCCCAAACTCCTCCTAACAGGGTATAGACCCCTTTGTGGACTATGAGCCGAAGCTCCTCCTAACAGGGTATAGTCCCCCTTTGTGGACTATGAGCCGAAGCTCCTCCTAGCAGGGTATAGTCCTCCTTTGTGGACTATGAGACATCGCACATCGCTAGTAAACTCAAAACGATCACCATTGATCAATAAGAAGTGTAAATTACACTAAGCTAGTAAATAAATAAGTTTAGCTTCATGTCCCATAACCACTGGCTTAACTTAAATATTTGCGAACAAATTATAGATTTCCACTCAAAAATTGTCACAAGATTTCAATCGAACAAGTCTAAGAATTAACCGACGAAGTAAACGTAAGTGTTTCATACCACTTGTTTTGCTAAGTCGTTTAATTGGATTTCTTGTACGAATGAGGTAAAGGTTTGTATATACTAATAGATTGGAAAACGGTTTTAAAAGTGAGCTTTGTATTTAAAAGTAGTGTTGAAATCGTTTTTGCGAAAGAGTTTGAGTATTTACCACTAGTATAGAAACCTTTGTATTTTAAAGTGACAAACCATAGAAATGATTGTAAAAAACAATCTATCATCAAAAATTCACATTCGACGACGTGAATTAAAACCATAAAAATTGATATCAAATCCATCAAAAGGATATTCCCAAAAATTCAGAAAAGAAGTCATCAAAGTCGATAATAAATGACAACAACCAACCGGATCGACAAAAATCGATAAAAATGGAAATTCGCATAAAAATAGGTAAAGTGCCAGAATTTAACAGCGCTAGACGTCTGGTGGTTCTCCCCAGACATCTGAGCTGAAGGTCTAGAATTTTTCCAGACCACTCAGATGTCTGAGCTTAAGATCTGGAACGTTTGTTCCTTTGCCTCAGACGTCTGAGCTGAAGCTCAGGGCAAATTTTGCCTAGGCCATTAATGACCAAATCGGTTCGGAAGCGATCGGATGAGCGATGATGGCTAGGGGTTTATGCCAAGCGACAACACAGCCCTATAGACTCATCAATACACTCCAAACAACATGTCCAAACATCCATAGTAAGATTTTCATAGATTTTGACTTCAAAATACCAAAATTTGGAAAATTCACCAAATCAATTCAAATCAAAAGCAAATGAATATGATATAGATGTTAGGAATTCATAGCTAACAACTATCAAAGGTATAGACATAGATTTGAGTTCAAAAACTCACTTTTAAACCCAAAAACAAGGAATGAGAAACTCTAAAACAAAGCAAGATCGATTTCTCTTCAACAACACCTCAAGAATCTTCAATCTATTATCAAATGAAATGAATTTCCTAAGTTAGGTTATAGGAATTTCTGAAAATTGAAGAGAGATTGAGATGGAGAAGATGAAGAGGATGCTTACCTAAGCTTCTCTTTGATTTATAACTTGAATTTGAATTTCCTAGGGTTTAGGAATTTTGATTTCCCATCTTTTCCCCCATTTTTCTCTTTAGCTTGAGTGTTAGGAAATGAGGAGTAGAATGAATGAAGAGTAGAGGAGTTAGGGTATTTGGTAGAGGAGTTGGGTTACCTTGTTGGGTTAGTGGGCTAGAAGACAACCCAAAGCCTAAATGAAAATACCAAAATCCTAATCAACTCCAAACATATCAATGTTTATACTCAAAAAAGTTGTAAACGTCGTTTTGAACTCAATGGAAGTGGTCTCGAGTCCGGATTCGACTGTTTACAAAATGTAACATTTCGTACTTTAAATTCAACAAACGATGCTATATTTAAATAAAACATCTAAATATATAATCGTAAAATATGCGGGTTGTTACAAAAAGATTCTCTACCCCCTTACTAAGGTGGGTTGATAAGGACGAAGATGAAATATCCTTGCGGATATTCATGAAGGAAGCTATGGCAATCACGCTGAGGGTTAGATTTTAACAAAGAAGATTCTTTGCAACGGATACTTTCGGCCAATTGTCAATTAAGATTTAGCTAAATATTCAGGGAAAGGTGACAAGTGCTAGAGATTTGTGAAGATTTTAAGAGCCCATTCCAACGAGCTTAACCAGATGGTTCCTGTGGTCATTTTTTATTTGGGGAATTTATATCATAGGAATGCTATCAATGTCTTATGGAGGAGCGAAATATGCAATTGTTGTTGTGGACTACTTCATAAAATGGGCTGATGGCGAAGCCTTTCACCATGATTACTTTGGAGAAAGTGATTGACTTTGTTGCAAAGAACATTTTATGCAGATTCGAAATGCCGTAGAAGAAACGAATAACAAAACTCATTTCGAAAGTGTAGAATTCTATGAATTATATGCTTGATATTGAATTTAGAAGAGCTTTTTAGCGGTAGCGCATCCCCAGGAAAATAGACAGGTGAAGGTGTTAAATAAAATAATCAAATTCATCATAAATAAGCAACTAAAGTGAGCTAAGGACAACTAGGTGGATGGGCTAACATTGGCATAATGGGCTAATTGAACAACCCAGAAGTCTACAAACAAACATACTCCATTTACGTCGGCCTAGGAACGGAGGCCAAGGTTCCAATTAAAGTGGAAGTCCCTTCGCAGACGGATGCATTTTGATCACAAGGTGAATGAGGAGATGTTATCATCCCTTGACTTAGTTGTGAAAAAGCAAGAAGAGGCTAATCTAAGGCTAGCTACTCACTAACAAAGAATAACAAGGTAGCTCAACGCCAAGGTCCAAAATCATACCTTTAAGAGAGGTGAATTTGTTTTGAAATGAGTCCTTCTGGGTATGGGGGCATTTGTTCCGGATTGGGAAGTACCCTACGTGATAAGACATAAGTTTCGAGACGTCACTTTCAAGCTATCAATAGTAGACGGGATCCTCATTCCGTGGATATGGAATAGCGGGCACCTACGCCACTATTTCACTTAATTTTTGTAATTAGGCATTTCTTTTCATTCAAATTAGATGTAACAAGGCGACGTTTGCACAGATTCATCAAAATAAAATTAGCTTTCTGAATCAGTGGAATCATATTCTTAAAGTATGACTTTGTGCCAACGGATCATTGGCATAAACATACATTTTGTGTTTTAAATACCTAATGTCTAGGTACCCGGAGATATGTACCAACATACTCCATCGTACCATGGTCGAATCATTAAATTATAATTAGAATAGGGTTTGATTGAATAATTCGCCCTTACACATCTTATCTACGACCAATGCCTGTAGATAAGCGAGGTTAGAGGTAGATGCTCGGAGATAAGCGTCGTTGTATGATTGAATTTTGTAGGTACAGTACTGGATTATATTGGTTCCCATATAAACAGGAGTGGAAACCATACAATTTCAGTCATAACAATGAAATACAGTTTAGTTTATAGCTAAATGGGAAATGCTTGACCGATAATAAGTATAACCTAGCAATGGACAGTTACCGAGCAATCATAGAAATTTATTTATATGTACAGAGTTGTAGTAAATAAAAGCATTACATGGATCAAAAACATAGACATGTATGATATAAGTAACTTCATTATTGATAATTATATATTTTACATGCACGAAATACATAGGAAAAAATTAAAAGGCGTAATAAAGTAAATAAGACAGAGTTGAACAGAAAACAAATTTTATTTACAACATCTTTTTTGCATATAAAATTATGGCGGTCGTACCCACACATCAACGACCTATGTATAAGAAAGTCAAAATGAGATAAAAGTAGCAATGGACAAAAGGAAACCGTCTCTCGGTAATTAGGACAATGATCACTTCTAATGGATGCCTATCTTCGCCTTATTCTTCCCCATCTTAGTGGGCTTAGGCTTCCTCTTCCCTTCATCGGCAGCCTCTTGCATAGTGATTTGCTTTTCTTCATTGGTATCCGAATCATTTCCGTTGTCAGATTCGGTAGGGGTCTTGGAAAGTCACCGACGGCTCCGAAAACAGAGTCAAATGGATTTGGAATATAAACTGGAAAAGCGGTAAAGATATGGATAATGAAGGAGGGATATTCTCAAAGACGGATTCAATTTTACTCTCTTCAATTTGATGACATCGGTAGCCTTTTCTACCGCCCAGGAAGGCTTGGGCCCCTTCGCTTTAGTGATGAGAACATTTTTGTCGTCAATGGCTGCATCGAGCTCACGCAGAGCCTCCTCAATCAGAGCATCTATCTTCTCCGCATTAGGAGCGGGACCGAACCTGACAGAGAAGGTTGGAACGACCAAAGAAGATGTAGCGACAACAAAAGTAGTGGTAGAATCTTTGGGGCCTAGTGTATAAATAACCTCTGGCATAGGCTATAGAATATAGCAGTCTATGATTTTTGTTTGAAAATAATAAACATATATATCTATATGGATATATATTAAATATGCTTGTTATAGCACTATTACAATATCACAAAAATAAATATTTTATTTCAATAAAATTTTAATAGCACACATGTGATGACCCACATTTCGGAAGGTTTAAATCGACAATAATCCACACATGTCCAACTTAAACAATCCGAAAAGTAGATAATCAATGGGGTTAAATAAGAAGAATAAGAAAATAAAAAGAATACAAACACATAATCTCACAGCGGAAACGATAAAATATAATAATCAAATAACAGTTCATGGAGCTATTTATATCATACATTTGATTTTAATCTATACAAAATTTATCAGAGCTATATATACATCAGGGATAAATAAACAATACAGCAGAATAGCATGATGTAGAGGATAATAATAGTAATAATATACCGACTTCGTCTTCGTCCTTTAGAAACTGATCTTCAATGCACTGAAAAAACTCAGGACTGGCCCGAGCATAATGAAAAGACAAAACACTCGAGTCAGGACTAAAATACTCTTATGTAAGTCAAATCAATATCACAAAATATGACTGCAATAACTTAACAGATGTTACGGGATTTTCCATCTCCTAAGGATCCGTTAAACTATTTATATATAATAGTGTACGCTATAATAGATAATGTCTATCGGTAAAATAAATATCAAAATAGCGTTAAGGCTTTACATTGATCCACATTAACACATTTTTATAGGTACAAAAACCAAAGTCGTAATGGCTCGTATAAGGATAAATATGGAAAGGCACGTGAGACAATGCACAAGGTAGGATTCTACCAGTTTACCCTTTTTGGCTGGTCGTAACCCATCCGTGGCCGACCGTGACAATCAATCCCACCGACAAAAGGTGCACCCATCGAATACGAAATCACAATAGTAATACGAGGGATCAACGTCGCTAGAGGTAGCTAACCTCAATGGCTAGACATAGGTTCCTATTTTAGTCATTTTAATTATGACATGTGTGTCAAGGCTATCCATCATCGTTCTCTTACTTCATTCCAGTAAACGTCGCCAATTCAACCACTGCATTCTGGATATCATCCACTGCGTACACAGTTGTTAAAGTGGTTCCAATATTAACAGAGAGTATGCCAATAAGAGGCCCCGGTCTCTTTAACAACCAAACGTCGTTTTACACACCGGTTGTACTTTTATATTTCGAAAACAATCCGTACTTTATATCAAAATATCATATTCACTTCGAAAATCAAATCCATTTCGAAATCATCATATTCGCTTCAAAATCAGTATTTTTACTTCAAAATGTTAATTCAATTCGATATATCGACTTCACTTCGAAATTTGATTCGAATTACAATTTAGGTTATAACTTCACTTTAACCCAAATAGTATTTAAATCCAGACTTAAATAAAAACATTCCACCCTTTTAACCAGTTTGAATTTTAGAAAATAGTTTAAAATAGATAAATAGTTAAAATAGTAAAATAGAAAATAATTTGAGTATCAAATGGTTTAGATAGAAAAATATTTGGGAAAATCAAAATAGTTTGAATATTTAAAGAAAGTAGATTTGAAATAGTTTATACTAAAATAATTTATAAAAAAATAGTTCCCAAGCCAAACTGATTCAATTCCAAATTTCCAATTCAAATCAATTCCAATCTCCATTTCGATTTAATCGATTAAATTCGGATTTCAAGTCGAATTCAATTTCAATTCCAAATTAATTTCAATTCCAAATCCAAATTAATTTCAAATTCCAATTCCAAATTAAACCATTTCGATTTATATCAATTCCGGGTTTGATTTTCAAAATATCGATTCAAAACACTTAAATCAAATTTTCCTTCAATATTCGATAAAAAATCCAAATCTTCAAATATTATTAAATTCCGAGCTCAATTTTGAAATATCATTTTATATCCCTTTTGTTAGCGCTAATATTGGTCAATAACACCCAAATCCAGATGAAAGCACCAAATACCAGTCACAACTCAGAGATAGTGTGTATGTAGAGAGTAATAATGTGAAGAACAGTCAAAATTAAAATGAAAGCAGTAAAGAACAACATATTTTATAATGGTTCGGCTATCTCCAGCCTACGTCCACTCCAGAAGTTTCCTTTTTATTGCTGTAATGATTGATTACAGTTACAAGGTGGCAGAGTAATCTCAGCCTTAGAAAATATAAAGCAAGAGAGAAGAAAGGAGGTCCATTTTTTGAACCCTTACATGCTGTATTTATAGGCAAATCCTGAGTTGTTGGGCTTTCTGAATGATCCGGGCCCATCAAGGCCTTAGCCAAGCCAACATCCCTCAACGAAAACGACCCACATTGTCGTGCCGACCGGCCCATGCCGAACCACTCCACCAACGACCGAGCCACATAGTGGACTTCCAACCTTCATCGAATGACATCCACCGTCCCGCCAATGTCGATCCACATCTCCCGGGCACGACTCAAAGCAGTTCTATCCAAGGCTCGGGGTAAACTCGCCTGCAACTCAAAGCAACCAAGTGTCGAACCTCCTTCCTTAAAACGCTGTCCTCCTGCTATGCCGACCTACACATGTCGAACGGCAACCAAGGCCGAACGGCAACGCCGAGTGACTCTGACCGAACCACAATGCCGAGCGACTTCCAATGCCAAACGAGGTACAATGCCGAACGACGTCCAATGTCGAGCGACTTCTAATGCCGAACGAGGTGCAATACCGAACAACGTTCAATGCCGAGCGACTTCCAATGCCAAACGAGGTGCAATACCGAACGACGTCCAATGCCGAGCTACTTCCAATGCCGAATGCGGTACAATGCCGAACGACGTCCAATGCCGAGCGACCCTGACCTCATCAATGCCGAGCCGTCTCACCAAGGCCGATCCACCTCACCAATACCGAGCCATCTCACTAAGATCGATCCACCTCACCAATGCCGAGCGACCCTAATCTTGCCACAATGCCGAGCGGCATAGCCTCACCACAATGCCGAGCGGCACATCCAGGTGAACTTCATCCTTTTAAACCGAATCCATAATGTTCCTGCCTCGATAATCGTGAAGTCGACTTAGTTAAATCCACCTGCCTACAGCCTTGCCAAAAGGCGGGTTAACATATTTACTTAGCAATATTCAAAGTTCGAATAAAAGTCCAATCTTTTAAAACAAATCAATTTCTGAAATTCGCGTCATATTTCGATTTTAACTTAAAAATCTTAACTTCGATTAATTAAACAATTCCTGTTTCAAATTTAACTTGTCAACATTCCGAGCTCATATTTGAAAATAATTTGATTTCCATAAATTCGATTTTTTATTTCTTTAAATGAAATCATTTAAATAATTTCAAATCAAAATTTTAAAATCATTTAATTTAACCAACCCGGTGTCCATATATAATTCTTTATCCTATGGCCAAGTGAATCAATTATTTAAATTTAATTCAGGGATGGATATGTATCATTTCAGTCCAAAATAAATGTCATAGGTATATATCATTTCAACCTATTTCTTAATTTATTCGAATTAATTCAATTTACAGTTTTATATACTGTAAATAATATACAGGATGATAACATGATATATCAAACATAAATAAACATCCAAATATCAACCAATATCATCCATCACAAACAATCATCCAAACAATCAATAATTCACAACAATTAACAAATTATCAAAAATCGGGAGTTTTTACTAGCAGCTAAATTCTAATTCAATCTAACTATCAATTCATTCAGATGTCAATTTAAATGTCAATTTATTTATCAAACAACCATTAACAATTTAAATCACATCACGATATAAATTTTACTAACATAAAAATATATCAGTCAAACGTGAGTGTATAAAACACTCACCTTCACTACAACAAAACAGCCTTTTTACAACGGGCAATGCCCGTTGTAATATGGTTTTCACAACGGGCATGTGCCCGTTGTTATAAGCCTCGTTGTAATAGATCCACCATATTTTACAACGGGCAAAGCTCGTTGTAAAAAGCATATTTAACAACTTGCCATGCCCGTTGCAATAAACTATATAACAACGGCCATAACCCGTTGCAATAGCCTATGTCACAACTTGTATTGACCGTTGTAAAATACCTATTTAACAACGTTTGTTGACCGTTGTAATACGCTCATATAACAACGCACATTGCCCGTTGCAAAATAAATACAAATTTTAAAAAAAATTACAGCAGCATCCATGCACTACATCCATACAAATACTAAATATTGTCGTAAAATAATTAAAATCACATACAAAAAGACTAAAAGCTAGAGTCATAAAATTTTAATACTCCAAAAAGTTAGATAAGTTTACATGCCAAATACATAAAGCGTTAACACATAACAGTCCACTATCACATACATCCTCCTTGACTCACTGTCAATTCCTGCTTCCAATTGTGCAGACTCCCCAAACCATCCTTTCAACACTGCACCAATTAAACATCACAGTCAACCACCATACATTCTCTTCATCCACTTACAGTCAATTGCCCGCTACCCACTCCACTGCACAACCATCCTGCACACTCCAAAAAATCTACTTCTCTGCCTCTCTTCTACAACAAACCACAACATCCCACTGTTCACACAACATACTGCCTATAAAATACTGCTGCCCTTCCTCCTTAACAAACCAACATCCACAGCCACTACACATTGCATCTCCATCATCAGTTCAACTGCAACCACCATCCCTCTACCCACTACACCTTCAAACAACATACAACCTCCACCACTACTCACTGTCACACTAACACCCTCCTCTGCATATTGCTGCTACCAACCCGTACATCTCATAAACCACCAACTTGCACAAAACTGCTGCATACTTGCATACATACTATCCCTCAACAATCAATCAACCTCCAGCAAAACACTTCCATCTAATTTTCTCTATCATCTCATCTAATTCATACTAAAGTGAGTGAGGTAACCTGTTAGAAGAATCAATATGCATATTCGACAGGTGAAGTTAATTCAACAATATTTTTGATTACTCAGTTATAAAAATAGTTGATCGTACTGCAAGATTTTTTTTCCAATACCATTATGGTTTTGCTTTTTTTTATATACCATTATTATTTACATTTCCGAAACAACTTAAACACACTACACCCATGTAATCAATTTCCAGCACATAACAAAGTCAAATTTGATGCTAAAATGCTGACAATTTTATGTATTCAACAACATATGATGACAATTTTATGTATTCAACAACAACATACTACACCCATCTTAATTTTGTCCATTTTCATAGTCAGATGTTATAAAAATTTTATTTATATTTATCATCACATGTTTGAAGGATAATTATGTCACTATGTTAGTCACAATCAGTTAATTTTTAACGGTCAAGTAAAGAAATTGTATACACAGATCCAAAAAAATGTAAAAGGATATTGATCCACGTTGTTTTTGTCATAATTTTGACACTAAAATATATTTTGATATTTCATACAAAGTACTACATTTTCAGCATTAACCAAATTTACATCCATCAAATGTATTATCAACAAAACTGTGTTTTACTATTACCTTTCACCTATTTAATAACTTTTACCATAAATATCAACCTAGCAAGCATACCCAGCAAGCATATGTTTTCTTCTCTGTAAGAAACTTCAGTTTCATAACTGTTTTGATAACTTTTTTGCCCAAAATTATAGAATTTCAAATTATTTTCAACTTATGGCAAAATAATCATAGCAAACCAAAGAATTAGCTAAAAATACCCTGAAGCTTCTGAGTAGTATATAATAAGTAATGAACATCGTATTAGCTTAAATGAGATTTATGGATAATGAACAAAGTCAGAAAACTATACATAGGAAGGTTTTCTTCTTTCTCCATATACAACTAAGGTGAAACAATGCTTTTGGTTCTAATAATACTTCCGGTTTTGCACTGTAAGAATGATAAAGTTTTTACACATTACTGCATAACTAATTAAATAAGACAAATGTAAGGATAGAATTTCTAACAAAAGAATTAGATCATTAGATGTGAAATGAATTGCAAACTTGTAAACTAACCCAAAATTAAAAGTTCACCAAATGTCAAGATGTAGTCAAAATCCTCCACCTCTTCTAGGAATTATGCTTCAAAGTAGTAATGGTACCATAAGAATGCACTGTAATGGTTTTGGCCTTGTGAAAATGAATGACAGTTCCTTGAATAAGACCTTTCACGGCAATATATCCTCATCTCTACAAATCTGTCCAAACAAATTACACGTATAAAAAGATAAAACCATTAAAGAACAGAGAAATATATACACATGACAATGGGTTGGTTAAAGGGATGTATTTGCCGAAAACAATGCAGTAATTCTTATTTTTGGGTTAGAACTCAAATGTAATAAAAAAAACTCAGGAAAAAGAAGCACTTGAAGGGTGAAAGATAAAGTGGTGTTAACATTATAGTCATCAGGTGGATGAATTAATTCTGAAGGGCAATTCTGAGGTTCACAATTTAATCTAGGAGCCCTAAAATCAGAAGTAATATGTTGATCATGAAATATATTGATACCAAAAAAAGTTCCATTCCATATAGTGTTACTAACATGTCATCATTAGTAGCATTATTGTGTGGACCACGTAGAACAGACAATGGACCAACCTGCAAAATACAAGTTTAAGAGTGGGGAAACAAGCTGAAAAAATATTTGCAGATGCATATGCTTACCGACATAAACATGAAGGAAGAATAATATTAATAAAAGACTATATATATATAGGCTTGGTAATGGCCATGAAACAATATTTACTTACGAAAGTATATAAATCATAGAATTTAGATTAGCCATTTATGAATCCGATGATGCAGCTTACATAGATACTATAATAAAAGTGACAAAATTAGGCGTTGTGCTTCAATATTATCCCCAGTCCCTGTTAGATTCAAAAACCCTTGCCCATGAACTCCAAGGTTAGCTGTGGAGCGTATAATTGAAGATTCCTAAAGGGATATATCAACATGTATCAATACAAAAGGCAGTACTTTCAAAGTAGCTAGGGTCCAAACTTCGTGCAGGCATGTATTTCGAAACACAGAACATATATGTCAATAAAAGTATAGCAAAAATTCTAGTCCTTATCAACAGTTAACAAACGTGGCTGTGTTGAGATGATGTTGTGCTCTTCGTCAAGTCCACAAGTGGTTAGAAGAAGTTTCCAATGGCTACACAGACAATAACAAGTAATCAAGCCACTTTGTTAATACAACTGAACATCATAGGGATCAGTAAAAAATAGAGATATAAATGATTCAAAGTATGTTAATAAAGCAACATTTAATAATTCGCACAAGAAAGTTATGTTGGAGGAAGTTTGTACTGAAAAAAAGTTAATTTTACTTTATTTTTGTCCTCAAAATTGCCATGTAAAAGCATCATAAATTAACGTGTCAAAGACCTAGTTTGTGAAATATCAAATCACTTTCTCTCCAATATCTGTGCAATCTCAATTAGCAGGATAAGTATACAAATTATTGGTTAAAAATATAAAATAACTGCCAATATGGGAGGGATAAGTATGACGAACTTAATGTATTACAAGTCAGATATGGTTAACTAACCTTCATAGCTGATCATTCATCCAAAAGCTATTGAGGATAAAACAATGATAATCACAATTCAACAATATATTAGGCTTAATGCCTTATTATGAAATAAACATAACTATATATTTATATGGTGACATGCATTTATTTATATGGTGGCATCAAAAATAGTAAAATTTGTAATTGTAACTAAATCAATAGATTAAGAAGCAATTAAGTTGCTAGCCTCAAGTACCGATGTTGAGACATCAAGGACAATAAGACCATGGTCAAAGGCTGAAAAACATTAACTGGTTTGCATTTGCAAAATCAACAGGAATAACTATTCTCATTCTTCCATAATTGAACTCCAAGAAGCTAAAACTCCATCAAATTACAATAGAGGTAAAAGGATAATATTATTCAATGACAATCTCAGAGACTAACCTAATTTTGGCTGAGCAGTAACATGCACCAAAGAAGAAAGGATATAGGATAAAGTTTCCCAGAGTCAGTCTGAGCAATACCAATCAAATCTCTTCCCTTGAGAGCCATAGGCCAGCCCTGAGACTGAATTGGTGTTTGGTTCAGTAAATCCACATTTTATAATCGCCTGGAGACAATACCCTAAAATGCTACTTTTAATCATGGATCAAAATAGTAATAAAATACATAAAATGCTACTTTTTTATTTTGTTTAACAAATGCATACCAATATCAATTTTGTACATTGCTGCAACATACCAAATATCAAAAAAATAAAAGAAACTCAAGTCAAGACATGAATGAACTTTTCAATCCTTTATTGTACAGTACGTTTCATAGACAATTTTTGGGCTTTCGTTGATTGCCTTCGTTGAATTTACATGAATTCTGCATCAAAGACGATTTGTTGATGTTGAATCAGAATGAAAATTCATAGAAACTGAAGCTCGTTCATACAATGGTACTGTTTGTGTGGATTCTAATGAGCACAGTGAAGTTCCAGCAAGCAAAAGGAATCATTGATCGAGTTCAAAAATATCTACCAGAAAAGCAACAGGAAAATAACATACCAATACAAGTCGAACTCGATCGAGAAGCAGCCGGCTTCGAATCAAAGTGACAAAGCAAATAACCGTATATAATTCGCGGCTTCAACAAATTCGAAAGCCCTAATTTTTCGAGGAAAGAAAAGAGGAAAAGAGGAACGAGAGTATTGCTTCATGGAAAAGAAGAAAAGAGGGCCGGCCTCTATAATTTTTCTTTGGGGTGATGTGGTCTAAAAATTAGGGTTACCTATTACAACGGGCATTTTAAGCCCGTTGTAAAATTGGCACCTATTACAACGGGCAGTTTTAGCCCGTTGTAAAATTGGCACCTCTATTACAACGGGGAAAGACTGCCTGTTGTAAAAAAGACGTTATATAAGAAATCTATTACAACGGGCCTGAACTGACCGTTGTAGTAGCCTACTATTACAACGGGCAGCAATTGCCCGTTGTAAAAAGGACGTTGTAATAGAGTATTTTTGTTGTAGTGCTTTTATTTGAAACTGAAATTATTTTATCTCCAAATAAATCCCATGCCAAAGCCTTCGTCGATACGATTCTACCGTGATTTGATTCGTTCAAAACGGTCCTCGTATGCAAAAGATATATGGTAATTAATATGGCGATATAATTTAACTTAATTTTTATAAAATAAATAAAATAAAATAATAAACAAAACATGCTACCTTCTTTCCAGGCAATCCCGAACACGCGACCTAGAAACCCTATATCGCGATCGACCTCACCATCCACCGCCGCCTATCTCGCCACCGACCACCATTCGTATGCGCGCGCACGTAGCTCCCAACACTGTTCACCATGCAGCCAAACCCTAACCGCCTCTGCCTCCATCAACGAGTGTGATGCTCGAAACCCTAAAACCCAACTCATGAACGAGTTGATGCATGCGAGCTCCAGCTCGATGCCGCCGATGCCTCGCCTTTATGCTCGACCTCGCTCGCATTCATCCTTTTTTTCGATCGAGGCTTCCCTTTTTTTTAATCGAGCGGTTCCTTTTTTTTTGAATGTCGATTTTTATTTTCGTTTGAATCTGGTAGTTGGAAACTAAAGAGGGGAGAAGGGAGGGTTATATGGCTGAAGTGGAACATGTGTTTGAACAAGCTCGGAGATATTTTTATTTTATTATAATAATTAGAAAAATATCTGATTCGAACGACCCGCGAAGTCACGAACTTTAAACGAAGCATCGTCTGGCGTTTATAATGTTTTACCCCCATACCGAACACAATGGAACTAGTCCCGAGGCCTAAATGGATCGTATGCGGAAGATAGCCTTTCAAAATCAATTAATTTAAATCGAATTCCTTAAATTAATCTCTGCGCGTTTCAAGCTCACACGGCCAAACGACAAGTTTAATCGCCACGAAACTTGAAATCCTACAACAATTCACTATTACGGATCCGATGAAACTGGTTTCATCGAAATCCGAGACAGTGGCCAAAATGGCTATTTTACTTGTCCATTATAATATAAAATTACCAATTTTTAATTATTCACTTTTAATTTCAAATTTTTAAAAATAAATGATCTTCATTCATATTTATATAAAATTTGAATCAATTTCCGATGCCATTTTTGTTCACATTAAATCCAGAATTCCATTATTTAAATAATTACAACATAAATTGAAACAATTTAATTACCCGATACAGCAATACTAATAATTCATTAAATTTTATTATTAACCATTTTATCAAATCCTATAATCTAAAACAGTTAAAAATACAGGTCGTTACATACTCCACCACTCAAAAGTTTTCGTCCTCAAAAAGGCGTTAAGTAAAGAATTTAACATACAATATATTTTATTCAAAATCATTAACCTATAAAACTTTAAAATCCTATTTACAAAATCATTACTACGTTTCTACTATGCCACTCCATTATCGGTTTACAGAAAATATAACTTATATATAAAAACAAGGTATAAAATTTTTAAAACTTCAAAAATTTTCTTACTCCCAGATTTACGGAAAATTTCGGCAAAGTCTCCTTTGCGCGGCTCGATCGGAAATTTTTTACAATATAATATATAACACAAATTTACCAAATAGACATCAAATATACATTTCATCTCAATAATGAGGCATCCCGAAGGGCAAAAATATAAAATCGCGATATGTAATCCGAGATACGTACCTTATTTTAATAATACGAGCGAGTTCACTCGTATTAAGCAAGCAAAAGCAACGTACACGCAATCGAGCTCCAAAAGCGAGCATACGCCCTTCCATACCTACTAAACACTCGATAATAGATGAGAATATGTATATGGAAAGAGAAATCAATACATAACATAACTACACAACAACCATATAAACAAACATAGCCATGCAATAAAAGAAACATCCAAACAACCATATTCATGCAAGTTTTATTTATAACCACACTATTATTCAATGTCAACATTTCAATTCATACACTCCCATTTATTTTAAATTGATTCACATTCACTTATTTACATTCAATGAAATCAAATTTCTCTTATATTCAATGATTAAAGTTATTAAATTCAATTTAACTTTACAACTTAAATTCATTTCATTTTGAATCAAATTCTATTTTATTTGACTCATTTGTTAATTAATTCCCTTAATGGATTTTGTTATTCATTTTCATTAACTTCCCTTAAGTTAAATCAAACCTCACAACTCATTTTACTAGTTTATTTCATTTATTCCATTTATTTAACTCTACTTAACTGAATTAAATTTCATACATTAACTAAGTGTATAATATTTACTGTAACAACTTAAATTTTATTTATACTTATAAATTTCAATTTATTTCACATTTTATTTCTTACACTTAGTTCCAGTATTTCATATTTTCAGTCTAATACCAAACTCATTAATGAGACAGTTCATTAATCAATTTCTTAAGTTTATATTCATTCACTTAAATAATATAATTTTTTCTGTTCAACTTACTCATTTAATATTTCTTTAACATTAATTAAAGGTCTGTATGTGTATTATGTTTTGATAAGTTTAGTTCGTTATAAATGAAATGGGACCTAAATCGATAAATAGTCCTTATTATTACTGATATTATTTTGTTCTTCAACTGTGCTGTGCATTATAAGGGTTAGAATGTGCTTTTGGAGCACACTTTTGAGAACGTAGTCATAATCTGTGGCATATTTCACAAATGCACTCGATGTTATTAGTATTCTAAAACTGCGGACATAATGTATTAGCGTGGTACGCCACTGCTGCAAGAGAAGTCATGCATTAAAATAAAATTGATAATATTTTACTTTTTTGAAATCTGATACACTTATTCAAACCTACATGAAAAATCTTGTAATTAAAACTAATAGGTACTTGAAGCTTTTATGTGAATACCTGGATCTACAAATGAAACTTTGTGCATTCGAAACTATGTATGTATTCAAAATTATATCTTCAAAATTTGATATATTCAAACTGTATACATTTAAGGCTTTATATCCATCAGAATCTTATACATACCAAACTATGCATATAAACTAAACTAAAATTGATATCTTAGATTTTATGAAACTTATTTTATAAGCATTCTCCTTCAAAATTAACCTTTGCTCAAGAACCTGTCCAAGAGTCAGGGCTGCAATGCCAAGTAACTGAAGATCCCTTTCAGTTTTAAAATAACCTTTTTCAAGGTCATTATATAAAATGCATATATCTGCAACCATATGCATATATATTCGAAATAACATATATTTAAGACCATGTATACTGGAAAACATATACTCTTGAAACCAAACATATACATCTATTTGAAGACATAAAACTTAGTGTATCTGAAGCTTAAAGAAATACGCTGAAAGTTTTAAATATATTTTGGAACCCATATTTATGATACCGTCCTTATACATTTGAAACTGTTATATGCACCTAAAACCTTCATATATATAAATTTTGCACATATATCAATTTTGTGCTAAGTTTTAGAATGTATACAAAAAAATTTCCTGCATATGCACAGATTTTGAGTGTATAAGTTTCAATACATGCAGGTTTTATAAAAACAAATTTTCATACGTATTGTTTGTGAGTATAGAGTTTTGTATACATCAAGGTGACAAACATGTAATGGATAAAAAAAATAAACGATTTTTGAAAAATGTGGAAGATTTCATGTAGTTAAGGTTTTAGAAATGTATCACATATAATTTTGAGTGTTTTAGATTTTTGACGATACAAAGTTGTATATATGAATTTTAAATAAGTATAAAAAGTTTTATATATACTTGGCTCTCCAATATATAGATTTCAAAAATATATGGATTCCAGTACATGATTTCAAGTAACTAATTTGGTTTCAATCCATTTTTATTCAATCAACCAATATTCATTGCATTCATATTTGATGGATTACAATTCAATGTATTTACATTCAATCGATTTACTTTCAATTGATTAATATTTATTTTAATGAAATTCATTTTATTTATCATCCAATGAATTTTCATTCCACTCATTTGTATTCATTTATTCATATTCATTTGCTTAGCATATCTCATTCAATACAATTCACTTAAGCAACCATTCAAAAATTTTACTTAATTTTAAAATAAGCAATCTATGCTATAGGACTCATTTCTATTATTACTTCATAACTTAAGTTTAATTATTTGTTATTATTTTCTAAATTTTTTTTCATTACACTAACTCAATTTATTTAACACTTCTTTAGTTAATTATTTTATTTCATTTCTCAAATTCAAATTTTCTTTTGTTTGCTTAACCAAAAATATTCAACAGTTTTAAAATTTAATTTTACTTTCTTGCTTAAATCAATTTGTTATAAACTTATCTTTATCTATACTATCTTCATATACTTATTAAATCACACTTAGAATATATATTTTTTACAATCAAAACTTGTTTTAATCGAAAATAAATTTCTTTTGGTAGCGATTCTCACTCAGAAACTCGAAAATGAACACTAGCGATGCTGCAGTCATCTCCAGAATTATTTCCCAGTGACCAAGAGAGTTCAATGCTTTTATTTCTTCAAAAATCCTTTCAAAATATTTTTTCTAGACAAAACTCTTCCAAATATTATTAATATTAATTTTAAAGTCTTCGAAAACAATTTTGAAAACAAAAAGGATTTTAAATTCTAAAATTCTCAATTTTTAAAATCATTTCTATATATAAGCTATATTATAAATATACTTATACAAATTTCATTAACTTATTATCAAAATATTCTATTAATTTACAACTTGGTCATTTTAACCAATTCTTATTGCAATTATATTTCAATTCAACTTAATTATCAATGCTTCATAAAATAAAATTCATTAAGTATTCCTTTTATTTTTAATTCAACCAACAATCGATGATAATTAAATATTATCATCGCCTAACAATAATTTCATTAATAGTTAACCTTTTATATATATATATATAATTTAGGTAAAATTATTACATTTACTCGATTTTAAAACAATATTATGTCGACTTGCCTCGTTTAAGTGTTTAGAAACCTCTATCAATAACACGGCGTCCCGCATATCGACCTGAATTCATAAACAACTCAACAGATAAGTAAATACAATATAAAACATTTTATAACACTAACAAGTACGCTCTCTCATATATATACACTCAAACGGACTCAATCTAGGGTATTTCTACCCTATCTCTAATGAGTCAAACCCCACAAAGCCAAGGATATCGCTAACCTCCACTCTGATTCCAACTGCGACGACCCACATTTCGGAAGGTTTAAATCGACAATAATCCACACTTGTCCAACTTAAACGATCCGAAACGTAGATAATCAATGGGGTTAAATAAGAAGAATAAGAAAAGAAAAAGGAAACAAACACATAATCTCACAGCGGAAACGATAAAATATAATAATCAAATTACAGTTCATGAAGCTGTTTATATCGTACATTTGATTTTAATCTATACAAAATTTATCAGAGCTAAATATACATCGGGAATAAATAAACAATACAGTAGAATAGCATGATGTAGAGGATAATAATAGTAATAATATACCGACTTCATCTTCGTCCTTCAGAAACTGATCTTCAATGCACTGAAAAAACTCAGGACTGACTCGAGCGTAATGAAAAGACAAAACACTCGAGTCAGGACTAAAATACTCTTATGTAAGTCAAATCAATATCACAAAATATGGCTGCAATAACTTAAGAGATGTTACAGGATTTCCATTTGCTAAGGATCAGTTAAACTATTTATATATAATAGTGTACGCTATAATAGATAATGTCTATCGGTAAAATAAATATCAAAATAGCATTAGGGCTTTACATTGATCCACCTTAACACATTTTTATAGGTACAAAAACCAAAGTCGTAATGTGCTCGTATAGGGATAAACATGACAAGGCACGTGAGGCAATGCCCAAGGTAGGATTCAACCAGTTTACCCTTTCTGGCTGGTCGTAACCCATCCGTGGCCGACCGCGACAATCAATCCAACCGACAAAAGGTGCACCCATTAAATACGAAATCACAATAGTATGATGAGGGATCAACGTCGCTAGAGGTAGCTAACCTCAATGGCCAGACATAGGCTCCTATTTTAGTCATTTTAATTATGACACGCGTGTCAAGGCTATCCATCATTGTTCTCTTACTTCATTCTAGTAAACGTTGCCAATTCAAACACTACATTCTGGATATCATCCATCGCGTACACAGTTGTTAAAGTGGTTCCAATATTGATAGAGAGTATGCCAATAAGAGGCCTTGGTCTCTTTAACAGCCAAACGTCGTTTTACCCACCGGTTGGTACTTTTATATTCATAAATAATCTGTACTTGATATCAAAATATCATATTCGCTTCGAAAATCAAATCCATTTCGAAATCATCATATTCGCTTCAAAATCAGTATTTTTACTTCAAAATGTTGATTCAATTCGATATATCGACTTCACTTCGAAATTTGATTCGAATTACAATTTAGGTTATAACTTCACTTTAACGCAAATAGTATTTAAATCCAAGACTTAAATAAAAACATTCCACCCTTTTAACCAGTTTGAATTTTAGAAAATAGTTTTAAATAGTTTAAAATAGATAAATAGTTAAAATAGTTAAATAGAAAATAATTTGAGTATTAAATGTTTTAGATAGTAAAATAGTTGGGAAAATCAAAATAGTTTGAATATTTAAAGAAAATAGATTTGAAATATTGTATACTAAAATAATTTATAAAAAAAATAGTTTCCAAGCCAAACCGATTCATATCGGAATTTCCAATTCAAATCAATTCCAATCTCCATTTCGATTAAATTACGATTTCAAGTCGAATTCAATTTCAATTCCAAATTAATTTCAATTCCAATTCCAAATTAATTTCAAATTCCAATTCCAAATTAAACCATTTCAATTTATATCAATTCCTTGTTTGATTTCCAAAATATCGATTCAAAACACTTAAATCAAATTTTCCTTCAATATTCGATAAAAAATCCAAATCTTCAAATATTATTAAATTCCGAGCTCAATTTCAAAATATCATTTTATATCCCTTTACTTAGCAATATTCAAAATTCGAATAAAAGTCCAATCTTTTAAAACAAATCAATTTTTGAAATTCGGGTCATATTTTGATTTTAACTTAAAAATCTTAACTTCGATTAATTAAACAATTCCTGTTTCAAATTTAAATTTTCAACATTCCAAGCTCATATTCGAAAATAATTCGATTTCCATAAATTTAATTTTTTATTTCTTTAAATCAAATCATTTAAATAATTTCAAATCAAAATTTTAAAATCATTTTATTTAACCAACCAGTTGTTCATATATAATTCTCTATCATATGGCCAAGTGAACCAATTATTTAAATTTAATTCGGGGATGGATATATATCATTTCCGTCCAAAATAAATGTCATAGGTATATATCATTTCAACCTATTTCTTAATTTATTCGTATTAATTCAATTTATAGTTTTACATACTGTAATTAATATACAGGATGATAACATGATATATCAAACATAAATAAACATCGAAATATCAACCAATAGCATCCATCACAAACAATCATCCAAACGGTTAATAATTCACAACAATTAACAAATTATCAAAAATCGGGAGTTTTTACTAGCAGCTAAATTCTAATTCAATCTAACTATCAATTCAAATTCTATTAATTCATTCAGATGTCAATTTAAATGTCAATTTATTTATCAAACAACCATCTACAATTTAAATCACATCACGATGTAAATTTTACTAACATAAAAATATATTAGTCAAACGTGAGCATATAAAATACTCACCTTTTATTTGAAACTGAAATTATTTCAGCTCCAAATAAATCCCATGCCAAAGCCTTCGCTGATACGATTCCACCGTGATTTGATTCGTTCAAAACGGTCCTTGTACGCAAAAGATATACGGTAATAAATATGGCGATATAATTTAACTTAATTTTAAAAAAATAAATAAAATAAAATTATAAACAAAACATGCTACCTTCTTTCCAGGCAATCCCGAACACGCGACCTAGAAACCCTATATCGCGATCGACCTCACCATCCACCGCCGCCTATCTTGCCACCAACTACCATTCATACGCGCGTGCATGTAGCTCCCAACACTGTTCACCATGTAGACAAACCCTAACCGCCTCTGCCTCCATCAACGAGCATGATGCTCGAAACCCTAAAACCCAACTCATGAACGGGTTGATGCACGCGAGCTCTGGCTCGATGCCGCCGATGCCTCACCTTTATGCTCGACCTCGCTCGCGTTCATCCTTTTTTTTCGATCGAGGCTTCCCTTTTTCTTTTTTTTAATCGAGCGGTTTCTTTTTTTTTGAATGTCGATGTTTATTTTCGTTTGAATTTGGCAGTTGAAAACTAAAGAGCGGGAGACGGGAGGGTTATATGGCTGAAGTGGAATGTGTGTTTGAACAAGCTCTAAGATATTTTTATTTTAGTATAATAAATAGAAAAATATCTGATTCGAACGACCCGCAAAGTCACAAACTCCAAACAAAGCGTGCCATCTGGGTTTATAATGTTTTACCCCCATACCAAATACAATGGAACTAGTCCTGAGGCCTAAATCGATCGTATAAGGAAGATAGCCTTTTAAAATCAATTAATCTAAATCAAATTCCTTAAATTAATCTCTGCGCATTTCAAGCTCGCACGGTCAAATGACAAGTTTGATCGCCACAAAACTTGAAATCCTACAATAATTCACTATTACGGATCCAATGAAGCTGGTTTCATCGAAATTCGAGACAGTGGCCAAAATTGCTATTTTACTCGTCCATTATAATATAAAATTTCCAATTTCTAATTATTCACTTTTAATTTCAAATTTTTAAAAATAAATGATCTTCATTCATATTTATATAAAATTTGAATCAATTTCCAATGCCATTTTCGTTCACATTAAATCCAGAATTCCATTATTTAAATATAATTACAACATAAACTGAAACAATTTAATTACCCGATACAACAATACTAATAATTCATTAAATTTTATTTTTAACCATTTTTATTCAATAATTGTATCAAATCCTATAATCTAAAACAGTTAAAAATACAGGTCGTTACAACACAATTACAACTTGAGCTTCCACAATATTTAATTCATTATTTTTATGCACGGTTTTATACACTTTCATACACGTCAATTTGCGCTCTCTCACTCAAAACAATTTCAATCTAATTTTCACTCTATATGTTTTTTCTTCACTCACTCAAATATATTTTTGTATCTTCTTACTGCAGTTTTTGTCCAAACAGAAATTTTCTTTACTTGACAAACAACGCAGTAAAAAGCAAAAAGGAAAAATTGACACTGCAAAAATAAAATTTTATTTGAACTCGATGTTGCCTCGGTTTTTTGCTTTGTTTTCATATTTTAAATAGGCACAAAAATAAAAAAACATGGACCAATGTAACAGGTATACGCAAGAATAAGTACGACATGTTCACGTGGGATAGAAATTCAAATCAATAATATGCACGAGCAACTTAAGACATGCACAATGTATCACTGTACATGCCTTAAGGCTGATCAACTTGAAATAAACAATGCACATTAAAATTAAGCTCACGATCACAATCCATCAAGGTCTATCCCAAAAAATTCGGGACCAATATAGTGCACAAGCAAAAAAACAAATCAGAACGTAGAACTAGGTTCAGAAAATGTACACATGTGTGCACAAACTAGCAAGGAATGCACAAGGCAGGCCAAAGTACAAGTACAAAACAAGGTGCACAAATGCACAATCAAGGAAAGAAAACAAAATCAGATTTAAGGTGTAAGATAGTGAAAGTGTATAGGGAAAACACAAGATCAGCTCTAAGTGCAAGTGCATAGGAAAACAAGCAGATCAAAAATACCATGAAAGGAAAGCATCATAGGTTAAAGTATTCAAGGCCGAAACCATATGCATGCACAATGCAGAACTTCAGGTATATAAGTCGAGCTCACAAGTAAGCACACAGGCAAGCACTTAGGCAAGCACATAGGGCAAGCTCATAAGCAAGTACACAACTGAGGCACACAAATCAGTTTAGTCAAGAATCATGCACAATGCACCCAAGGACAATTTCAGGCACGCAAGATCAACAATACAACATGCACATAAGGCAATAAGGTCGTGAACACAGTGTGGTTCAGAAACATACAGTAAGGCAACATTAATGTGCACAACTGAGAAGTACATAGCAAAGTGCACACAGTAGCAACACAAGCATACAGGCAAAGCACAAACACGCACAAGGGGCACACAAAATCAGGTTCACACATACCGTACCAGCAAATAAAATCAAAAATTAGTTCTTAAAGTGAAAGGATGTAGAATACAAGGACTCAGGCAATGAGATAACACAGCATTGTAGTGCATGCGCGCGCACACACACATATGTGTGTTTATGTGTGTACACATGTATATATGTACATGGAAGAGTTTCTCAAGTCAAACAACTAACAAATTCTGTGCTAAAGCAAGTTGAAAATGTCAATAATGTCAAACCGAAATAGCCAATTACTTCAATAATGAACAAGCCAACATTGTCGGGCCGAAGCCATCACTCCTTAGGAACGGACAAGTCAACGGTCTCAAGCCGAAGACAACACACGAGATCAATCAAAATTCATGTTCCACAAAAATAAAAATATAGAGTAAAAATTAGGGGTTGAAATATTCAAACAACTTATTACGAAATATATGAAAATCTAGGAAGATTTTTCTCAAACCAGCCACTATTTAAACCAATTCATCATTGGTAATTGATAGTAGTCGAGAAGGAACAAATAATAACACAAAATTACAAAATCAAATTCGTTGCCAATTATCAAACTTAAAGGTTCTTGATGAGGAAGCAATCGCACTCGTCAGTCACCAAGCAATCGAAGATACCAACTAACGGAGGAGTAAAGGCAAGATTATAGCGACAAATTTGCAAGTGGTGGCTTCTAAAATGAGGAAACCTAAAAGGAGAATAAACGAAGAAAGGGATGGCCTGAAAATAATAAAAAGAGGAAGTGTTTATTTATTTTCGGCCTATTAGTTATAGTTTAGGGTTTTGTTCATTTTATTTAAGTTTTGTATTTTAATTTTTTTTTCAAAACTCTAGATTTTAACTAGAATTGAACTACGGTGTGTAGTTTGGAAAATCCTCAACTTGAGGATAGAGTTGAGGTAGGGTTTCTAGGCATAGGGTTAGAACAATTGGGTTAGCGGTAGCCGCAAGTTTATTTGGATTTTTGTAAGCGGTCAATTGTTTAATCTTAGTAGAAATCTTGAGGGCAGTAGAAGGCAGATTTTACTGAAGCTGGGTAAATTTGCTTGTTGCCTTTATTTTCTCATTTACTCTATTATTATTTATGCTGTAATTTTTATTATTTTGTGAATCCTATTAACCCACTTTAGGGTAAATTCGATCCTACATAGGCATCAAGGGAGATTGACCTAAAAGATGGCAAAGAGGGAAGTAAAGGTTGGAGACATCTTCAAAAGACATCCAAAGTCTCTCGATGATAGGTGAGGTAAGAGATATACCTCCAAGAGAAGAATATGGATTCGGAGAAACCAACACTATGTGCTTCTCTTCATGAATGCTTGGTAGTGTGGAAAGAGTAGGAATAGACTTAGGCTATGTGAAACATGGATCTTTGGGGTTGTAACCCTTAGAAGTTGAAGCTATTGTTGTTTCTGTTATTTGTTGCGATTATTGTTGCAGCAGTAGTGGCGAACACTGGTGTAGTAGACCAAGGTGTAGAAATTACGATGGCCTCAGAGCTGGTCATCGTTGGAGTGACAAGCTCTATTTGAGGTTCCTTTTAAGTAGGAGCGGAGATTTTTTCCAAGTCCTTAGAGTCAGACTCGACGAGAACTTTAGCAGGCACTATGTAGATGTGGAAGCTTTGACAATTTATTTTGCTTGGCCCTTGGCTAGGGCCTCTAAATCAAATTCATCGAAGAGAGCAGTTTTAATCTCTTCTTCGTCAATCTCTTCATTTCTTTCTCTCTCCTTTTGTAAAATCTCATCTCGGACTTTGGCTAGGGTCTTGAGATATCTTTCATCTACCCACCTTTATTGAATGTCTTGACAACATTCATATAGAAGTGTATCACGATGGTATTGATGTTGTCAATCAATTCTTCCTTCTTTTTTTGCTTTGAGAGTGTGGGCTTCGAGCTCTCTGACCCTCTTTGCAAGCTGTTTTTGGGCCTCTATGTGAGGACTCGTTTCTTCAACTCCCAAAAATCGACACTAATACATCCTCGGTATTCACGTGCTGAAAATCCAAGTGCTGAAAAAGCGGATTCTCAAGGGTAAGAAAGAAAATAAAGACAGAACAGAATCTCACATATATTATTTCAACAAATAATCTTTACAGCGGAAATTAAAATACATTTATCAAAGTTAAAAACATGGACAATTATAAATTTCTGTCCTTATAATTTACGGAATACTAAAGTACAAGGGTGTGATGGAAAAAGATAAAAATCTTCAGTAAAATCTTTTGACTCCATGCTTCGAGCTCCATCCAGCTTTCTTCTAAACTAAACCTGACTAATAGGCCGCCAAGGAAAATTAGGGCACCCAGAGTTTAAGGAAAAGAAAAATAAACTCCGGGTCAGTCATGGGACTGGTGTGAGAACTCAAAATACGTGTTTTGAAAAAAGGTATCTCATAAGACCACGCCGCACATAAACACGGAACGGGTTTTTACCTTATGATAACCAAATCATTATACGTAAAAATAAGGGATATTATTTTTAATGACATTTCTTTAAAAATATTTGCAAGTAAACTTATTAATCTTAGCCGAAATTATTACATTATTAAATTCCAGCATACTAACCACAAACGTGGGTTCTACAAACAAAATGGCAGGCACTTATTAGAGAATGGATTTCCATATAAATGACCAGGTGAAGGGACTACCTTCCCGTTGTACATTTCTAGAAGAATGTACCGAGGCCCAATAGATGGTCCTCTACCAACACAAGACCGGCCTACCTCTTCCTAGATAGTACCGAATATGTCATCACCCCACTCGTTACCGACCTATCTGAGGGCCCTCATAGCATACATCCACAATAATTTACATCCCGAATGTCAAAGCGGGAAGAAATATATCTAGAAGGGGCTGATCATAACCTAATAGTTGCGAACCACATAGCCTTGCCGCATCTACCCTATTTCGGTCTTTCCGGGTGTGAGGCTTGAGGTAGCGATTACCTTTTACATAGCACATCATCTTTCCTCTTTAAATGCCACATTGACATTCAATCGATCACTATTGACTTCCACAAACATACAACCTCCGAGCTCATACGTCTCAGCGAAGGGTGTTAAGCTAAGAGAAGTTGCCTTCTCTGTCCCCAAACAGAAATATGTTTATAAAAGTCAATGATGAAATCTCAAGAATACAATGTCAAACATCCATCCATACAAGTTGTCCTGGAACAGGACAAACCGAAGACACTCTCCTACCACGTCCTGTCGGGAGATAACCCTAGGATTCGTAGCGAGAAGTCCTTGCAACCCAAAGAATTTCAGAAATGAAAAGACCACTGCTGCTTTATTATTTGGAAGCTAACCAGAATTGTCAACAAGCAGTCCTTTCATCCCGAAAATTTCTGGTCTTCATTCTTCATTCTCTCTATCAGGTCTTCATTTTTCGAATGCATATATTGGTTCAAAGTGGGTTTCGAATAGGGATTTCCCCAGATCCGACCCCGGTTCCTTCGATCCAATCATCGATAAAAAGAGGTTTTGTGAATAGGGAATCATTCTTTAATTGATTAAGTTCTTTTTATCAAAAATCTCCCTCGAAGATATATATTTCTAAAAGCATTCTTTCCGGTATATACGAAATTATCAAACCTCTCTTATCAAATCTTTGATTACTTAAAACCTTTTTAAACTTGGACTGATTCGAAATCATTTCATTTTATACTTAGGAAAACATTTCCAAAATCGTTTCCCTTAAATTTTAACAAAGATTTCCAAATCATAACTTTTAACACGGATCAAAAACAATGTTGTTCAAGACATCGTTTACTATAAATCCAAACCAATAAATTTTAAGTATAGAATTTAAATTGATTCCAAATCATTTCATTTAAATCTTAACAAAGATTTCTTAATCCAAAACTCATACTTTTGATTTAGTTGAAACATGTTATCTAGGATGTTGATCCAAGACAGGTAAATATTAAGTGAGCGGAATCTATAGAAATCATTTAATTTTACTCAATATCAATCCCTGTATTCAACAAATACTATGGGCGGAATAACAGTGAAATCACCTTATAAATTCCACGAATAGTACGAATTCCCTCTTCAGTTTTTAACACCGAGTACAAGAAGATCATCTCCATAAAATCCAAGTTGTAATTAAATTTGAAAACTTATATCTTTTTATACTTAACTCGTTTCCGACATTTCGACCTTATCTATCCCTCGCCCAGGAAAGAGGCCAGGTGAGCCAGGGCACTGGTTGTTCCAGAACATCTTCTTAGTTTATGCACCTCACATCCGGATCTCACAAATAGAAAAATCCAGTATACTCGTCGGCTTTTAGAGCCAAAATTAAACCACTTATTTATAATAGTTTTTAAATCATTTATTTGAAATTTCTTCAATAAGCTAGAAAAACCTCCAAATCATTATTAAAACTCTTAATTATCCATTCGAAAACATTTATAAAAGATTTGGATAAGAATCGTTAAGTTTAAACTATATTTCAAAAGTTATAGAAAAGTACTACGGAAAAGTGTTGCGGAAAGTACTTTTAAGCTACATTGATCAAAACTACTTTTTATTATTTGAAAATCCATTTTTATTACTCAAATCGCTTTTAAAACATTTTAGAAGATTTATAAGATTTATTTCACATTTTAAAACAATTTTAAAACATCATTTGTATAGAAATCCTGATTTTGGAAATCCAGTTTTGGATTTCGAACTGCAAAATCGAAATTTTTCCAAAACTTGTTTTACTCATATTTCAAAATCTACTTGTCGAAATCTCGATTTCGTATCTTGGTTGGAAAACTATGGATATAATAGTTCGGAAAATTCTTATCTCAAAGAATTCTGAGCTATATTCCAAATTTTACACTTGTTTGACTTTTATAGCACGAAATCGCGAACTACCGTTACGCGACGCGCTTATTTTTAACTAAATTTTCCATTTCTTTTCAATCTTCACCAAAACACTTTTAAATGTGTATAAAACATTTCAAATACATTTTAAACCATTTTTAAGAGGTTTAACACTATCTTATACACCATTTCTTTAATTCAAGGAAAGTGATTTCCTTTTGTGTTTATCGACGTGTATATTCGTGACTTGCATATATATGCAACAACAACATTAAACAACCAAACTTGATGATCAAAGCATATTAAATATTCATTTGCAAACATCATATCATCATCATATATAGTATAATAGTTTTAGGAGCTCTCACCTTTAACTAAAAGATTAACTTCCTACCAACATCCACATTATCAACACTTCACTAACTTTTTCAACTTCAACCAACCTTAGAAATTTTAGCAGAGCTTCCGTAGTACTTCAAACTTCCTCCCGTCTCCTTGAAATGAAACGGGCGGCACTTCCTTCTCTTTTTCTTGCACCGGAGCTTTCTAACTTGCTCCTCCCTCCTCAATAGCTTCGACCTCCCCCTATTCCACCTCTTCCTCCAATATTTCTTCACTTCTTAGATGCTAAACCTTGTTTTAATGGTATTCTAAGGCATTTGGCAAAGTTTGGTGGTGTTCGGAGTTGATTTAATATGATTTTAAGAAAAGTTAGTAAGGAAAAGAGAGAAGAAGAAGTCATTAAAGAGAGCTTCAAAGAGGAAGAAGGAGGAAATGGTGTGAAAGAAAGTGAAGGAAGTTTTTATTTATAGAAAAAAAATGAAGTGGTAAGTTACCAAAATATCCCTTTACCAAATTACCAAAATAACCTTAGTTACTTTTTAAGCAACCTTATTTTTTTCAACACTTATCATCACATTTCAAATCATTACTTTATGTCATTTTCACTTAAGTATTAAGTAAAGAATATATTAATTATCTTTGCCTTGATTTGATGTTTACTTTTTGACTTTTGTAACTTTTTTGTCTTTTTATGCTTACTTTTTGTTAATTATATTCTAGAATTTTCTAAGTATGTTTAGTAAAAGTAAACTTGATTAGTGAATTAATTAATACTTTTATTATTTGAATATATGTTCATATATAAGAAAATAAAGGTGCAACAACGTTACGACAACTTTAAATCGACAAAACGTTGATTTTCGAAAAAATGTTTTACGGTAACATTTTGACGTTTTTGTTTAACTATTTATTCATGTAAACCAAATTTAAAAATAAATTTGTATAATGTTATTTAAAAATATAAACACTCATAAATTAATTAAAATAATTTATTTAACCATGAAACTTACTTTTTTGAAATCTGCATTTTGTCTCTTTGGTCGATATAAGCAAATGTTCCTATTTTTTTGTATATAAACATTTCCAAATCCTATCTAATATTATTCGAATCATAAAATATTATATATTTTATATTTAAAATCACTTTAAATGTTATATTTGGAGGTGGTCAAATTCTGGGTAGTTACACTCTACCACGTTGAGAACTCTCCTTTGTAGCTCTTTGCAAGAGTTAGAGCATCATCTTTCTCTTTTTTTGCATTTTGTATCTTGAGTTCCAGGGAGTTAGAGTTCGATCTTAGCTTCATAGTGTGGCTTTCTCTGTTGTCAAATCATTGGTGTGGATGTGGGCTTTTTGAACTAGATCATCAAGAAGCTTTATTCTCGCCTCAAGTGTCTGGATCTCAAACTTTCGCTTCTCTTATGTTTCTTCGGTCCCCTTGATCTTGGCTTGCAATTCCTTTTCTACCTCATCAAGCCAATCAAAAATGTTCTTTTGATCTTCTCATCTTTCTCAATTTCCCTCTCCATCACCGCCACGTTGAGGTGGTTCTTCTTGTTTAAATCAGCTAAGGCCTTGAAAAGTTTCTGCCATAGGTTATATTGTTCCACTAGATTTGAGTAAAGAGAAAGCCCAATGTCAAGATCCATGGGTGGAGTTCCTCCACATTGTATATGAAAACTACCTCCGTCAAGTCCATACCGAGATGAATGAGCTCTCACTCCAACAAAGTCCTAATGGCTGGAATTCATGGGATGTCAAAGAAGTTGTGGTGGTCGTTAGATATTCTTTGTCATCTCTTTTTGGAGGTATGATGGATGACGAATTAGTGGCTTTGAATTTTGGGTTGGAAATATTGTCTATGATGGTGAAGCCATGGAAAAAACAGGAGGTTTCAAAGTCGGGGGAGGCAGAGGACTACTTCCCCTAAGAGAAATGGGCCTATTAGATTATGAATCTAGTGCTTGAGGAAGCAAAGAGAATTCATGGTGAGATCCATATGGATCGGTACCGAATGGTCCAACTCTTAGGAATTATGTCGTTTTGACTTGTTCATTTAGCTGAAAATCCAAATTTGCATGTTTGAGCAATTCAACCGACGATTTAGCGATTCTGAAGTGAAATTTGTCTATGAATAGATATCCTACAACAACTAAAAGAAGACTTTTTAACTATTTACTTATTTTTATATGAAGATGCTACCAAATTCAAAATCAACCAACTTGAATCTTAGATTTTTCTTGTAATTCGGATGTACTTATAATCCCAATAACTAATAAAGATATAGTGGATGTACGCACTTGATTTAGGCGAATCGCTTTAAAAACATTTGTGTTGACAAACACCATTGTCCAAGTGGTTAAGTGATTCGGCTTTAGTGTGAGAGGTCACAAGTTTGAAACTTGTGTAGCGTGATTCGAACGTTTATTGGCATGTGATATGTTGTCTATTTGACATGTTGTATATAAAGTACCATTTCAAAAAAAATTGTGTGTTATTTCTTTCTCTTTCTAAATCTTATTATAATAATTCATTTTTATCAATTAGGAGTGGTTGTCCATTTTACGTGCAAACAGTACATGTCCTACATGAACCCTCCTATGAATAATACTTCACTGTAAAACACATAGTACAGTGAGACCAAGCTGCCAAGCAGAACTGGTTTTCTCTCACTAGTCAACAACAACAAATTCATCATATCGTGTAATATCGAAAGCATCATATTGTGAACATTATCGTACAAGCACAATATGTCAATTATGACTATACACTATGCTTACCATCATATTATGAACCATGTTATATTGTTACCATTCACAACCACAAGTGTCACCTTGACTCTTATTTAGATGTCGATTTGTTAGTTCTCATTAACTATAGTTAGTGATCACCATGCAAGGTTTGTCAATCACTAATTAATCTCGAATAACGTCACCGGTGAAAGACCACTCATCCACCATGAGGGTTAACCTAACCCGAGCTACCCTGACCCTCTTAGGAGATTGAATGTAAGTACCCTGAATACCCTCTAACATGCGTCCTGACTAAGCATCAATAGTCTCTCTTAGTCCCAGAAACATGTTTATTCCATGTCCTTGATTCATTCATTTAATTTGGTAATTACATCTACATTGATGTTGCTTCACTTACATTAGAGTTATTAATATATTATTTTCATATTTAAACCCACTTGATTGGACTACACTAAAACTTGGCACCTTTTCATTTATACCCATTGAACTATACTTTAATAACTCTTGGAACTCTGTCATTCAATTTCACCATGAGTGGTATTTTCATAATTTTGGGTTCATTTCATTTCTTAACTTATGGTTTGTGTACCTTACAAATTAAATAAACCCTTACATGTAGGCCAAAATATTTCAACTCTTTGGATAAAACATTTTATCTCTCTCGTTAATTTCTCCAATTTATCTTAGTCTTTAGTGTTTCCATTTTTCTATAAGTTATTACCATTTTTAAATTATTAACATAAAATTTTATAGCATGTCACTTTAAAGTTAATGCTCTAAATTCAAGTTTAACATTATGGAATCTGACTGTTAAAATACTTTCGAAAATACACTTATATTGTTGATGATGGTACACTTAACGACTAATGAAAACATGTCTTAACAATACCTAAAGTATGCACTTCCTTTATGAAAACAACGTTTATAAGCTATCGAAAACATACATTATCAGCTTAAGGAAAATATAGCTTACTTTTGTTATCGAAAACACGGTTTACGAAGGTATAGTGTTGACAGCTAGTATTTTACACATCTAGAACTAAAGAAACACTACAAGAAAAGTTATTTTTGATAACGCCAATTGATCACGCTTTATTCTATAGTGTTATTGTTTATGTTGATTTGTTTTATTCAAAGCAGGGAATTAACATGTAACGCTTTCAAAAAACCAGACCCTTCAATTATTTTGATGGCCGCCAATTCTTTCAATTATTTCCCTCTTTTTTTCGTTCCCTCTCCCCCCCCCTCTCTCAAAGTAGAAGAAACTATTCTCTCTGCCTTACAATCCCTAAATCACTCATTCGTAAACCTTTATTATCAAACATTAGATCTGTTTGGTTCCTGTCGGCCTCCTTCATTTATTTCTGAATCCCTCATCAAATTCCTCCTTTGGTTGCTCGTTGTTGCAGTTCATCTGGTTCGGGGAATTTGAGCTAATTATGTCATGTTGTTGAGTCCCTCACGACTATCGATTCTTGAGTTGCTCCTCTCTTAGGTATGAATGATCTAATCGGTGCCTCTATGTCACCTCTATCTTCGATGCTTACTGCTGCTTTGCTAAATAGTGATGTTGTTTAGAATAAAAAATATATTACACAGTTATGTCCGATGTTGTTGCTGGCGTTGCTTGCGCATCTGTTCTTGTTGGGCCTGTTGCAGGTGGCGTTTCAGGCCCTAGTGACGTTGTTGACCTTATCATATTGGATAAGGTGGTTGAAATTTCTAATTCTGTGCGAAGCACTCCATCTACTTATGTTAATGCCCCAAAATTTGTTACAAGTTTGATTCCAGATTCTGTACATGTTTAGCCACATCAGTCCTCTTCTGACGACATATATTAGGAGATATTCATAAACTCCTAATGTTGATATTTACTGCAGATGAATACTAAAGTTTTATGTGAATTCAACAGTCTGGTTGCATCTTTAATTAATAAGGTAAAAACTGACATTTGATATGCATGAATATAAGTTGACATTATTAGATTCAGTACCATTTTAAAATTTAGACTAGGTATGTATAGAATTTTAGTTATTAAAAGATGGAAGTGATTTCAATGTTTATTTGGTAGTTATATCAACATATCCTCTCATTCTCATGGAGTAAATTCGAAAACTTAGAACATTATATAACAATGACATTTGATGAGAACTCGGTGATTTAGTTGGTTGTATTTGCGACTTATTGTGTGTGCGTTTTCGCATTCTCCCTTATATGTCATCCTACTAATTTATAAATTAGCCTCAAGGTGAACAATGAATCGCAGTAATTCATAATATGTATTTGTATACTGAACACAACATTTGATTGATTTTCTGCTAACAACGTATATTAGGAGATATTCGTAAACTCCTAATGTTGATATTTACTGCAGATGAATACCAAAGTTTTATGTGTATTCAACAGTCTGGTTGCATCTTTAATTAATAAGGTAAAAACTTTGAAGTATTAATCATGCTCTTCTACTCTTCCAGTTTGCTAGCTGCTTTCATCACCCACCTGCATTTTCTGATGCTATCTATGTATTTGTTCCAGTCTTACCCCTTTCCTCGATGTTTTGATCAAAACATTTGGCAGAAAGGGAGAGAAAGAATTGGGAAATTAATTTGACCTTCTTATTTTGTTTTTCTGTTTATTCTGTTGATTTATTTTCATTTGCAGGCGTATGTATTTACTGTTTATAGGACAATGAAGGATAAAAATAGTATTGAATGTAATGTATATTTTCTTTGTTATTGTTATTTTTATTTTTAAATAAAAGGAATAACAAAAGGCATCATAAATGTGTCAATAGCCTTCATTTGCATGTGTTGCAAGGATCTCAAAAGGGTGTCTAATTTGGATACAAAATACAAGATAAAATGTGAGATAATAGATCTTTACACTTTGCCTGTAAAGCTCTTTGTTTACAGACTCATAAATGACTGGGAAAGAATTGGGGGATACTGCCCTCAAATACCCACAGGTTGTTCAAATCATGACCTTGCCAAGATAAAATGCCACCGTCTAGCACTTTGTTAAGTTTTTCGTTGTAGTCTCAAAATAATATGTGCTTCTTGGGATTAAAGAAGATGATGAGTGTTTTAAGTAAACTTATTTACTTGGTAACTGAAAACAACATTGTTTGACATGAGCAATGTTGTTTACATCCAATTTCTATATTCCAAACCCAAGCTCACCTTGAATTCTACATGGTGTTAGTCCTTTGTATGCTCCTTCACCTCCTCCTCTCCTACTTAAAATTAAAGTTACTAAAGGTGAAATTTTCATTGTCTCCCTAAAATAGCTTCTGACAGCACTTGGGAATCAATAGCTAGAGTTAAAACCAAACGGAGCCTGAAACCGAGTTTACCAAGGTGAAGCTTGGTCATGAATAACCAGTTTATCAAGAGGCAGCACCCATTCATATCAGCATGAACAACAAGGTGTGCAAAATGCAGTGCATGAACAGGTTGTGCATGTAATAAGGCAATGGATTGGAGAGTATGTGTTTCAGCTTCGATTTGAGCATACTGGGGCTGGGACTGAGCATTAGTAGTAGTCGTGTATGACACATCAAGATATTGGCCATGCGTAGAAGTTGGATACACTTACAGCAGGTCTGTGTAATTTGGCCTCAAGGCTCGGTGCATACAAACATCTGTTATAGTCGGTTGAAATTGGATTTGTGGGACAATTTTGTACATGTGGAGGAAGTGAGAGGACAAAAATTGAAGTCATGGTGGGAGATGTGTCAAATGTCATTTAAGGGGGGTCATTTTGGTCAGACCTGATGATCATATCGCTTGGAGAACACAACTTGATCCGCTTTCAAGTTTTGTTCCCGTGGTGGAGAAAGTTATTTCTCAGATATCGGGACTCACAAGAACCACTAATAATTAGTTAAGAGATGCTAGCTACACTATATTCTTCCTTTTTTGATTAGTTTAGGGACTAGATCCACCAATAATTGTGTTTACCATTGACCATCATTGCAAAAAAGTTTTTTTTGCAAATTTAATATAAATGAATTTTTATATTTACTTGAGTAAACTTATAGCTAATATTTTTGTATACATATACTCTTGCAGCAGGTAGGGCATCAGGTTAGGACTGGGAACGCCACGTAGCTTAGTGGTGTAAGATTGGTTGCATAATTATGGCAAGGATTCTTCATCAAGTGAATTTAAATAGTGTTTAGAATCACTAAAGCAATAGGTGACCCAATATTTTTCAGCAAGATTGGTTGCATACTCTGACTTTTATCCTGCTAATGCGAGAGGATGTGGTTGATGGATCACTTGAATTTTAAATTCTTGCAAGTGATTATTTATAGGATATGATACCAAATGAGGTATTGTTATTTAATTTTTTACTTCCTACTATTACGAGCTACCTAGTATAATCAGTTGCTACTATTAAATGAATTTGATTCAGGAAGTCGTTACTATCCTTATTTGTTAAGTAAGATTTATAAAAATTAAATAAGTTTATAATAATAATAAAATATTAACAAAGTATATGAAAATTAACTAAGTTTATAATAATAATAATACATTATATATTACTAACCAAGTTAACTAATTTTATAAAATTTAATTAAGTTAATATAAAAACAACAACAATAATAAAATAATTATAAGGTTATAAAAACTAACTAAGCGCAATATAATAATAGTAGTTGTAGTAGTAGTAAATTAAAAAATATTAACCAAGTTAACTAAGTTTTATAAAAACTAACTAAATATATATAATAATAGTCAAAATCAAAATAAATTAACAAAAATTATAAAACTTAACTTCGTTAATTAAGTTTTATAAAAATTAAGCAAGTTTATAAAAATTAACTAAGTTTATAACATAATAATTGTTAACGCTAAAAATGTACGCTAACACCCCGGTGTGATTTGAGATATAGCGAAAGCACCACCCGTTGGTACGGGAACTAAAAGTAAGCAGAAAATAGTAGAAAATAGTAAAGAGACACAATTTTTATAGTGGTTCGGCTCAAAGTCAAGCCTACGTCCACTTAATCTCTTCTATTACTAATTTGATTACAACTTTTACAATAATCTTCCAATTACAACACAATCAAGACAAGTCGTTAGAACTTCGATGCAGAAAAGCTCTTTGGATTCATGTTGAATGGACCTGATCTTTTCCGAAGGTTCTTCGAAATGTCTTTTGCGTTTGAAGTGTTAGAGCAAGTGTAGGAGTCGTGAAAACAGCAGAGTCTTAGCGTTCCAAAAATTCGTCCCCCTTCAAGTGCGGAGTAGGCGGTGTATTTATAGGAGAAACTGGGCTTAGGTCGGCCATGTTTTAGGTCATGAGCGACCTAAGAAGTTGCGAGGTAGCATAAGTCGTTAGCGACTTAATGGAACCATTCTGGGCGAGATATAGGCTGCGAGCGACTTAGTATGTGTAGCACAGAATTATCTCGGCAAGATTAGGTCGTAAGCGACCTAATAGAAGAGGCAGGGCACGCGGCTTAACTCTGGAGCATGCTAGGTCGTTAGGTCACTCTTTCTTTAGCTCGCTAGGTCGCTGCCTTCACTGAATAGCTAGGTCGCTATTCTGTTGACTCGCAGGAGTCTTTTAGGTCGCTAGGTCGCTGGAGTTCCTTAGGTCGTTGAGTCATGCCATATTGAGCCGCTTTGTGCTATAGGTCGCTAGGTCGTTGCCTTGTTATAGATCGTTAAGTCGCATATGATTTGGATAGTTAAGTCACTTATTCCCTTAAGTCATTGAGTCGAGTAGGTCGCTAGGTCGCTGAATAAAAGAGGGTTAACACTTGCCCCTCGAAGTATACGCCTAGGAGCTAGGTCGTGTGCTTCGATATCTCTTAACTCGCGCCATCCTGAGTCGCTAAGTCGTGAGCGACATATGAAAGAGATAGGTCGTTCGTGCCGATTCGAGTTCCACTGCCCTTGTATATAAGTCGCTTAAACCCCTCCTTCTTCTCTTCACCTGCTCTAACATTCTAACCCGCCATTAAAGAATTTCCGAGCTCTCAAAGGCAAATTCAAACCAACCAGTCGTTGATCATCTTCATCATCACATTACGTAAGTGAATCCGACCACTATCCAACCACGAACATCACCGAATCGTGAATCCCCCGTTTTCTGATCCCAATCCGATTTCACATACCGCATTTCACCATGAGTTATGTTACGATCGATTTTCGATCGTTATTGAACATGTTATTGTTGTAATTCGTGAGAGCATAGCAATGCATCGGATTTATGAAGGATCTGAGGCGATTTGAATCGGTTTTGGATGATCTGGCGGTGTGGAGAGATGGTGGATTTTATTGTGGAGATGCTAATGGGTTATCGGGTTAACGGGTTAGTGAGTTAGGCAAGTTGTTGGATGAAGAGGAGTTAGCGGGTTAAGGAGAGTTTGGTAGTGCTCGACTTAGGGGCTTTGAACGACCTAGGGCTTAGCTGTTTGGACAAGAACCACACGACCTAATTTAGTGAACGACTTAACGACTTAGCATCCAATTCCTGAACGACATAAGGGACTGCGACTCAACTTGCCAGAATAAAATATGACTTAAAGCAGAACGACTTAAAGAATCAGCGACCTAACTTAACCCGCAGCATAGCTTTAACTTGTAGGAATATAACTGATGAACTCCATAACTCAAGCAAAGCGACTTAGGGAGGCTCGACCTATGTTAGGTCGTTTGGACACGATCTGGGCGACCTAAAGAGTCTCGAGCTAACTTAAGTCGTTCCTACGACTTAGAGAATGGACATGACTTGAATACTTGCAAAATTTTGACAGAACTTGATTTTCAATTTGAACTGCCAGAATGAACTGCTTGAACTTGTTGCACTCTTTCACAGACTTTTAAGCTAACAACTTATTAAATACAACATTTGCAAAAAACTAGGACGATCGACTGCCCACATCGAGTGATGGATTAGATCAAAGAGCTAGTATTTTAATTAAGTAAAGCAATATGAATCTAATTAAAAGTGAAATGCTGTGAATCAACTGACTTAAATGGAGCATCAACGCAAAATTCATACAGTTATAACTGCTTATCACTAAATATTATCTGCATTGATACTACACTTAATTTTGATCCAATAACAAGCTTGAATCTTCCTGAATTGACGTGCGCCAACCAGTATTATTTCAAGTTTTACTTTATTTACTTGTTATTTCAGTAGCTTTGCACAACACTTCACACGATTTTAGAAAACGTGCACCTTCATATTTGAATATCCAGTTCCTTGTGTAGAATGACTTCTCAACAAGTACAATAAGAGATACTAGATCGGACCGATGAAGTTTTCCCGATTGCTGACCCTATGGATAATCCTCCGGAAAGAGTTCCAACTTCATTGAACCAACAGACCTTCAACCAGCTATGCATTCAATTTGGCATTGCTGAAGCAGATGCTCTGCTCCCAGGTGTAAACGACACTACCGATAGGCCGCCACATGGTTTCATTGCAGTCAATCGTCACATGTGCCTGAATGGAGCTATTCCCCCCTTCAATGACTTTCTTAGAACACTTCTCCTCCGATTGACTATTTCTCCATTCCAGTTGCATCCTAATGGTTATGCCATTTTGATGGGATTGTGCGTACTATTCAGGAGAATGCTTGACCGCCTCTCAAGCTTCGAGGAGATCTGCTACCTGTGTTCATTTGGGAAGAACAAAGATCACCCTTCTATTACTCTCGTAAGGAGCGTAAGAAACCGCAAGTTAATTACGGATCTGCCCGAGAGCACTCACGGGTTTTTAAACCAATTCTTCTATGTCCGTTGCCCCCCGGGATTCTACGGCATCTGGAGAGTAGGAAGTAAGACTACCTATCTCCGTTTACTTCATTTTTGAGCTTTTCAAAATTCGAGTTGTCAAGTGCTAACTTCATTTTTCACTTTTGAAGCTCTTCCTCCTCCCTCTAAAGATTCTAGTCACAAACCGACTTTCGAGAGGTTGAGTGCCGTAGCTGCCAATGAGAGAAGTATAAAGTTTCTACAGAGGAACGAATTTTTGCACCAATTCGGACTCCTGCACTCTTCTCGATCCATCCAATCTCGTGATGCCCCCAGCTCTCAAGCAGAAGCGTCAAATGCCCCAGTCTCTGCAGAGAAACCTGCACCGAAGGAACTTATTGTAGAGACTTCATTAGTGAAATGCTCCAGTTCTGCTGACGGTGTGGGGTTATCCAGCAAATCCAAACTTCCCCCAGTTATTGAAGAAGAGGAATTTCCTCAACATTCTGGGAAGTCTGATAATTTTGGAGGACTGAGCGATCTCATGGTGACTTCTCAGGAGATCTTTAAAGATGCAACCACCACTCCTAAACTTGCCTCTCCAGCAATTGAAGCGACATCCGCTTTGCGATCAATTCCATCGGCCCAAGAATTAACTCCTGCTGCAAAAGCTGACATCACTCCTAAGCTAAAGAGTGGTTTGTAGCTTGACGCGCGTAGTTCGCACGCCACGCACACTTAGGATTTTTGGCAGTTATGTGCACTTAGCTTCTTTATTTCGAAGATCTCTAAATTTTGTTTCTTCTTCACTTTCAGGTTCTCTCATGGGATGCAGCGGCTCATATTATGATGACTTTCAACGCTATGCAAGGCGTGATTCTTATGACCTCCGGCGCTATCTTCCTGCCTCTTGGGAGACTGATGAGGAAAGAGCGGCTAGGAAAGCTCGTGAAAGGCAGGCTTATGAAGAGCGGTATGGAAGAAGAGATGACCGTCATGACTCTTACCAAAGGGATGATGACTCCCACAAAAGAAAGTCTTATGATGACAAGGGGAAGAGTCATATAGCTGAAGATCCAAGCAAGCGGGCCAAGCTCAGCGAAAGGCCTTCATCTGAAATTTCTCAAGTGCCCGCTGCTTCTATCTCTCTAGATATTCCTTCCAGCTCTCCTGCCCTTAAAAGAGATGATATTCAATCAATCATCAGTAGGCCTCCTTATCAAGTTGAGAAGCCTCCGTCTGTCCTTCAAAGCCGATTTCCTCATTGGTGTTTGAAAGGAGTTCGTTTCGATCTCGACTTGGTTCCAATTGATAAGTAGGCCATGCTAAGAAATCTTGACGCCGTCAAGCTTGATATTGAAAGAATGTCTGGATGGCATAAACTAGTTGATGAGCTTCAAAGAGCAAACCGTGCAAATCTTGAGGCTATGCTGACCATGGAGAATGATAAGTCTAAGTGGCAAAAAGTTCTTGATCAGCATGATACGGAGATGAAGAACATCACCTCTTACAACGAGGAGCTTCAAGTGAAGTCAAGAAACTTAAAGATGATCTTGCCACCTCTTCCACTTATTACACTCAAAAGGAAGAGGTTCTCCAAAAGCAAGTAAGAGACGCCCACGCTACTCAACGAGATGTTGAGGCTAAACTTGAAGCGGAGCGTAAAATTGTAGAAATCTACCGCAAAGATGCCGCCCAACTGCGGGAAAAGACTAGCTCTCAGGACTTAGAGATTACAATGTTAAAGGCCCAGCTTGCTAAGGCTGAAAGAGAGTGTGACGAGGCCATCGCTGGAAAAGCAGCAGCTGATCAATCACACGAGGCGACTAAGGCCAACGTTAGCTCTACCCTTTTTGAGTTTTATGTTCTCAGCGTCTTGGGGCATGGTAGTCTTTCTTTTTTGGGCCCAAAATATGAAGTCACACTGGCTGAAGTGTGTGAGGCAGCAGTTGAAGTGCTTAAAGATGCTGGCTATACCGAGGAGGATTTTGAGGCTCAATATTTGGATGATGAGGGTCGTGCCGCCCTTGCGAGAGGGAATGAGCAACTTGCCAAGAGCGAGCCGAAGCAGCGGAAGGAGAGCATACAGGGAAGGCACCTTTGACCGACCCAACTCGTCCTTCGTCTTCGGTCGACGTTGATATTATTGGCTCCAGTTTCTTCTCTCCACCTCCTGCTAAAGCCGAAACCGAAGCTAAAACTGCCCATGCCGAAGATGAGGCCTAAGAAAGCACCGAAGCCCAAGATTATGAAATTGACGTGATAAAGCCAACCTCTCCAGGTAACTTCAACATTGATCTAGCTCGAGTGGACTACTTGTTTGCTTCACATGAGCTCGATGAATTTATTGCTTATTACTTAAGCCTCGACGTGCCACTATCTCCTCTCTTTCGCGAGGAATACTGATGTTTAACTTTTCTTCTTCTATAGTGAAATCAATAAGTGCTGTATAGGCTTCGTCTCCTCCCGCTGTTGCCCCTCCACCTCTTCAAGTTACTCCTCCTTCTGCTTCTCAACCGGGATCACAAGAAGAACAAATAGATGCTCTTCAAGGCTTAGATGACCCGGTGGCTTCACAGGAGCAGAAAGCTGAAGAACTTGAGGAGGGTGAGAGGACCCCGGAGAGATTTACTGCCGATGATACAAAGCTTTCTGATCTTACCTCTTTGGGCAGCGAATCTTCTTCAAAGAAGAGGGGAAAGCGCGGAATTTCAAAGAAAAAGAAGAGCGCTTCTGCTGGTGATGAGAAAGCGGACACTTCCGCTGGTGATGAGAAAGCAGAAGAGGACCCGATTGCACCTCTTTCTCCTTCTTCCACGACTCGCTCAGGCCGGCCCAAGAAGTTAACCATTAGGCCAGGCGAGGGATCCAAAGGTGGGGGGAAGAAGAAGTGATGAGTCCGATTTTATCCTTTTTTGTTCTGCTTTTTTGCTTTTTGCTTGTATATAAAGACTTGTATCGACCGGAGATTGTGCGGGTACCGGCCCCCGCTTTTTGAAACCTGCACATGTATAGAAACTTTTTATAGTATGGAATAAAATGACTCTTTTTACTTGTACAATCATTTATCTGTATTTGTGAATGCATTTGTTCTTTATTTTCGCACAAGTTTCTTTATGATATTGCAGTAAGCTCGTGGTATGCTGCTTGTGCGTTGTTTTTATTAATGTAGCTATATTGCCCCCATACCACGGCTTATTGCAATCTTCTCCATTTTGAAAAGACTTGCACTCTTACTCTGGAGAATAATTTTTCCATTTTAAGGAAATATTATTCTGCTCTAGTAGAGTGTGCTTTGTATCGGAGAAGTTTCCTTCTTTTTTTTTACACTTCAACTTTCGGAGATGGTCATTTTTATTTTTGAAAAGTGGATTCCCCTACGCGGTGAAGCGGGCCTCCATAGAGGGCTTTGATTTGTTTGCCAGAAGGCTATATCTCATCGCTAAATGGGACCACGGGACAAGCGTTAGTTGCTTTATCGGATATTTGGTTTGCACAAACGATCGCGAGCAGTTAACTACGGCCTAGAACTTTCTTTTTGAGAAGGTGCCCCTTCGGTGGTTCCATCAGCGACTTTTTCAAGAGATAACATTTCTTTTTTTGGATGTGCCTCGTTAGAGGGCTTTATTTGGCACTTCAACTTGTGGAAGTGTGCCTCCGAAGGGGGCTTTATTTGGCACTTCAACTTTTTTAGGGAAGAATGTTTTCATGAGAGTAGAAGTGTGCCTCCGAAGAGGGCTTTATTTGTTTGCCTGAAAGTTATTTCTCACAGTTAAATGGATCCACGGGGCGGACGCAAGCCACCTAATTGGATGTTTGTTTGCACAAACGATCGCAATTAACTAGCAAGGGCCCGGTGCCTTCACTTTGGGAAGGTGCCCCTTCGGTGGTACCACCAATCTTTTTGTTTGAGAAAAACATTTCATTTTACAGCGTGCCTCGTTAGAGGGCTTTATTTGGCACTTCAACTTTTTTGGGGAAGAATGTTCCCATGAGAGTAGAAGTGTGCCTCCGAAGAGGGCTTTATTTGTTTGCCTGGAAGTTATTTCTCACAGTTAAATGGATCCACGGGACGTACGCAAGCCACCTAATTGGATGTTTGTTTGCACAAGCGATCGCAATCAACTAGCAAGGGCCCGGTGCCTTCACTTTGGGAAGGTGCCCCTTCGGTGGTACCACCAACCTTTTTGGTTGAGAAAAACATTCCATTTTACGACGTGCCTCGTTAGAGGGCTTTATTTGGCACTTCAACTTTTTTAGGGAAGAATGTTCCCATGAGAGTAGAAGTGTGCCTCCGAAGAGGGCTTTATTTGTTTGCCTGGAAGTTATTTCTCACAGTTAAATGGATCCACGGGGCGGACGCAAGCCACCTAATTGGATGTTTGTTTGCACAAACGATCGCAATTAACTAGTAAGGGCCTGGAACCTTCACTTTGGGAAGGTGCCTCTTCGGTGGTTCCACCAACCTTTTTTGTTGAGAGACAAGATCCCATTTTGGCTATTTTTGACTGCTTGCCCATGTCTTTTCACCATCTGTTCCTTAGTGATTCCTCGTTATCACTCCTAAGTACATGTTCCTTTCTTTTACAGGTTGTTTGATTCTTCCAGAGAAGTGTACTTCATTGTTAAGTGAATCCATAGGGCAGACGCAAGCTACTTAACCGGATGTCTGTTTGCACAAACGATCGCGATCAGTTTGCAAGGGCCTGGAAGCTTCACTTTGGAAAGGTGCCATTTCGGTGGAATCACCAACTGTTCGTGAGAAGCACTTCTTATGTAGGAATTGAATCTGGAATTTGTTGAGTGATTTGTAGGAATCGCTTGGCCTTGTGATGTGTTGAATAGGTAAGCTTTGCTTTGATAGCCTGCAATATTAAATTGACATTTTAGCAACATATTTAAGATATTTGCACATCAAAATGAGACAGGAATTTTATAGTAGCAGAAGACACAAGATTTATAGTGGTTCGGCCAAGAATTGGGCCTACATCCACTTTATAGTTCTCATTATTGATTCGCACTGATTTTACAATGGTTTTCAATACAAGAATGACACATCCACAATCATTTTACAAATTTAGGCATAGCTTCTAAGTAAAATATGGACGCAAGTGATTGCTGTTCCAGGCTCTTGGAATTGGATCTCCTTTGACAGTTGTGAGTTTGAAAGTGCCATCAAGAAGTTTTTCGCCTATGACATATGGCCCTTCCCAGTTTGGCCAAACACTCCTGTTGCTGTCATGATCCTTTTCAAGACTAGATCCCCAATTTCAAAGCTGCATTGGCGAACTTTAGAATTGAAGTGCCTGGCTATTCTCTGCTGATGAGCTGCAACTCTGAGCTCAGCCTCTTCCCTTCTTTCATCAAGCAAGTCAAGTGCTTCAAGTTGTATCTTTTCATTTTCAGTTTGGTTGAAATGAATTCTTCTGTGTAAGGGGACCTCTACTTCCACTGGAATCATTGCTTCTGTTCCATATGCTAATGAGAATGGAGTGTGCCCAGTCGCAGTTTTGTGGGTAGTTCTATATGCCTATAGTGCTAGTGGCAGCTTATCGACCCAACCACCTTTTGCTTTTTCCAGCTGTTTTTTTATGGTTGATTTGATAATTTTGTTCACTGCTTCCACTTGTCCGTTGCCTGCGGATGAGCCACTGCTGAGAAACTTTTTCGGATCTTGAATCGCCTGCAAAAGCCCTGGAATTCTTCGCTTTCGAATTGGGTACCATTGTCTGTGATTATCTTCTGAGGCACACCATACCTGCAAATGATATTTTTAGTCACAAAGTTTATCATCTTTTTAGAGGTAATAGTAGCCAATGGTTCAGCTTCAGCCCATTTAGTGAAATAATCAACAACAACAATGGCATATTTGATTCCGAACTTGGCAATCGGCAAAGGCCCAATGAGATCTATCCCCTAAATGGCGAATGTCCATGGACTGACCATCTGTGTTAGCATGGTGGAAGGTGCTCTTGGGATTTTTGCAAATCTCTGGCATCTGTCACACTTTCGGGAGTGGCTAGCAGCATCTCGATTAATATCTGGCCAAAAATACCCATAGCGGAGAATTTTCTTTGCAAGAGTTTGGCCACCTGAATGATCCCCACACTCTCCTCCGTTCACCTCAGCTAAAATTGTCTTAGCCTCTTCTTTGGTTACACATCGGAGTAATGGCATCAAGAATCCTTGTTTGTATAAATGGTCGTCTTGAATTACATATCTCGGGGCTTTCCTTAACAGCTTCTGGCGCTCTTTTGTGTTTTCTGGCAGGGAGCCGTTGAGTAGATATTCCTTGATCGGGGTCATCCACGACTCCTGCTCTTGAGATACAGCCATAATCCAGCCAATATCCATCTCATCAGTACTTGGAGCTGACAAGACTTCCACAGGGACCAATCCCAATAATTGAGCTTCGCCAGAGCTTGAATATTTTGCGAGAGAATCTGCCTTCATGTTCTCTTCCCGGGGTATATGGCTTATTGTATAATGATCAAAATCATCGAGAAGCTCCCAGGCCTTTAACAAGTAAGCAGGCAGATTTCCTCCTTTAGTTTGAAACTCTTTCTTGACTTGGCATACGATAAGCTGGGAATCACTGAAGATCTGCAATACTTTGATGTTCAGTTCTTTAGCAATCTTCAAGCCGGCAATAAGAGCTTCATATTCAAATTCATTATTCGTTGAAGGAAATTCTAATCTCAATGCATAGCACAACGATCGCCCTTCGGGGGTTTCAAGCACAACCCCAGCTCCGGAATAATAGTCATTTCTTGCACCATCAACATATAGTTTCCATTGGATCGGGATGTCATCAGTCACCTCTTCCTCACTGCCACCTTTATCTGTGTATTCTGCAATGAAATCTGCTAAAGCTTGTCCATTGATTGCTCTTCGGGGATGGTAGGTGATATCGTATTGGCTGAGTTCAATATTCCACTTTAGAAGACGACCCGAAGTTTCAGGGCGAAATAGGACTTGCTTTAGAGGTTGATCAGTGAGGACTTTAATAGGATGAGCCTGGAAATATGGTCTCAACTTTCAGGACGCAATTAACAGACAATAGGCAAGCTTTTCTAGCTTAGAATAATTCATCTCTGCCCCAGTGAATCGTTTGCTGATGTAATAAACCTGGTGCTGAACTTTTACGTCTTCCCGTATCAGTGCTGCACTGAGAGCATGAGGTGAAACCGCTAAGTATATAAAAAGGTCTTAACCATTGCTGGGCTGAGAAAGTACTGGAGGCATTTCCATGTGACGAATCAGTTCATCAAAAGCTTTCTGACATTCAGGAGTCCATTCAAAAAATTTCTTTCCTTTCTCAGAGCGTCAAAGAAGGGAATGCATTTATCAGTGACCCTGGAAATAAACCGGCTCAAAGCAGCGACCTTCCCGTTGAGGCTTTGCAATTCCTTCTTTGTTCTAGGGGTTTGACTTCTCTTAAAGCAGTAATCTGAGCAGGATTAGCTTCAATGCCCCTAGCACTCACAATGAAACCCAAGAATTTTCCGGACTCTACCCCGAATGAACATTTCAGAGGATTTAGCTTCATTCCATACTTACGGAGGACCGCGAACATTTCTGCCAAATGATCCATGTGGTCTACTGCCTTCTTTGACTTTACCAACATATCATCAACGTATACTTCCATGGTCTTGCCAATTTGGGGTTTTAACATGGCATTAACAAGTCTTTGATAAGTTGCCTCTGCATTCTTTAGTCCGAAAGGCATGACTTTATAGCAGTAAAGACCAACATCAGTGATGAAGCTCGTGTCCTCCTGATCTGGCTCACGCATCATGATTTGATTATATCCTGAGTAAGCACCCATAAAAGACAATAATTCATGCCCGACTGTTCCATCCACCAACTGATCAATCCTGGGCAACGGGAAACAGTCTTTGTGGCATGCTTTGTTCAAGTCTGAAAAGTCGATGCGTACTCTCCACTTTCCATTTGCTTTTTTAACCAACACCGGATTAGAAACCCAATTTGGATAAGTGGATTCTCTGATGAAGCCATTTTCCATGAGCCGATCTACTTCTTCTTTTAATGTTGTTGACCTTTCAGGACCCTGGGTTCTTCTTTTCTGTTTTATGGGTGTGAATTTTGGATCAATATTCAAAGCATGCACTGCAATTTCTGGAGATATTCCACACATGTCGGCATGACTCCAAGCGAATACATCCAGATTTGCTTTCAAGAATGATATCATTGTATTCTGAACCATCATACCAAGTTGTGAACCCACATTCAGCACCTTGTTTGGATCATTCAGGTCAACAGGTATTGGCACCGTCACTTCCACTAGCACCACTCTACTCTCCCCTGCACTAGTTTTTCTGGGATCAATCTCTTTTCTTGCACCACTGTGCTCACCAGTGCAGGGTCCACCCCGTAACTGCTACAAGGTGGGTTCTTTGATGCGGAGCGGAGCTGCCGCACCTTTACCCATTTCTCTTTTCTTTCTTTCCCGCAGCTCTATGAAATAGCATTCTCGCCCAGCATTTTGGTCCCCTTTCACAACATCGACACCATTATCAGTGGGGAACTTCATAGTCAGGCACCATGGGGCGAGAATGGCCTTGAATGCGGCAAGAGTTGGTCGGCCCATGAAGGCATTGTAAGCGGAGAATTCATCAACAATCACAAAAGTTTGTTTTCGGACCACCTTCTTTTCCCCTTCTCCGAGTTCTACAAGTAAGTCAATAGTCCCAATAGGCTGTTTTGGTTCTCCAGTGAACCAAATAATCTTTTGTGAGGAAGCTTGGACATCAGCCATGGGAATTCTCATCTGATCAAATGTCTTTCTAAAGAGGATATTGCAAGAGGCGCCGCAGTCAACAAGCTCCCTTCTTACAATGGATGATCCGATGCCTGCAGATATTACCAAAGGATCGATGGTAGGAGCCTCAACACCAACAGAGTCCCTAGCCCGGAATATGATGTCATCGTTAAAAGTTCTTTGCTGTTTCAAAGGTGCAGCATCTTCCAAGACAAAAATATTTTCTTCCGTCAGAGCATATCTCAAAGCGTGAGCATATCTCTCCATCTCACCCCAACTTCTGCCCGTTGGGTGAGGACCCCCTGTGATAATATTAATGATAGGCCTTTCAGATTCCTGCGCTGCAGTCCTCTCACCTAAGTTGGATTGATGAGCAGGAACTTGTTGCCCCTGAGTAGATGAGGTCGGGTCGCTTCTGTTTCTCTTCACATATTGTTGTAGCTTATTCTGTCTCAACAGCTCTTCAATCAAATTCTTTAAATGATGACATTCGTTAGTGTCATGGCCAGGTTGATTGTGGAACCGACAAAACCTTCCATTATGCAAAGCATTTTTCCCGAGCTTCATCTCAGGTGGTTTGGGGTATTCGACAGCATCCTTGGTGGCGAAAAAGATATTCTCTGGAGTATCGGTTAAGGGAGTAAAATCTGAAGGTTTAAAGTAGCGAAGTTTCTTTGCATCTTTCTGCTCTTTCCTACCGTCATTCTCCCTCTTCTGGCCACTAGATTCCTTTTTGTTGGAAGCAACATTGTTATTCTTAACTTCAGTTACGTCTACCTTTGTTGGCACAGGACGGCTTTCTAAGCGCATGAATTCATTAGCCTTCTTGTAGAACTTTTCAAGTGAATTTGGCTCTTTCATTTTTAGCCATTTTCCGAATTCACTTGACTTGTCAATATCTCGCATCAAGTAAGTCAGAATCATCCGAGGTTCTGCATTATCAACTTCGGCCAAGGCTATATTGAAGCCGTTTAAGAAAGATTTGATAGATTCTCCGGGGTTCTGTTCGAGGCTGGATAGTGACATTATGTCCTTGGCCTTCGAAGCATATAACCTGAACTGATCTTTGAATTTACGAGTTAGATCGGAGAACTGATCCACGGATCGAAATGGCAGCTTCGTGAACCAAAGCAAGGCCACTCCCTCTAAGTACATAGGAAAGTATCTACATTTGATCTCATCCGTTGCCCTGGCACCTGTCATATGCCAGTCGTACTTGTATAAGAATTGGTTAGGATCGCTTGTCCCCCGATAAGCTGGAATAGTGGGGGGAACAAACTTCTTTGGAAATTCAGCCTTTAGAATTCTTTCAGTGAAAGGAGTTTTGCTTGGAGCGAACCCCCAGTCACTTTCATCTTCTTCCCTTCACATGCTGTCCTTCATAATTTGTCGAATCATTCCCGAGAGGTACTCCTCATCGTTTAGAGGCCCCGCGGGACAGACGTCAGCTACTTTTTCGAAAGTTTGCCTGGACAAACGTTCACGAAGAGTTGGCTGCGGCCTTGAACCTCCAGCTTGGGGAGGTGCCCCTTCGGCGGTGCCAGCTGCTCTCCGAGGAATATTTTTCCCTTGGGAATCATGAACATCCTCGGCAAAGGTTTCTTCATTAATTTCTGGTGGCTGGTTAGCTCCAAGAAAAGCATTCAACTTGTCTAGCATCAAAGTGTTCGGGGCTTCCATTTGTTAATATAACCTAGACACTACAGCATCCAATTCTGCCCTTGTGACTCCAACACTAGGAGTCGCTTGATTTTCCGCGGGAGAAGTGGCGGTGTTGTCATGAGCAACTCCAGATCTAGTAGATTTACCTTTCCTTCCAGGAACCATAATTTCAGACAGACTTCTGGTTCTTAGGGAGAGTCTTTCCACAAATCTTTGTGAAGCAATGATGAAAGCACTCCTGAGTTCAATTCTCAGCGAAAGCACCAAAAATGTTAACGCTAAAAATGTATGCTAACACCCAGGTGTGATTTGAGATATAGCGAAAGCACCGCCCGTTGGTACGGGAACTAAAAGTAAGCAGAAAATAGTAAAGAGACACAATTTTTATAGTGGTTCGGCTCAAAGTCAAGCCTACGTCCACTTAATCTCTTCTATTACTGATTTGATTACAACTTTTACAATAATCTTCCAATTACAACACAATCAAGACAAGTCGTTAAAACTTCGATGTAGAAAAGCTCTTTGGATTCATGTTGAATGGACTTGATCTTTTCCGAAGGTTCTTCGAAATGTCTTTTGCGTTTGAAGTGTTGGAGCAAGTGTAGGAGTCGTAAAAACAGCAGAGTCTTGGCGTTCCAAAAATTCGTCCCCCTTCAAGTGCGGAGTAGGCGGGGTATTTATAGGAGAAACTGGGCTTAGGTCGGCCATGTTTTAGGTCGTGAGCGACCTAAGAAGTTGCGAGATAACATAAGTCATTAGCGACTAAATGGAACCATTCTGGGCGAGATATAGGTTGCGAGCGACTTAGTGTGTGTAGCACAGAAGTTATCTCGGCAAGATTAGGTCGTAAGCGACCTAATAGAAGAGGCAGGGCACGCGGCTTAACTCTGGAGCATGTTAGGTCGTTAGGTCGCTCTTTCTTTAGCTCGCTAGGTCGCTGCCTTCACTGAATAGCTAGGTCGCTATTCTGTTGACTCGCAGGAGTCTTTTAGGTCGCTAGGTCGCTGGAGTTCCTTAGGTCATTGAGTCGTGCCATATTGAGCCGCTTTGTGCTATAGGTCGCTAGGTCGCTGCCTTGTTATAGATCGTTAAGTCGCATATGCTTTGGATAGTTAAGTCGCTTATTCCCTTAAGTCGTTGAGTCGAGTAGGTCGCTGAATAAAAGAGGGTTCACAATAATAATAATAATTTAACTAATGTTTATGAAACTTAATTAAGTTTATAATAAATAATACTAACAACAATAATAATCATAATAGTAATAATAATAATAAATAAACTAAGTTTATTAAAATTAGCTAAGTTTCATAACAATTAACTAAGTTTAGAATATAATAATACTAATAACAACAACAACAATAATCATAATAGTTACAATAAAATTTTATAATCTTAGTTAAATAATCATAAAAATAAAATTAACTAAGATAAGTTGAATTAACAAACCGTAACAATAAAATTTAAATAATTACAATAATCATAATAAAATTAACTAATTAACTTTGTTAATTAAGTTTAATAAATACTAAATGAGCTTATAAAAATTAACTAAGTTGATAAAAAAAATATAACTAATTTTTAAAATTTAACTACGTTTGATAAAAATTAACTAAGTTTGAAGTAATAATACAAATAACAACAACAAGAGCCATAGTAATAGTAATAACAATAAACAAACTAAGTTAATAAATATTAACTAAGTTTCATAAAAATTAACTAAGTTTAGAACAACAATAATTAATAATAATAACAATAATAAATTAACTATAAATTTTAAAAAAAATAACTAAGTTTAAAATAATGATAATAATAATAATACTTATAATAATAAATTATAAAATATTAACCAAGTTATCTATGTTTTATAAAATGTAACTAAATTTACGTAATAATAATAAATTAACCAAGTTTATTAAAATTAACTAAATTTATAACAATCATAACAAAGTAATAAATTATAAAATATTAATCAAGTTTACTAAGTTTTATAAAGATAACTAAGTTTATATAACAATAACAATAACAATAACAATAACAACAACAACAACAACAATAATAATAAACTGATTAAGTTTATGAAAATTAACTAAGTTTGAAATAATAATGCAAATAACAACAAGAGTAATTGTAGTAATGAAAGTTTCTTACAACCTTTTGCTATATGCATACAAGTTTCTAAGCAAATTAGCAACAGTTTCTTCTCCTGAGAGTGCCAAGGTTAAGCAAATTATCAACAGGATCTGATATGTAGTCTTGAGTGACTTCATTCAAGTTACTGTAGACGATTGGAACACCTGTGCTAGTAGCTGAAGGATACAAACCAAAGGGAATTATTTTAAAGTAGAGAAATATTTATTCAAACCATAATTTAATTATATGCTTCCTTTTGCAGTTCTACTTCATTCTTCTTTATTCTGTCTATAACATTCTATTAGTATTAACAGCCTCTATGCCCTCCTTTAAGTCATGCATATATTTGCAGTTTGGAATGGCTTCAAACTTGCGTCAAGGTGGAATTCAGCAATTGCTGGCTGTAGAGCAGGAAGCTCAACATATTGTGAACAATGCTAGAAATGGTAATCCTTATCCATGAACACATCTCATGTCTGATTTGCCATGCTTGTCAGAAAGAAAATATACTTCTATTCGACATGTTCTCCTTACTTTTAGTTAATAGTCCCCAGCCTGAAAATTATCATTCCCAAAGATAATTTGTAACATATAGCATTATCTTTCCCAAATCTTATAATACTAATACTATAATAATAATAATAATAATAATAATAATAATAATAATAATTGGCAGTTTTGTAAAAGATTTTTTTGGATGGCTTAGACTATTTAAGGCTTCTTTAATTTACTTCTAGACTTATTAGAAGTTTTATAAACTTAAATTAAATTTTTATATATAGTTGGTATTTATATAAATATATTTATAGAATTCAATGGTTGGATCGAAAAAGCTTTCTATATTGCAATTTTTCATAAAAATTATTTATTGGATATTTCCGTAAAGGTATTTTTCATAAAAATTTTGACTTTTGCACCTTTCATTCTTTTGACCACAGGAGATAACCTCTCACTTATCATGGTATAATAATATTCTTTTGTCTTTGCTTTTCTCAAATTATCGTATTAGCTAATTGTACATTTTTGTGTAGTATCTACAACTACTGCCTGGGCTAGACAGTCATTGGAAATTTTCAAGTGTTGATGTTTGTGTGCGGCTATTAGGAGGTGGTTTAGCTAGGATAACCATGGGTTCTATTACTTATCCATTAAATCTTGTCAGAACTCGTTAATCAGTAGCACAGGTGGATATCTGTTAAGTTTCACAGTAATTTCAAGGCTTTTAGTAGCCTTTTAAGTTACTCTTCCACAAGTTTGCAACTGCCCATTGTCTTGCTTTAATTTATTTGGTTATACCATTTAGCATGTTTAGTCTTTAAGATACCCCTATGTTGCATAAATAAAATTAGCAAAATGTTGGTCTGATACATGATAGTAATTTATTAAATAATTGACATGTTTAGGATGCATTTTAGAGAGGCCAAAATCAACATAAACATGGACAGTTCAACCAATTGTGACTACTTTTGCTTCTTTGGACAAAGTTATATCTGTTGATTAAGTCATAAAAGCTGATAAGGTTTATAAACACACGTGCGCGCATATACACAGGTTTACAAACACATGCGTGCACACATACACACATGTATTTTGTATGACCACATGTTTCACCTTGCATTTTGTATTTACTAATCTGAGCTCTCATCTGTAAAAAAATTCATTTACCATCAGGCTTCAGGAGATTGAAAAATTGCAACTTTTTTTCCTCATCAATATTGGATGAATCATAACTGGATTTTTGAAATTCTAGGGGATAATATCCTCAGATTATCCTTCTTAGAGCCATGTCAACTTGTTCGCATGAGCTGCTGCAGGTTTAACTGAGTATTTAGGTATGTGCTTGACAGACAATTCTTGATTCCTGAATTAATTTGAAACCTACTGAATATTGGCATAATATGTTCCAACTCATCACCTAATGGTTTTCTTAATTGGTTGTTGATAGTTACAGTTGATTAGTGAGTAAAACAATTAACATGGATATGTATAAAATATGTTGAAGCAAGGTGAAATATGTGATTTATGAAATCTTGATTAATTTGAAAACTATCTTGATGTGAATAGATGAATAAATATTTCCTCTCTTTTGGATTGTTCCATGTCTAGAGGTTTTGGTGTTTCTAAATTAAAATAAGGATTATTATATATAGTCCTAAAGCTATTTTGTGTGGCAGGTAGGATGAGGAATATATTGTTAAATAGATGTTTGTAAAATCTTATTCTCAAATTGTATCTTTTACAACTTAACCTGGAAAGGTTATCATCAATTTTTCATGGGAAATCGACTCAATAAATTCAAGTAGTCATATGAAATAGTTACAGACAAACTAAATGTATTATAGAGGGATTTCTCATACACTTTGTTCCATTTGCAAAGCAATCAGCTTTTCTGTTTATGAAATGCAGGTTGTTGGACCTAGCATGGCAATCAGCTCTGTTTATGAAACTTTGATATCTCATTGGCAAGTAAGAAGGTAGTGATTTTTTTAATATCAACAGGTAATTAAGAGGGAGTATCCTTACGTACTCTTTAAATATACAAATATTTGTATTTCTAATCATCGGAACATTGTTTTGATGGAAAAATCCAATGCAAAGCAATTGTCCAATGAATTCATATCAGAATATGTTACTACTCTGTGTACATGGTTGTGGTCTTTGTACTTGCCTACGCATGGTTATTGATTTTTATATGCTATTCTTATGTACTCATGTAATTGTTTAAGAATGTAGTAGGTACCGAAGGCAAATGCTTTGCATTCGGAGCTGCATGCTTGCTTTTGCATTATAAATCGTTTTAAACACTCGCTAAAGATTGCAAAAGGTACGTGTCTCGGATTACATGCCGTATTTTTATAGCGATCCAAATCTCCAGATCTGAAGTAAAACCTTTAATTCATCCTGAAATCCTTTATAATCCAATAATATGTATAAAAAGTGTATATACATACATTAGAATTACAGATCTAAGAAGAGATTTGGGATTGGAAAAGAAAATAGATACAATTATATAAATTACCTCGAATACGTGTATAGTTGATTCTCTTCTCTTCTCCTTTTTATTAGATTTGTATTCTTCTCTGATTTGTATGAATATAGATATAAATATCTTATTTTTATAATTTAAAAAGAAAGTGGAGAGAAGAAATGGTAGAGCTTCGCTAGTGCCTCCAGAAAAATATAAGAAGATAAGGGAGGGTTAGGTCTGAATTTATAGGCGCTAGAATTAACCAGAACCGTTCGATTTAAAATATTAAATCTGTGCCGTTGTGGCCTAGGTTTATTGCACCCATGGTTACCCAACCTATCGACTGCTACATGTCGACTGGTCGTAGTGAATGGTTGGCCTGTGGGCTCGGGCAAATAAGTAATAAACGTTAATTTTCTTGTTTATTTATTTTCGTTCTGAATTCGTTTTTCATCTGTAACTTCTTTGTTTGGACTCCGATCGCAAAACTCCAAATATGAAAGTTGCTCAGAATTTCACCATGAACGAGTGGTGCAAGTTTCATGGTTAAATTCTATCGTTAACACAAATTCCATTTTTGGAGCCTAATTAACTAACTAACTAATTAAATAACTAACGTCAAATTACATGATGTTACAGCTGTGGTACACGCGCACGCACACACACAGATACACACACACACACGTATGTAGTTATGTCCTACTTCGAATAAATTTGGCATATCGTATGCATACATGGAGTCGAGATGACTAAGTAAAATAAAACGACATAATATGTGATGGAAGGCAATCGACATAAGCTAGTGTTATAAATAAAATGTATAATTTTTCAGTCACTAGAACATTGTTTTGATCCCCTCCTCGTTACAACTCACGGATAGCTTAGAGGGACATGTACTAGTACAAGACAGAAATAGTGGATGGATAGGTTTCCTTATGCATGCTCGACACTAACAATGACACGAGATATTGGAAGTGTCAATTTAGTTCAGTAATTATATGTTTTATTATACTTTATTATTTCGCTGTGAGTTTATATCGATAGTGCTCTGATCCGCACTTTAGTAGGCTTGGGTTTTCGATTTAGTGAAAATTCGGACCTACTAGGGTGTGAGTTGTCACAGAAGGTGTGGAGGTGTTCTTACTAGGGGTGTGCTTATGTGAGTGGTGAACATGGGCGAGGATGGTCGGCTAAGGTCTAAACTATATTCAGATGTGGCAATTTAGGATTCGTCGCTTTCACATTCTCTAGTATCGAATGATGTGAGGGTAGTTCGGTTGGAGTACTTTGATTTGGGTGAGGCTAGGGGCTCAAAAAACATGTCAAGTTAATAGTCTCTTCAACTCAGTAGCTCAGTTAGGAGGAGTAAACGTTTCCAAAGTGCACCTTCATGTGCGACCACTAGAGCATCTGGCTTTAGCTTAGGTTCGACCGAATCATTTAGGTAGCACTTATAGTCCTTTGGTTTTGAATGATTTGTCTACTGTAGCTATGTTAGATTTAGCTAGGAAGTTTTGATTTTGATGTGGATTAGTCTGATATAGAATACATTAGAAACAAGGAACTTGAGAGGGCCTAAACACGTAGACCATGAGATACATCAACTGGAATGTTAGGGATTTACATGATTTAACTAAGTATAGACCATTGTAACAGCCCGCAAACCCGTACCCCTTGAATTGACATTAATCTCCATCAAATCAACTCAAGAAGAACAGAAATACGAACCATTTGGGTTAAAGAAGGAGGTAGAAGAAAAGAAAACAACACAACAGAATCTCACATCGCAGCGGAATAAAATATAATAGATAATAACTGATCTTTAAAACAAAAGAATTATATTTGTTTATACATTATATCATCAGAGTACAACACAATTCATAACACACAACTGGACAGTTATCATCATCTGTCCTCACAAAACAGAATACACAGTGGAATAATAATCAAGTACGGAAGTACGTCTCGCCATCCAGCTCGTCTCTTGAGCTCCACAGCATCCTATCATGTATCTGTAATACTCGGTCTGACCCAAGCATTATAATAAAATAACACCCGAGTCAGTCTGAAAACCAGCGTGAGAAAACACACTCAATTGGATTATTAAAGTTTTCCAAACCCTTTGAAATCAAAAGCATCTCGTAAGACCACATCACAAATAAACATGTCGGGTTTTTACCTTACGATAGCCAAAACACTTTTTATCAATCCGTCTGATATTATAATAGTGTCTATTGAAAGTAAAAAAGAATCTAGATGAAATGCTTGCATCTCACGTTTCAGCAATAGTTGGGCACAATCAAAACCGTATAGGCGCTTATTGGAGATTGGATTCCATACAATGACTAGGCACTGGGGTACCACCTGTCACAGTACCTGGTCTAGATCAGCGTACCGAGGACCACGCCCGATCCCCTACAACACAAGGCCGGAACTACCCCTTACTGGATAATAGGATTAGATCTTTTATGAAAGATAAAATTGGCATGACACTTCTCCAACAAAATAAAATTGAGCTTCTTGACTATCATTTATACAAAAGCTTATAGTTTTGTTATTATTAGTAACTGGGTTTGCCTACCTATCACGGGTAGCTCAAAAGGAATTATGGTAGGTTGGAATCATAACTATACTTTTGCAAACTGCAGTTAATGTTCACTAAATGCACCTTTTATTCACTAATTTAAGAGATTACTCTCTTTTAAACTTCTAGAATGTATGTAGGCTTCATAATATGATTGATAGTATGGTCCTATAGAACGAGTGCCTCGGGTTTAGATCCCTAACCATCGGGCAATGGTTGTTGTAGGAAATTTCAATGTGACTAGGTTTTTAGGCGAACACTAGCCTATAGAAGGCGACCCATTTTCAATAGAAACTTTGATTAGTTTATTAGTAATAGTAATTTGATTGAATTGTCACTTAATAATAAATGGTTCACTTGGCCGAATTCTAGAGAGATCCCTTCGATGGCACTCCTCGAACCGTTCCTTAATTAGTGAAGAAATGGAAGATAGATTTCATGTTTTTTTATGTGAATGGTCTTCCAACTATGTACTTTGACCACTGCCCTATTATTCTCTCCTAAAACTAACATTTAATTCATTGATCTTTAAGTTCAAGAAGATTTTGCTTTTAGAAAGTAATTTTATTGATTTAGTAACTAACAAATGGGTTTTGATGAGTAAAAATAATACAAATTACTCTAGTGATATAGTTAAAGTTTTTGTCAACAAATTTAATGACCTTAGATTATTCTTAAAAATTGGAACAAAGATGCTTTTGGCAGCATTAGAAAAGAAAAATTACTCTATGAAATTTCAAAACTAAATAAATTAAAAGATTCTAGAATTTTAAACTTGGCCGAAAAAAATGTACACCCAAATCTGAAAGAAGAATCGAACAAAGTCATTATGCAAGAGGAAATAATGTGGAAACAGAGGTCTATGGTCCAATGGATAGATGAGGGGGACAAGAATACTAAAAATTTTCATAGAATAGCTAATGGTCGAAAGCACATTAACACTATAAACTCCTTAATTATTGATAACATGGAAATTTATGAACAAAACGAACTCATTAGCGCCTTCACGAATTACTGCAATTTTTTTGAAACTAACGGAGGTCATAGAATTCAAGCTAGGCAGAATGATTTATATCCTACATATCCATGGACTGGTTTAGAAAATTTGGATAATCCATTCATGGAAGAGATCTTCAAGGCTATCAATGGTATGCCTATCGATAGATTGCCCGGATGAGATGGATTTTTGATGTTGCGTTATAATTTTTGTGCATGTTTTAAAATATGATTTAATTAAAATGTTTAATGGGTTTTATAATGATAACCTAGAATTAGGAAGATTTAACATTTCCAATGTAATTCTACTTCATAAGAAAGTGGATGCAATAGAGCCTAAGAATTTTAGGCCTATTCCACTAATAATTAGTTCACTTAAAATTGTTTCATAGGTCTTAGCTAATAAGTTTGTAACGATACGATCTTTCGATGCTCGAAAATCGACATTAATACGTCCACTGTATCAAATGCCGCGCAATCGAATGCCGGAAAACCGAATCATTAGGGTTAAAAAGAAGAGGTAGAAGAAGACAGAAGAAAACGAAACAGAAACAATATCAGAATCTCACATTCGCAGCGGAACAATATATAATAGATGAATGAATAATCTTTATCACAAAGAACTATATCAATTTATACATACATCACCAGAGTTTACAACAACAACAACAACATCACTGGACAGTTATATAAACTTGTCCACATAACATAATACACAGCGTAATACTAGTATAAGTGATACGTCTCGCCATCCAGCTCGCCTCTAGATCTCCACAGCAACTTCTGAATTCCAGAATGACCTGATAACCTGACTCTAGGCTGCCCGTGTGGAAAATTATGGGCACCCAGAGTTTAGAAAGGGAACAATAAACTCCAGGTCAGTCATGGGACTGGTGTGAGATCTTAAAACCAGTTATTTTCACAAAGAAAATAAAAGAAATTCGCAATGCTTTTGGAAAATGAAACTACCATAAGGCCTCCCGGCACACACACAATGCAATCGCACACATGGGGGAGATTTCTCCTTATGATAGTCAAACATGCTTGATACGCAAAATCTTTTTAATATTATCATTAATGCCTAGTGTGGAAAACATTTTGAAAGTATAATATTAATCTTAGCCAGCATAAATACCATTATATTATGCCAGCTATAGCTGCCATGTTAAATGGCAGGTTCTACAACTAAAACCGTACTGGGTTCGTATTGTTTCTTTGGATTTCCAACAAATGGTCAGGCTAAGGAACTTCCTATGCCACATGGGAACGCCTTTGGAGGGATGCCCCGAGGACTAACTAGCTCTCTGCCAACACAAGGTCGGGTTACCTCTGTAACTAGGTAACTACTACACGAGTATGCCACCCCCCGGTCGTTTGCGACCTTTATACGAGGGCCCTCGATCACAAAGCAACAATCACACAGTAAATAAGATTGATGCCACCACACAGGTAAAGCATCTGGGCTCCATACCATGATACCACCTTTTTCCAGAAGAAAATGACATACCCTAAAGGGCGCGACCCTCATAACCATGCCACATTTTCCTGTTTCGACCATTTCCGGGGTGTGAGGTCCGATGAGGTCTCGTCCACAAAGCTACGCTTTACACGAAAGCCATCACAAATGATCAACAAATGATCAGCAACACACAGCAACACTTAGCATGCCACACTACCAAATTGGGAGTATATCACTGATAACCTTCAATTACATAACCTCTGAGCTCGTACGTCTCAGAGAAGGGTGTTAAGCTAAGAGGATAAATTCTCCACCACCAACAGATATGTATTTGAAAGAAATCTGCTTTATATCTCAAAGTTTAGCGTCAGACATGCATCCATACAAGTCTATTCCGGGTTCGAACAGAACCGAAGGCATTTCCAAAGAAGCCCTTGCAATCCGGGTATCCACAATCCCGATCGGACTCCCCATCACATATGGAGATCTCTATACCGGAGCAACTCAGTGCAGAGACATTCGATAGGTTATCCTATCGTTTTCGCAAGCACCCGGTCTTCAACACCGGTCTTCAACACCGGTCTTCAATTGCAATCCACAACGTCGTATCATTATTCGGAATGGGTTATATGACACAAAGTCCTCTCCCGGCTAAACCGAATAATGAGCGCTTGTTTTTAAAAACAAATTCAAGTGCCATTTCAAAGGAAAATATTGATAGTCGGTTATTTAACTATCAAACAACATTCACAACAATCAACCAATTTAAATAATTTTCCCAAATTATTTATTTTCAAAATATCTTCACAAGATATAAATATTTTTCCACACTTCAACATTTTGAAAACCAATTTCAAATCACTTTTCACTCGCGGAATAAAATTCCCTTTCCTTTATAAATTCCCACTGTGAATTTAAATTTCCAAATATTCACTTATATACGATTTCCAAATCGATTTCTAAATATTCACTTTCAAATACCAAATCAAATTCACAATTGATTTCTCAATTTCATTTCAAACCCCAAATCAAATTCCAAATTGATTCCTCAATTTATTTCAACATTTAAATCAATTACAAATTGATTTCCAAGTCTATTTCAAATAACAAAACATTTATAAATTGATTTCTAAGTTTATTTCAGCACAAAATAAATTTTCATTCAAACACCAAATCAATTATCTTATTAATTTCCCAAAGATTTATTTTACCATACCAAATCAATTATCAAATTGAATTTCAAACAAATTTATCGCCTTTTAAATAAATCCCTTTATTATTTCCAAATTATTTAAAATTCCATTTTCAATAAATTATTCAACTTTTAAACAATATTATTCAAAATCCATTTATTAATATCTTTTCCCATATTTTGGAAATAATTTGATAAGATTTCAAAAATCAACTTTATACTGTTAAATTCCTTCTTTTAAATTCACCCAACTCTTTCAAAAGGAATTTACTTAAACTTTCTTACTTTAATTTCATAAATCCAATTTTATTTATTTCTGGTATCCAACGATACCAAAAATACATTCGGCTAAATTATAGCCTTCAACAAATTCAATCATCAATATAATCATTCACATATTATCAATAAATCATCACACAACATATGAAACAAATTCATACAACATATGAAACAAATTCATATAATTTGAGGAATCCAGTTGGATCCCTCCAACCTATTTCCCTGCATCTATAGATGTTAGTACAACAATTAAATACCAATTTCACTTCAAGGTGGAATATCGCGGTATATGGAATTTATAAAATATCATCCGCTATTATGCGGCGCATAGGGTCTCATCTGCTATATAATGCGGGAAATCAACAACTCCATATATATATATATATTTATATACTACTATATCTAATATCATCAATAGATAAATCATCCAATTCATCCAAACACATCCAGAATTTAAATTCAACTATTTAAATTCATCACACAGTCAAGTGAGTGAGAAGATATCACCTTTATTTTATTAGCATCCATTTCCAAATCCAGCTTGATTTCTTCCCGATTTAAGACCTTGAATAAACATTGGATTCATTTTGTTAATATTCGAATAAATCGAAAAATAAATTTTCGTTTGGTAATTTTAATTATCCACTGATTTTATTTTTAACTAGTGGTTTAAATTTAAACTAATAAATTTTCCCTTTAAAAATCTTTTTAGTAACTAGAATAAATTAAATGGGTTAACTTAACAATTTATTTACTAAATCCATTATTCAAGTAAATTAAAATGCATATATTTATTTTATATTTTCCACTTTGAAAATAAGTTATGGATTTCCAAAAATCTATTTTCATAAACTTCCAAATATTTCAAAATTCCCAAAATCTTATATATACATATACTTATCCTGTTTACCTCAGTATTTTAAACATGCATGTGTACTTATACATATGTTTATTGAATTTAAACCAAAAACAGACTGCTTCCATTTTTATCCTGTATGTCTATATATATATATATATATATATATTTACTGTAAAACATCCCTTTATCTGCAATTTTTCCTTCCTGCGTATATATATATATATATTCATAGATATAAATTTTTAAGTTAAATTTAACTAACTAAAAAAAATATACCTCTGATCAGACCACCGCTCGAACACTGTGACCACAATTCCATCTCTCATCGACCAAGCGAGATGCCCCACTGTTTCGATCGCGCGTCTCTACTTCCATCACTGTTGACAATACCCTCCAAAGCACTTCACTGTAGCGATGAGTCGCCACTGCCCATGCCCTAAATTCTGATCGCGACGTCGACAATCCCCAAAACTACGCTCGAATTCATGCTACCTTTGACCTTGCTTATTCGCGTGACGTCTAACTTCCATCGATTATCGTCGCCCCAAATCGTTCGAAGCCCTAGCTTGATGACTCGATCGCCCCACGTGAACCCCTCTCACGTGCGACTCCAGTTGCAACGTCAACCCCAAAAAACTCGCGACTTGCCTGCTTAAAATCTCAAGCACGATCGAACGAATCGCGTTCGATACCCCTTACGAAGTTGATTTTTTTTTAGATGAAGAATGATATTATTTTTTTAAAGAGGACTGCGGCCATATTTGATTTCCCTTTTCATTTGAACAAAGGAATGGGGACGAGATTTTTCCTTTTTTATTTTCGAAGTGTTCGGTTGTGAAATGAAATAAAGGGGAGGAAATGATGTTTGCATGAGATTTGTAAAGAAATGGGGAGACAAGGACGAGACATTGGCGTATGGAGGAAGGCTGCAGTGCTTTAGAGAAAAAGTTCTGCTATGGAAAGAAAGTAGGCTGCTATTTGACTTAGGGTATAAATATATTTTAATTTAAATTTAAATCGTCACGAATTTGCAACTCAAAATTTCGATATCCTATCGAAGCGTGCCGCTAGGCGTTCATAATGTTAAACCCCTATTACGAACACAATGGAAAAGGTTTCGAGTCCTAACTCGATCATATGGAGAAGATAGCTTTTTGGACCCAGTTATTATATTGAATTTCCGATTTTATTTCAGCGCGTTTGCTTATCGTACGGCCAAACGATCACTCCAAACATTACAAAAATTGAAATCCGATAATAATACAATATTACGGATCCAATGGAATTGGTTTCGTCGAATTCCGAGACTGTGCCTCGGAAGGCTAATTTTAAATATCGATTTAAACGATAAAATTCAAAACTGAACAAAACAGTTTCAAATTCAATTCTGAAGCTTCCATTACCTTCAGTATAATTAATATGAATTTCCTAAGCCATCAAATCATTTTTAACAAGCTCAAAACTGAAGATACAAATTTTTACCCAACTTCAGGAAATAAATTTCAATAATTTAAATCGCCAAATTCATTCTAATATTCGAATTTCAAATCAAACCAACTTCCATATATTTAAAATCAATTAAATATCCTGATTTTCAATGTCAAAAATTCAGGGTCGTTACATTCTTCCCCCTTAAAAGAATTTCGTTCCGAAATTACAAGTTAAGACGAATGATCCAATCCCCGTTTATCATTTTTCCCAAAACCAAACAATTTTATCAAATTCTCAAACCAATCTTCTTATTAAAGGCACTACCATTTCTCTCATTAACTTTCCAAACTCAACCATAAGTTTCAAACAATATTGTTTTCTTAACAATTCAAATTTCAATTCAAATCCTTTAATCCGTATTGTAAAAATTACTCTGGCACTTTATTTTAATTTATAGAACTCATTTATAAATTCACATTACCAATTTCATTCCATTAATGAAATTATTTTCAAATATTTCCCTGGAATTCTATTTCAAATTATAAATCACATTTACAATTTACATTTACAAATCCTATTCGTATATGAACTTATTTCCTTATACTTTCAATTCATATTCATAAATTTCATTTGTTAAATGAATTTATCTCCAAATCTTTGGTTATACCATTATTTCTTATTTCGTTTCCATATAATAGTGATAATATTTCAATATTATCTCTTCCTAACAACCAAGCATCCATATACTATAATAATTTACGGAAAATGATTTCCTTTCTACACGAAAATAGTTTTGGGTAAAATTATTTCATTTACCCTATTTAAAACAATACTGTGTCAGTTTATCTTGTTTAAGAGTTTAGAAATCCCTATTGATTACAGTTGGCCAGACTGCACCGACCAGAAATAAACAATCAACCGATAAGTCAACACAATATAAAACAAATTTTTTATACTCACTAACAAATACGCGCTCATATCTATTATTACACTTAGACTCATTCTAGAGTACTACTGACTCTCTCTAATGAGTAACACCCAACAGAGCCAAGGTTATCGCTTAACCAATTGCTCCGATACCACTTTGTAACGATACGATCTTTCGAGGCTCGAAAGTCGACATTAATACGTCCATTGTATCAAATGTCGCGCAATCGAATGCCGGAAAACCGAATCATTAGGGTTAAAAAGAAGAGGTAGAAGAAGACAGAAGAAAAAGAAACAAAAACAATATCAGAATCTCACATTCGCAGCGGAACAATAAATAATATATGAATGAATAATCTTTATCACAAAGAACTATATCAGTTTATACATACATCATCAGAGTTTACAACAACAACAACATCACTGGACAGTTATATAAACTTGTCCACATAACATAATACACAGCGGAATAATACTAGTATAAGTGATACGTCTCGCCATCTAGCTCGCCTCCAGATCTCCACAGCAACTTCTGAATTCCAGAATGACCTGATAACCTGACTCTAGGCTGCCCGTGTGGAAAATTATGGACACCCAGAGTTTAGAAAGGGAACAATAAACTCCAGGTCAGTCATGGGACTGGTGTGAGATCTTAAAAACAGTTATTTTCACAAAGAAAATAAGAGAAATTCGCAATGCTTTTGGAAAATGAAACTACCATAAGGCCTCCCGGCACACACACAATGCAATCGCACACATGGGGGAGATTTCTCCTTATGATAGTCAAACATGCTTGATACGCAAAATCATTTTAATATTATCATTAGTGCATAGTGTGGAAAACATTTTGAAAGTATAATATTAATCTTAGTCAACATAGGTACCATTATATTATGCCTGCTATAGCTGCCATGTTAAATGGCAGGTTGTACAACTAAAACCGTACTGGGTTCGTATTTTTTTTAGGCTTACACAAAAGGCGAGGCATATGAAGAACATACACCTCCCAGACAGAAATAGAGTAGAATAAAAGCAAAAAGACCACAACCTAAGCCATAGCAACGAGCGACGCGACTGCCAGCCCATAAAATAAAGAAAAAGGTAACCCACCGACAACCACCTACCTGCCTCAACCCGAAGGTAAAGGCCAGACCTCCAAGCTCAACCATATAGAAAACAAACCGAGCTGCATCAAAGACAGCTAAACCAGAGAAAGCAGCCTCCTGGGGAATAAGCTAGCGCAGACACGATAGCGAAGCCCGCTACTAAGAACCAAGAAAAGCCCCACAGAAGACCTAGAGCACCATGGAGTAACTCCATGATATCCAAAAGCACATCGAACAACCTCAGCAAACTACGGCAAAGCCACCACCTAATGAAGATGTCCATAGGAGCCTAATGCCACAGATCTTCCAAAGAAATCGAAAAACCAAGCCAGGACACAACTAGAAGGTGGAAACAAGAACTTCCATCGAATCCACGGAAGCAAACACCAGAAGCTGCCAACCAATGCGCACTCCCGTAACGGGAGGGAACTGAAAAACCTGGAAGAGAAAACTAGCGACCGCATTAAACCAAAAAAAGGGGGGAAGGGAGTGATGGGTGAAGGCCAACGCTCGAATGAAGGGATTCAACCAACTCCCTGTCTAGCAGAAGTCAGAGCACACGAAACAGACAAAAGACCCACCAACCGACCAGATCGGGGGCTCGTGGTTCCCCTGAAAGGTCTACCACGGAACGCCAGGAATACGTCATTCCTCACACGCCGAATAATGGAAGGTGCATCCATAAGAATGTTATCGAAGATTGCCTTATTCCGCGTGCACCACAGGTGCCAGCAGATAAGACATGGAATCAAGCGGAACACGATAGAACGAAGAGATTTTCCAGAAATTCTAGCCCACCAAGAATACTGGAGATTAGAAGGAGATCTGGAAATACGTCAAATACCAACTAGGTTGCCGAAGTAATTCCAGCACGATCTGGCCGATTTACCATCGAAAAACAAATGGTTCAAGGATTCTGCTTCCCCGTTGCCACAGTAACGACATCGGGAAACAAAGGGGATGCCGATCTTTTGTAGATTTTCATCTAGTGGCAACCCATCGTGAAGTATTCGCCACATCAAAATAGAAGCCTTGGGTGGAATACGGGAATCCCAAATGAACGAGAAAACTGGACGAATGGGACTGGGAGTTATAATTGAAGTCCAAGCTTTCAGAATAGAAAACGAAGCGCCATCCCAGCCAATAGAGCCACCATGAGAGTCAGATAATGGCTTCACCGACTGCATGTGCTTCCAGGTCTTGCTAGCATAGGACGGCGAACCTGAGAAATTAGAACTCGCGAGCCTACGGTATTTAGCATGGAGGAAAGATGCCCATAAAGAGTCGTTAGCACCAAACCTGTACCACAACTTACAGGCAAAAGCCGCACAAAGGTCCTTGGGATTACGAAGACCCAAACCACCTTCGTTTTTGGGACGACAAACCACTTCCCATGACACCCAGTGGTGACGCCGGGCGTTGTCCTTACTGCCCCAAAAAAAAGACGAGGCCAAAGCCCGATACGACCGAAAGAAGGAAGAGGTAGGGGTCATAGCCGCGAAAACATGAGTTCCCATCGAGTCTAAAACAGACTTGATAAGAACCAGTCTACCAGCTTGGGAAAGCAGAGCTGCATTCCAGCGTAAAATCTTACCCCTCACTTTGTCTGCCAAAGAGTCGAAAAAAACATTGAGCTTTCTACCTCTGTATAGAACAATACCCAGGTAAGGAAGAGGGAGGGATGCTTCCTTGAACCCCGAGACACTCTCTATCCAGGAAGCACGAGGGGCAGACAAGTCCTTCGCATGGATGAAGCTACTTTTGGAAGGGTTAACGAGTTGGCCTGAGAACCTCTCGTATTGATGGATGAAACTAAGGAGCCTCCGGACAGAGGAGCGACTCCCATTAGAAAAAATGACAATGTCATCTGCAAATGATAGGGATGAGATAAGGGGGCAACCCCTCGGAATCCCGAAGCGTTGGACCTGACCGAAGATAGTTAATGTTTGGATACCGCGAATGAGAGCCTCCGCCGCGATCACAAAAAGAGATGGCGAGAGTGGGTCTCCTTGACGCAAACCCCTCCCCGCCCTGAAATAACCGGTAGCCGAACCATTAATGAGCACAGAGAACCAACAGTTGGAGATGAGCCTCCAAACCAAGTCGATTAGGGATTCCGGGAACCCGAAGGCCCGTAAAACCTTGATGACGAAAAACCAGGACATGCGATCGTAGGCCTTAGCCATGTCCAATTTGAAGACAACATTAGAACCCCTAACTTTCCGATCAATCTGGGAAATCAGTTCCTAGGCGAGAAGGACGTTATCAGAAATCAAACGGCCTTTAACAAAGCCCGCTTGAGAAGGAGAAATAATATGTTCAAGAAAGGGGGCCAAGCGATTGGCTAGGATCTTAGATATAACTTTATTCGAAAAGTTACACAGGCTGATCGGCCGGAAATCCACACACGACCTTGGATTCTCGCACTTAGGTATGAGAATAAGGTTGGTGGACGTCCAACCAGTGGGAAGAGTTTCTCCGGAGAAAAAGGACTGAACAGCAAGACAAAAATCAGCCTGAATAATAGGCCAGGTGGACCTGTAAAAAACAACGTTGAAGCCGTCCGGGCCGCTGGCGCTATCCTTGCTTAAGGCAAAGACACAAGATCGGATCTCCTCAGCGGTTGGGAGTTCCGCAAGATGGACACTCTCCAGAGAAGGAACGACACGCGGAATGAAGGCTAACAGAGCCGGATCAGATACCGATACAGACTGTGAACCGAGAAAGGATTGAAAGTGGTCCAGAATGGTATCTTTAACTTCCTCAGGCGAGGAGGCCATAGATAGATCAGGTCGCAAAATCTCGCGAATCGTTAGCAGGTTATTCTTCTTGCGAATAGAGGAATGGAAGAATTTTGAGTTTGAGTCACCGTCGATTACCCACTTGATCCTAGCCTTTTGACGGAGGAAGTCATTCTCGATACGCAGCTCCGAGGAGAAAATGGACTGAGCGAGATCCCAAGCCTCCTTGTTTGCCGAAGTCGGATCCTCGTCTAGCAAGGATTCGGCTAAGATAAGAGTCTCTTCAGCCAACCGAACACGATCAAAAATGTTCTTAAAAACCTGCCGGTTCCATACTTTAAGACACCCCTTGAGACGCTTAAGCTTACGACCGAAAACAGCACAGGGAGGGGCACTAATTGGGTCGCTCCAGGAGTTAGAAACCTCTTGAAGAAAAGTATGATGAGATCTCCACATGCTCTGGAACCAAAAAGAAGAAGGACCCGTAAGGGAGAAGGGGGAGCATCGAACAATCAGAGGAGCATGGTCAGAGAAGGACCGTTGGAGGTGAGAGATCGAGAAAGAAAAGGGAAGGCGAAACCAATCCTCCGACCCGAAAACACGGTCAAGTCTAGAAAGGATTCGGTTCGGTCCCTCTTGGTTGTTAGACCAGGTAAAAGCAGAACCAGTAAAAGGAAGCTCAGAGAGGCCAGAGCTTACAATGAAAGAGTTGAAATCCTCCATCGCTGCACGGTTGACAGCGGCCCCACCCCGTTTTTCTGCTTGGCAGGCGACAATATTAAAATCGCCGCCAATCACAGAAGTATCCAGCCCCAAAGAACCAAGGGCAAGGATGTCGGACCAAAGAACTAATCTCTCCAAACGATCACATTTGGCATAAACCACCGAGAATAAAAAGGGGGAGGAAAAAGAGGGAGACGAACAAGCCAATGAAAGAAGCTGAGGAGAATCAAATACGGGGCGAGCCGCTAGGGATTTGGACCATAAGATCCAAATCTTTCCCGAGATGTTGGTGAAGCCACCGCCAAAACCTAAGGATAAAACAATATTGGGGATACCTTCCGGGGCAATAAAAGGTTCCAGAATAGCAACCAAACCAACAGAGTGCTTCCTGATAATGCGTTTTAGCCTAGCCAACGACGCATCGTTGCCAATACCACGGATATTCCAGAATAGGAAGTTAGCCATGAAGTACTAAAAGAGAAAGAAGAGGCAAGACGAGAAACCTAAACACTGGACAAGGGGAAGAAGAAAAAATCAGACAAGATACAGCGAAAACCGAGAGGATCGATCGACCTGCTCGGACGCCGCCATAGAGCATGTGCGGATGGTGCGAGGAGTAGTCGGTGCTCTACGAGAGCCACGGTGGCACGATCGTGGAGGAGGGGCGGGAGGCTGGGGAGATGTCTCAAAAGACACCACATCATCATTCCCCCTCACAAGAGACAGCGAAGCACCAGTCGTAGGAGATGACGGGGCCGAGTTCCTAGATAAGCAATCGAGGCGCTCATTAAGGAGCGCAATTTCTGTCTTACTCATTAGTGGAATGGAAATGGATAGAGAGAAAGAAGAAGAAAGAAGAGAGCAAGCCGATGAACACCGGGATGAAGAGGGCACCAAGGGCTCCGAAAGATCAAAAGAAAGTCGTAGGTAGAAAGCGATGCGGACCAATCGCATTCCACACTTCCTTGCAAACCAAGCAGGAGAAGACGGAGCCGAAAAAAGGGAGGAAAAGAACGGGCAGGCGCAATCCGATGCAGATAGCACCGCAGAAGCCGACGATGGGATAGACGAGTTAGACGAATGAACGGGAAGAGCGACAAAGGGAGGATCAGAAGGATAACAGGAGTGTGTTAGGGAGCAAACAAATTGCTTCCCATATTGCTGTGGGAGTCTTACCAAAGCCGGACTGTACTGGGTTTGTATTGTTTCTTTGGATTTCCAACAAATGGTCAGGCTAAGAAACTTCCTATGCCACATGGGAACGCCTCTGGAGGGACGCCCCGAGAACTAACTAGCTCTCTGCCAACACAAGGTCGGGTTACCTCTGTAACTAGGTAACTACTACACGAGTATGCCACCCTCCGGTCGTTTGCGACCTTTATCCGAGGGCCCTCGATCACAAAGCAACAATCACACAGTAAATAAGATTAATGCCACCACACAGGTAAAGCATCTGGGCTCCATACCATGATACCACCTTTTTCCAGAAGGAAATGACATAACCTAAAGGGCGCGACCCTCATAACCTTGCCGCATTTCCCTGTTTCGACCATTTCCGGGGTGTGAGGTCCGATGAGGTCTCGTCCACAAAGCCACGCTTTACACGAAAGCCATGCTTTGATCACAAATGATCAACAAATGATCAGCAACACACAGCAACACTTAGCATGTCACACTACCAAATTGGGAGTATATCACTGATAACCTTCAACTACATAACCTGTGAGCTCGTACATCTCAGAGAAGGGTGTTAAGCTAAGAGAATAAATTCTCCGCCACCAACAGATATGTATTTGAAAGAAATCTGCTTTATATCTCAAAGTGTAGCATCAGACATGCATCCATACAAGTCTATTCCGGGTTCGAACAGAACCGAAGGCATTTCCAAAGAAGCCCTTGCAATCCGGGTATCCACAATCCCGATCGAACTCCCCATCACATATGGAGATCTCTATACCGGAGCAACTCAGTGTAGAGACATTCGATAGGTTATCCTATCCTTTTTGCAAACACCCGGTCTTCAACACCGGTCTTCAATTGCAATCCACAATGTCGTATCATTATTTGGAATGGGTTATATGACACAAAGTCCTCTCCCGGCTAAACCGAATAATGAGCCTTGTTTTTAAAAACAAATTCAAGTGCCATTTCAAAGGCAAATATTGATAGTAAGTTATTTAACTATCAAACAACATTCACAACAATCAACCAATTTAAATAATTTTCCCAAATTATTTATTTTCAAAATATCTTCACAAGATATAAATATTTTTCCACACTTCAACATTTTGAAAACCAATTTCAAATCACTTTTCACTCGCGGAATAAAATTCCCTTTCCTTTATAAATTCCCATTGTGAATTTAAATTTCCAAATATTCACTTATATACGATTTCCAAATCGATTTCCAAATATTCACTTTCAAATACCAAATCAAATTCACAATTGATTTCTCAATTTCATTTCAAACCCCAAATCAAATTCCAAATTGATTTCTCAATTTATTTCAACATTTAAATCAATTACAAATTGATTTCCAAGTCTATTTCAAATAACAAAACATTTATAAATTGATTTCTAAGTTTATTTCAGCACAAAATAAATTTTCATTCAAACACCAAATCAATTATCTTATTAATTTCCCAAAGATTTATTTTCCCATACCAAATTAAGTATCAAATTGAATTTCAAACAAATTTATCACCATATAAATAAATCCCTTTATTATTTCCAAATTATTTAAAATTCCATTTTCAATAAATTCTTTAACTTTTAAACAATATTATTCAAAACCCATTTATTAATATCTTTTCCCATATTTTGGAAATAATTTGATAAGATTTCAAAAATCAACTTTATACTGTTAAATTCCTTCTTTTAAATTCACCCAACTCTTTCAAAAGGATTTTACTTAAAATTTCTTGCTTTAATTTCAAAAATCTAATTTTATTTATTTCTGGTATCCAACGATACCAAAAATACATTCGGCTAAATTATAGCCTTCAACAAATTCAATCATCAATATAATCATTCACAGATTATCAATAAATCATTACATAACATATGAAACAAAGTCATACAACATATGAAACAAATTCATATAATTTGAGGAATCCAGTTGGATCCATCCAACCTGTTTCCCTGCATCTACAGATGTTAGCACAACAATTAAATACCAATTCCACTTCAAGGTGGAATATCACAGTATATGGGATTTATAAAATATCATCCGCTATTATGCAGCGCATAGGGTCTCATCCGCTATATAATGCGGGAAATCAACAACTCCATATATATATATACTACTATATCTAATATCATCAATAGATAACTCATCCAATTCATCCAAACACATCCAGAATTTAAATTCAACTATTTAAATTCAACTATTTAAATTCATCAAACAGTCAAGTGAGTAAGAAGATCTCACCTTTATTTTATTAGCATCCATTTCCAAATCCAGATTGATTTCTTCCTGATTTAAGACTTTGAATAAACATTGGATTCATTTTGTTAATATTCGAATAAATCGAAAATAAATTTGCGTTTGGTAATTTTAATTATCCAATGATTTTATTTTTAACTAGTGGTTTAAATTTAAACTAATAAATTTTCCCTTTAAAAATCTTTTTAGTAACTAGAATAAATTAAATGGGTTAACTTAACAATTTATTTACTAAATCCATTATTCAAGTAAATTAAAATGCGTATATTTATTTTATATTTTCCACTTTTAAAATAAGTTATGGATTTCCAAAAATCTATTTTCATAAACTTCCAAATATTTCAAAATTCCCAAAATCTTATATATACATATACTTATCCTGTTTACCTCAGTATTTTAAACATGCATGTGTACTATATGTTTATTGAATTTAAACCAAAAACAGACTGCTTCCATATTTATCCTGTATGTCTATATATATATATATATATATATATATATTTACTGTAAAACATCCCTTTATCTGCAATTTTTCCTTCCTGTGTATATATATTCATAGATATAAATTTTTAAGTTAAATTTAACTAACTAAAAAAATATACCTCTGATCAGACCACCGCTCGAACACCGCGACCACAATTCCATCTCTCATCGACCAAGCGAGATGCCCCACTGTTTCGATCGTGCGTCTCTACTTCCATCACTGTTGACAATACCCTCCAAAGCACTGCACTATAGCGATGAGTCGCCACTGCCCATGCCCTAAATTATGATCGCGACGTCGACGATCCCCAAAACTACGCTTGAATTCATGCTACCTCTGACCTTGCTTATTCGCGTGACGTCTAACTTCCATCGATTATCGTCGCCCCAAATCGTTCGAAGCCCTAGCTTGATGACTCGATCGCCCCACGCGAACCCCTCTCGCGTGCGACTCCAGTTGCAACGTCGACCCCAAAAAACTCGCGACTTGCCTGCTTGAAATCTCGAGCACGATCGAACGAATCGCGTTCGATACCCCTTACGAAGTCGATTTATTTTGAGATAAAGAACGATATTTTTTTTTAAAGAGGACTACGGCCATATTTGATTTCCCTTTTCATTTGAACAAAGGAATGGGGACGAGATTTTTCCTTTTCTTATTTTCGAAGTGTTCGGCTGTGAAATGAAATAAAGGGGAGGAAATGATGTTTGCGTGAGATTTGTAAAGAAATGAGGAGACAAGGACGAGACATTGGCGTATGGAGGAAGGTTGCAGTGCTTTAGAGAAAAAGTTCTGATATGGAAAGAAAGCAGGCTGTTATTTGACTTAGGGTATAAATATATTTTAATTTAAATTTAAATCGTCACGAATTTGCAACTCAAAATTTCGATATCCTATCGAGGCGTGCCGCTAGGCGTTCATAATGTTAAACCTCTATTACGAACACAATGGAAAAGGTTCCGAGTCCTAACTCGATCGTATGGAGAAGATACCTTTTTGGACCCAGTTATTATATTGAATTTCCGATTTTATTTCAGCGCGTTTGCTTATCGTACAGCCAAACGATCACTCCAAACATTACGAAAATTGAAAGCCGATAATAATACAATATTACGGATCCAATGGAACTGGTTTCGTCGAATACCGAGACTGTTCCTTGGAAGGCTAATTTTAAATATCGATTTAAACGATAAAATTCAAAACTGAACAAAACAGTTTCAAATTCAATTCTGAAGCTTCCATTACCTTCAGTATAATCAATATGAATTTCCTAAGCCATCAAATCATTTTTAACAAGCTCAAAACTGAAGATACAAATTTTTACCCAACTTCAGTAAATAAATTTTAATAATTTAAATCGCCAAATTCATTCTGATATTCGAATTTCAAATCAAACCAACTTCCAGATATTTAAAATCAATTAAATATCCCGATTTCCAATGTCAAAAATTCAGGGTCGTTACAAAGTTAATCGCTAAAATGGAAAACCTAGTTGACATAACGCGATCTGCTTTTATAAAGGATAGAAATATCACGGACGGGGTTGCGATAGTACCAGAATTTATAAATTACTGTTATATAAAAAACACCACATGTGCTCTTTTAAAACTTGATTTCACAAAGGTTTTTGACTCTATTGATTGGTTTTTTCATAAAGATTTATTAACGACCAAGTGTTTTAGTTCTAGATGGATAGGGTGGATTATGACTTTGCTCAAAATGGGCAACTCGAGTACGATGTTCAACGGGATACTACAAAACATATTTCAATCCAAACATGGACTCAAACAAGGCAATCCTTTATGCCCTTACTTTTCATTATTCACTAGGATCATTAAATCATCTATCTCAAAAAGGGTCCTTGGTAGTGTTGGTAATGATTTCACCGATGGTGGGCTTTCGATTGTACAATTTGCAGACGACATCTTACTTTTTACCTCCCACGTACCTCATTACATTGCAACTCTTAAATTTATTTTACATAGTTTCAAATTTCTTTCAGGACTTGAGATTAATTTTGGCAAGAGCTCTGTTTTAGTACTAAATGATGTAAACAATGTTGAAAACCTTATTGCTAATTTGTTAAATTGCACTATGACGAAGTTTCTATTTCACTATTTAGATTTCTTGATTAGACCAATAAAGCATAAAAAGAAAGATTGGCAAATAATAATTTCTAAAATTAATAGAAAATTATCTAGTTGGAACGGTAAACTATTATCTAGAGAATGTAGAATCATTCTCATTGACTCCGTTTTTATCTACTTTGTCTATTTATCGGATATCTTTTTATCAATCGGTTGTTGACAAAATTGACAAAATGAGAAGGAATTTCCTTTGGAGTGGGGATAGTTCCTACAGTAGTATAAATAGCATTGTTAATTGGAAAACGGTTTGTAAATCCAAGAAGGACGGGGCTTAGGAATAATAAATCTACATAATCTTAATTTGTCTTTACTTGAAAAATAACTTTGGAAATTTAGCGATAAGAACGAAAACATGATTTGGAAATAAATGGTTTCGAATCAATTCTACGGTGAACTTATTACCTTCACCATGTTGTTTCTAATTCCAACAACATGTCTATTTTTCGAAATCTATTTTAACAAATTTAAACGTTTTTGACTTGAGAAATAATAATATTAATTATGGAAATAACACATCTTTTTTTTAATTGAGTACTTAAATGGTAGTACGTGGTTGTATAATAAGTCTTATGTAGGATATAATATATTACAAGTCAAGAATGTTCGATGGATGTGCTACGTAGAGTTCAAACATGTGACCTTGTGGACCAAATCCAGAGCGCCTAACTACTAGGACAGTGGTGCTGGACAAATAGCACATCCTTTTGGCATGATAGCTAGATTTTGGTTATTCCTCTTAAATTTGACTACAAAGATCTTTTTGATATTTTTAACTTTAAAAATGCATTAGTTTCTAATGTTTTTAATATGTATATCGAATTTCCATGTATCTTTGGCTTCAACCGTGCTCTTGAAGATACTTCATTAACACAATTTATTTTGCTTTGTATTAAACTAGAATATTATAACATAGCTAACAATAACAAGATTAAAACATGGTGTTCGGAAAATAGTAATATGTTTTTATCAAAATCAAAGTACAATTTTTTAAATTTCCGGGGAACTAAATCAAATATTTTTAAATTCCTTTGGAAAGCTAGTGCTCCTTCCAAATCAAAATCGCATATGTGGTTAATCTTACATAAGAAACTAAATACAATTGAATTCCTTAAGATAAAGGATTTACTCATAAATAAAAAAATTGTGTATTTTGTAACCTAGACCTAGAAAGCATAACACACCTATATTTCAGGTGCCTTATAACTAATTCAATTCTTGTAAACACACATAAATTTTTGACTACAACATGAACAACTTCGATTATAACTATGACAACTACTGGAATGAATTTAGATTTCAATACGTCAAGGACAATAGACTTTTACCTAATTTTATCTTTGCCATCACTTGTTAGTATTTATGGTTTGAGAGGAATCAACGAATGTTCAATAATATTAATATTCATTCTAATAATATGACATACACTTGTGCACTTTCTAGTTATATTGGGTTGCAAATCCTAACTTCAACTTGGCTAAAAATGAATTTCTTAAAGAAGTAAAAAGTCACACGGGCATTTTAAAGATAAAAATTGTTTTTAGCGATGGCAGATACAATATGGCCTCAAGCAACGACCTATTAAACAATTTCAATAATGATATCTCTCGATGTCAAGTATATAACCACTATGCTACTATTGATCCATCATGTTTGCTCATCTTCTACTATTTACATTGGGATGAATGAATGATATAACACTCTTATTTTCCCATACACAACTATCCCTATTTTCATAGTTCAAAGAATATTATATCTTATTAATCAAAGTCTTATTTAGCTCTTTGATTTTGCTATCTCTTCTTTAGATTATATCCATGAGGTTTGGATGACATATTCTTTTTTTTTTCTATATAGAGGATTTTACTACCTGGCGGACTTGTTGACAGCTCTTCGTTTAATTATATAAACGCGTGAGATAAAATTATACAAATGCATTCCTTCTTTGAAAATCACTCGTTTTCCTTAAAATTATACCAGTTATTTAAATACCGCTGTGATGAATCCTGCAAATTATTTAAATGCCGCTGTGATGAATCCTGCACTGATTCAGGACTATTTTATTCGGGGCTTTTGGCAAATCCGCGTAACAAAACATACCAAGTCAACATGAGGGCAGCATTGGTCAATCAGATTTCAACAATACCAATAAGAGCAAGCCGACAAAGATCAACTAATTATAGGGTCAACTAAGCCATAGCTCCAGTCCTTCTATATAATGTTTAGTTGTGCATGCATTTGTAACATTAAATCTGCCATTAATACACCTCAAAAGCTGACGAGAAGAACCTTCATCCACCATCATATAATCAACCTTTTTAATCACTTTAATAAGCTTGCATCTTTTCTACTTTCCTAATCTGTTCAAATTTACATCGACAATGCATTTCTCCTTTCATCTCGTCTTCTTCTACATGGTCTTACCTCATTCCTCAGTTGCAACGACGGACGTTCTACAAAAAGGCGAAACCTTAAGGGACGGTCAAACCCTAGTCTCCCCCTCCCAAATGTTCGAATTCGGATTCTTCACCCCTGAAAACTCGTCCTCCAGATACGTCGGAATCTGGTACCACAACATCTCCACCCAAACCGTCATCTGGATTTTAAACCGCGACCAACCCCTTACACCCAAGGAGGCTTTTTTAACCTTCCAAAGCAACGGTAACTTGGCCCTAGTCGATAGCGAAAACTCGTCGTACTGGTCAACAAATGTATCATCATCATCTTCATCTACAATAGATAATTCCACTAGAATCCAAATTCTGGACATAGGCAAGCTGGTCCTTCTATCCAGTAACGAATCCGTTCTCTGGGACAGCTTCGACCATCCAACGGACACGTTTCTGCCAGGTATGAGCATAACTCTGAATCTGAAAACGGGTGCGAGAAACCAGTTTCGGGCCTGGAAAGGCCCAACCGACCCGTCAAGTGGTGCGTACACACTGGGGATCGACCCGGATGGGTCGGCTCAGATCTTCATGTGGAAGGACGGGAGGCCAAGGTGGCGGGCCGGGCGGTGGGACGGGTCCCGCTTCGTAGGATCTACCATGAGGCCCACGTACCTGCTGTTCGGCTGGAAGTTCATAGCAAACAATGCTGAAGATTCAATGCAGTACACCTTCACCACCTACAACGACTCCAGACTGATCTTTGTGTTAGGCTACGATGGAGTGGAGCGCACTGAAATGTACGATGAAGGTGCGGGGAAGTGGGACTTGGTATGGGTTCGGCCGGGAAATGAGTGCGATACGTATGCAAAATGCGGAGGGTTCGGGATCTGCTACTTTGATGGTAAAGAAGCAAGGTGTTCCTGTTTGGAGGGGTACATGATCAATTCTAATGGAGGATGTGTTAGGAGGAGTCGACTGCAATGTGATGGAAGAAGTGATGGTTTTTATGGAGTGGAAAGTGTTAAGGTTCCGGATTCGGCGAACTGGGGATCAATGGCTGTGAATGAAGGTGGCTGTAGAAGTGAGTGTTTGATGAACTGTTCTTGCAATGCTTATTCTTATATTACTGGAAGCGGATGCTTGATGTGGGGACGTGAATTACTAGATACAGTTCAGTTTGGTGATGCTAACTCTGGTAATACATTGTTCATTAAGCTTGCAGCCTCTGAGTTAGGTACTTTTTTTATTCCTTAATGCTACTATAATATACTGTGTAAATTTTGACATATATATCTTTACAATTAACTTTTAAGTCTTTTGCAGTTTTCTTTTGACAAAATTCAAAGTGTATTTGAATAATTTTATCCATAAATAACTGTCTGTGATACACGTTTTGATGGTGATTCTTAAAATGAAAAAAATTCAAAAAAGATGGATGTATAAAATTCATTATCATGAAAATTCTATACGTGTAAACAAATTTTATTATGTTGGCCAAAACCTTGAATGCTAAGTAAGAAAAAAGGGACAGTATTCTATAAACCTCATGGACTGTGATATTGATTAGTTCATCACTGGTCACTGAATATTGGAGGTTGAATGCGACTTGGTTAATTAAGAAATTTAGGACAGTTGGTAGGACATAGACGGCTGAGTTGGAATCTTGCTTACTACAAATGATTGGGATGGGGAGAGGCCAAAAATATATATATCTGCAATGTTTTTTTGTACTACAACAAATAACAATTGAATAATATTAGATGGTACATGACAAGATGAAGCTACTTATCCTTTATTATTCAAACAATGGTTAAAAATAGTACAATTACTTCTTTTCTTTCCCTTTTCTTTTGTTCTTTTCTTGTAGTGCACTGACGCTAAAACCAGTTCTTACCCTCTTAAATATTGAAAATTGGGCATACAGCCAGCCAGCACATTAAGCACTCAATTTAGTGCTATGGGCATTAAAAAGCACGACATGTGGATGTTTCCTAAGAGCATTCCCAACCGTGTCACGGTTGGAAAGCAACCGACCCACAACAGGGGGTCGGTTGAACAAAATTGGGTTGCTTTGACAACTCGGACCCGGGGGTTGCTTTTTAGCGACGAAAATAAAGCCGGTCAAGCTTAGCCGGCTTTATTTTCGCCGGTTAAGCTATTCCTATTTCACACTTAGTCGGCTAAATTTTAACCGGCTGAATGAGTATTGTGAATTGCGATCAACAACCTTTAGCCGGCTAAGAGAAAGCACATTTATGCTTTTTACCCAACCGTTGGAGTGGGTTTGGTATCGATTGCCTTAAATAAACGCATCCCACCCCCATCGGCTGGGAATGCACTAACAAATGTTTAACTATGTTCTCATTGTTACTGTTATCATGATTTAGACTGTATACACGATACTTACTAAATTCAGAATTATATAGACAATATTGCAGGTTCTAAAAATAAGACACGGAGTAAAATAGTGATCATATGTACTTCAGCAGTAAGTCTCTTCATCCTTACATGCATTCTAATTCTCTTGAAGTTCAGATATACCGTACTAGGTAAGCTAGTTTACCTCCTTAGACAAGTTTCTACCAGCGAAAATTAAGTTGAAGGTCTTCTCACCCAACACAATACGTTTTTAGAACATTAGTTCAGAATAATTAGTTTTAAGGACACAGATCAAAGGAAGGTATCATTTTATAGAAAAATGATAAATGAAAATATCTTTATTTATTTATCATTTTCATGGTAACTATAACTAAAATGATATTTTCGTGTATCTTTTGTTATTAAAGGTAAAAAACGATTAAAGTAAGTATCTTTTTTCCGTCGTTGAAAATGATACTTTCTTTTACCATTTGTCCTTTGATTATTCTGAACTATTGTACTGAAAACTTATAATTTTGACCGAGAAGTCCTTTAAATGAAAATCCTCTTTGTATTATCCATTTTCATGATATATTTTTTAATTGTCTAGGTTGCTTCAAAAAGAAAGGAAAATGGGGTAGGGCTATCATCTCCAGAAAATTATTCTCCTCAGCACCTACGGATCACTCGGAAAATGAAGAAAAAGATAACGATTTACCCTGGTTTAACTTGAACACTATGATAAACGCCACAAATAATTTTAGTTTATCGAACAAGCTAGGAGAAGGCGGCTTCGGTGGAGTTTTTAAAGTATACACACTCATTTATATTTTTACATAAACAATCACATAGTTTGAAACACTTTTTTAATGTGGTTCATTGATGTCAACAAGATCTCGAAATCGAACTCGTGACATTTAATCTTGTTGTCTGAACTATCAATCAACTGTACCAACCTTGTTGGCAGTTTAAACATTTTATTTATTTATATTTTACTTATTTTATCAAGGGAACACTGCCTGGAGGAGTAGAAGTAGCAGTGAAAAAGCTCTCGGTAAATTCAGGACAGGGCCATGAAGAATTCAAGAACGAGATGACATTGATCGCAAAACTACAGCATAGAAATTTAGTCAGATTAGTCGGTTGCTGTGCACACGAAAATGAGAAGATGTTGATATATGAATACATGCCAAATAAGAGCTTGGATTCATTCCTTTTTGGTATGTAAAACCATCATTTTTCCATATATTTACTATGTTATTATCAACAAATTATATGAAACTTTTGGATAGATCCTGCAAAGCAACCTCTACTGGATTGGAACAAGCGATTCAGTATAATAGAAGGGATCGCCCGAGGGCTAGTTTATCTACATCGAGATTCGAGATTCAGAATCGTTCATCGTGACCTTAAAGCCAGCAACATTCTGCTTGATGTTGATATGAACCCTAAAATTTCTGATTTTGGTATGGCTAGAATTTTTGGGAGTGATCAGAATGAGCTGAACACTCGTAGGGTTGTTGGTACATTGTAAGTATAACCAAATACAAATCAACTCCATTAGGTTAAATAAAGTTTTTTTAAAAGAATAAATATGGTATATTATACGAGCATAACACTTATTAATCTTTGGAACCTCGGTGTAGTCTTATACCACTTGTTAGTTAAGCTAGTGTGTTTTATTTTTAGTGGAAATTAGTGACATATCCTTATTTTATAAACTTATTTGTTTTATACCCTACCCTTTTAGAAACTATTTTTGACATCTTTTTTTTATTCTTTCCTTTTTACTTCTTTCGCTTCCAAATTTAAAAGCGACCACTACGACGTGTCTTATGGCGATTCTGATTTATGAACTTATACCATAATAGCACATATTTAGGTTAGTAAAATTACCCAAATACCCACGTGAATTTCATTTTGTATTTTGAAAATATGGATGTGATTTATAAAAGAAAATTGGGAGGGAGATAATGCTAACTTTTTATACTCATAAGGATGTATGTCAATTTTTTTTATTTAAGTGAATGACTCATTATCTACATTGTGATTGCAGTGGATATATGTCACCTGAGTATGTAATGGGAGGTTTTTTCTCTTTCAAGTCCGATGTGTACAGCTTTGGAATACTGCTTCTGGAACTGGTGTGTGGAAGGCGTAACAACAGCTTCCGTCGTGTGCCTAACACACTCAACATTGTTGGCTATGTAAATAGTAAACTGAACTCTTTATAATTGCTTCAGGAACTTCCTTTTTCAGTAAATATACTTTCAAATTGTAAATTTGTATCCATCCTTTATTTTCAGTTTTGATAAACGAAAAACCTACATAAAACATTTTTGAATTATACTTCTAAAATTACTTTTGATAAAAAAAAATACTCTTCTTTTTCTTAAGTTAAGTCTAAACTTGATTGTTTCTAATGCCAAAACCTTTTTTTTGAATTTTTTTGGGGAAAAGTGACATCATTTGCAGTTTTATTGGAAATATTTGTGCTTTTTAAAACTACAAACTCTACAAATATGTACGTTTTAATTGAAACTAAAAACATTAATGTTTTTTAAAATTTTGTTTCTAAGAAGTGCTGACTATTTCGAAAACTTAACAAATGATGTTTTACAAAAGTTCTATTTTCATATTTTAGGCATGGAAATTGTGGGACAAGCAAAGAGCTGCTGAAATGATTGATCCTACGATTCTCGAATCATGCTCGATTCCTCAGGTCTTTCGATGCATACAGATCGGGTTATTGTGTGTGCAAGATACAGCGAATGATAGACCTGATATGCATTCTGTTGTTCTCATGTTAGCAAGGGATAGTTCTACACTTGCAATACCAAATGCACCATTGTTTATCATGGAAAATAGTCCTGTTCAACCTCCTTTGTTTTATGACATGGATGAAATCTGCTCTATTAATAATGTAACTATTACAGAACTTCGGGCAAGATGAATTTTTTGTATGTAAAGAGTAGCTTAGTAATCAGATCAATTGCAAAATATAAAGAGATGTATATAAATAAATAAACAGTATTATTACATTATATAAATCTGTAAAATTTGTCAACAAGCTGAATTATATCCAAAATTGATGATAACATACAAATGCATTTAACAAAATTGCAGGCTGTAATAAGTGAACTTCTCAATACATTTAACTGTAAACTGATCTTGATCTCATCAGTGTTTGGAAACTGTATTTTCCATCATCTCCTACAAGGATTAATTGCACTAGTAATATGGCGAATGTTTTCACTCTTGCGTGTAATTTTCTGGCCCTTAATGCTCCGCTTTCCTGACCTATGTTCACTTTTGGAGGTGATGATATGCAAAATGATTTAGCTACCTCCTGTTAAATTATGGCATTTTTAGTGTAATTTCATGTACAAATAGGCTATATTAGACAACATACTAGTTCAATGCTACAATATACACTCTACAGTACGTAAATTCTATTTTGTATTCCATAAGAATGAAAGCATTTTGCATCGAGAAAATTGTAATAAATATGAAAGGTTTATAGCAATTCAAATAAATATTTCACCAGTTTGTTGAAGTTATTTACAAAATTTTATTTCTAGCAGATGTCTAAAATTTATAACCAAATTTAAGCATTAACAACCATATAGCTGGCTGAGACAGTTGTACCACAGTAATCACATTGAAATAAGTGGAAATTTTGGCCACATCCTTTTTAAAAATTAATTTTGCAGACGTCTATCATTTTGCTTCTATTTTCCAAGTCCCTATGTTCTTATTACATATTTCAAAAAAATAGGCATAATTTAAGGAGTATATGGATAACATACACTCTATAGTATGTAAATTCGACTTATTTTGTTTTCCATAAGAACGAAAACATTTTACATTGAGGGATGTTGTAGTAGATATGAATTTAAAAAAAAACATGAAAAGTTTAAACTACAATTGAAATAAATATTTCAATAAATGCATTTCAATTAGGGATTTTTTTTAACAACTGAGACAGTTGTACCACATTTAAATAAGTGGAACTTTTGCCAGCATCCTTATTTTTCAAAAAAAAAAATTATAAACCTTTGCTTCTATTTTCCAGGTCCCTGTTTTCTTATCTTATTACGTATTAGTGCTCCTTTTGGAAATATGAATTGTGCATGTTCATTTTTTGAAACTATTTATTCTGTTATTTTGTTCTAATATTTATGATTTTGAATGAGAAACAAATTAATATATGCGGTGCAAATACTTTCAAGGTGGTATTTTTATGTAAAACACAAACAGAAAATAAATTAGATTCAAGATCCGACATTAATAAAATATTATATTCAACGGTCATTGAAAAAAAATTACTTTAATTTTATTAATATATTAAGCAGTAATTTAAATATATAAAAACAGAAATGTGTCATTTCCCCAAGCAGCAGTGAGCTGAAATATCTCTTAAAATAAAGATGGTTGTGTTATCCATACTGCCAATGAGTTCTCAAAAAATCCAAAATCTGTTGTATCATTATCCGAAATCTAAAAAATTATCCGATATTTGAAAAATAGAAACGAATGTAGATATCGCCACATCCGCATCCAATAATTATTACCAATGTCAGTAATTGGAGATTACATAATTCAAACAATTATGAATTCCAGTCAAATCAAAATGGATAAAGATAAACCGCTTGATTCAAGAACATTACTGATTACTAATATTTTTTTATATAAAGATAAATAGAAAAAAGTCTTTTTTTATGTGAACCTAATAAACTTATCCATTCAGAGTCCTGTTTTAATCGAGATCTTAGTTTTTTTGTATTTTAGTACATAAAATGATTGTCATTTACTATATTATCCAGGTACAAGAAACTTAATGTCCATAAAAATCAATATTTTCTAATTAAGTATTTCAATTTTTTTTACCATATTGATTATTTATTGAGCCTATGAAGTCTAATTTATTTAGAATATTTGTAAATTTGGTTTAAACAAAATCATGTATTTTATTTAAAGATATATATTTTATAATATAAAGTTAATTTGTTTTGATTTAATTTATATACATGTATCATACACATATACGTATATTTATGTGTGTGTGTGCACGCACATGTGCATGTGTAACATAATAATCCGTGGATGGCATAACATGCTCATATATAGATGCTGGGATTTACATCGCAAGATATACATTAGCCAATTTTATATGTATTGTATGTTTTCCAACTATGTGCATGTGTGTGTGTGTGTGTTATAAATTCCAAATAACTATATATGTGGGTGTATGTTATAAATATGTTTCATTGTTAAAATATTACAATATATATATATATATATCTTTAATTATATAATATTATAATGAATATCTGAAATCATTTATGTATATATATATATAGATAAATAAATGCATATATGAATATATACAAATATAATATTTTTTAAACCATATGCAAAATATAAACTAACTATTTGATTATATATATATAATAAATATATAATTAAAGGTAAATAATTTCATGATTTATTACATATACGTAAATATATAATAAATAAATAAATATATACATGTAGATAAAATAATTTTAAAATTTCTTCCAGTTTGAAACTAAATTGGATTTGCAGATATTTTAATTTTAATATATTTTTCTATGAATTAATTAGTAGTTGAAGGAACTCGGCCAGCCCGCAGCGGAAAAATGGGTGAATTTCAAAAAATTTAGTCATTTTGAATCTTTAATGGGCATATGCACTCTAACATACTTAGAAGTTTTCTAAGTTTTCTTTTAAATAAAACCTTTAATTTATTTAGTTTTAGAAATAAAGTTTAAAGTTTAATTTAATGTGTATGTAATTTAGAGTATATCAAATATACTCTTATGTACATATTTATGTGTAAGGTAACTTATTAAATTTATTTAGAGAATGAAACTTTTCATTTGCTATCTCTTAAGTTATTGAATTAATGAGGGGACATAAATTTATTTAGAGAAGGAGACTTTTTCATTTCCTTCTCTTAACTTATTTAAATAATGAAGGGCAAATAATTTATATGGAGAGAGAAACCTTTCATTTATCTCTCTTTAATTAAATTAATTAATTATATGAATGTCATTAATTAGTAATATATATATAACATGAATGCGAATATAAAAATATATATATTATAGTGTAAATTTTGTAAGAGCAACATATGATAGGTGCTATTAATTGATGACAATGTAAGACATATAACTAGAAATAAATGGATAGTTAAACACATAAATGAAATATGAGAAATAAATAAAGAGTAACTTTAACAACCCGGGATTTTGTAATTTTTAATTATCGCCAAAAGAACGAGCAAATTGTTTGACTATTGCCATTGGAGTTTAAATCGTATTTAAATTCTTTTATAAATAGGTTAAGGGTTGGACGGGCTTTAAAAATTGTTTGGATCATGTTTTAATTGTTGCCGAGATGGTTATCATATCGTTCTTTTCACCGACCCATTCATTTTTCGATTGCAACCCTAAACAAAACGAACGAAAATAAACATGGCGGCTTCATCTGCGTTCTCTCAGATCTGAGATTTAGGGCTTGTTCGAAGTGCCGTTTTTAATTTGATCGAATGATGTTTCTTGTTGCTTGCTCCGTCGATCGTTCGTGTTCTTCGCTTCGGCAAAGGTGAGTGATTTTTTTCACTCACATCTACTTCTATCTCATGTTTATACAGGGTTTAATTCCTATGTTTTGTTCGTTTGAATTTGTGATTTAATTTATCTCGGCAGTTCGATTTTGCTTGATGTTGGTGATTTCTTTGATTTTGTCAATTTTGTATTATTGATGATGGCTTGATACTCACGGCTTTGAATCGCCTTGCTCACCCCAGTTCGATTTTGTTTTGTTAATTGATGATTCTCTAACTTTGCCAATTTCATGTAATGAGATACTTGATACGATTTCTTGATGACACGGTGTTGATTTCATTCGTTCTTGTTGGCTTCGGCACTGACTTTGGTTTGAAATCTGCAACTAAATTTCAAGATTTATTTGTTTTGTACATTTGCTCAGTGGAGTTGCTGTGTGATTCAATGATATGCTTGAAAATGATCTTTGTGCCTCCACTATCGCTGTTGTATTCATGCGTTCATTAGTCTAAAGCTTGAACCTTATGTATGTTGTGCATTTCATCATAATTGTTGCAGCAATTTTTGGTTGCTGTAGTTTGCACCCTTCGAAGCATTTGACATTTTGTCTCTTAACTCATATGGGCAGTGATGTGAACTTATTGGTCATTTATTGCTGCCCAGACCTGACCTTGTGTGATTTCTTGGTTTTCTGGAATTCGATTATGATACTGTATATAATTTCATTTTTGTACAAATGTACATCTCGGCCCTGAACATGATTTTGCACTGTGATTGTTCATCTCGGCTGTGCCTCGGTCCTTGATGATCTCTTGGTATCACTTGATGTTGTAGTTTCTTTTGAGCCAAAAATCTACCGATGCTTGTTGCTGCCATGTTGTCATGGTGTCTGGTCACCATGTGCATTTATGTAGTATGGTTCATTGTTTTATTTGTTTCCAGTTGCCTCTAGTTTCATTTGTTTCAGTCCTTCATTGCATAATTCGAAGTCTGGCCTGATATACATCTTTGTCTATTGATCATAGTCATTTGAATTTGTTACAGTTCATATTTCCTTGAGTCAGGTACCATTATGTATGCACACATGTCTGTTGCATATGTATACCTATAATGTTGCTCCACTCGAGTTTGTGTTAATTATTGGTTCGCTTGAGCTTGTTAGTGAGTTGCATTTGTGAACACTGTCGACTGTTGCATTCAATTGTATTGGGCAGTACTCTGGTCTTGGTTATATTGAACTAGTCGACACTGTTTGGGCTGCTCTTCTACTATGGGCTTGTCTCTTTGGCTGTTTCTAATTTTGCTTTTGTGCCATAGTGTACATATGTGTGCATGTCGTATCTGGTTGAATTTCTAACTTGACCCAGATTATTTTATTCATGCATTTGTAGCTGAAGTTTGCATTAGCTCATGTATACTTGTAGTTTCACTTTGTCGATGATACTCTGATTGTTGAGGAAGTGGCATGGATATTTGAAATGTTGCCTATTTGTCTTGGTTCTGACCATGTTGCACTATAATCTGGTCTGGTTTGCATTTGCACTTGCTCGATGTAGAGCATTGTTCCTGGTATCAGTTCTCGACTAGTTCACTGTCGAGTTTTGCATTTGACATTGTGCATTTCTGCACCTTGTTGAGTCCGAGTTATGCTCCTTTGATCATGTTGGCTATTTGGTCTGTATCTTTGTGTATTTGAGTCTAATTATATATATGTTTCCAGACCTGTTTATTTGTTTGAATTCGTTGAGCTTGGTTTTGAACATGGTCTTCGACCATTTCAGGTTGATTTTTGTGATGATACCTGAGTTGAATCCAGTCTCAAAGACTTGGGTTCGACCTTGTACTCGGATGTAAACTTTCATTGTGTTTCACTTGCATTATTGTAGTGGCGAGGCAGTACACGCGTGCGTGTACTGCAGCCCTAGCAGAATTGACAGATTTAATTGATATTTCGATTGGTTGAATTGTTTCGTTGGTTCAATTCAATATTTTGAAGTTGTATTTTGATTTGGTTTAATCTGATGATTCTGTTGATATCTAATTATCTTTTAGATAAGTTAGATTAGGTGTTTTCTAATTATCATATTGATAATTAGATTTTTGTTGTTTACGCTGTTTTGTTGGCTTGGGTTTCACTTTGACCTCTGCAGTTCTGATTGCTGTTAGTATTCACTGTTGTGATGATTTCACGTACTGTAGTGGCGAGGCAGTGCACGCATGCGTGTACTGCAGCCACACAGAGTTTGGTTTGTTTTAAACATTTTGAGATTGTCTAATTATTCATTTAATAATTGGATTTTGTTGTTAAATTGCTGTTTAGGCAACTCTGTTGTTTTCTAAATTATCTGCATTGGTAATCTTTTTATCTATCTTTGTTGGTGATTTGGACTTGCTGATTTGTTGTTTAACACTGTTTAGTGTTATATCTGCCGTTATCCGATTCTCGTATCGAGGAGTTGGATATACGAGATTTATGTGACTGTCGTCTATTTGATATTGATTATTATTGCTTCTGTGCATTAATAACTGAGTTTGAATTAGATTGACCCGTGTATTATTTTCTTTTGAATGTAATACTCGGGTCAGACCCGAGTTATTTCAGGTTGTAGATATCTTGCTTTGGGTTGCTGTTTGAGCTACGAAGACTTTTCATATCTTTTGAAGTGGTCTGCGTCTTTTTGTAGTAGTCAGTGTACTGATTAGGTTGATATGTATTCATGTACATTAGTTGATAATGTATTTGTATATATAACTTCCAGAGTCGACAGTTGTAGTTGTATCATATGTATTGTGTCAAATGTATAGTAACTGATATCAGTTATATATATATATGAGATTTTTGTTATCTGTGTTCCGCATTTTATTATCTGTGTTATTATTATATACATTGTCCTAAACTATTATGAACTATCGTAGTTCGTTTTATACTAGAATTGGGTATGTCGATGGGAGTAAATAAATAAGAGACGAAAAATGAAAAACATATACCACTCCTATCGAGGTAACCAATACTAGTGTAAGGCCAACTACGGACGACAGCTCCTATCCAGCCTTATTCTTCGTAATAACAGACAGTATTTCTTTTAATACTCTTGGTTATTGTGAGCATAGAGGTGGGGCATCACAGTTGGTATCAGAGCTTGGGGTTTATGGACATAATATAAAACATAACTTAGATGGAACATATGTTACAACTATTGGTCGACGTTTTATTTGTGCTTTGATTCAAAACTAAAGTTTGAAATTTTGAGGAAATTTTTAAATATCTTTATTTAAAAATAAAAGTGAAACTGTGTTTTGTTGATTGATTAATTTGTGACTATTTATCAGAGTGCGTAGCGGAAGCAGTGACACTGTCTTCGCTGAATACAACTGATAATCTTTTGATTTAAAAAATCAAAATATGAAGTTGAAATAAATTTCCTTTGTTGTTCACATAGCTGTGTTTATTTTGTTTCTTTGAAAATTTCAAATCCAATTTGAGGATTCGAAGCGATTGCGGTTATGTGATTTTTAGTGAGATTTTTGCTGGTCTTCTTTTATGCTAATCATATATTGATTAGATTTTTGCTGTTTTGAATTATCTTCATTGAAGATGCATTCAAATGATTTTTTTGTTCATTTTGTAGTACGTGCAAATTTGAGTTGCACGTTACTGCATTTATTTTACGTTGAACCGATGTTTGGTTTGAACGTATTTTGTTGTCGTTATCTTCATAACGGGATTTTTACATCGGTGCTAAATTTTTGAAGCACGGTGTTTTGTGTCAATTTTAATGAATGAAAATTCACTGATATTACATTTTGATGTAAATTATTTTGATGAGATTTTAACGTATAAAAATTACTGTCGCTTTGACTTCAGTAACCGTCAAATTTTAAAAGTGGATTTTCAAGCGGTTGTTCCACAATGCTGATTTTGAGATTCGTTTTACGATGTTTTGGGAAGTGCAATTTCCTTTTCGAAATTGCTACAGATGTTGTTGTTTTAATCACGTGATTGGAAAATCGTCTTAAAATGAAAATTGTTTTATAAAAAATTTAACAGTTTGCGCTTTCAAAAGAATGAGGAAGCGACTTAAACGATTCAGCAAAATCGAGGACTATGACCCCTTTCTTTTACTGATTCGCTTAACTCCGGACTTGTCCAGTTGAGAACATGAATTGTTATTTTTATAAAAATAAATAAAATTGTTTTCAGGAATTTTACAGTTTGCGCTTTCAAAAGAACGAGGAAGCGATTTAAACGTTTCAGCAAAATCGAGGACTATGACCCCTTTCTTTTACTAATTCGCTTAATTCCGGACTTGTCCGTTTGAGAATGTAAAATGTATTTTTACAAAATACACAATTTTGCACTTTCAAGGAAACGATGAAGAGAATCAAACGATTTAGTAAAACACATGGTATGGGACATGTGCGTTTGCTATTTCGGTTAATTCCGGACTCGTTAATTGAAATATTTGATGTTTTGATGATTTTGATGATTTGTGTGCTTTCGAGCCACTATGTTGGACCTTCGGGTCATTTGTTGGACCTTTGGGTCATTTGTTGGGCTTTCGGGCCACTTTGATGGACCTTCGGGTCACTCTACGGACCTTCGGGTCATTTGTTGGGCGCCAAAATTATGTTGAGTACTTGGTAGGCTTCGGCCATTTGTTGATGCACGTGCGGCGAACTAAAAACTCGCCATCTGATGGGATCGATCCAACCTTCTATGTTGATTTTCTAGAGTATCTTAATTGATTTCTAGATATTTGTTGTTTCTAATTATCTGCAGGTAATTAGATATCTAATGTTATGAGGTTTAATTATCGTATCGATAATTAAATATTTGCACTACAAGGATTACTGTTTATTCCAACGGAGGGGGGCAACGGCCGCCTACGGCATTGACCAACGGCTTCCAACGGCAAGTATTTTCCGGATTATTACCAAGAGGTAAAAAAGATAGCCGTTGGACGCCGTTGGAAATTGCCGTTGGACGCCGTTGGAAATTACCGTTTGCGGCCGTTGGTAGCCGTTGGAAACCCGAACCAAAATTCACAGCAGCAGCTTCTTCTCCCCCATTTCGATTTTTACCTAAATCTAACCCAAAACCCTCCATCCTCCTCCCCAATTCGCCACCCACTTCCATTCCAACCTCCAACTTCACTCGGCAGCATCTAGAAGCCCTCTCCAACCCCTAATCCTCTCCAATCAAGGTATAAACCCTAATCCCCTTTTTTATTCAATTAGGTAATTTAGTGTTAGATTTGCAATTTATATGTTTGTATTGACTATTGTATGTGTAGTTTAGTTTATTGATGCTTAATTTTTATTATTAACCTATGTATTGTAAGTTAATTGTATATTATAGTATATTGTATGCATGGTGTATAGTGTATTGTGTGTATAGCGTAGTGTAGAATGCTGCTTGTATGAAAATATAGTGCAACAAGTTGAATGATGACATTAGATTAGAAAATATCGAAAATGATATTTAATTTTATAACATACGGTTACTTTGATTTTTTTTAATAAGTAATATAGTGTATTAATTTTATAATGTACGGTTAAAAAATATCGAAAATGACAGTAAGTATAGTATCGAACGTCAATTTTTTTTATAAATATAATATGTTACAGAATATGTAATATATTCGAAAACCCTTAGAATGTTTTTCAGCCCCGTCTGATAAGTATTGTATATGATCGTTATGTGGATATTCGTTTTTTTAACAGAATGGACATCTGTATTCATCTTATACAGTATTTGTTGGATTTGTCCCTGTATTGGACAAGTTACGAATACAATAACGTAATTAAATCGCATAAATTATTTCATTTTAAATGGTTCACAAAATTTCGACAACGCTTCGTTTATGTTCCCTGTGTACACGCAAATGTGTACTGTTCAGGGAACTAAAGCGAAGCGCTGCCGAAATTTTGTTGAATCATTTAAATTGAAATAATTTACGCAATTTAATTACGTTATTGTATTTGTAATGGGAGGTAGGACGACCCATCACCATAGAGTCAATGATCAGTTATTATAAAATTCACCTATAAACTATTTTAATAATATGTCAATGCAAATTAATATCGTACCTTTTAACTATATACGTGTAATGCCCCAGAAATTCATGGAATCTTATTTTGGTTGGATTTTGAAATATATGAATTTATTTGTATAGGAATATATGGAATTAATTGTGTGCAAGTGTGTGTGCATGTGTCCACGTGCACACTGATATGGCACAAGGAAGAACTCCAGATTTCTTGAATTTAAAACAAGAATTAAAAAGCACTACAAACATGATTTTGTGATATGGATATTTGATTTCTGGAATTATATGAATCATCCTAGAAAATAAGAAAAGTAGGTTTTGTTTTGAATTCAGTAAACAGATTTTATTTAAAACCCAGAAGAAAAAAAATATGTTACAAGGATTTGAAAACCTGTATACATATATAGGTGCATATGTTTCTGAAATTAAGGAGGAATTAAATAAGCCTAGATAAGATATGTATACAAATATACATTTCTGTAAGTACTGAAAATATTAAAAAGAAATAAGCAAAGGAAAGTGTAACACTAAAATAGCAAAAGATAAATTACAAGCAAAACAATTGCTTTAGGCAAAAAATAGAAAGGAGGATTTTTAGAAAATAAACAAGTGACAATGTCACACAATTATCATGACCTAAGAAGAATATAATAATATTCTGGAAAAGAAAAAGGGGAGTAAGTATCACATATGGCTGGGGTATTAAGGGAGAAAAATAAACAAATCTGAAATGCAAAATGCATGAGTCTTGGCCAGGGTAGGAATGGGATTTTACAATGATAAAACCCTAGAAAACCTCTCTTATAAATCCAAATATAAACCAGAAAAATCATTTGCTACCCAAGACATTTAAGAAAACAAAGAAGTAAAATATTTGCAAGCAAAAAAGCAAGTTTTAAAAGGTTTCTTTTCTGGATTAAGCAAGAGAAGCATTTTTCAGTGAGTAATCTCACTAAACCCATGGCATTAAGTCCTATTATGAGGCAGCCAAGCTTATGTTATTTTTCTACATATTTTTGATTTCATTACTATGGTTTTAATGGATGTTTTAATGGGTGTTTCTGAATGTTTTGATTGCTTTGATGTTTGAGTATTTTGCTCTGTTTGGTTACACCCAGAAATGTAAAAGTATGAAATCATGAAAGTAAATAGAGAATACTTGTAACTGGTTTAGATATGGCATGGAAAATATAGAAATCAAAATGTATATGAGTTGCATTACACTTGTGTAAGTGCTGAGGCTCAAATGAAAGATTCAAGGTTGCAATGGAAATATCCAAAAGTGCTGAACCCTTGATCAAATAGAAAACCCATGAGCCAGAAATCTTGTTTAAGCTAGATCTTGAATTTAGTTCAAACATGGTTGCTTATGAAACAATAATAACCCACATGCCTAGTCTTTATTCCCAGTTGTAAATATTCTTGTATTTTCTTTGAGCTAGAATATTTGAAAATATGATTTCCCTGGACATGAATGTTAGCTTGTTCTTGAATTATGCTTGTAAACTCTATGTAATGTTTCATGTATACTGGGATTTAGTCACCTAGCTATCTCATGATAGGATTAAACATGAACACTTAGTAAATAAACTAAGGATTGTGAGCCAAGAAGACTGCTGGAATGCTTGTTGTATTTAAAGTATGCAAGTTGGCACATGGCTTGTTTAAGCCCTGAGATCTTTGTGCAATATTGTGAATTATTTTATTGCAATGTGTCCCCGTAATTCCTTTATTGCAGATGAGGCTAGGAATTAATTTGGTAAATGCAACCTTAAATTGATGAAGTAGGAACTTAAGTTATTCCTAGGATGGTTGGTCTAGAGCTATGATAGTTCCTGAGTATTTCTATTTGAAATGTATGTTTGCATTGGTTGAATGTGTGTACATAATTAGTCTTAAATACTGAACATATATGCACAATATATCATAAACAAGTCAGGCAAATTAATCAAAGAAGCTATGCCCACTTATACAAAATGTTTATGTCTCACTCATTTACTTAATATCATGGAATTTTTGACATTGCTCATACCAGATCTTGTATCTGACCCTTGTTTGCTTATAGCATCTGGGGTGTCTCATTTAAAATGGGGCAGCCTCTAATGCTCTTTCAGGGAATGCTGGTTCTAAATAGGAAGCTGCTATGGCTAATGAGAATGATTGGATAAGCATGCTAAATTAGAATTAAATAGGAACTTAGAAGGAATTATTTGCATGTAATCAGAGAAGTTTTTACAGTTATGCTTTGGTTGTTATGTAATGATCTTGAATGCTTGAATTTATTTAGTTGTTTTAACTGAATCTAGTAATGTATTAAGTTTGGGATTAACCAAAGACTTAGTTGAATCTATGCAAGAAAATATATATTTGAGTATTATGGTGAAAATCTGTAAACGATATATTCCTATATTTGAGAAATGGATATGTATATACATATACTGTATTAGTTAATTTCAAGTTACTTAAAACTTTAAGTTTGAAGGTTAAAAATCTGAGTTTAGCTACAAGTAATATTTCAAGAATTTTGTGACTATATGCAGAAGTGTTTTGATAAAAGAAACAATATATATTTGTGCACTGTATAAAGATATGTACATGTTTTAAGGGATTTTGCAAGTGTCTGGTATCTGAATTTACATTGCAAAAGCCAGGCACTAATGTTTTGATGATCTAGTCATAAGGCTAACCCACTTCAAAAATAATGAGGTCTGGATTGATCAAGATGACCAGAGTTTTGGGTATAAAGGAAGAAAATACACTTTGTAAAATCTGAAGCTTTCTTTGCAAATGCATGCACAAAGACATTTTCAAATACTTGAGCAACTCACATTTTATTTTGAATAGCTTTATTAGTCCAGAGAGTACACTACATCTGATATGCACACATATTATCTAAATACTACTTTTGCCAAATGACCATAAAATCTGGATTATCTAAATCCAGTAAAGCAACCTGTAAATTAGATGCAAGCTGAGGTAACTCAGGGATTAGAGAATAAATTTGGTTAAGAAAAATACAACTATATAGATTATGAAAGAATTACTCAACTGACTTGGTTATAAGTAAAGAAATTTGTGATAAAATAACTTGTGTTGAAAATGATAAATGAGTATATCATTTTCCTTTCTGGCATTAATCAAATACCAAATAATTAAACTAAAATTATGGTGGCTTGCTATATAATCTGAGATCACCTTACTATCTCAAACTAACAGACAAACACTATAGGAATGGTCAAAAATTACTAAGTATAGATTGCATATGATTATGAGATTCATTACCCTGACTCAAATATCAATAGGCGTGGAAAATGAGCTATGTATTGGTTGATTAGATATTCAAATTCAATCAGGATGCACTCTTGCTAAACAACACTCTGATCCAAGCAAGAGGGTCACATACATCTTCATATGTATGTGAATATATTTATTAATGAACTGATATAAATATATTAGTAGAAAAATTAGGATCTTGGATAATTTAGTGGAAAGGCTAAATGACTCTAGGAAATTATTGAGGTAAAAAAAAATTCCTAGTAAAAATTAGGTGAAATAGCTAGGGTCATTTCATTTGGTATCAGAGCTATGTTAAAACTGTACATAGCTAAGAATGATTGTATTGATTGATTGAAGTATTATAACCATATGTATGAACTGGTTGTTTGTTTGAGTAAAATAATAATACAGATAGAAAGTTATGGCAAAATAAAAATGCTCATGATAAACTAACCCTATTTACCCATACTCTAGTTATCCAATCATGGTAGGAAGAGGATCTCATCACAATGCAGGATCAAGTACACCACAAATGCTTGACATGCAAGACTTTATGAGGGCTTTAAGGGATGGAGTAGGGCAGAGACTTGAGGACCCACATGAGGAACTTTCCAAACTATTAAAGACTTATACCAATTTAGGAGGCTAGAGCTTTGAAGGGACTGAAAATGTGATGGAAATTCAAGCAAGGTTGAGAACACTGGACAGAATTTTCAATGACATGCAATTGGATGATCAAAGGAAGAGGCAAGTGGCCTCAAGACAACTGAAAGGTGTGGCTTTAAGCTGGTGGGAGGTAGTCATAGCTGGGAGGATTGAGAATGAAATCACTTGGAATCAATTCAAGGAGATGTTGGAAGCTAGATTTGTTCCAGCATCAGCCAAAACTCTATTGCTTGAAGAATTCATCAGACTTAGGCAGGGAACCTTTAATGTGACTGAGTATACTCATAGGTTTGAGGGCTTGTCTAAGTATGGAGCTATGCTTGTGGCTGATGAGGCATCAAAGAATGATAGGTATATTAAGGGTTTAAACCCAGGGCTTAGTAGGGCTATGTTGCCATATGCAGATAAAACTTTTGATCAAGTCATTGATCTGGCCTTAAAATTTGAGCAACATGACAAGGAAAGGGAGAAGTATAAGAGTTTTAAGAATAACAATAATAAGAAAAATAAGGGAAGGTATCACCCCTATGACAAAAAGAAGGAGGAGACAGAAAGCAAGAAAACCAATGATACTAAGACCACTGATACAAAGAGAAAAATAACATGCCATCATTGTGGAAAGGAAGTACATATCAAACCAAGGTACCCAGAATTGAAGGGAGGAGCTTTCAAATGCTACCTATGTGGTAAGGAGGGACATATCAAGAGAAATTGCCCTGAGTATAAACAGCAAGGGAAGCTAGCAAGTTTGGAAAGCAAAAGCAAATCCACAGTAGAAGCTATTGCAGAAAACCATGGTCAAGTGGAAGGTACCTTATTTATTTGTACCCTACCTATATCAGTAGTGTATGACACAGGGCAACACATTCTTTGATTTCCCATGAATTAGTTGCATTGCTTAAATTAAATTGCATACTGGTTGAAACTCCTTTGTTAGTGCAAAGCCCATTGGGGAGTTCTAGTGTTTTAAACATGATTTGTGTGGATGTGGAATTAAACATAGGAGGAAATGTTTTTATTTCCAATTTATATGTTTTAAATTACCCAAATATAGGTATTATATTGGGTGTAGATTGGTTAAGGCAATACAAAGCCATAATTAGTTTAGACTCATCCACCATATCATTACAAAATTCTAGAGGTCAAAGAATCACAATTTTGTGTGAAATAGCCAAAGAAAGAAAATTATATCACTTGATTGACTTAAATAAGGATTCCAGTGAGCCTTCTATTGAAGAAATCCCCATAATTAACAAATACTTAGATTTGTTTGGAGAAGTTAAGGGTGTTCCACACCACAGACCAGTGGAATTTCAGATTAGTCTCATACCAGGAGCCAGTCCAATTATTAAGAAACCCACTAGGATGGGGCCTAGTGAGTTGAAGGAATTGAAGAAACAGTTAGAAGAATTGGAAAGCAAAGGATTTATAAGACCAAGTAATTCATGCTGGGGTGCTCCAGTAGTGTTTGTAAGGAAACATGATGGTACTTTAAGAATGTGCATAGATTACAGGGAGCTAAACAAAGTCACTATCAAAAACAAGTACCCCTTACCTAGAATTGATGATCTTTTTGATCAACTTAGTGGAGCAAAAATATTTTCTAGATTAGACCTGGCATCTGGATTCCATCAGATGAAGGTTGAGAACTCAAGTGTTAAGTATACAGCCTTTAACACTAGGTATGGTTTATATGAGTTTCTTGTCATGCCATTTGGGTTGACAAATGCCCCATCATATTTTGTAGACTTGATGAATAGGATATTCAGGGATTATTTAGACAAGTTTGTATTGATTTTTATTGATGATATTTTGATTTATTCTAAAACAGTAGAGGAACATGAAAATCACTTACACCTTGTTTTGTCTAGATTAAGAGAAAAAGATTTAAAAGCAAAATTTTCTAAGTGTGCATTTTGGAAAGAAGAAGTGCATTTCCTTGGGCATGTTATATCTGCCAAAGGCATTTCAGTGAACCCCAATAAAATTGTGGCTATCCAAGCATGGAAAAGGCCAAGCACAGTAGGAGAAGTTAGGTCATTTATGGGAATGGCAGGGTATTATAGAAGATTTATAAAAGATTTTTCTAAGATGTCATCACCTCTTACCAACCTAACTAGAAAGAACCAACCCTTTATATGGACTGAAAAATGTGAACAAGCCTTTAGTAAAATCAAGGAGGCCTTGGTCAATGTACCAGTGTTGATAGTACCAGAAGGAAATGAGGATTTGATTGTTTATACTGATGCAAGTGGTTCTGAGCTAGGAGCTGTATTGATGCAGCAAGATCAAGTTATAGCCTATGCATCAAGACAATTGAAGCCACATGAATCAAGGTATGCAACCCATGATCTTGAGTTGGCAGCAGTGGTATATGCATTAAAGCTCTGGAGACATTATCTTTTAGGTGCTAAGTTTATCTTATACACTGACCATAAAGCATTAAAATATCTCTTTTCACAAAAAGATTTGAATATGAGGCAGCATAGATGGGTTGAGTTTCTAGCAGCATATGATTTAGACATACTTTATACTCCAAGAAAAGCTAATAAGGTTGCAGATGCTTTGAGCAGGCAGCATTCAAAAGTAGCCATGTTAATGATAGAAGAGTTTAGAAATTTATCTCTATTTACTGATTTGGAAATTGAGGAAAACAGTGAGGTAAACATGAATATGATTGAAGAAGGGAGTAGAGGAAAATTAAGTTTGATAACTTTGCAATCAGATTTAATTTTGAAAGTGGGGAAAATGCAAGAGGAAGATCCAGATTTATTAGAAAAGAAAACTCTAATAGAAAAAGGAGAAGAAGTAGCAAGCTACCACATTGATAAGAATGGTTACTTAAGGAATAAAGGTAGAATATGTGTTCCAAAGGATATAGGATTGAAGGAAGAGATACTTAATGAATATCATAGGAGCAAATATTCTATACATCCAGGCAGCACTAAGATGTACCAAAACTTGAAAAGGGATTATTGGTGGAAAGGGATGAAAACTGATGTGGCCAAACATGTTGCAAAGTGTATGACTTGCCAACAAGTCAAAGCAGAAACCCAAAGACCCTCAGGCCTATTACAACCTCTAAGCATACCACAGTGGAAGTGGGAAGATATATCTATGGATTTCATAGATGGTCTGCCTAGATCAAAGAGAGGAAATGCAAGCATTTGGGTAGTAGTTGATAGATTGACTAAAGTGGCACACTTTAAACCAGTGAAGGCAGAAAGAAATGCACCTAAACTAGCTCAAATATTCATGAAAGAAGTAGTAAGGTTGCATGGAATTCCTAAGACTATAGTGAGTGATAGGGACACAATCTTTACATCCAGATTTTGGAAGAGCTTTCAAGAAGCCATGGGGAGTGAATTATGCTTGAGTACTGCATACCACCCCAATCAGATGGTCAAACTGAAGTAATAAATAAAGTTTTGGAGGATTTGTTGAGGGCATGTGCATTGGACTTTGGAGGCAATTGGGAAGATCACCTCCATTTGGCTGAATTTACATATAACAATAGTTATCAAAGCACCATAGGCATGGCACCATTTGAAGCCTTGTATGGCAAACCATGTTTGTCACCAATATGTTGGGTTGAAGCAGGAGAAAAGGCTGTCTTAGGGCCTGGGTATATTAAAGAAACTACAGAGAAAATTGAACTTGTAAGGAGAAGGATGGCAGCAACTCAAGATAGGCAAAAGAAGTTTGCAGATGTAAGGAGGAAGCAGGTAGAATATGAAGTTGGTGATTATGTTTTCATCAAAGTTTCACCTATGAAGAAGGTGTTGAGGTTTGGCAAGCAGGGAAAACTTACCCCAAGATATGTTGGACCTTACAAGATTTTGGAAAGAATAGGTTCATTAGCATATAAGTTGGAGCTACCAGAAGAGATGAGTGCAATGCACAATGTATTTCATGTATCACAACTTAGGAGATGGGTGCATGATAAAGAGGAAATTCTAGAGAAACCAACTCAAGTTCAAATAAATCCTGATTTGGTTTATGAGAAAGAACCAGTGGAGATTTTATCTAAAGAGGAAAAGAAGTTGAGGAGCAAAACTCTGAAATTGGTAAAGGTTCAATGGAGCCTAGACCCCAATGATTGTACATGGAAGTTAGAGGATAAGATAAAGATGGATTACCCTAAGCTTTTTGCAGTGGAAGGTAAAATCTAAATCCCTAAAAAGTTTAATATGTATGGTTGTTTTGACTGAATTGTTCGCTTATGCAATGTTTGATAGATTTTATAAAAATCTGGAAATTTTTAAAGTCAAAATGAGAAAATTGTGAGGACACAATTCCTAAAAAGGTGGGGTGATTGTAATGCCCCAGAAATTCATGGAATCTTATTTTGGTTGGATTTTGAAATATATGAATTTATTTGTATAGGAATATATGGAATTAATTGTGTGCAAGTGTGTGTGCATGTGTCCACGTGCACACTGATATGGCACAAGGAAGAACTCCAGATTTCTTGAATTTAAAACAAGAATTAAAAAGCACTACAAACATGATTTTGTGATATGGATATTTGATTTCTGGAATTATATGAATCATCCCAGAAAATAAGAAAAGTAGGTTTTGTTTTGAATTCAGTAAACAGATTTTATTTAAAACCCAGAAGAAAAAAAATATGTTACAAGGATTTGAAAACCTGTATACATATATAGGTGCATATGTTTCTGAAATTAAGGAGGAATTAAATAAGCCTAGATAAGATATGTATACAAATATACATTTCTGTAAGTACTGAAAATATTAAAAAGAAATAAGCAAAGGAAAGTGTAACACTAAAATAGCAAAAGATAAATTACAAGCAAAACAATTGCTTTAGGCAGAAAATAGAAAGGAGGATTTTTAGAAAATAAACAAGTGACAATGTCACACAATTATCATGACCTAAGAAGAATATAATAATATTCTGGAAAAGAAAAAGGGGAGTAAGTATCACATATGGCTGGGGTATTAAGGGAGAAAAATAAACAAATCTGAAATGCAAAATGCATGAGTCTTGGCCAGGGTAGGAATGGGATTTTACAATGATAAAACCCTAGAAAACCTCTCTTATAAATCCAAATATAAACCAGAAAAATCATTTGCTACCCAAGACATTTAAGAAAACAAAGAAGTAAAATATTTGCAAGCAGAAAAGCAAGTTTTAAAAGGTTTCTTTTCTGGATTAAGCAAGAGAAGCATTTTTCAGTGAGTAATCTCACTAAACCCATGGCATTAAGTCCTGTTATGAGGCAGCCAAGCTTATGTTATTTTTCTACATATTTTTGATTTCATTACTATGGTTTTAATGGATGTTTTAATGGGTGTTTCTGAATGTTTTGATTGCTTTGATGTTTGAGTATTTTGCTCTGTTTGGTTACACCCAGAAATGTAAAAGTATGAAATCATGAAAGTAAATAGAGAATACTTGTAACTGGTTTAGATATGGCATGGAAAATATAGAAATCAAAATGTATATGAGTTGCATTACACTTGTGTAAGTGCTGAGGCTCAAATGAAAGATTCAAGGTTGCAATGGAAATATCCAAAAGTGCTGAACCCTTGATCAAATAGAAAACCCATGAGCCAGAAATCTTGTTTAAGCTAGATCTTGAATTTAGTTCAAACATGGTTGCTTATGAAACAATAATAACCCACATGCCTAGTCTTTATTCCCAGTTGTAAATATTCTTGTATTTTCTTTGAGCTAGAATATTTGAAAATATGATTTCCCTGGACATGAATGTTAGCTTGTTCTGGAATTATGCTTGTAAACTCTATGTAATGTTTCATGTATACTGGGATTTAGTCACCTAGCTATCTCATGATAGGATTAAACATGAACACTTAGTAAATAAACTAAGGATTGTGAGCCAAGAAGACTGCTGGAATGCTTGTTGTATTTAAAGTATGCAAGTTGGCACATGGCTTGTTTAAGCCCTGAGATCTTTGTGCAATATTGTGAATTATTTTATTGCAATGTATCCCCGTGATTCCTTTATTGCAGATGAGGCTAGGAATTAATTTGGTAAATGCAACCTTAAATTGATGAAGTAGGAACTTAAGTTATTCCTAGGATGGTTCGCTTTAAATAATAACGGAAACGACAAAGAAATCCGTTGTCCATGTACTAAATGCAAATTGTTAAAGCATTTGGTACCAGAAATGGTAAGAGTTCATTTGCGTCAGTACGGTTTCGTGTCGAACTATTTGGTTTGGGATCGTCATGGAGAACCGTTAGCATCTAATCTTGTTGAAGCTGAGGAGGTATTGAGTAATGAAATTGATACGACAAATCTCGTAGAACATATGGTTGAAGATGCTGCACGTTCAATGTTCCTTGTTTCTCAATTAACCGATGACGATGGTAATACTGAAAACGAACCAAATATTGGTGCAAAAAAAATATATGATTTATTAGAAGCGGCGAAGAAACCCATTTGGGAAGGTTGCACAAGCGGAACCCAATTGTCAGTGACTGCTGAGTACATTGCGATGAAATCTAAATGCAACCTCACAGAATCTGGATTTACAGCTGTTGTACAAGCTGCGAAACGGCATATGCCTCCCAATAATTTAATGTGCGAAAATCATTATGAAGTAAAAAAACTAATGTCGGCTTTTGGTTTACCATATCAAAAAATAGATACATGTCTAAACGGTTGCATGCTGTTTTGGAAGGAAGATATCAATCTTAGACATTGTAAAATATGTAATCAGGAAAGGTACAAACCAAGAAAGAAAAAGGGAAAAGAAGTCCCGTATAAGCGTATGCATTATTTACCAATTACTCCTAGATTTCAAAGGTTATATGCATCTTCTATAACTGCGCAATATATGAGATGGCACAGTATGAGAATACGAGAGGAAGGTACGTTAACACACCCAGCTGATGGGGAAGCATGGAAGCATTTTGACCAGAAATATCCTGATTTTGCATCCGAGAGTCGTAATGTTAGACTTGGTTTATGTACGGATGGATTTTCACCATTTTCTCAATTTGGTTCTAAATATTCGTCCTGGCCTATAATTGTCACACCATATAATTTACCTCCTTGGATGTGTATGAAAACTCTATACATGTTTCTTACAGTTGTTGTTCCTGGTCCTGATGATCCGACACAAGGAATCGATGTTTATTTACAACCTTTGATTGAAGAATTAAAAACATTATGGTACGAAGGATTAGAAACATATGATATTTCTAAAAAAAACTTTCGCATGTATGCTTCTTTGTTATGGACAATCAGCGATTTTCCTGCGTATGCAATGCTTTTAGGTTGGAGTACGGCTGGTCGCCTAGCTTGTCCTTACTGCATGGAAGAAACAAGAGCATTTTCTTTACCTCATGGAAAAAAAATTTCGTGGTTTGACTGTCATTGATGTTTTCTTCATGTTAATCATCCATTTAGAAGAGATAAGAAAAACTTTACAGCTAATAGAGTTGAAACTTTAAGCGCAACTACAGTTTGGTCAAGCGAAGAAATTTATGAACTTGTAAAGGATTATCCAAAAATACATGAAACCGGAAAGCAAATTGAAATTCAAGGTAAATCATCGATTCATAACTGGTGCAAACAAAGCATATTTTGGGAGTTGCCTTATTGGAAAACTCTCCTGATTCGTCATAATATTGACGTGATGCACAATGAGAAAAACGTGTTTGATAATGTGTTTAATACAGTTTTGAATGTCAAGGGGAAGACGAAAGATGATTTGAAATCAAGGCGTGATATCGAAGTATTATGTAATCGTCCTGAGCTTCATATGAAACCAAATGAAACAAAAAAGCCAAAAGCGTGCTATGAGCTAGACAATAATCAAGTTAAAATATTTTTAAAATGGGTGGAAGGATTAAGATTCCCGGATGGTATATCTTCTAATCTTCGTAGATGTGTGGACTATAAGAACAATAAACTTAGCGGGATGAAAAGTCATGATTGTCATGTTATGATGGAAAATTTATTACCCGTCGCTTTTAAAGAACTATTGCCCGTAAAAGTTTGGAATGTTCTAACAGAACTTAGTCTGTTTTATAAAGAGATTTGTTCTACTACATTAAAAGTTGATCGTCTACGTAAACTTGAGGAAGAAATCCCGATATTGCTATGCAAATTGGAAAAAATATTTCCTCCTGATTTTTTCAATGTTATGGAGCATTTACCTATTCATCTTCCATTTGAAGCACGTCTTCGAGGGCCTGTGAAATATGGATGGATGTATCCATTTGAAAGGTATATTCATATTTAGTTCATTAAATATTGGTTTAATTATATGTATAAAAAAATTGATTTAAAATGATTTGAAATAGATATTTAAATCATCTAAAGAAAAAAGTGAGGCAGAAAGCTCGAGTTGAAGGCTCGATTTGCAAATCATACATTGAAGAAGAAGCTTCATTTTTTTTCTCTCATTATTTTAGTGACCATGTGAACATATCATTTGAAAGTGCTCCGCGTAATGATGAAGGCATTGATCAAGATGATTGTCAATCGACTATATCTATTTTTAAAAAGCATGGTCGGCCTTCTAGTAAATGTGTGGAAGTATGGTTGGATGACAGAGATTATCATGTAGCACACACATATATTCTTATCAACTGTGCTGAAGTTGCACCATTTGTTAGGTAATATACTTATATATGTAACATTTCTTGTATCTTAATTAATAAATATACAAATATGCACACATGTATCTTAATCAAAATATAACATTTCTTGTATAATTGCAGTATTTACGAATCACAACATCCGAACGAAGATATCAGCAAAGAATTCTCTAAATGGTTTTCTAAGTACGTTTTTGATACGACAAATGGTGTTGTAGACGAAGGATTGAAACATTTAGCTTTGGGACCAAAAAGGATAGTCAAGACCTATCCAATATTCTTTGTGAATGGATATAAATTTAATACCAAAGAATACGGTGCTGAAAAATTAACTAACAATACTGGTGTATTTGTTAAAGGTAGTGATGATCTAAATGATCATATACATGATTTTTATGGCGTGCTAACCCAAGTTTTGCAATTGTCGTATTTCACACGACCTGCAGAAGAAGTATTTTTGTTTAAATGCAACTGGTTCAGCAACGTTCCAGGTTCTGGAATAAACGTGCATCCAAAATATAATCTTATAGAAATAAAACATACTTCGCATTATCATAACTACGATCCTTTTGTACTTGCCAAACAAGCTCTTCAAGTTTATTATGCTTCTTACCCATCTCTAAGAAGAGATAAAGTAAATTGGTCGGCTGTTTTTAAAACAAAGGCAAGATTTACATTTGATGGACGGAACATTCCCGATGAACAAGCTTACCAAGCAGATATCGAGGAAAGTAGAGGAATAATAATAACAGATGATCAAACAGATTTTGGACCTCTAAACGATGATTCAAATGCATTAATTGAAGCATTTGAGAGTACAGAGGAACAAAATATAGAGTACGAAACAGAGTCTAAAACCAAAACTGACGAGGACTGATCAATAATCTACATTTTGAAGGTAATTATATTTAACATTATAATGTTTTCATTAAAAATGTTATGCTAATGTATGATATGTGTCACGTACTCTTCTTATGTTATGCCATAATGTATGTTTTACATATAGTCATTTAATGTTCTCATATAATGTTTGTCTGTAACATGTTCTATAGATATGTCTTCACATAGACGATCTGTGTCTACACATTTTGGGTCTCCCTCCTCTTCACAGAGAGGGACTATTCGTCCTGCAGATCGTGATCGCGGTGGTCCATCAGAGGAGATGCCACGCACTACAATTTGGCTAAAGCCAAAAGCCGACGGATCTGGGTAAGTATTAAGTTTCAAAATTAAATTTTATTCTCGTACAGTCTATTATAAGTATAGTAGTCATAAAATAGTAAATGCTTTTTTTTCCTGTTAAACACAGTGGTTTTACGTTAGAGCCATCAAATATAGTTCTTTCATTATCTAAGCGTGCATACCAGAGTCGGATGAATGAATGTTGGCCCAAATGGTCCTTGATTCCAGAGAACGTGAAGGAAGCTATTTGGCAGGACTTTTTGGTATGAGTGATATTACTTGTTAGGTTTAAATATCTAATCATGTTTACACTACGCATAAAAACTATATAACTCTTATGTAATCAAACGTGCAGGGCCATGTGGACATCCAGGATGCAGATCTTTCCGTTGTACAGCGTCATTGGCAGAGTAAGATTGCAAAGAACTACAGGGAGACTTTAAATGCTGTGAAATCAAGTGGAAGCAAGCCAAATTGGATGAGCGTTGTTGTGTGAGAACAGTTTGTCAGATGGTGGGGCAATGAGGAATTTCAGGTAAATTTAGCATATATTTAATTTAAATTGTTCTACGCAAATAATATTTAAATTAAAACTATAAAACAATTTTTTTTCCAACTTAAATTTGCAGAAAGAGTCAACTAGGAATTCTGCTAACAGGAGCAAGAACCCCGTCACACATCGCGGTGGTTCTAAGTCATTCCAGCATCACCGCGAGGACTTGGTATATTTATTAATTAAGATAAACATTTATATAAAAATATTTAATATATATATTTATATGTGCATATTTCAGGAAAGACAGCGCGGTGGTCCTGTCAGTCGTTGGGATGTATTTGCGCATACGCATGCGGTGACTTAGATTGACGATTCAGGATCATATTAGTACGCCTGGGAAAGTAATGACAAAGCAAGGGCCGCATATGTAAGTATAAGATAATGAACTAAAAGTTTTAAGTATATTAAAATAGCATTATCTAAATTCAATTGTATTTTGCATACTAGGAAAAGTTTCAGGACGCACGGACATTGATGCTCCAGGACACCGGAAGAGCAGAGTTGACCATTGATGAGGAGAACGCAATATTTGAGTCTATCATGGATCCAGCGACCCACGGGAGGCGCTTTGGATTTGGAAGCCAATCGGTAATTTAATGTAAATTTTAAATAATTTTTATGAAGCATGTTCATTTCGATATCATATATATAAACACTTTAGATGTGAGCTTAGCTAGAGTAAATATTTATACATATTTACACATATATTTACACATATTTACTAATATTTACAGGCTGACGTAGTGCAGAAGAACTACCAGAGGGCTCAAGATAAGGAGGAGATCGCACAGCTACGAGCTCAGATCGCCACGCTTCAAGACCACGATCGCCGCCGTGAAGAACAAATGGAGCAGCTAAACAATAAAGTGGCGGAGTTCATGGAGCAATACGGGCGGTTTCCTTCCTTCGGTGGTTCTGCTGGCGAGTGAGTTGAGGTATGTTTGAGATGTTTTCTTATGTGTGGAGTGGTGATGGTTTGTATATATTGTTGTATGGTGTTAGACATTTGGTGATGGTTTGGATGTGTTAGGCATTTGGTGATGTGTTTGGATGTCTTAAACATTTGGTGATGGTTTGGATGACGATTGGTGATGGCTTTTTATGTGTTTTGTTTGTATATATGATGACGGTTGGTTTGGATGGCGTTTGGTTTTGATGTAGAAACTAATTTGATGGATGTAGAATTTAGTTTGTTTTGATGGTTTGGTTGTTTATGTGTATGATTTGATTATTATATTGTGTTTGGTTATATATATGTGATTGTTATTGGATATACGCTCAAAATGGAGCAGTTTTGATATTTATGATATTGTGTGTGGCCGGAGGTGAGCAGGAGCTGCTGGGCAAAAAAATAAGTTTCAGATTTCCAACGAATACCAACGGCCATTTGGTCATTCATAGGCAACGGCTTCCAACGGCTACCATCGGCCATATCAACGTTTTCCAACGGCATACCAACGGCAAGTTGGTCAACGAAGCTTGCCACGTGGCCAGATGAGCCGTTGGTAAACGTTGGTATAACGCCATTGGAGGCGTTGGAAGGCATTGGAAGGCGTTGAAGTGTATTCCAACGGCCTTTCCAACGGCTTCCAACGGCTTTCCAACGGCCGCCAACGGCTTGGAGCCGTTGGAAAGCGCTGCCTCCCTTATAGTGTTGCTGATTTGAGATTTGATTATCGTTTGTGATAATTAAATATTTGTTGTTTCTGATTATCGTTTTTGATAATCAGATATTTGTTGATTCTGATTATCGTTTTTGATTATCGGATATTTGTTGATTCTGATTATCGTTTTTGATAATTAGATATTTGTTGATTTGAGATTTGATTATCGTTGTGATAATTAAATATTTGTTGTTTCTGATTATCGTTTTTGATAATTAGATATTTGTTGATTTGAGATTTTTGATTATCGTTTTTGATAATTGGATATTCGTTGATTCTGATTATCGTTTTTGATAATTAGATATTTGTTGATTTGAGATTTGATTATCGTTGCGATAATTAAATATTTGCTGTTTCTGATTATCGTTTTTGATAATTAGATATTTGTTGATATGAGATTTCTGATTATCATTTTTGAGTCGGATATTTGTTGATTCTGATTATCGTTTTTGATAATTAGATATTTGTTGATTTGAGATTTCTGATTATCGTTTTTGATAATCGGATATTTGTTGATTCTGATTATCGTTTTTGATAATTAGATATTTGTTGATTTGAGATTTGATTATCATTGTGATAATTAAATATTTGTTGTTTCTGATTATCGTTTTTGATACTTAGATATTTGTTGATTTGAGATTTCTGATTATCGTTTTTGATAATCGGATATTTGTTGATTTTGATCATCGTTTTTGATAATTAGATATTTGTTGATTTGAGATTTCTGATTATCGTTTTTGATAATCGGATATTTTTTGTTTCTGATTATCGCTTGTGATAATTAGATATTTGATGTTATGAGTTCTGATTATCGTTTTTGATAATTGGATATTTGTGGTTTCTGATTATCGTTTGTGATAATTAGATATTTGATGTTATGAGTTCTGTGTATCGTTTTTTGATAATTAAATATTTGGTTACTTGAAATTTGATTACCGTTTGTGGTAATTAAATATATGTTGATTTGAAATTTGATTACCGTTTGTGGTAATTAAATATTTGTTGATTTGAAATTTGATTACTGTTTGTGGTAATTAAATATTTGCTGATTTGAATTTGATTACTGTTTGTGGTAATTAAATATTTGTTGATTTGAAATTGATTACCGTTTGTGGTAATTAAATATTTGTTGATTTGAGGTTTGATTATTAATTATGATAATTAGATAATTGTTGATTTGAGATTTCTGATTTCCGTTTTGTTAATTAGATAGTTGTGTTTTCTGATTATCGTTTTTGATAATCGGATATTTGCTAGTTGTGCTGATTATGAGATTTTCTAGTCTCTAATTGATTCTAGAGTGTGCTGATTTTATTGAATTGCTGTTTTATATCTATCTCTGTTGATAGTTAGAGTTTGTTGATTATGGAGTTTGTATTTTCTAGTTATTTGTAGGATAACTAGATAATTGCGGTTTTGCGATTTGTGTTTTCTAATTATCTTTGTTGATAATTAGATTTTACTGTTTTCTAACTATCGTTTCGATAATTAGATGTTGCTGTTTTGTGATTTCTGTATTTCGGATTATCTAATTGGTAATTGAATATTGCCGATAATTGTGTTTACCCAGTTTAGCTGTTTTCTGATTATCTATTGATAATTAGATTTTGTTGAGAATTTGTGAATTTCTTTTATGGGGTTAAAAGATTTCTTTGGTGCTTGTGTTCTCGATCTTTATTTCTCTAGCTTAACCAGTTTATGTTAGGAAAAATAATTGTTATTGACAACTTTAATTATGAAAATTGCGGGGATGCAATTTTTATAAGGAGGGGAGTTTGTAACAACCCGGGATTTTGTAATTTTTAATTATCGCCAAAATGACGATCAAATTGTTTGACTATTTCCATTGGAGTTTAAATCATATTTAAATTCTTTTATAAATAGGTTAAGGGTTGGACGGGCTTTAAAAATTGTTTGGCCCATGTTTTAATTGTTGCCGAGATGGTTATCATATCGTTCTTTTCACCGACCCATTCATTTTTCGATTGCAACCCTAAACAAAACGAACGAAAATAAACGTGGCGGCTTCATCTTCGTTCTCTCAAATCTGAGATTTAGGGCTTGTTCGAAGTGCCGTTTTTAATTTGATCGAATGATGTTTCTTGTTGCTTGCTCCGTCGATCGTTCGTGTTCTTCGCTTCGGCAAAGGTGAGTGATTCTTTTCACTCACATCTACTTCTATCTCATGTTTATACAGGGTTTAATTCCTATGTTTTGTTCGTTTGAATTCGTGATTTAATTTATCTCGGCAGTTCGATTTTGCTTGATGTTGGTGATTTCTTTGATTTTGTCAGTTTTGTATTATTGATGATGGCTTGATACTCACGGCTTTGAATCGCCTTGCTCACCCCAGTTCGATTTTGTTTTGTTAATTGATGATTCTCTAACTTTGCCAATTTCGTGTAATGAGATACTTGATACGATTTCTTGATGACACGGTGTTGATTTCATTCGTTCTTGTTGGCTTCGGCACTGACTTTGGTTTGAAATCTGCAACTAAATTTCAAGATTTATTTGTTTTGTACATTTGCTCAGTGGAGTTGCTGTGTGATTCAATGATATGCTTGAAAATGATCTTTGTGCCTCCACTATCGCTGTTGTATTCATGCGTTCATTAGTCTAAAGCTTGAACCTTATGTATGTTGTGCATTTCATCATAATTGTTGCAGCAATTTTTGGTTGCTTTAGTTTGCACCCTTCGAAGCATTTGACATTTTGTCTCTTGACTCATATGGGCAGTGATGTGAACTTATTGGTCATTTATTGTTGCCCAGACCTGACCTTGTGTGATTTCTTGGTTTTCTGGAATTCGATTATGATATTGTATATAATTTCATTTTTGTACAAATGTACATCTCGGCCCTGAACATGATTTTGCACTGTGATTGTTCATCTCGATTGTGCCTCGGTCCTTGATGATCTCTTGGTATCACTTGATGTTGTAGTTTCTTTTGAGCCAAAAATCTACTGATGCTTGTTGCTGCCATGTTGTCATGGTGTCTGGTCACTATGTGCATTTATGTAGTATGGTTCATTGTTCTATTTATTGCCAGTTGCCTCTGGTTTCATTTGTTTCAGTCCTTCATTGCATAATTTGAAGTCTGGCCTGATATACATCTTTGTCTATTGATCATAGTCATTTGAATTTGTTACAGTTCATATTTCCTTGAGTCAGGTACCATTATGTATGCACACATGTCTGTTGCATATGTATACCTGTAATGTTGCTCCACTCGAGTTTGTGTTAATTACTGGTTTGCTTGAGCTTGTTAGTGAGTTTCATTTGTGAACACTGTCGACTGTTGCATTCAATTGTATTGGGCAGTACTTTGGTCTTGGTTATATTGAACTAGTCGACACTGTTTGGGCTGCTCTTGTACCATGGGCTTGTCTCTTTGACTGTTTCTAATTTTGCTTTTGTGCCATAGTGTACATATGTGTGCATGTCGTATTTGGTTGAATTTCTGACTTGACCCAGATTATTTTATTCATGCATTTGTAGCTGAAGTTTGCATTAGCTCATGTATACTTGTAGTTTCACTTTGTCGATGATACTCTGATTGTTGAGGCAGTGGCATGGATATTTGAAATGTTGCCTATTTGTCTTGGTTTTAACCATGTTGCACTATAATCTGGTTTGGTTTGCATTTGCACTTGCTCGATGTAGAGCATTGTTCCTAGTATCAGTTCTCGACCAGTTCACTGTCGAGTTTTGCATTTGACATTGTGCATTTCTGCACCTTGTTGAGTCTGAGTTATGCTCCTTTGATCATGTTGGCTATTTGGTCTGTATCTTGGTGTATTTGAGTCTGATTATATATGTTTCCAGACCTGTTTATTTGTTTGAATTCGTTGAGCTTGGTTTTGAACATGGTCTTCGACCATTTCAGGTTGATTTTTGTGATGATACCTGAGTTGAATCCAGTCTCAAAGACTTGGGTTCGACCTTGTACTCGGATGTAAACTTTCGTTGTGTTTCACTTGCATTATTGTAGTGGCGAGGCAGTACACGCGTGCGTGTACTGCAGCCCTAGCAAAATTGACAGATTTTATTGATATTTCGATTGGTTGAATTGTTTTGTTGGTTCAATTCAATATTTTGAAGTTGTATTTTGATTTGGTTTAATCTGATGATTATGTTGATATCTAATTATCTTTTAGATAAGTTAGATTAGGTGTTTTCTAATTATCAAATTGATAATTAGATTTTTGTTGTTTACGCTGTTTTGTTGGCTTGGGTTTCACTTTGACCTCTGCAGTTCTGATTGCTGTTAGTATTCACTGTTGTGATGATTTCACGTACTGTAGTGGCGAGGCAGTGCACGCGTGCGTGTACTGCAGCCACACAGAGTTTGGTTTGATTTAACCATTTTGAGATTGTCTAATTATTCATTTAATAATTGGATTTTGTTGTTAAATTGCTGTTTAGGCAACTCTGTTGTTTTCTAAATTATCTGCATTGGTAATCTTTTTATCTATCTTTGTTGGTGATCTGGACTTGCTGATTTGTTGTTTAACACTGTTTAGTGTTATATCTGCCGTTATCCGATTCTCTTATCGAGGAGTTGGATATACGAGATTTCTATGACTGTCGTCTATTTGATATTGATTATTATTGCTTCTGTGCATTAATAACTGAGTTTGAATTAGACTGACCCGTGTATTATTTTCTTTTGAATGTAATACTCGGGTCAGACCTGAGTTATTTCAGGTTGTAGATATCTTGCTTTGGGTTGCTGTTTGAGCTACGAAGACTTTTCATATCTTTTGAAGTGGTCTGCGTCTTTTTGTAGTAGTCAGTGTACTGATTAGGTTGATATGTATTCATGTACATTAGTTGATAATGTATTTGTATATATAACTTCCAGAGTCGACAGTTGTAGTTGTATCATATGTATTATGTCAAATGTATAGTAACTGATATCAGTTATATATATATATATATGAGATTTTTTTATTTGTGTTTCGCATTTTATTATTTGTGTTATTATTATATACATTGTCCTAAACTATTATGAACCGTCATAGTTCGTTTTATACTAGAATTGGGTATGTCGATGGGAGTAAATAAATAAGAGATGAAAAATGAAAAACATATACCACTCCTATCGAGGTAACCAATTCTAGTGTATGGCCAACTACGGACGGCCGCTCCTATCCAGCCTTATTCTTCATAATAACAGACAATATTTCTTTTAATACTCTTTGTTATTGTGAGCATAGAGGTGGGGCGTCACAGTAACAATGATGATTGATTTAATTTCATATTTGGTAAACTTAATTAATGCAACATATAAATGATAATAAATTGGCATCATGGTATAAGGATATAAACAGTCAACAACAAAAGTATGTATTTATTATTAACTAATTGTGCATGCGTATATATGTTTAAATATGTTTATATATGTATTGTTTAATGAATCCTCCAAATATAACAAATTAATACAGCCAAGTCAACTATTATCCATTTAAGATTTATTACCAAACATGTAGTGATCTGATTTAGTAAATCAATTTGAAAATAGATCGTAATCAATAAATCCAAATGTAACCAATATGTATATGTTAATAATTTAATGTAGAATCAAACGTAGAAATTTATTATTAAAAAAATTGTCCAAAGTATATTTTGTATAATAATAATATTATGTTGATTCATGTTTATTTATACATATATACAGTGTACATATATGTATGTGTGTGCATGTATACATAAATATATATGTACATGTATATGTATATGTATATGTATTATTAATGAATTCTTTAAAATTAATAAATCAACTCAACCAAATCAATTATAATCAACTTAAGATTTATTACCAAACATGTAGTAATCTAATTTAGTAAAATAGTTTGATAGCAGATCTTAATCAACAAATCTAAATATTATTTATATGTATATGTTAGTAAAATAAATTCTTAAAACTTTTTAAAATATTTCAAAATTATTTTAACATACACATACATACATACACACAACACGCACGCATTTATGCGTATGTATGAAACTTAAAGTAGAAAACAAAATTGGAATCAACGTAAACTGTTGTTAACAATTAAATAAAATAAAGTTAATTAGAATAACAAGTTAATTGCCGGATCTATATTTAGATCAAAATCAATAGAAATTAACATAGAAAATCATGAATAGAAGTTATCAATTTCAAATGAAAACCAATTCTAATGATAATAAGTTATACGACTTTAAGGTCTATAATTGTATGCTTATAGGGGACAACAAATGCATATATAAAATTTTCAAAATGAATGAACTACTAGATCTATAATGTCATGGAATAAATAAATAACCAATAGAATTTACCTTGTTTGATGTTGCCTATGATTCGTACCTTGAATGATAAATGCTTCTAGATCCGATTGAATCACCTCAAGAAATTGAAACAATCTGAAGCACCACTTTTGAATTTATTTTATTTGATTTGTTTTGATTTTGTTTTGGGAATTTTTTTTGCTTAGAAGCCATGAAATTTCGGCCATGAAGGTAGAAAAATGAAGATGGAGGCTAGGGTTTAGCAGGAGAGTGATTAAGAGAGGCTAGTGAATAGAAGACAACATATTTATAGAGGGATCCTTCCTTAACCTCCTCCCTTTATTTTCTAGATCCAACCATTGGATTTTAAGCCTCTTTTTCTTACGCCTTCTATGAATAAGGTTATATGGCCTTGAAATATTCCCAAACTCATTTAGTAATTAATCTATTTAAATCCAATTTAAATATTTTATCAAAATCATACTAACGTTCGAACTATTCGAATACTAACGTTCCCACGTCACTTAGCAGGTGGTGTGACAATTTGGCCGAATTTATCACTTACACGTCTTTCAGATAAAATCCAATTTTACTTATTATAAGCGGTACTTAATAGTGACAATTATTTACAGCAATTCTCTTCGTCAAAACTATATCACTTTGGATTTATGGAATTTGGTAATGGTCAAAATTCCAATGTCATCCACATTCAAATTTATAGTCCAAACACAAGTCCTTTGTTCAATAATAACAATTATTATTAACAAAAATGCTCTGGCCAGAGACTTTGACTATTAGTTGACTGGAGTTGACCATGATACTAACCCCATATAATCGAGGAGACGAATCCTCTCTTGAATAGTGTTCACTTCCAATACATCCACTCGACCCAACTATAGTCACTAGATGGAACGCCATGCCATGATTTGACTATAATTAAAGCAGAGCTTTTGTATTATAAATCCATAGTATTCTCAAGTCGAGAGAACTGTGTAAATTAGTTACATCGATATTTCTTGTTTGACCTTAGTTATATTAACCAAAAGAAACTATCGAGCGAGTCGTTCCATAGTTATCCAATAACTATTAGTACGTAACCCCTAGGTTCCCCCAGCAGTCATCAGTAATATACCGCCCAACATTTGGAGAGTGTTACTTACTCTAGTCTCAAAGGATACACTGATATCCAGTCTCGATGCATCTTGACTAGGAACATTTAAAATGGTATATAATTGTTTTATTGTGATAAATTACTCGTGTTTACAACATTTTGTAACTACTATCACAAAATATACCATTTATGGATTTTCTATTAAATATACTTTTAAGTAAACTAATTAATTAATATAACCACTGTCACGACCCAGTTTTTCAACCTCCGAAAGTCGACATCAATACGTCCACTGTATTACATGCCGAACAATTGAATGCCGGAAATACCCGACCGTAAGGGTTAAAGAAGAAAGAGGTAGAAGAAGAAGGAGAAAATAACAACATCAGAGTCTCACAATCGCAGCAGAACAAAATACAATATATAATAACATCTTTTAAATACAAAGAAATTTGTACTGTTATATATACATACCATTATTAGAGTACAACGATCATCTATCACTTTGGACAGCTTATTTTCTGTCCTTACACAGCGGAAATAATAATTCAAGTACGGAGATACGTCTCTGTCATCCAGCTCGTCTCTTGAGCTCCATAGCACATTATCATGGATCTGTTCAACTCGGTCTGAACCGAGCATCATAATAAAACAACACCCGAGTCAGTCTGGAAAACCAGCATGAGAAAATCACTCAATTGGATTATTATATTTTTGAAAATCCTTTGAAAACAAAGGTATCTCGTAAGACCATGCCACAAATAAATATGTCGGGTTTTTACCTTACGATAACCAAAGCGATTTTTATCAAATCCTCTGATATTATAATAGTGTCTATAGAAAGTAAATAAAATATAGCTGAAGTGCTTGCATCTCACATTCCAGCATAGTATGGCACAATAAAAACCGTACGGGTGCTTATTGGGGATTGGATTCCATACAATGGCAGGGTTACTAGGGTACCGCCCGTCACAGTACCTGGCCTAGATCAGCGTACTGAGGACCACTCCCGATCCCCTGCAATACAAGACCGGAGCTACCACTTACTGGATAGTCCGAATAAGATCACCCTGCGGTTGGAGCTAACAACCGCCACACAGCCGAAATAAAGGGACTCTAGACAGGGGAAATCTTACCTTAATTGGGTGTTACCCACTTAGCCTTGCTGCACCTCCCCTGTCTTAGCCATTTCCGGTTGATTAGGCTTAAGGCTACGATTACCCTTTTGGCACACATCCACTTAGAATGCTCACCGTCCTCCAATGACGATGGTCTGATAGCATTCGTCCATACAAGTTGCCCTGGGTCTGGACAAACCGAATCACCGTCTTCATCATCTTCACGGTATTCATTAGTTACGTTCAAACCGGATCGAAGTGGTTTTCGGATAATTAAATCTGATCTCGGTCTCTTCGAAACGATCAGCGCATTGGCCAATATTGATAGTCGGTTATTTAACTATCATATAACATCCACAAGCAATCATCAGGCCTTAAATAATTTCCCAAATTATTTATTTCTAAATATCTACTCAAGGTATTATTTCCATACTTTGAAAATAGTTTTCAAATCCATTTTATTCCCACGGAACAAATTCCAACCCTTGCCCAATACTTAGAATATTTTTCCCACTTCATTAATTACTCAACAGTTGGAAAATATTCATTATTCCCTATTTCTTTTTGTCAAAAAACATTTACAACTTTATTTGTAAATTTTCAAACTCGTTTCACACGAATTCTATAAATTCCAGAACTCCTTAGTTAATTTCCTTTAATATTTCCAAAGCCATTATACTTATTTAAAATTCCAGTTTCACTTTTACTTCCCTTGTGAGTTTTATTTCACCTTCCGAAATTCACTTATCTTATGCTTTAGAAATTTATTTAAATTCCATAATACTATTATAAGATCTTTCCCCTAAAATCTTATTCAATTTTAATTAACTTCGCTTCCCATCTCGAAAGGATTCATAATTGAATTTTAAGACATTTAAAATTATGTGTATGAAATAAGAATAATGGTTTACTTTTAAAAATATGTTTTTAGGTAAACTAAAATATTAACTTCTTAAAAGCATTAAAAGTTCATATTTAGTTACTAATTAATTTACAAAGTTGATTTATAATATTAGAATTTATTTCAATAAATATTAAGTATATAATAACTAACTTCGGGATATTCTAAATCCAGATAATAGCTTTAAAAAAGTTATATAGTATGGTAATTTAAAATCCCGTTTAAAACAATTTCATTTTGCCCAGCAAAAGTCTATTTTTAGAAAATTCGATATTCACCAATTCAATTCATAGGTTCCTTTTGATTCGTATCACATTGACCATATCACCATTTCTCACATTCGAAATATATTCCACTATTTCTTTTCAAAACAATTTTCATAACTCGATATAAGTTTCATGCCGTAACTTATATTTTTAACATATCTACTGGTATCAACCTATCTCATTTATAATCCCGTTTATAAATTTATAATCTCCCCTGAGTTTTCCATCTATTTATAAAAAAAGATTCTATTTAAAAGTCTGATTTTAATTTCCTTCCTTAATAAATTCCAATTTATTTCAAATCTATTTTCAATTATTGCTTAAGTTTTTTTCCATAATTTTGAAATATTCTTCAAGTTCTTTTATATAATTTATTTCAAAAATATCTACTTAAATCAATTTTACGAATGGTTAAGTATAGCCCACATTAGTTAATATATATTTATCCCACTTAGTTTTCCTTTAGAATAAATCCAATTTACAATATAAATATTTACCATTCAAATTTCTTTTTAAATTCCTTCAATTTAATTATTCCTGGTATTTGAAATGCCCATTTTAATTCCCATGCTATTTAACATTTTATAATTCAATTCACACACAAACCATATCAATTTATCCATCATAACATATATCAATATATATATATTTATATAACAATAAATATTTTTGAGGAATCCTGTTGGATCCCTCCAACCTGTTTTCCTTGCATCCACAGATGTTAGTCAACAAATAAAATACCAATCCCACTTCGATATACAATACGGGAATATCAATAACTCCAATATATATATATACCATTATATATATAATATCATCCAACAGATAATTTATAAATTTATCAATCAAGTCAGGCATCCAATAACTTAAATTTAACATTTAATTTTAACAAGGTACTTCGAATGAGTGAGAAAATCTCACCTTTATTTTTGTTTGCAATCCACTTCAATCTCGACTTGGTTTCACGATTTTAGACCCTGTATAAACATTTATACGGTTTATTAATATTCGAAATAATCGAACAATCAATTGCCATTTAATAATTTAATTAACTAATAATTTAATTTAAGCTAATTATTTTCCCTTAAAAATCTTTTAGTAACTAAAATAACTAAATAGGTTAATTAAACAAGTTAATCATCATAATACATTATTATAAAATAAACTAGTAAATTTAAAATGTATACATGTATATTTATTTTTCCTTTGAAACTACATATATATACTTATAAAAATAATCTATATAGATTCCAAAATCAAATTTTATATAAACTCTTCAACATTTAAAATTTCTATTTTCAGAATCTTATATATATATATATAATTTATTTAAACCTTATATACAAATATATATTTATTAATTTCTAATAAAAATAAAATTTCCTTCTAACCTATATATTAAAAATAGAATTATCCTATACCTTACTGTAATTAATTTTCTAACCTATATACATACATACATATATATATAGTAAATTGATAAAAATAAGATTATCCAATACCTTCACTGGCACCACCTCGATGAGCCCTCAGAACCCTATCCCCAAATGCGACTGTCACTTCCCCCACGATAAACCCCACAGCGTCGCCTTCGACCTTGCCAAACTACGCGACCCCCATTGTAGAACCGCGACACCATCTCGAAGTACTCCCTCACGCTGCTGCACATGCCTGGCTCACGAGCATCCCCTTCTCCATCACCATGCTCGACTTCCAAAGTCACGCGCGAATCCAAACCCTAGCTCGCGCCTTCGCCTCCACGCTCGAGATCCACTCGAGCCACCCTAAGTCACAGTCGCGACCTTCGCCTACTTCCCTTACCAGCCTCGCCTTGGTGCCCCATCGCACGCGCGAGCTCGTGCGCGAGCGCGCCCCTCTCCCCTCTCCTCTTTTTTTTTGATTTAGAATTTGGTTTTTTCTAAATTTTAAAGAGGAAGGCAATAATTTGATTTCGAATCTGGAAGAAAAGAATTGAGGAGCGCGGTTATATTTTTTTTTTCTTCTCTAGTTTTGTTCATTCATTTCATTTTTTTTTCTACTTGAAATTTTTGACCTGCTTGTGTTTTTTAAAAAGGGAGAACGGAGGGACACGAAGAGATGGTTGCATGTAGCAGATGAGCTACGATAATTTTGAGGTGAAAGCAAAAAGCATTGACGTGAAAATATATGTAAATCAACGAATATAATTCTATATTTAAATTTATATCGTCTCGATATCGTAACATAAAATCTCGACCTCCTATCGAGGCGTGCCGCTAGGTGTTTATAATGTTATACCCCTATTCTGAACGCAGTGGATAAGGTTTCGAGTCCTAATTCGATTGTATGGAGAAGATAGCTTTTTGGATCGACTATTTAAATTAAATTCGTTAAATTATTTCTAGGCGTTTATATTACGTACGACCAAACGATAACTCCAAATGCTACGAAATTTGAAATTCGATAATAATACAATATTACGGATCCAATGGAACTAGTTTCGTCGAATTTCGAGATTGTATCTCGAAAGGCAATTTTTAAACGTCAATTTAAACGATATATTTTAAAACTGAACAAACCACCTTTAAATTCAAATTTAGAATTTTTATTATCTTCATTGTTATCAATATAAATTTTATAAGCCTTCAAATTATTTTTAACAGGCTTAAAACTCAAGATTCAATAATTTACCCAAATTCCAATTATTAAATCCAAAAGTTGAATTGTCCAATAAATCACTAGATCTGAATCCTGAATCTATTTTATTAAATAAACCCAAGTTTTCCATATTCAAAACCAATTTATAATTCAATTTCAATATTTAAAACCATTTAAATGTTCACAGTTAACACCAGAAATACCCGGGTCGTTACATTCCTCCCCCTTTAAAAGAATTTCGTCCCCGAAATTATTAAGGCAGAAGAATGCCCCAAACCCTTAACTTACTAAAACTCACTTAGTGAAAACTTGTTATTCACTTTTCTACTCCTTTTTTTTCCAAACTAAACAATTTGTTTCAATTCCAATTCCAAAATCCCTTTTATTTCAATTTCGATTTGAAATCAATTCGTTGTTAACAAAATTTTCCAAAAATTTACGAAAATTTTCGAACTCCCAAAATTTCTGAAAATTTTTGGTGGAGTCTCCCTTGTACGGAGGAGCTTTTGCAACATGACAGGAGAGATAAATATATATACATCGACCCACCCGGTCGGAAAACAAAAATAAACAACAATATTTCATATTTTTATTCCTTTTATTGCGTAGGCGTACCTTTATTTAGCATTTTTAAGCAAGCGGCTTATTTATTTAGCAATTAGCGCGACCAAAATCCAACCAAACGGTCTCCCGGTACCTGGACTTACTCAATTTAAACACGTAAGTACCATATATGTGAAATCTAATAACATTTCACTTATTTAGATAGCTAAACACATGAATTTTATAAGCAATGCAGATTAAACAATATTTATAAGCAACCTATATGACTTCTACACTTATTCAATTGTTTCAATCAACCCATATACTATTTTCACTCAATTTAAATGGTTTACACTCAATTGTTCACATTCAATTCATCTTTAAACCAAACGAACTCATATTCATCCCAATTGATTCCAAAAATCAATTTTATTTGCTTCTATCAATTCATAGAATTTTATTTACTTTCGTTTACGTCAAACGACAACTTTTTCTATGTGAATTCGACGATATTCACTTAATAGAATATCCATTTTAGTTTATAACTACTTCAAATTAATTCCAACTCATTTTATATTTAATTCCATTCAATTTCAATTTTAACTTATTCGCAACCAATATAATTTCATTCCATTCTAATTTATTCACAATCCATTTACCTGCATTTCATTCATATCCGCATAGGTTTCATTCAAAACCATTTTATTAACCTCGACAACATTCCATACTAATATGTATTAAATAACCATTCAGAAAATAAATTTAAGCCAAGCTTTTTTTAATATTAACTTAAGTTATTTATTTTCTTCAACTTATTTCACTTCACAATTTTAACTTCCAAACTTAATTCATTCCCGAGCTCATTTAATTAATATCAAGACTATTCAATTTATTTATGCTTAAATTGGATTTGTTTGCAACTCAAACCATTTCTATTTTAATCCAATTCCATTTCACTTGACAACATTTCCACTTATATTTAATTCACTAACAATCTAAGTTGAATTTTATTTATAACTCGAGTTCATTTCCAAACTCCATTATTAACTCACAATTCAACTTTTGTTTAACTAAATTAGGTTCCATATTTCATTAACTAGTTAGTTATCTAATTAGTTCACTTCCAATTCTTAAATCAATATTTGATTTTTATTTCAAAAATCACTTTAACTATTTTACTTGAGTTCAATCTATTTTATAATTCAAGTTTGGATTTTTATTTCATTTTCCAAAATATCAATCAATCTTTATTTTGGGTTTTCTATTCCCCTTTCCCTTTTTATAAGTCACCCACCTATATTTCATATTTCCATCAATTTATAATCAAGCACATTCACATTTCGTTATTAACTCAAGACTATACATTTATTTATAGCCCAAGCATATCTGTATTCAATCCATCTTTTATGAACTATTCCAATTCATTTATTCCAATCCAATTCTTATTCAACTTACTTTTATTTATTTAAGTAAGAATTTAATTTCATTTAATATCATCCATAACTCAACTGAATTTTATTTCAATTTAATTTTATTTCCACTCAACCAAGGTTTTAAATCTCCCCGAGATCAGCCGAGATGAAAATCCGAGATATTAGCCAAAATCCGAGATTTGGCAGCTTGGTTAGTTATAAGTCTTTTAAATATCGCCCGAGACAGCCGAGATATTTGCCCGAGATATTGGCCAAAATCCGAGATTTGAAACCTTGCACTCAACTTCATTTAGTTTTAAGTTGATTTTAATTCAATTTTTATATCTCAAATTGTGACGCCCCACCTCTATGCTCACAATAACAAAGGTTATTATAAGGAATAACGTCTGCTATTGCGAAGAATAAGGCTTGTTAGAAGCGACCATCCGTAAGTTATGCCTTAGACGAGTATTGATTACATCAATAGGAGTTGTGAAAGTTACTCCCCAAAGATATAAATTCAATCCAAATCTAAAACGAAACTACAGTGGCTAAAGAAAAATCCAGAACAACTCATAATAACAACACACTGATAGTATAATCACATCAGAACAGAAATATCAGATATATAGCGGAAGACAAGTCTGGAATACATGATACAACAATCGATAGTTCATAAGAACCAAGTACACATATACATGGATATCAACATACATAAGATGAGAGTCAAAATAACCAAAAGAACTCCTCGAAGGCTAGATAAAAGATGATGTGAGATCCCAAAAGCTGAAGCTGCTACTGAATCAGAGATAGCGACTATCCTGAAATAACTCGGTCTGACCCGAGTATTATTTAAAAGAAAATAATAAACGGATCAGTCTAATTTATTCTTAGAAGTGAATGCATCATAAATAACATCAAATCAAAATAATAATAATCTCAAATGAGACTATTCAACATAAGAAATCAACATAGTTAAATGAAGAAATCACATCAAACCCCATCAAAATCAACTTTCAAATTCACAATTGAATTCAAAACAACAATTCATCAAAATCTAGAAATCAAAAATAGACAACTAGAAAATTAACATAAAAGTGGATCGATCCCATCATATGGCGAGTCTAAGCTACGCCGCACGTGCATCTCATATGGCCGAAGCCTACCAAGTACTGTCATCATAATTTTTGGCGCCCAACATATGACCCGAAGGTCCAACATATGACCCGAAGGTCTAGTACTGGTATTTGACCCGAAGGTCCATCATATGACCCTAAGGTCCATCATAGTCGCTCGAAAGCGCACAAAATCATCAAAATCATCAAACAACAAATATTTCAATTAACGAGTCCGGATTTAACCGAAATAGTAAAAGTGTGGTTCCATACTCCGCACTTTTGCTAAATCGTTTAAATCTCTTTATCGTTTCCTTGAAAGTGCAAAATTTGTGTATTTTATAAAAATACATTTTACGTTCTCAAATGGACAAGTCCGGAATTAAGCGAATCAGTAAAAGTAAGGGTTCATAGTCCTCAATTTTGCTGAATCGTTTAAATCGCTTTCTCATTCTTTTGAAAGCGAAAACTGTAAAAATTTTGAAAACAATTTCAATTTAAAACCATTTCTAAAACACGTGATTAAAATAGTAGCATCTGTAGCAATTTCGACAAGGAAATTGCGCTTCACAAAACACCGTAAAAACAGATACCAAATCAGCGTTGCGGGATAACTGCTTAAAAATTCACTTTAAAATTGACAGTTACTGCAGTCAAAAAGCGGTAATTTTAATTCGTCAAAATATCGTCAAAACAACACCTTTCAAAAATATATCACCGAAGATAAAAAAAAATCCGTTAGAAAAATAACGGCAATAAAATTTCGTTTTTAAAACCCAAATATCGGTTCACATATAAATTTATAACAGTAGTCTACTCTATTTGTATAATCATCAAAATATTGCAAATGCCCTGGACATGTTATGTGCCACCTATACTTGCACTCACCAAAGTGTAATTAAAATAATGTTGCCTTGGACTCAACTCACGTATGCAACACTAGTGAGAAAATGATAAAGCCTGGACCTGGTATAAATACACGCACGCTACGATGTAAACCAAGTATAACTTGAACTAAATTTTCCATCTATACCACTTGCACGCAAATGAACTAGAAAATTTTTTGACCAGGTCTTATGCTTTCATGCACGCACGAACAAAAAAATATACCTGGCAAAGTTAAATTCATGTATGCAAGAATTAAAGTGCAAACAAGGTGACATGGACCATACTCATATATAATTATTTCAACCTGTACGTTGCCAAAGCAAAGAAAATAGCCTAGACAACTATTACTTTGGACTAAAATTTTGTAGCATCTTGACTTTCTTTTGTATATAGAGGTTTACACGTATGCACACTATATTTCACGAATGCACGCAATATTGAAAGGCCTGGCACTTTTAATTTTTCAAGCACACTACAATTTTCATGCATGAAAAGGATGCCGGAGTAATGTTACACGCATACACGAAAATAACTTGGACATGCCTTCGTTATACATATATTTGTGAATATACGATATAAAGTGAAAAAATGAAGAAGGTCATGTATCTCGTGCACACAAAAATGAGGTTCATAAAATCATAAGGACATGTATCTCGTGCTGCCCATACTAGCAAGACACTGGACTAAACAGCAATTTATATAGGTGAAGCTACTGATTTAGGTAAGTCACCCTAAGCTAATATCATAAGCATGCTACTGCATAGTGGATATAACTCAAAATCTTTCCTACGAAATCTCCATAGAAAATTTTCAGTGCAAAACTTAGGAAGCAAAGAGGTGAAGATAACGAAAATAGGATTCGAAAATCATAAGAAAACCCACACTTCAACAGAGGTAGAAACTTGATGACTGTAAACTAGAAATGTGAGTATAACTCACCTTAATTCGTTTCGAATACAGCTAGAACCAGGGATTCAAATATTGGAGCTGCTGCCATTAAGGTCTTCTCAGAATTTTGCTTGCTGAGACGAAAAGTTTGCAGAGAAAATGTTATTCTCTTTCCTTCAAATGGCATAAGTCAATAAACTTGGGTGATGGCCATCTTTCAGGTACATATTGCATTTAATGCAAAGGTGTATTTTGAAGTATTGTACACTGCAATACTCGGCTAGTGATAGACAGAAAAATGATATTCGAAAATATGATACCTGATAATACACACTTGCTTTCACACTAAGATTTGCTTTTGTGAACATGCTTTTACATTGCCACTTGCATTCTAACGTGGGGTCAAAGGTTGCATAATTCACTTTATATGCAAATCTTGTTTCCAGCGTGAATAGTGTATTATGTATATGACAACAACGTGAATAAACTATTTGACTGCCACTATGCAATTGTTCATCAAGTCAAAAATGCAAGAAAAATTTAAATAAAATACGCACTTCGACAGTAATTTAACAATTACGGTCGTTACCGATTTTAAAATATTTATTATGACGGTAATAAAATCACGGTCGTTACAGACTCCCCCCCTTATAAAAATTGCGTCCCCGCAATTTTCATACTAGAAGCAGTCAATACCGTACACAATTTACTGCAACCAAGACTAAATAGAAAAGATAGATACGAATGCTCACCTCCACCCGAAGAGGAGAGAAAACCGGGATAAGAACGCTCAATAAATTCTCTGGTTTCCCAAGTGCAATCCTTGGGGTTTGCTGACCATTGAATTTTCACAAGCGGGACTTCTTTATTTCGAAGGCGTTTAATCTCCGAAGCTAGCACACGAATAGGATTTTGCACAATAGACAAGTCGGGTGAGATCTCAAGATCTTGCAACATAGGAGGATCGATAATAAAATCTGAATCTCGATGGCATCGACGAAGCTGGGACACATGAAATACATCATGAATACCCGAAAACTGAGCGGGTAGCGATACACGATAAGCAACTGGGCCAATGCGTTCCGTAATAGGAAACGGTCCAACATATCGAGGAGCCAATTTCCCGGAGTGACTAAAACGCACCACACCCTTCATCGGGGAAACACGAATGAATACGAGATCGCCAACAGAAAATTCCAAAGGCTTCCTACGGTGATCGGCATAAGATTTCTGCCTATTCTGAGCCTCCTTCATTCTCTGTCTAATAACATCAATCCTCTCCGAAGAATCACGAATATAATCGGGGCCGAGAACTAACTTTTCCCCCGATTCCAACCAACAAGATGGTGATCGACACGGCCTTCCGTAAAGAGCCTCGAAAGGAGCCATACCGATACTGGATTGAAAACTGTTGTTGTAAGAAAATTCAACAAGAGACAAGTGGTCTTCCCAACTACCGCCAAAATCGAAAATACAAGCTCGAAGGAGATCTTCCAAAACTTGATTCACCCTTTCAGTCTGACCATCAGACTGTGGATGATAAGCTGTACTAAGATTGAGCTTAGTGCCCAAAGCTTTTTGAAGACTCCGCCAGAAACCACTAGTAAAAAGCGGATCTCTGTCACTAACTATAGAACTAGGCACACCATGAAGTCGAACGACTTCCTTAATAAACAGCTTAGCCAACAAAGGAGCAGTCCGATTGGACTTGATAGGAATAAAATGGGCTGATTTAGTCAATCGGTCAACAATCACCCAAATACTAGTATGGCCCGACCTCGAACGAGGTAGACCATCAATGAAGTCCATGGAAATCTGATCCCATTTCCATAATGGAATCTCAAGAGGCTGCAAAAGACCACTAGGACGTTGATGTTCTGCTTTAACAAGTTGGCAAGTCATGCAACGACTTACGTAACTTGCAACATCACGCTTCATACCCTCCCAATAGTATAAGCGTTTCATATCAGCATACATCTTGCTACTGCCCGGATGGATAGTATACTTAGAACGATGACAGTCCTCAAGAATGTCATTTCTAAGATTAGAAATATCAGGCACGATCAATCTACCCTTCTTCCGGATACAACCATGAATATCAATACCGAAATCCTTCAGATCATCACTTCGGGATTCCGATTTACAACTCTGAATAAGATAAGCAAGATCTGGATCTTGCTTCTGGGCATCGGCAATGCGGTCTAACAAATTAGGACGAGCTTCCATGCTAAATAAAAGCACGGGAGAATCAGAAACTGTAGGACGGTCTCTAATATCACAAAGAGATAAAGCTTCCAAAATATTCCACTCTGCTAGCATCATGGAAACAACAGCCTGCTGCTTGCGACTAAGCGCATCAGCAACTCGATTACCCTTACCAGGGGTATACTGAATATCGAAATCATATGAAGCAAGAAATTCGAGCCAACGCTGTTGCCTCATATTAAGCTCTTTCTGAGTAAATAAATACTTCAGAGATTTGTGATCAGTGAAGAGAATAAAACGCTCGCCCAATAAATAATGTCGCCAAATCTTTAGAGCAAAGACTATGGCGGCCAACTCCAAATCATGGGTAGCATAACGAATCTCGTTAGGCTTTAGTTGTCTAGAAGCATAGGCAACTACTCTATCTTTTTGCATGAGAACGGCACCGAGCCCAAAACCACTGGCATCGGTATAAACAACAAGATCATGATTCCCTTCGGGAACCACTAAGATAGGAGCATGAGTAAGGAGATCTTTTAACTTCAAGAAGGAATTCTCACATTTATCCGACCAAATAAAAGGAACAGCTTTTCTCGTAAGAGTGGTAAGCGGTAAAGCAATACGAGAAAAGTCCTCAATAAATCGGCGATAATAACCCGCCAATCCAAGGAAACTACGGATCTCAGTAACGGTCTCGGGCCTCTTCCAATCCTGAATAGATTCGATCTTGGCAGGATCGACAGATATACCATCGGAAGAAACAATGTGACCGAGAAATTTCACCTTATTCTCCCAGAAATGACACTTGGAGAATTTGGCATAAAGCTGATGCTGACGAAGAGTGCTCAAAACAATCTCCAAATGCTGAATATGATCGGCTTCAGATTTGGAATAAATAAGAATATCATCAATGAAAACCAAGACGAACTTATCGAGATATTCCCGGAATATCCGATTCATAAGATCTACAAAATACGCCGGAGCGTTCGTCAAACCGAACGGCATAACAAGCCATTCGTAAGAACCATAACGAGTACGACATGCGGTAAGAGGAATGCTATCTTCCGCAACTCGTAACTGATGAAATCCGGTAGCAAGATCGAGTTGGGAGAAGACCTTGGCGCCACTTAACTGATCGAACATGTCATCGATCCTAGGCAATGGATACCTATTTTTGATAGTAAGCTCGTTAAGCTTGCGATAATCAATGCAAAGCCTAAGAGTACCATCTGGCTTCTTAACGAAGACAACGGCGGCGCCCCAAGGAGACGAGCTAGAACGAATAAAATGCTTGGCTTCCAACTCAGATAATTGTTGCTTGAGTTCCTCATTTTCCTTAGCAGATATCCTCGTGGGAGGACGACTGACAGGATGTGCACCGGAGATAAGATCAATACGGAACTCAATTGCCCTCTTCGGCGGCAAATAAGAAACAGGCTCGAAAACATCAGAAAAATCACAAACAACCGGAATATTAGCAATGACATCCTTCGACTCGAGAGAAGAAATGAGAGCACAAGAAGCATGATCTATGTCTCGCAATATAATAGATAACTGCTCGCTAGCATCGGGATGCTTGAGATACAAAGTTCTTTCGGGACATAGAATTTGAACTTCATAACGAACGAGCCAATCCAAACCCAAAATCATATCAAAACCAAGATGATCCATAACATGAAGATTCGCATGAAAGGTAAAATCACAAAGAATAATCTCAACATCAACACACAACAAACCAAGAGTAACGGATCCACCAATGGGGTTTACGATCCTCAAAGGGTCGCAAAGGGTAATAACATCCAAATGAATAATATCAACAAGCTCCTTCGACACGAATGAATGTGATGCACCCGTATCGAAAAGAACTCTAATAGAACGGCCATGAAATAAAATAAAACCTTCCAAAACAGAAGAAGTAATACCTTTGGGCTGAGAAGAAACACTAGGAGCTTTAGCAACATTAAGCTTCCCAGATTTGAAACCCTTAGGAGCAATAGGACAATCAGAAACCCAATGACCTTCTTTCTTACAATAACGACAAGTGAGAGGCTTAGGACAGCCACGAAGAAGATGATCCAAAGAACCACAATTATAGCACGCCCTCTGAACAGAAGGTGTACTACTAGGCTGAGAACTAGAAGTAGCTTGCTTCTTCTTCTTCTGATTAGAAGAATTAGGCCTATGGAAAGGAAACCTCTTCTTGTTGGGGTTTTTAGAAACCTCAACATCATCACAACTATCACGTTCCTTTTCAACAGCTTCAAGACAAAGAGCCGAATCAACCAGCTCCTCAAAAGAGAGCTTAAGCTGAAGCCAAAGAACTTTCTTCAAATACTTCTTCAAACCATCAACAAAACGAAGATTCTTCTTACGTGGAGTATTAATGAATTCAACTCCATATTTGGACAAGGCCTCGAATGATGCAACATAATCAGAAACAGAGGACTTTCCTTGCTTTAACTCAAGGAAACTACGAGCAAGATTAGCCTTTTCCGATTCAGGAACGAACTTAAGTTCGAATCGTTCCTTAAACTGAACCCAAGAGAGAGCGGACTCATCAACTTCCGAAATAAAGAGCTCATACCAATCAAGCGCACGCTCTTGCAACATACTAGATGCCACGAGAACGCGATGATGATCCAAAAGATCCATCCGAGAAAATATGCGATCACAAGTGCGCAACCAAGTCTGAACTTCCATAACACTTTCCGATCCCTTGAAAGGCTGACCCCCAAGGTGGGAATAGTCACTACACATGCGGGCGAAGGCAGACTTGTGATTAGGAGCTGCGGGAGTAGCAACAGGAGGCTGAGTACCTCGAAATAGCTCCATAAACTGATCAGCTGACATATAGACACCGTCTGGATGAGAACCACTAGACGGGCCTGCAGAAGAACGCTTCCCTCTACCTCTTCCAGCCATAGGCTGAGAGACAAGAGAAGGCAAGGATTAGTTAAAACAATACACAATTGATAAGAAGTTTAACAAATGGAATACTACGGAATATAAAATTTATTCCTAGACGTACTCCACATTTTAAGTGGAAAGAATAGATTAGAAAGGCACGAATAAAATTTCCGAATTGTTGTAACACATGTTCCATTCTTTTTCTGTTCTGTGTTTATTACAATTTATTCTGAATTTCAGCTCTGATACCAAGCTGTGACGCCCCACCTCTATGCTCACAATAACAAAGGTTATTATAAGGAATAACGTCTGCTATTGCGAAGAATAAGGCTTGTTAGAAGCGACCATCCGTAAGTTATGCCTTAGACGAGTATTGATTACATCAATAGGAGTTGTGAAAGTTACTCCCCAAAGATATAAATTCAATCCAAATCTAAAACGAAACTACAGTGGCTAAAGAAAAATCCAGAACAACTCATAATAACAACACACTGATAGTATAATCACATCAGAACAGAAATATCAGATATATAGCGGAAGACAAGTCTGGAATACATGATACAACAATCGATAGTTCATAAGAACCAAGTACACATATACATGGATATCAACATACATAAGATGAGAGTCAAAATAACCAAAAGAACTCCTCGAAGGCTAGATAAAAGATGATGTGAGATCCCAAAAGCTGAAGCTGCTACTGAATCAGAGATAGCGACTATCCTGAAATAACTCGGTCTGACCCGAGTATTATTTAAAAGAAAATAATAAACGGATCAGTCTAATTTATTCTTAGAAGTGAATGCATCATAAATAACATCAAATCAAAATAATAATAATCTCAAATGAGACTATTCAACATAAGAAATCAACATAGTTAAATGAAGAAATCACATCAAACCCCATCAAAATCAACTTTCAAATTCACAATTGAATTCAAAACAACAATTCATCAAAATCTAGAAATCAAAAATAGACAACTAGAAAATTAACATAAAAGTGGATCGATCCCATCATATGGCGAGTCTAAGCTACGCCGCACGTGCATCTCATATGGCCGAAGCCTACCAAGTACTGTCATCATAATTTTTGGCGCCCAACATATGACCCGAAGGTCCAACATATGACCCGAAGGTCTAGTACTGGTATTTGACCCGAAGGTCCATCATATGACCCTAAGGTCCATCATAGTCGCTCGAAAGCGCACAAAATCATCAAAATCATCAAACAACAAATATTTCAATTAACGAGTCCGGATTTAACCGAAATAGTAAAAGTGTGGTTCCATACTCCGCACTTTTGCTAAATCGTTTAAATCTCTTTATCGTTTCCTTGAAAGTGCAAAATTTGTGTATTTTATAAAAATACATTTTACGTTCTCAAATGGACAAGTCCGGAATTAAGCGAATCAGTAAAAGTAAGGGTTCATAGTCCTCAATTTTGCTGAATCGTTTAAATCGCTTTCTCATTCTTTTGAAAGCGAAAACTGTAAAAATTTTGAAAACAATTTCAATTTAAAACCATTTCTAAAACACGTGATTAAAATAGTAGCATCTGTAGCAATTTCGACAAGGAAATTGCGCTTCACAAAACACCGTAAAAACAGATACCAAATCAGCGTTGCGGGATAACTGCTTAAAAATTCACTTTAAAATTGACAGTTACTGCAGTCAAAAAGCGGTAATTTTAATTCGTCAAAATATCGTCAAAACAACACCTTTCAAAAATATATCACCGAAGATAAAAAAAAATCCGTTAGAAAAATAACGGCAATAAAATTTCGTTTTTAAAACCCAAATATCGGTTCACATATAAATTTATAACAGTAGTCTACTCTATTTGTATAATCATCAAAATATTGCAAATGCCCTGGACATGTTATGTGCCACCTATACTTGCACTCACCAAAGTGTAATTAAAATAATGTTGCCTTGGACTCAACTCACGTATGCAACACTAGTGAGAAAATGATAAAGCCTGGACCTGGTATAAATACACGCACGCTACGATGTAAACCAAGTATAACTTGAACTAAATTTTCCATCTATACCACTTGCACGCAAATGAACTAGAAAATTTTTTGACCAGGTCTTATGCTTTCATGCACGCACGAACAAAAAAATATACCTGGCAAAGTTAAATTCATGTATGCAAGAATTAAAGTGCAAACAAGGTGACATGGACCATACTCATATATAATTATTTCAACCTGTACGTTGCCAAAGCAAAGAAAATAGCCTAGACAACTATTACTTTGGACTAAAATTTTGTAGCATCTTGACTTTCTTTTGTATATAGAGGTTTACACGTATGCACACTATATTTCACGAATGCACGCAATATTGAAAGGCCTGGCACTTTTAATTTTTCAAGCACACTACAATTTTCATGCATGAAAAGGATGCCGGAGTAATGTTACACGCATACACGAAAATAACTTGGACATGCCTTCGTTATACATATATTTGTGAATATACGATATAAAGTGAAAAAATGAAGAAGGTCATGTATCTCGTGCACACAAAAATGAGGTTCATAAAATCATAAGGACATGTATCTCGTGCTGCCCATACTAGCAAGACACTGGACTAAACAGCAATTTATATAGGTGAAGCTACTGATTTAGGTAAGTCACCCTAAGCTAATATCATAAGCATGCTACTGCATAGTGGATATAACTCAAAATCTTTCCTACGAAATCTCCATAGAAAATTTTCAGTGCAAAACTTAGGAAGCAAAGAGGTGAAGATAACGAAAATAGGATTCGAAAATCATAAGAAAACCCACACTTCAACAGAGGTAGAAACTTGATGACTGTAAACTAGAAATGTGAGTATAACTCACCTTAATTCGTTTCGAATACAGCTAGAACCAGGGATTCAAATATTGGAGCTGCTGCCATTAAGGTCTTCTCAGAATTTTGCTTGCTGAGACGAAAAGTTTGCAGAGAAAATGTTATTCTCTTTCCTTCAAATGGCATAAGTCAATAAACTTGGGTGATGGCCATCTTTCAGGTACATATTGCATTTAATGCAAAGGTGTATTTTGAAGTATTGTACACTGCAATACTCGGCTAGTGATAGACAGAAAAATGATATTCGAAAATATGATACCTGATAATACACACTTGCTTTCACACTAAGATTTGCTTTTGTGAACATGCTTTTACATTGCCACTTGCATTCTAACGTGGGGTCAAAGGTTGCATAATTCACTTTATATGCAAATCTTGTTTCCAGCGTGAATAGTGTATTATGTATATGACAACAACGTGAATAAACTATTTGACTGCCACTATGCAATTGTTCATCAAGTCAAAAATGCAAGAAAAATTTAAATAAAATACGCACTTCGACAGTAATTTAACAATTACGGTCGTTACCGATTTTAAAATATTTATTATGACGGTAATAAAATCACGGTCGTTACACAAATCCAACTTAAATTTTATTTCCAATTCAATCACATCCATTTAACTAAAATTTAATCCATTTAACTAATCTACTTCACTAATTTATTTCTTTCAAATGACCATTAATTTAATTTCAAAATTTTATTTATTTTTTCTCTTAATCCAAGTTAAATTTATTTTTTTTTTCTTTTGTATAATTTATACTTATACAATTTTCCCATATTAGTTATATGAACTATTTCTAATTTTATAATCTTGTTTGACTATAATAATATCATTCAAACACTCCAATTTGTATATAATTATTTCAGAAAATTATTTTCTTTATATCAAAACATACTTTTGGGTAAAATTATTTCATTCACCCCTTTCGAAAACAATACTGTGTCGAATTGTTCTATTCAAGTGTTTAGAAACTCCCTCGATACAGTTGTACGGACTGTTACGACCAAGGTTCCTAAGCAACTCAATAAATCAATCAACACAATATAAAGCCATTTATATTCACTAACAAATACGTGCTCATATCTATTACATTCAAACTCATTCTAGAGTACTACTGACTATATCTCTAATGAGTAATCCCCCCCAGAGCCAAGGTTCTCGCTTAACCTTAAGCTCTGATACCAAAATGTCACGACCCGGTTTTTCGACCTCCGAAAGTCGACATCATTACGTCCACTGTATTACATGCCGAACAATCGAATGTCGGAAATACCCGACCGTAAGGGTTAAAGAAGAAAGAGGTAGAAGAAGAAGGAGAAAATAACAACATCAGAGTCTCACAATCGCAGCGGAACAAAATACAATATATAATAACAGCTTTTAAATAAAAAGAAATTTGTACTGTTATATATACATACCATTAAGAGTACAACAATCATCTATCACTTTGGACAGCTTATCATCTGTCCTTACACAGCAGAAATAATAATTCAAGTAGGAAGATACGTCTCTGTCATCCAGCTCATCTCTTGAGCTCCATAGCACATTATCCTGGATCTGTTCAACTCGATCTGACCTGAGGATCATAATAAAATAACACCCGAGTCAGTCTGGAAAACCAGCATGAGAAAATCACACTCAATTGGATTATTATATTTTTGAAAATCCTTTGAAAACAAAGGTATCTCGTAAGACCACGCCACAAATAAATATGTCGGGATTTACCTTACGATAACCAAAGCGATTTTTATGAAATCCTCAGATATTATAATAGTGCCTATAGAAAGTAAATAAAACCGTACGGCGTAGTTGGGCACAATCAAAACCGTACGGGCGCTTATTGGAGATTGGATTCCATACAATGGCAGGGCTACTGGGGTACTGCCCGTCACAGTACCTGGCCTAGATCAGCGTACCGAGGACCACTCCTGATCCCCTGCAACACAAGACCGGAGCTACCCCTTACTGGATAGTCTGAATAAGATCACCCTGCGGTTGGAGCTAACAACCGCCACACAGCCGAAATAAAGGGACTCTGGACAGGGTAAACCTTACCCAAATTGGGTGCAACCCACTTAGCCTTGCTGCACCTCTCCTGTTTTAGCAATTCCCGGTTGATGAGGCTTGAGGCTACGATTACCCTTTTGGCACACATCCACTTAGAATGCTCACCGTCCTCCAATGATGATGGTCTGATAGCATTCGTCCATACAAGTTGCTCTGGGTCTGGACAAACCGAATCACCGTCTTCATCATCTTCACGGTATTCATTCGTTACATTCAAACCGAATCGAAGTGGTTTTCAGATAATTTAATCTGATCCCGGTCTCTTCGAAACGATCAGCGCATTGGCCAATATTGATAGTCGGTTATTTAACTATCATATAACATCCACAAGCAATCATCAGGCCTTAAATAATTTCCCAAATTATTTTCAAAATATCTACTTAAGGTATTATTTCCATACTTTGAAAATAGTTTTCAAATCCATTTTATTCCTACGGAAAAAATTCCAACCCTTGCCCAATACTTAGAATATTTTTCCCACTTCATTAGTCACTCAACACTTGGAAAATATTCATTTTATTCCCTATTTCTTTTTGTCAAAAATCATTTACAACTTTATTTGTAAATTTTCAAACTCGTTTCACACTAATTCTATAAATTCCATAACTCCATAGTTAATTTCCTTTAATATTTCCAAAGCCATTATACTTATTTAAAATTCCAGTTTCACTTCTACTTCCCTTGTGAGTTCTATTTCACCTTCCAAAATTCACTTATCTTATGCTTTAGAAATTTATTTAAATTCCATAATACTATTATAAGATCTTTCTCCTAAAATCTTATTCAATTTTAATTAACTTTGCTTCCCATCTCGAGAGGATTCATAATTGAATTTTAAGACATTTACAATTATGTGTATGAAAGAAGAATAATGGTTTACTTTTAAAAATATGTTTTTAGGTAAACTAAAATATCAACTTCTTAAAAGCATTAAAAGTTCATATTCAGTTACTAATTAATTTACAAAGTTGATTTATAATATTAGAATTTATTTCAATAAATATTAAGTATATAATAACTAACTTCGGGATATTCTAAATCTAGATAATAGCTTTAAAAAAGTTATATAGTATGGTAATTTAAAATCCCGTTTAAAACAATTTCATTTTGCCCAACAAAAGTCTATTTTCAGAAAATTTGATATTCACCAATTCAATTCATAGGTTCCTCTTGATTTGTATCACATTAACCATATCACCATTTCTCACATTCGAAATATATTCCACTATTTCTTTTCAAAACAATTTTCATAACTCGATATAAGTTTCACGCCGTAACTTATATTTTTAACATATCCACTGATATCAACCTATCTCATTTATAACCTCGTTTATAAATTTATAATCTCCCCTAAGTTTTCCATCTATTTATAAAAACAGATTCTATTTAAAAGTCTAATTTTAATTTCCTTCCTTAATAAATTCCAATTTATTTCAAATCTATTTTCAATTATTGCTTAAGTTCTTTTCCATAATTTCAAAATATCCTTCAAGTTCTTTATATAATTTATTTCAAAAATCTCTACTTAAATCAATTTTACGAATGGTTTAGTATAGCCCACATTAGTTAATATATATTTATCCCACTTAGTTTTCCTTTAGAATAAATCCAGTTTACAATATAAATATTTACCATTCAAATTTCTTTTTAAATTCCTTCAATTTAATTATTCCTCGTATTTGAAATGCCCATTTTAATTACCATGCTATTTAACACTTTATAATTCAATTCACACACAAACCATATCAATTTATCCATCATAACATATATCAATATATATATATAACAATAAATATTTTTGAGGAATCCTGTTGGATCCCTCCAACCTGTTTTCCCTACATCCACAGATGTTAGTCAACAAATAAAATACCAATCCCACTTCGAGGGAGATATCACGGTATATGGGGTCATCCGCTATTATGCGGGGTGCATAGGGTCTCATTTGCTATATAATGTGGGAATATCAATCGCTCCAATGTATATATACTATTATATATATAATATCATCCAACATATAATTTATAAATTTATCAATCAAGTCGGGCATCCAATAACTTAAATTTAAAATTTTATTTTAACAAGGTACTCCGAATGAGTGAGAAAATCTCACCTTTATTTTTGTTTGCAATCCACTTCAATCTCGACTTGGTTTCACGATTTTAGACCCTGTATAAACATTTATACGGTTTATTAATATTCGAAATAATCGAACAATCAATTGCCATTTAATAATTTAATTAACTAATAATTTAATTTAAGCTAATTATTTTCCCTTAAAAATCTTTTAGTAACTAAAATAACTAAATAGGTTAATTAAACAAGTTAATCATCATAATACACTATTCTAAAATAAACTAGTAAATTTAAAATGTATATATGTATATATTTTTTTCCTTTGAAACTACATATATATACTTATAAAAATAATCTATATAGATTCCAAAATCAAATTTTATATAAACTCTTCAACATTTAAAATTTCTATTTTCATAATCTTATATATATATATATATATTTTGTTTAAACCTTATATACAAATATATATTTATTAAATTCTAATAAAAATAAAATTTCCTTCTAACCTATATATTAAAAACAGAATTATCCTATACCTTACTGTAATTAATTTTCTAACCTATATATATACATACATATAAATATTAAATTGATAAAAATAAGATTATCCAATACCTTCACTGGCACCACCTCGATGAGCCCTCAGAACCCTATCCCCAAATGCGACCGTCACTCCCCCTGCGATAAACCCCACAGCGCCGCCTTCGACCTTGCCAAACTACGCGACCCCCATTGTAGAACCGCAACACCATCTCGATCACCATGCTCGACTTCCAAAGCCGGGCGTGAATCCATACCCTTGTTCGCGCCTTCGCCTCCACGCTCGAGATCCACTCGAGCCACCCTAAGTCACAGTCGCGACCTTCGCCTACTTCCCTTACCAGCCTCGCCTTGGTGCCCCATCGCACGCGCAAGCTCGTGTGCGAGCGCCCCCCTCCCCTTTCCTCTTTTTTTCTGATTTAGAATTTGGTTTTTTCTGAATTTTAAAGAGAAAGGCGATAATTTGATTTCGAATCTGGAAGAAAAGAATTGTGGAGCGCGGTTATATTTTTTTTTCTTCTCTTGTTTTGTTCGTTCATTTCATTTTTTTTTCTACTAGAAATTTTTGAACTGCTCTTGTTTTTTAAAATGGGAGAATGGGGGGACACGAAGAGATGGTTGCATGTAGCAGATGAGCTACAGTAATTTTGAGGTGAAAGCAAAAAGCATTGACGTGAAAATATATGTAAATCAACGAATATAATTATATATTTAAATTTATATCGTCTCGATTTCGCAACATAAAATCTCGACCTCCTATCGAGGCGTGCCGCTAGGCGTCTATAATGTTATACCCCTATTTCGAACGCAATGGAAAAGGTTTCGAGTCCTAGTTCGATCGTATGGAGAAGATAACATTTTGGATCGACTATTTAAATTAAATTCGATAAATTATTTCAAGGCGTTTATATTCTGTGCGACCAAACGATAACTCCAAACGCTACGAAATTTGAAATCCGATAATAATACAATATTACGGATCCAATGGAACTGGTTTCGTCGGATTCCGAGACTGTATCTCAAAATGCTATTTTTAAACGTTAATTTAAACGATATATTTTAAAACTGAGCAAACCACTTTTAAATTCAAAATTTGAATTTTTATTATCTTCATTGTTATTAATATAAATTTTATAAGCCTTCAAATTATTTTTAACAGGCTTAAAACTCAAGTTTCAATAATTTACCCAAATTCCAATTATTAAATCCAAAAGTTGAATTGTCCAATAAATCACTATACCTGAATCCTGAATCTATTTTATTAAATAAACCCAAGTTTTCTATATTCAAAACCAATTTATAATTCAATTTCAATATTTAAAACCATTTAAATGTTCACAATTAACGCCAGAAAAACCCGGGTCGTTACAACCACATTATATCAAGTATATAATAGAAAGAAACACCTTTATTTGAACGAGTCGTATATATGTAATAAATTACATAATTCCCCATAGGGCATACCCCTAACTCTATCAATCTCCCACTTGCACTTAAGGTCAATTATGAAATCTTATTCCAACTTCTCAAGTTGGTTTCTCAAACCAGTTGGGTTAGTCCCTTTGTGAACGGGTATGTTGTTATGTTTCAATTATCTACTATGTCAATCAACTCTCTCCGACGGTGATATACTGCTTTATCACGTGGAACAATTCAGAGTATGTCTCTCGACCTCTAGTGAGCTCTAAGTTCTATTATGAGCCATTTCACCATATAACAATGTTATGAGATTCTCAACATTTGGAATCAGCTTAGTTATAAATTTGTTCACTTATATTTCTGTATACATTATTTTTATTGCAATAATATTTAAGGTGATGTACTTAGCCTTTTTTATTGAATCATCCACGGTCTTTCATTTGGAACATTTCCAACTTAAAAGATTCTTAACTTGAATTTACTATTGACATGTTATACTCAATATCACTTATGAAGATTGAGTCCGAACACTCCCTAATAAGGAGTTTTTGTTTCTTTAAACAATTCTCTAGTATTTCATAAATACACGAGAACACTTCAAACAATCATTTAGTGATATCAATTTGGATTTGATATTTGCTTCATGTACCAAATACATAAACAAATCACTTTATTGTAGACAACATAACATGTATGATAATTCCTATTGCCATGCATATGGAACTAATTCACATGTTCCGTATTAAACAATTTTAATAAGTTGTCTTTGCATATCGATTTGGGATATTCCCAATTTCTTTTATACTTATTATAAAAATCATCATTTATTAATCCAATGTTGAGTATTAAAACAACTAAGGTTGATTTTAATACAAGTACATCGTTAAAATCAACAACGTGTTGTTTTTTTGTATTTTAGAAATATCAATGTACCTTTTAACGTTCGTTCTTATAAACACACGCTTCCTCTGCACTTTGGTTGATAATTAAACTATTTGATACTTCTATCAACATACTTGTTCAATCTTGATACTTATAAAAATGATACTTTTGTATCATTTCTTGAATCATATCCAAAGACTCACAAAATCAATATCGCTCCCACTGACTTGAGACATTTTTGGTTAATATGTGTAAACAGCTTAGCTTAAATCGTTATTTAGAATTTTCCAAATCAATAGATGTATACCAAAACACTAGGACTTATCAAGCGATAATTTTGTGAGTAAATCCGAATTGACTTGAACATGTTGAATATCGAATATATTACACTAATTTCAATAATTGAAATTTGCGATATTAATCTTATAAACATTGCTCATTTAATTCCAACCACGTTAGTCTTACTCATAAAGACACGGTCGAGGTCGAAGGATCATATCCCTTCAGTTACGACCACCAAAATCTATATTTTGATAGCGTACTTGGAAATTTTTGGATTTGCGCATCATACCATACAGAGTCAACACTCTTAATGGTTTAATTAAACAATCTAGGATTATATATTTTCGACATGAATAAGAAACTCATAGTTTCTCTTAGATGTGCGAGAATGCTTATTAGACATTCTAATACTATGTGTTTGTTTAGGTTAGTTAATTTCATTTCATCGCATATAATCAGTTATATCCATGGATTGTATCCAATTCCATTTTACTATCAATTATTCCTCAAAGAAATTTCTTCATAATGAAGTTGGTATATCTTGAAACAACAATTGTTTCTCAGTGCAATAGAAAAGATATTCATAAACATTTTATGAATTTCTTTATTTATAAAACTGATTTGGTTTTAGTTTACAAAAATTAGTTCGAAACATAAATATGTCATCCAATGATAGTCTTTTCAAAATCCTTTTGGGAAGACTCATACAAGATCCATCATGAACAATTATTACGTGCAATATTTCAACTCGCACAACCAGCCAATTCATTGCCCTATGATATGTTGGAGTTTCTTAACACTTATCTTATAAAATTTTATAAACTGTTATTCAAATGAAATAATATTAACCTTGTGTGCTACCCTTAAGTACGTTACCTTATTGAAAGAAACTAACTCAACTTCACTCACAATCAATCGTACATTGTCCAACAAAGTTCGATTACTCAATATCGATGCATCATTATGTATCACATGGAGGAGTACTTTTGTGATTGAATTTTATTCATTTTAGGAACGTTCAGAACATTTTCCAATATACTCACTCATCCGATCAAATCTAATCATTTCTATCGCATGTTATTCTATTTACTTCTTTTTTATATTTTATAAGTTTACCATAGACATACTACATGCGTATCAAATACACATGTCATGTCGACGATAACTCATCGGTGAATATGACGAAGTACATGTAACTGTTTTGATATTTATAGAATCATGATTGCATACATCTATACATATCAATCCAAAGAGTTCATTAACTCTTATGATACTCTCACTAAATGGATGCATAGCACTTTATTGTTTGAGATATAATTAACAAGTATCATATGATTCAAAATCATAAATAAAATTATTTCTCAAAACTACGGCTTGGTCTATAATTCCAAAACAACCGTAAATAATATTAGATACTTCTGTATTTTTCCAACGCATCGCTTTTGTTATAAAAAAATTACCACATTATAGTTTTATTTCATAAAAAATATTCATAATATTAATATTGAAATATAGCCACGCCTATTTTTTTCAATCGATATCGAAAAATAATCATTATTTCATAAATAATGTATGGTAAGTTTTACGGAAACAATTTTCATACTATGATGCAATTAATAAGTGCTATATGGCATGCTCCCACTATTTCCACCATTACTATAATAGTGTACTAAATTCGAAGGTCCGGCATTCACTTAATACAATTTGTTTATTTCATACACTGTAATTATTTACAGTGGAGAGTTCGTTGATCAAATATCTTGAGCTCAAAGAAATAAATCTCATAGGAAACAATTTTCTATATGAAAATACATTTCAGAATAGAAATCATATTTCTTATTTCAATATAAGTATAGATTATTATTACAATTCTCATTTTCAGTGTTTCTCTATGAAGCAGAAGTGACTATTCATTCTCTCCATCCGAATTGTACCTTAAATTACATCTATTCTTATACATTCATTTTCCTTTCAAATGGTCAGACTATTCAAAAGAAAACCATACTACAGTATCAGAACAAACTATTTACAAAGGTGCATTCGATTATCCTTAATATTTAAGGACATCAAATATGTTGCTCTTTACGTAAACCGATCAAAATGACATTTCGGCTATCGAGTTCTTATATCTATCTTGTAGTTTTTGGTCTTGTGTTACATTAACACTATATGATCCATTTTGTAATCAATTGGATTGAATACTCGATCTCGCACTAAGGTTTATTTGGTTTTTCGGATGAACTAATTTCGTTGAAATATTGTATATAACAAACGTTGACCATTCACCATATAACATTTACATGCAATTGTATATAAATCAAACATCCATAGTCTTGTATTGCTTTTAGAGTTCAAAACTCATAGAATGCAATACATGATCTTGACCAAATGAATGCATAAGTGACCAAATCACGAATGTATTCAGCAGTTGTAAAATCAGGCACTTGCATGGGTGTTGAAACATTAACTTACAATAGGAATTTAATAGTGGGCATTATATTTCCATTTGTCAACTTTCAATTCAGTTCATTTGTATATGTTAACCGATAAACATTTTATCAATCATATTAAAAGTGTTGGAACTGGACTAGCCCGCAGCAGAAGTTATGGGTGAATTTCAAGAAATTTACCCTATTGGATCTTTTATTGGCCTATGAAGTCTAACTGAGTTAGAACATTTCTAAATTTCATTTAAATAAAATCATTTATTTTATTTAAACTCAAATATATTAAGATATGAAAATAATTTTATTTGATTTATTTTATACATAAATGTATCATATACATATGTGTGAGTGCATGTGTAACATAATAATCCATGAAAGGTATAATATGCCCATATTAACAACCCGAGGTTTCGTATCGATTGATCATCGTCATTAGACGATTAAATCGGTAGCTAATTTCTATTGGTATTTTAATCGGTTGAATTCTCTTCGAATGTTGGGTTGAAATTCTTTTCAAAAATTTGGTTAAGAGTTGTGGGCTTTAAATTTAATCTCGGCCCATGGTGTTTCTTTGTTTTGATGCCGTGATAATCCAAGACCCGTCCCCCATTTTCACTTTGATTTCGCAAACCCTATACCCGTTCATTCCTTTTTTCATTCCTTTAGCAAAAACCCTAGAAAAAAACTAACGAAATATAATGGCGGCATTTTCTTCGTTCTCGTTCTTCCCCGTTCGTTCGAAAGTAGGGCTCGTTCAATTCGAAGGCGCCGATGACTTCTTGCCGTGGATCGATGATGCCTTCACTTAGCTCGCGACTGCTCCTATTCGATTCGACTAAGGTGAATGATTGTTTCACTCACATCTTGTTCGATACTCGTTGAATTCCGATTTTGTTCCAATTCTGTTTGCTTGGATTGTGGACTTCACTGATTTGGTTAATTCCCTTACTTGTCACGGTTTTGATTTTTTGGGCATTTTGATTTCGTGAATTTTCTGATGATGTCTGTCGAATTTGTCACATCCATTAAATGCTTTAAAAATCTCCTTTATCCTAGTTCGAAAGTTATTTGACTTTATTGTTATAATTGGTTGTTGGTCGATGATGGAGATTGTTTCGACCCGGGACTGGTTTGATTTCACCGTGCCGTTTCATGATTTTTGATATTGTTCGAACTTTCCTATGAATATAGAGTTCATTTTCATGTGCATATTTGAATTTGTTGACTTTTGTCACTTGTAAAACTGCTGTGAACTTCGGTCTTTGATTTGAGTTGTTTTATGTGTACTCGAGGGTATACTATCTAAACTGTTTGATTTCATTTGGATTTATTTGATGATGTTGATTTCTTTCGGGACTCCGGTCTTGACTTCGGGTAGCACTTGAGTATTGCCACTATTTTGTTCGACTTTAGCCTTGACTTATCGAACCGTGTATATATCGGTAGTTGGCTTTGACTCAACTTGATACGTGTAGTTGTTTTCACAATACATGTATAGGTTGTACCATTGTTGTCCCTGTTTTCATGGGTTTATATTGTAACTGTTAGCTTTGAGACAGTTTGCCAACTTGTTTATTATTGTTGGTCTTTACCATGCTTTATTGAGTTGTTGGAGGCTGTTTACCTCGAGACAGTATCACTGTGTACTATCAGGTCCATATTGCACTTGCACTTGGGCATATGTTTGAAACTGATACATTGCATTATACATTTGCAATTGGTCTTGATGTTATACATCACTGTGCATTAGTTCACTTGAAGTTGTAGCCTTTGTCCATTGTTCACTTAACTGCAGTATACCCGAGTTTTCATTTTCCAGTATTTGGTTTTGAAAAAGCAATATATTTTTCCTTTTTGCTTCGGCAGTGTCTGCAGTGTTGCATGCTCATGTCATATGTGCTCTGGTCTTGTTCTCTTGACGACAATTGTTCCAGACATTGTTGAGTTCCCTGTGTACATGTTTTCACTTAATAGTCTGCATATATGAATTCACTTAAACTTGCACCTGGTTTTGATACATGTGCTTAGCTTGGTCTTATTCATAACTGTATTTGAATGTGTTTGCAGTTTTGTAATAAGTGTTCGTGCATGCATTGAGTCTGATCATTGTTGTTGCTTTGCACTTGTAGTATTCACTTCCATACTACTGCGTTGTATCTTGACTGATCAATATTGCATCTGTGGTCTGTACTTCCATGTGCCTCCTCTGTTTCATTTGTGCTTCTTCTATTGTTGCCTTTTTACTTGCGTACCATCTGGAGCTTGCTGTATATGATTTATATGCTGGTTTGAGGTGACTGCGGTTTTGTTGCAGATTGCCCTTGTTGGTTTGCATTGCATTAATGCATTTGGGTTTGTTTTCGAATTCACTTGAGTTGAATCCGTTATTTTAGGTTTGACCTCGTGTTCGTTGGTAAGTTTTCAATGTGTACATACATGCGCATTGTCCCTGTCTGTCTGCTTTGACCATTGAGGCCGTGGCATTGAGATTTGAATCTTCATTTGATTCTGGTTCGTTGATCTTTTGCGTAATTCAGATTGTAGTGGCGAGACAGTATACGCGTGCGTATACTGCAGCCCTACCAGAAGTGATGTTTTAAACTGATTATTTTGTTGGTGTCTAATTATCTTTTAGATAATTAGATTATGAGTTTCTAATTATTTATTTAATAATTAGATTTTGTTGTTAATTGCCGTTTAGGCAATTCTAATGTTTTTAAGATTTTCTTCATTGATATTCTTTTCACTTATCTTTGTTGATGATTTAAATCTGCTGATTTGTTGTTTAACACTGTTTAGTGTTATATCTGCCGTCATCCGATTTTCTTATCGAGGAGTCGGATATACGAGATTTCTGTGACTGTCGTCTATTTGATATTTGATTTTATTGCTTCTGTTCGTTAATAGCTAAGTTTGAATTAGACTGACCCGTGTATTATTTTCTTTTGAATTTAATACTCGGGTCAGACCCAAGTTATTTCAGGTTGTAGATTTCCTGCTTTGAGTTGTTGTTTGAGCTATGAAGACTTTTCTCATCTTTTGAAGGGGTCTTCGTCTTGTTGTAGTAGTCAGTGTGTCTCTTTAGGGTTGATATGTATTCATGTATATTAGTCGATAATGTACTTGTATATATAACTTCCAGAGTCGACAGTTGTAGTTGTATCATATGTATTGTGTCAACTGTATTGTAACTGACATCAATTATTATATGTATGAGACTTTTTGTTTTATCTGTGTTCCGCACTTATATTATCTGTGTTATTATTATATACATTGTCCTAAACTATTATGAACCGTCGTAGTTCGTTTTATACTAGAATTGGGTATGTCGATGGGAGTAAATAAATAAGAGACGAAAAATGAAAAATATATACTACTCCTATCGAGGTAACCAATACTAGTGTAAGGACAGCTATGGATGGCCGCTCCTATCCAGCCTTATTCTTCGTAATAACAGATAATATTTCTTTTAATACTCTTTGTTATTGTGAGCATAGAGGTGGGGCGTCACAGTTGGTATCAGAGCTTGGGGTTTATGGACATAATATAAAACATAACTTAGATGGAACATATGTTACAACTATTGGTCGGTGTTTTTATTTGTGCTTTGAGTCAAAAACTAAAGTTTTGAAATTTTGGTGAAATTTTTAAATATTCTTATTTAAAAATAAAAGTGGAATTGTGTTTTGTTGATTGATAATTTGTGTTCTGTTATCAGAGTGCGCAGCGGAAACAGTGAGACTGTCTTCGCTGAATACAGTTGATAATCTTTTTGATTTAAAAATCAAAATATGGAATTGAAATAAATTTCATTTGTGTTTACATAGCTGTGTTTAATTTGTTTTCTTTGAGAATTTCGAATCCGAATTGAGGATTCGAAACGATTGCAGTTATGTGATTTTTGTTGAAATTTCTGTTGGTTTTCTTTTATGCTAATCATCTATTGAGAAGATTTAGCTATTTTGAATTATCTTCATTGAAGATACATTCGAATGATTTCTTTGTTCATTTTGTAGTGTGCGTGCAAATATGAATTGCACGTTACTGCATTAATTTTACGTTGAACCGATGCTTGGTTATGAAACGTATTTTGTTGCAGTTACCTTTATAACGGGATTTTTACACTAGTGCTATATTTTGAAGCACGGTGTTTAGTTGAAAATTTTAATGAATGAAAATTCACTGGTGTTACATTGTGGTGTAAATTATTTTGATGAGATTTTGACGTTTAAAAATTACTGTCGATTTGGCTTCAGTAACCGTCAAATTTTAAAAGTGGATTTTCAAGCGGTTATACCGCAATGCTGATTTGTGACCCGTTTTTACGGTATTTTGAGAAGTACAATTTCCTTATCGAAATTGTTACTAATATTGCTGCTTTAATCACGTGATTGGAAATCGTTTTAAAAATGAAAAATTGTTTTACAAAATTTTTTCAGTTTGCGCTTTCAAAAGAATGAGGAAGCGACTTAAACGATTCAGCAAAATCGAAGACTATGACCCCTTTCTTTTACTGATTCGCTTAACTCCGGACTTGTCCAGTTGAGAACGTGAATTGTTATTTTTATAAAATAAATAAAATTGTTTTTAGGAATTTTACAGTTTGCGCTTTCAAAAGAATGAGGAAACAATTTAAACATTTCAGCAAAATCGAGGACTATGACCCCTTTCTTTTACTGATTCGCTTAATTCCGGACTTGTCCGTTTGGGAATGTAAAGTGTATTTTTACAAAATACACAATTTTGCACTTTCAAGGAAACGATGAAGAGAATCAAACGATTTAGTAAAACACGTGGTATGGGACATGTGCGTTTGCTATTTCGGTTAATTCCGGACTTGTTAATTGAAACTTCTGCTGTTTTGATGATTCTGATGATTTTGTGTGCTTTCGAGCCACTATGTTGGACCTTCGGGTCATTTGTTGGACCTACGGGTCATTTGTTGGGCTTTCGGGCCACTCTGATGGACCTTCGAGTCAAATACCAGTACTAGACCTTCGGGTCACTCTGCGGACCTTCGGGTCAATCTGATGGGCGCCAAAATTATGTTGAGTACTTGGTAGGCTTCGGCCATTTGTTGATGCACGTGTGGCGAACTAAAAACTCGCCATCTGATGGGATCGATCCAAGCTTTTATGTTGATTTTCTAGTCTTCTTAATTGATTTCTAGATATTTGTTGTTTCTAATTATCTGCAGGTAATTAGATATCTGATGTTATGAGATTTAATTATCGTATCGATAATTAAATATTTGTTGTTTCTGATTATCGCTTGTGATAATTAGATATTTGAGATTTGATTATCGTTTTTGATAATTGAATATTTGTGTTTCTGATTATCGCTTGTGATAATTAGATATTTGGGATTTAATTATCGCTTGTGATAACTAAATATTTGTTGATTTGAGATTTAATTATCGCTTTTGATAATTAAATATTTGCTGATTTGGGATTTAATTATCGCTTTTGATAATTAAATATTTGCTGATTTGAGAATTAATTATCGCTTTTGATAATTAAATATTTGCTGATTTGAGATTTAATTATCGCTTTTGATAATTAAATATTTTCTGATTTGAGATTTAATTATCGCTTTTGATAATTAAATATTTGCTTATTTGAGATTTAATTATCGCTTTTGATAATTATATATTTGCTGATTTGAGATTTAATTATCGCTTTTGATAATTAAATATTTGCTGATTTGGGATTTAATTGCTGATTTGAGATTTAATTATCGCTTTTGATAATTAAATATTTGCTGATTTGAGATTTAATTATCGCTTTTGATAATTAAATATTTGCTGATTTGAGATTTAATTATCGCTTTTGATAATTAAATATTTGCTGATTTGAGATTTAATTATCGCTTTTGATAATTATATATTTGCTGATTTGAGATTTAATTATCGCTTTTGATAATTAAATATTTACTGATTTGGGATTTAATTATCGCTTTTGATAATTAAATATTTGCTGATTTGAGATTTAATTATCGCTTTTGATAATTAAATATTTGTTGATTTGAGAATTAATTATCGCTTTTGATAATTAAATATTCGCTGATTTGAGATTTAATTATCGCTTTTGATAATTAAATATTTGCTGATTTGAGATTTAATTATCGCTTTTGATAATTAAATATTTGCTGATTTTATGGATATGAGATTTTCTAGTCTCTAATTGAGTTTAGATTATGTTGATTTTATTGAATTGCTATTTTCTATCTATCACTGCTGATAGTTACAGTTTGTTGATTATGAAGTTCGTGTTTTCTATTTATCTGTTAAATAACTAGATATTTGCAGTTTTGCGAATTGTGGTTTGTGCTTTCTAATCATCTTTGTTGATAATTAGATTTTTGTTGTTTTCTAATTATCGTATCAATAATTAGATATTGCTATTTTGTGGTTTCTTTACTCTAATTATCTGATTGATAATTGAATATCGCTGATGATTGCATTTATTCAGTTTTGTTGTTTTCTGATTATCTATTGATAGTTAGATTTTGTTGAGAATTTGTGAATCTCTTTTATGAAATTGAAAGATTTCTTGGGTGTTTGTGTTTTCGATCTTTATTTTCTAGCTTAACCAGTTTTTGATAGAAAAATAATTGTTATAGACAACTTTAATTATGAAAATTGCGGGGACGCAATTTTTATAAGGAGGGGAGTCTGTAACAACCCGAGGTTTCGTATCGATTGATCATCGTCATTAGACGATTAAATCGGTAGCTAATTTCTGTTGGTATTTTAATCGGTTGAATTCTCTTCGAATGTTGGGTTGAAATTCTTTTCAAAAATTTGGTTAAGAGTTGTGGGCTTTAAATTTAATCTCGGCCCATGGTATTTCTTTGTTTTGATGCCATGATAATCCAAGACCCGTCCCCCATTTTCACTTTGATTTCGCAAACCCTATACTTGTTCATTCCTTTTTTTCATTCCTTTAGCAAAAACCCTAGAAACAAACTAACGAAATATAATGGCGGCATTTTCTTCGTTCTCGTTCTTCCCCGTTCGTTCGAAAGTAGGGCTCGTTCAATTCGAAGGCGCCGATGACTTCTTGCCGTGGATCGATGATGCCTTCACTTAGCTCGCGACTGCTCCTATTCGATTCGACTAAGGTGAGTGATTGTTTCACTCACATCTTGTTCGATACTCGTTGAATTCCGATTTTGTTCCAATTCTGTTTGCTTGGATTATGGACTTCACTGATTTGGTTAATTCCCTTACTTGTCACGGTTTTGATTTTTTGGGCATTTTGATTTCGTGAATTTTCTGATGATGTCTGTCGAATTTGTCACATCTATTAAATGCTTTAAAAATCTCCTTTATCCTAGTTCGAAAGTTATTTGACTTTATTGTTATAATTGGTTGTTGGTCGATGATGGAGATTGTTTCGACCCGGGACTGGTTTGATTTCATCGTGTCGTTTCATGATTTTTGATATTGTTCGAACTTGCCTATGAATATAGAGTTCATTTTCATGTGCATATTTGAATTTGTTGACTTTTGTCCCTTGTAAAACTGCTGTGAACTTCGGTCTTTGATTTGAGTTGTTTTATGTGTACTCGAGGGTATACTATCTAAACTGTTTGATTTCATTTGGATTTATTTGATGATGTTGATTTCTTTCGGGACTCCGGTCTTGACTTCGGGTAGCACTTGAGTATTGCCACTGTTTTGTTCGACATTAGCCTTGACTTATCGAACCGTGTATATATCGGTAGTTGGCTTTGAGTCAACTTGATACATGTAGTTGTTTTCACAATACATGTATAGGTTGTACCATTGTTGTCCCTGTTTTCATGGGTTTATATTGTAACTGTTAGCTTTGAGACAGTTTGCCAACTTGTTTATTATTGTTGGTCTTTACCATGCTTTATTGAGTTGTTGGAGGCTGTTTACCTCGAGACAGTATCACTGTGTACTATCAGGTCCATATTGCACTTGCACTTGGGCATATGTTTGAAACTAATACATTGCATTATTCATTTGCAATTGGTCTTGATGTTATACATCACTGTGCATTAGTTCACTTGAAGTTGTAGCCTTTGTCCATTGTTCACTTAACTGCAGTATACCCGAGTTTGCATTGTCCAGTATTTGGTTTTGAAGACGCAATATATTTTGCCTTTTTGCTTCGGCACTGTCTGTAGTGTTGCATGCTCATGTCATATGTGCTCTGGTCTTGTTCTCTTAACGACAATTGTTCCAGACATTGTTGAGTTCCCTGTGTACATGTTTTCACTTAGTAGTCTGCATATATGAATTCACTTAAACTTGCACCTAGTTTTGATACATGTGCTTAGCTTGGTCTTATTCATAACTGTATTTGAATGTGTTTGCAGTTTTGTAATAAGTGTTCGTGCATGCATTGAGTCTGATCATTGTTGTTGCTTTGCACTTGTAGTATTCACTTCCATACTGCTGCGTTGTATCTTGACTGATCAATATTACATATGTGGTCTGTACTTCCATGTGCCTCCTCTGTTTCATTTGTGCTTCTTCTATTGTTGCCTTTTTACTTGCGTACCATCTGGAGCTTGCTGTATATGATTTATATGCTGGTTTGAGGTGACTGCAGTTTTGTTGCAGATTGCCCTTGTTGGTTTGCATTGCATTAATGCATTTGGGTTTGTTTTCGAATTCACTTGAGTTGAATCCATTATTTTGGGTTTAACCTCGTGTTCGTTGGTAAGTTTTCAATGTGTACATACATGCACATTGTCCCTGTCTGTCTGCTTTGACCATTGAGGCCGTGGCATTGAGATTTGAATCTTCATTTGATTCTGGTTCGTTGATCTTTTGCGTAATTCAGATTGTAGTGGCGAGGCAGTATACGCGTGCGTATACTGCAGCCCTACCAGAATTGATGTTTTAAATTGATTATTTTGTTGGTGTCTAATTATCTTTTAGATAATTAGATTATGAGTTTTTAATTATTTATTTAATAATTAGATTTTGTTGTTAATTGCCGTTTAGGCAATTCTAATGTTTTTAAGATTTTCTTCATTGATATTCTTTTCACTTATCTTTGTTGATGATTTAAATCTGCTGATTTGTTGTTTAACACTGTTTAGTGTTATATCTGCCGTCATCCGATTTTCTTATCGAGGAGTCGGATATACGAGATTTCTGTGACTGTCGTCTATTTGATATTTGATTTTATTGCTTCTGTTCGTTAATAGCTGAGTTTGAATTAGACTGACCCGTGTATTATTTTCTTTTGAATTTAATACTCGGGTCAGACTCGAGTTATTTCAGGTTGTAGATTTCCTGCTTTGAGTTGCTGTTTGAGCTATGAAGACTTTTCTCATCTTTTGAAGGGGTCTTCGTCTTGTTGTAGTAGTCAGTGTGTCTCTTTAGGGTTGATATGTATTCATGTATATTAGTCGATAATGTACTTGTATATATAACTTCCAGAGTCGACAGTTGTAGTTGTATCATATGTATTGTGTCAACCGTATTGTAACTGACATCAGTTATTATATATATGAGACTTTTTGTTTTATCTGTGTTCCGCACTTACATTATCTGTGTTATTATTATATACATTATCCTAAACTATTATGAACCGTCGTAGTTCGTTTTATACTAGAATTGGGTATGTCGATGGGAGTAAATAAATAAGAGACGAAAAATGAAAAATATATACTACTCCTATCGAGGTAACCAATACTAGTGTAAGGCCAACTATGGATGGCCGCTCCTATCCAGCCTTATTCTTCGTAATAACAGATAATATTTCTTTTAATACTCTTTGTTATTGTGAGCATAGAGGTGGGGCGTCACAGTTGGTATCAGAGCTTGGGGTTTATGGACATAATATAAAACATAACTTAGATGGAACATATGTTACAACTATTGGTCGGTGTTTTTATTTGTGCTTTGAGTCAAAAACTAAAGTTTTGAAATTTTGGTGAAATTTTTAAATATTCTTATTTAAAAATAAAAGTGGAATTGTGTTTTGTTGATTGATAATTTGTGTTCTGTTATCAGAGTGCGCAGCGGAAACAGTGAGACTGTCTTCGCTGAATACAGTTGATAATCTTTTTGATTTAAAAATCAAAATATGGAATTGAAATAAATTTCATTTGTGTTTACATAGCTGTGTTTAATTTGTTTTCTTTGAGAATTTCGAATCCGAATTGAGGATTCGAAACGATTGCAGTTATGTGATTTTTGTTGAAATTTCTGTTGGTTTTCTTTTATGCTAATCATCTATTGAGAAGATTTAGCTATTTTGAATTATCTTCATTGAAGATACATTCGAATGATTTCTTTGTTCATTTTGTAGTGTGCGTGCAAATATGAATTGCACGTTACTGCATTAATTTTACGTTGAACCGATGCTTGGTTATGAAACGTATTTTGTTGCAGTTACCTTTATAACGGGATTTTTACACTAGTGCTATATTTTGAAGCACGGTGTTTAGTTGAAAATTTTAATGAATGAAAATTCACTGGTGTTACATTGTGGTGTAAATTATTTTGATGAGATTTTGACGTTTAAAAATTACTGTCGATTTGGCTTCAGTAACCGTCAAATTTTAAAAGTGGATTTTCAAGCGGTTATACCGCAATGCTGATTTGTGACCCGTTTTTACGGTATTTTGAGAAGTACAATTTCCTTATCGAAATTGTTACTAATATTGCTGCTTTAATCACGTGATTGGAAATCGTTTTAAAAATGAAAAATTGTTTTATAAAAATTTTTCAGTTTGCGCTTTCAAAAGAATGAGGAAGCGACTTAAACGATTCAGCAAAATCGAGGACTATGACCCCTTTCTTTTACTGATTCGCTTAACTCCGGACTTATCCAGTTGAGAACGTGAATTGTAATTTTTATAAAATAAATAAAATTGTTTTCAGGAATTTTACAGTTTGCGCTTTCAAAAGAATGAGGAAGCAATTTAAACGTTTCAGCAAAATCGAGGACTATGACCCCTTTCTTTACTGATTTGCTTAATTCCGGACTTGTCCGTTTGAGAATGTAAAGTGTATTTTTACAAAATACACAATTTTGCACTTTCAAGGAAACGATGAAGAGAATCTAACGATTTAGTAAAACACGTGGTATGGGACATGTGTGTTTGCTATTTCGGTTAATTCCGGACTTGTTAATTGAAACTTCTGCTGTTTTGATGATTCTGATGATTTTGTGTGCTTTCGAGCCACTATGTTGGACCTTCGGGTCATTTGTTGGACCTACGGGTCATTTGTTGGGCTTTCGGGCCACACTGATGGACCTTCGGGTCAAATACCAGTACTAGACCTTCGGGTCACTCTGCGGACCTTCGGGTCAATCTGATGGGCGCCAAAATTATGTTGAGTACTTGGTAGGCTTCGGCCATTTGTTGATGCACGTGCGGCGAACTAAAAACTCGCCATCTGATGGGATCGATCCAAGCTTTTATGTTGATTTTCTAGTCTTCTTAATTGATTTCTAGACATTTGTTGTTTCTAATTATCTGCAGGTAATTAGATATCTGATGTTATGAGATTTAATTATCGTATCGATAATTAAATATTTGTTGTTTCTGATTATCGCTTGTGATAATTAGATATTTGAGATTTGATTATCGTTCTTGATAATTGAATATTTGTGTTTCTGATTATCGCTTGTGATAATTAGATATTTGGGATTTAATTATCGCTTGTGATAACTAAATATTTGTTGATTTGAGATTTAATTATCGCTTTTGATAATTAAATATTTGCTGATTTGGGATTTAATTATCGCTTTTGATAATTAAATATTTGCTGATTTGAGAATTAATTATCGCTTTTGATAATTAAATATTTGCTGATTTGAGATTTAATTATCGCTTTTGATAATTAAATATTTTCTGATTTGAGATTTAATTATCGCTTTTGATAATTAAATATTTGCTTATTTGAGATTTAATTATCGCTTTTGATAATTATATATTTGCTGATTTGAGATTTAATTATCGCTTTTGATAATTAAATATTTGCTGATTTGGGATTTAATTATCGCTTTTGATAATTAAATATTTGCTGATTTGAGATTTAATTATCGCTTTTGATAATTATATATTTGCTGATTTGAGATTTAATTATCGCTTTTGATAATTAAATATTTGCTGATTTGGGATTTAATTATCGCTTTTGATAATTAAATATTTGCTGATTTGAGATTTAATTATCGCTTTTGATAATTAAATATTTGCTGATTTGAGATTTAATTATCGCTTTTGATAATTAAATATTTGCTGATTTGAGATTTAATTATCGCTTTTGATAATTAAATATTTGCTGATTTGAGATTTAATTATCGCTTTTGATAATTATATATTTGCTGATTTGAGATTTAATTATCGCTTTTGATAATTAAATATTTGCTGAATTGGGATTTAATTATCGCTTTTGATAATTAAATATTTGCTGATTTGAGATTTAATTATCGCTTTTGATAATTAAATATTTGCTGATTTGAGAATTAATTATCGCTTTTGATAATTAAATATTTGCTGATTTGAGATTTAATTATCGCTTTTGATAATTAAATATTTGCTGATTTGAGATTTAATTATCGCTTTTGATAATTAAATATTTGCTGATTTTATGGATATGAGATTTTCTAGTCTCTAATTGAGTTTAGATTATGTTGATTTTATTGAATTGCTATTTTCTATCTATCACTGTTGATAGTTATTGTTTGCTGATTATGAAGTTTGTGTTTTCTATTTATCTATTAGATAACTAGATATTTGCAGTTTTGCGAATTGTGGTTTGTGCTTTCTAATCATCTTTGTTGATAATTAGATTTTTGTTGTTTTCTAATTATCGTATCAATAATTAGATATTGCTGTTTTGTGGTTTCTTTACTCTAATTATCTGATTGATAATTGAATATCGCTGATGATTGCATTTATTCAGTTTTGTTGTTTTCTGATTATCTATTGAAAGTTAGATTTTGTTGAGAATTTGTGAATCTCTTTTATGAAATTGAAAGATTTCTTGGGTGTTTGTGTTTTCGATCTTTATTTTCTAGCTTAACCAGTTTTTGTTAGAAAAATAATTGTTATAGACAACTTTAATTATGAAAATTGCGGGGACGCAATTTTTATAAGGAGGGGAGTTTGTAACAACCCGAGGTTTTGTATCGATTGATCATAGTCATTAGACGATTAAATCGGTAGCTAATTTCTATTGGTATTTTAATCGGTTGAATTCTCTTCGAATGTTGGGTTGAAATTCTTTTCAAAAATTTGGTTAAGAGTTGTGGGCTTTAAATTTAATATCGGCCCATGGTGTTTCTTTGTTTTGATGCCGTGATAATCCAAGACCCGTCCCCCATTTTCACTTTGATTTCGCAAACCCTATACCCGTTCATTCCTTTTTTTTCATTCCTTTAGAAAAAACCCTAGAAACAAACTAACGAAATATAATGGCGGCATTTTCTTCGTTCTCGTTCTTCCCCGTTCGTTCGAAAGTAGGGTTCGTTCAATTCGAAGGCGCCGATGACTTCTTGTCGTGGATCGATGATGCCTTCACTTAGCTCGCGACTGCTCCTATTCGATTCGACTAAGGTGAGTGATTGTTTCACTCACATCTTGTTCGATACTCGTTGAATTCTGATTTTGTTCAAATTCTGTTTGCTTGGATTGTGGACTTCACTGATTTGGTTAATTCCCTTACTTGTCACGGTTTTGATTTTTTGGGCATTTTGATTTCGTGAATTTTCTGATGATGTCTGTCGAATTTGTCACATCTATTAAATGCTTTAAAAATCTCCTTTATCCTAGTTCAAAAGTAATTTGACTTTATTGTTATAATTGGTTGTTGGTCGATGATGGAGATTGTTTCGACCCGGGACTGGTTTGATTTCATCGTGCCGTTTCATGATTTTTGATATTGTTCGAACTTGCCTATGAATATAGTGTTCATTTTCATGTGCATATTTGAATTTGTTGACTTTTGTCACTTGTAAAACTGCTGTGAACTTCGGTCTTTGATTTGAGTTGTTTTATGTGTACTCGAGGGTATACTATCTAAACTGTTTGATTTCATTTAGATTTATTTGATGATGTTGATTTCTTTCGGGACTCTGGTCTTGACTTCGGGTAGCACTTGAGTATTGCCACTGTTTTGTTCGACTTTAGCCTTGACTTATTGAACCGTGTATATATCGGTAGTTGGCTTTGACTCAACTTGATACGTGTAGTTGTTTTCACAATACATGTATAGGTTGTACCATTGTTGTCCCAGTTTTCATGGGTTTATATTGTAACTGTTAGCTTTGAGACAGTTTGCCAACTTGTTTATTATTGTTGGTCTTTACCATGCTTTATTGAGTTGTTGGAGGCTGTTTACCTCGAGACTGTATCACTGTGTACTGTCAGGTCCATATTGCACTTGCACTTGGGCATATGTTTGAAACTGATACATTGCATTATTCATTTGCAATTGGTCTTGATGTTATACATCACTGTGCATTAGTTCACTTGAAGTTGTAGCCTTTGTCCATTGTTCACTTAACTGCAGTATACCCGAGTTTGCATTGTCCAGTATTTGGTTTTGAAGAAGCAATATATTTTGCCTTTTTGCTTCGGCAGTGTCTGTAGTGTTGCATGCTCATGTCATATGTGCTCTGGTCTTGTTCTCTTGACGACAATTGTTCCTGACATTGTTGAGTTCCCTGTGTACATGTTTTCACTTAGTAGTCTGCATATATGAATTCACTTAAACTTGCACCTGGTTTTGATACATGTGCTTAGCTTGGTCTTATTCATAACTGTATTTGAATGTGTTTGCAGTTTTGTAATAAGTGTTCGTGCATGCATTGAGTCTGATCATTGTTGTTGCTTTGCACTTGTAGTATTCACTTCCATACTACTGCGTTGTATCTTGACTGATCAATATTGCATCTGTGGTCTGTACTTCCATGTGCCTCCTCTGTTTCATTTGTGCTTCTTCTATTGTTGCCTTTTTACTTGCGTACCATCTGGAGCTTGCTGTATATGATTTATATGTTGGTTTGAGGTGACTGCGGTTTTGTTGCAGATTGCCCTTGTTGGTTTGCATTGCATTAATGCATTTGGGTTTGTTTTCGAATTCACTTGAGTTGAATCCGTTATTTTGGGTTTGACCTCGTGTTCGTTGGTAAGTTTTCAATGTGTACATACATGCGCATTGTCCCTGTCTGTCTGCTTTGACCATTGAGGCCGTGGCATTGAGATTTGAATCTTCATTTGATTCTGGTTCGTTGATCTTTTGCGTAATTCAGATTGTAGTGGCGAGGCAGTATACGCGTGCGTATACTGCAGCCCTACCAGAAATGATGTTTTAAATTGATTATTTCGTTGGTGTCTAATTATCTTTTAGATAATTATATTATGAGTTTCTAATTATTTATTTAATAATTAGATTTTGTTGTTAATTGCCGTTTAGGCAATTCTGATGTTTTTAAGATTTTCTTCATTGATATTCTTTTCACTTATCTTTGTCGATGATTTAAATCTGCTGATTTGTTGTTTAACACTGTTTAGTGTTATATCTGCCGTCATCCGATTTTCTTATCGAGGAGTCGGATATACGAGATTTCTGTGACTGTCGTCTATTTGATATTTGATTTTATTGCTTCTGTGCATTAATAGCTGAGTTTGAATTAGACTGACCCGTGTATTATTTTCTTTTGAATTTAATACTCGGGTCAGACCCGAGTTATTTCAGGTTGTAGATTTCCTGCTTTGAGTTGTTGTTTGAGCTATGAAGACTTTTCTCATCTTTTGAAGGGGTCTTCGTCTTGTTGTAGTAGTCAGTGTGTCTCTTTAGGGTTGATATGTATTCATGTATATTAGTCGATAATGTACTTGTATATATAACTTCCAGAGTCGACAGTTGTAGTTGTATCATATGTATTGTGTCAACTGTATTGTAACTGACATCAATTATTATATGTATGAGACTTTTTGTTTTATCTGTGTTCCGCACTTATATTATCTATGTTATTATTATATACATTGTCCTAAACTATTATGAACCGTCGTAGTTCGTTTTATACTAGAATTGGGTATGTCGATGGGAGTAAATAAATAAGAGACGAAAAATGAAAAATATATACTACTCCTATCGAGGTAACCAATACTAGTGTAAGGCCAACTATGGATGGCCGCTCCTATCCAGCCTTATTCTTCGTAATAACAGACTGTATTTCTTTTAATACTCTTTGTTATTGTGAGCATAGAGGTGAGGCGTCACACCATATGTAGATGTTGGGATTTACATCGCAACAGACATATTAGCTCATTTTATATGTCATGTATGTTTTCCAAATATGTGCATGTATATGTGTTACAATACACACACACACACATGTATGTATAAATATATTTTATATAATATATGAACATAAAACATTTATATATATATATATATAGAAAGAGAGAGAACAATTATTAAAAATTATTTATAATTCAAAATTAACTTAGTTTTGCAAACATAATAATTAGAGTATTTTAATTCGTATATATTATGAATAAAATAATGTTTTCATCCATAAATAATTAACATAAAATAATATATTGATGAAAATTCAAATTTTACAATTTTTGAAAATCTTGGATCATAAAATAGAGCTTAGGAAAAATCTGGAGATTTTTCAAAGTTGAAATATTATTTTTAATAACAAATACATTGATTTCAGCAATAATTATATAATATAAAATAATATATTACTAAAAATTAAAAATTAAAATTTTTATAAATGCTTGGATCATGAATGAAAGGTTACAAAAAATTCTAAATAGTTTTTCAGTTAAATTATTATTTTTAATAAATAATAAACAGTTTATTTGAAATAATTTTAATTATTAAAAATAATAAAGTTTATTGAAAAATTCCTAAATTTTTTCTATATGTTTCTGAAATGATATAATATTTTAAAAAAATATATAATTGAATTTTTAATGTAATAATTATTTTATATATATGATAAACAATCCAAAAATTCAATAAATGTTAATTTACAAATATGAATATATGTATGATAATTAATTTTCAAATTTGTAAATTCATATTATATATAAATAAGTGTACTAAATTTTTTAACTCATATATATCTTATATATGCATATATGCTATTATGATAAAGAAATATACATTAATATATATATATATATATGAATTTATTAATAAATATATATAAAACAATTATTAATGAAAAAAATTGATTTTGTACAGTAAACAACATTTGTCTATACATAAATCAAATAGTATAATAAATAAACTATGCACATAACCAAACTGATTTGTGACAACCACATCTACTTACAAAATCTCACCTAACTAAACATATAGTAGCAATATATTTAAACAGATATGTGCTCATTATAGGATCATAGAATATAATTTAATTACTATAATATGAATTAAAATTACCAATTTAATGATGCCTTTGAATCCACGTTGAAGCAATGACTTCCCTTCCTTTTACTGTTCTTGATTCATCAGATTGCAAGTCCGGAATCACTGATCTCTAACTATCGAATAATATTATTTTAATTTGAAATATATTTGAGAATTTTGGAGTGGACTGAGAGCTATGTTTTAACCAGCAATGCAGAAGGTAATGGCGGCCAAAAAAGTTAGTTATTGTTTATATATATATATATACACATATATATATACATACATACATACATACATACATACATACATACATATATACATACATACATACATATAGGGTTGTATTAGAGAGAAACAAGGAAAACCTTTTTACCCATTCTCACTTTATCTCAACCCATTATCTCCAAGCCAATTCCCTATGTTTTAGCCACCCTTAGATCTTCCCAAAACCAAAATTTTGCAGCCCTAATGATGGGCCTTAAACCCATCTAAGCCCAAGCCAAAATACTATGCAATTAAAAATAATTTAATCGCTTGTCTATATTGTATATCGATCGATATATTTATAGCTGTTATAAATATATATAACATTATTTCTTTCTCAAATCATATTCAAATTTTATAATTATATTTCGTAAATATTAATTAATTTAATTAATTTATAACAATTATAAACTAATTAAATCGTTCGGTCTTAAGGGAATTCATCATTTCGGCTGTGTAACTCTTGGATGTAAATTTGGTCAGCGATTAACATTGAACTATTCTAATGTTAACATTCACACGTCACTTATCAGGTGGTGTGACATTATGGTTAAATTTATCGCTTACTCATTTTCAGTAAAATCCAATTTTCGTTTAATAAGCGTTACCCGGTTGTGACATTTGTTTATACCAATTCTCTTCGTCAAAACTATATCACTTTGGACTTATGGAATTTGGTAATGGTCAAAATTCCAACCTCATCCACATTCAAATTTATAGTCTAAATACAAAGTCATTGGTTCAATAATAACAATTATCATTAACCGAAATGCTCTGGCTAGAGACTTTGACTTTGAGTTGACTTGAGTTGACTGTGATACTAACCGCATATAACTGAGGGGACGAATCCTCTCTTGAATAGTGCTTCACTTCCAATACTTCCACTCGACCCAACTATAGTCACTCGATGAACGCCATGTCATGATTTGGATATAATCAAAGTGGAGCTTTCATATTGAAGATCCATAGTATTCTCAAGTCGAGAGAACTGTGTAATTAGTCACATCGATATTTTCTGTTTGACCTTAGTTATACTAACCAACAGAAAACTATCGAGTGAGTCGTTCCATAGTTATCCAATAACTATTAGTACGTAACCCCTAGGTGCCCCCAGCAGTCATGAGTAATACACTGCCCAACAATTGGAGAGCATTACGTACTCCAGCCTCAACGGATACATCGATATCCAGTCTCGATGCATCTTGACTAGGAACATTTAAAATGGTATATTTGTTTCGTTGTGATAAATTACTCACGGTCACAACACTTTGTAACTACTATCATAAAATATACCATTTATGGATTTTTATATTAAATATAATTTTAATTAAGTTAATTATTTAATATTATCACATTATATCAAATATATAATAGGAAGAAAATACCTTTTATTTCGAACAAGATTGGTCAACGAGTTAGATTTATGTAACAAATTACATAATTGCCCCTAGGGCAAACCCCTAACTCTATCAATCTCCCACTTGCACTTGAGGTCAATTATGGAATCTAATTTCAACTTCTCCAATCAATTTTCTCAAAACCAATTAGGTCGGTCTCCTAGTGAATGGGTATGCTATTATGTTTTAATTATCTACTTTGTTGATTAATCCTCTCTAACACTGATAAACTGCCTTTATCATGTGGAACGATTTGAAGTATGTCTTTCGACTTCTAGTGAGCTTTAAGTTCTATCATGACCAATTTCATGACATTGTTATCTTATAACAATATTATGGGATTCTCAACATTTGGAATCACCTTTGGCTTAATTATAAATTTGTGCATTTATATTTATATACATTGGTTTATTGTAGCGCTATTCAAGTAAATATTCTCAACATTTCGTTCAATCGACCACAATCACTTTTATTTTGAAACATTTTAAAATTAAAGATTTTAACTTGAATTTTATCATTGACATGTTATACTCAATATCACTTATAAAAGTTTGCGTCCCAACGTTTCATCATAACGAGTTCGCTATTTCTATAAACAATTCTCTAGTATTTCATAAATACGCGAGAACACCTCAAACAACCATTTAGTGATATCAATTTGGATTTTATTTTTGCTCCATGTATCAAATACATAAACAAAACACAATATCATACACAACATAACCTGTATGATAATTCCTATTGCTAATGCATAAGGAATCCAACTTACATGTTCTCTTTTTAATAGGGTGCTCTTGTATATCGTTTTGGGACAATCCCTATATCTTTTATACTCACCATAAAAGGCATCATTTATAATCCTAAATTGAGTATTAAAACAACTAAAGTTGATTTTAATACAACCGTATTGTTAAAATCAATAACGTATTGTTTACTTATAGTTTAAAAATATCAAAGTACCTTTTAACTTTCTTTCTTATGAACACACGATCCTCTACACTTTGATTGAAAGTCAAACTATTTGATATTTCTATCAAAATACTTATTCAATCTTGATGCTTATAAAATGATACATTCGTATCATTTCTTGGATCATATCCAAAGACTCACAAATCCAATATCGCTCCCACTGACTTCGAGGCATTTTTGGTTAATATGTATAAACGGCTTACTCTAAATCATTATTTAGAATTTTATGTTTCAATACATAAGTACAAACAGTAAGTCTTATCGAGCGATAATTTTATGAGAAAATCTGAATTAACTTGAGCATGTTGAATACCGAATCTGTTATGCTAATTTCAACAATTGAAATTTGCGATATGATTCTTATCAACATTGCTTATTTAATTCCAACCACATTAGTCTTTCCAATAAAGACACAATCTCGACCGATGGATCACATCTCTTTGGTTACGACCACCAAAATCATATTTTGATAGCGTACTTTGAATTCTTTCAGATCTGCGTATCATACCATATAGAGTCAACAATCTTAATGGTTTAATTGAACAACCGAGGGTAATGTATGTTTTCAACATTAATAAGAAACTCATAGTTTCTCTTCGATATACGAGAATACTTATTAGACATTCTAATGCTATGTGTTCATTTAAGTTAGTTAATTTCGCTTCATCTCATATAATCAGTTCTATCTATGGATCGGATCCAATTCCATTTAACTACCAAAAATTTCTCAAAGTAATTCCTTCACAATGAAGTTGATATATCTTGAAACAACATTGTTTCTTAGTGCAAATAGAATAGGGATTCATAAACGCTTTATGAACCTTTTTATTTATAAAACTAATTTTAGTTTACAAAAATTATGTTCAAAACATAAATATGTCATCTGATGATAGACCTTTTCAAAAAACCTTTTAGAGATTCATACAGGATCCCTCATGAACAACTATTACCTACAATCTTTCGACTCGCACAACCTGCCAACTCCTTAGCCTAGGATATGTTGGGATTTCTTACAAACCCTTATCTTGTATGATTTCGTAAACTGTTGTTTAGATGAAAAAATATCAAGCTTGTGTACTAATCTTAAGTACATGACCTTATAGAAAGAAACTAACTCAACTTCACTCACAATTAATCGTAAATTATCTAACAATGTATGATTATTCCTTATCGATGCATCATTAGTATCACATGGAGGAGTGATTTTGAGATTGAATCTATATTCATTTTTAGGTACATTTGGAACTATTTCCAATATATTCACTTATTCGATCAAATCAAATCATTTTATTCTATTGCATGTTATTTTATTTACCTTTCTTTTATATTCTATGATTTTATCACCAACATGGACATGTGTATCTAATACACATGTCCATGTTGGTAATAAATCATCGATGAATATAACAAAGTATGTGGAACCCTTTTGGTAATAATAGACTTGTGATTGCATACATCAATATGTATTAATTCAAAGAGTTCATCAACCCTTATGGTGCTCCTACTAAATGGGTGCATAGGCATTATTTGTTTGAGATATAATTAACTTGTATCATATGATTCATAATCATATAGTAAAATTATTTTTCAAAACTACGGCTTAGTCTATAATTCCAAAACAACTGTAAATAATATTAAATACATATGTATTTTTGTTGCATCACTTTTACTATGAAAACAAATTCCATAATATAGTTCTATTTCATAATGAATATTCATAATACTCATATTGAAATATAGTTATATCTATTTTTTAGTCAATACCAAAAAATAAACATTATTTCATAAATAATGTTCGGTACATTTTAAGAAAACAATTTTCTTAATTTGATGCAATCATTAGGTGCTATACGGCATGCTTCCACTATTTCCGCCATTATTATAATGGCGTACTAAATTTAGAGGTCCACCATTCACTTAATATTGTTAATATTGTTTACTTATTTCATATGCTGCAACTAGTTTACAGAGGAGAGTTCTTTGATCAAATATCTTGAGCTCAAAGAAATAAATGTTATAGAAAACAATTTTTTATATGAAAATACATTTTAGAATAAAAATCATATTTCATATTCCAATATTAATATCAGTTATTATTACAATTCTTGTTTCCAATGTTTCTCTATGAAGCAGAAGTGACTATTTATTCTCTTCGTTCCAACTTTACCTTAAATTACATCTATTCTTATACTTTTGTTTTTCTTTCAAATGGTTAAACTATTCAAATGAAAACCTTACTACAATATCATAACAAATCTTTTACAAAAGCGCAATCGATTATTCTTAACATTTAAGGCATCAAATATGTTGCACTTTATGTAAACCGATCAAGATGACATTTTAACGATCGAGTTCTTAGATGTATCTCGTAGTTTATGGTCTTGTGTTACATTAACACAATATGTGTAACGACCCACCTTTTTGGACAGTTTAAATCAGCAATAAACCACACATGTCTAATTCAAACCATTCAAAAGGGAGGATTTTTAATGGGGTAAATAAGAAAATAAAAGAAAGAAAGAAAAACAAACCCAAAATCTAGCAGCGGAATGACAAAATATAATAATCAAATAAACAGTTCATGAAGCTGTTTTACAAAATAAAATTTGATGACACTTTACAATTCAAATCAGAGTTATACATATATTAGAAATAAACAAATAATGCAGTGGAACATAGAATGCGGTGGTATAATAAATATCAATAATATACTGAATCTTCGTTTTCATCCTTCAGAAAATAGTCTTCAATACACTGAAAAGCTTAGACTGACCCGAGCGTAATGAAAAGACAACACACTCAAGTCAGAACTAAAAGATCTTATGTAAGTCAGATCAAAATAAGTAAAATAGAACTATTAGTGCAATGGTTTTATAGATGTTACGGGATTTTCATCTCCTATCAAGTGTACAACGTGAATATAACTGTTTAAAAGGTTTCAAATAATTCGAGATATCAATCTTAATCATCTAATTAAAACAAATCCGAAGTTTGAATTAACTTAAACCATTAAATAATTCAATTCCAAATAAAAATACAAATTCAAGAAATTATATGGGTATATGTCATTTCAACCAGTATCAAAAGTCAACATTTCCAAATCAATGAAAACCGCTCGGGTTTATCATTTCAAGCCATAATGATTTTCCCCTAATCTATAAGATCGTTCGTGTATGTATCATTTCAACTCATAGGGATAACAGAGATATAGACATAAATAACATCCAATCATCCAAAATGTCAACCAATAACATCCATCCAATCACCCAAATATCAACAATTGAACATACAACACAATCATCATTGAAATCAACCAATAACTACCAACAATTTACTAGTTATCATTAACAGGTATTTAACTGGCAATTTAAATTTCAATATTAATTTAAATGGCAATTAAATGCAATAAAAGTCAGATTTAACTGGAATGACAATTTAAAATATACTAAACAGCAAACAATCAATTTCTAATCATATTGTAAATTGAATTTAAGTAACATAAGAAAATCTAGTAGTTGTGAGTGTTTGCTCACCTTTCATGGCTAGAAGGTCATGATAAAAATGGAGCAATATGAAGATTCCTAGCAAAGATCTAGATTCAAAGAAAATCCAATAAAGTTTAGACTCGAACACAAATTAATAAACAAGTTTCAACTACTTCCAACTTCCAAACAACCCAAGATCCAAACTACGGACAAACCTGAAACTAGGTCATCTTTAAAAAATATTCGGACCAGAGTATTACTAAATCTGTAAATGTGACTAACTAGAAAGTTGTTGCAAATTATTTTTCTCCACTTTAAAAAAAAGAATAACTCAAACAGCTTCTGTCTTGAGAAAGTTATGGTCAAAACAAGCAGAGGTATTTTCTGAGTTGAAAATCTGAGTTCAAAAATACTTCAAAAAGATTTGAGTTTTTGGCATAGCAAAGTAAGGAATTTGAAGAACTGATCTAAAAGAAAGTTGAAGCCACTGAAAAAATAAATGGTCCGAAAAAATGAATCACATAATTTGGTTCATTCCTGATGGAGATATGATTGATACAATATGGGGTATTTTCGGCCAAAACCGGACCCGAGAAAGGACTTGAAAAATGGAGTTTTTGATAAAGAAATATTCGGAATGGGAAGAAGGGTTCAACAACAAAGTTGTTGCCATTGAAATTATACACGGTTTCAAAAAAAATTGATTAGGAGTAGTTTATTGGAATATAGAAGTCATGGAAATAAGGGGAAGAAAGAGGGAAAATAGGGAAGGGGAAAAGAAAGGGAAAATCAGAAAGAAGAGGAGAGGGAAGGTGGAAGGAGATGGCCTTGAAGATGGTGGAGAGGGCGGTGCCTATAGGGGAGGAAGGAAGGATTGAAGGAAAGGAGGAAAGAAGCTTTGATTTGTGAGGTTTTTGAGTTTTAGATCTTGAGTTCTCTGTAGATTTGGAGGAGGAAGAAGAAGTGTGAAGAGAGTTTCTCAAGAAAGAAATTATGTACGTAGATGTTATCAAACAAGAAACATAAGGGTCGTAGGCAAAGGAATAATCACATGACTGACTAGAGTCTCTTGGTTAACCAAGACCCATTAGACCAAACAAAACCAATATGCCTTAGCCAAAAAAAACACAACTAAACACTACCAATTCATGTTAATTTTTCACAGTAATTCAAACTTTAGAGCAATAGGAATTTGATTTTGACAAAACGAAAAGTGGAGGGAAGATCAGTATTCAGTCCAGTATCATATAAAAAGAATAAAATTTTAAAATTCAAATTTAAAATTTTCAACCAAAAGTCAAACTTTGACTAAGTTTGACCAAAAATTGAAATTTCCCAAAAAATTTATTCTATTAAATTTGGTCAAATAAAACACTCAACATCACAAATTCAAATTTTTTTTATTTAATTTTTAATTAAATTCAAAATACTGTCATTTTAAAGTTGTTAAAAGTTACGGATCGTTACACTTTATGTTAATTAAAAGATGTAATATCAATTAATGCAATATTGTTAACCCTTAATTCTCCACGACTTAAGAAGTACGCGACTCAAGAGTTAACGAGTTAAGGGAGTGCAAGACTTAACGAGTTAAGAGTTAGACGACCTACGACTCAACAGGCTCCGACCTAAGGAATGGTCCGACTCAACGACCTACGAGTTAAGAAGTTTAACGACTTACGACTTAGCGTGCTACGACTCATCAGATTCAACGAGTCATGGAGTATACGACTCATGGTCTTACGACTCATCAGGTTCAACGACTCATGAGAGCTGACGACTCATCAGGTCTGTACGACTCAAGAGGACCTTACGACCTAACAATGTACGAGTTAAAGTACCTGCGAGTTAAGGAGTCTGCGACCTAAGATGTCTACGACCTAGGACTCAACGACTTAACTTGTCCAGCGACCTAAGGCTACAGGAATGTCACGACCTAAGGGAAGTCGCGACCTAAGAAAGTATGCCGAGTTAAGGTGCTTGCCGACCTAAGAAAGAGCTGCCGACTTAAGGGGTGTGCCGAGTTAAGAGCCTGCCGACTTAAGGTAGTCTGTGACTTAAAGGTTACGACCTAAAGAAGATTCCGAGTTATGAAATGCTCCGACTTAAGAAGGTTCCGACCTAACGAGTTACGACTTAGTGGGTTTATGACTTGAAGGCTGCGAGTTAAGGCCTTACGAGTTAAGGTTTGATAAGTCGGCTACGACTTAATACTTGTCAAAGACAACCATCCCTTAACTCGTCACCGACCTAACCCTATTCCTTAACTCGTCACCGACCTAACCCTGTTCCTTAACTCGTCACCGACCTAACCCTGTTCCTTAACTCGTCACCGACCTACCCTAAGTCGGCTACGACTTAAAAGACTTAGAGAAATTTCCTAAGTCCAGATCAGCTCCTATAAATACCCCATCACTTCCAACTTAAGGGTGACTTTTGGCCATTCATTTCTCCAAGCGCCGTTACGCTGTCGAAGCCTCCTCTCATTCAGCAATCAAAGATCTCCAAGCATTCGAGACACTACAACGATCTTCGAGAAGAGCTCCTAACATCCAACGCGGATTCGTCGAGTTTCATCATTAAAGATCGAGCTAGTAGTCAAGAATGATTTCATGATCAAATTGTATTGTATTTAGAGGGATATTGTATTGAATTGTAATCAAATCAGCAATAAAAGTCTATAAAGTGGATGTAAGCTCAATTACGGGCCGAACCACTATAAATCTGTTGTTCATTTACTGCTTTTCTGCTATTCTCAGCTCATATTCTGTTCCCGTACCAACGGGTGGTGCTTTCACGATTCTATTACACACACTGGGTGTTAGCGTTCACTTTTTACCGTTAACATTTTGGTGCTTTCACTGAGAAACCAACTCAGGCGATCATCCACCGTTGCTTCGCAAAGATTCATAAAAAGAACCTCTCTTTAAAAACCAGATCTGAAATAATGGCTCCTGGAAGAAGAGGCAGACCTATCAGATCCGGAAACGCTCACGAAGGAACTTCCGCTTCCCCAATAACAGACCAAGCAACTTCAACCGTTGGGGTCACCAGGGCTGAATTGGATGACGCAGTTTCTGGATTATACCAACAAATTGAAACTCAAAACGCTTTGATGATGGATAGATTAACTGCTCTGCTCGGGGCAAATCGTCAACCAGAAAACCGTCGAACTACTCTTCCTGAAATGCCACCTTTCCAAACTGATGGTTCTATGCCGCAACCAACTTGTCATGAGCAGATGCCCGGGCAAAATTCCGAGGGAAGAACTAATACTTGCCCGGAGGTGTCTTTGAACAATAAAGAGTACCTGTCTGAAATGGTTGGCCGCATCATGAAAGAGAGCATGCAAAGGGAAGAAGATGAGGCTGACTGGGGATTTGCGCCAAGCAGAACTCCGTTTACTGAAAGGATCCTAAGAGCGGAGTTTCCAAGGAAATTTGCACCTCCTACTATCCAAGCTTATAGGGGAACCAGTGACCCTAATCATTTCCTCTACAAGTACGATTGGCATATGACTGGTGCAAGAGCATCAGACGAGATCAAGTGTCGATACTTTCCGGTATACCTAGAAGGTGTGGCTTTACTTTGGTTCACAAAGCTTCCAGTTCGGTCTGTAGATAAATTCTCCGACTTAACGCAAAAGTTTAAAGAACAGTTCAGATTGTATGCTTCAAAAGCTAAGGATATAATGTCATTGTCCAACCTTGAACAAGCGCCCGGAGAATCAATCAAATCTTTCTTGAGTCGTTTCAATATAGCTTTGGCCGAGGTAGAAAATGCGGAACCACGCATGATCCTGACTTATTTGATGAGAGCCATTGATAAATCGAGTGAATTTGGGATATGGTTAAAGATGAAAGAACCAAACTCACTTGATAAATTTTATAAAAAGGCCGATGAGTTCATTCGCCTTGAAAGCCTTTCTGCAACATCGAAAGTGGTTACCGCCCAGACTAACAATGACAATGTCGCACCTAAGAAAAGAGAATCTGAAAGTCAGAAAAGGGAGAATGAAGGAGGAAAAAGCCAGGGAAATGAAAAGAAACCTCGCCGCTTTAATCCTTCAGACTTTACTCCTTTAACTGATACACCAAGAAATATCTTTTTTGCAACAAAGGACGCTGTCAGGTACCCTAAGCCGCCTGAGATGACGAGAGGGGCAAAGCGTAATGGAAAGTTCTGCCAATTTCACAATCAACCTGGCCATGACACTGACCAGTGTCGCGAATTAAAGAAGGTGATTGAAGAATTGCTAGAGCAGGGTAAACTCCAACAATACGTTAAAAGAACCGGAGTCGATCCAACCCCATCCGCTCGGGGTCAACAACGTCCTACCCATCAATCCGATTCTCTCAGCAACACTGCAGTGCAAGATTCAGAAAAGCTTGTCATTAATGCTATCACAGGGGGACCATACCCAGCAAGCAGAAGTTGGGATGACTACTAATCACTCACAAAACTGCAACTGGGGCATCTCTCGCTTTCTCTGACATGAAAAATCCAAAAGCTATGAATCAAGCACAAATGGAAATCCAGCTTGGAGATTCTGAAACAACAATAACTAGCATTCATTTTTACTTAACAGCATTGCTTGAATTTGTAAAGATAATGATAGATGTGTAACTCCTGCATTGTAAACCGTTGAGAAATCAGCGTAAATCAATAATAAAAAAAAAAACTATGCATTGTGTTTTCTGTTATAAAATGCCTGTTATATTTCGATGTGTAAATACTCTAAATGTATTGCTAAAATATCGATCTAATATTGCAGGTCATTAAAGCAAAGCTCACCCATCGCAAAGCTAAGCGAGCCTTACAAATCATTTAGCAAATTTCAAGCAACAAAAATTTCAAACTCAAATCCCATACAAGAGGAACTTCACATAAGAAGTTGACGGCTCCACTGTGTCAAGCCCTCGTTAACTGGTTGCGATCGTTGATATAAAAAGGCATCCAACCAAATAACTTGCGTTTACTCTGTGGATTCATTCAACAGTGAAGTCTACTTCTTCGGATAAAGAAATTTACTTGCAAAAGAAAGAAGCACGCGTTTGGAAATGATGATAAAGGATCGCAGATTGGCGGATGATGGTACAACATGAGCAGGCAGACATGGAAACAGCCAAAGGAAGGTGTGCCTCTCAACAGGAAAGCAGGTAGATCCACTAAAGGGATAACTACCCAAGCAGAAGGAATAAGACCCTCGCTGGCTGATTGTGATGCATCCAATCAGGCAGCTTGTGTCCATCCCATGGATCTACTTGCACCTAAGACGCAACCTTCCTGGCACGCCAACCAACTGATGCTCCTTCCCAAGGATTAACAAAGCCCTCTAACGAGGCACGCCAATAAATGGAGAGCTTTCCTCAATCAAAAAGATCGGTGGGACTACCAAAAAGGGGCACCTTGTTAATCGATTGCGATCGTTTGTACAAACAAACATCCAATCGAATGACTTACGCTTGTCCCGTGGACCCCTCCGACCATGAGGAAGTAACTTCCAGGCAATCACAAGCCCTCTTCGGAGGCACAAGCCCTCTTCGGAGGCACAAGCCCTCTTCGGAGGCACAAGCCCTCTTCGGAGGCACAAGCCCTTTTCGGAGGCACATTTCACCCGTGTAGAAGTGCAAAATGCTTCTCTTCGGAGACCCACTTCACCAGTGATGAAATGCTAAAAAGCCCTTTTCGGAGGCACATTTCACCCGTGTAGAAGTGCAAAATGCTTCTCTTCGGAGACCCACTTCACCAGAGATGAAATGCCAAAAACTGCTTCTCTTCGGAGACCAAAACTGCTTCTCTTCGGAGACCAAAACTGCTTCTCTTCGGAGACCAAAACTGCTTCTCTTCGGAGACCAAAATCGCTTTTCTTCGGAGACCAAAAGACCTCTTCAGAGGCGTACTCCACCTTGCTTGAAGTACCAAAAATAAACCCTTTACTGGGGCACAAAAATCAAAACCTTCTTCAGAAGTTCATTTCACTGTGCAGGAAAATTCACTTTCAAACAAATAAAAGTGATCATTCCCAGAAGTCGAAGTGTTCTTCAGGAGGAAAAAAGAAAATAAAGATTCCTCCAAAGACAAGATATACTCTATTAAAAGCAGAACAATTCTTCCCTGAAAACGTGGAAAGTTATTCTCTAAAATAAGAGTATCGGTCTTGTGAAATCAAGAGATATTACAATATACTTGTGGTATGGGGGCAACATTGTACAACTCAGTTACATTAATAAAAGTAGTATACAAGCGACATACCACAAGTTCATTGCAATATCATGTAATAAAGATGTGGAGTAAATGCGTTCTTGAAACACAGACAAAAAATTTGTACAAGTGAAAAGAATCGTTTACTCTACACTTCAAATGAAAAACAGATGTATTCCTACATACACAAGGATTTGTACAAGAAAAATATCTATTTTATTTCAACACTATGAGAATTTTTACATTGTACAGGTTACAAAAAGAAGCGGAGACCGGAATCCGCACAATCCCCGGTCAATACAAAAAGCAGAAAATGCAAAATCAAACTCATTTCCCCTTCTTCCCACCCTTGGAACTTTTACCCGGCCTGGTAATTAGTTTCGTAGGCCGCGTCGGAGAAGAAGGAGAAAGAGACTCAGCCGGATCAATCTCTGCCTCATCTCCAGCAGCAGTAGAACTCTTCTTTCCTTTCTTTGAAACCACACGCTTCCCCTTCTTCTTGGAAGAAGACTCACTCCCCGGAGCAAGAAATGTAGAAAGCTTTGTGTCATAATCGAAAGACTGCTCCGGGGTCTTCTCGCTATCTTCCAGACCTTCTGCCTTCTGTTCTTCGGAAGCAGATGGTTCATCTAAACCTTCAAGGGCCGCTATTGGTTCTTCCTGTGAACCAGGCTGGGAAGCTGGAAGAGGTATAACTTGAGAAGGAGGAGGAACGGCAGCTGAAGAAGGAAGAGTTGGGGCAGTTTCTAGGGTGTCTGCTGCATAATAAAAGATATCAAAATCAGTATTCTCCGAGAAAAAAGAAGACCGTGAATCGTCAAAGTTACCTGGAGAAGCCGGTTTAGCAAGATCAATCTCAAATTCCCGAGCTTGGAAGTCTTTCATTGCCTCTTCCTCTGTAGGGGTGGTTACAGTTTCTGTGTCAACCTTAGCGGGAGGCGTGGAATGAGAACTAGAGCCAACAATATCCGCATGAGCTAAAACCGAAGTATAAGCAGGAGCAATAGGGGGTGTTTCTTTCTCAGGAAGCTTCTCTCCCGTCGCTTCGGCCCGCACTCGGATGAGCTGCTCTTTTCCTTTGGCAAGGGCAGCGCGATCGCTCTCACTTAAGTAGGTAGCTTGAAGATCTGTTTCAGAGTATCCGGCACCACCAAATAAGTCAATGATTGCCTCCCATACCTCCGCTAAGGTGACTTCATACTCTGGACCCAAAAATGAAAGGCTCCCACGCCCCAGGACACAATGCATATAAAAGTCGAACAGAGTCGCGTCAACGGTGGCTATGGTCGCCTTATGGGATTCTTCGGCTGCAGCTTTACCAGAAAGAACTTCATCACGTTCTCTTTCAGCCTTCAGTAACTGGGATTGTAGCCTAGCAATTTCTAAGTCTCGAGAGCTGAGTTTCTCCTGAAGACGAGCAGCGTCATCACGATATTTTCTAACAACATGCTGTTCTGCTTCAAGTTTGACTTCAGTATTCCGCTGAGCAGCATGGGCGTCTCGAACTTGTTTTTGAAGCATTTCTTCTTTCTGAGAATAAGAAGTGGAGGAAGTAGCAAGCTCATTTTTAAGTTTTTCAACTTCAGCTTCGAGCTTCCCATAACCATCGCTAATGCTTTTCATCTCCGCGTCATGCTGCTTACGCCATTTGTCCCACTCTGTTTTATCATTTTCCATAGTCATCATCGCTTCAAGGTTCAGATGGTTGACCCTTTGAAGTTCATCAACCAGCTTCTGCCACCCAGACATTCTTTCGATGTCAAGCTTTACAGCATCGACATTTTTCAGCATCGCCTGCTTATCAATGGGGACCAAGTCCAAATCAAAACGCACTCCTTTCAGACACCAATTCGGAAATCGGCTCTGGAGTGTGGGAGGACCATCTCCAGCTTGGTACTGTGGCCTATTAATGATGGTCTGGATGTCAGATTCCTTAAGGGCAGGAGAACCGGAAGATGTATTAGGAGGAACAGAAGCGGTTGTCTTTTCCGAGATGTTAGATGTGTCTTTCTCACCAAGTCTAGCACGTTTACTGGAATCATCAGAAGTGTGACTCTTCCCCTTATCGTCATAAGATTTCCTTTTATAAGGATCGTCGCTTCTGCGAGAAGAGTCATGTTGCTCGTCCCTTCTCCCGTAGTATTCCTCATCGTCTCTCAGGCGACGCTCTTCATGAGCTCGCCTCTCATGAGCCTTTCGAGCAGCTCTCTCCTCATCAGTTTCTTTCACGGCACTAATATAACTCCTAAAGTCATAAGCCTCACGGCTTCCGTAACGCTGGAATTTGTTGTAATAAGAGCCGCTTCGCCCCATCAGAGAACCTGAAATTGAAGAAAAAGACCAGTTTTAGAAATCCTCAAATTGAAGAAGCTAAGTGCATAAAAAGTGCCAAGGTTCTAAGTGTGTGTGATGTGCAAACTACGCGCGTCAGACTACAAACCACTTTTGGGTGTAGAAATGGTAGTAAGTTGTGTGGAAGGCGTTGTGGTTTGTTGCAAGAAAGAAGTTGCTTCGATAACAGGAGGAACCACTTTAGAAACATCATCTTTAAAGAGCTCCTGAGAGGTTATCATGATGTCGCTTAGGCTGTCGAAAGTATCATCGCCATGGTGCATGGGAGAATTATCCTTTTCAACTTCCACCTCAGCCGTCTTTTCAAGAGTACGAAGATTTTCCTCCTCTTCAATAACCGGGGCAAGTGCTAACTTACTGGACGACCCCGCAATGTCGGTTAGAGTAGAACACTTCACCAATGAAGTCTCAACGGTAAATTCTTTCGGTGAAGGTTCTTTAGCAGAAGCAGGGTCAACTATTCTCTAAGTCGTAAGTCGTGAGGAATAAAAAGAGAGACTTCAAGTCGTAAGTCGTAAGTCATAACATCAAAACTGCTGGATCACGCGAAATTACCAATCCAACTCCTGACTCGCTAAATCCTTAACTCGTTAACCATCTATCCATCCAATTCCTAACCCATTTACCTCCTAACCCGTTAACTTTCCAACCCGTTAATCCATTAACCAGTTAGCCTCTCCATCAACCCTATTTCTAAATCACCGAAAATCGCAAATCGTTGCAAGTCATGCCGAGCCACCTTAAGTTCATGGATATCCTGTATAACAGTATTCGCAAGGCCCAAAGGGAAAAATCATGGATGAAGGTCGACGGCAATGATCGGCGATTGGGAAAAGGGAAAAGATGCTTACGCGGTGTAAATGGGAATGGCTGGAAATAGATCAGGTCGAAATCGCCTTTGGAAGCTTGAAATTGCGTTAATGGCAGATACGGCTTAAAGAACGAGTAATAGGAAGACGGAGACAAGAGGAACGACCTAAGCATTTTATACCCCAGGTTGAAGGAATTGGAATCGGCCCACACGAGTTAAGATAAGTCGAAACACACGACCTACGACTTAGGCGTGTATTTCGAGGGGCAAATGTTAACCCTTAATTCTCCACGACTTAAGAAGTACGCGACTCAAGAGTTAACGAGTTAAGGGAGTGCAAGACTTAACGAGTTAAGAGTTAGACGACCTACGACTCAACAGGCTCCGACCTAAGGAATGGTCCGACTCAACGACCTACGAGTTAAGAAGTTTAACGACTTACGACTTAGCGTGCTACGACTCATCAGATTCAACGAGTCATGGAGTATACGACTCATGGTCTTACGACTCATCAGGTTCAACGACTCATGAGAGCTGACGACTCATCAGGTCTGTACGACTCAAGAGGACCTTACGACCTAACAATGTACGAGTTAAAGTACCTGCGAGTTAAGGAGTCTGCGACCTAAGATGTCTACGACCTAGGACTCAACGACTTAACTTGTCCAGCGACCTAAGGCTACAGGAATGTCACGACCTAAGGGAAGTCGCGACCTAAGAAAGTATGCCGAGTTAAGGTGCTTGCCGACCTAAGAAAGAGCTGCCGACTTAAGGGGTGTGCCGAGTTAAGAGCCTGCCGACTTAAGGTAGTCTGTGACTTAAAGGTTACGACCTAAAGAAGATTCCGAGTTATGAAATGCTCCGACTTAAGAAGGTTCCGACCTAACGAGTTACGACTTAGTGGGTTTATGACTTGAAGGCTGCGAGTTAAGGCCTTACGAGTTAAGGTTTGATAAGTCGGCTACGACTTAATACTTGTCAAAGACAACCATCCCTTAACTCGTCACCGACCTAACCCTATTCCTTAACTCGTCACCGACCTAACCCTGTTCCTTAACTCGTCACCGACCTAACCCTGTTCCTTAACTCGTCACCGACCTACCCTAAGTCGGCTACGACTTAAAAGACTTAGAGAAATTTCCTAAGTCCAGATCAGCTCCTATAAATACCCCATCACTTCCAACTTAAGGGTGACTTTTGGCCATTCATTTCTCCAAGCGCCGTTACGCTGTCGAAGCCTCCTCTCATTCAGCAATCAAAGATCTCCAAGCATTCGAGACACTACAACGATCTTCGAGAAGAGCTCCTAACATCCAACGCGGATTCGTCGAGTTTCATCATTAAAGATCGAGCTAGTAGTCAAGAATGATTTCATGATCAAATTGTATTGTATTTAGAGGGATATTGTATTGAATTGTAATCAAATCAGCAATAAAAGTCTATAAAGTGGATGTAAGCTCAATTACGGGCCGAACCACTATAAATCTGTTGTTCATTTACTGCTTTTCTGCTATTCTCAGCTCATATTCTGTTCCCGTACCAACGGGTGGTGCTTTCACGATTCTATTACACACACTGGGTGTTAGCGTTCACTTTTTACCGTTAACAAATATTAATTTGTTTCCCCTTATCATATTTAAAAGGTTAAATTTCATTAACTACACATCCAATTCTCATCCAATTACATTCAGACCTATGTTATCATTCTTATTATTCAATCAACAATATCCTGTGAATTATATTAACAAAATTTTACGTTTTATTACATTCATTATTTTACCGTTAACATCTTTTACCATATTAACTGCAATAATTAATTACACAAATTTTCATTAATTTCCAAATTAATTCCAAACATATTAAATAATGAGATGATAAATGAACAATTGTTACCTTTAAGTAATTTAATCATATTTATAAGTTTATTATCTACAATAAATGTTATGACAACTTACACATTTATATTCTATATTAACCTATTCCAATCAATTACATACAATCTCATCATTAAATGCATAATTTAATTTATTTCATTATTTACAATTATAACCAAATAACCTTACAAGTATATCCATTGATTGAAATTGATTAAAATGGTTATCAATTACATTAAATCAACACTACTATATTACATTCTAATTGTTTTATCATTACAAATCATAAATTTTTATTTCTTACAATATTAATATTTCAAAATCTTATTAAATTATATATTTTAATTACCGAAAAATACGGGTCGTTACACTCTCCTCCACTCAAAACTTTTCGTCCTCGAAAAGGGAAAAGGAGGAATTAAGGGATTAATATATTTTATTCAAAGTATTCAATTTATAAACAATTAATTTACATAATTAAGTATTTTAAATAAAATATACAATTTATAACCAATTAAATCCTATAAAATTAAGTAAACAAAAGTTTGAAAATATCTTACTTTCACAAAAAAAAATTCTAAGTCAATATCTTACTTTCACAAAAAAAATTCTATGTCAAAAATTCATGAAAAAATTTCGGCAGAGTCTCCTTTGTACAGAGAGGTCTGGAAAAATGATAATATCAATAATAAGCATATATATATCATGTTTCAAAATAAAATATCCCAAACCACGGGAAAACAAAATAATATCGCTAGAAAACCATAATCTGAAAACGTACCTATTTGTCGGGCAAACAACGCTTATTTATGAAACCAAAAGCAGTGGCTATTGCTTCCATAAACCTGCATTTCACTTGTATAATCCAAAATAGTGAGAATTATGTATAAGAGAGATATTTAAGTTGTTTCAATTTGCAACAAAAGCAAATCAATATAAAACATAATCAAACAAACAATACAACCATTTATGCAACCAAAGAATCCATCATACATCCATAGCAACCAAAACTAATGGTTTCTTTGGTTCAGAAACTTTTAATCATGCAAGGTGATAAATAAACTATCAAGTGTACCCTACGCTCAACAGTCTTGGATAATTTCTAAATAGACTATCAATGCAACCTTAAACAACAAGAAGTATCATTTTCCAAACATCCCTGAAACACCCCACACCCCTTAATATACTCAAAAAGACACATTAAAAGGCGTGGTGCATTGTAGGTATAACTAAAGCTAACAAAGACTAAGATTCACAAGACAAAATTAGATAAAAATAGCGGAAACTTAAAATGATAACTTAATTAAAACAAAACTTCATAATTGCTTCATAAATAAGTCAAATACCAAATACCACATACATGTCTAAAAATCCAATATGTCTCATGAAACAAAAACTCATAGTCTAAAAAATCAGAGTATCTAATATCCCTCATAATAAGTCAGTACATAGAAAGAACAAAAGCTAAAATAAAAGAAATACATGGTAGCAAATTCCTCCAAGAAATCTCCAAGCAACTGCAATCTACTGTCCTCTCCCTTGATTGCCTAAGGGGGGGAAAGGGGAAAATAGAGGAGTGGGTCTGACTAAAAGTCTGGTGAATGATAGTAATTACTAGAGTCTTTAAGCAAAGTAAAAGTAATAGACTTTACAATAGTTCTAGGAGATAAAGAGGAAACAAAGGAAATAGGAAAGAGATAAATTGGAAATAAATACGATTAAATATTGCTCAAATTATAAGATAGGTTAACTTTGATTGTTTGCACTTGTCCTTGCTCGCTACTTTGATTAGGCTGAATTCCCAATCCTACTTTAATTAGGTTGAAGTCCTAATTCTACCCTTTGATCGGCCTCCTACTAATGTGTCTACCGCGGATCGAACCCTATGGTCCCTAAACAGAAGACACCAGTGTTGTAACAACCCGCATATCTATCGATTTTATATTTAAATATTTTATCGTTAGTCGGATGTTAGTCCGAAAAGCTACTTTTTGCATACGGTCAAATTAGGACTCGAGACCACCTCCATTGAGTTCAAAATGACGTTTGCGATCTTTTTGAGTGTAAACTTCGATATGTTTGGAGATAGTGAAATTTTCGTCACTTTTCCCGCGTGTGACTTTGGTTTGGACTGCACATCCTTAGTTCAGCCCAACCCCCTTCCTCACTTCATTCACCATTTGTTTTAACATTCAAGCTTCATCAAAAATGGTGGTGGGAAGTGGAAATTGAAACTCCAAACTCAAATTCTATTGCAAATCCGAGATTCAACATCAAATTCAGGTGAAGAACATTGATTCAAGCTTGTTGGTGTTCTTGCTTTGCCCTCAAATCTCCATCTTCATCAAATTCCGTGAAAAGGTGAGATTTTTGATCTCACATCTTGCCTATAATCGTCATTGGACTGTTGGGAATGATTCCTCATCACTTTAGCATGTTTGTTGCATTTTGTTTGGATTGGATTGGCAAAAAACTCCAAATTTTAGTGATTTTGGTGAAAAACTGCTACTAGCTCGTTCTGGCCATTTTTAGCTCGTTCGGAGTTAGGTCGCTCATCCATAGGTCGTAGGTCGCCTACGAGTTAACCTTAGGTCGTGGTGAAGAAGGGTTCGTAGGCGCGAGGAAAAGTCGCCTGGAGTTAAGTCGTAGGTCGTTGCCGACCTATAATATCCAGGCAAATGTTAGGTCGTATCGAACTTAAGTCGCTAGGTCGTACGCGAGTTAAGGCATTAGGTCGCTGCATTGAAAAGTCACCGCCTTCTTAGGTCGTTCACGAGCTAAAGGCTTAGGTCGTTCACGAGTTAAAGGCTTTGGTCGTTCACGAGTTAAAGGCTTAGGTCGTTCGTGAGTTAAAGAGTTAGGTCGTTCGCGAGTTAACTCCTTAGGTCGTAAGACTTTTCTTTTCCTTAGGTCGTAAGACCTTAGGTCGTGCACCTTTAGGTCGCGAACAACCTTATGTCGCGAACCTCTTTAGGTCGTATGACCCTAATTTTCTTAGGTCGTTGGACCTTTTTAACTCGTTAGGTCGTAGACCCTTAAACTGTTAAGTCGCGTACCTTCTTAGGTCGCGCATCCCACTTAGGTCGCAGAACCCTCTTAAGTCGTAAGTCGTTCGCGAGTTAGCACTTAGGTCGTTTGACCTGTTTTCCCCTAGGTCGTTCGACCTGTTCTTCTGCTAGGTCGCGTGGCATTCTTCCCTTAGGTCGTTTGGCTTCTCGAGACCGCTTGCCTTCACTAGGTCGAACCCCGTATTACTCTACGTAGGCAATCTTATCTGAAAAGCATTCATCAGAACTTCCACTTTGATGCATTTTGAGCTGATTTCCTTGGATTTTATTCACGTCTTCGAATGTGAATTTTTGTGATAGATTGTTCCAACAATCGTTTTATGACTTGTCACTTTAAAGATATGAAGGTTTTAATACTAGTAGTAAATATCAAAACTCTTTCATCAAATCGATTTCAACACTATTTTTAATATCAAAAGTTCGTTTTCTCAAACCGATTTCCAATCTACTAATATATATAAGCCTTTACTTCACTCGAATGAGAAATCGACTTAAACGACTTAGTAAAATGAGTGGTATGAAACGCTTGCGTTCACTTCGTCGGTTAGCTCTTGGACTTGTTCGATTGAACCCTTTTCGTGACAATTTCCTAGTGAAGATTTACAGCTTGTTCGTAAATATTTAAGTTAAGCAAGTGGTTATGGAACATGAAGCTAAACTCATATATTTACTAGCTTGGTGTGATTGACACTTCTCGCTGATCATGATGATCATTTTATGATTTAGACTAGCAATTGTGCGATGTCTCTTTGTTTGCAAGGTTAGACTAGACCGCAGTGGTGTGATTCCGACTCACACATATCTCTTTGTCCGCAAGGTTAGTCTAGACCGCAGTAGTGTGATTCCGACTCACACATATCTTTTTGTTTGCGAGGTTAGGCTAGACACCACTTGTGTGATTCCATTCACACATACCTTTTTGCTTTTTGGTTAGCCTAGGCCTCAATCAATGTGATTCCGACTCACACATATGGGGTAGCGCCCCATGGTCTTCGGACCATCATGTGATTGGCCTCTTTCTCTTTTTATGATTTCTGGATTTCTTGTTTGGATTTTTGGATTTTTATGTCATTAACTTGTTATGAGTACAAGTTTAGGGTATGATGCCCTCTTTGGATCTTTGAGAAGATTCTTGTGATATTGATCATTTCTCATCGGTTGATCTCCTGTTGATCATCATTTTCATACTTATAGTAGTATGTCAGTACGGATATTCTATGTTTATGCCATATCTTTTATTTTATATCATGTCATCTGATATTTATAGTTAGACTGATCCGTTTATTATTTTCTTAAATAATACTCGGGTCAGACCGAGATGTTACAGGTGCTTCTGCTTGACTTCCTCCCGGGATTTGCTACTCTGACTTTTGGCTAACTATTTAGTTTAGCAGTTTTTGTTGTATACACTTGAGATATAGACTCTATGTTGTGTATGTATTCTTTTGTATAGCACGTGATGTTATTCTTTTGTATTATCGTGGATCTTTCTGACCACTACTCTGATGTACACTTTCATGTGTTAGTTATATATTCATATCTTCTTCCGCCTTTGTGATATGGATGTCTGTGACTGATTTTTGTTATGTTTTGTTCAATGTTTGTTTCCGAATATTATTTTATAGCCACCGTGTGATAAGCAATTACATGGATGGTCGCTCCTCAACAGCCTTATTCTCCATGCTAGTTGACAGCACTACATCGTAGTGTCCTTGGCTAGCGTGGGTATTGAGGTGGGGCGTTACAAGTGTCTACATAAGACACCTACTAAGCGCTTTGGAACTCATAGCTATTACTGAGCATCCGAAAGGAAGTCGTACGCGTAACTGCCACCATGCCCATGCTACCTTTTGCTCCACCAATTGGGTCTTCTTATTACCTCCAACGTACAACATAGCGTGCCCCTCATCTCACTTCAAGCTAATGCGAGATCACCGTGTGTCCATAGAAAAATAGGGGAAATGTTGTTGGTACTGGCCCTTCATCCAAACAATATCTAGTTGCACCCCTTATCCAAATCCCCATGATTCGAACTTCTAATTATTGATCGCCTATCTACCCTAAACAGCACAAGGGAAATGCTGCCGGTACGGATCCTCCTCTTTAACTTTAGATCGCCCATCTACCCTAAACAGCACAAGGGAAATGCTGCCGGTACGGATCTTCCTCTTTAACTTTTGATCGCCTATCTACCCTAAACAACATAAGGGAAATGTTGCCGGTACGGATCTTCCTCTTTAACTTTTGATCGCCTATCTACCCTAAACAGCATAAGGGAAATGCTGCCGGTATGGATCTTACTTCTATCTTTGCTTATTAACTTAGATAAATTATTTGAATAAGCCTTTACTATTATTCTTGCTATTTTCGCTTATTAATTTATCCTAAGTCTTGAAATAAGCCTCAATCTGTTCTTTTTCTTGTTATAACCTACGTTATAATCATGCTTATTACTTAACCCAATGTCTAAGTGTGAAAATAAGCTTCTTTCATCTTTTACTCTTTTTAGTTATAATCCTAAGTTATAACTAGGACAATTTCTTTTTAATTCAGTCCAATTAATATCATAATTAGTCATAATTACAGTCCAATTCCATTTATATTACAGTCCAATTTATTTATTACAGTCCAATTCCATTATTTATTATAGTCTTTATAATTTACATCTTATTTTCTTTATTCAATATTCTCGCTTATATAATCCATATTTGTGTTTAATTTATTCTAATCTATACGCGAAGAAAAGGGGAATGAAGAGAATAAACGCTTGCATAAAATCCAAAACGTCGAAAAGATGTAAATAAGAAATAAATAACCGTAAATAAACTTAAATATTGTAAATAGACTGTAAATTAATAAAAAGCTGTGCTTAACAGTAATAAATTATAATTAACAGAAATAATACTAAAATTACTGAAAGGAATAGCTGAACAGACTGAAAATTATTAAAAATTGTAAATAACTACTGAAAAAGGCTATTCCAAAAATCGTAGTAAAACTACAACTATTGGAAACTCTATTATTTTAAATTTCTTAAAGAAATCTTAAAATAATTACAATCACTCACCTCCGGTCCTAAGCTTTTCCTTTGGTCTTCCCAGATCCACTTGGAGTTGTAAAATAATTTTTATTAAAAAGATTCTCTCCTTGTAAAATTATTCCTTTTAGGGTCCTTCCTAAAAAGGTGAACCCAAGCGGAGAAAATCTAGAATGAGAAAAAGTGTTAGGTCTAGGGGTCTATTTATATTTGTAGAAGTGGATCTCGGACCGTTGGATTTGGAGATTGAATAGGATGCAACCACGTCATAGGCTGAATAGGAGCGATCAGATGCAGAAACGGAGGGACTGGATTACACTAAAGGGTGCAAATGACGTGTTCCGATGCTTCTCATTCGTTCAAACGAATTATCCTTCGTGCGCCTACAAAATTACAAGGCGGGTCGACCGCCCCCTCGCCCAGGTCGACCGGTCGGTCGACCTGACTGTGTATATATATTTTTTTGTTATATTTCTGCTTATTTTGTTTATTTTATAACTTGGTCATATTAGCTCGGTTTTTGACGTTCTATATATGGAAATTGACCAGAAAATTACCACGGACACAATGGTACAACTTTCGTGGCTTAATTCTGTTAATTTCACAAAGTTATTTTATTATTTAATTAATTAACAAATTAATTATTATGGGTTAAATTTCGGGTTGTTGCATCCCATAAGCCAAAACAACCCAGAATTTCAACACGTTATTTAAGTTTATTCAATTGGTTTCTTTTCACATCATTATTTACTTTTTATTTATTTCCATTCATTCATACAATGTCCTTTTTCTTTTCTTTTCATGTACTTACACAAATATTTCACATTTATTATATAAAATAATCAATGAATTCATTATTTAAGTATTGCATACATTTTATTACAGTTTATATCACATTATTCTTACGTTTATACCATTTCTTGTACATCAAAATACTTATTTATAGAAATAATTCCATTGAACACTTCCATTACTTAAGTTTTACTTGTAAAATATTCTATTATATATTCCTATTTAACATTTCAACTTTTTAAACATTTTAGGTAAGTTATATATATGTTTATAGAATGTAATTGAATGTTACACAAGTTTATCCTATTCATTTTAGTTAACAAAATGTTCAATATTTCATATCTTCCGATTTACAAGTTACAAATTTCCAATTTCTTATATATTTCATTAATCACTTAGCATCTAATTTTCTTATTTCTCATTTTAGAAGTTTCCAATTATTAATATAGTCAAGATTTCATTCATTACCATAATTGAATTTTATAATTTATAGAAACTTAAGAACTAAATGTCGGGTTTATTACAAATCGTATGAAATAATATATATACTCATAGCTTTATATATCTAATCACATTTCTAAATTAAAATTAAGATTTATTTATCAAAACAAAGGTGTAGTAAAACGACTACAGTGGCCTTCCCACTTTGAAACTTGAAAATGAATGTCAATGATGTTTGCACTCATCACCGAAATTATTTTCCAGCGACAAAAGAGGGGAGTCCAGAACTTATTTCCTTTTTAAAAAAAAACTTTTAAAACATTTCTTTTAAATCACATTGAAAATATTTATATCCGAAAATACTACCAAGCAATACTAGTATTATATTCCAAAATCCTTTGAAAACAAATTTCAACCCCGGAACTTAAGTTCTCAAATTTCCAATTAAATTCATTTTATTTATAAGTTCTAATTTTGCAATCAATATCTATAAAATTTCACTTCTTACCAAACAAATATATCACATACAACCATTAGTACTTCGAAATCAAGTAAATATTTCAAACCATACTTCAAAATAGCACTTCCAATTTATTTTTCAAGCGTATTACCATAATAAATTTCTCAAATCATTTATTTTCTTATTTACATAGTCCATTGATATAATATCTTTACAATTATACATTCAAAGAAACTTACATAAATTTTACTTGAAATATTCATTTGAAAACTTCATTTGCAAATCCATCATCTTTAATATGTTAACACTTTACAAAAAAATTCATCCGTAAAATTCCTTGCTTCATTTATAAATACCATTTAAAAATCTTAAATAACACTTTTATAAATATATGTAAACTATTTGAAAATAATTATTTATATCATTACTTATATTTAAAAAAAGAGTAATTGAAAACCTTAAATCCATTATTTATAAATTTATTAGTTTTAAATCTCAAAATACTTTTATAACTCGATGTTTTAACAAGTTTATCCTCGTTCTTGCATACTCTAGCCATGCGTTGATCAGGCGCAAGGCTAGACTTCTTCAAGTACTTAGTAGACCTGTATCAACACCCAGTGAAAATAGTTAAAAACATAAAAAATAGATATGAAAAGTACATCCCCCATGGATCGCAGTTACGCAATGGTTGCGCCGCTATCCCAGCGGAATCACTTGTAACTGTAGGCATCCCGCCCCTCAACTTACGCCATGGTTGATAGATCGCAGCTACACAATGGTTACGCCGCTATCCTAGTGGAATCACTTGTAGCTGTAGGCATCCCGCCTCTCGACTTACGCTATCCAACAATATCAAATGAGTATAATAAGTGACCCACCAAAGGGATCCGATAAATGACCTACCAAAGGGATACCAACTGTAACGACCCACCTTTTTGGACGGTTTAAATCAGCAATAAACCACACATGTCTAATTCAAACCATTCAAAAGGGAGGATTGTTAATGGGGTAAATAAGAAAATAAAAGAAAGAAAGAAAGAAAAACCCAAAATCTCACGGCGGAATGACAAAATATAATAATCAAATAAACAGTTCATGAAGGTGTTTTACAAAATAACATTTGATTACACTTTACAATTCAAATCAGAGTTATACATACATCAGAAATAAACAAATAATGCAGTGGAACATAGAATATAGTGGAATAATAAATAGCAATAATATACCGAATCTTCGTTTTCGTCCTCCAGAAAATAGTCTTTAATACACTAAAAAGCTTAGACTGGCCCGAGCGTAATAAAAAGACAAAACACTCGAGTCAGAACTAAAAGATCTTATGTAAATCAGATCAAAATAAGTAAAACAGAACTATTAGTGCAATGGTTTCATATATGTTACGGGATTTTCATCTCCTATCAAGTGTACAACGTGAATATAATTATTTAAAAGGTTTCAAATAATTCGAAATATCAATCTTCTGATTAAAACAAATCCGAAGTTTGAATTAACTTAAACCCTTCAAATAATTCAATTCCAAAATAAAAATCCAAATTCAAGAAATTATATGGGTGTATGTCATTTCAACTAGTATCAAAAATCAACATTTCCAAATCAATGAAAACCACTCGGGTTTATCATTTCAACCCATACCGATTTTCCCCTAATTTATAAGATCGTTCGGGTATGTATCATTTCAACCTATAAGGATAAAAGAGATATAGACATAAATAACATCCAATCATCCAAAATGTCAAAAAATAACATCCATCCAATCACCCAAATATCAACAATTGAACATACAGCACAATCATCATTCAAATCAACCAATAACTACCAACAATTTATTGGTTATCATTAACAGGTGTTTAATTGGCAATTTAAATTTCAATATTAAATTAAATGGCAATTAAATTCAAAAAATTCATATTTAACTGGAATGACAATTTAAAATATACTAAACGGCAAACAATCAATTTCTAATCACATCATAATTTCAATTTTAGTAACATAAGAAAATCTAGTGGTTGTGAGTGTTTGCTCACCTTTCGTGTCTACGAAGGTCGAGCAATATGGAGATTCCTAGTAAAGATCCAAATTCAAAGCAAATCCAATAAAGCTTAGACATGAACACGAATTAATAAACAAGTTTCAACTACTTCCACCTTCCAAACAACCCAAGATCCTAACAATGGACAAACCTAAAACTAGGTCATTTTTAAGAAAATATTCGGACCAGAGTATTACTAAATCTATAAAAGTGACTAACAAGAAAGTGGTTGCAAATTATTTTTCTCCACTTTAAAAAAAAGACTAACTCAAACAGCTTCGGTCTTGAAGAAGTTATAGTCAAAACAAACAGAGGTGTTTTCTGAGTTCAAAATCTAAGTTCAAATATACTTCAAAAAAATTTGAGTTTTTGGCATAGCAAATTAAGGAATTTGAAGAACTGATCTAAAAGAAAGTTGAAGCCACTGGAAAAATAAATGGTTTGAAAAAATGAATCGCATAATTTGGTTCATTCCTGAATGAGATATGATTGATACAATATGGGGTATTTTCGGCCAAAACTGGACTCGAGAAAGGACTTGAAAAATAGAGTTTTGATATAGAAATATTCGGAATGGAAAGAAGGGTTCAACAACAAAGTTGTTGCTATTGAAATTATACATGGTTTCAAAAAAAATTATTTGATTTGGAGTAGTTTAGTGGAATATAGAAGCCATGGAAATAAGGGGAAGAAAGAGGGAAAATAGGGTAGGGGAAAAGAAGGGAAAAAAGAGAAAGAAGAGGAGAGGGAAGGTGGAAGGAGATGGCCTTGGAGATGGTGGAGAGGGCGGCGGCTATAGGGGAGGAAGGAAGGGTTGAAGCAAAGGAGGAAAGGAGTTTTGATTTGTGAGGTTTTTGGAGTTTTAGATCTAGAGTTCTCTGTAGATTTTGCGAAGAAAGAAGAAGTGTAAAGAGAGTTTCTCAGGAGAAAAATTATGTATGTAGATGTTATCAGATAAGAAACATAAGGTCGTAGGCAAAGAAATGGTCACATGACTGACTAGAGTCTCTTGGTTAACCATGCCCCATTAGACCAAACAAACCCAATATGCCTTAGCCAACAAAACACAACTAAACACTACCAATTCATGTTAATTTTTCACAGTAATTCAAATTTTTAAAGCAATAGGAATTTGATTTTGATGAAACGAAAAGTGGAGGGAAGATCAAAATTCAGTCTAGTATCATATAAAAAGAATAAAATTTTAAAATTCAAATTTAAATTTTTCAACCAAAAGTCAAACTTTGTCTAAGATTGACCAAATTTGAAATTTCCCAAAAAATTTATTCTATTAAATTTGGTCAAATAAAACACTCAACATCACAAATTCAATTTTTTTATTTAATTTTTATTTAAATTCAAAATACTGCCATTTTAAAGTTGTTAAAAGTTACAAATCGTTACACTTTATCTTAATTAAAAGATGTAATATCAATTAATGCGATATTAATTTGTTTCCCCTTATCATATTTAAAAGGTTAAATTTCATTAACTACACATCCAATTCTCATCAAATTACATTCAGACCTATGTTATCATCCTTATTATTCAATCAACAATACCCTATGAATCATATTAACAAAAGTTTACGTTTTATTACATTCGTTATTTTACCGTTAACATATTTTACCATATTAACTGCAATAATTAATTACATAAATTTTCATTGATTTTCAAATTAATTCCAAACATATTAAATAATGAGATGATAAATGAACAATTGTTACCTTTAAGTAATTTAATCATATTTATAAGTTTATTATCTACAACAAATGTTATGACAACTTACACATCACTGATTATATTAGATTTCAATTAACAACATATAATTCCAACATTCAATTGCCTTAATTCCATTAATTACCCATTTAATATTCAAACTGACAAATTAATGAGAAGATAATTACAACCAACATTTATAATAATAGTTCATATCCATTATCTTATCATTTACAACCAAGGGTTATAAAAAAATGATTTTATATTCTATATTAACCTATTCCAATAAATTACATACAATCTCATCATTAAATGCATCATTTAATTTATTTCATTATTTACAATTATAATCAAATAACCTTACAATTATATCCATTGATTGAAATTGGATTAAAATGGTTATCAATTACATTAAATCAACATTACTATATTACATTCTAATTGTTTTATCATTATAAATCATAAATTTTAATTTCTTTCAATATTAATATTTCAAAATCTTATTAAATTTAATATTTTAATTACCGAAAAATACGGGTCGTTATAATATGATCTTTTTGAAATCATTCAAGTTGAATACATGATCTTAAAATATTGTTTATTGGCTTACTTCGAATGTACTAACTTCATCGAAATATTGTACCCCACAAACTATGACTGTTCACCATATAACATTTATATGTGAAAGTACATGGATCAAATATCCATAGTCTTGAATTGCATTTAGAGTTCAAAAACTCATAAAATGCAATACACGGTCTAAACCAAATAAACATATAAGTGACCAACTTACGAATGTATTAATTAGTTGAAGTTGGGCACTTTCATTGGTATAGAAACATTATATAACATGCAAATAGAATTATTAGTAAGTATAAATTATATTTCTACTGTCAACCTTCAATTCAGTTTGTTTATATATGTGACAAACATTTTATCAATCATATTAAATGCACAAATTTATCATTGTAGATAATTATAACATTATATAGCATATGTTCTTAAAATATTAGAAAGGTTAAATGTTACCATTTCATTTTTCTAATAAGGCTCCTACTAGTCTTTTATATTTCTCCAAACCCTAAGATGAAACATAGAAGTCTTACAACTTCACTAGTGGGTGTTAGGACTCGTTTGTTTTTGTATTCCGATCTTGTGTTTGCTCAAAAAATCATAGCCCCGCAAACGATGGATAACTCTTTATCAGTTGTATCATATACAACTCCCAACCCATTTTTCCTTGTTCTGATCTCATTTCGACCTTATGTTTTCTCAACAAATCAAAAGAGATTATTCACTCATACCTACCATATCGTGATGGCCTAAGTATAGTATATGTACCTTGAGTTTACTCAACAAATATATATAGTTATCTTACCTCATCTGTTCAATATATTAATAATACTACGCATAACATCCCTAGCTTGAGTTTGCTCAACAACTAAGAGTATGTAAGTAATTTATTAATATATATATATATGGTAGAGGACAAATTTATATTAAAGATTCATAATCTTTAATACATATATTGAGTGATATCGACTTATAGAATAATATATTTCTTATGAAATACCCCAGCGATTCAAGTGTCAGACACATCAGAAATCATGGTATATGTACATATACATATGTATTTATTTCTCAAGTCTATTTGGGTTTCTTTAATGTTCCACACTTAGTTTATACACATATCCTATAAGTTTTATTGTTATATAACTTTTATATTTCATATTACTTGTATGATAGTCTTACGTATAATAAATCATTAGTTAAATCTTATCTAATTAATTTTAATCAATTAACTCTTTTATTAATTTTAAATTAGTGTTTCAATATAACTTTTATATTAGACATATCTACTATAACATTTATAGTGTATATTATAACCTTTATAGTGTAACACACATATATCATATATGTGTGTTTTATTTATTTAATTAATTCAATTAAATAATTTTTATTAAAATTTATTAATTTCAAAATTTATCTTGTATACATACACGTATACTTATGTTATCTTAAACATTTTAAAACAACATAATATATATCAACATATGTAATACATGCATATATGCATTAATTAATTAATATATTTAATTAATTTATTTTATTAATCTTATTAATAAATTTGAAATTTGAAATTATCATATAAATATTTTCAAACATTTTGAAAATATCATTATCCTTTCAGACATTTTGAAAACTTATGTAGTATTATAAATTTTATAATAAACATGTTTTATTTTAAATTTAACTATTAAATTTAAAATCTTTAACATTAATTTTCAAAACGATTTTGAAAATCAGCCCAAGGCCCAAATTAAGTTGGGCCTTTTCTATTAGGAGCAGTCTTTGGGCTCACTTCACCTTTCGGGCCAGGCCGGTAACCATGTAGGACATGGTACTTGATTATCCAATTCCAATCCTAGACATCACCTTTCTAGACACCGTACTAAGTGGGCAAGCTTAATTAGTTAGCTCTAATATGACTAATTTAGACCGCATAGGCTATTGGGCTCTGATACCATTGTTGGAACTGGACAAGCCCGTAGCAGAAGTTATGGGTGAATTTCAAAATTTTAACCCTATTGGATCTTTTATTGGGCCTATGAAGTCTAACTGAATTAGAACATTTCTAAATTTCATTTAAATAAAATCATCTTTTTATTTAAATTCAAATATATTAAAATATGAAATTAATTTTATCTGATTTGGTTTATACATAAATGTATCATATACATATATGTGTGAGTGCATGTGTAACATAATAATCCGTGAAAGGTATAATATGCCCATATGTAGATGTTGGGATTTACATCGAAACGGATATGTTAGCTCATTTTGTATGTCATGTATGTTGTCCAAATATACATGTATATGTGTTACAAAATATATATATACATATACACACACATATGTATGTATAAATATATTATATATAATATATGAACATAAAACATTTATATATAGATAAATATATATATAGAAAGAGAGAGAACAATTATAAAAAATTATTTATAATTCAAAATTAATTTAGTTTTGCAAACATAATAATTTTAGTATTTTAATTTGTATATATTATGAATAAAATAATGTTTTCGTCCATAAATAATTAACATGAAATAATCTATTGATGAAAACTCAAATTTTACAATTTTCGAAAAATCTAGTATCATAAAATAGAGTTTAGGAAAAATCTGAAGATTTTTCAAAGTTGAAATATTATTTTTAATAACAAATACATTGATTTCGGCAATAATTATTTAATATAAAATAATATATTATTAAAAATTCAAATTTTAAAATTTCTGAAATTCTAGGATCATGAATGAAAGGTTAAGAAAAATTTTGAATAATTTTTCAATTAAATTATTATTTTAATAAATCATACACAGATTTTTCGAAATAATATTAATTATTAAAAACAATAAAAATTTATTGAGAAATTCCTAAATTTTTTCTATATGTTTCTGAAATTATATAATATTTTCAAAAAATACAAAATTGAATTTTTAATGTAATAATTATTTTATATATATAATAAACAATTTAAAAATTCAATAAATGTTAATTTAAAAATATGAATATATGTATGATAATTAATTTTCGAATTTGTAAATTCATATTATATATAAATAAGTGTACTAAATTTTTTAAATCGTATATATATCTTATATATGCATATATGCTATTATGAGAGAGAAATATACACTAATATATATATATGAATTTATTAATATATATATAACAATTATTAATGACTAAAATTGATTTTGTACAGTAAACAACATTTGTCTATACATAAATCAAATAGTATAATAAGCAAATTATGCACATAACCAAACTGATTTGAGACAACCACATCTACTTACAAAATCTCACCTAACTAAACATATAGTAGCAATATATTTTAATAGATATGAAATTGTTCATTATAGGATCATAGAATATAATTTAATTACTGTAATATGAATTAAAATTACCAATTTAATGATGCTTTTGAATCCACGTTGAAGCAATGACTTCCCTTCCTTTTACTGTTCTTGATTCGTCAGATTGCAAGTCCGGAATCGCCGACCTCTAACTATAGAATAGTATTATTTTAATTTGAAATATATTTGAGAATTTTGGAGTGGATTGAGAGCTATGTTTTAACCAGCAATGCAGAAGGTAATGGCGGCCAAAAAAGTTAGTTATTATTTTTAGATATACATATACATATAGATATATAGACATATACATATATATAGGGTTGTATTAGAGAGAAACAAGAAAAACATTTTTACCCATATTCACTTTATCTCAACTCATTATCTCCAAGCCAATTCCTTATGTTTTAGCCACCCCTAGACCATCCCAAAGCCGAAATTTTGCAGCCCTAATGATGGACCTTAAACTCATCTAAGCCCAAGCCAAAATACTATGTAATTAAATCTAATTTAATCGCTTGTCGATATTGTATATCGATCGATATATTTATAACTGTTATAAATATATATAACATTATTTATTTCTCAAATCACATTCAAATTTTATAATTAATATTTCGTAATATTAATTAATTAAATTAAATTATAACAATTATAAACTAATTAAATCGTTCGATCTTAAGGGAATTCATCATTTCGGCTGTGTAACTCTTGGTTGTAAATTTGGTCAGCGATTAACATCAAACTATTCTAATGTTAATGTTCACACGTCACTTAGCGGGTGGTGTGACATTATGGCCAAATTTATCGCTTACTCATTTCGGTAAAATCCAATTTTAGTTTAATAAGCGTTACCTGGTTGTGACATTTGTTTACACCAATTCTCTTCGTCAAAACTATATCAATTTGGACTTATGGAATTTGGTAATGGTCAAAATTCCGACCTCATCCACATTCAACTTTATAGTCTAAATACAAAGTCATTGGTTCAATAATAACAATTATTATTAACCAAAATGCTCTGGCCAGAGACTTTGACTTTGAGTTGACTTGAGTTGAATGTGATACTAACCGCATATAACTTAGGAGATGAATCCTCTCTTGAATAGTGCTTCACTTCCAATACTTCCACTCGACCTAACTATAGTCACTCGATGGACGCCATGTCATGATTTGGCTATAATCAAAGCAGAGCTTTCATATTGAAGATCCACAGTATTCTCAAGTCGAGAGAACTGTGTAAACCAGTCACATCAATATTTTCTGTTTGATCTTAGTTATATTAACCAACAGAAAACTATCAAGTGAGTCATTCCATAGTTATTCGATAACTATTAGTACGTAAACCCTAGGTGCCTCCATCAGTCATGAGTAATACACTACCCAACATTTGAAGAGTGTTTCGTACTCCAGTCTCAACAAATACATCGATATCCAGTCTCGATGCATCTTAACTAGGAACATTTAAAATGGTATATTTGTTTCATTGTGCTAAATTACTTACGATTACAACACTTTGTAACTATTATCACAAAATATATCATTTATGGATTTTTCTATTAAATATACTTTTAATTAAGCTAATTAATTAATATAATCACATTATATCAAGTATAATATCAAGTATATAATAGAAATAAAATACATTTTATTTCGAACAAGATTGGTCAGCGAGTTAGATATATGTAACAAATTACATAATTGCCCCTAGAGCATACCCCTAACGCTATCAAAAAGCACAAATTTATCATTGTAGATAATTATAACATTATTTAGCATATGTTCTTACAATATTAGAAAGGTTAAATGTTACCATTTCATTTTTCTAATAAGGCTTCCACTAGTCTTTTATTTTTCTCCAAACCCTAAGATGAAACATAGAAGTCTTTCGACTTCACTAGTAGGTGTTAGGACTCGTCTGTGTTGGTATTCTGACTTTGAGTTTGCTCAACAAATCATAACCCCACAAACGATGTATAACTCCTTATCGGTTGTATCATATACAACTTCTAACCCATTTTTCCTTGTCCTAATCTCATTTCAACCTTGAGTTTGATCAACAAATCGAAAGAGATTATTCACTCGTACCTACCATATCGTGATGGCCTAAGTATCAACAAATCGAAAGAGATTATTCACTCGTACCTACCATATCGTGATGGTCTAAGTATCAACAAATCGAAAGAGATTATTCATTCGTATCTACCATATCATGATGGCCTAAGTATATTATATGTATCTAGAGTTTGTTCAACAAATACATATAATTTTCTTACCTCTTCTGTTCAATATATTGATAATACTACACAAACATTCCCAGATTGACTTTGCTCAACAACTAAGGAGTATGCAAGTAATTTATTAATATATGTATCGTAGAGGACAACATTATATTTAAGATTCATAATCTTCAATATATTGTATTGAGTGATATCGACTTATGGAATAATGTATTTCTTATGAAATACCCTCGTGATTCAAGTGTTAGACACATCAGAAATCATAGTATATGTACATTTACATATGTATTTATTCCTTAAGTCTACTTGGGTTTCTTTAATGTTTCATCTTTAGTTTATACATTCATATCATTTTTACTGTTATATAACTTTTATTTTTCATATTACTTATATGATAGTCTTATGTATGATATTTTATTAATTAAATCTTATTTAATTAATTAACTCTTTAATAATTTTAAATTAGTATTTCAATACAACCTTTATAGTGTATACTACAACCTTTATAGTATAACACATATATCTTATATACAAGTATTTTTTTATTTAATTAATTAACATTTATTTAATTTATTTAATTAAACAATTTTAATTAAATTATATCAATTTCAAAATTTATCTTACATGCATGTATACTTATGTTATCTTAACACTTTAAATAACATAACATATATCAACATATATAATACATGCATATAAGTATTAATTAATTTATTTTATTAATCTTATTAATAAATTTTAAATTTTGAGATTAACAGTTTCAGACAATTTGAAATTTTCATTACATTTCCAAACATTTTGAAAATTTATGTTATATTATAACCTTTTATATTAAATATGTTTTTATTTTAAGTTTAACTTTTAAATTTAAAATCATGTCTTAATTTTCAAAACTATTCTGAAAATTAGCCCAAGACCCAATTCAAATTAGGTCTTTTCTATTAGGGGCAACCTTTGGCTCACATCACCTTTCAGACCATGCACGTAACCAGGTAGGACAGGGTACTTGATTACCCAATTTCAATTCTAAACATCACCTTTCTAGACACCATACTAAGTGCACAAGCTTAATTAGTTAGCCCTAAATGACTAATTTAGATCGCATAGGCTATTGGGCTCTGAAACCATTGAAGGAATTGGGCCAGCCCACAACAGAAAAATGGGTGAATTTCAAAAAAAATAGCTATTTTGGATCTTTAATGGGCCTATGCAGTCTGAACATACTTAGAAGTTTTCTAAGTTTTCTTATAAATAAAATCTTTATTTTATTTATTTTTAGAAATAAAGTTTAAAATTCATTTTAATGTGTGTGTAAATTAGAGTATATCAAATATACTCTTATGTACATATTTGTATGTAAGGTAACTTATAAATTTATTTAGAGAAGGAAACTTTTCATTTCCTATCTTTTAAGTTATTGAATTAATGAGAGGGCATAAATTTATTTAGAGGAGGAGACTTTTCGTTTTCTTCTCTTAACTTATTTAATTAATAAAGGGAAAATTATTTATGTAGAGAGAGAAACCTTTCATTTATCTCTCTTTAATTGAATTGATTAATTATATGAATGTCATTAATTAGCAACATATATATATATATATACATATCATGAATGTGAATATAAACAAATATATATATATATATATTATAGTGTAAATTCTATAAGAGCAACATATGATAGGTGCTATTAATTGATGACAATGTAAGACATATTACTAGAAATAAATGGATAGTTAAACACATAAATGAAATATGAGAAATAAATAAAGAGTAACAATGATGATTGATTTAATTTCCCATTTGGTAAACTTAATTAATGCAACATATAAATGATAATAAATTTGCATCATGGTATAAGGATATAAACAGTCAACAACAAAAGTATGTATGTATTATTAACTAATTGTGTATGCGTATATATGTTTAAATATGTATTGTTTAATGAATCCTCCAAATAGATAAAGAGTAACAATGACGATTGATTTAATTTCCCATTTGGTAAACTTAATTAATGCAGCATATAAATGATAATCAATTGGCATCATGATATAAGGATATAAACAGTCAACAACAAAAGTATGTATGTATTATTAAGTAATTGTGTGTGTGTATGTTTAAATATGTTTATTATGTATTGTTTAATGAATCCTCCAAATAAAATAAATTAATATAGCCAAGTCAACTATTATCCATTCAAGATTTATTACCAAACATGTAGTGACCAGATTTAGTAAATCAATTTGAAAATAGATCTTAATCAATAAATCCAAATGTAACCAATATGTTTATGTTAATAATTTAATGTAGAATCAAACATAGATATTTATTATTAAAAAAATTTGTCCAAAGTATATTTTGTATAATAATAATATTATGTTGATTCATGTTTATTTATACATATATATATTGTGTACATATATGTATGTGTGTGCATGTATACATACATACATATGTGTGTGTAGTTAATGAATCCTTTAAAATCAATAAATCAACTCAACCAAACCAATTATAATCAATTTAAGATTTATTACCAAACATGTAGTAATCTAATTTAGTAAAATAGTCTGATAACAGATCTTAATAAACAAATCTAAATATAATTTATACGTATATGTTAATAAAAAATATTCTTAAAACTTTTTACAATATTTCAAAATTATTTTAACATACACATATATATACATATGCATTTATGTATATGTATGAGACTTAAAGTAGAAAACAAAATTGGAATCAATAATAACCATTGTTAACAATTAAATTAAATAAAGTTAATTAGAATAACAAGTTAATTGCAAAAATCTATATTTAAAAATCAAAATCAATAGAAATTAACATAGAAAATCATGAATAGAAGTTATATATCAATTTCAAATGAAAACCAATTCTAATGATAACAAGTTATACTACTTTAAGATCTATAATTGTATGCTTATAGGGGACAACAAATGCATATATAAAATTTTCAAAATGAATCAACTACTAGATCTATAATATCATGGAATAAATAAATAACTAATAGAATTTACCTTGTTTAATGTTGCCTATGATTCGTACCTTGAATGATAAATGCTTCTAAATCCGATTGAATTACCTCAAGAAATTGAAATAATCTCCAGCACCACTTTTGAATTTGTTTAATTTGATTTGTTTTGATTTTTTTAGGAATTGTTGTAGCTTAGAAGCCATGAAATTTCAGCCAAGAAGGTAGAAAAATGAAGATGGAGGCTAGGGTTTAGCAGGAGAGTGATTAAGAGAGGCCAATTGTCAAGACCGAAATTTTCGACTTTCGAAAATTCGACATCGATACTCACTTTATCGACTGCCGAGCAATCGAGTGCCGGAAACTCCAATAGTGAGGGTTTTAAGAAAAAGAAAAAGTAGAAGAAGAAGAAGATAGAAGAAAAGAAGAAGAAAGAACAGAAGAAGAACAACAGAAAACACATCAGAACAGAAAACAATATCAGAATCTTACACATCGCAGCGGAACAATATATAATAGATAAATGAATAATCTCTAAAACAAAGAACTATATCAGTTTATACATACATCAATCATCAGAGTCAATATACAACAATGGACAGTTATATAACTTGTCCTCATACAGAATACACAGCGGAATAAATACTATCAGATACAAATACTACGTCTCATCGTCCAGCTTATCTCCAAAGCTCCAGAATATCCAGAATATCCTGATAATCTAACTCTAGACTGCCCGTGTGGAAATTTGTGGGCACCCAGAGTTTAGAAGGGAAACAATAAACTCCGAGTCAGTCATGGTGACTGGTGTGAGATCGTAAAACAATTATTTTTCTTTAAAATAAACAACAGAAAAATTTTAAAGTCAATTCGCAATGCTTTTGGAAAATGAAACTACCATAAGACCTCCCACCACACACACAATGCAAACGCAGACTTGGAGGAGATTTCTTCTTATGTTAGTCAAAGATGCTTACTACGCAAAATCAAATCATTTTGGATATTATTATTAGTGCATAGTGGAAAACATTTCGAAAGTAGAATATAAATCTTAGCCAGCATAGGTACCATTATATTATGCCTGCTATAGCTGCCTCCTGAGGAGACAGGTTATACAATTGAAATCGTAAAGGCTCGTATTGTTTCTTTGGATTTCCAACAAATGGTCAGGCTAAGGAACTTCCTATCCACGATGGGTACGTCCCTGGAATAGACGATCCGAGAACCTAACCGGATCTCTGCCAACACAAGGTCGGGTTACCTCTGCAAAAATAGGTAACTACTGACATGCGTATGCCATCCCCCGATCGTAACCGATCTTCCCGAGGATCCCCGATTTCCAACAAACCACATAGATAATAATGCAGCAACCACATAGGTTAAGTATCTGGGCTCCATACCATCATACCACCTCTATCCAGAAGGAATGACATACACTAAGGGGCGCTACTCCCTAGAACCTTGTCGCATTCTTCCTGTTTCGACCATTTCCGGGGTGTGAGGCTCGACGAAGTCTCGTCCACAAAGCTACGCTTTCTCAAAAATCCCTGCTTCGGGTCAAACAAAATGATCAACCTATGATCACAAAGATATAAGATCAAACAAATGATCATATCGCAAATGATCAAACACTGATCATTTCACAGCAACACTCAGTATGCCACGTTACCAAATTGGGATATATCGCTGATGAAATTCAACTACATAACCTCTGAGCTCGTACGTCTCAGAGAAGGGTGTTAAGCTAAGAGAATAAATTCTCCGCCACCAACAGAAATGTATTTGAAAGAAATCAGCTTTATATCTCAAATTGTAACGTCAGACACACCATCCATACAAGTTTGTTCCGGGATCGAACAGAACCGAAGGCACTTCTCACGAAGCCCTTGCATTTCCGGATAAATTTCTAATCACGTCCGGACTTCCCGTCACTAAGGGTGATAAAACCTCTAAATCGGAGATCAGCCGATGTAGAGTAACTCGACGGTAATCCTTCCGTTTTCAAAAATATCCGGTCTTCAACACCGGTCTTCAAATGCGATTCATAACGACGTATCACATATTCGGAATGGATTATACGACCCCATGGTCCTTTCCCGGTTAACCCGAATAGTGAGCGCTTATTCAAAAATAAGTGTGGCATTCAAATTCAAGCAATTCACAACAAATACCTATCTAAAGGTAATTATTGATAGTCGGTTATTTAACTATCAATAAAGATGCGCAACATCACCAGATTCCAAATAATTTTCCCAAATTATTTATGTAACGACCCGAAATTTTCGAAGCCGAAAATTCCAGATAGTTATGAAAAAGAAGAAAGAGGTAGAAGAAGAAGAACAGAAACATCAACAACTCACGTTCGCAGCGGATAAAATATAATAATAATTAAATACAGTTTACAAGAATACTATATCTGTCGATTACATTTTTATACATCAGAGTTTTACATATACTCAGTCACTGAATATATGCAGTAATCATGTCTCAATGATACAATAATATACTGCAGCAGAAATACTCTGCACGTACGTGCCATCTAGCTCGTCTCCTGAGCTCCAGAACGTCCTTACCTGAAATCTGTAATACTCGGTCTGACTTTTATCAATTTAATCAATTCACAATTTGCTATAGACAATGCTTATTTCACGTATAAATTTCTAAGTACCAAACTTAGATAAAATAATCCAATTTACTCAAATCATTTCATTCAACCCTATTGATTTCACAAATCAATTTATAAAAATTCGAAGTGGTTTCGGGTATTTACCAATACCCGACCCCGGTCTCTTCGAAACTCATGTTATCCTAACCCAAGTTATTCAAATGCAATACACAACATTTCATAGCAAAGATATTAATTCATTCAAAACATCCAATACCACTCAATCATCCATAAGCAAAGCTTAATCGCATGCAAGCCAATTCAATTGATTCTAATTGAATCAATTGAATTCCAAACCCCAATTACTTAGATTTCTTCATTGATTTATTTCCAAACCAATTAATTAATCAATTCTTCCATATTAATCCATCTTAATTACTCACTCTGGATAAATTATCTTCCAATTTCATTCAAGTAATTATCTTTAATTCATTTCACGATACAAATTATTCTTAACCAAAATCAGTAAGTAATTTTGATTACTTCACAAATTAATTAACTATATTAATTTCGTTACTTCTTACTTACTTATAATAATTAACTTCTCATAAGTCCTTATTTATTGAATTAATTCATTCTTAATTAATCAGTCTTTGATTTCCTTATTATTTATATAAATTAAGGATTTTTATTTTTATTTTAATTTATCCTAATCAAATTAAATCTTATTAATGAAACCACAGTAATAATCATTTTCGACTAATCCCAAACTGTAATTAACTATCTTCCATTTTACTTCATTCATAAATTAATTACTCCTTACTTAACTATCTAAATTAATTATCCATTTTAATTACCCTACTAATTTAATGTATCACAAATCATTAAACCGTTAGTAACTTTTAAAAACGAAAACATTTTTCCTATTTATGTTTAAGTTTAAAACAACTTAAAACTCCCAATATTTCGAGTTAAGCAACAATTAACTCGAAAACCATCCAAACCAAAATCATCAGACCATCAATTCACAGGGCATATCAAATCAATTCAATCATGCATCCATGTATTTAAATTTAACCATTTAAATGTAAATAGAACTCCAACAGAGTGAGATTTACTCACCTTTGCTTTTATTTGCAATCCACCTCAAAATTGCCTTGGTTTCCTTGATTTTCGACCTTGTACAACATTTATGTGATTTTATTAATATTTGAACTGGTTAAATAATTAATTTCCATTTAATAGATGGAGTTACTAATTATTAAGTTAAAACTAATTCCTTTTAATACATTATCTTAAATAACTGGTTAAGTGAGAATATGTATTTGAAATTATTTACTTACACAAATATATCTATATAGATTACCAAAAATCCAATTTTTTTTTATATATATAACTTTTCAATATGTAAAAATTTTATCTCCAAATTCGTATAAGTATGGTTCACTGTAAAAATCAACTCTTAGTTAATTGACTTGAAAATTATTTCTGTATATATATATTCAATTAGATTAAGTCGAAACAATACCTCACTGCCCAAAATACGAACTACATCCAGCCGATCAACTTGCAATCTTCATCGATTCGACCAAATCGAGCACTGCTGAAACCACCCACGCGCGCGACCAGGCTCCGACCCTATCCGGTCTCGAACACCTCCAGCTGGCCTCGTCGATCGATCACCCTCGTCGTCTCGTGATTCCCCGGCATCGGCACGTCCTAGCGCCTCACGTGACCACCGCACTTGAACGGTGACCTCGAAACTGCCCTCCTGCTCGATCGCGACGAGGCAACGATTGATGCCTTTCCCCTCTTCTAGTCTTCCCCATGTCGAATTCGTTCCATTTTTTTCTATAGCCGATTCGATTTTTTTTTTTTTTTTTTTTTAAACAAAGGCTTCGGCCATTTAATTTCTATTCCTTTCGTTTTTTTTTTTTACTTATTTACCTGAAAGCAAACGAGGAAGATATTTCCTAAAAGTGACTTCGGGTGCAAGCTAGAGTGAAATCACGTGAGTAGGGTGATGCAATTTAGACCTTAATTGATTTTATATAATCGAAGATTGAAAATATCTCGTTTAGCATTCTCGAAATCTCGAACTTCGAATCAGACATACCGACAAGCGTTCATAAGGTTTTACCCGTATTCCAAACACAATGGAACGTGTTTCGGAAGCTAATACAATCATATGCGCGAGTTACAGAAGTAAATGATCAAATTTTTAAATTAAATCGATTAAAATAGTTCTGAGCGTTTTTAAGCTGCCAGGGTCAAATGACAACTCCGATTGCCACGAAAATTGAAATCCGATAATAACTAACTATTACGGATCCAATGGAACTTGTCTCGTCAAATTCCGAGACTGTGCCTCGGAAGGCTATTTTAAAATATCGATTTAAACGGTATATTATTAAAACTGAACAAATCACCTTTAAATCAAATTTCAACCATCCTATTATCTTCAGTATCATCGTTATAAATTTTACAAACCTTCAAATTATTTTAACAGGCTTCGAAATTCCAGATTCAATAATTTATCCAATTTTAATTATTAAATGCAATATTGAACTATAAAATTCAATGATTTAATTATCAATTAAATATTGATATCTCGAATTATAGTCAACATCAACTTGTAAATGTTTAAAATCAATTCAATTATCCCATTTTAAATTGTTAAAAATTCCGGATCGTCACATTCCTCCCCCCTTAAAATAATTTCGTCCTCGAAATTACTAGTCAGGAAGAATAGACCAATACTCGTTTACCTTTCCCCCAAAACCAACAGATCAATATCTTATCATCTATCTTTTATACTAAACCCTTAATCATCTTACTAACTTCCCAAACTCTCGCCTACAGTTTCCCAACAATACCACTTTCCTCAACATCCAAATTTCAATTCCAAACCAAATTTTGAATTATCAAATTTTCTTAAAAATTTTCTAAGTCTCTAAATTTTTGAAAAATTTTGCCAGCGTCTCCTTTGCGCGGCTAGCTCGGTACTACTACAAAAGGCCTCTACAGGCTCTCAAATTCTCAAAAAGAAACAAAAGCCAAGTGGCTATATCAAAAACCCAATCCAATTTCATACAAGTATTTAAATACATACCTTTTTGTCGGGCAATTCAAATTTACCCTTTGTAATCAAATCCAATTTCCTTTTCTCTTTTATACCTGCATATCTTATTTAGCAACAATCTCCAATCATAACCCTTAAAATCATTTTATCTTTCTTATACAGGTTTTCATATTTACTTCTATTCAATTTATTTCTAATTTTGAATATTAGTTTATCTTTCGTTTATAACTGGTTCGTAGCGTTATTTAAATTTGTTTCATTTACTAATTTACTTCAATTCCCAATTTGAAATCGTTCTGTCATTAACAAAATTTTCAAAAATTTTCTAACTCCAAAATTTACGGAAAATTTTGGCAGAGTCTCCTCTGTACGGAGGGACTTCTGCGATATCGCAGGATGCACAAATATATATATATACATCGGCCTCAGGCCGGAAATCACAATATATATCAATATATGCAGTTCATATCTCCTATTTTGAATTCTTTTGCGTAGGCGTACCTTTATTTAGCATTTTTAAAGCAAGCAGCTTATTTATTTTAGCATTTATTGCATCCAAATCCAGCCAAACGGCCTTCAGGTACCTGTACTATCTCAATTTAAATACGTAAGTGCCAAATATAGAAAATCTATTAGCATTTCACTTACTTTTAATGGCAAAACACAAGCATTTCATAAGCAACAAGCATCAAACATTTTTCATAAGCGATTTATATGATTTAAAGCTAATTCAATTTCTTCCAACCAATTCATATGCCATTTTATTCAATTTTAATGGCTTACAACTCAATTTCTTACATTTAATTTATTTTTAATCTAAACAAGCTCATATTCAATTTAATTAATTCTAAAACCAATTTATTTACTCTTTCTCAACTCATTGATTTTTAATTACCTTTGCTTACGTCAAACAACAACTATTTATATGTAATTTGGCGGTATTCGCTTAATAGAGTATCTATTTTAATTTATAACTACTTCAAATTAATTCCAACTCATTCTATATTTAATTCCATTTCATTTCTAAATTATTCGCCAACCATACATTTGCATTTCATTTCATCTCCGCAATTTGTCCCATTCAAAACAATTTATTAAGCTTGGCACATTCAATACTTAAAAATTAATAACCATTTTCCAATAAATTTAACCCAAATCCTTTATTTAATGGTTTTCTATTCTTACTCGAAACCAAGCTTTTATTGACTTAAGTAGTTTTACTTCAATTTAGTAGGCCTCACAACTTAAGTCCATTCTGATAACCCAAGTCCAATTCAAACTTTGATTTAATTTTCATTCAATCAGACTTCATCCATTTATTACTTAATTCAATTAACCCATTTTAAACTTTTAATTTACTTACTCAATTCATTTCGAATTTATTTTACTAATACAAGGCCATTCTCAATTTGTTTCTATTCACTTGGGTTTTGTTTGCAACTCAAACCATTTCTAGTGTAATTCACTTTCATTTCATTCGACAACACTCCTCTAATACCTAATATACTTGCAAATTTCATTAAATATTTTTCAAACCACTTGAATTTTATTTGTAATTCAAACCATCACTGTTTCAATCCAACTCTATTTTATTTTTACAATATCTCCACTTATTTAATTCATTATCAAATCCCAATCGAATTCTATTTACAATTCAAATTCATTCCCAAACTCCATTATTAACGTACAATCCATTATATTCAACCGAGTTGAATTTTATTTACATACTTTATCAAAGAATCATTTAGTTAATTAGCTTACTTTCAACTTTTAAATCGATATTCGATTTTATTACAAAGAACCACTTCATTAAATTTTCTTGAGTTCAAATTTTATAAAGTCGGTTTGGATTTCCCTTTTTATATTCCCCAAAATTCCAACATTTTGATTTTAAAAATTTAGAAATGCTTTTAAATTCAGATAATACTATTAAAGAACCTTTTATAAAAATACTTTTATAACTCGATGTCTCAACCAGTCCGTCCTCGTTCTCACAGAAATTCGATCTTACGTTGATCAGGCGTATGACTGAAAATCTATAAGTACTCAGCAGACTCATTTTCAACATCCAGTGAAAATACTTGGAAAATAATTTTACTTGAAAATATAGGAAACAGTTTTTGAAAACAGTTTACTGAAAATACCTTTTGTGAGAATGCTCTGGAAATCATCACACCCATCCATGGTCACAGTTACATCCTGGGTTACGTTGCCGTCGCAGCAAAAGTCCATGTAACTGATTACACCATAGAACCCACGACAGATCGCAGTTACATCCAGGGTTACGTTGCCGTCGCAGCAAAAGTCCATGTAACTGCAGGCTCTCAGCGTCCTCACGATTACGCTGTCGAAATGAAACTTCTCCACTCCTACATAGGTCGCAGTCTACCGATGTAAAATCAAACATAGACTGTTGGCTCTCAGCGGCACACACGACTTTCGCTATGTTACCATAGTGTCACAGTCTACCGATATAAAATCAAACGCAGACTGCTGGCTCTCAGCGGCACACACGACTTTCGCTATGGTACACTATTTATAATCCTCAGGAACTAGTTTTGTCCGGACTCCTCACAGGATCAAATTTAGAACCTCCCCCTTAGAGGCTCAAGGCAGTACCACCCAGTGGCACTCCTGAGAAGCTCATTTCAAGGGAGCGCCTTTTTCCCCAGAGCCAATCTCAAAACACTTTATACTATACACATATAGTATTTTCAAATCATACACCTAGTATGAATTTCACATAGGTACCTTTACACAAAATCGATTCCCAAAATCGATAAATTTCAAAATAGGCTTTTCCAAATTCCAATATTGATTTTACCCAAAAATCAAAAGCCTTTCAAAATCACAGGTTCCCAAAACCTTTTCCAAAATTCTCATAAGATCCTTTATATATATACAGATATATATAATTTTTAAAACTTTGGATCATTTTCAAGCTTGTATAAAACTCCTTTTATACTTCAAACACTTTCAAAAATCCTTTTCCATTTACATTCACTTAAATTTCATTCACATAATCACAATTGCTTCAATTTCATTGGATTGTCACTTCAATTCTCATTTCAGTTGGGTATTTTACCACTAACAGTTTGACTCCGACCAGTTTATATTAAGAGAATAGCTTGAAAATTTTAAAAATATAGATAAGTAGTTGAAAAATGATTATTAGTTTGCAAAATAGCCATAAAATAGTTAACTAGTTGCAAAATAATTAGAAAATAGTTAAATAGTTATAGAAATTTTAGAGAATTGCAAAATAATTATAAAATAGTAATTAATTCGTAACTTAGTTGAAAACAGTAACTAGTTTAGAAACAATTAAAAAAAATGGTTAAATAGCTCCAAAAACATTTATAAAACAAGTATAAAATAATTTGGCTTTAAAAGGAAAGGTTGTATATATTTAATAGCTTGGAAAAATAGGTTTATATTGAAACAATTTATATTGAAAATAGTCCAGAGTCAAAACTGTTCACTTTCCCAACAATTCAATTTAAATTTCCACTTCCATTTAAATTGACCCAATTCCAATTTGAATAATCTTCAATTTCCATTGAAATTGATTTAATCCCAATTCAAGTTGAATTGATTCTCAATTTCCTTTCGACTTCAAATCATATTCCATTTGATCTTTAAACTTATACAACTTTAATTATAATTTTAAATTTTACAACTTCTATTTATAATCAATTACATTCGCATTTTGCTTTTAACTTGGAATTATACATTTTATTTAGCCAATATATTTTTATTATTCCATAAACATTTTAATCATGATTCTAGAGTTTAACAAATTTCCAAAATTTCAGTATCACCTTAGAATTCAACTATATCCAAAATTCTTTGGCAAATTCCATTATCCCTTTGAATTTCAAAACCAAACCCAGTTCACAAACAATTCCAATTTAAAACAATTTGTTAGCAATTCCTCTTCTAGAAACTCGAAAATGAACATCGATGATGCTGCAGTCATCACCGACGTTATTTTCTAGTGACCGAAAGAGTTCAATGCTTTTATCTCAATAAAAACATTTCCAAATATTTTTAATTTCAAATCTCCCAGATTTCAAATTCAACACAAAAATATTTTTGAAATAATACTATTATTTCTCCAAAACCTTTGGAAACCACTTACAAATCCAAAGGAATTTTAAATTTTCCCAAAAATTCCAAATTCCCAACCCATCCAATTCATATTTAAACGTTACCCTGGAATTTTCACCTTACTTTATTTTCAAATATTCTCTGGAATTCTATTTCAAATTATAATCTTATTTATTTCAATTTATAAATTACATTTACTATCTATATTTCAAATTCCAATCAATTTGGACTGATACCACCCACTTCAGTTCCAATCACTTCAATTTAATCCAATTCAAATTGTCCATTTGAATTTTTAAACTTATCCATCTTCAATCACAAATCCAATTAATTCCAACCGGATTCAATTTAAATGAATTCAATTCCAACTTCAAATTTTAACCATCTCGAATTATATAAATTCGAGTTAAATTCTCAAAGATTGGTTTAACTTTTTAAACCAAATTAACCTTGTTCATTCAAAGTTTTTAAACAATTTAATTTTTGAGTTCTAATTCTAGAATTCCAATTTAATCAATTTAAATCTTAATTTGGTTGTATTTTCTGTTACCACTTAATTTAATTTCAATTTCAAGTTTTCAATTAGGTTGTATTTTATATTACTTCTTAATTTAATTTCAATTTAACAACCAATCACCTAAATATTTATTGGAAGGAAATATTGCTTTATATATCAAAATATATTTTTATATAAAATCATTCAAAACCTTTATATAAGAAAATAACAAGTACGCTCTCATATAAATATATTCAACTCATTCTAGAGTACTACAGACTCTATTAAATGAGTAATTCCCACTAGAGCCAAGGTTCTCGCTTAACCTTTCAGCTCTGATACCAACTGTAACGACCCGAAATTTTCGAAGCCGAAAATTCCAGATAGTTATGAAAAAGAAGAAAGAGGTAGAAGAAGAAGAACAGAAACATCAACAACTCACGTTCGCAGCGGATAAAATATAATAATAATTAAATACAGTTTACAAGAATACTATATCTGTCGATTACATTTTTATACATCAGAGTTTTACATATACTCAGTCACTGAATATATGCAGTAATCATGTCTCAATGATACAATAATATACTGCAGCAGAAATACTCTGCACGTACGTGCCATCTAGCTCGTCTCCTGAGCTCCAGAACGTCCTTACCTGAAATCTGTAATACTCGGTCTGACTTTTATCAATTTAATCAATTCACAATTTGCTATAGACAATGCTTATTTCACGTATAAATTTCTAAGTACCAAACTTAGATAAAATAATCCAATTTACTCAAATCATTTCATTCAACCCTATTGATTTCACAAATCAATTTATAAAAATTCGAAGTGGTTTCGGGTATTTACCAATACCCGACCCCGGTCTCTTCGAAACTCATGTTATCCTAACCCAAGTTATTCAAATGCAATACACAACATTTCATAGCAAAGATATTAATTCATTCAAAACATCCAATACCACTCAATCATCCATAAGCAAAGCTTAATCGCATGCAAGCCAATTCAATTGATTCTAATTGAATCAATTGAATTCCAAACCCCAATTACTTAGATTTCTTCATTGATTTATTTCCAAACCAATTAATTAATCAATTCTTCCATATTAATCCATCTTAATTACTCACTCTGGATAAATTATCTTCCAATTTCATTCAAGTAATTATCTTTAATTCATTTCACGATACAAATTATTCTTAACCAAAATCAGTAAGTAATTTTGATTACTTCACAAATTAATTAACTATATTAATTTCGTTACTTCTTACTTACTTATAATAATTAACTTCTCATAAGTCCTTATTTATTGAATTAATTCATTCTTAATTAATCAGTCTTTGATTTCCTTATTATTTATATAAATTAAGGATTTTTATTTTTATTTTAATTTATCCTAATCAAATTAAATCTTATTAATGAAACCACAGTAATAATCATTTTCGACTAATCCCAAACTGTAATTAACTATCTTCCATTTTACTTCATTCATAAATTAATTACTCCTTACTTAACTATCTAAATTAATTATCCATTTTAATTACCCTACTAATTTAATGTATCACAAATCATTAAACCGTTAGTAACTTTTAAAAACGAAAACATTTTTCCTATTTATGTTTAAGTTTAAAACAACTTAAAACTCCCAATATTTCGAGTTAAGCAACAATTAACTCGAAAACCATCCAAACCAAAATCATCAGACCATCAATTCACAGGGCATATCAAATCAATTCAATCATGCATCCATGTATTTAAATTTAACCATTTAAATGTAAATAGAACTCCAACAGAGTGAGATTTACTCACCTTTGCTTTTATTTGCAATCCACCTCAAAATTGCCTTGGTTTCCTTGATTTTCGACCTTGTACAACATTTATGTGATTTTATTAATATTTGAACTGGTTAAATAATTAATTTCCATTTAATAGATGGAGTTACTAATTATTAAGTTAAAACTAATTCCTTTTAATACATTATCTTAAATAACTGGTTAAGTGAGAATATGTATTTGAAATTATTTACTTACACAAATATATCTATATAGATTACCAAAAATCCAATTTTTTTTTATATATATAACTTTTCAATATGTAAAAATTTTATCTCCAAATTCGTATAAGTATGGTTCACTGTAAAAATCAACTCTTAGTTAATTGACTTGAAAATTATTTCTGTATATATATATTCAATTAGATTAAGTCGAAACAATACCTCACTGCCCAAAATACGAACTACATCCAGCCGATCAACTTGCAATCTTCATCGATTCGACCAAATCGAGCACTGCTGAAACCACCCACGCGCGCGACCAGGCTCCGACCCTATCCGGTCTCGAACACCTCCAGCTGGCCTCGTCGATTGATCACCCTCGTCGTCTCGTGATTCCCCGGCATCGGCACGTCCTAGCGCCTCACGTGACCACCGCACTTGAACGGTGACCTCGAAACTGCCCTCCTGCTCGATCGCGACGAGGCAACGATTGATGCCTTTCCCCTCTTCTAGTCTTCCCCATGTCGAATTCGTTCCATTTTTTTCTATAGCCGATTCGATTTTTTTTTTTTTTTTTTTTTAAACAAAGGCTTCGGCCATTTAATTTCTATTCCTTTCGTTTTTTTTTTTTACTTATTTACCTGAAAGCAAACGAGGAAGATATTTCCTAAAAGTGACTTCGGGTGCAAGCTAGAGTGAAATCACGTGAGTAGGGTGATGCAATTTAGACCTTAATTGATTTTATATAATCGAAGATTGAAAATATCTCGTTTAGCATTCTCGAAATCTCGAACTTCGAATCAGACATACCGACAAGCGTTCATAAGGTTTTACCCGTATTCCAAACACAATGGAACGTGTTTCGGAAGCTAATACAATCATATGCGCGAGTTACAGAAGTAAATGATCAAATTTTTAAATTAAATCGATTAAAATAGTTCTGAGCGTTTTTAAGCTGCCAGGGTCAAATGACAACTCCGATTGCCACGAAAATTGAAATCCGATAATAACTAACTATTACGGATCCAATGGAACTTGTCTCGTCAAATTCCGAGACTGTGCCTCGGAAGGCTATTTTAAAATATCGATTTAAACGGTATATTATTAAAACTGAACAAATCACCTTTAAATCAAATTTCAACCATCCTATTATCTTCAGTATCATCGTTATAAATTTTACAAACCTTCAAATTATTTTAACAGGCTTCGAAATTCCAGATTCAATAATTTATCCAATTTTAATTATTAAATGCAATATTGAACTATAAAATTCAATGATTTAATTATCAATTAAATATTGATATCTCGAATTATAGTCAACATCAACTTGTAAATGTTTAAAATCAATTCAATTATCCCATTTTAAATTGTTAAAAATTCCGGATCGTCACAATTTATCTTCAAAAATATCTTTACTAGATATAAAATTTCCACACTTCAAAAATAAATCAACGTTTATTTTCCTAAACAGTTTCCCTTTCCTTTATAAATTCCATATTGAATTTACATTTTTCGAATATCTACTAATATTCGATTTTCAATCGTTTTCAAATATTAAATTTCGATTTATCTTTAAGAAGATAAAATCTCAAAACGTTTCATTTCATTTTGGAAAACATTCCATACTTATTTAATAATAAGTGTTTCACAAATCCTTTATTTTCAACTTTTGAAAATATTCGATATACTTAAATCAAATTAAGTATATATTTCATTCTTTAAGGAAAATATTCTTTTAACACCTTTATTTGAGTCAAAACGAATGTTACGTAAAACATCGTTACGACGACTCAAAATCACTAGTATAGGGATTCAGAATTAAGATAGATGTATAAATCCCAATACTATATAAAACATTTCCTTTTGGAAATCATTTACTATAACAACAGTGTTATAGTCCACCATTTCCTTAAATTTCTCGAAAACGTCTATTTCAACAAGTACTGTTGAAATCTATGATTTCGATAGTCAATATATTTTAAAACCTCTTTTAAATGTTTAACTTCATTTTCAATGTCACTTCTTCAAAAATAAATCCATTTTTCTTAACAATATATTCACTGTCCAAAATCGTGAATATAATTCACTTATCACATTTCAGTATTTAATTCATCAATTCCATTGATTTTGAATTTATAAAATAACGTTTATAAATTCCATTTCTGTTTTATAACAACTTCGGTTTATAAATCTTCTTTATTAACAATTTCGATAAATATCCCACTTAAAGGCAAAAATCCAATTTACAAGTAAATTTCTTATCAACCTTTATTCTACAATTTCATTCATTTTATAACTTCATACTTTATAAATCTATAAACTTCAAACTTCACAATTCTATAAACTTCAAACTTCACAATTCTATAAACTTCAAACTTCACAATTTATAATCCTATAAATTTTCTATCTTCCTAAGTTATAATTCTATAAGTTTCATATCTTTACAATTTAACACTTATAAAAACTCGTTTTAAAATTCCAATAATTTTAATTGATAAATATCAATTTTATACATCTTTTATATACCTCGTTTTTAATAATTCAAAAATTCAAATTTAAACTATCTTATAAATTACTTAACTATTCACTTCAAAAATCATCTTTTGGTTATATTTCACAAACATTAAAATCTCCATAACTTTAAATTTATAACATTTATTTATTTAAAGTAAACCAATTCAAAGATTCAAATAAAACGTATACTTTCAAATAATCACTTTTAAAATCTCTTTTTAAAGTTAAAATCGTTATTTTTAAACTTCAAAATTTGAATCCGATGATGCAACGCATCAATTAGTCAATCACAACAGTCAATATCATATCTCAACATATGATAACAGAATATATCACAATATCTGTAAATAAATAACTACTGGTGAGGAATCCAGTTGGATCCCTCCAACCTGTTTCCCTGCATCCACAGACGTCAGCACAATACCAATTCCGCTCCAGTACGGAATTATCGCGGTATATGGGTTTTATAAAAATATCCGCTTACTAACGGCGCAATAGGGTCTCATCCGCTATACGAGGCGGGAAATCAATCAATCCAATATATACATATGCCAATATGTATATATTGCTATATATATATAGATATATCCTACTATATCTAATATCACATCCAATAGCAATCAATAACTGCAAAAATTCCACATTCAATTTGAGTGAGAAAAATCTCACCTTAGCCTTTTATTTTGCCTTCCATTTTCATTTCAGTTTCGTTTTCTCGATTTTAACCTGGTATAAACAATTCATACACTTTATTAATATTCGAAATAATCGAACTATTAAATTTTTATTTAAAAATTTCAATTCACCGATGATTTTATTCTAAACCAGTTTCTTTTAAATAAATTTATTTAACTAAGGTTTTTAGTTTAAAAATTAAATTTTCTTCTTTATTCATTTCTAACAATAAATTAAATAAGTAAATTGAACAAATTCATCACCTTAATAATTATTTTATTTAAACCAATTTCCCAAAAATAAATAATACTTCATCTCTTTTGAAACCTATATATTTAAAATTTAATTTATATAGATTCAAAATTCTTGTTTTTATAAATTCTTCAAACATTTAAAAATTTCTATATTTTTCTTTTCAAACTCTTATCTGTAAAAACAAAACAAATAGTTTAGTGATAAACGAACCTAAAATTTTACAGACTAAACTCAAGGTTTTACTTGAGTACAAATTTTAATTAATTTTTTTTTTATATATATAACAACTTTGCTCACCTTACTGCCCAGCCGAAGACGACATCGCCGACTACAACCCCCATCATCGACGAACCCTAGTCGCGACCCAGACCCGCTCCGGTTCTCGAGCTGCTGCCGCCGCTTCCTCTGAACGCCGCTACCCTCCCACCAACACTGGTCTATGCGCGCGCGCCCATCTACATCGCGACAACACCATCCAGATTCGCGATTTTTTCTGAACTGCTCCTCGTCCACGCGAGTTGCTCCGCCCTCGCAATTCGATTTCCTGGCCGCCATCACCTTCGAGCTTTCGTGCGCGCAACGCACGCGCGCCTCCTCCCAACACTCCCAGGTGGCCGCGAATGCCTGGCTTCGCCCTCGTTCGAATTGAAGTCGAGAGTATTGCGATTGATTGGGTTATACTTATTTTATCAATTTCAGCTTGAAGAGGAATGGGGATTTCGTTCGTTTGTAGAGGAGAAAGACTTCGTGAATTTGAATTGAAACTGAGGGATGGATATTAAAGAGAAGAAGAGGGATGGTAATGATGCACGGGGGTATGGGAGTAGGTATGGGAGAACGTGGGTTTGAACGTGGCTTTTTCTTTTTGTTTATTTATATTTTTTTCTTTTTTTCAAAATATCTCGAACTCCAATTTCGGCGTGTTTGCTTGTCGTACGATCACACGACAACTCTAAATGTTACGAAATTCGGAATTCGATAACAATAAAATATTACGGATCCAATGGAACTGGTTTCGTCAAATTCCGAGACTGTTTGAAAAATGACTATTTTTAAATATCGATTCGAACAATTAAATTTCAAAACCGAACAAAACAGTTTGAATTTACATTCTGAAGCTTCTATTATCTTCAGTATCATCAATACGAATTTTAAAAGCTTTTGAAATATTTTTCTTCAACTTAAAATTGAAGATTCAAATTTTTATTCAGCATTCAATAGATTAAATTTTATAATTAAATCGTAAAATTCAGAGTTATATTCGGGATTCAAATTAAATCATCGTTTAAATATTTAAAATAAATTAAATATTCTCAATTTAATTTGTTCAAAATTCTGGGTCGTTACAGACTTCCCCCCTTAAAAGAATTTCGTCCTCGAAATTACAAGTTAGGAAAAATGGTCCTTAACTCGTCTACTATTTTTCACAATCCAATAGTTTTATCACATTTATCAAAACAAATCTTTCTACTAAAGATTCGTTATTAATTCAACTAAATTTTCAACTTCAATTACCGATTTCAAACAACATTATTTTCTTAACAATTCAATTTTAAGTTTAAATTCAAATTTAAACTTCCAAATTTTCTCAAAAATTTTCTAACGCCCTAAATTTTCGAAAAATTTCGCCAGCGTCTCCTTTGCGCGGCTAATACGGCACGACTACAAAACGTCCCTACGGACTCTCAGATTTCAAAAAGAAAAAGAAAAAGCCAAGCGGCTAGACCAGAAATCATCAAAAACTCATATTATAATTCAAATACTCACCTTTTGTCGAGCAATTCAAATTCATCTTCGAAATAAATTTTCCAATCCCTTTATACACCTGTATATCCTACTAGCCATTATATCTAGTTACAGCATTCAAACTATTTTACAAAATTTCAATATAACTGCTTATATCATCTTTAAGTTCATTTTTGAAGTTATATATATCCATTATGATTCAATTTTACATTTCGATTTCCATTTGAATTCTATTTACAATTTCAATCTAATTTGGATTCAATTCAACTTCTGAATATTGACTTTCATTGATTAGCTTTCATTTACAACTGCTTATTTTAGCTTAGTTTCAATTACTAATCCATTTCAAATTCTAATTCACTTACAAATTCAGATTTGCTTTCAACATTAAATTTCAATTCCAGTTTTATTCACTTTTGTTCATTTCCAAAATTTGTTTTCAATTTACCCTTCGGTTAAATCTACTGTCATTTAAACTGGATTTCCAATTTGAATTCAATTTACTTTTCTTTTATAATCATTGACTTTAATTCGTTCATCTACTGTCATTTCACTTTCATTGCACTTACAGTTGCAATTTATTCATTCATTCTGAAACTCCTTCACTGATTCTTTCATTTCCAATTGGAATCTCATTTCCAAATCAAATTTCAAATATTTTATAAGTTATCAATTTCATAATATTTCATAAATATTGTTATATAGTATTCCAGAGTCTTTTCAACCTTTTAAAGCCATTTTGAAAACAATTCAAATTATCCTTTGAATTTCAAAAACAAAACCCAAATTTTTCAAACAACTTCCTTTTTAAAACAATCGGCAGCAATTTCTCTTTTGGAAACCCGAAAATGAACACCGGTGATGTCGCGATCATCATCGGAATTATTTTCCAGCGACCGAAAAGAGTTTAGAGCTTTTCATTCCTCCAAAATACTTTTCAAAACCTTTGAAATCCATTTTCAAATCAAAAAGGAATTAAACTTTCCAAATCCCCAAAATTTTCAAATTCTTTTCAAAACATTTCCAAATACTTCTCTGGAATTCCGTTTAAATTACAATTCACAATTATAATTTATATTCTCAAATTTCATTTATATGTGAATTTATTTCTTAACTTTGGAGTTACGATTTGAATTTCTTATTCAATTTCAATGATAATAATTTAATATTATTACTTCCTAACATCCATGCAACCATATACTATAGTACTTTATAGAAAAACATTTCTTTTATATACAGAAATAATTTTGGGTAAAATTATTTCATTTACCCTATTTAAAACAATACTGTGCCGAATTGTTCTATTCAAGTGTTTAGAGATCCCTATCAATGATCGTTAATTACTCGTATTGACCAGAATCCATATACCACTCAATAAATCAATCATCACAATATAAAACAATTTTTTTTATATTCACTAACAAATACGCGCTCGTATCTATTATTACACTCAAACTCATTCTAGAGTACTGCTGACTCTATCTCTAATGAGTAACACCCAACAGAGCAGGGTTGTCGCTTAACCATATGCTCTGATACCACTTTGTCAAGACCGAAATTTTCGACTTTCGAAAATTCGACATCGATACTCACTTTATCGACTGCCGAGCAATCGAGTGCCGGAAACTCCAATAGTGAGGGTTTTAAGAAAAAGAAAAAGTAGAAGAAGAAGAAGATAGAAGAAAAGAAGAAGAAAGAACAGAAGAAGAACAAAAGAAAACACATCAGAACAGAAAACAATATCAGAATCTTACACATCGCAGCGGAACAATATATAATAGATAAATGAATAATCTCTAAAACAAAGAACTATATTAGTTTATACATACATCAATCATCAGAGTCAATATACAACAATGGACAGTTATATAACTTGTCCTCATACAGAATACACAGCGGAATAAATACTATCAGATACAAATACTACGTCTCGTCGTCCAGCTTATCTCCAAAGCTCCAGAATATCCAGAATATCCTGATAATCTAACTCTAGACTGCCCGTGTGGAAATTTGTGGGCACCCAGAGTTTAGAAGGGAAACAATAAACTCCGAGTCAGTCATGGTGACTGGTGTGAGATCGTAAAACAGTTATTTTTCTTTAAAATAAACAACAGAAAAATTTTAAAGTCAATTCGCAATGCTTTTGGAAAATGAAACTACCATAAGACCTCCCACCACACACACAATGCAAACGCAGACTTGGAGGAGATTTCTTCTTATGTTAGTCAAAGATGCTTACTACGCAAAATCAAATCATTTTGGATATTATTATTAGTGCATAGTGGAAAACATTTCGAAAGTAGAATATAAATCTTAGCCAGCATAGGTACCATTATATTATGCCTGCTATAGCTGCCTCCTGAGGAGACAGGTTATACAATTGAAATCGTAAAGGCTCGTATTGTTTCTTTGGATTTCCAACAAATGGTCAGGCTAAGGAACTTCCTATCCACGATGGGTACGTCCCTGGAATAGACGACCCGAGAACCTAACCGGATCTCTGCCAACACAAGGCCGGGTTACCTCTGCAAAAATAGGTAACTACTGACACGCGTATGCCATCCCCCGATCGTAACCGATCTTCCCGAGGATCCCCGATTTCCAACAAACCACATAGATAATAATGCAGCAACCACATAGGTTAAGTATCTGGGCTCCATACCATGATACCACCTCTATCCAGAAGGAATGACATACACTAAGGGGCGCTACTCCCTAGAACCTTGCCTCATTCTTCCTGTTTCGACCATTTCCGGGGTGTGAGGCTCGACGAAGTCTCGTCCACAAAGCTACGCTTTCTCAAAAAGCCCTGCTTTGGGTCAAACAAAATGATCAACCTATGATCACAAAGATATAAGATCAAACAAATGATCATATCGCAAATGATCAAACACTGATCATTTCACAGCAACACTCAGTATGCCACATTACCAAATTGGGATATATCGCTGATGAAATTCAACTACATAACCTCTGAGCTCGTACGTCTCAGAGAAGGGTGTTAAGCTAAGAGAATAAATTCTCCGCCACCAACAGAAATGTATTTGAAAGAAATCAGCTTTATATCTCAAATTGTAACGTCAGACACACCATCCATACAAGTCTGTTCCGGGATCGAACAGAACCGAAGGCACTTCTCACGAAGCCCTTGCATTTCCGGATAAATTTCTAATCACGTCCGGACTTCCCGTCACTAAGGGTGATAAAACCTCTAAATCGGAGATCAGCCGATGTAGAGTAACTCGACGGTAATCCTTCCGTTTTCAAAAATATCCGGTCTTCAACACCAGTCTTCAAATGCGATTCATAACGACGTATCACATATTCGGAATGGGTTATACGACCCCATGGTCCTTTCCCGGTTAACTCGAATAGTGAGCGCTTATTCAAAAATAAGTGTGGCATTCAAATTCAAGCAATTCACAACAAATACCTATCTAAAGGTAATTATTGATAGTCGGTTATTTAACTATCAATAAAGATGCGCAACATCACCAGATTCCAAATAATTTTCCCAAATTATTTATCTTCAAAAATATCTTTACTAGATATAAAATTTCCACACTTCAAAAATAAATCAACGTTTATTTTCCTAAACAGTTTCCCTTTCCTTTATAAATTCCATATTGAATTTACATTTTTCGAATATCTACTAATATTCGATTTTCAATCGTTTTCAAATATTAAATTTCGATTTATCTTTAAGAAGATAAAATCTCAAAACGTTTCATTTCATTTTGGAAAACATTCCATACTTATTTAATAATAAGTGTTTCACAAATCCTTTATTTTCAACTTTTGAAAATATTCGATATACTTAAATCAAATTAAGTATATATTTCATTCTTTAAGGAAAATATTCTTTTAACACCTTTATTTGAGTCAAAACGAATGTTACGTAAAACATCGTTACGACGACTCAAAATCACTAGTATAGGGATTCAGAATTAAGATAGATGTATAAATCCCAATACTATATAAAACATTTCCTTTTGGAAATCATTTACTATAACAACAGTGTTATAGTCCACCATTTCCTTAAATTTCTCGAAAACGTCTATTTCAACAAGTACTGTTGAAATCTATGATTTCGATAGTCAATATATTTTAAAACCTCTTTTAAATGTTTAACTTCATTTTCAATGTCACTTCTTCAAAAATAAATCCATTTTTCTTAACAATATATTCACTGTCCAAAATCGTGAATATAATTCACTTATCACATTTCAGTATTTAATTCATCAAATTCCATTGATTTTGAATTTATAAAATAACGTTTATAAATTCCATTTCTGTTTTATAACAACTTCGGTTTATAAATCTTCTTTATTAACAATTTCGATAAATATCCCACTTAAAGGCAAAAATCCAATTTACAAGTAAATTTCTTATCAACCTTTATTCTACAATTTCATTCATTTTATAACTTCATACTTTATAAATCTATAAACTTCAAACTTCACAATTCTAAAAACTTCAAACTTCACAATTCTATAAACTTCAAACTTCACAATTTATAATCCTATAAATTTTCTATCTTCCCAAGTTATAATTCTATAAGTTTCATATCTTTACAATTTAACACTTATAAAAACTCGTTTTAAAATTCCAATAATTTTAATTGATAAATATCAATTTTATACATCTTTTATATACCTCGTTTTTAATAATTCAAAAATTCAAATTTAAACTATCTTATAAATTACTTAACTATTCACTTCAAAAATCATCTTTTGGTTATATTTCACAAACATTAAAATCTCCATAACTTTAAATTTATAACATTTATTTATTTAAAGTAAACCAATTCAAAGATTCAAATAAAACGTATACTTTCAAATAATCACTTTTAAAATCTCTTTTTAAAGTTAAAATCGTTATTTTTAAACTTCAAAATTTGAATCTGATGATGCAACGCATCAATTAGTCAATCACAACAGTCAATATCATATCTCAACATATGATAACAGAATATATCACAATATCTGTAAATAAATAACTACTGGTGAGGAATCCAGTTGGATCCCTCCAACCTGTTTCCCTGCATCCACAGACGTCAGCACAATACCAATTCCGCTCCAGTACGGAATTATCGCGGTATATGGGTTTTATAAAAATATCCGCTTACTAACGGCGCAATAGGGTCTCATCCGCTATACGAGGCGGGAAATCAATCAATCCAATATATACATATGCCAATATGTATATATTGCTATATATATATAGATATATCCTACTATATCTAATATCACATCCAATAGCAATCAATAACTGCAAAAATTCCACATTCAATTTGAGTGAGAAAAATCTCACCTTAGCCTTTTATTTTGCCTTCCATTTTCATTTCAGTTTCGTTTTCTCGATTTTAACCTGGTATAAACAATTCATACACTTTATTAATATTCGAAATAATCGAACTATTAAATTTTTATTTAAAAATTTCAATTCACCGATGATTTTATTCTAAACCAGTTTCTTTTAAATAAATTTATTTAACTAAGGTTTTTAGTTTAAAAATTAAATTTTCTTCTTTATTCATTTCTAACAATAAATTAAATAAGTAAATTGAACAAATTCATCACCTTAATAATTATTTTATTTAAACCAATTTCCCAAAAATAAATAATACTTCATCTCTTTTGAAACCTATATATTTAAAATTTAATTTATATAGATTCAAAATTCTTGTTTTTATAAATTCTTCAAACATTTAAAAATTTCTATATTTTTCTTTTCAAACTCTTATCTGTAAAAACAAAACAAATAGTTTAGTGATAAACGAACCTAAAATTTTACAGACTAAACTCAAGGTTTTACTTGAGTACAAATTTTAATTAATTTTTTTTTTATATATAACAACTTTGCTCACCTTACTGCCCAGCCGAAGACGACATCGCCGACTACAACCCCCATCATCGACGAACCCTAGTCGCGACCCAGACCCGCTCCGGTTCTCGAGCTGCTGCCGCCGCTTCCTCTGAACGCCGCTACCCTCCCACCAACACTGGTCTATGCGCGCGCGCCCATCTACATCGCGACAACACCATCCAGATTCGCGATTTTTTCTGAACTGCTCCTCGTCCACGCGAGTTGCTCCGCCCTCGCAATTCGATTTCCTGGCCGCCATCACCTTCGAGCTTTCGTGCGCGCAACGCACGCGCGCCTCCTCCCAACACTCCCAGGTGGCCGCGAATGCCTGGCTTCGCCCTCGTTCGAATTGAAGTCGAGATTATTGCGATTGATTGGGTTATACTTATTTTATCAATTTCAGCTTGAAGAGGAATGGGGATTTCGTTCGTTTGTAGAGGAGAAAGACTTCGTGAATTTGAATTGAAACTGAGGGATGGATATTAAAGAGAAGAAGAGGGATGGTAATGAAGCACGGGGGTATGGGAGTAGGTATGGGAGAACGTGGGTTTGAACGTGGCTTTTTCTTTTTGTTTATTTATATTTTTTTCTTTTTTTCAAAATATCTCGAACTCCAATTTCGGCGTGTTTGCTTGTCGTACGATCACACGACAACTCTAAATGTTACGAAATTCGGAATTCGATAACAATAAAATATTACGGATCCAATGGAACTAGTTTCGTCGAATTCCGAGACTGTTTGAAAAATGACTATTTTTAAATATCGATTCGAACAATTAAATTTCAAAACCGAACAAAACAGTTTGAATTTACATTCTGAAGCTTCTATTATCTTCAGTATCATCAATACGAATTTTAAAAGCTTTTGAAATATTTTTCTTCAACTTAAAATTGAAGATTCAAATTTTTATTCAGCATTCAATAGATTAAATTTTATAATTAAATCGTAAAATTCAGAGTTATATTCGGGATTCAAATTAAATCATCGTTTAAATATTTAAAATAAATTAAATATTCTCAATTTAATTTGTTCAAAATTCTGGGTCGTTACACCAGTGAATAAAAGATAACATATTTATAGAGGGATCCTTCCTTAACCTCTTCCCTTCATTTTCAAGATCCAACCATTGGGTTTTTAAGCCTCTTTTTCTTATGCCTTCTATGAATAAGATTATATGGCCTCAAAATATTCCCAAACCCATTTAGTAATTAATCTATTGAAATCTAATTTAAATATTTTATCAATATCATATATTGATATGCATATACATAACTTTTATGTACGTACTTTATTAAATACTAATGGATTCAAACAAATCAAATAAATAAAAAAAATTAATAATTAATATTTCATAAATATTAATTAATTAAATAAATCATGTGTTTTTAGAAGCATTCATCATTACAAGTGTGCGACTCAAAGGTGTAAATTTAGTCAGGGATTAATATCGAACTATTCGAATATTAACGTTCACATGTCACTTAGCAGGTGGAGTGACATTTTGGCCGAATTTATTGCTTACACATCTTTTAGATAAAATCCAATTTTACTTATTATAAGCGGTACCTAATAGTGACAATTATTTATACCAATTCTCTTCGACAAAACTATATCGCTTTGGATTTATGGAATTTGGTAATGGTCAAAATTCCAATGTCATCCACATTCAACTTTATAGTCCAAACACAAAGTCCTTGGTTTAATAATAATTATTATTATTAACTAAAATGCTCTGGTCACAGACCTTGACTTTGAGTTGACTTTAGTTGGCCATGATACTAACCCTATATAACTAAAGAGATGAATCCTCTCTTGAATAGTGCTTCACTTCCAATACTTCCACTCGACCCAACTAGTCACTCGATGGAACGCTATACCATGATTTGACTATAATCAAAGCGGAGCTTTTATATTGAAGATCCACAGTATTCTCAAGTCGAGAGAACTGTGTAAAGTATTCACATCGATAAATTTCTTGTTTGACCTTAGTTATATTAACCAACAGAAAACTATCGAGCGAGTCGTTTCATAGTTATCCAATAACTATTAGTACGTAACCCTTAGGTGCCCCCAACAGTCATGGGTAATACACTGCCCAATATTTGAAGAGCGTTACATATTCTAGTCTTAACGGATATACCGATATCTAGTTTCGATGCATCTTGACTAGGAACACTTAAAATGAAATATTTGTTTTATTGTGATAAATTACTTACGGTTACAACACTTTGTGACTACTGTCACAAAATATACCATCTGTGAATTTTCTATTAAATATACTTTTAATTAAACTAATTAATTAATATAACCACATTATATCAAGTATATAATAGAAAGAAACACCTTTACTGTGATCGAGTCATATATGTGTAACAAATTATATAATTACCCCTAGGACATACTCCTAACTCTATCGGTAGTTTTGGCCATAATTAATTGATATAAAATAATTGTATGACAAAAATTCAAAATTCAAAACTTTTAAAAATCTAGGATCACATTATAGGGGTTATGAAATAATTTGAGATTTTTCTGAATTAAAATATTATTTTTAATAAAATAATCACTGTTCGGTTGGAATTTATATTAAGTATTTAAAGTATAAAATAATTTTAAAAAATTTTAGAAAAATTTCCATGAGCTTCTGATATGACATAGAATTTTAAAAAATATGAAATAGAATTCAGAATCAATAATTATTTACATAAAATAATAAATCCATACAATCATTAAATATTGGTAATATAATATATAATATAATCTAAAATTAATTTTTGGTGTTTATAATTAATAATAAACAAAAAAGGTATAATAAAAAAAATTAATCAATATTATATAGTATATAACAATATATGCTTTTATATGAATAGTGTATATGTATTTATATACAAATTACTGCATTTATGCATATATATTAATTAACATAATATTAAAATAAATTTTATATACAAATAATGTATGATTATATTTGAATTATGAACATAAAAATCAAAAATCATCCACATAACCAATCTGATTGTGACAACTACATTTACATACAAAAATCTCACCTAACTAATTATATAACAGTAATATATACGTATGCATTTAGGTGTCCATAATTAATAGATTATAAAACGTGATATTATATCTATAATATGAATGAATATTACCTATTACATATGCCTTTAAGTCCACGTTGAAATAATGAATTCTCTTCTCTGAATATCTCCTGATCCGTCAAATTGCTAGTCTGGAATAACCGACCTTTCACTATCGAATAGCTTTGGATTTAACTTGAATTTGATTTGAGATTTTGGAAGTTGATTTGAGGATGAGTTTCAACCACTAAACAAGATGATAATGGCGGGCAAAAAAGTTGTAAATATTAAGGTTTAGAGATCCACTTACACACACACACAAAAAACACACACACATATGATTGCATAAGAGAGAAAATATGTTAATCTTATTATTTATTCTCTCTTAATCTTAACCATCTATCTCCAAGCCTATCCCTATGTTTTAGCCACCTCCTATATCTACCCAAACCAGCCGATTTCTCTTTTATAACATCATGGGCCATGAGCCCATTTGGCCCAAATTAAATATATATATAATTATATTTATGTTAATATGTTATCGATATCTCATACCGATCGATATATTTATAACTATTATATATATATAACATTATTTATTTATCAAATCATATTCAAATTTTTTAATTAATATTTCATAAATATTAACAATTTAAATAATTTATAATAATTACAAACTAATTAAATCATTTAGTCTAAAGAGAATTTATCACTCCAGTTGTGTGACTCTTAGGTGTGAATTCGGTCAACGATTAACATCAAACTATTCGAATGTTAACGTTCACACATCACTTAACAGGTGGTGCGATGTTATGACAAATATACCGCCTACTCAGTTTCGATAAAATTCAATTTTAGTTTAATAAGCGTTACCCGGTTGTGATATATAACAAATTCTCTTCGTCAAAACTATATCACTTTGGACTTATGGAATTTGGTAATGGTCAAAATTCTAATAGCGTCCATATTCAACTCTATAGTCCAAACACAAAGTCGTTGGTTTAATAATAACAATTATTATTAACCGAAATGCTATGACCAGAGACTTAGACTTTGGGTTGACTTGAGTTGACCGTGATACTAACCCCGTATAAATGAGTAGACGAATTCTCTCTTGAATAATGCTTCACTTACAATACTTCCACTCGATCCAACTGTAGTCACTTGATGGAACGTCATGTTGTTATTTGACTATAATGAAAGAGGAGCTTTCATATTGAAGATTCACAGTATTCTCGAGCCAAGAGAACTATGTAAATCAATCACATCGATATTTTCTGTTTGACCTTAGTTATTAACTAACAAAAAAATATCAAATGAGTCGTTCAATGGTTATTCAATAACTATCAGTACGTAACCTCTAGGTGCCCCAGCAGCCATGAGTAATAAATGCCCAATATTTGGAGAGCGTTATGTACTTTAGTCTCAACGGATACATCGATATCCAGTCTTGATGCATCTTGACTAGGTACATTTAAAATGATATATTTATTTTATTATGATAAATTACTCACGGTTACAATACTTTGTAACTACTATCACAAAACATACCATTTATAGATTTTCTATTAAATATACTTTTAATTATATTAATTAATTAATATAACCACCTTATATCAAGTATATATAATATAAAGAAAATACATTTGATTTCGAACAAAATTGGTTATCGAGTTAAATATATGTAACAAATTATATAATTGTCCTTAAGGCAAACATCTAACTCTATCACAAAGGATATTATATCTTATTGTGTATGTTTATTTAGCTCTTTGATTTTGCTATTTCTTATTTAGATTCTATCCTTTAGGTTTGGGGGGTCTTTTCCTTTTTCTTTTCTGTATAGGAGGTTTTACTACATGTCAAAATATTGAATGTGCATGGGAAAAAAAAAATAAAAAAAGGTGGTTTACAATGTGCAGGTGAAAAAATAAAGATGTTTATGCTAAAACAAGACAAAATATACCAATTCAACATGAGGACAGCATTGGTCAATAAGATTTCAATTTCCAGATTATTCGACGAACAAATAACAATAAGAGCAAGTGGACAAAGATCAACTAATGCTTGGGTCAACAATGCCGTAGCTCCAGTCCTTGTATATAATATTTATTTGTGCATGTGTTTGTAACATTAATCTGCCATTAATATACCTCAAAAGCTGATGAGAAGAACCTTCACCCACCATCATATAATCAATTTCTTTAGTCGCTTTAGGAAACTTCACCTTTCCTTTCTAGGACTATCTGCTACATCTACAATGCATTTCTCCTTTCATCTCATCTTCTTCTACGTAGTCTTCCCTCGTTCCTCCGTTGCAACGACGGACGTTCTACAAAAAGGCGAAATCTTAAAGGACGGTCAAACCCTAATCTCCTCCTCCCAAATATTCGAATTCGGATTCTTCACCCCAAAAAACTCAACTTCCAGATACGTCGGAATCTGGTACCACAACATCTCCACCCAAACCGTCGTTTGGATCTTAAACCGCGACCAACCGCTTAAACCCAAAGAGGGTTTTTTAACCTTTCAAAGCAACGGAAATTTAGCCCTAGCCGATAGCGAAAACTCGTCGTACTGGTCGACAAATATATCATCATCTTCATCTACAATAGATACTTCCACTAAAATCCAAATTCGGGACGTAGGCAAGCTCGTCCTTCTATCCAGTAACGAATCCGTTCTCTGGGACAGCTTCGACCATCCAACGGACACGTTTCTGCCAGGTATGACTATAACTCTGAATCTGAAAACGGGTGCAAAAACCCAGTTTCGGGCCTGGAAAGACCCAAACGACCCTTCGAGTGGTGCGTACACACTGGGGATCGACCCGGATGGGTCGGGTCAGTTCTTCATGTGGAAGGACGGGAGGCCAAGGTGGCGGGCCGGGCAGTGGGACGGGACCCGCTTCATAGGATCCACCATGAGGCCGATGTACCTGTACGGCTGGAAGTTCGTGGTAAACAACATTGAACATTCAATGCAGTACACCTTCACCACCTTCAACGATTCAAGGCTTATATTCGTGTTAGGCTATGATGGAGTGGAGCGCACTGAAATATACGATGAAGGTGCAGGGAAGTGGGACTCGGTCTGGGTTCAGCCTGGAAATGAATGCGAAACGTATGCAAAATGCGGAGGGTTCGGGATCTGCTACTTCGATGGTGCAGAAGCGAAGTGTTCATGTTTGAAGGGGTACATGAATTTTAATGGAGGATGTGTTAGAAGGATCCGGCTGCAATGTGATGGAAGAAGTGATGGTTTTTATGGAATGGAAAGTGTTAAGGTTCCGGATTCGGCAAACTGGGGATCAATGGCTGTGAATGAAGCTGACTGTAGAAGTGCGTGTTTGATGAACTGTTCTTGTAATGCTTATTCTTATGTTACTGGAATTGGATGTTTGATGTGGGGTGGTGAATTACTAGATACAGTTCAGTTTGGTGATGGCAACTATGGTAGTACATTGTTCATTAAGCTTGCAGCCTCTGAGTTAGGTACTTTTTCTATTGGTTAATGCTACCATAATATACTGTCTAGGAAATTTTGGCATATATCTTTACAGTTCTTTTTCTTTTATAAAATACATTCATATTTTCAAAAAAAATAAACAAAGTTCTAAACCTATCTGGATACTTTTATCCCTAACTTATTATTGTCCATAACATCAGTCTTAGTAGTGATTCTTAAACTTGGAACATGAGAAGTAAACATGAAAGAAATTTCAAAAAATGGGATATATAAAATAATTTCTAAAATGAAGAACCGTAAAACAAATAAGTTTTAGAAATATGGACGTATCCCTAATTTCCATTTATTATTTGTTATTAGCAATGTGACATCTAGCATGATCATTCGTTATCACGAAAATTCTGTACAATGTAGACAATTTTTATTATGTTCGCCAAAACCTTGAATGTTAAGTAAGAAAAAAGGGACGGTATTCTATAAAACTCATGGATTATGATATTGATTAGTTCATCATTGGTGACTGAATATTGGAGGTTGAATGCAACTTGGTTAATAAAGAAATTTTTAGGACAGTTTAATGAGACAAATGTCTTAATTTTTATACTGTTGGTAGGACATAGACGGCAGAGTTGGAATCATGCTTACTACAAATGATTGGGATGGGGAGAGGCCAAAAATATATATTCTACAATGTTTTGTTGTACCACAGCAAATAACAATTGAATCAGGAATTGAATAATATTAGATGGTAGACGAGATGAAGCAGCTTATCCTTTACTATTCAAACAATGGCTAAAAATAATACAATGACTTCTTTTCTTTTCATTTTCTTTTGTTCTTTTCTTCTAGTGCACCGACACTAAAACCAGTTCTTACCCTCTTAAATATTGAAAATTAGGCATACAGCCAGCCAGCACAGTAAGCACTCAATTTAGTGCTATGCGCATTAAAAAGCACAACATGTATATGTTTCCTAACAGTGTTTAACTCTGTTCTCATTGTTACTGTTATCATGATTTAGACTGTCATTTATGAACAGCATTTAAGACTATGTTTAGTATAAAAGATGGTAAATCATCATGCCAATAACACCAAATTTTGATATTTGCATTGTAGTATACAAAATACTTACTAAATTCTGAATTATATTGACAATATTGCAGGTTCTAAATATAAGACATGGAGTAAAGTAGTGATCATATGTACTTCAGCGGTATGTCTCTTCATGCTTACATGCATTCTAATTCTCTGGAAGTTCAGATATACTGTACTAGGTAAGCCCTAGTTTACCTCCTTAGACAAGTTTCAATCAGTGTAAATCTAGTTGAAGGTCTTCTCAATCCGAAGTAATAAGTTTTTAGAACATTAGTTCAGAATAATTAGTTTCAAGGACTAAGATTAAAAGGAAAGTGTCATTTTATAGAAAAATGATAAATGAAATTATCTTGTATCTTTTGTTTTTAAAAGTAGAAAATGTTAAATAGAAGTATCTTTGTTTTTTCCTTGGAATATGATACTTTCTTTTATCCTTTAATTACTCTAAAGTGATGTACTAAAAACTTATAATTTTGGCTGAGAAGTTCTTTAAATGAAAATCCTCTTTGTATAATCCATTTTCATGATTTTTTTTTAATTGTTTAGGTTGCTTCAAAAAGAAAGGAAAATGCAGCAGCTCTATCAGCTCCAGAAAATTATTCTCCTCAGCACCCACAGATCACTCAGCAAATGAAGAAAAAGATGGTGATTTACCATGGTTTAACTTGGATATTATGATAAATGCCACAAATAATTTTAGTTTATCGAACAAGCTAGGAGAAGGTGGCTTTGGTGGAGTTTTCAAAGTATACACACTCATTTCTATTTTTACCCAAATAAGCACATAGTTTAAAACATTTTTTTTATATATTTTGAATGTGGTTCATTAACGCCAACAAGTGTTAATCTCGATGATCAAACTAGTGAATTTTAATGTCGTAGTCTGAACTATCAACCAACTGAGACAACTCCGTTGGCAGTTTAAAACATTTTATTTATTTATATTTTATTTATTTTTCCAAGGGAATGCTACCGGGAGGAGTAGAAGTAGCAGTGAAAAAACTCTCCGTAAATTCAGGACAAGGCCATGAAGAATTCAAGAACGAGATGACATTGATCGCAAAACTACAGCATAGAAATTTAGTCAGATTAGTTGGTTGTTGTGCACATGAAGATGAGAAAATGTTGATATATGAATACATGCCAAATAAGAGCTTGGATTCATTCCTTTTTGGTATGTAAAATTATCATTTTTTTTAAACTTATGTTTACTGTGTTATTATTAACAACTTAAATGGAACTTTTGGAAAGATCCTGCAAAGCAACATCTGCTAGATTGGAACAAGCGATTTAGTATAATAGAAGGGATCGCTCGAGGGCTAGTTTATCTGCATCGAGATTCGAGATTCAGAATTGTTCATCGTGACCTTAAAGCCAGCAATATCCTGCTTGATGCTGATATGAACCCTAAAATTTCTGATTTTGGTATGGCTAGAATTTTTGGGAATGATCAGAATGAGCTGAACACTCATAGGGTTGTTGGTACATTGTAAGTATATCCATATACAAATTAACTGTTAAGTTATAGCTAAATAGAGTTATATTTATTCAAACATAACACTCATTTCGAATTAATAATTTCTGAAACCTCAGCTCAGTGTCGTACCATTTGCCACTTGAGTCAGTATACTTTATTTGAGCAGAGTACTCATTTTGTACATTGTGATGCAGTGGATATATGTCACCTGAATATGCAATGGAAGGTTTCTTCTCTTTCAAGTCCGATGTTTACAGCTTTGGAATACTACTTCTAGAACTGGTGTCTGGAAAGCGTAATAATAGCTTCCATCGCATGCCTGACACACTCAACATTGTTGGCTATGTAAGAATAGTAGACTGAACTCTTTATAATTTACCTGCTTCAGTAATTTCATTTTTTAGTAAACATACTTTCATGTGTAAATTTGTATCCGTCCTTTATTTTCAATTTTGATACATGAAAAACCTACATTAAAAACATGTTTTAAGTTGAGAAAATTATGGATAATGATAAACTTTGAAAAATATTTAGGCTGAAGAACATTAAGTTTTATTTTTGAATTAAAGAATGGAATGTTAGTAATGACTATCATTATAATCAATTTTTACACTATATATAATCCTAGTTATAAATAGTATTATATTCAATTTAGATTGTACAAAATGCTAGTTATACTTAACATCATCCTTCAATAAAAAAAGCACACGTCCTTCGGTCTAACTTTTTTTTTTAAATTTATCATTGTGCCAATTTTTCTTTTTTAAAATTGTATTTCTAAAATACTTTTGACAAAAATAATTTTTCGTTTTTTTCTAAAAAAATAGGAAAAATAAAATAAATCCGAACTTAATCGTTTCTAATACCAAAACCTTTTTTCTGAACTTTTGAATTTTTTTGATAAAGTGCACGTATTTTCAGTTTCACTGTAAATATTTGCATTTCGATTGAAACTAAAAACATTAGTGTTTTTTAAAATTTGGTTTTGAGGAGGAATGATTGTGTACAAATTAAAAAAATGATGTTTTCATGTTCCATGTTTCAGGCATGGAAATTGTGGGACAAGCAGAGAGCGGCTGAAATGATCGATCGTACGATTCTTGAATCATGCTCGATTCCTCAGGTAGTCCGATGCATACAAATCGGGTTATTGTGTGTGCAAGATAGAGCAAATGATAGACCTGATATGCATTCTGTTGTTCTCATGTTAGCAAGGGATAGTTCTATACTTGCGATACCAAATGCACCATTGTTTACTATGGAGAAGAGTCATGTTCAACCTCCATTTGTCTACGACGGGGATGAAACATGCTCTGTTAATAATGTAACTATTACAGAACTTCAAGCAAGATGAATTTTGTATGTAAAGAGTAGCTTAGTGATCAAACCAATGGCAAAATATATAGAGATGTAAAAAAAAACTACGGTACTGTTACATTACGAGTGCCATTGGCATGTACCATGCGCGTGTATATGAAATTTTAGTACAAACAACGTATGTTTCAAAAATGAAAAACTATATATTTAGTAGAAAGACACGTGATTAGCAAAGGCAGACCAAACTATATGCATAGGGCTAAACATTCAAACATAAAATAATTAATAAAATAAAGATTTATTCCATTTTTTTATGATAATTATTCTCTCAACTTATAATAATAATAATAATAATAATAATAATAAAGATTTAAATATTAAAATTTGTTCAAAATATGTCAAACCTTACAGAGTCATAATTTAGTGAAAAATGATGTTATATTTGTCTTTTTTATTTTTGGATACATAAAACTCCATGACGCTACCTAAATTATAAAAATCAGAATAGACTTTTATGCAATCAAAAATAAAATCAAACTAAAATAATTATCTATTTCCTTCGTTTATAATAGCATAACTACATCATTTGTGGCAAAAATTATTAAAAATGTTTAGTAGTCTTATTCGGTTTATTTGTATAAATTGATAAGTAGATGTCATTTTAGATGACTGTGCAAAAAGGAAAATGTTATCCGGATACTTTTTTTAGGTGCTAAATGAGGATGTGCTTTTATTTATGATTTAACTCTAAAAGTGCAGAGGTATATGATATAACAAAGCATTACTAATTTACAAATATAGAATGCATAGAGAGTGTATTTCAAAATGAGGATGTGCTTTTAGTTGAGTTGCTTCAAAATGATGTACATACTCTAGTGAAATTAAGAATGAGAGAATATGTAATTATGAACAAGTAACAAATGATAAATGAAAGGAAAAAAGATTATCAATATTTTAAAGATTGGTTGATTTATCTAGAATTGGATGATGATTTTATCTCCTAGTTTATTCATGTGATCATATGAAGTAACAATGTAATATATGAAATGTTACATATAAGAGACATTTTAAGAAGTTCACAGTCGAACCAAAAAATTGTGTTTCTACTCTGCTGTCAGTAAACATATAAATCTGCAAAATTTATGAGCAAGTCGAATTACATCCAAAATTGACGATAACATACAGATGCATTTAACAGAGTTGCAGGCTGTAATAAATGAACTTCTCAATACATTCAACTGTACACTGATTTTGATCCCATCAGTGTTTTGAAACTGTATTTTCCATCATCTCCTATAAGGATTAATTGCACTAGTAATTCGGTGGCTTTTGTCACTCTTGCGTGTAATTTTTCTGGCTTTTGATGCTCCGCTTTCCGGTCCTATGTTCACTTTTGGAGGTGATGATGTGCAAAATGATTTAGCTACCTCCTGTTAAATTGTGGCATTTTTAGTAGAATTTCATGTACAAATAGGCTATACTAGATAACATACCATATCACAGTTCAATGCTACAATATACACTCTACGTAATGTAAATTAGACTTATTTTGTTTTCCATAGGAACGAAAACATTTTGCATCGACAAATATTATAATAAATATGAAAATTTTATAGTAGTTCAAATAAACATTTCACTAAATGCTACATCGGTTTATTGAAGTTATTTCCAAAATTTTATATCTAGCAGGTGTCTGAAATTTATAACCAAATTTAAGCATTAACAACCATACAGCTGGCTGAGACAGTTGTACAACAGTAACCACATTCAAATAAGTGGAAGGTTTGGCCACATCCTTTTTTAAAATTATTTTGCAGACGTCTATCATTTTGCTTCTATTTTCCAAGTCCCTATGTTCTTATTACACATTGTTGCAGTATAAATGCTATTAGTACTCCTTTTGAAAAAACAGGAAAATAGGCACAGGGGAAGAAGTTGCAAAAAAATTTAGTGTTAGAGACAACAAGTTTGTTTTTTAATCTGAAGGACACTTTATAGTGTAAACAGAAAATGATAGTTGCAACTATCATTTTGTGATTTACACTTCTTGTCCCAGAAACTAAATTTTTCTTCAACTTTTTCACTGAGCCTAAAAACCCCTTTTGAAAATATGAATTGTGGTTTTGTTCATGTTTCTTGGAACTATTTTTTCTGTTATTGTGTTCTAATATTTGTGATTTGAACGAGAAACAAATTAATATATGCAGTGCAAATATTTTCATGGTGGTATTTTTATGGAAAATATGAGTAGAAAACAATTTAGATTCAAGATTCGACATTAATAAAAAATTATATTCAATAGTCATTGGAAAAAAATTACAACATTAATTTTAATATTATATTTAGCAACAGTTTAATTATATAAAAACAGAAATGTGACATTTTTTTCCCATACAGCACTGAAAAATTTCTTAAAATAAAGACTGCTGTGTTATCCATAGTAGAATGAGTACCCAAAAAAATCCGAAATCCAACCGTATCTGCATCTGAAATATGAAAAATTATCCGGTATTCAAAAAATGAATATGGATGCGGACATGGCCACATCCACATCTGATAATTATATGTCCGGTTTTTATCGAGATTATAGTTATTTTTGTGTATTTTGATTCGTAAAATGATTGTCATTTACTGTTTTATCTAGATAAAAGAAATTTAATGTGTATAAAAATGAATATATGCTGTTTAAAACTATTATTCTTAGCAATATTTATTGTTTTTTATATATTTTTTATAATGAATCAAAATTTTATATTTATTTGTTTAGATTTATTAATCGTGAACTAGGCGAGGAATATCCAATAAATATCTGATAACCAAATACATGATAACCGTCCGTGTCCACGGTAACGGATATCCAATATCCGAAAATGATTTCGGATACAAATGTGGCACTATCCGAATCAATATCTGACCATTTACAGGCTTAATATCCATATGCTTACTCTTGTGGAAATAATGCATGCCTTGGATAACTACAATACAATAGTGATACCAAATTACACAGGGTTAAAAAGTACCATCAGATTGAGCTTGTGTGCATTGAAGATGTCCTTCATTGAATGTGAATCATATGACAGTACATAAGCCCTGTATGCATCTCTTGCCGATTGACTAAGATAGTAATTCTCTCCCACAAGTTTCTCCTGCAATAGTTGAAATGAACACAACAATTTAACCAAATGATAACCAAGTTTCAAATCACACAAACTTTAAAGATTTTATGCAGTACCAGATGAGATTGCAAATTTGGCACCTTGCTTGAATCAAATTCATATTCCTTCACCGCCACCTTAGCCTCCTAACAATACATATGAATTATTATTATAATCATACATTAAATAGGTCATGTTCCATTCAATGTTGAATAATTTACCTTCAGGTAGACTAAAAACTGCAACTCTTCAGGTAATAGAAACAATAGAGCATTCCCTTTCTCGCCTTCACTTCGTGCAGTTCTACCAACCCTGTGAATGTATTCCTGAAAGTACATGAAAATTAAAATTCACAGGAATTCAATGTTTTAATGTCAAAATGTACGTTTTTTGTGACTATTAACTACTATCAATCAATCCCAGAAATGTTGAATCAGATTATATTATGAACATTTTAGCTATGTGTGTTTTGTGGAAAGGTTCGAGCATACTGAGTTTTAACAAAAACTATACACAACAAGATAGAAATAAGTGTGAAACTATGTACCTTAGGTTCATCTGGAGGATCATATTGAACAATCCAATCCTGTAGAGAAAACAAAGTTAAAACTATAAATAAGAATTGGTCAATCGCATTTGCAAATTTGGAAATAATATGTATAATGAACCGAATACAAACCACAGATGGAATATCGAGACCACGAGCAGCAACATCTGTACATAGTAAAATACCCTTCTCTGCTTTGCAGAAATCAGAGAAGGTGGAGGTTCTTTTTTGTTGCTTTTGTTTTCCATGAATATCATAGCAATCAATTTGAATGTATTTGAGAAGGTCGGAATGGAATTTGACTGAGTTGCAGGATGAAAGGAAAACCACAATCTTCTTTGATTGATTTCTCTTTAAAAAGGAATGAAGAACAAGAAACCTTTTGTTACTAGGGACGACACAATATCCTTGCTGCAATCCTTCAACCGATGCCTGCAAAACTCATTCTTAAGTCGGTTATACTTTTCTCTCTCTTTCTTTTCCCTTTTTGGTATTCTTTTTAATGAAGTTTTACCTTGGAATTTCCATCATCGACAATAACATAAACTGGTGTTTTCTTAAACGACAACTTTGCAAAGTCTTCGACCCCTTTCGTCTGTGTAGTGGAGAACAGAGCTGTCTGTCTATTCTGTGGAAGAAACACGGAATAAATTGTATAGATTATTGCTTACACTGACTAAAATGATATAACACATGAGAAACAAGTATAAGGAGCTTCTATAAGCACACTAGTCACAAAATGGGAAACATGTCTAGTTTCCTCTTTTCTTTTCTTTTCTTTTTTTTTCCAAAACAGACTATTAGCAGATAAATATGAAAAGAAAAAATACACAACATACAAGGGAACAAATGATTTATAGCAAAAAAAAATAAACTACCAGCCTTGTACAAAACGTTCTTTAAACATTGCAGGGGTAACATATTCTATTTGTTGTTCTTCAGATATAACTAGGAAATCAACCAAATCACCACGTTATCTCTCAACTATCGATTTACATTACTAAAGAACATAAAAAAGAATGGTTGGCATATACCTTAGGTAGGTATTTAAAAATTTGTTTCATATCTTCTTCAAAATTAGCTTCTAATATCCGATCAGCTTCATCTATTATTAGACACTGCAAAAAAATGCAGATTGTTAGAATTATACCACTAGCATGTGCAAGTATGAATCTAAACAGTTAATCAAGTTACCGGTATGCTGTCAATATTTATTAATTATATGTTGTCAATATTCATTAATTAGAATAATGTGTTGCCAATATTCATTAATTAGAATAATCAGTTAACATGTATATGCCGTCAATCTAAAAAGGAACATATATGCTGCTTAACCATTATTCACTCTAGCGTTGCTAAATGCCATGATGCCATCAATATAAGTATAAAAGACGAGAATTTACCATTAAATTTTTATATATGAACCCTGGAGTATTTTGAATGTGGTCGAGTAACCTTCCAGGAGTGGCTACTAATACATTTACACCACCGAGAAGATTTTTAACTTCATGATTTCGTGTTGCCCCACCCATAACCAACCCAACAGTTTGCGAGTGGTATTTTAGTAGGTCTTTTGCCACAACATGAGTCTGCATAGTAAATAAAATTATTGGTTTTCAACATTTTTGTTGGAAACATATAAGACATGAAATATTCTATTTTGTATAGAATTAACTATTTCCATCCCTATGTTGTGACAACTTCTAAAAATATAGTCTACCAGTCTAGAGAACTTGAAAAATCAACATTGAGCAACTATTTAAGAGTATAACTTAACGTCTAGCAACACCATCTAATGCTTGTGTAGATATATATATAAATGAATTCTTTTTTGGCATAACCCCAAGCCAATAGAAAATGGAGATGTGGCCCATAAATTTCAATTTACTATACATCCCCCAACAATCGAAAATTCAAAGATATTACTTGGTTTTAGTATATTTCGGCATAAAAACTGGGAACTAAAAAGTTAATTCTAATAAGATGACATTGGTGTTGAGTCAAACAACCCTATTAAATGCATAAAATAAATTAAAAAACGGTTAAGTAGATGAAATTACTCAGAAATAAACAGCATAACTACCAAAAGTTGCAAAAGCACCATTCTCAGCAAACCAGTAATGTATATAACTAAAGTACAAATTTACTAACGTAATATTGATCTAAAACTTGAAACTTGCAAACCCAAAACAGTAAAGCTAACCATATACCATATAGTTTTGACATAGATGCAAATAAAGAAAATGCAACAATTCTTGAAACAGTTTTTAATGTCAGCATCTATAATATGTCAGGTCAGAATAACAGATATTATTACATATATAAATCCATACCTGAATGGCAAGCTCTCTAGTTGGGCAAATAATAATGACTCCAGTTCCGTACCTAGGTGCAAAACTAATACTGTGCAACAACTCAACTGCAGGAATCAAAAAGGCAAGTGTTTTTCCAGAACCAGTTCTTGCAGCTCCCATTACATCTTTGCCTTCCAATAGATTTGGAATAGATTTAGCTTGTACCTGCAAGCTTAACAAATACATAAGTCCATTCCTGCCATTTAGCAAAAAAAAAACCTAGCTGCTAGCTTATAATACCAGTGTAGCAAACAGAAATAAACAGCACTAGCTGACTTCCAATGCATCAAACTTGTAAAACTTAGGAACAAATATCTATTCAGATTCATTGCAAGATATCAAAGTTTGCAGCCAATAATCTCATTAAAGAAACACTCACAATAAAATCACTCCATAATTTAACTTTCGGCACTAACAGTTGAATATTAGCCAATAACCAAACAAAGACTGTAGCCACCACAAGCAATGCACATAAGATCCGGCAGTTTGCTAAACAACTAATAGGTACTCTTAACAATCCTAGCTACGCCAAATTTTACAACCACCCACTTGAAATCTACAACTAACCATGACTAAAACCTGAGGATTAATCAACAGCCCTAACAAATTGCTACACTACAAATAAACCGACTTAAAAATACTTTATAACCACCATTAAAAGTCTAGGCTTCTAAAAATAAACGTAACAAACCCACGTTCCAAATATTGAAGGAAAAAAAAATTCTGATATAAATGAAGAAGAAAAGGAAAAATAATAATAACCTGAGTCATATATTCGAAACCCATCTCTCTAATAGCATCCATAGTAGGTTTGGAAATAGGAAGCTTCGAGAATGGCTCTAACGTCATTATGGTCAACCTCTTATTCGGCTGTTTAGCTTTCTTCTCTTCTTCATTTCCTGGATCTTCGCCTTCTATTTTTCGCTTCTTCTTTTTCTTACTTGCGGTTTGTACTATAGAATTTCCGCTTTTTCCCTCTTCCGACTTGGTTTCTTCTTTGCTTATTGCGACATGTTTCGATTTCTTCTTTGATTTCTTCATCACTTTTTTATCAACTAGTGAAGGAGACATTTTACAATGAAACTATCTGGAAAGCGGCTGTGAAACTGTGAACAAAGTAAAGCTTAAACCCTAATTCAAATTTGGTTTACGGTCAGTGGTGAAGAATGGATGTTGGATGAAAATCAGAAGACGTGTTTTCTTATGCGGGCTGGATTGTTGTTGGACCGGGCTGGATTCTTGTTGGGCTGGGATATATTATTCTTTTCCCGGTATTGTATCGGTGGGGCTGATGTAGATTAGCCGTTTGTACATGTGGTATTAGGCCTGTCAATGAATACCCGAAATATCCGAAATCCGTCCGCATCCGTATCCGAAAACATGAAAAATATCCAATATCCGAAAAGCGGATGTGGATATCCGATATCCGAAACATATTTCGGATACGGATACGAATATGGCTGTATCCGTATCCGATAAATATCTGTCCGGTTTGAAATTAAATATTTGTATATTAATATGTTATTTTATATCCATAAATTTAATACAAATACACTAATATTAGAAACAAAATCATTTTACCAAAATACAACCCTATTATCATTTGGCTAGTTTACAAAAATATAAGCCCAAATGTCCAATAATTATTCATTTATTCTCATGCACACTAGTGATACCACACATTACAAACAAGATCGACTTCCCCATAATTCCATTCCACAACCGTTCGAACTTCAAGTTCAAACCCTAGATCTAAGTTCAAACTTCAAAATAGGAAAAAAAACCCTAGATCCGTTTGCAGGGTAATCTTTTGGTTTTGGAACATTAACCACTTCATGGAAAAAGAATACAATATTTTAGACTATATGTAATGAAGATGATTTTTATTTTTTGGTATTTGTTACAATTAAGATGTGTGATGCATGTTTGCTTTTATGATTTGCTGTGATTGAATTAGCCTATGGGTTTTGCGTATGGATTATATTTATATATGCAATATTATTGTACGGATTTTGTGTGATTGTATTACCTATTGTTAATTTGATGTAATTTATGTATTACAAGGTTTTTTCATCTTTTTTTCAGTCAAAAAAATGAAATATGCATTATATTGATTAATTTTCGGATATTTTCGGATACATTTTGAGGTTCGGATACGGATATTTTCGAATATTCAAAAATATTCGTATTCGCTAAGCCGTATACGGATATTTCGGATATCCGAAAATATTAGCGAATACGGATACGGATAATATTCAACGGGTATTCGCGGATATCGGATACGGATTCGAATACGGATTTTCATTTTCGGATACGGATACGGATACAGCACTATCCGTATCCGATTGCATTCGTTTACATGCCTATGTGGTATCATTAAAGTCATAGAATAGGACCTCTCCACATAGATAGAAAAATCAATTCTGAGGAAAGAGCCTTTCATTCATGCCATTGCCACTAAATGACAAAGCCTATTTTGGAAAATAAGAATAAATTTTAGGAGTACTCCACCCAAAAAGAAAAATTGTTATGGCTTATAGGTACTCAAAAGAATAAATCAACTTACTATTGTACCACAAGTGTGAAACAAAAGTTGACAGCATCTCATTGAAAAAATAACGATAATGGTTCACCGAAAATGATTTTCGGTGGAGGAATACGATCGAAAGAGAAAAAAATTTCGGCAAAGAGTCGTTGAAATACAATGAATATTTAAGAATTTATACAAACCCCCCCCCTTCCATTAGATTGGAGCCCCTTTAGTAATTCTCTATATCACGTGTTGTACGGTTTGGAATTCTTATTGTATCGATTCTACAATATTCCACATATCAGATCAAATCCGAAGTGTATCCTATTTAGTGAAAATTAGGATCTAGTCCTTATTTTCAAACATAATAGCTGAAAAACACTTCTCAAAAACAAGTTTCACGAAAGACATTATTAATGTTTCACTGAAAATAGACATAATAAAATACACATATTTTTAGCAGTTAGAACTGTAAATATTTACAGTTTAAAATGCATATATTTGTAAAATAAATATTTGCAGTGTAGAATGCAAATATTTAAAGTGTAGAATGCACATATTCCGGTGTAAAATGTAAATTTTAATTTTACAAAAAATGCAGTTTGAACAAAGAATAATTGCAATTATGACTACAAATATGTACAGTTTAAAATGCATATTTTCGCAGAAAACATTGACAGGGGTCTTGAAACCTTTTTTAACAAGGGCAAAACTGAATTTTGAATCTTTTAAAGGGCATTTGACAAAACGTCCCTTCTATTATCAAATTAGCTTTAAAGGATTTTGTAACTTAAACTAAGAAGTTTTTCTCTCCGGTTCTTCTTTATTTACTTGTTTGTTTATTTTTACCACTAGAGTGTGCTATTTCCCTTATAAAGGAGTCATCTCCAAAAGGGAATGTGGTATCTTCAAAAGGTTTTAAGAAGGAAGCAAGGTAAGAAACGTAAGAAGGGTGGCACTAATGACAAGGGTGAATGTCGCGATTGTCATAAGAAGGAGCACTAGAAAAGGGATTGTCCGAACTATCTACATTAACAGAGAAGAAGGCATCATATTCCTTAACTTCTAAAGGTATGTTTATGATTCAAAATTGTTTTGCAATCAATAAAACACTTGGGTTTTATATACTGGATCCTGAATTCATATTTGTAATTCATTGCATGGATTTTGGAGTGTATAGCTCATGACAAAGAGAGAACGAGTCTTCTAGTTGCTGATGGATCTATTATAGATACAACCACGGTTGGAGAATTTCATTTACGTTTGCCAAATAGATTTTTTTTTGTTTTGAATAATTGATATTATGTACAAAACTTTATTTGCGGAATAATATTCGTGTCTAGATTGGCTGAGACTAGATATGATTTTCACTGTAGCAATAATATTATGAACATTATATTTGATAGAAATAATATTTGCAATGATGTTTTGGATAATGGCAATTATATATTAACTTTAAACATAAATTTGTTGTCAATAATTCTTCTACTATTAATGTTAATGATAGTTATTTATGGCACTTTAGGCTAGGTCATATAAGTGACAAAAGATTACATAAACTGAAAACCGGAAATATTCTTTCACCGTTTGATTATGAATCATTCTTGGGTCTCGTACATACTGGTGTATGTGTCCCAATACATATAGTGACTAAAAAAATTCCTTATACTTCTTAATATTTACTAATGATTTATCTAGATTGTGATATGTATATCTTATGAAGAAAAAATTTAATGTCTGTAAAAAATTCAAAGAGTATAAAAACAAAATAGAGATTAAGATTAACCATAGAATTAAAATACTTCAATCTGATTGAGGAGATGAGTGCATTGGACAAGAACTCCAACAGTACCTAAAAGATAATGGGATTGTCTCTCAGGCTACTTCTTCGTGTTTTCTACAACATAATGGTGTTTTGGAGAGCTGGAATCGTACTCTATTAGATATGGTTCAATCTATGATGAGTAGGCCTGAGTTACATCTTTCCTACTGGGGATGTGCGTTAGAATCCCCAATGCATTTATTGAATTTGATGTCATATAAAGTTATGTTTAAGACACCATATTAAACGTGGTATGAAAAGAAACCTCACTTTAGGTATTTGAAGGTGTCGGCTTGTCCAGCCTATGTTAAGAACATTGGTCCCAATAAGTTTGAGGCAAGATCGATACTGTGTAAGTTTATAGAATATCCTAAATATTATATGAGATATATATTTACTATAACACAAAGGAAAAAAACTATTTTTTCTTGACACACTATTTTTTAGAAAAGGAATTTTTATCAGAATAAATTAACAATGAAGTTATAGCCTTAAATGAGATCCTAGAAACCAATACGAAGACTGAACGTGTGAAAGAATTAAATTCACTAATACACGTTAACATGCAACATATCAAAAGATCCATCTCACGTGCCAAAGAAATACCACGGTTTGCTCATGGATAATGAGAAAAAGGATTGTTCCCTAGAAGATGACACTCCCCTCATGTTTCGACAAGCTCTGCACAGTAACGACCCTGCATTATGGTTTGAAGATATGAAATCCAAGATGGATTCCATGTAGACAAACAAATTATGGACTTTGGATGATGTACCCGATGTGGTAATACCCATTGGCTGCAAATGGATGTTTAAGATATAACTAAATGTAGATGGAAAGGCAGAGATCTATGTAGCCAGACTGTCGCAAAAGGTTTCTGTCAAACTGACGGTGTTTGCTATAACAAAACATTTTCGCCTGTAGTTATGTTAAAGTCCATTCAAATATTATTTGGTATTGCCGCATTCTATGACTATGAAATATGGCAAATAGTAACTTTTTGTTGGTTTAGATCCATGTTTGGCTCCTTGCTCACCGTGTCAGATTTCCAAATGCTTCTAGAACATTTTGAGTTAGCCAAGTTATTCTTACTTGCCTAGCTTGCTATCAATGGACCTCGCCACCGCAATGGTTGGTCTCGTTTTATGTTTGGGTGTTGTTTTACATGTTGTTGAGGGTAGTTTTTTGTAACGACCTAGAATTTCTGACATTTGAAATTCGAATATTTAATTGATTTTAAATATTAACAAGTGGAATTAATAAGTCGAATAATTTATTTTTCGAATAACTGGATTTAATTGGATAATTAAATTGATAATTTAATAGTTAAATTCCAGAAATAATTGAGAATTAGGTTTAACGTGAATGAAAATGATTTATAAAGTTATATTAAATCATATTGAAGTTATAGTGATGTTATAGAACTTTTAAAATCGAATTTAAAGTTACTCTGTGAAAATTGAATATTTTAATATTTAATCGACTAGTGAAATTAGCCATTTTTCAAACAGTCTCAGATTTCGACGAAACCAGTTTCATCGGATCCGTAATGTGATATTATTGTATGGTTTCAAATTTCGTGTCAATCGGATGTACCGTTTGTCCGGGGCGAGCTAAAACGCACAGAAATTTGATTAACCGATTTAATTTAAAATTGATCGTTTATTTCCATAACTCGCACAGATGATCGAATTAGCTCCCGAAACACGTTCCATTGTGTTCGGAACATAGGTAAAACCTTACGAACGCCAGGCGGCATGTGTGATTTGGAGATCGTTTGAAAAAGTCGTTTTAAAATAAATTTAATATTATTTATATACGTATATATATACGTTAACAAGAGGAAACCCTAGTCTATTAGCTTCAGCCGCCACCTCCAATTATCAATGGCCGAAAGTTGTCAATATTCTTCCTCATTTTTCTTTTAATCCACAAACAATTAGCGAATGTTGTCAACTACAAAGTTGAAGAGGGCTACGAGATCTAGGAAACCAACGGTTATGATCAACAAAGACGTGATGGATCAACGGCAAATCGACCACAAACATCAGAAAGTCGCGCACATTTTTTGGGCTGAGAGCACGATCGAGCTCGACGTGATTCATGCCGAAGATGGAGTTGGTGATGGCGAGTTGTTTGGTAGTCGCTGATCATCGTCTAGCATCGCGTGTTGGTTGCGTGAATTAGGGATTCAAAGGCGGCATGGGTTCAAAAATTGAACGTGTATTCACCTGGAGTATAATGTGGAAGAAGAAGCAAAGCAACGGGCCAGATCTGCCCAAACAAGAACGTGCGGCCGAGATTGAGTGGGTTTAAAATTTAAAATTAAAATGTAAATTGATGTATGTTAATTCGTATAATATTTAAAACTCTATAACTTCTTCATACGAGGTCCGTTTCGGACGAAACTTTTTGCGTTGGAACCGTATTGTCGAGCACTACGCTATGGAACTGGATTGGAAGTGAATGGAGACAATGAAAATTTTGAGTAAAATTAAACGGCTTTTTAATTTTATTCGAAATAAAACGCTGCAACCGTTTTAAAAGCAAAGGTAAGAACTCCTCACTCAATCGAATGTTTTGTTTCGATTTAAAATTTAAATAGTTAGGTTTAAAATTGTTGATAGTGATAATTGTGTGGATTGAATGATGATTGCTATTTATTGTGATAAATAGACATTATACGCCGTTATTAAGCGGAGGTTATTTATTAAAAACATATACTGCGAATATTTCAATGTTTAGTGGAATTTGTATTATATATGTATATAGCAATATATATATATTGGAATATGTATATATTGGAGTTTATTTCCCGCATTGTATAGCGGATGAGACCCTATTGCGCCGCATAATAGCGGATAATATTTATGAATCCCATATACCGTGATAATTTCACTGTGAAGTGAAATTGGTATTGTGCTAACATCTGTGGATGCAGGGAAACAGGTTGGAGGGATCCGACTGGATTTCTCACCGTATTGATTTATTTACAGATATTGTGATATATTATGTTATCATATGATGATATATGATGTTTGGATGCTGTGATTGACTATTTAGTGCTGTTGCATCATCGGATCCATTTTTGAAGTTTAAAAATAACGATTTTGATTTTAAATGGATTATAAGTTCTTAACTTATAATATGGACTTCCGGTATATAATTGAGTTATAATAATTTGAATTGGATAATAAAGGAGATTTATAAATCGAAGTTTTATAAATATATTTGTAAATCCGAAAAACGACTTATTTTGATAAGTTAAGTTTATATAGCTTATTAAAGGAAGTATATTCACGATTTTGGACATTGGATAATCCTTTAAATAAAATGTGTAGAAATGTTGAGTTTGGATAACGAATTATATTCACGATTTTGGACAGTGGATAATCCTTTAAATAAAATGTGTAGAAATGTTGAGTTTGGATAACGAATTATATTCACGATTTTGGACAGTGAATATATTATTAAATTAAATGGATATGTTTTGGACAAGTGATATTACGAAATGAAGTAATTGTTTTAAAAAGATGTTTTAAAACGTGTTAAGTATCGAAAACATAGAATTCAACATTTATTGTTGAAATAGACGTTTCGAGGAATAAGGAAATGGTGGACTATAACACTGTTGTTATAGTAAATGGTTTCCGAAAGGAAATGGTTTATATAGTATTGGGATTTATATATCTATCTTAATTTCGAATCCCTATACTAGTGATTTTGAGTTGTCGTAACAATGTTTTACGTAACATTCGTTTTGACTCAAATAAAATTTGTGAAAGAGAATGATTTCCTTAAAGAATGAAATATATACTTAATTTTGATTTAAGTATATTGAATATTTTCAAATGTTGAAAATAAATGGATTTGTGAATTACCTATTATTAAATAGGTATGGAAATGTTTTTCCAATATGAAGTGAAATGTTTTGAGATTTTATCTTCAAAGATAAAATGAAATGTGGAAATTGATTTGAAATTGTTTTCAAATAGTTGAAGTGTGGAAAATTATATATCTTGTAAAGATATTTTTGGAAGATAAATAATTTGGAAAATTATTTGGAATCTGATGATGCTGTGTAGACCTATTGATAGTTAAATAACCGACTATCAATAATTACCTTGAATGGGTATTTATTGTGATTTGCTTGAATTTGAATGCCACACTTATTTTTTTGAATAAGCGCTCACTATTTGGGTTAGCCGGGAAAGGACCTTTGGGTCGTATAACCCATTCCAAATTAGTGATACGACGATATGGATCGTATCGAAGACCGGTGGTGAAGACCGGGTATTTGTGAAAACGATAGGATGACCTATCGATTGTCTCTGCACCGTTAGCTACGGTATAGAGATTTCCTTTGTGATGGGAAGTTTTATCGGGATTGTGAATACCCGGATTGCAAGGGCTTCTTTTGAAGTGCCTTCGGTTCTATTCGAACCCGGAACAGACTTGTATGGTTACATGTCTGACATTACATTTTGAGATGTAAAGCTGATTTCTTTCAAATACATTTCTGTTGGTGGCGGAGAATTTATTCTCTTAGCTTAACACCCTTCTCTGAGACATACGAGCTCAGAGGTTATGTAGTTGAAATTTATCAGCGATATATTCCCAATTTGGTAATGTGGCATGCTGAGTGTTACTGTAATGATGATCATTTATTGATCATTTGTGATCAAAGCGTGGCTTTATGAAAAAGCGTAGCTTTGTGGACGAGACTTCGTCAGGGCCTCACAACCCAGAAATGGTCGAAACAGGAATGTTGCAGCAAGGTTATGAGGGTCGCGCCCTTTAGGGTATGTCATTTCCTTATGGAAAGGGGTGGTATCATGGTATGGAGCCCAGATACTTACTCATGTGGACACACCTTATTTATTATGTGTGATGTTGGTTACCGAGCGCTCAGATAAAGGTCCCAAAGGACCGGGGGATGGCATATTCGTGAGTTACCTAGTTACAGGGGTAACCCGACCTTGTTGGCAGAGAGCGGTTTGTCTCTCGGAGCGTCCAGCCAGAGGCGTTTCCTACGTGGCATAGGAAGTTCCTTAGCCTGACCATTTGTTGGAAAATCCATCTTCCAATATGAACCTTGTACGGTTTTAATTGTAGAACCTGCTATTTAACATAGCAGCTATAGTAGGCATAGTATAATGGTACCTATGCTGGCTAAGATTAATATTATACTTTCGAAATGTTTTATGCACTATGCACTAATAATAATAATCCAATGATTTGCGTAGTAAGCATATTTGACTATCATAAGAAGAAATCTCCTCCAATTCTGCGTTTGCATTGTGTGTGTGGCGGGAGGTCTTATGGTAGTTTCATTTTCCAAAAGCATTGCGAAATTGTTTGTTTTCTTTGTTGTTGTTGCTTAAAGATAAACTGTTTTAGTTCTCACACCAGTCACCATGATTGACTCGGAGTTTATTGTTTCCTTCCTAAACTCTAGGTGCCCACCAATTTCCACACGGGCAGTCTAGAGTCAGGTTATCAGGTCATTCTGGATTCAGGAGATGCTGTGGAGCTCAGTGGCGAGCTGGATGGCAAGACGTATCACTTGTATATGATATTATTTATTCCGCTGTGTATTCTGTATATGGACAAGTTCATATAACTGTCCAGTTGTGTTGTGTTGTATATTTCTGTTGTAAACTCTGATGGTGATGTAATGTATAAAATGATATAGTTCTTTGATTTAAAGATTATTCATTTATCTATTATATGTTGTTCCGCTGCGAATGTGAGATTCTGATATTGTTTCTGTTTCTGATGTTGTTCTGTTGTTCTTCTTTCTTTTTCTTCTATCTTCTTCTACCTCTTCTTTTTCTCCATAACAATTCGGTTTTCCGGCATTCGATTGCTCGGCAGTTGATACAGTTGACGTATTAATGTCGATTTTCGAGCGACGAAAAATCGCGTTCGTTACATTTTTGGTGACTTAGGTGGGTTTGTGTAAGCATTGGTTATGCGTTGTTTAGGAGGCGTTTATGCCTTGCGTTGTTATAATCACAAGCTAGTTTGTATCATGTCTGCTTTTGTAATTCGCCGAACTTCTGGTAGCTTAGTTCTACTTCTCCCAATGGATGCTGCCATATCACTTTACATTCACTATAGTTCAACACCATAGGGACTGCTCATGCAGCATGGTGTGTTGTTTTTTGTTGTCGAATGTCGTGCTTCAAGGATAATGTGGTGTTGTGGCTATTTGGTTTTGTTTAGTTCAATCTTTCTTTTATGTTTTGGCCGTTGAAACAGTATTTGGCCTCAATAGGATCCTCATTTCCTTGTGGTAATGCTACTGCTTGAAGCTATTGGATGTATTTTATGGTAAATGATATTTACTTCATGCTTGAAATGTACTTTTGGACAATGATTGGTCAGCCTTCTTCTTGCTAAATGATATTAGGTCACTACGGTTATTGTTTGATGTCAAATGTATTGTTATAGATATGTTAGGTCATAGTGTTCATGCATATGTGTTTTGCATAGTCACTTGGGTATCGTGATATGTTAGTAAGTCCACTTAGTGTAGCTTATTGAGTGATCATGCTCTATAAGCGTACGTGCCATAGCTGTTGAGGTCCTTTTTCCTCACACCTGCAATAATTATTTTATAACAAGTGGACTAGCCACTATAAAAACCGGTTTGCCTTGCAAAAATAATAATATGGTATACAGAAGCGAAAACGGATCGAAAGAGACCATTAACATGTCATAGTCCGAAGGTTTCAAGATCTATGAGAGCAAGGGAAAGGCTTGCAGGTTGTTAGGATCAATATATGGTCTTAAACAAGCTTAAGGAGTTGGAATAAGTATTTTGATAAAGTAATCAAACAGTTTGGCTTTTATCAGAATATAGAGGAAGCGTGCATATTTCCAAAAGAACAAGGCAGTGTTATAGATTTCATTGTTCTCTATGTAAACGATTTACTCATGACTAGCATGACCTACAGTTATTACAATCAGTGAAAGCCTAGTTGTACAAGAACCCCTCCATAAAGGATCTGACAAAAGCAACCTATATATTTGGTATTATGATATATAAAGATAGATCCAAATGGTTGTTAGGTTTATCTCAGTCCTTATGCATAGATACAATACTAAAATGTTTTGGTATGGAGAATTCCAAGCGCAAAAATATTTCGATGCAATGGGGAATCGTCCTTTCAAATAAGGACGCTCCTTATACTGATGAGGAAGATGACATCATATGCATTTGCAATTGGGTCCATTATGCATGTTATGCTATGTACAAGACTGGGTGTGACTTATGCATTAGGATGCTTAAGTCAATACCAGTCAAATCCTGAAGTGAAGCATTGGACTATTGCACTGTGTATTCTTAAGTATTTACGAAATACTTATTTCTAATCTATGGGAGTAAAGATCTCCTTATGAAGTGGTATACAAACTGGAGATTCTAGAGTGATATCGATGTTAATAAATTAGTGTCGATTTACGTATTTATGTTAAATAGTGGAGCATTATGTTGGAATAATTACAAGCAAGAGATAGTAACTGATTTAACGATGGAGGCTAAGTATTATCGCCGTAAATGAAGCAGCTACAAAAGCGACCTAGATGCGTAAATTTGTGACTGGGCTAGGGATTATTCCGAATGTTGAGAATCCCATGACATTGTTCGACGATGACAATGTCACAATGCAGATTGTAAAAGAACCAAAATCTCATAAGAAATCAGGCATATACCCTGGAATTTCCACCGACAAGACAATTTGTCAATGATAGGGAATTAACTAGTACCAGAGTAGATAGTAAGGATAACATAGCAGACCGTTCACGGAGGGACTAGCTCAATCAGTTATGAGTAAACCGATCAAAGGAATAGGATTGGGAGTACATTATTGGCCCTAAGTGCAAGTGAAAGATTAAAAGAGTTGAGTGTATGCCCTAGGGGAAGTTATGTAATTAATAGTAAATTACCCAACTTTGTAATCAATTTTGTTTGTAATAACGGTGTTTGTTTTATTTTATATACTTTGTTATATCATGACATAAATTAATTAATTTAAAATATATTAATAAGAAAATCCTTAAATAAAATGTTATGTAATTGTAATTGTAATTGCAAATAGTTGTGATCGTGAGTGTTAGCTGGGTTTTTAACCAAGCAAGAATCCAAAGGAGTTGGAACATTCAGATTTCACACTAAGCCAGAATGACTTTAAACTTGACTGAAACAATCAAGAAAACAAGTCAATGGACCTTAAGAAAAATAGGTCAAGAATACACTAAGTGGCTATGGATCGCTAGCGATCCATAAGGATGCATTGCGAGTCATCCTAACCTCTTGCATCATGATATACTATCTCTTCTAAGAATACTTGCCAAGTTTCATAGCATTCCAAGCAGCGTAGTTTAAGAAGTAAAGACTCATCTGATTCAAGCTGTTGTTTACTCGCTTTTCTACCAAAGAAGCTAGCTTAAACTGGACCTAAAGAACTAATATGGAATCAGATTGACTTGAAATTCGAAGAGAACACTTAGAAGACATAAAAGAAGGCTCAAAGAAAAAATGAGCATCATTGGAGAATATTTGATGGATCATTTGTGATCCATATTGATGGATCGCTAGTGACCTATGTAGGTTGGTCCCCACCACTTGAAATTCATATGTAGGTCCCACACACCATCTAAAGTGTACCTGCAAAGTTTCATCTGATTTCGTTAAGATTTGAGTGAGTTATGGATGATTCTTCTAGACCAGATGACCCTTGAAGACGGATGGTCAAACAAACTCCAAACGACTTGATATTTGGACAAGGCACTCAAATAGAAGATAGGAAGACAACCAAATGGAGATCATTCAAAAATAGACTTAGTACATGGGTCTCTAGCAATCCATCACTTATGGATCGCTAGCTTTAGCGATCCATCAAGCTAGCTCGGGTCACCTTTAAACTTTCTGAGCTCCTTTATGACGCTGAGTACATGCTTCTAGCAAAAGCGGCTTTGGCCCAAGTGCTTTTCAACCCCTATAAATACAATCATACCTACAACATAAACACGATCTTCTGGACTGGATGCTGGAACTTTGCAGAGATTATTCTTCACTCTTTTCTTCCCACACAATAGTCATCTACGGGTTTACTATGATTCTCTAGTGAACTCTTGTACTTGTGACTTGATCTAACTTAGAAGATTCAATCATATTGTAATTCGATTTAACTTGTAACAGCAGTTAGTTAATAGAAAGTTATAAAATGGACGTAGGCTTCATTAACAACTGAACCACTATAAAAATCTTCTTGCCTTTTTACTATTTCTACTCTTTTTACATTTATTTTCTATATTATTGCTCTTTAAGAACAAGGATGGTGCTTCCACACTCAATTCAGGGTGTTGATCCATTTTTGGGTTAACATTTTGGTGCTTTCGCTGAGAACCCAACTCAGGCTTAGATCTAGCTATCTACTTTGGGTCAGATAGATTAAGAAGCTAGATCCTCAATCTCCACTTAGAAGATTTGCTGCTGAGAATCAATGGCACTAGGAAGAAAAAGAACTACCTCCGGAAGATCCATAGGAGCTACCATTACTGGAGAAGAAACAAACCCTCAGCAAATTGAAGTCAACAACCCCAACAACATGTTGTTAGGAGCTAACTCTGGAGATTAGGTTCTAGGATCCTCCACACAACATGAAGTTGTGTCTAAGGGAGAATTGAACAAGATGGTTGATGAAATTAACCAGAAAATGGCAAACTGTCAAAGGCTCTTGTGGAAAAGATAGATGCTCTCTTGGCACTCCAATCATTAACTACTCCCAGAACGATGCCTGAAGCCATGGCTACTACGGAGCAAGAGCATTCTTCTGTTTCTGGCTTAAACGGAAGAAACGGAAAGCAAAAGCAAAAGGAAGTAGTGGGCGGATCTCCAAGAATCATGATGGAAGAAAACGTTAACACTCCACCCACTGCAAAAGCAACTGCTACAAACCTAAACTTAGGAATGAAACCCCACGGGAAGATACAACGATGGCTCTCTCCGGCTCTGTAGATAACAAACAATTTGAGGAAGACAAATTGGATGAAAATGCCAATGTGCAAAACCCTAGAAGAAGCTCTAAAACCCGTGCCGTAGCACAGTGCCAAGCAATGGACAAGGAACTGCTACTCAAATGGTACTCCCAGAGGCAGGAGAACCAAAAGATATGACACAAATCGGGATTGATTACAAGGCCAACCTCCCATGATATATTATGACCACTCCCAACTGACCAGCTTACAATCCCATCATGGAGCTTCCATCGTCGAATCATGAATGGTCATCGTCTAAAATCATCAAAAATCGTCAAAATGGTCATTGAAAAACTCACTTCAGGGTTGGCTCGAAGTCGAACTCAGGTAATCGCCTATTTGACTCGAAGCAGAATCTGGAAGTCCTGACTCGAAGTCGAACTCGGGTAATCACTCATTTTACTCGAAGCAAACCTAGGAAATTATGGCCCGAAATCAGACTCGGGTAAAACTAAGATTTTCTCCAAGCAAACATGCAAATGACTTCAAGCACCGTTCGTTACCAACTCAACACTTCAAATTCTGTGACTCCAAGCGAACCATGTGCTGACTTCAAGCAAATGGCAAATTTCTCGGATCAGACTCCAAGTAAAATACCACTGATCCATCAACGCCAATCCACCTTCTTTTGCCCATAACTCGAACATTCGAACTCCAAATGCCTTGAAATTTGGAATGCAATCTTATAGGGCCTTCCTTATCGCCCCAGACTGGTCTCACCTAGTTTGAATTTTTTTAGGGATCATCACTGATCCATGACCTCATCCTAGGTGATTTATCATTCAATCGGCATTTCCAATCATTCAAGCATAGGACAATCATGCATATATCATTCCCAAGCATAATAAACAGCCGTAACTTGAAAACTGACCGGACTGACAACAATTAGAGTATCTTCCCCAATCGAAACACATTCACCGAAGCCGTTCAGCATGCAGAATATCCAAAGAAGTTTATCATGCCAACTATACCTTCCTACAACTGTACACTGATTCGAAATTTCTTTTTTAAAGGTATGACTAGCATATGGACAAAGCGAGGGCGACGGATGCCGTCTACTGCAAGGCCCTTAGGAATCGTTAAAGGATGAAACAACCTACTATCTTGAAAGGATTCTATGGGAAGGCAAACCAGTTTTAGAGACTAGAGATAGTGCAATTGGCAGAAGCCAAACCCGACAATTTGCCAAAAAAATACCAAATGGTGAAGGAGTTACAGTACCTCGGGGACCTTCTGCCCAAGCAAGGCCACTAAGACCCAGTAGGAAAGCGCCCGGCTAATTGATGAAATCAGACGAAAGGATGATTATCAAATAATACTCTGGCTGGCTGGCTACTAAGAAATGGGGCAGCAACCTAAAGTGATGCCTTCTCATCCATCCTTGTCTACTTTCCTTTTCCAAATGAGCTGTACCGGGACACTAGGGGCATTGCAGACAGCATGGCGAAAGAAATGCTTCTATGCCCTCGACGAGTCATGTCGATCCACTTTTGAGAACCGGCATTGCTTTGGTAGCATCGAGAAGGCTTGTCCGAAGGATCGTCGAACAAATAGATGCAACTCCCTAGTCTCCAGGAACCGATAAAATTGTGTTCCCTCAAGCCGAATCCCAAAAGTTCCTCTTGTAGTCGATGAATCATCACTCTAATACCGCTGGGCCGTCAGACGCACGACCCAAAAAACTCTTCTCAGAGTTGATGAATTATCACTCCAAGACTGTCTGGTCGCCGGACATCCAAGCAAAATTCCTCTTGAAGTCGGTGAATCATCACTTTAAGACAATCGGGTCAACGAACACATGACCCGAAACTCTTCTTGGAGTCGATGAATTATCGTTCCAAGGTTGTCTGGTCGTCGGATATCCAACCAAAATTTCTCTTGAAGTTAATGAATCATCGTTTTAAGACCGCCGGACTATCGTACACGCGACCTAAAACTCTTCTTGGAGTCGATGAATTATCGCTCCAAGGCCGTCTGGTTTTCGGACATCCAACCAAAATTTCTCTTGAAGTCAATGAATCATCGCTTTAAGACCATTGGGCCGTCGGACACATGACCCAAAACTCTTCTTGGAGTCGATGAATTATCACTCCAAGGTCATCTGGGTCGCCGGACATCCGACCAAAATTCCTCTTGAAGTCGATGAATCGTCGCTTTAAGACCGTCGGGCCGTCGGACACTCGACCCAAAACTCTTCTTGAAGTCGATGAGTAATCGCTCCAAGGCTGTTTGGTCATCGAACATCCGACCATAAAGAATCCTTCATGAACTTAAGCTTCGTGAAGGTCCTTCATGAACTAAAGCGTCGTGGGGGCGAACCGGTAGATTAGCGGTATTTCAACCCAAAATTCCTTCACGAACTAAAGCAACACGAAGGCGAACTAGAAGATCAGCAGTCATCTGATATAGAAATCCCCGAAGTTAAAGGGCCACGAATCGACAATCACATCAGTCACTCCGCATAAATAACGGAATAACTTCCAACGACCAATGAGACAAACAATGTTGAATTCCAGAGCTTCGAAGTCACTCAAAGAAACTAAACAAAAAATAAATCGACCTTATGATTAATCAGAGGCCGACTCGAACCAAGCCAGGATCCGTCACCCACGAGAACCAAGTATCTCGGATCCCTAATATATAGGTCTTTGAAGATAAAGGCTTTCCCGTGTTTTAATCATCTAGAAGACATAGCCGCACCTACTGGACCGGGGCAACTAGGTAAGTTGAGGAGAGACCCTGGATACAGTTCGAGCGCACGAACAGCCTACGACATGGGGGGGCACCACATACACTTGAATAGCCACAAGGAAGGCCAAGACTAATCATGCCATAGTTCCGTTACACTCGATCGAAAATTCTAGCATTCTGACAACTACGAACTCAACGACCTAGCTAGCACAACAAACAAAATAGAAGCGTAATACTTGCTCACTTCTTCCCAACTCCTCCTTTACCACCCTTGGTGACCAGTTCCTTTTCCTCTTAGACTGTATGCTAGTTGAAGACAAGTTCTCTAAAGGCGGTTTGGACCAAAAACTGAGAGTCTTGCCCTGAACTCCCACAAGCTCTTTCTTCATAACCATCTCCATGCGGTCATCTGTATATCTCTCCACCATGGCAACCTTATCTATTTGGCCATGCACATCTTCTCGAAATATAGAAGGATCGTCCAAGCCACGGTTCCCTAATTCAACAACCACTTATCTCTTAGAACCGATGAAATCGCGTTCCAGCGAAGTCAAATCGTCGGATTGATGGAAAAGCTCGATCCTTACCTTCTAAGAACTCGTATCGCTCCTCCAGCACCGGGAAGACCCAAACCATTATGCATATCCTGCAAGCCGTGCCTAGCTTCTTGAACCGATAAAACCATGTTCAAGCAAATAACCTGTCGAGTCGAGGGGGTCAAATTGACTCAAACCATTCCGGATCGACGAGTCGTATCGATCCCATAAGTCGCATACTCCCATATGCCACGCATCACTTCTTAAGCCATGGAACCATGCTCTTGAAGCATGAACTCCTCACATTACCCGAAGATTGGCAATGTCAAGAAGTTCCAAACCATTTCGGATCGACGGGTCTTATCGATCCCATAAGGCGTGCATTGCCATAAGCCGCGCATTACTTCTTGAGCCGTGGAACCACGCTCTCAAAGCACGAACTCCTGACATTACCCGAAGATTGGCAATGTCAAGAAGTTCCAAACCGTTTCGGATCGACGGGTCATATCAATCTCATAAGCTTCCACTCCATGAGCCGCACATCACTTCTTGAGCCATGGAAGCATGCTTTCAAAGCACGAACTCCTCACATTACCCAAAGATTGGCAACGTTAAGAAGTTCCAAACCATTTCGGATCGACGAGTCATATCGATTCCATAAGTCGCACACTGCCAAAAGCCGCACATCACTTCTTGAGCTGAGGAATCACACTCTCGAAGCACGAACTCCCCACGTCACCCGAAGATTGGCAACATCGAGAAGTTCCAAACCATTCTGGATCGATGGGTCATATTGATCTCATAAGCCATACACTCCCATAAGCCACGCATCACTTCTTGATCCATGGAACCATGCTCTCAAAGCATGAACTCCTCACGTTACCCGAAAATTGATAACGTGAAGAAGTTCCAAACCATTTCGGATCGACGGCTCATATTGATCTCATAAGTCATGCACTGCCATAAGCTGCACATCACTTCTTGAGCCGTGGAACCATGCTCTCAAAGCACGAACTCCTCACGTTACCTGAAGATTGGCAACGTTGAGAAGTTCAAAACCATTCTGGATCGATGGGTCGTATCGATCTCATAAGCCGTGCACTCCTATAAGCCGCGCATCACTTCTTAAGCGTGGAACCACGCTTTCGAAGCATGAATTCCTCACGTTACCCGAAGATTGGCAACGTCGAGAAGTTCCAAACCATTTCGGGTCGATGGGTCATATTGATCTCATAAGCCGCGCGCTCCCATAAGTCGTGCATCACCTCTTGAGTCGTGGAACATGCTCTCGAAGCACGAACTCCTCACGTTACCCGAAGATTGGCAACGCCAAGAAGTTCCAAACCGTTCCGAATTGACGGGTCGTATCAATCCCATAAGCCATGCACTCTCAAAAGCAGCGCATTTCGTAAGTCATGCAAAGCTGCGCACTCTCAAAAGCCGCGCATTTCATAAGTCGCGCATTTGATCAGCCGCGCAAACACTGCTTGATGTTGCTCTAGCATCATCAACAAACCGTTAAAATTTTCTAAGTACCGGTGTTGTCCCGACGACACCGGGAAACTTATCTATTGCAGGATTAACAAGGATCAACTCCCGCTACCCGAAAGAACCGACACAGTTCCGGTAGTGCCGCAAAGTTCACAAACTAAGAAGTCGGTAAAGAATTCTAATCTTAGACCTAAATTAATGTACAAAATGTCTAAATTCAAGACATCAAAGTCACGAGTTCTCAAAGATATGAGCTACGACGCACCTTTGACTAGGGGCATCCAGGGAGCCACCTAGAACATCAAGTCTAACATCAATTTTTCAGAATAATCAGCCCTGTGGACTAGGGGGCACATAACACACTAACACTTGGTCATGCTAAAAAATCACTTCATGGTTCTATTACGCCGAACAGAGAATTTCGGCAATCGCAACAGAGCTAAGTAGTACAGTATGTTGAATGACTGTAGAATTGAAAGGAAACTGGTCCAACCTTCTAGGCATCGATATTGCCCTGGCAACATCGAGAACTCCAGACCATCATATCGATAAGAAAATCGAACTCCTTGTTCAACATTGCCTAGAGATAGGCGATACAAGGAGGAACTTACCATCATCTAGAGATAGACGATGACAAAATGCATTTCTAGACTAAAATCATCGATGCACCAGTTTCCAAAGACATAAGCAAGTGCTCGACTGAGGTCTCAAACCCCAACTTGCAAGAATCCAGCGTAGCCCGAAGGCCGCCAACTTCTGGAGGAAGTGACTAGTCTTTCAGGAATATAACTCCACTCGGAGACTGGAGACATCAAGAAGGACAAACCCCAACCATCATAGATTCATCGCGGCCTGGAATATAGCCATACTTGGAATAATCAGCCTTGTAGAGATTGATCAAACACCTCGACTCCTACTCACAGAAAACCAACTGTTATCCGAAGGCAGACAGAAAGGAGAGAACACTCAAAATCGAGCAACTAAACCATTGATTTCTGAAGTTTGGTGAAGCTGTTGGTGATGCTAAGAAGAAACCCTCAGAATGAAACTATCGATACGTCAACTTTCAAAAACAAAAGCAAGAGTTTGATTGAATGTTCAGCCCTACCTTCTAGCATCTCATGCTATATGAAGATTCACAACATCAAGGAAATATCCACAGAGTTGAGTCATCCGCACATGAGTTTCTGAAGATAGAAACTGATACATGACCATTGTCTCAACACTGGACTTGGAAGAATTCACTCTAGCAAAAGATGACGGCGACGCGTCTTTCCAGCACATGTACCTAGAATGACATTGGATGACGATGTCAACTTGGAGGAGTTCAATTACAGTCAGGAAATAGACATCATTGAAAAAATTAGGGCTTAGAATCAAGCAGCAAAGTCCCTAGTTCGTGGAGAAAGGAGCTATCATGTCAATCAAACTGGGGTAATCGAACGTATTGCCCAAGAGACCTAGTCTCCCGAAAACATATAGAATTAGTATTAAAGAAATCAGCCAATGGACTAGGGCAGATACACCAACACTTTATTGAAATGAACTCAATTGAGCATAACTGGGGGTTAGCTACAGAACTGGCTAGACCAAGTTACCTCATAGTTCTGAACAGAGCTATGAAATAGAATACGTCGAAACAACCGCATAAGTATTACTTACATGTATAGAATTACAGTAAATGAATATGACGCACATGAACACAAGAGGTGCAACAACAAGAAAAAGCAATGCTCGGAATCGAGCAATTAAACCAATGGTCCTCGGAGACAGAGGCTGGTGTGCAGGTTGAATTCCAAAAAACGCAAAGGAAGGATAATCGCAATCGAACAAGTCAGGCGTGAGTTTTCAAAAACCAAGTGCCTGATTGAACTTCAACTACAACTCTATAAGAGTAGTTGTGCCTTGTAATTTAACTATAATCAATCATCCTAATATGATAGAAATAATAAGCGAAGCCTATGTTGCGAAGGACCCAGCTTTTGGAGGAGTGGAAGCCCTTCGCCAAACTAAAGATTGAATGACCGGAAAGTTATTTTCAACAATAAAACTTGGCATTCAACCCTATTGGGTATGTTTTACTTTAAATAATATCCTCATATAACCAACACCCGAAATCCAAGGGAAATTGGCGTATGTTGACCAGTCGGGTTCTGAGCATTGACCGGGCGCAGATGCAGTGTGTTATCTGCACGAGAAGAGTCCAGTATCCCGAATAATACAAACGAACAATCTAGTGTAGATAGCTTGCTTACATTTGAAAACAATCCATATCATCTTTTGAAATTATCTTTTCCATACTTACCCATTATTGATCAACGATCGATAACAGAGTCGTTGTCCGAAGCGACGTGGGAAGCTTTTCTTTTCAGGATCACTGGAGTATAGAAACGGGAAGAGCGATATGATTAAATCATCCACCATATTTGATTTTAGAATAAACCATCGCATTAGAATTCAAAACAGCGATAGGAACTTAACCAAGTCCTCAAAAAGAAACCGTTAAAGACAAAGAGCAAGACTTCGCTCCAGAACGGTGTACAATCCTTCGAGACAAAACTTAGCTTCACCGTTGATCGAGTTAAAACTATATAGGTCAACTCCAAACCTATGTCGTGCACCCCCTTACCGACCTAAAACCTTATGTAAACTATGGAGCAAAGATTGCATCGTCAATACCAGGAATTGAAATTCAGATCGAAATTAAAAAAAGGATGGACATCAGAAGTCGGGCAATTGAAAAAACATCTTGAGATGGACTCCAACGATTCACTAAAATTCATAGAACAGTAATCCAAAACTTGTCTTGTTCCGGAGCACACTTTGTTTCCATCGAAAGCATACTCTGGAGGGCAAATGTTAACTGGGTTTTTAACCAAGCAAGAATCCAAAGGAGTTAGAACATTCAAACTAAGCCAGAATGACTTGAAACTTGATCGAAGCAATCAAGAAAACAAGTCAATGGACCTTAAGAAAAATAAGTCATGAATACACTAAGTGGATAGATCGTTAGCGATCCATCACCTATAGATCGCTACCGATCCATAAGGATGCATTGCGAGTCATCCTAACCTCTTGCATCATGATATACTATCTCTTCTAAGAATACTTGCCAAGTTTCATAGCATTCCAAGCAGCGTAGTTTAAGAAGTAAAGACTCATCTGATTTAAGCTGTTGTTTACTCGCTTTTTGACTAAATCTGCTAGGTTAAACTAGACCTAGAGAACTTATATGGAATCGAATTGACTTGAAATTTGGAGAGAACACTTAGAAGACATAAAAGAAGGCTCGTAGATAAAAATGAGCATGATTGGAGAAGATTTGATGGATCGTTGGTGATCCATCTTGATGGATCGCTAGCGACCCATGTAGGTTGGTCTCCACCACCTGAAATTCATAATGTAGGTCTCACACACCCTCTAGAGTGTTTCTGCAAAGTTTCGTCTGATTTTGTTAACTTTTGAGTGAGTTATGGATGATTCTTATGGACTAGATGACCCATGAAGATGAATGATTAAACAAACTCCAAACGACTTGATATTTGGACAAGGCACTCAAATAGAAGATAGGAAGACAACCAAATGGAGATCACTCAAAAAATAGACTAAATATATGGATCTCCAGTGATCCATCACCTATTGATCACTAGCGATCCATCATGCTAGCTCGGGTCACCTTCAAATTTTCTAAGCTCCTTTATGACGCTGTGTATAGGCTTCTAGCAAAGCGGCTTTGGCCCAAATGCTCTCTAACCCCTATAAATACAATCCTACCTGCAACATAAACAGGATCTTCCAAACTGGTGCTGGAACTCTACAGAGATTATTCTTTACTCTTCTCCTCCCACACAATAGTCATCTAGGGGTTCACTGTGATTCCCCAATAAACTTGTACTTGTGACTTGATCTAACTTAGAAGATTCAATCATATTGTAACTCGATTCAACTTATAACAATAGTCAGTTAATAGAAAGTTATAAAGTGGACGTATGCTTCATTAACAACCGAACTACTATAAATATCTTCTTGTCTTTTTACTATTTATGCTCTTTTTACATTTATTTTCTATATTATTGCTCTGTAAAAATAGAGCTGGTGCTTTCACACTCAATCCAGGGTGTTGATCCATTTTTTAGGTTAACAGTGAGTAACTAAACATAACATAATATAACATTTTGACATAAGTATTTATAGTCAAGATGGTTCAAGAACGGATATCAATACATCCACTGAGACCAGAGTGTGTAACGCTCTCCAAAAAATGGGCAATGTTTTACTCATGATTGTTGAGGGCATTAAGTGGCCACACACTTATAGTTATTAGATAACCATAGAATGACTTGATTTAGAGTTTCATGTTAGCTGGTAACAAATAGGTCAAACATGGAATCTCAATGTGATGATGTTACATAGTTCTCTCGACTTGAGAATATTATGGAATTTCGACGTTGATACTCCACTTTGATTATAGTTAAATCATGGCATAACCACCATCAAGCGACTATAGGTTGGTCTTAGTTGAAGCGTTGGAAGTGAAACACTGTTTAATAAAGAACTCTCCTCAGTTACATAGGCATATTATGATCTAATAGGGAATTTTTTGCAAAATTTACCCATTTCATCCACTTCCAAATAGGCCAATTCCATCACATATCACTATTCATACGATGGTATGGATATTGACTTATTTGTGACCATTGGAGACAACAATAAGTTATATGCTTTTACTTATTCGAGACAATTATATAATAAATCATCGAGAAATTGTATAACTTACCATGTCTAAGTCAAACAGAAGATCCCACGTGATAATGTGCAACAGTCTTTCGACTATAAGGTACTTGTGACCTTATTTGTGATAACTTTACTTGGTTATGGTTAATCACGTGATATGGATTTATATTATAATCATAATTAGGTAAACGTGAAGACACACGAAGTGAAGCGCTACTAAAGAAATGGTTCGTCACCTTTACAGGAGGTGAGTGTCACCATAATTGGAAGTTAACTTAAAGTCAAAGTTCATGGCTTAAAGGATTAGCTGATCGATAAATGTTTATGGCCTAAGTGATTTTGAAAGTTGAACTTCTCTATTAGATTCAAGAATTATTATATTTTTGACCTTAGATCAAGCTCTAGTTGCCAAAGCGACATAGTGAAGACGAAGAGGCACAAAAATGCATAATAATCTTCACTTAAAGGTGTCACTTTAAAAATAATCAAAAGTTAACTCAAATCTCACTACTGTACATTAGCAAAATTCATATATGCTTTTAACATTTAAATTATTTAAATATCACCAAGGGATGAGTTCACACCTAAGAGTCACACCGTTGCAATTCTCAAAATTCATCTAAAATAAATTTAGTAAATAATTCATGATTGTTATAAATTATAAAGGATTAAGATACACATAATGAATTTTGATTTGATTCATTATGGGTTTGAATTTGAATTTCAATGCATTAATTGTTACATATAAATTTTCGGTTCAATTATGTTTGTAACTAATTAAAAAATAACCCATTATTTGGTAGCCTAATAACATATATTTTACAAGCATAACCGACATGGTATGGGGTAGGTTGGTGTAGAGTTGATGAAAATTGAGTGCATGGATTAATAGTTGATTAGTGCACAAGTTAATGGTGTTTAATGGATGTGTTGAAAATTGAAGAGACTCCATCTCTTTTATAAACAATGTTCCATGAAACCTCTATTTTACTATAATGAAAAACATCTACAATTATACACCATTGTCACCTTCTCCATTCTCAAGTTAGATTATTTTCTCTTAAAGCTATCTTGCAAATGATTTTGGAAGTTGGAAAAGTGGTTTCTGAAAGGAAATACTAATTATCTAATGTATGGTAAAAGGCATCATCAAAAGGCAAAAAAACTACATTTAACATATATTACAATTCAAAGGTATATACACATGCACATATATTATTCAATCTTGCTATAAAAAAAGTCCCATTTAAAACATACACACGCATATATATTACTTGTCACAAAGATATGAATATTATATATATATATATATATGTGTGTGTGTGTGTGTGTGTGTGTGTGTTCAGATATAAAATAAGTATATGGATAGACACAAATATCTATACATAATACGATGTATGTATGTATGTATGTATAACTTGGGAAATATACATAATATATAAAAATCGAATGTAGCCTTTTAAATATAAATGTGATTATGAATAGTGTGAACAAAATTTTGTCTAAGGAAGATTTGTAAAACACCTTCTTTAAGTTTTAAAATACATGACCGCTCCTCCTAAAAAAAGATTCAAAAAGAAACCCCTATTTTTATGATTAGAAATTTATGGACAATACCGCGCTCCAAATATATGCACTTTTTCAAAAAAATTCAAAAAAACCTGTTTTGATAATAAAACATGAGAGTAACATTCATATTTAATTTTCGAAGAAACAAAAAATAACCAAAATTAAAATAGGGATATAATTTAAAATATGTTGTTAAGAAGGGTTTTTCACGTACGAAACTTCAAAATAAGGGGCAAACCCTAATTTCCATATTTTTTAAAATATAATTATTTATTTCATCTTACAGGTTATTCTAACCATGTGTGTGTAAAGATTTAGTTATATGTACATATAAAAATTTCAAAACATTTATCATTGTTGTATCACTGGTCCAACTTGGCCAGTCAACTCTTGAGACTAAATATCCATATTCGATTCTAGAAAGAAATACATTTAAAACTTGCATGCTTCAGTCGACTATAAAAGAAAATTAATCAATTGCTTGGTAAACCAATCGATTGGTTAACCCAGATTAGTCAGTGGACTCTTGCTAATATTTGAATATAGTTCTTTTAACTAAAGTATATTTATGTACTATATATTTAGCTAATTTTCATACCAATTTAAAATATCGATAATAATTACTTTTATATGAGACCGAATATACATATACATATGTATACATACATGCACATATACATACATATGTGTGTGTGTGCGCACACGCGTGCATGTGTGTTTTCATATATATGTAAAATAATATATATATAGTGCATGTTATTAACACACACGCGCGCGCACACACACACACACACACGCACAGACACATAGATATATATGTATGTATTGTTATAAATCTCAATAATTATGCATTTACACACGCACGCACGTGTGTATGTGTGTATCACTACACATTATATTACAGTATATGTCCCCTTTTGTGTATAATGATTCTCATAACATAATTAGCTAGAAATAACGTTAATACAAATAAATATGTGAATAATTCAAATTCTTAAAATAAAGCATGCCCATATATTAAACAAGAATCAATATATATAACAAATCAGTTCAAGGTCTAGTCCAACTTTAGCAAAAAAGCTTTTTTTAATATTCACCTATTTTCCCTATTGACGTGCACCTAAACCAACAAGGATAGACATAGAGAGTATGCGAAATTACCCTTTTCTATTATATGATTTGCATTTATATTATATATCTCAGTTATACTATGTTATTATGTACTAACCATGGTGGATGAATGTGATTAAAAGGATAGTGAGCATAGTGTGATAGATCTATCTCACTCTTAATCAGACATCAAAGAGATGATTTCTTTATATATTTATATGCAAACTATGAAATCTTGATCCTACATAGTTATACCAAGGGTACATAGGAAATCATTACTGGTGATCCAAGCCCATTTATATTCTCCAATTTTTCCTATATTGTATAGGCAATTACAGGTTTTATATGCAAGTTGTGCAGTGTTCCCTATTTTAATACCCGAAAATGAACATCGATGATATTGTAATCATCACCAGGTATTATTTCAAGCGAAAAATATGGTCAATTTTTTTTCAACAACATTGAGTAAATAGAGCACCAACATATCTTTTGTTACATAAATTGTATTTCCATGGTCCATACCCAAAAATGTGCATATGCAGGGGTAAATATAATGAAAAGATAAATAATAGCATCGTGCACAAAGTACGAGGATGCCAACACAAACACTTGACAAATTATATAGCTAAGTTTTACACAATGGAATCATAACAAACTTTATTAACCACTAAGCCTCCTTCTCTGTCTTTGGGGGTCTTATTTGTCTTCCCAAAATGCTACCTATCTAAACCATAAACTCAAACTACTCAAATGAGCACTAGTGAGTTTAAGGGGAAAAATAGTAAAAACACAGGTCGGACATATGACCTAGTAACACTATACCCTAAACACAAATCATAGTGAGACCACACTGCCTAGCGGGACGGATATTTCCCTCACTACTTCAACACTATAAAGTTAATATCGGATAATATCGTCGATATATCTCATATTGCTTCTAAGCCTATATTTTTCTAAATATCACTTAAAATATCTTTATCAATATATCGTACGATATTTGCTGATATATCACTCTGATATTTAGTGTAAAATAACCGATATATTTTAAGAATATTGTTCAATATTGTATTTGTTGGAAAAATATATTTACCCAAAAATATCTTCACATTCTCAATATTTTTTTGTATATAGTGAATGACAATATATATACCATATTTGGAATTCCAATGCACTAATTTTTCAATTTTAACCATTCACTTTTGGTCTTCTTCACTAGTCTTTAAATAAAGTAAAAATCACCTATTTCATTATTTTATATATTTGGTTTTTCGTGAAGACTTTACCTCTAAAAACAAGATCACGAGAGAGCTACTTCTCTTTTTAGTTATTTTTTTGTTCACCATTTCTAATTGGTAAGTTAGCTTATAAAAATTTATTTTATTAGTTGTCATCATGCAATAAGAACTAAAAGTTGAAGAGTGATAAAGTTATATATTTGAAATATCGATAAGGATTGGGCTAAAGTAGCAAATGGTGCCAAATCAACATTTTTTATTCGATAAATTAAGTGAAAATGAATATGAAGAAACTATGAATATGGAAAAATTAGGAAAGTAATATAAATGATTAGATGATCAAGGAAACAACGAATATATTATAAAAATAAAGAAAATAATAAAGATGCATATTATATGAATTTTGCAGTTTTATGAGTCTTGTATTTAATAGAATATCCCAAACAGATTATAATCAGTAAACTATATGCAATCAGTCTTTGATGGTAATTTGGCATTATTGTTCCTAGGGGTGAGCATTGTTTGGTTCAAACCGAATTAACCGACCGAACCAAATTGGTTTGGTCGGTTTCGTTCGGTTGTCTTTGCTGTTTGGTTGGATTTGGTTTTTATTTTTAGTTTAATTTGGTTTATTGGTTGGTTTTGGATTTTAACAAGAAAACTTCGGTTCAACCGATATAACCGAAGAAAATCAAGAGGCATTTCAGTTTTACTTTTCACGTTTCTTTCCCATTACACAGACCCAGCTTTTCTTTTTCTGTTTTCCAATTTTCAAAACTATTGAAGAATACGAAGCAATCCAATCTCCATGGATTCAAAGGAAACAACGTTTCCTATTCTCTCATTTATCTTATATTTACTCATCTTCTCTGCCCAAATTCAACAACCCAAATCCAATTTTCAGATCTCCCAATTTCGACTTCGACTTGCGACTTCGACTTGCGACTTCGACTTGCGACTTCGACTTGCCGAGTGGAGTTGTTATCAACGTTAATTCCGGCTGCGACTTCGACTTGCGTCTATCAACGTTAATTAAGGGTTGCGACTTCGACTTGTGGCTGCGACTTCGACTTCGACTTGGTTCGAACAAGGTTAATTTAGGGCTGCGACTTTGACTTGCGGCTATCAACGTTAATTTAGGGCTGCGACTTCGACTTGCGGCTGCGACTTCGACTTGGTTCGAACAACGTTAATTTAGGGCTGCTATCAACATAGGTAAGAAATTTTGATTTATTGTTGTATGATTTGATTTGGAATCAATAAGTTATCAATTTGCTTATTGCTTGAAGGTGTCCTTAATATTAAACAGATGTACAAGCTATGTTACTGAGTACTTCATCTTTAATAGTTTATGAAATAGTGAATCAGTGATTGTATGTGAAATACTTATTACTTTTTATTGTATTTTCAGAGAGGAAATATATTATCATGTCAACACAAGAAATGTCATCTCCAGAATTTGATCAAACTACAACTGTTCATGCAGCTTCAACTCCAAATCCAACAAATGTACAAGTAAGTTTCTGTTAGCACTTAATTCAGTAAGCTAGTATAGATTTAAAGCACAAAAGATGCCGCTCATTTTGTTCATACTTCCCTTTATTACATTTGTACTAATATTGCATATGTCATTTTAATAGGTCAACAATGAAGTTACTCCAGTAAACAATTTAGCTACTGGTTCTCAAAATAAACCCGGAACAAGGAGAAAACTTCTTAGGAAAAGATCAAAAGTATGGGATCACTTCACTTCATTCATAGACGATGATGGTAAATCTAAAGCTCATTGCAATTACTGAAAAAAGAGTACTGTTCTGATACAAATAAAAATGGTACGTCAGCTTTAAATACTCATATGTCTGTTTATAAGGATTTTGCTTGTAACAAAGATGCAACACAAGCACAAATAAATTTCACTGTGGGAGAAAATGGTAGTGGTGGATCTTTAAAACCATGGAAATTTTATGTGAATGAGATTAGAAAAGCTATATCATATTATTTTATTCTAGACGAGCTTCCATTTAAATCGATTGAAGGTATTGGTTTCAAAAATCTTTTATCTGTTGCATTTGGACCTCAGTTTCATCGACCATCTAGATTTACAATTCAAAGAGATTGCTATGAGATATTTCTTGAAGAAAAAGCAAAATTAAAATCAATATTACATGACTCGTGTCAATCTATATGTCTTACTACTGATACATGGACTTCAATACAAAGAGTCAATTATATGTGCCTAACTGCTCACTGGATTGATGACAATTGGAAACTAAAAAAAAGAGTTTTAAATTTTTGCCCTATATCTAGTCATAGAGGTGAAGATTTGGGTAAAGCTGTGGAAAGTTGTTTAACGGATTAGGGTATTGATAATATATTTACTATTACTGTTGATAATGCTAGCTCAAACGATGTCATGATTGGTTACTTGAAACGTAGATTCAATAATTTGAAAGGAACCATTTTAGAAGGAAAATATTTACACATGCGTTGTATTGCTCACATTATAAATTTAATTGTGAATGATGGGCTTAAAGAGGTTGGAGAATCTATCTCACTTATAAGAGCAGCAATTAGATATGTTAGACAATCTCCATCTAGGTTTGAGAAATTCAAACATTGTGTTTTGCTTAAAAAACTAGAATATAAAAGTGGTTTATGTTTAGATGTACCAACTAGGTGGAATTCCACATATTTAATGCTTAATGCAGCACAACAATATGAACAAGCTTTTGAAAGGTTTGATATTGAGGATCGATTTTATAGGAGTGAGCTAGAAAAAGGAGGAGGGGTGCCTACGGAGTTTGATTGGGAAAATGGTCGAAAATTATGTGGATTTCTTTGCAAGTTTTATGAACTCACATTACGTGTATCTGGCTCTTCATATATTACTAGTAATCTTCATTTGCATGAAATTAGTAAAGTACTTGAAGGTTTGAATAAGATGCAATTGAGTGATGATATTCAATTACAAAACATGGCAACAAGGATGCAAGAGAAATATGATAAGTATTGGGGTTGTTGGGAGAAAATGAATATATTAACCTATATAGTTGTTGTGCTTGATCCTCACTGGAAATTTGGTTTTATAGAGTTTTGTTTAGAAACATTTTATCCTGCAACTTACCATGAAAAAATACAAGTTATTAAAGATGCTACTTTTCAACTATTCAGTGAGTATAAATTAAAATATGGATGTCTCAATCAAACCACTGAGATAGAAAAGATTGAGAGTGATGATGATGCTCTAGATTTGAGAGCACGTTTTAAAAGGTTAAAAGCATTAGATAACTTTGGAGTAAACAGGTCAAAATTGGAGAAATATCTCAATGAAGATAATGAAAATGATTCTAAGGAGTTCGATATATTAGAATACTGGAAGGTTAATAGTTTAAGATTCCCTATCCTTTCAAGAATGGCTCGTGACCTTTTAGCTGTTCCAATATCAATAGTGGCCTCTGAGTCTGTATTCAGCACTGGTGGACGTGTTCTTGATCCGTTTAGAAGTTCACTTACACCTAAAATAGTTCAGTCGCTTATTTGTACAGAAGATTGGTTGCGTAATTCTTTTTCTGCGAGTAAAATTGATCTAGAAGAAGATTTAAGTAATATGGAGAATTTAGAGGCTGGTAAATAATTATAATATTTTTCTATAATTTAATTACTCATGCATGTCTTCTATTTATAACTATCATGTGTACTTTATATGCAGATGTGAGCAAGCTAGCCTTGGATCCCATTAATAACATGTGAAAGGTTGATATGCTGAATGCTGGTTTGTTGAAAAATAATGGTAAGTTCACTATATGTTCATCTCCGTTTAACTGTTTTTCATTTGCTATATGTATGATGTTCTACTGCTTGAAAAACTAGAATATAAAATTTCAGCATATCTTAATTTCACTGAGTGTCTGTGTTTCTATTGCTTGAAAAACTAGGATATAAAAGTTTTATTTGAACCATGCTGATTTCAGTCTGGGTCTAATTTCCAGCGAGGATATTAACCTATATAGTTGGTGTGCTTGATAGTATCATAGTACATTGTTAGATACAACGAGGATATTAACCTATATAGCCATGCTGATTTCAGTCTGGAGAAAATGAATATATTAACCTATATAGTTGTTGTGCTTGATAGTATCATAGTACACTGTTAGAACACTACTAATATGTTTTACCCATGTTAATACAAACACAGACATTTTACACTACATAAGTTCAGTCTGGGTCTTTCTTTCTTCTATTTGTATACAAATATATAATAGTTTTGTTCATTCATAAAATTTGATGATATTGCAAACTGATGGGTATATTTGAAATCAATTACTGTGAAAACAGTGTACTATGATACTATCAGGCATGGTTTGTCACAGTGTACTATCAAATTTTGATGATATTTCATAAATTGTTAGTGTAGCATCAAGTATCATTTGTCTACAATTTCATAAAGCGAAACATAAAATGAAACCACTGCACTTATTGATGCTGCTGCACTTATTCTCCTGTTTGTTGAAATCACTGAAACATAAAATGAAATCACTGCACTACACTTATTCTCTTGTTTTGTTCTAACAGGTCAGATACCACTGCACTTATTGATGCTACTGCATGTTGACAAGGATTTGAAGGCCTCCAGCATATGATTTTTAGTAGTGTAGTTTCATTTGTATGATGTATCATTTTGGCAATTACTTACTTAGCAAAATGAATGTGTTTTGGGTCAGTTTCACTGTGACAGTGTTTTGGGTTATTTTGGTTTGCAAAACTTTTATTACTGTTTATAATTTTGTTTGGGTTTAGTGTTGTTTGTAAAATGTAACTTGGTCTAACCAGCCGAATGTTGCATTAAATTAGTATTTTCAGTTAATACTGAGCATTGATCAATATTCTGTTGCACATACCATCATTGCGTTCAACTATATATTTCATGTGCAAAATGATTTATATTTAACTTAGTTAAACCACAATAACCGAACTAACCGACCGGACCGAACCAATTTAATTTGGTTTGGTTCGAGTTTGGTTTTAATTCAAATTGGTTTGGTTTAAGTATTATTCAGTTTTGAATTGGTTTCAGTATTTGTACATAAAACCAAACCGAACCGACCGTTTGCTCACCCCTAATTGTTCCAAATATTTGGAAACTTAACATCAACATAACATTATAACATAGTACAATATCGTTTATAATATGTCTACACATGTCAAATATTTTACTAATATTATCACGATAATTTAAAATATTTCATATTGGTACTTAAACGATATGTACTCGATACTGATGTTAACTACTTAGTTTCAACATCATCGATTTCATCATATCAATTAGAGAGAACATCATAGCATGAATCATAAATATAAAACCTCATCTCAACTATAAGTGTGCCCTACACTTAATATCACATCGTGACTAGGTTTTGTAGTTATTTCTTCTAGACTACCACTCGAGCCTTACTTCATTACTTCTAATGAATATCGAGAATTGACACTTAGGTTGACACTTAGGCCTTATACCATTGCTTTTGAACAACGTCGTGAACATACATTTGGGTTGCCACTCATGACTTAAACCAACTTTCTTGAATATTGTCGTGAATAGACAATGAGTTGCCATTTAGGCCTTACACAAACACTTTCAAATATGGTGTAGCCATTGGGTTCGACTTAGGCCTTACCAACACTTTCGAATACATTTCATGTTTAGACATTGGATTGCCACCTAGGCCTTACTCCTTTGCCTCTAAAATGTTGCATGTAACGTTATAGGTTGCCACTTAGGCCTTACACCTTTTCCCCTTCTTAATATTATATTTTAACATTATTGGTTTCTATATTAGCCTTACACCGTCGCCCCTTTTTAATGTTAGTTTTAAAATTCCACAATAAATCTAGTTTCTTTACACTTCGAAGGTCCTATAATAAAATTCAGCTACATAGCTACTGCATGTTTAGTTTCCTTAGCTATCACATATCTACTCCATATCTATTGCACGTTTAGCTTCATTAGCATCGCATATTTAACTTTATTAGCATCACGTGTTTAAATATATAGTATCGCATGTCTAACTCAATAGCTATCGCGTATCTCATTCAATAGTTATCGCATGTCTAACCTAATAGCTATCGCATATCTAACTCAATAGCCATCGCACGTCTCAATCAATAGATTTAGCATATCTAACTCAATAGCTATTGTATACCTCATTTAATAGTTATCGCATATCTAACTCAATAGTTATCGCATATCTCATTCTATAGCTATCACATATCTAACTTCAATTAGTTATCGCATGTCTAACCTTTGTGCCATCACACATCTAAGCTGTCACAAGTCTAGTGCTATTGCACATATAAAGTTATCGCATGTTTAAGGTATCGCATACCTAGACTATTGCATGTCTAATCTATCACGTGTTTAACTTAAACGCTATCGTGGAACTAACATTTTTAGTAATCCATGTCTAACTTCAATGCTATCGCAGCCTAACTATAATAGTTATCACATGTATAACTTATAGCTCCAGCATATCTAACTTTAATTAGCTATTGCAAGTCTATCCTAGGCAATCACATATTTAGACTTAAGTGTTATCATATGTATAACTTTAAGGCTATCACATGTATAAAATTGATAAATCTATAATTAAGTGGAAAACTTATATTTTTCTTAGTAAAATAATTACTTTTTGACTAATTCTTACACTTATTGTTTGCCTATTCGTTGCTTCTAAATTGAGGTAGAGAATCTTTAAAATCAACCAAGATTTATTCCTTTAATTACATCTTAATCAACCACCTTCCCTATTATTTCATTAATTAAGGTTATTTTCTACCTTACCATTTAATACATAATAATATGAAAAATGATGGGGAAATTCCAAAAATTCATAGATACCTTTAGTGCAAATTTCATATCAAATTAATAAAATTTAATATTGTTAGATATTAATTCATAGCCAAAACTTCTCATTTTTAATTTAATAAAATTATAACAAATCATTTTCTAATCCAAAAAGAGAATTAAAACCTATATCTATTTTAATGTTATAAATGGACATAGTTAGGGGTATGCCCTAAAGGCAATTCTGCAATTTAATATAAATTATCAACTTTGTAATAAAATCTTGTTCAAAATAAAAGGTGTATTTCATTCTATTATATACTTACCATACTGAATTATGTTAAATAATTATTTAATTTAAGTATATGTACTAGAAAATCCCTAAATGATATGTTAAATCATAGTAATTAAAATATGATGTAATCATGAGAAATTATCATGTTAAAAATAACATATTGTTTTAAATATTCCTAGTCAAGACGTTTCAAGACGGGATATCAATACATCCGCTGAGACTACAGTACGTAATGCTCTCCAAATGTTGGGCAGTGTATTACTCATGGCTGCTGGGGAAACTAAAGGGTTATATACGGATAGTTATTGGACAACTATGAAATGACTCGCTCGAGAATTTTCTATTGGTTAATATGACTGAGGTCAAACACAGAATCTCGAAGTGATGATATTATATAGTTCTCTCGACTTGACAACACTATTAAGCTTCAATATGGACGCTCCACTTTGATTATATTTCAATCATGGCATGAAGTCCATTGAACTAGTATAATTGAGCCTAAGTTGAACCATTGAAAGTGAAACACTATTCAATAGAGAAATCGTCTCCTCAGCTATATGAGGTTAGTACCATAGTCAACTGTTGTTAATTCAAAGTCAAAGTTTCCGGCCATAATAGTTAGGTTAATAATAATTGTTGTTATCGAACCAAGGACTTTGTGTTCAGCTTAAAAAAGTTGAGTGTGGACGATATTGGAATTTTTACCAAAACTAAATTCCATAAGTTCTAAAGTAATATGGTTTTGATTAAGAGAATTTATGAAAATAATAGTTACTATCTGGTACCGCTTAAAACAAGGAATTGCATATTACCGTAAAATGTATAAGCATAAATCCAGCCAAACGCTACTAGCTTAACTGACATATGAACGTTAATATTTGAATTGTTCGATATTAATCGTTGACTGAATTTACACCTTTGAGTCGCACAACCACAATGTTGAATACTCTGAAATACCACACGATTTAATTAAATTATAATTTTTATAAAGTAATTGAATTAATTAATATATATAAATATTAATTATTAAGTTTTATAATGTACATATCGATATGGATATCGATAAACATTTAAGTTGGGATTAAAATGAATAAATGCTTCTTGGATTTGGAAATTTCTATGGGTCTGTTAGGCCTACTACATGGTCAGCCACACTAAAAGAGGAAAAAGGAGATTTTTATTCGAAAAATCTAGTTTTGAATTGGCAAAGAGAAGAGGTAAATAGGTAGATCTGGATCTCTATCTTTTACTCCTTTTTGTTGCCTATATATACCACACATCCGCTCTCTTTTTAAGTTTATACTGAGCCTCCACCCTTACCCACCTCTGACTACAAGCAATAGAGCATCTTTCCCTTCAGTTCTAAATTAAATTTCATTCAAATAATTTAGTTCTAGTTAGTGGTAGTCCCTTCTAGTTAGTTGCACTTTCTAGAGGAGTATAGATCGGATCTAAAAGGAGTTCAATACAAAATTCAAGTTGCAAATCCAATGCTTTGGTCATTGATAATTCTATACTATTTTGAATTTACATATTCACTCATGTCAATATGCAAGTATAGATTAGATATCTGTTATTATAATGAATTTATATATATAGACACACACAAATACATACATATAAAATTGCCATTTAATTTTACATACACAGACATATATATTAAAATAAAAAAACTATATAGATTTAAAACATATATGTATACTTTCGGCCATTTTATATAAAAAATTAAAATTAAAAATGATTTTAGACTAATATTAATATTAATTTTATTATTTGTATATATATAATTCATATAAATTAATCTATTAATATAAATATTTTTGGAATTATATATATATATAGTTACAAAATATAGATAATGATTTATACATATTTCAAACCTTTTAAAATTACTGTGTCTGTTTAAAAGTAATTGATATAAGTCCGAGTGGATACACACAAATTTGTATGGATTTGTGTAATTAAAATATATACAAATCCGTATGGAATTTGCATAATAAAAAAATTAATTATAAATAAAAATGTTTCGGTCGAAAAAATTTATTTCTAACATATGAAATTTATATTTACTAATTAATATTTAAAATAGATATTTTAAATTTAAATATAAAATGTTTATATGTTTATGTATATAATAAATGAACGTTTGAGAATTGAATTCAAATTTGAAAAAGATATTTTCTCTTAGATCTAGACTGGGGTTTTAAATTTAAAATATCTTAAGATACATTTTAGATAATAATTCAAATTATTTTGAATTGGTCAACATATTTAAAATAAACATAATTAAATATATATATGTGTGTGTGTGTAAATAACAAATTAATTATGGACACAAAATATGCATATAAAGGGGCAAATGTGTCCATTGTGATGTAAATCTCAACACTTATATACAAGCACATTAAACCATGTGCACATTTATATATTGCACATGCACTATACATGTATATGTGTATTTGATACACATATACATTACATAGTATATAAATATTATTTAAACATTTATATAAACTAATAAAATAAAATAATTGTTTTACTTAAAATTATTTAGATTAGATCTAAAATAATTTAGGTTTCATAGACCCGATAAGATCTAGATGTTAGTCCATGAGATGATGGTTTTGATGACAACAACCTTAGAATAGATTATAAAATATAAATACTAACATTACAAGTTTAGATATATATGTATATGCAGGATCTAACCATGCAGGTATCAAGAATGAAGACCGTACAGTATAGAGATTCAAGATATAGAGATAGAAGACTCATGAGTATCAAGATTATCAAGAGTTCAAGATTTCAAGGTTAAGTTTGTTTTATTAGGAATATTTGTTAAAACTCGTAGAAAAGCACTGGCATCTTAATATCCAATTTATTCGTGGAATGGAATCCACTTCGAGCCCGTTAAAGGGATGGAACCCTAAGTAGGATGGAACCTACGAAAATCTAGTGGGACATTGTTTTGTATCCACCAAGCTTAATTCAAATGATTTTTTCAAAATTATCTTATTTTCAAAATGATTTCAAAACATTCCTTTTAAAAAGATTCAAAACTCTCGATTCCGTTTTTAAAATAATTTTAGCCTCAAAACATCTTTATTTTCAGAGTCAAAATTTCTCCTGATTTTAAACTATCTTTTCAAATAATATATATATATTTAACTTTTAAATTATTTATACTTTGATTTAAATTATATTTAAATAATATATATATTGTTCTTTATATTTACTTATGAATTTCAACTATATTCAAGTATATTTATAAAGTTTTAATATAAGATAAATATTATTTTTATAGAAATTCAAAACATCAAATTTGGCTGAGGGATGTCGACATGCCCATAGGCACCATCTAGACATGGTGACAGTTTAATTCAAAATTCAAATTTCAAAAGAAGTGTCTATTCGCCATAACTTTTCATGAATGGTCATGGCTATTGTTCTTCAATAAATAGGGGTCAGTTTCAACGAATTTTATATACTTTTTTCTCTGATTTAACTTCTCTTCTTCTTCTCCACTTTCTTATTTACAAATTACACCATTACTCTGCCGAAATCAATATCGAATCTAACTAGATAATTTCTGGTTTTGATTCTCTCCACTATCTCTACAAGATCCAAGTGCTAATCTGAGTTATAGACTTTTTGTAATTAATTGAGCGAGAGAAGGTGTGATTGTAGCCCTGGAAATCAATTGGGTGAACTTATTGCCCCGGAAATCAAGTATCTCTACCCAGAGGATTGTGATTCTGGAGGGTGTACCTCGTAGCCTTGAAACCGAGGGTTGTGATTGTTGAATTGATTTTGAAAGGTAATCCGTACTTAGTTGTGCGGGACTGGATGTAGGGTAACTTCGAACCAGTATAAAATCGGTGTGTTCTTTCCTTTACCGCTTTTACTTTATATTTGCATCTGTGTTTGATTCTGTGTTCATATCTGTGTCTGATTAGTGTATAAATTGTTAACAAAGTAAGATAAATTCAAAAAGATTAACAAATTTCTTAAAACACTATTCACCCCCCCTCTAGTGTTAATTCCTATTATTACTAATGTTTTGCTAGTTAAAAATCTAAAACACAATCTCCTAAGTATAAGTCAACTATGTTATAAAGGGTATAAAATTAAATTTGAAAAAGATAAATGTCATATTGAAGATAATAACTCAACCATAATATTCGAGGGAACTAGGAAAAAGAATATTTATATTCTTAGTATGAAAGTTTCAAATGATAACCTATGTCTTCTGGCAAATACAAGTGACCCTTGGATTTGGCATAAGAGATTTGGACATTTGAATTTCAAACTCTTATCTAGACTGTCAAAACATGATCTAGTAAGAGGTCTCCCTAAAATGAATTTTAAAGTAGATAGTTTATGTGATGCATGTCAATTAGGAAAGCTTAGAAAAAGTTCCTTTAAATTAAAAGATATGATTTCAACTTCAAAACCCCTTGAGTTACTTCATCTTGATTTATTTGGTCCATCTCAAATTCAGTCAATAAATCATAGTAAATATGTTTTTGTAGTTGTAGATGATTATTCTAGATTTACATGGACAATATTTTTGAAACATAAAAGTGATACTTTTTGAATGTTTTAAGAACTTTACAAAAAGGATTCAAAATCAATTATCTTTAAAAATTATAACTATTCGTAGTGATCACGGTGGTGAATTTGAAATTGAAAAGTTTGAGGAATTCTGCAATAAGAAGGGAATAACTCACAATTTCTCATTTCTAAGAACTCCACAACAAAACAGAGTAGTTGAACGTAAAAATAGAACGATACAAGAGTGTGCGAGAACTATGCTTTCAGATAGTAATTTACCAAAACACTTTTGGGCAGAAGCTGTTACTACCGCCTGTTATATTTTGAATAGAATTTTAATTAGACCTTTAACTGATAAGATACCTTATGAACTTCTTCATGGAAAGAAACCTAAGGTATCATACTTCAGAATTTTTGGAAGTAAATGCTTTATTTTAAATACAAAAGATAATTTGGATAAATTTGATCCTAAATCTGACAAAGGAATCTTTATCGGATATTCTATTAGAAGTAAAGCTTATAGAGTTTTTAATTTAAGATCTAACACCATCGAAGAAACAATGCATGTTTCGTTTGATGAAAATTTAAAAGATTTTGAAATTACAAATGATGAAGAAGATTTAACTACTCAAAATCAGGAATCAACCGAAATTAATAATGAAATTAATCATCCTAATAAAAGGATTAAACTTTTAAAAGATCATCCTATTGAAAATATAATAGGAGATATGCAATCTATTGTTACAACTAGAAATCAACTAAGTAAAATGAGTAATGTAGCATTTATATCATCTATTGAACCCAAAAATCCTAAAGAAGCATCAACTGATGATTCATGGATTTTGGCTATGCAAGAAGAATTAAATCAATTCACTAGAAATGAAGTTTGGGAACTTGTTCCTAGACCTGAAGATAAAACTATAATTGGAACTAAATGGGTCTATAAAAATAAAATCAATGAACAAGGTGAGGTCATTAGAAATAAAGCACGATTAGTCGCCCAAGGTTATTGTCAAGAAGAAGGTATAGATTGTGACGAAACCTTTGCTCCTGTAGCAAGATTAGAAGCCATTAGGATTCTACTTGCTTTCGCAAATCATAATAATTTCAAATTATTTCAAATGGATGTTAAAAGTGCATTTTTAAATGGATTTGTAAAAGAAGAAGTATATGTTGAACAACCACCACTTTTTGAAGATGAAAATTTACCAAACCATGTGTACAAACTTAAGAAAGCTTTATACGGTCTAAAACAAGCTCCTAGAGCCTGGTATGATAGACTAAGATCTTATTTATTACAATCAAATTTTGAAATTGGTAAAATAGATAATACTCTTTTTATTAAAAGAAATAAAAATGATATTCAACTAGTTCAAGTATACGTAGATGATATCATTTTTGGTTCAACTAACTTCGAAATGAATAAAGAATTTTCTGAAATAATGACAAAAGAGTTTGAGATGAGTCATATGGGTGAATTAAACTTCTTTCTAGGATTGCAAATAAAACAGTTAGATAATGGTAATTTTCTTAGTCAAGAAAAATATGCTAAAGAACTAGTTAATAAATTTGGTTTGATTACTGCGAGTGGAAAACCTACTCCCATGGAAACCAATGAATATCTAAGTAAAGAAGATTTCTCGAAAGATGTAGATCAAAAGTTGTATAGAGGAATGATCGGATCATTGCTCTATATCACTGCCAGTAGACCTGATATCATGCATAGTGTATGTCTCTGTGCAAGATATCAATCTCATCCTAAAAAACTCACTTAAAAGCTGTAAAACATATCATAAGATATATTAAACACACCTCTGATTATGGCTTATTTTATCCTAAAAATGATTCATTTGATTTAATATCATACCATGATGCTGACTATGCTGGATGTAAATCAGACCGAAAAAGTACAAGTGGAACTTGTCACTTTTTGGGACATTCTCTGGTTTCCTGGTTTAGTAAAAAGCAAAGTAAAGTTTCTCTATCAACAACTGAAGCAGAGTATATTTCTGCTGCTTTGGCTTGTTCTCAAGTAATATATATGCAACAAACCTTAAGAGATTTTGGATTAAATATCTCAAAATCGCTAATTTATTGTGATAATACTAGTGCAATAAATTTATCTAAAAATCCTACTCATCATGCTCGAACTAAACATATTGATATTCGACATCATTTTCTTAGAGATAATATAACTAAAGAAGTAATTACTCTCGAATATATAAACTCTGAGAATCAAACTGCTGATATCTTACCAAAACCATTAAATGAATCTATATTTACTAAATTAAGAAGAGAAGTAGGTATTTGTTCTATAACTGAAATATAAAATATAAATAACAAGTATAATTAATAATTAATATTAAAATAAATCATAGAGTTAAAATATAAGGACCATGTCGATATCCCCTAGGAAGACATGTCGACATGTAACGTTTTTTTTTAATTTTCCCACCAAATTTCAAAAATTTAGTTATATATTCTTCTCTATTTCGAATTCTTATTCATTCTCTCTGTTTTCTCTTCATTTTCTATTCTGAAATATATAAAATAATGGCATCTTCCTCTAAATCAAACATAAAATCAACTTTCTCATTCCCCTCTCCTACTTCTGGTCCATTCCAATGCACTACTCTCGCACGTGTAACTAAATTGGAGGAGTCTATGAAGGATACTCTTCAGATGTTGACTGAAATTCAAGTGACTCAACTTCGTATGGCGAAAGAGCAAGAGAGGCAAGGCAAGATTCTTAGGAATTTACAAAAATTCCTAATGGATAACCAGGCCAACCCTATCTTGATCGATGAAGACTCTTCACACAATCAAGAACATGAGGTCAGCAACGAAGAAGAAGAAGAACCAATGGAAGAAGCACACGAGGAGGATGATGACCAAGTAGTATGCGTTGGAGAAGTGTGTTTCGAAAAAAATGGGAATCTTGTCGAACAACGTGGAAATTTCTGTTTCCACTATCCAAACTGTTCAATTCATAAATCTCCTATGTTCAGAAACACACATTAGTTTCTTCTCTTTCTTTCCGTTGTTATTTGTGTTTTTATGTTTTTCAAACGCAAATGTAAATACAACCATACTCGTAATAAATAAACTCGTGTTCTTATATGTGTTAGTATTATTGTGAATTCTTAGTTAGGATAGTTAATAGTTTAGGATTATATTTTAGTATTAGATTTAAGTGTTAATTATTTATGATAACACTATCATTATAATCACAAGTCATAGAGTGATAAGTTTTAGAGGGAGTTATATAGTTTGGAGTTATCTAGTTTAGAGTAAGTTTTTGTTGATGACAAAGGGGGAGAAATATAAAATAGGGTAGTTAGGCATAGATTAAGGGGGAGTTGTTAGTTTTAGGGGGAGTTATTAGGATAGAAGGAATATTTTATAAACAAAGGTTGTCATCATCAAAAAAGGGGAGATTGTTAGTCCATGAGATGATGGTTTTGATGACAACAACCTTAGAATAGATTATAAAATATAAATACTAACATTACAAGTTTAGATATATATGTATATGCAGGATCTAACCATGCAGGTATCAAGAATGAAGACTGTACAGTATAGAGATTCAAGATATAGGGATAGAAGACTCATGAGTATCAAGATTATCAAGAGTTCAAGATTTCAAGGTTAAGTTTGTTTTATTAGGAATATTTGTTAAAACTCGTAGAAAAGCACTGGCATCTTAATATCCAATTTATTCGTGGAATGGAATCCACTTCGAGCCCGTTAAAGGGATGGAACCCTAAGTAGGATGGAACCTATGAAAATCTAGTGGGACATTGTTTTGTATCCACTAAGCTTAATTCAAATGATTTTTTCAAAATTATCTTGTTTTCAAAATGATTTCAAAACTTTCCTTTTAAAAAGATTCAAAACCCTCGATTCCGTTTTTAAAATAATTTTAGCCTCAAAACATCTTTATTTTCAGAGTCAAAATTTCTCCTGATTTTAAACTATCTTTTCAAATAATATATATATATTTAACTTTTAAATTATTTATACTTTGATTTAAATTATATTTAAATAATATATATATATTGTTCTTTATATTTACTTATGAATTTCAACTATATTCAAGTATATTTATAAAGTTTTAATATAAGATAAATATTATTTTTATAGAAATTCAAAACATCAAATTTGGCTGAGGGATGTCGACATGCCCATAGGCACCATCTCGACATGGTGACAGTTTAATTCAAAATTCAAATTTCAAAAGAAGTGTCTATTCGCCATAACTTTTCATGAATGGTCATGGCTGTTGTTCTTCAATAAATAAGGGTCAGTTTCAACGAATTTTATATACTTTTTTCTCTGATTTAACTTCTCTTCTTCTTCTCCACTTCCTTATTTACAAATTACACCATTACTCTGCCGAAATCAATATCGAATCTAACTAGATAATTTCTGGTTTTGATTCTCTCCACTATCTCTACAAGATCCAAGTGCTAATCTGAGTTATAGACTTTTTGTAATCAATTGAGCGAGAGAAGTTGTGATTGTAGCCCTGGAAATCAATTGGGTGAACTTGTTGCCCCGGAAATCAAGTATCTCTACCCAGAGGATTGTGATTCTGGAGGGTGTACCTCGTAGCCTTGAAACCGAGGGTTGTGATTGTTGAATTGATTTTGAAAGGTAATCCGTACTTAGTTGTGCGGGACTGGATGTAGGGTAACTCCGAACCAGTATAAAATCGGTGTGTTCTTTCCTTTACCGCTTTTACTTTATATTTGCATCTGTGTTTGATTCTGTGTTCATATCTGTGTCTGATTAATGTATACATTGTTAACAAAGTAAGATAAATTCAAAAAGATTAACAAATTTCTTAAAACACTATTCACCCCCCTCTAGTGTTAATTCTAGCCTTAAGATCCTTAATCCGCATTTCTCACATTTGGTATCAGAGCTTTGTTTTCAAAAGTTTCATAATATGAATTTTGAAAAGTTTTAAAATGGCTATTTTTGAAAAATCTGTTAAAACTAGTTTAGAATTGTTTAAATCATCATTGTTCCATGAGTCTGCATATGAATGTTATTCAAATTCTAGTTGTCTACCCAAATTTTATAATGTGCAGGAAAGATGCTTTATGGGTATTAAGGAATCAATCCACAATGGACAATCTGTGCAGATCAAAAGGAATAAGTGGATACTTGATAGTGGATGCTCTATACACATGACTGATAATCCGGATATGCTGAATAATATTATATACAAAGACGGAGGACTGGTTAACTTTGGAGACAACTCGAAAGGATACGTGATTGGCATCGGCAAAGTCGGTAACTCTGAAACTCCTATTATTACTAATGTTTTGCTAGTTAAGAATCTGAAACACAATCTGCTAAGTATAAGTCAACTATGTGATAAAGGATATAAAATTAAATTTGAAAAAGATAAATGTCATATTGAGGATAATAACTCAACCATAATATTCGAGGGAACTAGGAAAAAGAATATTTATATTCTTAGTATGAAAGTTTCAAATGATAACCTATGTCTTCTGGCAAATACAAGTGACCCTTGGATTTGGCATAAGAGATTTGGACATTTGAATTTCAAACTCTTATCTAGACTGTCAAAACATGATCTAGTAAGAGGTCTCCCTAAAATGAATTTTAAAGTAGATAGTTTATGTGATGCATGTCAATTAGGAAAGCTTAGAAAAAATTCCTTTAAATTAAAAGATATGATTTCAACTTCAAAACCCCTTGAGTTACTTCATCTTGATTTATTTGGTCCATCTCAAATTCAGTCAATAAATCATAGTAAATATGTTTTTGTAATTGTAGATGATTATTCTAGATTTACATGGACAATATTTTTGAAACATAAAAGTGATACTTTTTGAATGTTTTAAGAACTTTACAAAAAGGATTCAAAATCAATTATCTTTAAAAATTATAACTATTCGTAGTGATCACGGTGGTGAATTTGAAAATGAAAAGTTTGAGGAATTCTGCAATAAGAAGGGAATAACTCACAATTTCTCATTTCCAAGAACTCCACAACAAAACGGAGTAGTTGAACGTAAAAATAGAACGATACAAGAGTGTGCGAGAACTATGCTTTCAGATAGTAATTTACCAAAACACTTTTGGGCAGAAGCTGTTGCTACCGCCTGTTATATTTTGAATAGAATTTTAGTTAGACCTTTAACTGATAAGATACCTTATGAACTTCTTCATGGAAAGAAACCTAAGGTATCATACTTCAGAATTTTTGGAAGTGAATGCTTTATTTTAAATACAAAAGATAATTTGGATAAATTTGATCCTAAATCCGACAAAGGAATCTTTATCGGATATTCTAATAGAAGTAAAGCTTATAGAGTTTTTAATTTAAGATCTAACACCATCGAAGAAACAATGCATGTTTCGTTTGATGAAAATTTAAAAGATTTTGAAATTACAAATGATGAAGAAGATTTAACTACTCAAAATTAGGAATCAACCGAAATTAATAATGAAATTAATCATCCTAATAAAAGTATTAAACTTTTAAAAGATCATCTTATTGAAAATATAATAGGAGATATGCAATCTATTGTTACAACTAGAAATCAACTAAGTAAAATGAGTAATGTAGCATTTATATCATCTATTGAACCCAAAAATCCTAAAGAAGCATCAGCTGATGATTCATGGATTTTGGCTATGCAAGAAGAATTAAATCAATTCACTAGAAATGAAGTTTGGGAACTTGTTCCTAGACCTGAAGATAAAACTATAATTGGAACTAAATGGGTCTATAAAAATAAAATCAATGAACAAGGTGAGGTCATTAGAAATAAAGCACGATTAGTCGCCCAAGGTTATTGTCAAGAAGAAGGTATAGATTGTGACGAAACCTTTGCTCCTGTAGCAAGATTAGAAGCCATTAGGATTCTACTTGCTTTCGCAAATCATAATAATTTCAAATTATTTCAAATGGATGTTAAAAGTGCATTTTTAAATGGATTTGTAAAAGAAGAAGTATATGTTGAACAACCACCACTTTTTGAAGATGAAAATTTACCAAACCATGTGTACAAACTTAAGAAAGCTTTATACGATCTAAAACAAGCTCCTAGAGCCTGGTATGATAGACTAAGATCTTATTTATTACAATCAAATTTTGAAATTGGTAAAATAGATAATACTCTTTTTATTAAAAGAAATAAAAATGATATTCAACTAGTTCAAGTATACATAGATGATATCATTTTTGGTTCAACTAACTTCGAAATGAATAAAGAATTTTCTGAAATAATGACAAAAGAGTTTGAGATGAGTCATATGGGTGAATTAAACTTCTTTCTAGGATTGCAAATAAAACAGTTAGATAATGGTAATTTTATTAGTCAAGAAAAATATGCTAAAGAACTAGTTAATAAATTTGGTTTGATTACTGCGAGTGGAAAACCTACTCCCATGGCAACCAATGAATATCTAAGTAAAGAAGATTTCTCGAAAGATGTAGATCAAAAGTTGTATAGAGGAATGATCGGATCATTGCTCTATATCATTGCTAGTAGACCTGATATCATGCATAGTGTATGTCTCTGTGCAAGATATCAATCTCATCCTAAAAAACTCACTTAAAAGCTGTAAAACGTATCATAAGATATATTAAACACACCTCTGATTATGGCTTATTTTATCCTAAAAATGATTCATTTGATTTAATATCATACCATGATGCTGACTATGCTGGATGTAAATCAGACCGAAAAAGTACAAGTGGAACTTGTCACTTTTTGGGACATTCTCTAGTTTCCTGGTTTAGTAAAAAGCAAAGTACAGTTTCTCTATCAACAACTGAAGCAGAGTATATTTCTGCTGCTTTGGCTTGTTCTCAAGTAATATATATGCAACAAACCTTAAGAGATTTTGGATTAAATATCTCAAAATCGCCAATTTATTGTGATAATACCAGTGCAATAAATTTATCTAAAAATCCTACTCATCATGCTCGAACTAAACATATTGATATTCGACATCATTTTCTTAGAGATAATATAACTAAAGAAGTAATTACTCTCGAATATATAAACTCTGAGAATCAAACTGCTGATATCTTACCAAAACCATTAAATGAATCTATATTTACTAAATTAAGAAGAGAAGTAGGTATTTGTTCTATAACTGAAATATAAAATATAAATAACAAGTATAATTAATAATTAATATTAAAATAAATCATAGAGTTAAAATATAAGGACCATGTCGACATCGCCTAGGAAGACATGTCGACATGTAACGTTTTTTTTTAATTTTCCCACCAAATTTCAAAAATTTAGTTATATATTCTTCTCTATTTCGAATTCTTATTCATTCTCTCTGTTTTCTCTTCATTTTCTATTCTGAAATATATAAAATAATGGCATCTTCCTCTAAATCAAACATAAAATCAACTTTCTCATTCCCCTCTCCTACTTCTGGTCCATTCCAATTCACTACTCTCGCACGTGTAACTAAATTGGAGGAGTCTATGAAGGATACTCTTCAGATGTTGACTTAAATTCAAGTGACTCAACTTCGTATGGCGAAAGAGCAAGAGAGGCAAGGCAAGATTCTTAGGAATTTACAAAAATTCCTAATGGATAACAGTTTAATTCAAGAGCAAGAGAGGCAACTTCGTATCTCGACATGGTGACAGTTTAATTCAAAATTCAAATTTCAAAAGAAGTGTCTATTCGCCATAACTTTTCATGAATGGTCATGGCTGTTGTTCTTCAATAAATAGGGGTCAGTTTCAACGAATTTTATATACTTTTTTCTCTGATTTAACTTCTCTTCTTCTTCTCCACTTTCTTATTTACAAATTACACCATCTCTACAAGATCCAAGTGCTAATCTGAGTGCTAATCTGGTTTTGATTCGACACCATCTCTATAATTTCTTTACAAATTATATACTTTTTTCTCTGATTCGACACCATCTCTATAATTTCTGGTTTTGATTCTCTCCACTATCTCTACAAGATCCAAGTGCTATTCTGAGTTATAGACTTTTTGTAATCAATTGAGCGAGAGAAGGTGTGATTGTAGCCCGGGAAATCAATTGGGTGAACTTGTTGCCCCGGAAATCAAGTATCTCTACCCAGAGGATTGTGATTCTGGAGGGTGTATCTCGTAGCCTTGAAACCGAGGGTTGTAATTGTTGAATTGATTTTGAAAGGAAATCCGTACTTAGTTGTGCGGGACTGGATGTTGGGTAACTCCGAACCAGTATAAAATCCAATGTGTTCTTTCCTTTTTTGCTTTTACTTTATATTTGCATCTGTGTTTGATTCTGTGTTCATATCTGTGTCTGATTAGTGTATACATTGTTAACAAAGTAAGATAAACTCAAAAAGATTAACAAACTTCTTAAAACACTATTCACCCCCCCTCTAGTGTTAATTCTAGCCTTAAGATCCTTAATCCGCATTTGTCACACTAAAATGGTAATTTTTTTGAATTCGCTCATTTATCTCATTAAGGCTCGACATAGTTCCTTTAATGGTTTCGGAGTCCAATAGCTTATGCAGTCTAAATTAGCAATATTAGAGCTAACTTATTAAAGCCTATCCATTTAGTAGGGTGTCTAGAAAAGTAGTGTTTAAGGTTGGGATTGGACAATCGAGTACTCCGCCCTACTTGGCTACTGGCATTGCTTGAAGGATGAGGTAAGCCTAAAGGTTATAGCCAATAGAAAGGCCCAAGCTAATTTTGGGCCTTGGACTAATTTTCAGAATCTGTATTGAAATTATAAATAATAATTAAATTAAAATGTTATGTTTAAAAAATATAAGAAATTTTATGTATTATAAAATATTTTTCAATTTTTTGAAAAATAATTATTTATTTTCGAAGATTACAATAATGGTTAATTGGATTAATTAAATAAATAAGTAAATAAAAGTTAATTAATTAAATTAGCAACATATATAATGATATGTCTAAAATTATCTTAAACTGCTTAACCTAATTAATAAATTATTTTCAAAGTTAACTAAAATTTAGTTAAAATTGTTTTAATTAAATAAATGAATTAAATGTTAATTAATAAAAATAATATACATGTATTATGATATATGTGTATCACCATAAGTGTTATAGTGTGTGTGTGTGTGTGTATACACATTCAATTTTAAAATGTTTAAAAATGAATAAAATTAAACTAAATAAAATGTTAATTAATTAAATTAATTAAACAAGATTTAATTAATAAAATTAAAGTTAAACTAAATGTGATTTACTATAATAAACCTAAATTAGATTTAAGGAATAAATACATATAGTATCGTGATTTCAGATGTGTCTGACACTTGAATCATGAGTGTATTTCGTAAAAAATACATTATTCCATAAGTCGATATCACCCAAATAAATATATTAAGGATTATGAATCTTTAATATAAGAATTGTCCTCTATAATTTATATATTAATAAAATACTTGCATACTCTTAAATAAATATATTAAAGATTATGAATCTTTAACATAAGAATTGTCCTCTATCATTTATATATTAATAAAATACTTGCATACTCCTTAGTTGTTGAGCTTTCCTCAAGCTAGAGATGTTATGTGTAGTACTATTAATATATTGACTAGATGAGGTAAGATACATGCACGTATTTGTTTAGCTTTCCTCAAAGTACGTGCATTATACTTAGGCCGTCGCGAAATGGTAGGTACGAGTGAATAATCTCTCTTGAATTATTGAGCTTTCCTCAAGGTTAAGATGATATTAGGATAAAGACTACATGTTAGAAGTTGTATATGATACAACCGATAAGGCGTTATCCATCGCATATATGCCTATGACTTATTGAGCTTTCCTCAAGTTCAGAATCCCAAGGCATCTATTACACCCAAATTTTAAAATTCTGAATAGGATTGAGGCTATTAAGAATTCAAAGTCAACAATTCATCGAAGGTTAAATAGGTAATAAAGCTATCACATGCAAGTTCTTCAAGCTATCAAGTGTTATAAAAGCTATTGAGTCCTAAGAAGCAAAGTTGTCATGTGCCATAATAGGAAGCTATCGAGTACTAAAAGCCATCGACTATTATATGGAGGAGCTATTGCATACTAAAGGCAAAGCTATCACATGCTAAGAAATGAAACTATTGAGTGCTACAAGGAGGAACCATTACAAGATAAAAGCAGAGCTATCACATGCTAATAAATAAGGCTATCAAGTGCTATAAGGAGGAACTATAGTGGGCTAAAGGCAGAGCTATCACATGCTAAGAAATAAAGCAATGGAGTGTTATAAGGAGGAAATATCGTAGGTTAAAGGTAGAGCTATCGCATGCTAAGAAATAATGCAATCAAGTGTTATAAGGAGGAGTTATCGTTGGCTAAAGGCAGAGCTATCGCACAATAATAAATAAAGTTATCGAGTGCTATAAGAAGGAGTTATCGCATGCTAAAGGAAAAGCTGTAACATGCTAAGAAGTAATGCTATTGCATGTTATAATAAAAAAGTTATCGAGTGCTAAATGCAAAGTTACCAAGGTTCAAGGAAAAGGAAGTTATCACATGGTGAACTTAATGCTATCGAGGACCAAAAAAGAACACGCAATCATGTACCAACAGTAAAGCTATCGAGTGGCAAGTGCTAATGAGCTATCAGATGCCTACAATAGGACTATCGAGTACAAATAAATTAATGCTATCACATGACTAAAAATCAAGCATAAAAGTTTTCCATTTACCGCATGACAATTCTTGATTGTGCCACATCATCGCAAAGGTAGTAAAAAATGGAATGTGCCACATATCACCTCAATAATGTGCCACGTCGGAAAATCTCAACTATCACGACCCGAATTTCCGCACCCTTTGAATCGACAATAAACCATAAATGTCTAACTCAAATTGAACGAAAAGACGGAACATGAAGGGTAATAAAGAAAAATAGACAGAACAGAATCTCACACGAATGGAATAATATATAATATTGAACAATATCTTTACAGCGGAAAGCTTTTAAATACATATATCAGAGTCTAACCTAAATTCAGCTTGAATGGTTATAAACATCTGTCCTTACAATTGCTGACAAACATCAAAGTTCAAAAATACAGACAACAATGGATAATATAATATGTCAAACATAAATGAATATCTCCAGCTCTACTCTGGAAACTTCAACCGTCTTCAACTAAACCTGAAACTACTCGGATCTGACCCGAGTATTGAAAATACCCGGATCAGGCTTGATAAACCAGCATGAGAAAAACTCAATAATAAATGACAGTGTCATATATCAGCTTTTAAATAAAATCCTTTGAAAATAAAGAGTATCTCATAAGACCACACCCACACATAAACACGGATGGGTTTTTACCTTATGATAACTAAAACACTTTTATATCAAAACATTTGATATTATTTTTAATGACATCTCTTTGAAAACATTTGCAAATAAACTTATTAATCTTAGCCGAAATGGTTACATTGATTAAATTCCAGCATAATAGGTTTACAATCAAGTCCGTAGGTTCTTATCGGAGAATGGATTTCCATACGAATGACCAGGTAAAGGGACTACCTTCCGGTAGTACATATCTAGAGGAATTTACCGAGGACCATCACAAAGGATCCTCTACCAATACAAGACTGGCCTATCTATGTAACTAGATAGTACCGAATATATCATCCCCCGGTCGTTACCGACCTTTAACCGAGCGTGCTCTAGCATACAAACCACATTAATTTACATCCCGAACTCATAGCAGGAAGAAATATATCTAGAAGGGGATGATCATACCCTAATTGGGGATGACCCACTTAGCCTTACCGCATCTAACCCTGTTTCGGCCATTTTCGGTTGATGAGGCTCGAGGCAACGATTACCTTTTCACATAGCACATCTTCTTTCACTTTGAATGCCACATTGTCCACATTCACATGACTGATTTCTACAAACGTATAACTCCTGAGCTCATACGTCTTAGGAAAGGGTGTTAAGCTAAGAGAAGGTGTCTTCTCCGCCACCAAACAGATATACATTTATAGAGATCACTCATTGTGCTTTAGAATGCAAGGTCAGACACTCATCCATACAAGTTCGTTCTGGGACCAAACGAAACCGAAGGTACTTTTCTCAGCCATTACTAGGCGAGAAGTCCTTGTGGTTTTGAGGTTTTTCATAACAAAGAGACCACTGCTACAATATAGTGAATCGGTAGTTTATCCCCAATTAATCAACAAGTAGTCCCTCGTTATTATTTTTCTCAATATCTTCGTCTTCAAATATCTTCATTCTTCTAACACGTAAACTAGTTCGAAGTGGTTTTCAGATAGGAATCACCCAAATCCGACCCCGGTTCCTTCGAAATTCAATTATCAATAAAAAATGAATATGAGTACACAGGAATTATAAAGTCTCTTTTCACTTTAAATTCTTTTCGGATGACCACAAAATCTCTTTCTTTTGTCTTGGAGTAATTCTAAGTTAATTCATTCTTTTGCTTTGGATGATATCTCAATTTTCTTTTATTTTGGAAAAATCATTATAATCTTTTTAGAGAGCATCCGGGCTTTCCTTTCGATCTGTTCCAACCCTCGTCTAAGAAAAGAAAACATAGGCTAGGTAAGTTCAGGGCACCGATTTCTCCATCCCTAACCTTAGTTAAACACTTAGTTTTATATTCCCAGATCTCACAGGCGGGACAAATGTACTAGTCGTTTCCGCATACTCAATTATCAACTTTATTTTGGAATTGATTATAAAGATTCCAAATTATCTTTTAAATGCTTAATTTTGCTTTTAAAAACATTCATAATTGATTCCAAGAAAAATCGTTACGTTTAAACTCATATTCAAAAAGTTATAGCATTCGCAGCTTAAAAGTGCTGCAGAAAGTGCTATATAAGCTTATTTGATTTAAACAGCTTTTTAATATTTGAAAATTCATATTTTCCAATTCAAATCTCTTCTAAACTATATAAATAGGTTTATTAAATTTATTCCATATTTTTTCATAATTAAAAACGTTAATTTAAAAAGATTTCCCGTTATGGTCACTTAAGTGCACTAGCGCGATTTTTCTAGAAAATTGATTTGGATATATTTCAAAATCTACTCAACGAAATTTTGATTTTCTTTCTTCGTTTAGAAGATATGGATATAATAGTCCGGAATTTTCTTATCTCGTAGAATTCCGAGCTATATTCCACTCTACATACTCATTTGAACTTTTCGACGCGAAATCGCGAACTACCGTTGCGCGACGCGCCTAGTTTTAACTTATTTTTCAATACTTGAAATAATTTATTCAAATTAAATTTATTTACTTATAAAACCATTACAAATCATTTTAAATCAATATTCTCACTTTTTAAAGTATTTAAAATGTATTTTCACTATTTCCATATTATAATATTATTTTATTCGTATTATTTTAATATTAAATTTTAAAATCCAATTTCAGTTCAATTTTAATTCTAACTTCAAATTAAACTCAATTAAAACTTAGATTTCAAATCTAATTTTCATTTTAATTTAAATTTCAACCCTAATCTCACTTTCGATTTTCAAAATCGATTTCAATTTCAATTTCATTATTCATTTCAATTTCAATTTCAATTTACTATCCTTTTCAAATCCAATTTCACTTCAAATTTCACATTCTCTTTTATTTCCACTTTAATTTCAATTCCACTTAAAAATAGACTTATTTTTTCAAAGTGTATCATATCACCAAAAATTGGGTCTTATTTAACAAAGAGATCACTTAACCAATAATGATAGAAATTTGATGTCCATATTAACATCACAACCATACAACCAATCATATGACATTAACATATTCAATATGGGTGTAGTACGATAAATGTCATAACATTACTATGGATTATCCAACATTCAAACAATTATTCAAACATCCATATCATAAAATGGTGATTACCTATCATAGCAAATCAACTTAATAATCAATATAAATTATATAGCGGTGAGAATTTTCTCACCTTTATTTCCACTCCGTCAATCTTTCACGTAAGATACGCGTCTCTCGAGCTAACGTGCTATTTCCAAACGTCTCGAATTTTGCCGTTTCCTTTCCTTCTCCTTTTTTTCTTTTCTTTTTCTTTTTTTTTCTTTTTTTTATTACGTGGTCGTGGGCTTTAGATGGAGGGTACGGCCTAGCCTTGTTTGGGTGGAAGAGCATGGCCTTGGCTTGTGGAGGTGGTGGCCTTGGATTTTAGAAGGTGGAGAGGAGGTGGTTTGTTGCATATTTCTTTTCATATTATTTCAAGAAAATGGAGAGGTGGAAAGCCATGGAAATGGAGATGAAGAAGAAGATGTAGAAAGTAAAGAGAAAGGTAAAAAATGAAGTGCGCAAAAAATGAAAGGTGTGCATGCTTATTTATACTTGAGTTTGGAAGGGCAAATGACTAAATTACCCTTCACTACTTTGTGACTTTTAAACCATTTTAAAAACTCTTTCCAAGACATGATAAGAAGTGTATTAAATGTGAGATGATGTTAGGATTTAATTTATGTCCTTATGTAATGATTTTTTTTCTTTTTTTCTTTATTTTTTAAATTAAATAAAAACCATTTTGCTCCTTTTCCATACATGGATAAGACTTAGGATGTAATGGCATTAATGGTGAGAGAGATGGTTTGATTTGAATTTGTACTTAAGTGAAATGATTATGTTACTTTATAAATTAACAAAATGTATAAAATAAGAAGTGCTTATTTTCCATGCTTTAGATTTGACATTTGAGGGTTAATGCATTAATGAGAAAAGAAAGGTTAAGTTCTTTTTTTATGATTATGTTTAATAATTTATTTTTAATTATAAACTGTCAAATCATGTTACTTTTTGAATTATTTGTAAACTTTGACTTTTCAAAGTGAATTTGTTTTTTTATATGTTAAATGTAACATGTAAAATAGTTTGTTAAGTGTATATATGTGTTAGAAAACATATCATGTTGCAACAACTTGACGACAACTTGTTTTGGTTGAAAACGGTGTTTTTGTTGACATATTTTACAGTCAAAATTTGACGTTTTTGTTAAACTATATATTCAAGTGAACCAAACATAAAAATGAACTTTTTACTTCTTTTAAATAAATTAAAACATGTCTATTTATATTTTAAAATCATATTTAAATAGTATCAAAATCTCTATTTTTACAGTGTATGTAAAACTGACAAAATGCGACAAATTTTGGTTATTTTTGTAAAACGATTATTAATATACTTTTAAATCTTTTAATACACTTTTATTATCTTTATTAGATGTTTTTAATAAGATTTATCCTTTTAAATAAATATTTAAACCTATTTATTTAAGCATTTATTTATTTTTAACAAAACTTAACTTTTGCTAATTTGTTCTAAAATCCAAATTTATACTTTTTAATTATTAACTATAAGAATAAACAATTTCTCTATTATTATTTATTATATATAACATATTTATTTAAGTTTTAAATTCTTTTCAATTTAAAATCTCTCATTTTCGAAGTAGCGAAATTACGGGTCGTTACATTCTCTCCTACTTAAAAGCATTTCGTCATCGAAATGAAAGTTAGATAAAGGAATCTATCTCATACTCGTATCCTCAAACATTTTGGCTTATTTATACTGATGATAGAAAGAAAATGCATATATAAAAAGAAGGCCAATACCATAACAACACCGAACAATTAACATTGGACATATATACATAGAACAGAGATTCCCCATACCAACCTAAGCACTTATCATGTACTTAAGGTTATATATACATACATCAAGTCAGACTTATATCCTAACCATCCTAGTGCATACTGCACACTTAAGATAATATATACAACAACCAAATAAGATTATAAAAACAACCACACTGATACTATATCAACATAAATGAATACATCCAATTACTTTGTAGACAGACCCAAAACATTATACTATATGTGATATTTGATTCGATCTATTATTTGAATCCACAACTTTGCTCTCGAACAAGTATCGATCCCCCGATTTTCTAGTGCGGACTTTGATCATACTTCATGATCACAAACCCTTGCTTTCCTTGCATAGCTCTCAACTATGATAGAAAACTTGAGTAAGTAATCACAAACCCTCATCAATGTTTGCCATCAAGAATCGAGTGGTAAATCCTTTCTCGGATTGGTGTAAACACCTCAAAGTTCTGCACTCAAATCTTAGATCAAAAATTTATGTGCCAAAATGATCGATGTTTAACTTATGTACTTATTCACATTCATTTTTTACCTAATACATTTTTTCAAAATTTCTATTAATCCAAGTTTATTTCACAACCATTTACTTTCTACTAAATCCATTATTACTTAAGCTTACAAATATGACTTAAACTTGTATAATATACCTTTACTTCCTAAGAGTATATTTACATATCCCCAAACTTCAAACCGTTATTACTTCAATTAGGGTATTTAACAAATGTGGAATTCCACTATTATCTCAAATTAATAAGTTATAAAACTTAATCCTTAGTTTTATTTATCTAAGGTCTTAATTTAGCTAATATTATTTATCTAATCCATATATTAATAAGACAACTTTACTAAGTGTATATCTTTTTCTTAATAATCTTATAATTATCAACTTAACTTATTTACCTATCCATTTTCTAATCAAATTTCTTAACCTTAAATCCATCAAATACCTTATAGTCAATTTGTGAAACTTAATTCACATGGTATTTGTTTATTTACCCTTTTTCATCCAACAATTACCCTATTAACCATATTATTCACAACTATCCACTTATAATGTTACTTCATTTTGAATTACAAATGTTACCCTAAATGTACCACTAATTCAAAGTTTTATATTAGGATGATATTTCTTGTATCTCTTATTCCTAGATTTCACTTTGATTTTGACCTAATGAAAGTGTCTAAATTTCAAATTATTTTATCTCCTTTATAAGTTATAGAACTTACCCTTTTACATTATATTTTCCCAAAGTCTCAATTTAGGCTTATCTTTTTCTATCTTGTTGATAAGAATTTTTCTAAGTGTGCATTTCCTTTTTACTTTCTCTAATTACAACTTCTAGCTTCAATATTATCATCAAATATCTTATAGTCAAATCGTGAATTTTACATCATAAAATATTTGTACTTAGCTTTTAAATCCATCAATTTTGATGATCATTAAATCATTATTTCTAAATAACCAAATGTCTAGGGGCATATGATTAAAGTTCTAAATTCTAGCTTTCAACTAATTGATTCTATATGGAATATCTCATAGTCAAATCATGCAATTCTAATCACAAGATATTCATATTTTTGTTTTACTAAGCTAAATTTCAAACAATCCTTAATTTCTAACCCAAAAATAATAATATCCTCTTTATATTTAAAATATAAACCCAAGGTAAAATTATTTCGTTTACCAATTCTTTTATAAAATTAACAAATACGTGCTATAATACTCTCATAACTCATTCTAGGGTGTTACTAACCCTATCTCTAATGGGTTACACATCCTAGGATATTACTAATCCTATCTCTGATGAGTCTTTACCCAACCAAAGCCAAGGTCCTTGCTTAACCTTCAGCTCTGATGCCAAATGTCACGACCCGAATTTCCACACCCTTTGAATCGACAATAAACCACACATGTCTAACTCAAATTGAACGAAAAGACAGAACATGAAGGGTAATAAAGAAAAATAGACAGAACAGAATCTCACACGAATGGAATAATATATAATATTGAATAATATCTTTACAGCGGAAAACTTTCAAATACATATATCAGAGTCTAACCTAAATTCAGCTTGGAAAGTTATAAACATCTGTCCTTACAATTGCTGACAAACATCAAAGTTCAAACATACAGACAACAACGGATAATAGAATATGTCATGCGTAGATGAATATCTCCAGCTCTACTTTGGAAACTTCAACCGTCTTCAACTAAACCTGAAACTACTCGGATTTGACCCGAGTATTGAAAATACCCGGATCAGGCTTGATAAACCAGCATGAGAAAACTCAATAATAAATGACAGTGTCATATATCAGCCTTTAAATAAAATCCTTTGAAAATAAAGAGTATCTCATAAGACCACGCCGACACATAAACACGGATGAGTTTTTACCTTATGATAACTAAAACACTTTTATATCAAAACATTTGAAATTATTTTTAATGACATCTCTTTGAAAACATTTGCAAATAAACTTATTAATCTTAGCCAAAATTGTTACATTGATTAAATTCCAGCATAATAGGTTTACAATCAAGTTCGTAGGTTCTTATCGGAGAATGGATTTCCATACAAATGACCAATTGAAGGGACTACCTCCCGGTAGTACATCTCTAGAGAAATGTACCGAGGACCATCACAAAGGATCCTCTACCAACACAAGACTGGCCTATCTCTGTAACTAGATAGTACCGAATATATCATCCCCCGGTCGTTACCGACCATTAACTGAGCGCGCTCTAGCATACAAACCACATTAATTTACATCCCGAACGTCATAGCGGGAAGAAATATATCTAGAAGGGGATGATTGTGATGCCCCACCTCTATACTCACACTAGCCAAGGAAACTATGGGGTAATGCCGTCGACTAGCACGAAGAATAAGGCTGTTGAGGAGCGACCATCTGTGTAATTGCTTTGTGCGAGCACCGATATGTCAGATAATATGACTTGCATTTCATTTCAAGAGGAAATCCGACATATCAAATACAAACTCAAAGCTACTACACAGTGGCTATGTGGAATTCAGAAACAAATGTAGAAATAAGCATAACACAAATCAGTCACAGATATTCATATCACAAAGGCGGAAACAGATATGAATATAACACATAGAAGTGAACATCAAAGTAGTGGTCATACAAGATCCACTACATCACAAAAGAATAGGTACAAGTGCTAAATAAAAGAATACATATACATCAAGGAGTCTCTATCTCGAATGTATAAAAGCAAAAGCTACTAATCTAAAGTAGTTAGCCAAAACATCAGATGATGGTCCTTGATAAGAAGTCAAGTAGAAGCACCTGAAATACCTCGGCCTAACCCAAGTATTATTTAAGAAGGAGAATAATAAACGGATCAGTCTAGCTATAAATATCATATAAAATGAGATAGGATAAGAGATATGACAAAAACGTATGATACTAATAATGCCATATTGTGACAAGTGTACATCAGATAACAACAAAAATCATACAATATCTCAAATATTCTCAAACACTAAAAAGAATGTCATATTCTTTAAATTATTCACCAAAACACAAATATTGACAAAATATATCAATGCCAATCGCAAAAATCGGTGAAACACAAATTCTAGAAATCATCAACTAGAAATCCAGAAATCACAAAAGGGGAAGGCCTATCACAAACAGGAGCATGAAAACTCATCAACACGTGTATCAAAAACGGAACGCTATTCCATGGTCGCTAACCATAGAGCCGGTGCAACGACGTAGTACAACATTACGCCCGAGGAACCTAAAACTCCAATGAGCCGGAACAACGACGTAGTACAACGTTACGCCCGATGAACCTGAAACTCAAATAATCCGAAACAACGACATAGTACAACGTTACGCCCGATGAACCTGAAACTCAAATAATCCGGAACAACGACGTAGTACAGCGTTACGCCCGATGAACCAAACTCCATAAAAACCATAGGTCGCTAGCCTATAAAAATTGAGATGAAGCTCCATAAAACGAGGTACTATCCCCCACGTGGACAAAGAGACATCACACATCGCTAGTCTAAATCACAAAATGATCATCAATGATCGACAAGTGTAAATTACACTAAGCTAGTAAATAAATGAGTTTAGCTTCATGTCCCATAACCACTAGCTTAACTTAAATATTTACGAACAAATTGTAGATTTCCACTCGAAAAATGTCACGAGAGTTCAATCGAACAAGTCCAAGAATTAACCGATGAAGTAACGCAAGCGTTTCATACCACTTGTTTTGCTAAGCCGTTTAATTAGATTTCTCATACGAATGAGGTAAAGGTTTGTATATACTAATAGATTGGAAAATGGTTTTTAAAGTGAGCTTTATATTTAAAATAGTGTCGAAATCGTTTTAAGGAAAGAGTTTTAGTATTTACTACTAGTATCGAAACCTTTGTATTTTAAAGTGACAATCACAAAATGATTGTAAAAGCAATCAATCACCAAAAATTCACATACGACAATGTGAATTAAATCCATAAAAATCGATATCAAATCCATCAAATGGATACTCCCAAAAATCCAAAGAAAGAAGTCATCAAAGTCGATAATAAGTGATAACAACTAACCGGATCGACAAAAATCGATTAAAATTGGAAATCCAATCAAAAATAGCTAAAATAGGTAGAATTGGCAGTTCTAGACGTCTGGGGTACATCCAGACATCTGGATTTGGGTTTTGGAAATATTCCAGAAACCTACCAGACGTCTGAACTCTAAGCAGATGTCAAAAAACTAACCAGACGTCTGGTAGGTTTGGACCAGACACCTGGTCCAAGTTTCTGCCATTTTTTTCTTTTCCACCGTATATTTTTTTCATCTGCTGCCCAAACCAGACGTCTGGACCTTACAATCAGACGTCTGGTTGCCTTTTTTGGGCAACAATTTACCTAGGCCAATGATTGCCAAAATGATTCGGAAGCGATCAGACGAGCAATGAAGACTAGAGATTTATGTCAAGCGACAACTCAGTCCTATAGGCTCTTCGATACACCCTAAATAACACGTCCAAATATCCAAGATATGATCTTTAAAGATTTTGACTTCAAAACACCAAAATTTGGAAAATTCACCTAATCAATTCAAATCAAAAGCAAATGAACATGCATAATTGTTAGGAATTCATACCTAACAACAATGAAAGTTATAAACGTAGATGTGAGTTCAAAAACTCACCTTTAAACCCAAAAACAACGAATGAGAAGCTCAAAAACAAAGGAAAGATCAACTACTCTTCAACTTCAACTCTAGAAGCTCCAATCTAAGATCATAAGCAAATATTTCCTAAGTTAGGTTATAGGAAATTTCTGAAATTGGAGAGAGATTGAGATGGAGAAGAAGAAGAGGATGCTTACCTAAGCTTCTCTTTGATTTTGGACTTGAATTTGTATTTCCTAATCAAACTAGGGTTTAGGAATTTTAATTTCCTATCTTTTCCCCCATTTTTACTTTAGATTGAGAGTGTTAGGAAATGAGGAGTAGAATGAATGAAGAGTAGAGGAGTTAGGGTATTAAGTTGGGTTAGTGGGCTGAAACCCAAACCCAAAGCCCAAAATAGAAAAATAGCAAAATTCTACTCAACTCCAAATATATTGATTTTTATACTCAAAAAAGTTGTAAACGCCATTTTGGACTCAATGCAAGTGGTCTCGAGTCCCAATTCGACTGTTACAAAGAGTAACATTTCGGACTTTAATCCGATTAACGATGCTATATTTAAATAAAACATTTAAATATATATAATCGTGAAATATGCGGGTTGTTACAGACTCCCCTCCTTAAAGAAATTGTGTCCTAGGAATACTCATGAAGAAAATAAAAAGTAACAACCAAACTAAGGCATAACAACACAAAAGAAGAAATTTTGAAATGAGTAGTTCACCTTAAGGAGCACGAGAGAGTAAGTCCGGATGTATTCGCTCGATGAATTCTCTAGATTCCCAAGAGCAATCCGTAGGATTTGAGGACCATTGAACTTTCACAAGCGGAACATCTTTATTTCGAAGGCGTTTAACCTCCGTAGCAATGATATGAATAAGATGTTGCTCATAAGTCAAATTTGGTGAAACCTCAATTTCTTTAATTACACCGGGCTCAAGAATAGAATCAGAATCCCTAAGGCATTTCCGTAGTTGAGAGACGTGGAATACGTCATGAATAGTAGAAAACTGAGCCAGTAATAAAAGGTGATAAGCCATAGAACCAATACGTTCGGTGATGGGAAAAGGTCCAATATATCGAGGTGCTAGTTTTCTCGATCGATTGAAACGCACAACACCCTTCATAGGTGAAACACGAATGAACACCAAATCTCCCACAGAAAATTCTAGTTTCCTTCTCCGGTTATCGGCATAGGATTTTTGTCTACTTCATCCTATGACGAATAAGGTCAATCTTTTATGTGGCATCACGAATAAAATCTGGACCTAAAACCAGCCTCTCAACGGCTTCAAGCCAACATGAAGGGGATCAGCATGGCCTTCCGTAGAGTGCCTCGAAAGTTGCCATACCCATACTAGATTGGAAGCTATTATAATAAGAAAACTCAACAAGAGATGAACATGAATCGGATTTACGATCTCGAATCTCACAAGTGGACAAAGTCTCGAGATCATTCCATTCGGATATCATCATGGAAACAACCGCTTGTTGCTTACGACTAAGGGCATCGACAACACGATTTCCCTTTCCGGGAATATAGAGAATATCAAGATTATAAGATGCAAGGAATTCGAGCCAACGTTGTTGATGCAAATTAAGTTCCTTTTGAGAAAATAAATACTTTAAAGATTTATGATCAGTGTAGAGAACAATTTTCTCTCCCAAAAGATAATGACGCCAAATTCTAAGAGTGAAAACAATGACAGCGAGCTCTAGATCATGAGTGGCATATCTAGTCTCGGTAGGCTTTAATTGTCTAGAATCATAAGCGATAACACGTTCCCTTTTGCATGAGAACGACATTCAAACCAATACGATTAGCATCGGTACAAACAATAAAGTCTTGATTCCCTTCGAGAATCGCAAGAATAAAAGCATCGAAAAAGAGTTCTTTTAATCCTCTTTCCCGAAAAGCTAAGACATTCAAAATTATAATTAACTTCATGTAATCATCTTTTTAGAAAATTTTACTTATTACAAGTCAATTTACCGTGTCTGACTGTCTCATTATAACGTTTAGGAGATTCCTATTGATAACGTTGATCAGGCGCATCGACCAGAATTCTTAAAGCACTCAATGGGCAAAATCATCTTCTATATGGTAAACATGTCTCTTAAAATTTTTACGAATATTCTTTGCTCGTTTAAAGAACAAAATCCAATTATACTTATAAATATCTTATTAAAAAGATTTGCAAATTTTAAATTGTTGTTTTCCATAATCAATGAATACAAGGATAGACTCATCGAGATATTCGTAGAATACTCGATTCATAAGATGGATGAAATAAGCTGGAAGGTTCGTCAAACCGAATGACATAACGAACCACTCATAAGAATCATAACGAGTACGGAATGCGGTAAGGGGAACCCTACCCTGCGCAACTCGTAGCTGATGAAAGCCGACAGCAAGGTCGAACTGAAATGACCTTAGCACCACTCAATAGATTGCTTAGGTGATAATCCTAAGACAAGCTTAAAAATACCAGAAAATTCACAAACTACTTGAATGAGAGAAATAACATTTTCCTCATCATGTGGGTTTAAAGAATAAAATGATGCCACCGAATTGGAATCGAAACCATTAAGAAAAATTAAAAACCAGCTTAACAGATTGAGAATGTCGAAGATGGATAGTCCTCACGGGACATAGGATATGGGCTTCATATCGATTAAGCCAATCCATTCCAAAAATCATTCCGAAACCTAAGCAGCGCATAATATGCAAATCGGATCGGAAAACATAATCACATAAAATAATCTCGACATCTCCACAAAGTGAAATGAGTGTTGCGGATCCACTAACCGGATTCGCAATTCTCAATGAAGTCATTAAACCAATAATATTTAAAGAAAAGGTATCAACAAGTTCTTTTGATATAAAAGAAGGAGATGCACCCATATCAAAATAATTCGAATAGGATAATCAAGGATATAATGAGAAATACCTTGGCCAAGAGAAGTGTTACTAGGGGCTTGTACAACATTCAACTCTCCCTCTCTCCTACTTTGGAGTATGGGACATGTAGATATAAGATGGCCCAAACTTTTGCAATAATGACAAAAAGGGGTTTCAGACACTCATTTGCATAGTGGTCCGTAGAACCACAATTGTAGCATTGTCCACGACTAGAGGTAGGAGTTTTTGCTACCGAAGTTTCTTGCTTCCCTTTCTTGTTGGGATTTGGGCCTTTGAACTTAATATGCCTCTTCTTGTTGTTGTTGAAGTTCTGTTTGGCACCCACAACTTCAACATCACTTTCTTTATCGGCCTCTTCGAGTCGAAGAGCGATATCAACAAGCTGATCGAAAGAAACCTCTAGTTTCAGAAGTAATGCCTTTTTGAGGTTCTTATTCAACCCATAGACAAACCTCTGATTTTTCTTCAATGGAGTATTAATATACTCGACCCCATCTTTAGAGAGAGATTCAAAAGATGCGACATAATCTGCCACATAAGATTCACCTTGAACAAGGTCAATAAAGCGTCGGGAAGTTACTTTTTCAGCCTCCATCACAAACTTCAATTCGAATCTTTCCCGGAATTGCTCCCAAGTAAGATCCGCTTCAATAATTTCAGAAATCAAAAGCTCATAGCAATCTAATGCTCTCTCCTGGAGCATGCTAGAAGCCACTTGGACTCGATGTAGATCAATAAGATTCATGCGGGAAAAGATGCAATCGCATGTTCTAAGCCAAGCTTGGATTTTTATAACGCTTTCGGAAACCTTGAATGGCCTTCCACCCAAATCGGTATAATCTATGCACAAGCGTGCAAACCCAGATTTAGGATGAGTAGGCTCTAGAATGGGTCCGACAGCTTGAGCATTCTTCACAAGATCTAAGAGCTGCTGGGCAGACATAAATACTCCATCCTAAGGAGTAGCACTAGATTGACCGGCGCTGGGACGGCCTGGTCTAACCATTTCTCTTCTTTAAGAAAAAAAAGAAGAGGAAAAAGGTTATTCTCAGAATGAATATCAAACAAACTTGATTGATAAAACAAGGCATCATAATAGAAAATAGGATAGAACAGGTCCTAAGACTCGGATAAATCCTAAGGCACAACTCCTAAGAAAGACTTAGGACAATGATCATTGCTAGATTATTCTACATTATTCTGAAGTTTGGCTCTGATACCAAGCTGTGACGCCCCACCTCTATACTCACACTAGCCAAGGCACTACGCGGTAATGCCGTCAACTAGCACGAAGAATAAGGCTGTTGAGGAGCGACCATCTGTGTAATTGCTTTGTGCGAGCACCGATATGTTAGATAATATGACTTGCATTTCATTTCAAGAGGAAATCCGACATATCAAGTACAAAATCAAAGCTACTACACAGTGGCTATGTGGACTTTAGAAACAAATATAGAAATAAGCATAACACAAATCAGTCACAGATATTCATATCACAAAGGCGGAAATAGATATGAATATAACACATAGAAGTGAACATCAAAGTAGTGGTCATACAAGATCCACTACATCACAAAAGAATAGGTACAAGTGCTAGATAAAAGAATACATATACATCAAGGAGTCTCTATCTCGAATGTATAAAAGCAAAAGCTACTAATCTAAAGTAGTTAGCCAAAAAATCAGATGATGGTCCCTGATAAGAAGTCAAGTAGAAGCACCTGAAATACCTCGGTATGACCCGAGTATTATTTAAGAAGGAGAATAATAAACGGATCAGTCTAGCTATAAATATCATATAAAATGAGATAGGATAAGAGATATGACAAAAACGTATGATAATAATAATGCCATACTGTGACAAGTGTACATCAGATAACAACAAAAATCATACAATATCTCAAATATTCTCAAACACTAAAATGAATGTCATATTCTTTAAATTATTCACCAAAACACAAATATTGACAAAATATATCAATGCCAATCGCAAAAATCGGTGAAACACAAATTCTAGAAATCATCAACTAGAAATCCAGAAATCACAAAAAGGGGAAGGCCTATCATAAACGGGAGCATGAAAACTCACCAATACGTGTATCACAAATGGAACACTATTCCATGGTCGCTAACCATAGAGTCGGTGCCATGACATAGTACAACGTTACGCCCGAGGAACCTGAAACTCCAATGAGCCAGAACAACGACGTAGTACAGCGTTACGCCCGATGAACCTGAAACTCAAATAATCCGGAACAACGACGTAGTACAGCGTTACGCCCGATGAACCTGAAACTCAAATAATCCGAAACAAAGGCGTAGTACAGCGTTACTCCCGATGAACCAAACTCCATAAAAACCATAGGTTGCTAGCCTATAAAAATTGAGACGAAGCTCCATAAAACGAGGTACTGTCCCCCACGTGGACAAAGAGACATCGCACATCGCTAATCTAAATCACAAAATGATCATCAATGATCGACAAGTGTAAATTACACTAAGCTAGTAAATAAATGAGTTTAGCTTCATGTTCCATAACCACTAGCTTAACTTAAATATTTACGAACAAATTATAGATTTCCACTCGAAAATTGTCATGAGAGTTCAATTGAACAAGTCCAAGAATTAACCGACGAAGTAAACGCAAGCATTTCATACTACTTGTTTTGCTAAGCCGTTTAATTAGATTTCTCATACGAATGAGGTAAAGGTTTGTATATACTAATAGATTGGAAAATGGTTTTTAAAGTGAGCTTTATATTTAAAATAGTGTCGAAATCGTTTTAGTATTTACTACTAGTATCGAAACCTTTGTATTTTAAAGTGACAAATCACAAAATGATTGTAAAAACAATCAATCACTAAAAATTCACATACGACAATGTGAATTAAATCCATAAAAATCGATATCAAATCCATCAAATGGATACTCCCAAAAATCCAAATAAAGAAGTCATCAAAGTCGATAATAAGTGATAACAACTAACCGGATCGACAAAAATCAATTAAAATTGGAAATCTAATCAAAAACAGCTAAAGTAGGCAGAATTGGCAGTTCTAGACGTCTGGGGGTTCATCCAGACGTCTGGATTTGGATTCTGGAAATATTCCAGAAACCTACCAAACGTCTGAACTCTAACCAGACATTTGAAAACTAATCAGACATCTGGTAGGTTTGGACCGGACGTCTGGTCCAAGTTTCTGCCATTTTTTTCTTTTCTGCCGTATATTTTTTTTCATTTGCTGCCCAAACCAGACGTCTGGACCTTACAACCAGACGTCTGGTTGCCTTTTTTGGGCAATAATTTACCTAGGCCAATGATGGCCAAAATGATTCGGAAGCGATCGGACGAGCGATGGAGGCTAGGGATTTATGCCAAGCGACAACCCAGTCCTATAGGCTCTTCGATACACCCCAAATAACACGTCCAAATATCCAAGATAGGATCTTTAAAGATTTTGACTTCAAAAACACCAAAATTTGGAAAATTCACCAAATCAATTCAAATCAAAATCAAATGAACATGCATAAATGTTAGGAATTCATACCTAACAACAATGAAAGTTATAGACGTAGATGTTAGTTCAAAAACTCACTTTTAAACCCAAAAACAACGAATGAGAAGCTCAAAAACAAAGGAAAGATAAACTACTCTTCAACTTCAACTCTAGAAGCTCTAATCTAAGATCATAAGCAAATATTTCCTAAGTTAGGTTATAGGAAATTTCTGAAATTGGAGAGAGATTGAGATGGAGAAGAAGAAGAGGATGCTTACATAAGCTTCTCTTTGATTTTGGACTTGAATTTGTATTTCCTAATCAAACTATGGTTTAGGAATTTTAATTTCCTATCTTTTCCCCCATTTTTACTTTAGCTTGAGAGTGTTAGGAAATGAGGAGTAGAATGAATGAAGAGTAGAGGAGTTAGGGTATTAAGTTGGGTTAGTGGGTTGAAATCCAAACCCAAAGCCCAAAATAGAAAAATAGCAAAATTCTACTCAACTCCAAACATATCGATGTTTATACTCAAAAAAGTAGCAAATGCCATTTTGGACTCAATGGAAGTGGTCTCGAGCCCAATTTGACTGTTACAAAAAGTAATATTTCGAACTTTAATCCGATTAACGATGCTATATTTAAATAAAACATTTAAATATATATAATCGTGAAATATGCGGGTTTTTACAATGATCATACCCTAATTGGGAATGACCCGCTTAGCCTTGCCGCATCTAACCCTGTTTCGGCCATTTCCGGTTGATGAGGCTCGAGGCAACGATTACCTTTTCACATAGCACATCTTCTTTCACTTTGAATGCCACATTGCCATTCCACAGTCACATGACTGATTTCTACAAACGTATAAATCCTGAGCTCATACGTCTCAAGAAAGGGTGTCAAGCTAAGAGAAGGTGTCTTCTCCGCCACCAAACAGATATACATTTATAGAGATCACTCATTGTGATTGAGAATGCAAGGTTAGACACTCATCCATACAAATTCATTCTGGGACCGAACGAAACCGAAGGTACTTTCCTCGGCCATTACTAGGCGAGAAGTCCTTGTGGTTTTGAGGTTTTTCATAACAAAGAGACCGCTGCTACAATATAGTGAATCGAGAGTTTATCCCCAATTAATCAACAAGTAGTCCCTTGTTATTATTTTTCTCAATATCTCCGTCTTCAAATATCTTCATTCTTCGAACGAACACGTAAATTGGTTCAAAGTGGTTTTCGGATAGGAATCAGCCAAATCTGACCCCGGTCCTTCGAAATCCAATTATCGATAAAAAGTGAATATGAGTACACAAGAATTATTAAGTCTCTTTTCACTTTAAATTTTTTTCGGATGACCACAAAATCTCTTTCTTTTGTCTTGGAGTAATTCTAAGTTAATTCATTCTTTTGCTTTGGATGATATCTCAATTTTCTTTTATTTTGGAAAAATAAATATACTCTTTTTAGAGAGCATTCGGGCTTTCCTTTCGATCTGTTCCACCCCTCGCTTAAGAAAAGAAAACATAGGCCAGGTAAGTTCAGGGCACTGGTTGCTTCATCCCTAACCTTAGTTAAACACCTTGTTTTATCTTCCCAAATCTCACAGGCGGGACAAATGTACTAGTCGTTTCCGCATACTCAGTTATCAACTTTATTTTGGAATTGATTATAAAGATTCCAAATTATCCTTTAAACGCTTAATTTGCCTTTTAAAAACATTCATAATTGATTCCAAGAAAAATCGTTACGTTTAAACTCATATTCAAAAAGTTATAGAATTCGCACCATAAAAGTGCTGCGAAAAATGCTATATAAGCTTATTTGATTTAAACAGCTTTTTTGCAACGACCCAAAATTTTAGTGATTTTATGTATTAAATTAAATTGAAATTTTGTGATATTTTTTAAACAATAAAAATATGAAAATAAAAATTTATTATTTGGAATACGTCTATTTAAACATAGCAACTGGAAAATTTTCATCTGATAATATTGAAGTTTATTTTATTGTGAAATTTTATTTCAATTTAAATTGGTTAATAACAGTTGAATTTAAAAGTGTTCTGAAACCTAAATATGTCAACATGAGAAAATTTATTAGAACACTCTGAATAAGACTGCGTAATTCGTTTCGCAAATTTCGGACGTTTCTAGCTTCATTTGGATTTTTCAGTACGGAATAGTAACGTATATCAGTGTCCGTATCGACTTTTGATAGGATGATCGTACCACTAATATCTGTATACCGTTTTGATCATCTCATCGTGCTGATCTCTGTGGTATATTTATTTCTGTATTTTGAGGTTCGGTACGCGGTGGAACCGTGAAAACGGCTAGCCGTATTGGTATCTGTTTTGACCCTTTGAGTTTCCGATGTCCATTCACTTGTGCAACAGTTGAAAAATAAAGGGGCACTTCTTTTAATATTCCCAGAATTAACTATTGACCGTGACTATTAGCATTTGGTTGATATTTAATTCTGATTCATTTTGCTCTGACCCTTTGTTTTCATTGAACTGTTTCATTTGGGAATATATCGAGCTATTATTTACAGTGGCAGCTGTTGCTTCTATTTTGTTTTCTTCTCTAAAGCCCTTCCCCTTCTTCTTTATTTTGATCCATGCCTGCTTATAACCTTTCTTCACATGTTCAACCTTAATCAACTTTCCTCCAGCCAAAGCCGTCGTGACATCCATACTCGCCGGCCACCACTACCTTCCCGAGAACAAACCACATGAACACATCCCCTACAGCCGAAGCAAGCCCAACCGAGCAACCGGCCTTCACAACTATGACCTACCTCATCTCAAACCCGCCTCGGCTGCCCGCTTCTCGAGTCTTGATCCAACCACCTCGACCTCGCCTGTAAAGGCTACCCCCTGTGCGTGCGTTATGTATATGTAAATATATTATATATATTTTTTCTCTCTACAATAGTTTTTATATAAAGGCTGACTGTTATATATATATTGATGTTTGTTTATATATATAATGTATATACGTTTGTTTATACATAACACATGAACATATATATGGATTTATAAAGTTGTATATACACTGTTTCAAGATAATATGTTTTCAGTATTTATATAAAGTTGTTTATATATATAAGTTTGCTAGAATAGTATATATATTATATAGTGTGTACTATATGAGTTACGACCATATATATATAAAGGTATAACCTGTATATATTACCTCTATTTGTATATAAGAGCTTATATAGGTCATGTGATATATTATTTTATATATAATACGATACGTTTTATATAGATGGATATTAGATCTGTTGTATTGTATTGTATTTATAGTTTATATTAAAGTAATTTGTTTATTTTATATATGTAAGCCTTTTATAACTTGTCTGTAATATATGAGATATAAAGTTTTGTGTTTCGTCCATATAAATATGTAATACTGTGAAGTGATATATTTATATTCGTATATAACCTGTTACATGTTAGTACTATCTAATTATATATATTGTTTTGCTTACCTTTGTTAAAAGGCAAAGTTGTATATACTTGTGTAAAATGTAAGTTATATATGTGTTTTGATTTCGCAATTATATGTTGGGTGTAATATATTTTATGTTAGTATATATATAAGTCTATATAAGTTTGTATATGAAAGTTAAATATATTCAAAGCTAGGCAGGCTTGGATACAATCTATATTTAGGAATGTAAGCTTTATAAAATGTATATATTTGTTATATATGAAAGTGATATAGATTGGTTGTTGTACATAGTCAGTTTATTTGTTTAAAAGTACTGGTTTCTGAAAATGAATATACATATTTCTAATTCCATAGTATTTTTCGAATTTAAGTTTATATATAGGTTTATACATGTTGTTATTTTTTCTATATATATCGGTAATGATATGGCTCAGTATATATACAAGTAATTATTTCAATATATATATATATATTTGACTTTAATATATGAGTTTAATTTAAAACAATGATTTTACTTATATATGTATTACAATAATATTTGTTTTAACTTAAAACATTGATTTCGTGGAAATAATAATGATATATATATATAAAATCGCTGTTTCTATCAAACTGATTCTAATTGTTTCATCGATTCCTTATTTATCAGCTTTGTTCATCCAATTCACATTCAATCTTGCTTTGCTCTGGATTCGTAACCCATTTCAATTTTCGAACCTCTCTAGCCTTGAAAGGTGAGAAATCACTCACGATTAACATTCTTATATTTATTAAATTTGATTTCAATTTAAACGACAATTGAATATGCTACTGTTAGTTATTTTAAATTGTTATATATGCTATCATCTGTAACTGTTCACCTGTGGGATATGACACCATATCCTGTTGTTTATATTATATTGTTATTGATGATACGCCTGTTATATTATTTTCATATCTGTTATCACTCTACAAGTTCCCTGTTAGTATAGAAGTCACTATGGGTTGAAATGATACATACCCGAACGGACTTTAGAATAGGAGAAAATCGTTATGGGTTGAAATGATAGACCCAAGCAATTTTCATTGAATTGAATTTGGGATTGCGGGTCGAAATGAGATCTACCCGTATATATCTAAATTATGGATTGAAATGATAAATATCCGTATCACTTGACCATAGGGTAGGAAATTTTATACAAACACCGTTGGTCTATATATAAATATTTTAAAATGATTTCTATAGTTTTGAAAGGGAATATATATATGGTTTTATTTAATATTGGAAATGTTTTATATAAAAATAAGTTTTAATATAAAGTTGACTTAATTAATATAATATGTCTAGGTATTATATTTTCTAAATAGATTTTTCAAGGATTTGTATAAGTTAAGGAAGATAAAGTTGAATTAATTAAAATCGTATCTAATTAAGAATTCTACTTAATTAAATCGATTTGAACTAAATTTAAGATTTGATTTTATAACTTGATTTTTGATTTAAAGTGATTAAATGGATATTCCAAGTTTAAAAAAATGGAAAGAAAAATTTAGTTTAAATGTAATTTAAGGTTATTTAAAATATACTGAATTTACTAAGTGAATATTTCAAGACTAAATAATAATGAGGTTAAATCAAGATCTATATGAAGCTGTAAAACTTTGAAAGGTTGAATATTAAAGCTAAAAAAATATTGAAATCTAAATGGTTTATTCTGTGATTCAGATCTGTATTTGAAATCAATATAATTTGAATTTGTTATTTAGAAACTGGATTGAATTAAAATGGATAAATCTAGATTGAATTAAATTTGAATTGGAACTCGAGTTGATTTGAATCAATTTGTGAAATTGAGAAATATTTATATTTAATGGAAATGATATTTCGGTTTTGAAGTATAAATTATTTTGAAAGGACCACGGTGTTATAGGGACGTTGGTGGTTAGTAGAGTACACTTCTACATGGTAGATAATTCCACGGATCCTTAGAGGATGGTTATCCCAAACATTCTTTGAGTTATTTGTATTTCAGTTGATATTTCACTTGAGTTGGATTTATTTATATAAGAATGTTAATCCCGACTCGAGTGTTTTGTGTTTTTCTTTACGCTCGGGTCAGACCGAGAAATTCAGCATTTGAGACTCACCTTTGGAGTTTGGAGCTTTGCTTGGAGATCCAACTATCGATTCAGCCTTCAGCTTTCCAGTTGACTTGTTCAGAGAGGTCATCTGTTTGTACTGGAGACTTCACTGTATTTGAGATATTCTGTTGTATTTTATTTCTAACTCTGATGTTTATATAGTAGCTTCATGAACTACTATTTATCTATTCCGCTGCATTATTGTTATATTACTCTGTGTCTGTGATTCTGTGATTTATTTATTAACTGTATATGCTAAGTTTTGCCAAATTTTAAATGAACAATCTGATATTTTGAGAAATTCAAGTCTGACATGTGTGGATGCGAATGGTTGAAAATATCGGGTCATTACAGTTGGTATCAGAGCTTTGGCTCTAGGCAAACTTAGCATATATGGTAAATTTATTTTCAGAATCACTTTTATTCGAGCTTGAATCCCTTCCTTTTCGATTCGGTTTCCTTTGAATTTTGGAACGATTCCCTCGGTTCCAAAATCCATTCTTGTGTTCTTCTATTCGTGTTTTCTGATTCTGGAATATCCCATAACTCCACTTCGAATGATCTCTATAAAAATCAACGATCCCACCAATCTTTGAATGATTTGTAAAGGATTGAAACTCCTTTAAAATTGGCATTGATTCACCAGAGATTTCTATACCCTTGGTTTTGATGCTGCTATCTTTTGCTATGTCGAATTCTATCTCTGGCGATCGAATGTCGATTTGCCTTAGAATTCCGCATCGATCATATTCGTGAAGTCACGGTTGACCCGGTTAAGGTCGCCCGCGATTTATATAAGTATATCTATCTTCTATTTTGTAGTTTAATTATCCCATCTTCGTTCGAGCCTATCTTCGAATCAGAAATTTCTATTTGATTAGAGTTCCTCTAATTTGAAATCTCTATCTTTGTTTTGGAAATCCATTCTTGAATCATCCTTTGAAAAATCGGGTTTGTTAGTATTTTAGAAATTGTTTTATATATCGAAATTATTATTTTGATAAGTATGATCATATTCTTTATATGAAAATGAAAATGTTTTCGATAAGAATTATATATACCTTTTAAAAATGAGAATTTGAAGTTTTAAAAGGATTTGAAATTTTGGAAGTTATATAAGAAATTGATTTATATATAAAAAAAAGATTTATAACTGAAGGGTTTTGAATTTGAATTTGAGAAACTGAACTCCGGCATTTTGAAATTGGTTTAAGATCTTGAAAATATATAATAATACGATTTGAAAGTATTTTCTGAATAAGAAATGTTTCAAATGATTTTAATGGGTTTCAATGATTTCGAAGAAATTCCAAAAAAAGTTTTCGAGAAAATAGAAGTCCAGAACCCACTTATGTCGCTGGAAAATAATTTCGATGAATGCATGCATCATCGACATTGATTTTCGAGTTTCTGAGTGGAGGAGAGGCCACTTCGGTAGCTTTGCTATGCGATTGATTTGTGAAACCAATTTTGATTTCAAATTCCGAAGTATGATTCGATATTCAAAAGATATATGTATATATTTGAATAGTTTGAAATGAGCCGGTGTTCAGTCCTTGAGTTTCAGATTTGATTGATATAAACCTATCTTTTGGAATTGATGTACTGATTTGTTGGTGATTTCCAACTCTTGGATTAAAAATATGATTTCTTTGACTATTTTGAAGGTTCGAGCACTTCCAAATCAAGGTTAAATTCTCAAAGCTAAGTAATTTTGAAAAGTTTGAAGTATATAAGTTTGGTATGTATGTTTAAAGTATGTAGTAATATGATTTAAATAAGTTGAAACTGTTTTGTTAAGTAAATGAATAAGGCTATTTTGAATTTTTCTAATATGAAATTTAGATTTGAAATGTTTTGGAAAAAAATTTGGTCTTCAAAATATTTTGAATAAAATTTAGTTTAAATGTTTTAACTTAGTAACATCTTTATAAAACTATATAATTAACAAGTTGGAATAGATACATAAGTTGTACGTATGCTGTTTTATTCGCATAATTAATTTGATCCAGGTTTGAGTACACAAGTTCGAGGTGAATTACACCATTTCGTGTTAGGATTTTTCATTTGATTCTTGATGGCGAATATTTGATATGGATTTTGGGCTTGATTCTAGAGTTCTCTATCATAGTATATGACTATGCAAGGAGACTGATGGCTTCTAGTTGAGAAACCATATCGAAGTCCGCATTAGGGAAGTCGAATGGACAATACTAGTTCGAAAGCGAACTTGTGTGATCGAGCGAGCGATCGAATGTGATTTTGCGAAATGATGACATATGTACATCTTATGTTCTAATATCACTGATATACTTTGACGCTGAAATTGGAAGTTGTTGGGTTGGATATCTTTGTAATTTAAATTGGAAATTTTCTTTTATGCAAAACTTCTATTAATTTAAAACTATTTTACAAAACCATTTTATATACAAAACTATTTTTACAAAACTATTTTATATACAAAACCATTTTACAAAACTATTTTACAAACTATTTTATATACAAAACTATTCTAAATTCAAAACCTTTTAGTAAGCAAAGATATCCAATCCCATATGGTTCTTCATGCAACGAAATTTATTTTTGAAAATTTTGATCCTTATATAAGATGGACTTTATGTAAGTATAAGATGATTTTGAAAACCATTGATTTTGGAAATGAATTGGTTGACTTAAATTATATTGATTTAGAAACTTGGATTATTTTCTAAATTTATTAATTTAGAAACTTTGAAACTGAAGGTATTTGATTTGGAAGAATAATTTGGTGAAAGCGTATATGATTTTGAAAATTGTATTGATATTGAAACAAATTGAAATTTGAGAACCTTGTGTTACTAAATACTTGATTTGGGAGTTACCGAACTTATATAAAATTGGTTTGTATAAGTATGAAATTGATTCGAAAACTATTGATTTTGGAAAGTATTCGATTTGAAAATGAAATCTTATATATAATGGACTTTATATAAGTACGATATTTGAAAGTGATTTGAAAGGGTACTTTATGATACATATTTTCGAAGTAAAGATATGGAAAGTGCCTTCTGCTTGATATCCGCTTTGTGGCCACATTGTGGATTCATTCTATCGATATTATTCTCTGATTTGGGTTTTCCAGATATGATACTCGAGTGTCCACGAATTCCATGGCGATCTCCATGGTCTTACGAGCGCGACTGCATAGCGTAATTCGCCTGGCTGAGATAGCTTAGGGGTACAAATTATTTCCTGGGGGATCCAGGCGTAACCATTATGTATCCTGCGATCTATGTAGGTCGTATTTAGTAGTGAAATCCGCAGGGCTGAGATAGCTTACGGATACAGATTGTTTCCTGGGGGATCCAAGCGTAACCATTATGTATCTGCGGTCTACTAGTCATCATGGCATAATTCGCAAGGCTGAGAAAGCTTACGGATATGGATTGTTTCCTGGGGGATCCAGGCGTAACCATTGTGTATCTGCGATCCATGGTTAGACAATGATTTGGTTGATTTGTTTGGATTGTACTTTCCATATCTGTTTTTTTAAGTTTTCCTGTATTTTCACTGGGTGGTGAAACAAGTCTACTAAGTACCTGGAGAATTCTAGCTTTGCGCCTGATCAATGCATAGCCAGAGTCTGCAAGAACGAGGATAAACTTATTGAAACATCGAGTTATAAAAGTATTTTGAAAGAAAAATTTGTTTCGATATAACGGTATTTTATTACAAAAGTATTTTTTCAACAAAGAAATTCTGTATAAATATTTGAAATTAAAATCCTTATGGTTCTAAATTAATTATTCGTGCCCGATACGATTCTTTTGAATCTACCTTATCTGCTCAGCTTTATTTATTCACCTATATTCTATTTTTCCGAATCTACCTTCTTTTCCCTTTTGAATATATCCTTTAAACTATTGTTTATTTATATACTACATGGTTTAATAGAAATTTTTTTAGTGTTATAAATATTTTAGAAGTTATTAATTAAATAAAACATATTTAAAGTAAATGATTATTGATAATATTTGAAAGTATCTTGAGATAAAATTTATAAATTTATGAATTATGGATTTAATATTTTCAATAGCTTCTTTGTAAATATAAGTAATGATGTAAATAATTGTTTTCAAATAGTTATCATATATTTATAAAGGTGTTATTTAAACATCTAAATGGTATTTATAAAGGAAGCAAGAAATTTTACAAATGGGTTTTGAAAAAAATATAAAGTATTAAAGAAAATTGAATTTCAAATGAAGTTTTCAAATGAATATTTCAAGTAAAATTTATATAGTTTCAAATTAATTGTTTAATCCTGACTTTCAATCTACTTTACTTATGGCTGTTCTATTCTCCTACCTCCTTCCTTTTCGGGGACAAAAAGTTTTGAGTGGGGGAGATTGTAACGACCCAAAATTTTAGTGATTTTATGTATTAAACTAAATTGAAATTTTATGAAATTTTTTAAACAATAAAAATTTGAAAATAAAAATTTATTATTTGGAATATGTTTATTTAAACATAGCAACTGGAAAATTTTCATCTGATAATATTGAAGTTTATTTTATTGTGAAATTTTATTTTAATTTAAATCGGTTAATAACAGTTGAATTTAAAAGTGTTCCAAAACCTAAATATGTCAACATGAGAAAATTTATTTAGAACACTCCGAATAAGATTGCGTAATTCGTTTCGCAAATTTCGGACGTTTCTAGCTCTGTTTGGATTTTTCCGTACAGAATAGTAACGTATATCAGTGTCCGTATCGACTTTTGATAGGATGATCATACCACTAATATCTGTATACCATTTTGATCGTCTCGTCGTACTGATCTCTGTGGTATATTTATTTCTGTATTTTGAGGTTCGGTACGCGGCGGAACCATGAAAACGGCTAGCCGTATCGGTATCCGTTTTGACCCTTTGAGTTTCCGATGTCCATTCACTTGTGCAACGGTTGAAAAATAAAGGGGCACTTCTTTCAATATTCCCAGAATTAATTATTGACCGTGACTATTAGCATTTGGTTGATATTTAATTCTGGTTCATTTTGCTCTGACCCTTTGTTTTCATTGAACTATTTCATTTGGGAATATATCGAGCTATTATTTAGAGTGGCAGCTGTTGCTTCTATTTTGTTTTCTTCTCTGAAGCCCTTCCCCTTCTTCTTTATTTTGATCCATGCCTGCTTACAACCTTTCTTCACATGTTCGACCTTAATCAAATTTCCTCCAGCCAAAGCCGTCGCAACATCCATACTCGCCGGCCACCACTACCTTCCCGAGAACAAACCACGTGAACACATCCCCTGCAGCCGAAGAAAGCCCAGCCGAGCAACCGACCTTCACAACTGCGACCTCCCTCTTCTCCAACCCGCCTCGACTGCCCGCTTCTCGAGTCTTGATCCAACCACCTCGACCTCGCCTGTAAAGGCTATGCCCTGTGCGTGCGTTATATATATGTAAGTATTTTTTTCTCTATACAGTAGTTTTTATATAAAGGCTGACTGTTATATATATATTGATGTTTGTTTATATATATAATGTATATACGTTTGTTTATACATAACACATGAACATATATATGGATTTATAAAGTTGTATATACACTGTTTCAAGATAATATGTTTTCAGTATTTATATAAAGTTGTTTATATATATAAGTTTGCTAGAATAGTATATATATTATATAGTGTGTACTATATGAGTTACGGCCATATATATATATATATATATATATATATATATAAAGGTATAACCTATATATATTACGTCTATTTGTATATAAGAGCTTATATAGGTCATGTGATATATTATTTTATATATAATACGATACGTTTTATATAGATGGATATTAGATCTGTTGTATTGTATTGTATTGTATTTATAATTTATATTATAGTAAGTTGTTTGTTTTATATATGTAAGCCTTTTATAACTTGTCTGTAATATATGAGATATAAAGTTTTGTGTTTCATCCATATAAATATGTAATACTGTGAAGTGATATATTTATATTCGTATATAACTTGTTACATGTTAGTACTATCTAGTTATATATATTGTTTTGCTTACCTTTGTTAAAAGGCTAGGTTGCATATACTTGTGTAAAATGTAAGTTATATATGTGTTTTGATTTCGCAATTATATGTTGCATGTAATATATTTTATGTTAGTATATATATATAAGTCTATATAAGTTTGTATATGAAAGTTAAATATATTCAAAGCTAGGCAGGCTTGGATACAATCTATATTTAGGAATGCAAGCTTTATAAAATGTATATATTTGTTATATATGAAAGTGATATAGATTGGTTGTTGTACAGGGTCAGTTTATATGTTTTAAAGTATTGGTTTCTGAAAATGAATATACATATTTCTAATTCCAGAGTATTTTTCGAATTTAAGTTTATATATAGGTTTATACATGTTATTTTTTTTCTATATATATTAGTAATGATATGGCTGAGTATATATACAAGTAATTATTTCAATATATATATATATATTTGACTTTAATATATGAGTTTAATTTAAAACAATGATTTTACTTATATATGTATTACTTTAATATTTGTTTTAACTTAAAACATTGATTTCATGGAAATAATAATGATATATATATATAAAATCGCTGCTTCTATCAAACTGATTCTAATTGTTTCATCGATTCCTTATTTATCAGCTTTGTTCATCCAATTCACATTCAATCTTGCTTTGGTCTGGATTCGTAACCCATTTCAATTGTCGAACCTCTCTAGCCTTGAAAGGTGAGAAATCACTCACGATTAACATTCTTATATTTATTAAATTTGATTTCAATTGAAACGACAATTGAAATATGCTGCTGTTAGTTATTTTAAATTTTTATATATGCTATCATCTGTAACTGTTCATCTGTGGGATATGACACCATATCCTGTTGTTTATATTATATTGTTATTGATGATATGCCTGTTATATTATTTTCATATCTGTTATCACTCTGCAAGTTCCCTATTAGTATAGAATTCACTATGGGTTGAAATGATACATACCCGAACGGACTTTAGAATAGGAGAAAATCGTTATGGGTTGAAATGATAGACCAAAGCATTTTCATTGAATTGAATTTGGGATTGTGGGTCGAAATGAGATCTACCCGTATATATTTAAATTACGGATTGAAATGATAAATATCCGTATCACTTGACCATAGGGTAGGAAATTTTATACAGGCACCGTTGGTCTATGTATAAATATTTTAAAACGATTTCTATAGTTTTGAAAGGGAATATATATATGGTTTTATTTAATATTGGAAATGTTTTATATAGAAATAAGTTTTAATATAAAGTTGATTTAATTAATATAATATGTCTAGGTATTATATTTTCTAAATAGATTTTTCAAGGATTTGTATAAGTTAAGGAAGATAAAGCTGAATTAATTAAAATCGTATCTAATTAAGAATTCTACTTAATTAAATCGATTTGAACTAAATTTATGATTTGATTTTATAACTTGAATTTTGATTTAAAGTGATTAAATGGATATTCCAAGTTTAAAGAAATCGAAAGAAAAATTTAGTTTAAATGTAATTTAAGGTTATTTAAAATATACTGAATTTATTAAGTGAATATTTCAAGACTAAATAATAATGAGGTTAAATCTAGATCTATATGAAGCTGTAAAACTTTGAAAGGTTGAATATTAAAGCTAAAAAAATATATTGAAATCTAAAAGGTTTATTTTGTGATTCAGATCTGTATTTGAAATCAATATAATTTGAATTTGTTATTTAGAAACTGGATTGAATTAAAATGGATAAATCTAGATTGAATTAAATTTGAATTGGAACTCGAGTTGATTTGAATCAATTTGTGAAATTGAGAAATATTTATATTTAATGGAAATGATATTTCGGTTTTGAAGTATAAATTATTTTGAAAGGACCACGGTGTTATAGGGACGTTGGTGGTTAGTAGAGTACACTTCTACATGGTAGATAACTCCATGGATCCTTAGAGGATGGTTATCCCAAACATTCTTTGAGTTATTTGTATTTCAGTTGATATTTCACTTGAGTTGGATTTATTTATATAAGAATGTTAATCCTGACTCGAGTGTTTTGTGTTTTGCTTTACGCTCGGGTCAGACTGAGAAATTCAGCATTTGAGACTCACCTTTGGTGTAACGACCCAGAATTTTGAACAATTTAAATTGAAAATATTTAATTAATTTTAAATATTTGAATGATGGTTTGACTTGAATTTCAAATTATCAGAATGAATTTGGCGATTAAATTATAAAATTTAATCTATTGAAAGTTGAATAATAAATTGAATCTTCAATTTTAAGTTGATTAAAAATATTTCAAAGACTTATAAAATTTGTATTGATAACACTGAAGATAATAGAAGTTGTAAAATTGAATTTGGCAGTGGTTTGATCAGTTTTGAAAATTTTATCGTTTGAATCGATATTTGAAAATAGCCTTCCGAGGCACAGTCTCGGAATTCGACGAAACCAGTTCCATTGGATCCATAATATTGAATTATTACCGGATTTCAAATTTCGTATTGATTGGAGTTGATATGTGAGCACACGGTGAGTAAACGTGTTGAAATAAAATCAAATTCAATTTAATTTTAAAATTTAAAAATTTGTCAATATCAGCATCCTAAAATTGCGCCTAAATTCACGCAAAGAATCACGAAGAAATCAGGCAAGCATGACCTTATTCTCTGCAAAATCACGTTGTTCCTTATTTTATATGCCGCGCCTCTTATTTGTTTCAAATTTACTCGAGCAGTTCAAAGTAATGGCCGAATGAAATCAAGATAAACTCTCGTTCTCCCCTTTTCCTCTATTTTCGTTCGATCAAGTTTTCCCTCTTCTCATTTGAAAATGGCCGTCCCTCCTCTCTGTTAATCAAAATCGAAAGCAAGAAAAACAAAATAAACAATGGCCGATCCCCAAACATACTCCTCTTCCATTCTCCTCTCAATTCAAATTCGCGGCTCCATCCCTTTTCATTTCAAAAGAAAAAAAAAACGAATGAATGAATTAAATTCATTCGACATCTAGTTTTCGCGATCGAAGACGCAATCGCGTGGAGAGGAGGCAACGTGCTGGAACTCGCACTCGAGCATTGGAAGGTGGAGCAGGCGGAAGCCACGTGGTCTCGAGGAGATCTGGAGGGAGGCGCGACGTCGCGTAGCGCGATTCGAGGTGTTCGAAAGCAGTTTCGTCGATGGGGAATCTCGATCGAATGTCGAGCTCGAGGTCGTCGAGGGCCGCGTTGGGCTCAGGATGTGGTGGCACAACTGCTGTGATCACGGCTAGGGCTTCGTCGCATTGACCTGAGATGATCGATGTCGTGATAATCTCGTCAGTGAGGTATAATTTATTTTCTTTTTCAAATTCAATGTATATATATATGCAAATATATATGTGTAAATGAAGTTTTAATTTACAGTAAATGGAAAATGAAAATGATGAAATGAAATTTTTATAAAAATAGATATCTTCACTTACTGGTTTATTTGTAAACATAGATTATGGAGATAGATTTGTTTATTTAAAACTTAATTTATTATCTTAATTACTAAAGAATATATTTTTTAGGGAATTTAGTTTTAAATATAAATTTTTGAATTTAATAAATTTATTAAAGGAGAAATATTGGTTTAAATAAAATTATCAATTTAATTTAACTATTAAAATGAAATCACCGATGAATCAAAATTATCAAATGAAAATTTATTATTCGATCTGTTCGAATATTAATGAATTGTACAATATTTATACAAGGTATAAATCAAGAAAATCGAGTCAAGAATGGAAAATGGATTGCAAATTAAAGGTGAGATCTTCTCACTCAAAATGAAAATTTTGATTTTTCAGTTATTGATTGATTGATTGACTGTTTGGATGTAATATTTGATATAGTAGGATATATCTATATATATAGCAATATATACATATTGGCATATGTATATATTGGATTGATTGATTTCCCGCACTATATAGCGGATGAGACCCTATTGCACCGTTAGTAAGCGGATGATATTTTATAAATCCCACATACCGCGATATTCCACCTTGAAGTGGAATTGGTATTGTGCTAACATCTGTGGATGCAGGGAAACAGGTTGGAGGGATCCAACTGGATTCCTCACCAGTATTTATTTGATTACAGATATTGTGATATTTGTTGATTATCATATCGATATATGATGTTGGATGTCGTGATTGATTATTTGGTGTGTTGCATCATCGGATCCATTTTTGAAGTTAAAAATAACGAATTTGATTTTAAAGAGATTTTTAAAGTGATTTTTGAAATAAATAGTTAAAGAAATTTATAAAATGGTTTAAATTGGGATTTTTGAATTATTAAAAACGATGTATATAAAAGATGTATAAAATTGATATTTATAAATTAAAATACTGGAATTATAAAACAAGTTTTTATAAGTGTTAAATTGAAGTATAAACCGGATTTTGGCATTTTAATTGAGATTTCTGAATAAGTATGAATGGTTCATAGATGAGATTTATAAAATATATATTTTATAAATCAAAACAATGGAATTATAAAAGTAGTTCGGTTATCGTTGAAAATAAGGTTATAAATGAAATCTTATAAGTAATAAGATTTAAAATTTATGAAGTTTTAAAGGAACGATTTTTGTAAATAAATGAATTATAAGTATTTAACTTATAATATGGACTTTTGGAATATATATTGAGTTATAAATTGAATTGGTCATTAAAGGAGATTTATAAATCGAAGTTGTTATAAAATAGAAATAGAATTTATAAACGTTGTTTTATAAATCCGAAAATCAATCAAATCTGATGAATTTAATATAGAAGGTTATTAAGGGAATTTTATCCACGATTTTGGATAGTGGATAATTCTTGAAATAAAATGTGTAGAAAATAGTGAAATTTGGTTAGTGAAGTATATTCACGATTTTGGACAGTGAATATATTATTAAGTAAAATGGATCTGTTTTGGGAAAGTGATATTGGAATAGAATGAAAATGATTTAACGATGTTTTAAAATGCATTAAATATGGAAACATAGATTTCAACATTTATTGTTGAAATAGACGTTTTCGAGGAAAATAAGGAAATGATGGACTATAACACTGTTGTTATAGTAAATGATTTCCGAAAGGAAATGTTTTATATAGTATTGGGATTTATATATATCTATCTAAATTTCGAATCCCTATACTAGTAATTTTGGGTTGTCGTAACGATGTTTTACGTAACATTCGTTTTGACCCAAATAATGTGTTTAAGAAAATGATTTCCTTAAAGAATGAAATACATACTTAATTTTGATTTAAGTATATTGAACATTTTCAAATGTTGAAAATAAATGGATTTGTGAATTACTTATTTTTAAATAAGTATGGAAATGTTTTCCAAAATGAAATGAAACGTTTTTGAGATTTTATCTTTTTAAAGATAAATCGAAAGTGAATATTTGCTATTAATTGAAAATCGTATATCAGTAGATATTTGAAATATAAATTCACTATGGAATTTATAAAGGAAAGGGAAATTCGTTTTAAAAATAAACGTTGATTTATTTTTAAAGTGTGGAAATTATATATCTAGTAAAGATATTTGGAAAATAAATAATTTGGAAAATTATTTGGAATCTGATGATGTTGCGCATCTTTATTGATAGTTAAATTACCGACTATCAATAATTACCTTGAATGGGTATTTGTTGTGATTTGCTTGAATTTGAATGCCACACTTATTTTTGAACAAGCGCTCACTATTCGGGTTAGCCGGGAAAGGACCTTGGGGTCGTATAACCCATTCCGAATATGTGATACGTCGTAATGGATTGCATTTGATGACCGGTGTTGAAGACCGGATATTTTTGAAAACAGAAGGATTACCGTCGAGTTACTCTACATCGGCTGATCTCCGATATAGAGGTTTTATCACCCTTAGTGACGGGAAGTCCGGACGTGATTAGAAAATTATCTGGATTTGCAAGGGCTTCGTGAGAAGTGCCTTCGGTTCTGTTCGATCCCGGAACAGACTTGTATGGATTTTATGTCTGACGTTACAAATTGAGATATAAAGCTGATTTCTTTCAAATACATCTCTGTTGGTGGCGGAGAATTTATTCTCTTAGCTTAACACCCTTCTTTGAGACGTACGAGCTCAAAGGTTATGTAGTTGAAATTTATCAGCAATATACTCCCAATTTGGTAACGTGGCATGCTGAGTGTTGTTGTGTAATGATCATTGTTTGATCATTTGTGATATGATCATTTGTTTGATCATTTATCTTTGTGATCATTACTTTGATCATTTGTTTGACCCGAAGCATGGCTTTGTACCAAAACGTAGCTTTGTGGACGAGACTTCGTCGGACCTCACACCCCGTAAATGGTCAAAACAGGAAGGATGCAGCAAGGTTCTAGGGTGTAGCGCCCCTTAGTGTATGTCATTCCTTCTGGATAGAGGTGGTATCATGGTATGGAGCCCAGATATTTAACCTATGTTGTTACTCCAAATTTATTATGTGGTTGTTGGAAATCGAGGATCCTCGGGAAGATCGGTTACGATCGGGGGATGGCATACGCGTGTCAGTAGTTACCTATTTTTGCAGAGGTAACCCGGCCTTGTGTTGGCAGAGATCCGGTTAGGTTCTCGGGTCGTCTTTCCAGAGGCTTACCTATGTGGCAATGGGAAGTTCCTTGGCCTGACCATTTGTTGGAAATCCAAACTCCAATACGAGACTTGTACGATTTTAGTTGTAGAACTTGCCATCTACTTATGGTGGCGCCCCACTATTTAGATGGTAGCTATAGTAGGCATAGTTCGAAATGTCTATGCTGGCTAAGATTTATATTATACTTTTGAAATGTTTTCTACACTATGCACTAATAATAATATCAAACCAAATGAGTTGTTATTGCGTATCAAGCATCTTTGACTATCATAAGGAGAAATCTCCTCCGATTCTGCGTTTGCATTGTGTGTGTGGCGGGAGGCCTTATGGTAGTTTCATTTTCCAAAAGCATTGCGAATAAATTTTATTTTCTTTGTGAAAAATAACTGTTTTTACGATCTCACACCAGTCACCATGGCTGACTCAGAGTTTATTGTTTCCCTTCTAAACTCTGGGTGCCCACCATTTTCCACACGGGCAGCCTAGAGTTATGTTATCAGGATATTCTGGAGCTTTGGAGATGAGCTGGATGGCGAAACGTACTACCGTACTTGTTTATTTATTCCGCTGTGTATTCTGTATGAGGACAAGTTTATATAACTGTCCATTGTTGTATTGAGTTGTATATTGACTCTGATTGATGTATGTATAAACTGATATAGTCTTTTGTTTAAAGATTATTGATTTATCTATTATATGTTGTTCCGCTGCGAATGTGAGATTCTAATATTGTTTCTGTTTCTGATGTTGTTCTGTTTTTCTTCTTTCTTTTTCTTCTATCTTTTCTTCTACCTCTTCTTTTAAACCCTAAGAATTCAGTTTTCCGGCATTCGTTTGCTCGGTAGTTGATACAGTGGACGTATCGATGTCGATTTTCGGAAGTCGAAGAATCGGGTCCTTACATTTGGAGTTTGGAGCTTCACTTGGAGATCCAACTATCGATTCAGCCTTCAGCTTTCCAGTTGACTTGTTCAGAGAGGTCATCTGTTTGTACTGGAGACTTCACTGTATTTGAGATATTCTGTTGTATTTTATTTCTAACTCTGATGTTTATATAGTAGCTTCATGAACTACTATTTATCTATTCCGCTGCATTATTGTTATATTACTCTGTGTTTGTGATTCTTGATTTATTTATTTACTGTATATGCTGAGTTTTGCCAAATTTTGAATGAACAATATGATATTTTGAGCAATTCAAGTCTGACATGTGTGGATGCGAATGGTTGAAAATATCGGGTCGTTACATTTTTAATATTTGAAAATTCATATTTTCCAATTCAAATCTCTTCTAAACTATATAAATATGTTTATTAAATTTATTCCATATTTTTACATTATTAAAAATGTTCATTTAAAAATATTTCCCGTTATGGTCACTTAACTGCACTAGCGTGATTTTTCTAGAAAATTGATTTGGATGTATTTCAAAATCTACTCAACGGAAAATTGATTTTCTTTCTTCGTTTAGAAGATATGGATATAATAGCCCGTAATTTTCTTATCTCAAAGAATTCCGAGCTATATTCCACTCTACATACTCATTTGAACTTTTCGGCGCGAAATCGCGAACTACCCTTGCGCGACACGCCTAGTTTTAACTTATTTTTCAATACTTGAAATAATTTATTCAAATTAAATTTATTTACTTATAAAACCATTACAAATCATTTTAAATCAATATTCTCACTTTTTAAAGTATTTAAAATGTATTTTCACTATTTTCATATTATAATATTATTTTATTCCTATTATTTTAATATTAAATTTTAAAATCCAATTTCGATTTTAATTCTAACTTCAAATTAAACTCAATTAAAACTTAGATTTCAAATCTATTTTCCATTTTAATTTAAATTTCAACCCTAATCTCACTTTCGATTTTCAAAATCGATTTCATTTTCAATTTCACTATTCATTTCAATTTCAATTCTATTTTAACTATCCTTTTCAAATCCAATTTCACTTCAAATTTCACATTCTCTTTTATTTCCATTTTAATTTCAATTCTACTTAAAAAGAGACTTATTTTTCCAAAGTATATCATGTCACCAAAAATTGGGCTTTATTTAACAAAGAGATCACTTAATCAATAATGATAGAAATTTGATGTCTATATTAACATCACAACCATACAACCAATCATATGACATTAACATATTCAATACAGGTGTAGTACGATAAATGTCATAACATTACTATGGATTATCCAACATTCAAACAATTATTCAAACATCCATATCATAAAATGGTGATTATCTATCATATCAAATCAACTTAATAATCAATATAAATTATATAGCGGTGAGAATTTTCTCACCTTCATTTCCACTCCGTTAATCTTTTACATAAGATACGCGTCTCTCGAGCTAACGTGCTATTTCACACGTCTCGAATTTTGCCGTTTCCTTTCCTTCTCCTTTTTTTTCCTTTCTTTTTCCTTTCTTTTTCTTTTTTTCTTTTTTATTTATTATGTGGCCGTGGGCTTTAGATGGAGGGTACGGCCTAGCCTTGTTTGGGTGGAAGAGCATGGCCTTGGGTTGTGGAGGTGGTGGCCTTGGGTTTTAGAAGGTAGAGAGGAGGTGGTTTGTTGCATATTTCTTTTCATATTATTTCAAGAGAATGGAGAGGTTGGAATCCATGGAAATGGAGATGAAGAAGAAGATGGAGAAAGTGAAGAGAAAGGTAAAGAATAAAGTGTGCAAAAAATGAAAGGTGTGCATGCTTATTTATACTTGAGTTTGGAAGGGCAAATGACTAAAATACCCTTCACTACCTTTTGACTTTTAAACCATTTTAAAAACTCTTTCCAAGGCATGATAAGAAGTGTATTAAATGTGAGATGATATTAGGATTTGATTTATGTCCTTATGTAATGATTTTTTTTCTTTTTTTCTTTACTTTTTAAATTCCACAAAAACCATTTTGCTCCTTTTCCATACATGGATAAGACTTAGGATGTAATGACATTAATGGTGAGAGAGATGGTTTGATTTGAATTTGTACTTAAGTGAAATGATTGTGTTACTTTATAAATTAACAAAATGTATAAAATAAGAAGTGCTTATTTTCCATGCTTTAGATTTGACATTTGAGGGTTAATGCATTAATGAGAAAATAGAGGTTAAGTCCTTTTTTATGATTATGTTTAATAATTTATTTTTAATTATAAATTGTCAAATCATGTTACTTTTTGAATTATTTGTAAACTTTGACTTTTCAAAGTGAATTTGTTTTTTTATATGTTAAATGTAACATGTAACATAGTTTGTTAAGTGTATATATGTGTTAAAACATATCATGTTGCAACAACTTTACAAAAACTTGTTTTAGTTGAAAACGGTGTTTTTGTTGACATATTTTACAGTCAAAATTTGGCTTTTTTTTAAACTATATATTCAAGTGAACCAAACTTAAAAATGAACTTTTTACTTCTTTTAAATAAATTAAAACATGTCTATTCATATTTTAAAATCATATTTAAATAGTATCAAAACCTCTATTTTTACAGTGTATGTAAAACTGACAAAATATGATAAATTTTGGTTATTTTTGTAAAACGATTATTAATATACTTTTAAATATTTTAATATACTTTTATTATTGTAACAACCCGGGGTTTCGTATCGATTAATCATCGTCATTGGACGATTATTGTTGTTAGCTATTTGTTGTTGGGAGTTTGTAATCGGGTTTAAATTGTGTTAAATAATTTGTTAAATGTTGATGGGCTTTTGAAATTGAACCTAGCCCATGTTTTATTGTTGTTGCCGTGATAGTTATTTCAAACCGTTCCCTTTTTCTTTCATTTCCGATTCGAAAACCCTAGAGAAAAAAGAGATCGAACAAAAGAAATAAATGGCGGCCTCGTCCTCTTTGAAAAATTAGGGTTTGCTCGTCCGTTCGTTCGTTCCTCCTTACAACTAGGGATTGTGAAATTGTAGGCGTCGCTATGTCAGATTGTAGATGCCTCTTTCGTTGATCAGTTGGATCGTTCGCGACCCCTCTTCGTGGTCGTGCTCGTCTTCGCTTCGACAAAGGTGAGTTTACTCACATCTAATTCACATCTCGAGTTAATTTAAGGTTCGAATTCTGTGATTTCGTTCGTATTCAATTGTTTGAGTTGTCGATTCATTTTGCTTGCAGTTCGATTTAAGTTGTTTTGTATTGATTTTGATCTATTTGATTTTCGTGGTTGTCACGGCTTCGATATTGAGCTGTTCGATCGCGTTCCTTGCTACCTTGGTCATCACGATGTTGTTTTTCTGGTATTTAACCTGAATTTTGGTTGACTTCGGTTTGACTTTGATTTTGAAGTTTCCTGTGACATTTCTTAATCTTCGGCTTTGAACTTATTTAGCAAATTCTTTGAAACTACTGTTGTCTTGATTATTTGAGAAACAGGAAATTATTGTCGAGGACAAATTTCTTAGCGTTTTTGTCTCAAGGACAGGCCTTCAATATTTTATCCTGAAGGACAACTTTCTTTAGGTATCAGTTTTTAGTCATTGATAGCAGTTTTTAGGTATCAGTTTGTAGTTATCGGTAGCAGTTTTGAGGTATCAGTTTTAGCTTGGTAGCAGTTTTGTTGTCCTTATGAATAATTTTAGAAAATGTTTGTCCTTATGAATAATTTTTAGGAGAATGTTTGTCCTTGTGGTAAAAATATTGAGGTTGTGTCCTTGAGGCAAAAAATATACAAATTTTTGTCCTTTAAATTAATTCCCCCTTATTTGAAACTGCTGCTAAATACTTTTGGGCGCTTGAACCTTCTCTGTGCACATCTGTTTTACTGCCTTCGTTTAGGTGATAATTTTCACTTGTTCGTAGTTGACCTCATTGTTGTTTGAATAGTTCATGTGCACTTGAATATGCACTGAAACCATGTGTATACATACATCTATGTATGTATATATGTATTGTCCTTGTAGTCTTTATTCCACCTTGATCCAGTAGTTGCTGTCATGACTTGATGTTGATTACTTGTTGCCTCTTGCAGTTTTGTTTTGCATGTTTACGACTTGGTTGAAGTAGTTGGTTCAGTTTATACTGTACTTTGACTCGTGTATGCTTCTGATTTGTATATGACACTTCAATTTGTGTCTGCACTGTGTACTCTAGTCTGATTCATATATTTAAAATTGTTGTCACATTCACTTGTGTACATTGTAGTCTTGTTCGACCATTTCGATTCACTGGTCTTTGGTTCGTGAATTTCTGGCTTTGACTTGAATCTGGTTCCTTTTGTTGTTCACTGGTTTGATTTGAAACTTCACTTTAGTCTGAAGCTTGTGCTCATCTTTGTTGTAGCATTGTGTACATGTGTGTACTGTCTTGACAATTTGATGTCGAGGCTGTTGTATTCATGTGTACATTACTTGGCTCTAGTGCATGTTACTCGTATGTGGTCTTGTTTCACTGTTTGGTCTTGGTGCAGTTGCTATGCCTTTGTGCATTTTGCTGTGTTCATTTGAGTTGGGCATTGTTGCACTTGCAAGTCCTTGTTGTCTCCTGTGTTTTGTGATATTGTACCCGATTATGTTTTCTGGTACTTTTATCCTTATGTATTTCTGTTTGTACCAATACCTTTGTGTACTTGGTCATCCGAGCCTTTGTGATTTGTATTAAGTTGAATTTGGGTTGCCTTTGAGTTTCAGAACTGTAGCATGCATGATGCTATGTAGTTTCATGAATTTTATTATAGCCTTTTCAATATTGCTGATGTTGATTTGGATTCTCTGATTCATTGTTGTAGTTGATGCCAGTTGCCTCTGGTTTGAGTTTTATTCATGCAGTCCTTTGTGTTTGACTTATAAGTTGTTTTGAGTTCAGAGCTTGTAAGCTCCACGACACTGTATCATTTCACTATTGCACGATTATATGCATTTCTTTGAACTGTTAACCTTTGGGTTGTAATTTCTGATTCATTTTGTTTGTAGTAGTGTTGAGTCACGATAGTCGTGACTTGACCTCTGCAGTTTCGATCTGCTGTAGCATTTGGTGTTGTGATGATTTTATAAACTGTTGTAGTTTTGTGCTGTTTCATTTTGAACTGGTCGACACGTACATTGATGTTACCTCTGTCCTTGGTTCTTGTGCATAGCATATTGAAGTAGTCGAGTTGTTTTGTTGCATTCCTTCTTCACTATGATATTTGAAGTCTGATACTTTTGTATATAGTTGCAGTCGTGATTTGCATAGAGATTCACTGCACTTGTATCTTGCCGTTTCATTTATTAGCACGGTATACATACATGTATACATACATATATATGTATGTATGTGCTAGTTGCTGTGCACATTTTATATTTCTTTTGTTTCATTTTGTTTTGCTGGTTGGTGGCCTCGAGCTTTGTCTGCTTGTTTATTCGAGTCCGCACCATGACTTGAGTTGAACCCGATTTTTGGGTTTGACCTTGTGCTCGTTTGTGACTTTCATTGACCTTTGCAGTTTCGACATACTGTAGTGGCGAGGTAGTGCATGCGTGTGTGTACTGCAGCCACACAGTAATTTGGATTGATTTGATCATTTTGAGAATTTCCAATTATCTATTTGTTATTGTGAGCATAGAGGTGGGGCATCACAATTATCTTTATTAGATGTTTTTAATTTTAAATAAATATTTAAACCTATTTATTTAAGCATTTATTTATTTTTAACAATACTTAACTTTTGCTGATTTGTTCTAAAAACCAAATTTATACTTTTTAATTATTAACTATAAGAATAAATAATTTCTCCATTATTATTTATTATATATAAAATATTTATTTAAGTTTTAATTTTTTTTCAATTTAAAATCTCTCATTTTCGTAGTAGCGAAATTACGGGTCGTTACATCAGCCATCTAAGAATGATTGGTGCTTGGTGTCGATAATCCAATGGCATACACCCCTACTAAGAAGAGGCAAATTTCTAATCGGTCTTCTTTCTTATTTTCATTTTATAATTTTGAAACCTGCAAAAGCTTGGATTTGGGACATTTATGGCTGCTTAGGCCAAATTGTAATTACGACGTTGTAATAAAGGACTTTGACATTTGCCTATTCGCATATTGACTCCCCTAACCGTGGATTATAATCATGCTTGCCCAATGATTTACCACCTTGCCTAAGCATACTTTAATTTGTCCATCTTCATGTAACTTGAACATAACGTGTAAAGTGTGGAACCTTGATTCCCATAAGAAAGCATTCAAGACTCGATAGTCGACCACCGATCTTGACTAAATTTAACTTAAGAAGTATACGGAATGCTTTACGGATTTATACCAATAAGAACCCCGAGGAGGAGTGTTGGTACGAAATGCCTCTAGCTTTCAATTACTTCTAAAAGAACTAGAATTGAGTTAACTGGAAATTTATCGATTGGTTTTGAAGAGTCCAGGGTCGGTAAGTGTTTTACTTACCGAATACCATTTCAAAACTATTATACGGGTTCTATGTTTTGGAAGTGAATGATGGAAACCATGTATGGTTCCGAAAATCTGTTGAGATGATGGAATCCATATGGCATTCATTATGTGATCGAGTCTCGTTGGAAACTCTTGTGAAGATGCCAAACGTATCCTCAACATCAGAAAATGACTAAAGACAGAGTAGGATGCATAATCCCGGGTTCAACTAACTCAAATAGGGGGTACATCAACTCCACTTTCTAGAATGTGCTTATCGATTTGTTGCGCACGGGGAGTTGATGATACTTGGTTCACGTGTTAGGGCATGGGCTGGTTGTGTTTACCTTATGGTATATTTTATCTAGAGATATACAACACTCGGAAGGTAGTTTTTGACCCTTGTCATAGGTGATCGGTCTCAGTATGGCTTACGAGTATACTATGGAGGTCTCTGTGGAAAATTCATTTATACGAACGTCCCTTAGCGGTTTTGTTTGTATACCTGAATATGTTGTCAAATGTAACCTATGTAACCATTTCAGCTATGTTATATTTATATTAAACAACTTAGACATTACTATAATATCACAAGATTTTATATATGAATGTTTTGGTTACCGTAAGGAAAAAACCCCATCCATTTTTATTCGCGGTGTGGTCTTACGAGATACCTTTATTTATAAAGGTTTTATAAGCATTAAATAATTCAAATTACTTGAGCTTGCTCATGCTTGTTTACCAGACTGATCTGGGCGATTTTCCCTTTCAATGCTCGGGTCAGACCGAGCATATTTACAAATTTAAATTTGGTGCTTTGGAGCTTCAGTAAATGGGCTGGAAGGCTTTATGATGTATTCCCATATTTGTTTATTTATTTTCCGCTATATTGTTGTTGAAATTATGAGCATTTGTGAGGACATGTTGTTATAACTGTCCATGATGATGATTGTGATTTGTGGTTGTACTCTGATGGATATATGTATACTACAATTTCTCTTTTGTAAAGATCATTGATATTATATTATATGTTGTTCCACTGCGGTTGTGAGATTCTGTGTTGTTTTAGTTTTTTCTTCTCTTCTCTTCTTCTTTCTTCTTTCTTCTTTCTTCTTTCTTCTTTCTTTCCCATAACTATTCGTCTTTCCTTTCAATTTGGGTTGGATATGTGTAGTTTATTGTCAGCTCGAGTCGTCAGATTTCCGAGTCGTCACAGATCATATGTTCAATACGATTGAATATAATGAAGGTTTTTGTGTGCTTGAAGTGACACAACCAAGAACTACTAGACTGACAAGGAACTCGTTCACTGAAATTACAATTTAACCGGTTTACTTTAATGCAACTTATACAATATCCTTATATGTTAAGGATTTCCAAATGCACTTGTGTAAAAAAATTGGTGCAGCTTTGTAGTAAAGATTTCCTTTTGAATGGTTCGACCATTTGGAAAGGAAAGAGAATGTCCAAGAGTAGATGTAATATAGGCATAGTTGCGATGAAAAGTGTGAATGATCACCTCTGCTTCATGAAGAAACATTGAAGATGGGAATTGTATAAAATACTAGTGGATAATTGATGTGGAATGGTAAACATAATTTATATTCCAAGTGTATTTTTATAGAAAAATCGTTTCTATAAGTGTTATTTCTTTAAGCTCAAAATATTCGATTTGAAACTCTCAACCGTAAAATAGTTACAATAAATAGATAAATATGTCACAATAAGTGGTTGAATAGAGCTTTGTATTAATTGATGTATTGTTATGTAATGACAGAAATAGTGGGAGTGTACCTTATGACATTTATTTGTGGATGTATCTAGTTATGAAAGATCGTCTTCATATATATAACAAATATTATTTATGAAATAATAACTGTTTTCAATATTCGCTGAAAGTAAATATAGCTTTATTCTTGTTATGAATCTTATGAATATTCATTATAAAATAAGTATCTATAATGGTATTTTTTCATAACATTAGTGATGCATTAGAGATTGAAAATACATAAGTATCTAAAATATTTAACAATTATTTTGAAATTAAAGACTGGGTCGTATTTTGAGAAATATTTCTTTAACCATATGACTATGAATCAAATGGCACTAGCGAATTGTATCTCAAGTGATTAAGGGAAAAACATCCATTCAGCGGGAGTGACAAAATAGTTGATGAACTCTTTGGATTAGTACATGTATATATTGCAGTCCAACATCTAATGATACCAAAATGTATCAACTTTGTTAAATTTACCACTTAATTATCACAGACATGAACATGCATATTTGATACATAATTAGTATATCTATGATAAGTTTAGAGAATATAAAATGGAAGTAGAATACATAACATGCAAAGGAAATAATATAATTCAATGTGGTCGAATATCTGAGTATATTGGAAAGAGTTCAAAAAATACCTAAAATGACTAATATTGAACCTTTAAAATCACTCCTTATGATACATAATGATTTATCGATGGGGAGTAATTGGACTTTGTTGGACAAAGTATGATTGGTAATGAGTGGCGTTGAGTTACTTCTTTCTATAAGGACATGTACTTAAGAGCAAGTATATATGTTAAATTTAATTTCATCTAAACCATAGTTTACGATCTCATATAAGATATGAGTTGATAAGAAATCCCTACATGTTCTAGGCCCAGGCGGTTATGTGAGTCAAGAGGCTGCACGTAAAATTCAATCATAAGGGATCTTATGTGAATCACCCCAAATGAGTCTGGGACCGATTAATAATTGTTGATTAATTTATGTTATGGTCAAAAGTTTCGTAACTCAAAACTGAATTGGTTTTATGTAAATATTATATACGATCCATGATGTGCACGTAAATGTGCATATTTTTACCACCATATTTAATCTATTTAAATTAAATAAATGATCATATCGGGCATTTTAACTTGTTTAAATTAAAATTCATATTATTTTCAAATTGTCACATATTCATCTTCATCCAAGGGCAAAATGGTCATTTTTGTGCATATATTAATTTGAGAAAATTTAATTGAAAATTTCTATATTTTTTTATAGAAATTTGGATTCATATACAAGTGGTTTCATGAAGATATATGCATGCACAAGAGTGAAGATAAAGGAATGAAGATGGAAATAATTCAAAGGCATGATAATGGAGGACCCCACCTACCCACCTCTCTTCATGTACAAATTAGAGGCTAATGCACATGCTTATGGAATTAATGCCTTCATGTACACTGAAATGATGATTAGTAGAAGCTAATGATTACTTGGCCTCCACACTTTCTCAAGGGCAATTTGGGCATTCTCCAAAAATACGAATTAGGGTTTAACACTTGTATAAATACCCCATATCTTCATGTAACTTGCTCTTCCTCCCTTAGTCTCTCTTAGTTTAGTTTAGGCTCACAAATAAACAAGCACTTCCCTTTCTCTTTTCATGGCTACTTAGCCATTTTTACTTCATGTACTTTTCCTTTTTTTATGCAATGTAATTATTGTTTCCTTTTAATTACATGTTCATTTCCTTTCATGCTAGTAGTGTAGATTTTCTTTTATGCAATTAGAATAGTTTTCTTTCATTTAGCTTTAATTTTCCTTTCATTTTGCTTTCATGTTGTTAGCTACATTTGTTAATCAAATGACAAATATGAGAGGCTAAACCCCTTCAATTTAGGGGTAATGAAGCTCTCTAATTATGTAGCTTCAACTATTTGTTAATTCATGCTCTCTTTTTGTGCTTAATGATGATGATAGAAATGGTTTACTAGTTGTTTTTGCTTTGAATTTGATAGCCTATATTGTTGACATCAAATAGGCTATGCTTAAATAATCACTAACACTAATTGCCTCTTTATCAAAATATTATTATGGCAAAAGAAAGTGATTTGAAATTAAAATTTGATGGTCTATATTTCTAATCAATAGTTAATAGGCCATACTTAAAATAGATTTCATTTTCATTGTCAAATTTCATAAAAGTTAGTAAGTGGTTTAAAGGGTGTGTTATAGTTTGATGGCTTATGTTGGCTAATCAATAGCACGAATATGCCATACTTATGATAAGCACATCAATTAAAGCACTAATGACCATAAAAGAGAGATTATGATTTCATATGTGTTGAACTACATGATCTAGAGAGTGGATTTATTCTCTAAATTGTCATTTAACTCTTATATTTATATCTCTTTTCTTTTAGTTAGTTAGCTAATTTTCTAATTCTCTAGCTTAACTTTCACTCGACTTTGGTTTAATTTGATTGAATAGATTTTTAAAATCATCAATTCCCTGCGGATCGACCCATATTCGCCACGTACTACAATTGTACGCCGTGCGCTTGCGGTTATTTTTAATTTAAATTCGTTCGACGGTTATCTAATCCGATAGAATTTCCGCCGTTAAACAATCCAGATACCATAATATGGAAACTGATTATAAAAGATAAAAACATTAACTGAGCCAATAACTGAAACAACTCATTAGAATGTCTAATACAAATTCTTGGACATTAAAGAGAAACTATGAATTTAATATCAATGTCGACAAAAGGAACTTTTAGTAGTAACAATTTCCTCCAATGCAAATAAACAGTCATGAGTATAGACTCTAACATACAGAATGGTTCTTAAATCCAAAATAGATTCCAAGTACACTATCAGAAAACAATTTTGATAGTTGTACCCGAGTAATAACATCGGCTACGGGTGAGTCTTCAAAAAGAATAAAAGGAACTAGGCCAGTCGAAAATGGGTAAAATATATAGATTTAAAAAAAAAATCATATTCTGGATCTATTGAGTCTATGAGGTCTAAAAGGTTATTAGAGAAAATATAATATATTTTAACATAAAATCTTTATTTTGTTCAAATTGTCAAAATTATTGTTGTTGTTGTTGTTGTTATTAGGTTTTAGTTTATAGGTGTATCAAATACACTTGTTTGTGTAAAGTGCACGTGCCAAAAATAAGATGCATACATGGTTAATATGACCGTATGTAGGTGCTGGGATTTATACCACAACGGACCAATTTCCATTTTACATATGTCATTGTTATCCAAGATTTTGATTTAAAATTATATATATATATATAATAGTTGTATGGATGTATATGAATACACACTCGCATATATATAAATATTGAAATTATATTTGACAGTTTTATATGTTTTGAAATCTAAAATTAATAATAAAGAATTTAATTCAATTAAGGAAGAGTTTGAGATTAAATATTACAATTTAATAAAATCCATCTTATGAATTTGATTTAAAGCAACATACACTTATATGTTTCCATATATAAATACTACAAGTAATGTTTTTAGATTTAAAACAATATATATATATATATATATATATATGTGTGTGTGTGTGTGTGTGTATGTATGTATGTAGAGATTGTAATTTATAATATGTGTGTGTGTGTGTGTTTGAATTTAAAGTTAACAATTTAAATCAAACTTTTAATTTAGAAAGGAAACAAAAGATTTACGATTTTACACAAATCTTTAAATTTAGAAAGGAATCAAAAGATTTAGGGTTTTACATAAAATTCCACTCATGAATTCTGGATTGAAAAAACATTTATTCTTATGTAAATAATTTATTCAAAACATCAACCATATACATAAGAAATCAATTTTAAAGAAAATTTAAATATAACATATACGGTTTAACTTTATTTGTGTATGCAAATGTTATACACTATAAAATAGTTTTCCAATCAAAATTAGTTTCTTATGAAAAAAGTTTCCAAAACATAAAAGGGAATTGGACAACTTAGCCGCATGTAAATTCATAATAAAAGAATTTAAATCCAAATTATACAAAGAATAACAATAAATAAGAAAATGAGATAAAGAATCTAAAGTATATTAACCACAATGAACATATAATAACTAAGATATAGAAAAAAAGGTTTCGAATTAAATCATTAAAATAAACATATATGTGATGTCAATATATATTTAAACGGGTTTTTAAATATAGTTAGTTGCTTAGCATGAATTTGGAAATAATTATGCATGTGATGGAATGACATGGCCAACCTAACTAGAGAGATAGGAAGGGATATAGATCAGATTTGATTGAGAATTAAATGAGAAGTTTTAATAAAGAGCAAAATCCCCAAATTTTCTCACATTTTAAATTTTCCTTTCTCCTTTCTTTTCTTCCTCCTTTTCTTACTTGGCTCCCCATCCACTCATCGATGAAATTTTCTTCCCTTCTACCCAAAAATTAAATAGAAAAAAACAAAACATGGTGGCTGATCCGATTCTTACAAAGTTTGGATGTTGACTCTAGGATCTAAGGAGAATTTGCAAATCAATGTGTCACTAACTGGTTATATTTATAAGGTACAATTCATATTTACATTTGTATATTTTAGTTGTATCATTCTTATCATAATTTTATATATGTATTGTTGCCTCAACTTGATTTGGAAACGTTACATTCTAAACAACTAATCGGTTAATTTGGTTTTTATTATATTTAATATATTAAGATCAAAATAATTTTTAATTATGTTTTACCATGAATACGTTTTTAATAAACATGTAATAGCTTACTAGTAGTATACATTTTATTTAATTCAATTATTTAGTTTTGAACTTTGATCGTTTAGAAACATAAAATTCATTGATCTTTTATTCAAGTTAACGTATGTATTTTGAATTCAAACTTTTGGTTGTTTTGTTTAAGGGGGTATTCTATAGAAGGTTCATATATGTAATTATATATATATATGATGTATTTATGTATGTATGTATTTATGTATATATATATATGATGTACATAACACGTGTGTGTATTTTGAATTAACTAAAAATCATTTTTATCTTATTATTACATATATATATATCTGTGTGTGTGTGTGTATTAGTATTAAAATAAAGAAATATTTTACATTGGTTAACTTAATCTTGATCTAAATTTAAATATATTCTACAAATCAATCTCAAATTTTTAATCTATAATTTTTCTATTGTAACTTTAATTCAATCAATCTTGTTAGATATTGTCAATTTAATCTTTATGTTATTACGATATATTTTTGAAACATTATATATATATATATATCTGTGTGTGTGTGTGTGTATGTATATATATGTATGTATGTATGCATCTTCACTAAAGAATTAAATTGAGGCAACAATATTATATATATCATATATATATATATATATAAATGGTGAATATATACATGGTAGATATAAATCCCAATATCTACACATGTATATATTGACTTTGCCATTCTTTGCCATACCCTCTTTGTGTTATTAATAACTGTGTGTATATATATTGGATGTAGTAATCCATATATAACACATTGTTCGGTTGGCCACATATGGAAGGATATGATCTAATTGTTTGATCTACAATTAAAGGAATTTAAAAAAAAAAGGAATGAAAAATTTTCTTTTTCTAAATGAAACAAAACCTTCTTTTCATTTGCTTGAGTTTTATTCAAATTATTCTTTCACCTATGATTAACCACTCTCTCCTCTGCCTCCCTTGATTGTACATTCACATTAAACATACTTAATTAATTGAATTAATTAAATAAAGCAAAGCACTCAAAATAAATAAAAATTTGTTAAAACAATTAGATTGAATCTTGTGATAAATATTAGGCTTCATAAGCCCACTAAGATCCAAATAGGATAATTATTTTGAAATTTATCTATTTCATTCATTGTGAAATGGATATGCTTCATTCATACAGTATACCACCTATGCACTATCTTTCAGGCTTCTATAAGAGTGGAGGGTGCTTGAGGGTGTGTACATAATGGACTAGGAGTGTTGGATACCCTTGAGATGTGTTGTTATCAATGATATTATTAGTTATTTTATTTTATTTATTTGTTTATTATTTAAATTTTTATTCAGAGAGAGAATTACAAAATCATTATAATGACCTGGAATTTTGTAATTTGATTTTCAGTATTTAATTAATTTTAATATTGGAATATATGGATTATTTAAAGTTAAATAACTGTGATTTAAATATAGAAATTATTTCGATATTTGAATTATGAATTTAATATTTGAATAGTGATTTAAAAATTGGGATTTTGAATCTAATATTTCTTTTTTGGATTTAATGGTTTTATTTAACTCATTTTAATTAATTGAATAATAATAGTAAATTCATTCTGTGAATTTATTTGTAGTAATAAATGGTTCAAATAAATAATCATAAAATTTATTTATATTTTTACGACTCGATTTCTATTGACCTATTTTTAATTTAATTTATTTGATTATTCTGTAGTTTTTAATTTGAAAAATATTTAAATTATTCGTTTGACGATTTATCGGCAAAAGAGAGCGTTTTTGTGATTTTACAGAGTCCAATAACCAGTGTATATTATTATTGTTTTGGAGTTGCATCATTGTTCTGAGCACGACTGTATATTTGTTTTATCTTTCGAAGCTCATACGTGAATAAAAATGTGACGAAATGCTGGAATTTACAAATTATATATATATATATATATATATATATATCAACACTTAACTTCTAAAACACCACCACACATTTTCTTTATCTACCTTTACTATTTCATTCAAAACATAGACCCAATTTTTTCAAAATTTAAAATAAAATGAAATAAAAATCAAATAAATAAAAAGACTTGATCTTTGTGTTAGTTAGGCGGAGATCTTCATTTCTATAGCATTATGGTCGGGTGCGGCAACCATTTTGGCTTGGCAGTGTAATACATGAAGCTAGGGTTAGCTTTCTTGTCGATTTGAAGGCATGTTGGACAAATCAGAGTATGGATTTGGGTTAAGTGGATCGTATGGCACCTCATAGCTAAAATTCATGAAGTGTGGTCACCTGGATAGGGGTGCAACAATTTCATGTCATGGGTGGTTCGGCCCAGGTCGCTTTCGAATGAGGAAGTCGGGTTGATGATGTTTGGATCCGTCGGGTAGCTCTTATGTAAAGGTGAACGATGGAGTCGACAGTTTGGTGAACGATGGAGTCGACAGCTATGGTGAATGGAGTACTAGGCTGAACGGGAAGTGGAATTAAGGAAGAAAGAGTTTAATTCAATTATGAGTAATTAAGTTAACTAATTGTAGTAAATTAAATATAAATTTAAAATCATTAACTTTTAAATTCAATATCTTGTCCATACGAGGTCCAATCGAGACGAAACTTTCTGCATTGCACCCGTGATGACAAAAGCTTCACAATGGAACTAGTTTGGCTGAATTTGGAGCAAGTGAAAATTTAGGCTAAAATCGAACGTCGTTCGATTTTAGTTCAAACCGGAACGCTTCAGCGCCAACTGAAATTTCAGTGAGCATAACTCACCTTTTTGGTTAATCAGTAGGATAAATAGTAGATAGATTATTCTATTTCTATTCGGTTGAAACTATTGGTCGTGGTTAAATATTCGCTTTTACAAGTGACTGAATTTAAAAAATATAAATACATGGAAAATTATTAAGAAATTCGGATTTCTCGATATTGTTAATTTTAATTTCCTGTTATATACATGTTGATTGATTTTAGTTATATTCCTGTTAAATAGATTGCTAAATGTTGAAATGTGATTGTTTGGCCATTTTGGATGCGACATCGACATCGACAAATGTGAAAATTGAACCTTTTTACTAAAAAAGGGTAGTTATAGCATTTGTTAAGTGCTGTAGTGACTACGAGCCTTGATTTAATATTTTGAAATACTATTAATTGTGATCTGGTTGGAAATGATTTTTGATTTGGAAAATCTTTTAAATCCGACTGTTTGGAATTTATTTGGTATTTTAATTTAAAAGGGTTTTAAACTTTTCTATTTTATTTCAACTTCTTATTTTATTCTTTTCTACTATATATATTTAAGTAAACGTTTTTAATAATTATTTTAGAAGTATTGGTTTTTATAGAAATTATTATAATAATAAATGTCCAATTTTAAAAGGGAATTTAAAAGGATTATCTCTTATTTTAAAGGGATGTTGTGGTTTAAAAGGAGATAGAAATACTTAAAATAATATTTGTGAATCGTGGTGTAAAATGTTGTATAAAGGGGAGTTATTTATAAATATTATTTCACAAGTGGGGGATAGATTTATAAAATAAAAGAATGGTTTTATAAGTAATATCTTACAAAAGGGAAATCAATATAATTTTGATAAATTGGAGGGATAAATGCCGTTTAGGATTTTATTGAAATATATGAGATGGTCGTGTTATGGAAACTATTCGATTTTTATAATTATATTATGGAATTATTTATATTTGGAATTTGGTATCATATTTGGAGTTTTGTTATAAAAAAGGGGTTTGCTATTATATTTAGAAAAACTTATAAAAATAATTTTACAAATGGATTTGGAGTTTTATAAAAGAGTTGCAAATAAGTCGAAGATTTATAAAATAAGTTTATAAATGATATTTTATAAATAGAAGTTTGATAAAGATTTTATAAATGATATAAAGGATGAGTTTAAAGGAGTTATTTAAATAAATTTGGGAATTTATAAACGGAGGCTGATATTATGTTTTTAAATATTTATAAAGGAATTTAAAAATAATATTTTATGAAAGTGATGCTATAAATGAATTTTTAGTTTATATTTAAAAAAAGCAATTATATAAAAGAGTTGTTTATGATAGAGATTTGATTTCCCAAATTGACCTTCTTAATTATGGTGGTAGGGAATATTCTTTTTCCCTACTTAACACCGAAGGAATAGTATTTAAGTTATTATTATCTCTATTTTAAATGACTTTGTTTTAACCCAATTTTAAGGGTGATTTTGAAATAAAAATCTTTCTTAAGATTATAAATATACCTATATCGTAGAGATAAGTATATGAATATTTTCAAGGTAGTGAAAAGTGTAGAGAAAGGTTTCTAAAATATATGTCTTTGTGAAAATATTTTTAATACAAGTGTTTACAGAGTAATATTAAATTAGTGAAATGATTAATTTAGAGGCCCAAAGTTGCTTTGTGCTTAACCAGTGTTATTTCCCTTAGGGATCTATAACCTCTGGTTGAATTGTTTGTTTACTGGATAGTTAAATAACCGACTAATATCTAGGAAAAGAATGTGAGTTATATGGCACGATCATCTTCAATGATGTTGTACTATGCGTATAAATCTCATTTTATTCTCCTAGGACAAATGATAGGAAGATCCGTCCACCTAAACGGTTAGGGAGTGATCCCCGCTCCTATCTATTGTCTGTTGATTTTCGAAAGAACCGGGGTTGAGTTTATCAGAAACTATCGAATGTTGTTTTGAAGAGACCGGTATCAGATGAATTATCCAAAAGCCACATCGATTTAGCTCAAGTGATGAATTTAAATTATCTTGAAGATGATGGAATCGAAGACGAAGATATTTGAAGTGCTAGGGCTTTTTGCTACTAACCTTGAGGGTGATTCCAAAATGGATTTAGTAGGTAATGCATCTGGTTTGGTCATATCCTGAACAACTTGTATGGATGAATGCTGGCACTGCATTGCTACTAGGAGAGCAGTGTAAGCATTCCAAGTGGGTTTGTTGTATAAAAGGTAAAACGTAGCATCTACCCCCATCAACCGGGAATGACTAATGTAGAGGATATGCAGCACGGCTTAGTGGCTCAATCCTATTAGGGTGTATCATCACTTTTCTAGATATGCATTCATTTTATGGATTTGGTTAGAGCTCTCGGTAAAGGTTGCAAAGCAACCAGGGTGATGATATATTCGATACTGTCCAGTAAGGGGTAGGCTGGTTCTATGAGCAAGGGTGCAAGATTTTCTTGTTGACCTCGGTACATTTTTCTAGAGGTTTACCGTGATAGGCGGTACCCCAGTTGCCTTGCCATTGTTAGAATCCATTCTCCAATACATGACTTTACGGTTTTAGTTATAAGCCTATTATGCTGGTATTTAATTAATGTAACAATTTCGGCTATGATTATGTATTTGTATCCTAGATATTATCATAATATCAGAGGATTTCCCATAAAATGTTTTGGTTATCATAAGGTAAAAATCCGTCCGTGTTTATGTGCAATGTGGTCTTACGAGATACCTTTATTTTGAAAGGTTTTATAACTTTAAAATCCATATGGGTGTGTTTTCTCATGTTGGTTTACCAGACTGATCCGGACGTTGTTCCCTTATAATGCTCGGGCCAGACCAAGCATATTTATAGATCTAGTTTGGATGCTTTGGAGCTTTAGAAGACGAGCCGGATGCCTTCCAGACGAATACACGTATATTTTTATTTTCTGCTGTATTTGTTTATTGTTTATTTATCAACATTTATGAGGATAGGCTGTTATAACTATCCAAGCTGATGATTGGTAGTTTGAGTCTGATTGATGTATGTATATTGTAGTTATTTTCTTCTTTGTAAAGATATGTTCATATATATGTTCTATTTTTTTCTTTCTTTTTCCCCAACAATCTATCTTTTCGACACTTGGATGATCAGCATGTGAATACCGTGGATGTATTAGTGTCGACTTCTAAAATAAAAAAGGCAGGTCATTACACATGGTATTAGAGCTTAAGTTGAGTGAACACCTAGGCTTTGGTGGTGATTAACTCATTTGAGATAGGGGAAGCGAGACATTAGGATGAGTTTGAGTGTATGTGTGTGTGTATAAGCACGCATTTGTTAGTGCTTTAAAAATGTTTTATATTGTGTTGATTTATCGGTTGAGTGGTTATGAACTCTAGTCGGTACAGAAGGAACAACTATATCGATAGGGGTTTCTAAACACTTGAACAAGGCAAATTGACACAGTATTGTTTTAAAATTGGGTAAATGAAATAATTTTACCTAAATTATATTTTATATACATAAAAGAAATTTTCAAAATTTATTATAGTTATATATGGTGTGTTTGGTTATTAAAGAATGATAATATTCAATTATTATCATATATTGTTGATTAATTGTGCTCAAATAGTTTATGGACATTTTGTTTGGTTGTATTGAATACGAACATCTTGTGAATTCAGTTTGACTATAAGGCGTTCATTGATAAGGTTAGATAGAAATTTGAATTTAATAAAGTTGTTTATTGAAAACTAAATAGTGATAAACAATTGTGAAATGATCTTATTTGATAAGTGAAATTTTATAAATATAATTTATAAATAGAGTTTATAAATAAAAAAGATTTAAAGTTGGAAATTTGAGGACTTAATCCTGGTGTTTGGGAAATTGTTTTTCAAAGTTTTGAAGAAAAAATAATAGTACTCTTTTGAATGTATTTTTGAATAGAAATGTTTTAAAATGGATTTTTAATAAGATAAAAAGCACTGAACTCACTTCAGTCGCTGGAAAATAATCCCGGTGGTGACTGCAGCATCGTTGGAGTTCATTTTAGAGTTTCTAAGTGATGGATTGCTACAATTGTGATTTTCCATAGAAGTTTGTTTTGGTGAAAAAACCCAAATTTTGATTTAAATTCCTAAAGTATGATTTGATATATAAAGGAGATATGTATATTACTATTTCAAAATGATTTGAAACAAAAGCCAGGTGTTAGTTCTCGAATTTTCAGTTAAGAGATCTTATAGACTCTTGTATCCTATCCATTAGGATAAATTGGTCTGTGAATCTTATTTTGATGTGTTGAGTGACAATTTTCATTTATTAAGATGATAATGGAATTTTCGATGATTTTGGACAGTCGAAAACTTCCAAGTTAATTGAGAAAAATTAAGCTAAGTGTTTTTATGGAAATATAATATAATAAGTTTTTATAACTTATAAATTTGAGAAGATGGAATGGTAAACCCAATTTTAGAATGGCTGAACATTTAGGTTAGGTAAAACAAATTTGAATTTGTACATATACTCATTTAGATACGGGGGAGTATTATATTAATATGGACTTGGGTTAATAAAATGAAACTTAACTTAGATAAAAGTTGAATAAAATAGTTTTACAATTTTGGTTTCTATGGAATGGTTAGAAAGTAAATTTTATATTAAATGAATACTATTAGGGAAGTTGATTTAGATTTAAAATGAGAATGTGAGTAAAAATAATTAGTATAGAAATAAACTAATTGAATAACTACGTAAGTTGTATGTAGATCAATTTAATTGCATAACCCATTTTGATCCAGATTCAAGTGCACGATTTTGAGGTGATTTACACCGGTTTGAGTTAGGGTTTTCCACTCGATTCTTGAGGGCGAACAGTTGATATAGATTTTTGATTTGATTCCGAAGTTTCTATCATTGTATTTGGCTATGCAAGGAGAATAAAGATTTCTAATCAAGGAACCGGATCGGAGTCCGCACTAGAGTAGTCGAGTGGATAATACTAGTTCGGAAGTGAAATTCTATGATCGAGCGAGCGATTGACTTTGGTATTGTGTACGGATGGTTTATGTACATCGTACAGACTTTGTAACGACCCACAAATTTATCGCTTTGATAAATTATATTTATTTTTAAAAAGTTCAAATATAACTTTTTAACATATATTATGTTGTCTTGAACAACAAATAATAATGGTAATCTTATTTTGAATAAATATTTACAAAAATATACTTTGAAAAAATATCGATAAAATGATCGAAAACCGTTTTATCAATAAACAACTCTATAATTATCAAAAGTCGCACACGGAGCTGGATACATATACTTATTTATCCGTTTAAACAGGAATACGAAATAAAATTATTTATTTTATTTTTGGGAATAAAATGTATTTATGACATCATCAATACTGACATCATATTTAATAATCGATTTATAAATTTAAATTGAGATTTAATGATTTAATAATTATTATAATTATTTAAATAATTGTTTTAAAATGATAATAATTCAATTTAGTTAGTTACGGAGTGATAGTAAATCATTTATAATAATTTTATAAAGATATATACTTGATTTAAAAATATAAGAAAATTCGTATCGCTATATCGATATAACAACACTTTTTGTAAATTATTATTTAATATTAATATATATGGTTTTATAAATCAAATATGATCATTTTAATTTGTTCAAAATGATAAGAAATTAGTTTTAAAATTTTGTTTACATTTCTATGTAATCTAATTAATAAGTGAAAATGTGACCGGGAATCGGTTTTCCGATTTTCAACGGTTTAATGCACGGAAGTTATTCAAAGTTATTGCAACCTTGTTTATATGTTTTACGCACATATATAACATACACATACACACCTTGACTTATATATGGACACATATATACATACAAATATACTTACCATTTACATTAGAATTTACATATAATAAAAAGTAGAAACATCCAAGATATTTTCTAACCTAAAAAGCAAACATCAACTCACTTACACACCATCATCATCACACACATGGAAGAACAAGGGGGGTGGCCTTGCCATCTTGAGGGGATGGAGAGGGTGTGGGCAAGGGGAAAAATAGTAATTATACATTTAGATATTTATTTCCGAAGTTTTCCTATAAATATCCACCATTCTCTTCATAATTTTACACACTATTCTACTTCATCTTCTTTCTCATTCTCAAGCTTTTCAATGGCTTCATATCTTAAGGAAATTATGAAGAAAAATATTGCAAAAAGAAGTTAAATTTATATAAGTATATATACATAAGCAACCCACTTCAAAACCAAGGCAAATCACTCCTTTTCTCCCTCATAATCCACGACCACCACCTCCTACCACCAAGGCCGAGCACTCCACCTCCTTCCAAGTTAGGTCGAGCTCATTCTAAGGTCCAAGGCTCGATCCCGTAGGTTTTGATTCGATCGTAGTGAAGCTATAACGAATTTTCGTGAAGTTAGAAACCCATGAAGATGAGAAACTATATATATACACACACACGATAATGATGATGTGGTATGTTTGCTATGGATATTTACTATGCTTAGATCATCAAGTATTTGTCATTTTAATATATTTGTTTAATTGTGTAAACAAGTCACGTTAAATACACGTCGATATTACACAAGAAAATCGCTTTCTGAATCAAGTTCTAAAAGTGATATGGAATCATTAAACTCCTTTTAAATGATTTAAAATGGTTTATAAATATTTTACAAATACGAAAATCCAATTTGGTGAAGTTTTGACAAGTTATGAAAATTGAGTCAAAAATAGCTGCGTCGCTTAATAACAGTTCGCGTTTTCACACCGTAAAAGTTTAAATCCATTTATACGATGAATTCAGAGTTGAAATTCTTTGTAATAAGAATTTTCCAAACTCTTATAATCATAGTTTTCTAACAAAAGAAAAGGATCGAGATTTCGTTTAGTAGATTTTGAAATATGAGCAAATCAAGTTTTCAAAATAGTCGCGCTTTGGCAGTTCGGAGACCAAAGCGATAAATTCTTTAAAAATGATATTTTTAATTCTTTAAAAATATGAGATAAATTCTATAAATCTTTTAAATTTTTTAAAAAGAGATTTGAGTTATAAAAATGGATTTGTAAATGATAGAAAGGTTGTTTTGATCAAATAAGCTTAAAAGCACTATTCGCAGCACTTATTGCAGCACTTATAATAACATTTTAAATATATTTTTTAAACTTAAGTATTCTTTCTGAAATCTATTATAAATCTTTTCAAATAAATAACTAAGTATTTTAAAGATGATTTGAAGGTTTTATAATTTATTTTAAAAGGTTTAAAAAAATGATTTAAGGAAAAGCTATTATAATTAAGTGATTTAATCATAGCTCTAAAAGCCGATGAGTAGACCAGATTTTTCTATTATGAAAACCAAATGAGATATGCTTAAACTAAGGAGATGTCTAGGAGCAACTAGTGCCCTGGCTCTCCTGGCCACTTTCCTGGACGAGGAACAGATAAGATCGACATGTCGAAAACGAGGCAAATATAAAAGATTTAATTTTTCCAATTAATACAACTTGTATTGTATAGAAATAATCTTCTTATACTTGGTATTATATTCCAAGGAGGAAACCCTAACTATCAAAGTGAATTTAAAAGGTTACTTCACCGCTATTCGACGGACAGTAAAGGTTGAATATGGAAATTGATATTGAATAGAATTAGTATAATTTATATGGATCTGTTTTACTTGAATACTAACTAATTTGGATTTACCATCTTAGATAACATGGTTTCAACCTATTAAAAAGATATGTATTGGAAATTAGAAATCTTTTATTGAGATTTTATTTCGAGTTTACAGTAAACGATGTCTTAAATAATATTGTTCTTGACCCGTTTTAAAAGTTATGATTTGGAAATCTTTGTTAAGATTAAAATAAATGATTTGGAGATATTTTCCCAAGTCAAGGATGAAATGGTTTAGAATTATTCCAAGATATAAAAAGTATATAGTTAACAAATATTTGATAAATGAGGTTTAATGATTCCGTATATACTGGAAAGAAATGTTTTAAAGATATATATCTTTAGAAGATAATTTTGGTAAAGAGAAAAGTAATTAATCAAATGATAAGCACCTACTTACTTAAGCATCTTTTTATCGATGATTGGTTCGAAGGAACCGGGGTCGAATTTTGGTAATTCTTATCCGAAAACCACTTTGAACCAATTTACGAGTTCGAAAGTGAAGATATGTTGAAGACAATGAAGTTGAAGGAGGGGATCTTCATAACGGAAGGACTGCTTATTGATAATTTTGGAGTAGCTCCCGAGATAAATAAATAGCAGTGGTCCCTTCATTCTGGGATCTTCGTATGCAAGGACTACTCGCTACTAATCCTACGAGTAATTCTCGACAGGATGTGGTAGGAAAGTGCCTTAGGTTTGTCCTATTCCTGGACAACTTGTATGGACGAATGTCTGACATTGAATTTCTAAGGTCATAGTGCATTGATCTCAATAACGTACATCTATTTGGTGGTGTAGGAGGTAACCCCTCTTATACTTAACACTATTCCTTGAGTAATACGAGGTCAGAGGTTGTACTTTTGTGGAAATCAATAGTGTGTTGTTGGAAATAGCAATGTGGCAGTTTAAGTGAAAATGTTCTAAGAAAGGTAAACGTTACCTCTAGCCTCACACCTGGGGAATTATGAAACATGGGTTGCTTTAGTCTAAGTGGATCGCAACCATTAGGATATGATATCACCTTTCTAGATTTATTTTGCACCCATTATGACGTTAGGTAAAAAATATATGGTGCATGGCATGAGAGCTCTCAGATAGGTTGGGAACGGTCGGGGTGATATCATATTCAGTTCTGTCTGCCACTAAATGGGTCTGTGGGTAGGCCAGTCTTAATTCTTAGAGGTTTCGAAGATGTCATTCCTCGGTACATTGAAATATACAGTATGGGAGGTTGTCCCTTACTTCGCTATTCATTGGAAATCTATTCTCTAATAAGTGCCTTCAGACTTAGTTGTAAACCTATTATGCCATCAGATTTAACCAATGTAACAATTTCGGCTATTTGAATACGTTTATTTGAAAGTTTTCAAAGAATGTCATTAAAAATAATATCACTAAAGATTTTACATAGAATGATTTGGTTATCATAAGGTAAAAACCTATTCCGCGTTTTATGTTTAGCGTGGTCTTATGAGATACCCTTTGTTTTCTAGATACTCATATTTTGAGTTTCTCACACCAGTCCCATGACTGACCTAGAGTTTATTTTCTTTCTCTTAAACTCTACGTGCCCTAGTTTTTCGGGCAGTCTAGTAGCAAGGTTTTATTTGGAGCAATTTTGAAAGAGCTCTGAGCATGGAGGTAGAAGATTCTTCTGAAGATTGTTATCCATTTCCACCACACTCATGTACTATTATTTTCTGCATTTGTAAGGACAGATATTATAACTATCCATGTTGATGTTAAGTTAAACTCTGATAAATGTATTTAACATTTTCTACTGTAAAGATTACATGTTGAAATAATATATGTTATTTCATTGGTTTAAGATTCTGTTCTGTCTTTATTTTCTTCTTTGCCTTAATGGTTGGGTTTTCCGGCACTTGAATTTGCAGCACGTGAATACCGAGGATTTATTAATGTCGATTTTCGAGGGTCAAAAATCCCATTCGTCACAGACTTTTTTGAAATTATATACTTTTAAAATTAGAGATGCAGGTTATATAGTGGGATATTATTATAAATAAGAGGCAGGTTCATGGAAGCAAAGGTGAATTTGATGCTTTAGGTTTCATGAGTAGAATTTGTTGCTAACAAATAGGTACGTGTTAATATTATTGTTTAGTTTGATAGTTTTATGCCCAAATATGGGAGGCTCTTGGCTTTTGTTTTCTTTTGTTGGTTTGGGCCCATAGTGGCGATTTGTAATTATTCCGATCGAGCCACGCAAAGGAGACACTGTCGAAATTTTCTGTAAGTTTAAAAGACCTAGAGATTTAATAATCATTTTCAACTAATCGGTTTTGAAAAGTTTAAGGCTTTTGAGGCATTTTTCTACTCTAGGAAATTTCAGGAACGAAATTCTTTTTAAGCGGGGAAGAATGTAACGACCCGAAATTTTATAGTTTGATTTACAATATTTAATTAATTTAAAATATTGGAATATAGAGATTATTTAAAATTAAATAACTGGAATTCAAATATATTGATTAATTAGATATTTGAATTGTGAATTTAACATTTGAATAGTGATTTAAAAATTGGGATTTTGAATCTAATATTTATTTTTTGGATTTAATTATTTTATTTAACTCATTTTAATTAATTGAATAATAATGGTAAATTCATTCTGTGAATTTATTTACAGTAATAAATGGTTCAAATAAATAATAAGAACATTTATTTATATTTTTATAACTTGATTTCTATTGATGTATTTTTAATTCAATTTATTTGATTTTTCCATAATTTTTAATTTGAAAAATATTTAAATTATTCGTTTGACGATTAATGGCAAACGACAGTGTTTTTGTGATTTTACAGAATCCAATAACCAGTTTATATTATTATTGTTTCAAAGTCACGTCGCTATTCTGAGAAAGACCGTATTTTTGACTTATCGTCCGAAGCTCATACGCGAATAAAATTTTGTATGAAGAAATGCTGGAATTTACTAATTATATATATATATATATATATATATATATATATATCAACACTTAACTTCAAAAACACCACCAAACATTTCCTTTATCTACCTTAACCGTTTCATTCAAAACATAAATCTGGTTTTTTCAAATTTCAAAGTCAAATAAAATAAAAATCAAATAAATAAAAAGGCCCAATTTATGTCAGCCAGGTGGAGATTTTCATTTCTAAAGCATTATGGTCGGGTGCGGCAGCCATTTTAGCTCGGCAGTGTATTACATGAAAGCTGGGATTAGCTTTCTTATTGATTTGAAGGTGTAGTAGAGAAATCAAAGTATGTATTTGGGTTAAGGGGATCGTATGACACCTCGTAGCCAAAATTCATGAAGTGCGGTCGCTTGGATAGGGGTACGACAATTTCATGTCATGTGTGGTTAGGCCCCGGTCGAATTTCGAATGAGGAAGTCGTGTTGATGATGTTTGCGTCCGTCGGGTAGCTCTTGTGTAATGGTGAACGATGGAGTCAACGGTTTGGCAAACGGTTGAGAGATGGTGGAGATATGGGTGGGGGAAGGTCATGGCTATGGTGGAGGGTGTACTGGGTTGAGCGGGAAGTGGAATTGAGGAAGAAAGAGTTTAATTTAATTGTGAGTAATTAAGTTAACTAATTGTAATTAGTAAATTAAATATAAATTTAAAACTGTTAACTTTATATTAAATTTTTGTCCATATGAGGTCCAATCGAGATGAAACTTTTTGCATTGCGCTCGTGATGGCGAAAGCTTCACAATAGAACTAGTTTGGCAAAATTTAGCGCAAGTGAAATTTGGGCTAAAATTGGACGTCGTTCGATTTTAGTTCAAACCGGAACGCTTTGGCGCCAACTGGAATTTCAATGAGTATAAGTCACCTTTTTGGTTAATCGGTAGGATAAATAGTAGATAAATTTTACTATTTGTGTCTGGTTGCAATTATTAGCTGTTTGGTTAAATATTCGCTTTTACAAGTGATTGGCATTTGAAAAATTGAAATGCAGGGAAAATTGTCGGGAAATCTAGATTTCACGATATTGTTAATTTTAATTTCCTGTTATATACATGTTGATTGATTTCAGTTATATTCATGTTAAATAGATTGCTAAATGCTGTAATGTGATAGTTTGGCCATTTTGGATGTGACACCGACATATGTGAAAATTGAACATTTTTAGTAGAAATGGGTAGTTATAGAATTTGTTAAGCGCTATAGTGACTATAGGCCTCGATTTAGTATTTTGGAATACTGCTCATTGTGATTTGGTAGGAAATGATTTTTGATTTAGAAAAGCTTTTAAATCCGACTATTTGGAATTTATTTGATATTTTAGTTTAAAAGAGGTTTTAAACTTTTCTATTTTATTTCAACTTCATATTTTATCCTTTTCCATTATATATATATGTATGTATAAGTAAATGTTTTAAATACTTATTTTAGAAGTATTAGTTTTTAAAGAAATTATTATTATAATAAATGTTTGGTTTTAAAAGGATAATTTAAAACGGTGGTCTTTTATTTTAAAAGGATGTTGTGGTTTAAAAGGAGATTGAAATGCTTGCAATAATATTTGTGAGCCATAGTGTAAAACATTGTATAAAGGGGATTTATTTATAAATATTATTTCATAAGTGGAGGATATATTTATAAACTAAAAAGAATGGTTTTAAGAGTAATACCTTATAAAAAGGAAATCAATATCATTTTGATAAATTGGAGGAGTAAATGCCATTTAGGATTTTATTGAAATATATGAGATGGTCATGTTATGAAAACTACACAAGTTTTATAATTATATTATGGAACTTTTTATATTTCGAATTTGGAATTATATTTGGAGTTTTGTTATAAAAGGGGGTTGCTATTATATTTAGAAAAACTTATAAAAGGAATTTTATAAATGGATTTGGAGTTTTTATAAAAGAGTTGCAAATAAGTCGAAGATTTATAAAATAAGTTTATAAATGATATTTTATAAATAAAACTTTGATAAAGGATTTATAAATGATATAAATGATGAGTTTAAATGAGTTGTTTAAATAAATTTGGGAATTACAAACGGAGGCTAAAACTATGTTTTTAAATATTTATAAAGGAATTTATAAATAATATTTTATGAAAGAGATGCTATAAATGAATTTTTAGCTTATATTTACAAAAAGGAATTTTGTAAAAGAGTTGTTTATGATACAGATTTGATTTCCCAAATTGACCTTCTTAATTAAGGTGGTAGGGAATATTCTTTTCCTACTTAACACCGAATAAATAGTGTTTGGGTTATTATTATCTCTTTTTTAAATGACTTTGTTTTAACCCAATTTTAAGGGCGGTTTTGAAATAAAAATCTTTCTTAAGATTTATAAATATACCTATACCGTTGAGATAAGTATATAAATATTTTCAAGGTAGTGAAAAGTGTAGAGAAGGGATTTATGAAATGAACATAGCTTAATATTTTTCACTAAGCATATTTACACTTGGGCTTATTGGGTAAGAACTAGATCCATTAGTCCTCACTAGAACCTTCAGCCTTGAGAAATCATCCTGTACGTAGCTTTCTTTTTCATTCTCTTCTCAAAACAGCTTACAGTAAAAGGAAAGAAAAAAAATCATGGCTTTCTCTAATTAAAACCAAAATTCACCAAATCTGTTGCAAATTAAAGAAGATAATCAATAAAACAAGAATCTACAAGGTAATCTCTATCCAATACCATGCAAATTTCATCAAAAAGCTTTGAACTTATGATATGAATTGTCCACAACCAATTCCTTGTTACTGCATGTTCTTGTTTTAGCATTTTCAGCTGCTGAAGCTAATATAGGAGCCTCATCAAATTGATCCAAATCGGTGAAGTTTTTCAACCCAATCTTTGCTGCATATCTAAGGTGAGGGTTCCCTCACGTTTTCTAGTTTGAATTCATGCGTTTAATGATGATTTACAGTGGTGAACTTGCTGGAAAAAAAAAGATCATTACAGTAATATTTATTTTGGGATTGAAGCTGAAACGAAATTTGCCATAACTTTTTCGATTCTTAACCGATTTTGATAATTTTGGATGTTCCGGAAAGCTTAAATCATGTAATACAACTTTCATGTATTAAGTTTTCTGTAATTTTGAGGTAGCTATGTCAAAATCGAATTTCTCTACTGCTATACCGAGAGCAAAACCAATATTTGCTCTATGCTTGAAGCTGAAACGAAATTTGCCATAACTTCTTTGTTTCTTAACCGATTTTGATAATTTTGGATGTTCCGGAAAGCTTAAGTCATGTACTACAACTTTCATCTATTAAGTTTTCTGTAATTTTGTGGTTAGCTACGTCAAAACCGAATTTTTCAACTGCTATCCCGATAGCATAACCAATAATTGCTTTGTGCTTGAAGCTGAAACGAAATTGACTATAACTTCTTCATTTCTTAACCGATTTTAATAATGTTGGATGTTCTAGAAATCTTAGGGATAGAGCTACAAGTTTCATGTTTTGAATTTTCTATAATTATAATGCTTGCTTGATCAAAATCGTGCTTGTTTGTTGCTGTCCCGTGAGCAAATCGACAACAACAACAATCATAGGCCTGAGAATTGTTTTGGCCATAACATTTTCGTTTCTTAACCAAATTCAATAATTTTGGATGTTCTGGAAAGCATAGACATAGAGCTATAAGTTTCATATTTTGAGCTTTCTATAATTTTGAAGTTATCCAGGTCAAAATTGAGACGAATTAAGAGCTAAAAATTTCTATTTGGAATTATGGTTATAAATAACCATCTAGATGTTATTTTTACTTGCCGATGAGATGAGTAAGCTACTTTATGATGATTATACGATGTGGAGATGTATTATGATGGCTTTTACTTATCGATGAGATGAGACAAGTCACGATGCCACTAGTACCCGTCAATGAGATGAGACAGGTAGGGTATTGTATTTACTCGCCGATGAGATGATGCAGAGTATATTTTCATGATGTTTATGGTGTTTTACTAGTGTGGCACCAACTAATGGTTTGTAAACCGTTAGGTGCGAACATATGGCATGGGACGTACGTTAACGCCTATTGGGTTCCTATCCGAGAAGTTGAGACTCATTCACGCTGTTTACTAGTACTATAGACCACGAGCACTCAATTGGAGTCATCACGATGTAGTTGCGACTCTGATCATCACGATGTTATTAACTCAGGTCTTTGTGACTGGGAGTCATTATGATATTATATACTATAGTCATCACGATGTTCACGATATTATGATGTTACTTGACTCCAGTCATCACGATGTTTATGGTACCAAATATTAGTACTAGTCATGATGTAAGCACGTGCAGTTTTCCATGAAATTTTAGATGTTTTGATTTCACCTTTTTATGAGGAAGTTTATTATAGCCTTGAGTAAGATGAAGGCTTACATGTATTGATGGTTTTATGGTGATTTCTAATATGATGTTTTGAACTCATTATGTTCTATTATGATGGATTTATGAGGTTTTAGACTGTTTTATGATGATTATTTATATGGTTTAAATCCTTGCCTATTTCACTTGTATAATATAGAAGATGAACCATAGTTAGATAACCAATTGAATTCCCTTATGAAATCATGATGAACCCATAGATGTCTCACCTTAGAGACGATTTGATGATACTTATATCATTCCGTTGTCAACAACAGAATGGTTATCTCTTTCCTCCTATTACTGTTATCTTTACTAATGATAAGTTCTAGCCTACCTGACCCGTGTATTTATTACTCAGGTCAGACCGAGTTGCAGGTTAGGTATGGATTTAGCTCACTCCTTCTTGGATCGGTTAGCTTGCTTTTGTTTGGACCGCTTTGTTTGGACTTGGACATTGTACCTATTATTTTGTGGGATGGTTGTATATGTATGCTTTGTAGTTCATGCTACTTATGTATGTTGTATTATGTATGATGTATGGAGATGTATGTATACTCTAATCTGGGTTTGCTATTCTGTGACTGTTTATATTTTTTTTGTATATTGCATTTATTCTGAAACGGTCCTAAACCACCATGGTATCATATTAGTTAAGGACTAGGTGTGTCGATCATATATGAGGTAATGGAAAAAGAAAAAAAATATCGACATACTTAGCTCTTAGCTAATGCATTATCATGAGGGTCGCCCTTAACCAGCCCTATTCTTTGCATTAGTAGACAGGATTACTTAGTAATTCTCTTTACTAATGTGGGTCTTGGGGTGGGGCGTCACATTGACTCTGATTGATGTATGTATATTGTAGTTATTTTCTTCTTTGTAAAGATTTGTTCATATTATATGTTACACGTTACGATGTGAAATTTTGTTATTTCTTTTTCCTTAACAATCTGTCTTTTCGGCACTCGGATGCTCGGCATGTGAATACCGTGGATGTATTAGTGTCGACTTCTGATGATCGAAAAGGCGAGTTGTTACAATCATCTTAGCATTTCTTGGACTTATAGCTGCTCTTTAACTTCTTATGTCGCAAAGCGAATCCTTAAGTCGAAGCCGCTCCAGTAGGTCGCAAGGTCCTTGTGTCGCTGCTTGCTTATGTCGTTACTTCCCTTATGTCGTTGCCGTGTTTCCTTTGAGTCGCTCCTGGATGCCGAAGTTTGTTGAGTCGCTGCTTGGTTTTATTTGTCGTTGTGATGTATTGTTTCTTAAGTCGTTTTCTATTTGTTAAGTCATGTGTTGAGTTGTGAGCGAGTTATGTGTGTTGTAAGCCTATAAATAGGCGGGTTTGTGTCATTTGTAAGGGGGTTGAATTTTGAATAAAATTTGTTGAGAGCTTTGTGCCTCCATTAAAATTGGAAGTTGAGTGTGATCTCCTTTTCTCCATCTTCGGATATTCGAGTGCGCTCGAATCAACGAATTTGAAGCCGATTCACGGAATCTCATGCGCGAGATCAACGTCGAAGAATCGCAGATCTTCTAACGCGATATCGTGCGCGATCAACGTGTTGAAGATAGCTAGAATCTGGTATCTCGAGAGATCAACAGATTTGGGCACTTGGGTATCATCAATTCATCAATTTATCTTGTTTCATCGATTCATTTTTCCGCAATTCGTGATTGGATCCTGGATAGATTTGACCGCTAGTTCAGATCTACTTGCGTGCTGCGTCATTTGGTATTAGAGCCAAATCAGAGACGGAAACGAGATTGTTTTAATGATCATGCCTCCGAGACGTGCTAATCGCTATCAAAATGTTGAAGATTTATATAGAAGACAAGAAGCTGAGCAGATGGAGCAGCGTATCAATGAAAAGTTCAATGAGGGTATTGAAAAATTGGAGAAATTGATGATCGACATGAATCAAAATCAAAGGTGAACATCACCAGTTTCGAACCAGGGTGGAAACAGGGTTTCACCATCGGTTTTGGAAGAAAGGAGGATGTCACCCCAGTCTTATCGAGATAGGAGAGAATCATCAGTTTCAATGATGCGAGACCACCATGGGTACCGAAATGAAGAGGGAAGAACTCAACGTGGTTTCGAAAATGAACCATATCGTGATGCTGAAAGACAAGGTAGAAGGAACATGCGTGGTCGTAGGGATGTAGATGGTCAGGATCGATATCGAAATACATCTGATTTTGAGGAAGATGGTGATGGAGGTAGTATTCATTATTGAAATCAAGGCCAAGTGCGAAATCAATATCGGGATTCAGAAAATGATCGTAAATGGAAGTCAGGTATGAGGATGGAAATTCCAGAATTCAAAGGTGGTATGCAAGCAGAAGAATTTCTTGATTGGTTGTCGAATGTTGAAGAAATTTTGGAATTCAAGGATGTGCCTGAGAATCACAGAGTCCAATTAATTGCTACAAGACTAAGGGGAAGAGCTATGGCTTGGTGGCAACAAACTAAACTAACTCGGGAGAGAATGGGAAAATCAAAAGTTATCACTTGGGAGAAGATGAGAAAGATGATGAAAGCGACTTTTTTGCCGTACAATTATCAATCTCTTATGTATCAACGTTTGCAGAATTTGAGACAAGGGATGAAGACAGTGAATGACTATGCAGATGAATTCTATCAATTGATTGCAAGATATTATGGAAATCGAGGAATAGCTAACAACTAGATATGTTGGAGGGTTACGAATGCAAATTCAAGACATGGTTAATATGTTTAATCCAATGTCTGTTGCAGAAGCACATCAGAAAGCTCTAGCTTGGGAGAAACAAGGGAGACGAGGAAGTGGTGTGTTTACGAGTTCCAACAACCAGAATAAGGGTGCTAGTAGCAGTGCTAATGTTTCCAAGGCAGTCAATAAACCAATTGTCAATGAAGCCGCTAAAGCAAAGGTCAATAACAGTATCAAGTGCTATAATTGTCAGGAGTTTGGCCATAAAAGTAATGAATGTACAAAGCCAAAGAAGAGAGCATTAGTTGCAGAGGAATGTGAGTATGAGGATGTGGAAGCTGAAATTGATTATTCTCGACCACCGAAGTTTGATGAAGATGAAGAAGTTGTGTCAGGAGACGAAGGGTGTAACTTGATGATGAGGAGGTCTTGTTTAACGCCAAAACATGAGCATGATTCTAGTTGGCTGAGAAGCAATATCTTTTAGTCTACATGTACTATCTTGGGAAAGGTTTGTCGATTTGTTATTGATGCGGGAAGCTGTGATAACATTATTTCTGAAGAAGCCATCAAGAAGTTAGAGTTGAAGATTGAAAAACACCCTAGACCTTATAAACTGGCATGGCTAAAGAAAGGTGGAGAAGTGACAGTGGGAAGACGAGCATTTGTTACATTTTCTATTGGGAAGAAGTACAAAGATGATATATGGTGTGATGTTGTCGATATGGATGTGTGTCATCTACTATTGGGAAGACCATGGCAATATGATAGAGCTGTACAACATAATGGTCGCACCAACAGCTACAGTTTCATGTTCGAAGGTACTCAAATCACCTTAGTTCCTAAGAAGCGTGAACAAAGTGAAAGCAAGTCAGAGAAGAAAGTGGAACCAACTAGTCTATTATCTTTGAGAGAATTTGTTAAAGAAGTGGAAGATAGTGCTGAATTGTTTATGTTGATTGGGTATGAAACAAGTGAAGATCTTGAAATTCCTGCGGAGGTTAGACCGGTGTTAAATGAATTTGAAGATGTCTTTCCTGCGGAATTACCCAAGGATTTACCGCCACTAAGGGACATACAACATCAAATTGATCTAGTGCCAAGTGCTGTTTTACCGCATAGGCCGTATTATCGTATAAGTCCGAAAGAGCATGAAGAGTTGAGGAGACAGGTTGAGGAGTTGCTTGAGCAAGGGCGTGTTCGAGAGAGTCTCAGTCCTTGTGCTGTACCAGCTCTGTTGGTGCCAAAGAAAGATGGTTCGTGGAGAATGTGTACAGACAGCAGGGCACTCAACAAAATAACTGTCAGATACAAATTTCCTATGCCAAGACTTGATGATCTATTGGATCAACTCAATGGGTCTGTAATCTTTTCTAAGATCGACCTTAAGAGTGGTTATCATCAGATTCGCATTAGACCAGGTGATGAATGGAAGACAACATTCAAGACTCGGGAAGGATTATATGAATGGCTGGTCAAGCCATTTGGTCTATCTAATGCACCAAGTACATTTATGAGGGTGATGAATCAAATTTTCAGACCTTACATCGGGAAGTTTGTTGTAGTCTACTTTGATGATATCTTGATATATAGTGCTAGCACAGAGGAGCACATTCAACACTTGCGAAAGGTGTTAACTATTCTTCGTCAAGAACAGTTCTATGCATCGATAAAGAAATGCATGTTCATGACGCCGAGTGTTTTATTTCTGGGTTATGTCATGTCCAAGGAAGGGATACAAGTGGACCAGAGTAAAGTAGCCGCAATCAGAAATTGGCCACAGCCCAAAACTATAACAGAAGTCAGAAGTTTCCATGGGTTAGCTTCATTTTATCGAAGATTTATACCGCACTTTAGTAGTGTGATGGCTCCTGTTACTGATTGTATGAAAGGAAAACAGTTTTCATGGACGAAAGGGGCAGGATCTGCTTTTGAACAGATCAAGGAACTTTTAACATCAGCACCGATTTTAGTGTTGCCAGATTTTCAGTTACTATTTGAATTACATACCGATGCATCCAAAGTTGGAATTGGAGGAGTGTTGAGTCAGAAGGGTCGTCCAATTGCCTATTTCAGTGAAAAACTTTCTGGAGCAAAGATGAGATATAGTACTTATGATGTGGAGTTTTATGCTATTGTGCAGGCCGTGAAGCATTGGAGACATTATTTGTTCCACAAAGAATTTGTTTTGTATACGGATCATGAAGCATTGAAACATTTACAAGGGCAGAATAAAATTGCAGCTAGGCATGCATCATGGATAGCTTATTTGCAGCAATTTACATTCATCGTAAAGCACAAGTCTGGAGTAACTAATCGCTTCGCCGATGCATTGAGTCGGAGGAATAATTTACTAACAACCATGCGAGTAGAGGTGATGGGTTTTGACTTACTTCCAGATTTGCTTACTTCAGATTCATATTTTTCCAAGATCTTAGACAAAGTCAAGCAGTGAAACATGGATGGATATATGCTGGTTGATGGTTTTCTATTCAAAGGAAATCAGTTGTGTATTCCAGATTGCAGTCTACGAATGAAAATCATCAAAGAATTACATGAAGAAGGACACGTGGGTCGTGACCGTACTATGTAGTTGATCTCAAAATCTTATTTTTGGCCGTCGATGAGGAAGGAGGTTGAAAAGTTCGTTCAGAGGTGCCATATTTGTCAAGTTTCAAAGGGGACCGTAACAAATGCAGGTTTATATATGTCGTTGCCTATATCTACTAAACCATGGGTGAATGTTAGTATGGACTTTGTATTGGGATTGCCGAGAACGCAATGTGGCAATGATTCTATCTACGTGGTGGTTGATTGTTTTTCAAAAATGGTACATTTTATCGCATGCAAGAAAACGACAGATGCAGTTAATGTCGCACAGTTATATTTCAGAGTGATCTATCGTCTTCATGGGTTGCCTGAATCTATTGTATCGGATAGAGACACTCGTTTTCTGAGTCATTTTTGGATGAGTCTATGGAGAATGGTCGGGACAAAGTTGAAATTCAGTAGTGCTTATCATCCACAGACAGATGGACAAACAGAAGTTGTGAATAGATCCCTAGGTAATCTATTGAGATGCCTCGTGAATGACAATTTGAAGAGTTGGGATTCCAAGCTGTGTCAAGCTGAGTTTGCACACAACCATGCAGTTAATCGTAGCACTGAGTTCAGTCCATTCCAGGTCGTTTACTCAACAATGCCTAAGGGACCATTAGATTTATCTACAGTACCACAGCAGAAAGGAGTGATCAAACGAGCTAGTGATTTTGTGAATGAATTGCAAGAGTGCCACAAGGTCGTGCAGGAACGATTGCTTAAGGCAAATGAGAAATATAAGCAATCCACGGATATTAAGCGACGAAATGTTGAGTTCAAAGAAGGAGATTTTGTATATGCAGTATTGACTAAGGATCGATTTCCTATTGGTACTTACAACAAACTGGCTGCTAGAAAGATTGGCCTTTTGGAAATCATAAAGAAGATTAATGAGAATGCTTATCGGTTAAGTGTAACGACCCGTATTTTTACGGATTGACAAGTTCGACAGAATCTGGAATTTTAGCATTTTTAAGTCATTTCAGATTTTGAGGCAGATTTGTCTAAGTCCTAGGTCGTGAACGACCTAAGAGCTAAGTCGTGACCGAGTTAAGGAATTCGGCGAGCTAGTGTTAGGTCGTGGGTTAGTTGGAGCGACCTATAGAATTATGCAACCTAGGATTTAGTTAAGTATTAGGTCGGCAGGGCGAGTTAACGACCTAAAGAACTGACCGACTTAAGGATATGGCGACTTAAGGGTAGGCAGACCTAGTGGAGTTAGCGACCCAGTGGTTACCGGGTTAGCATAGTTAGGTCGGCAACGACCTAGGGGAGCTGGGGTAGCAGGTTAGCGACTTAGTAGAGTGAGCGACCTATGGGATTGACCGACCTAAGAAGTAAGTTAGTTAACGACTTAATAGTTAAGTCGTTGGATGACATAAGGGGGTTAAGTCGGAGGGGTTGGCTAAGTCTTAGGTCGCGTATTGGCTTGAGTGTTAGGTCGTAACAGTGTTAGGTCGCTGGGTTTCGTCTAAGTGTTAGGTCGCTGGGTTTCGTCTAAGTGTTAGGTCGCTGGGTTTCGTCTAAGTGTTAGGTCGCAATCTGTGTTAAGTCGTAGATGACTTAGGAGTTAGTGGTTAAGTCGTAGGTCGACTTAATAGTTAGGTCGTATGCGCAGAAGTGTTAGGTCGTAGGAGTTGAGGCGCGCATATCTGTTAGGTCGGAGAGGCTTAGGTCGGAGGGGCTTAGGTCGGAGACGACTTAGGAGATAGCCGAGTTACGACTTAGGGTATTTTCTGCTATAAATAGGAGAGCTTCTCTTCATTTTTGGGATCCGGATTTTGAAGCGACGAAGTGCTGCCATTTTGAGAGCTCGACTTCTACACTTCTTCACTTCTTTTCTCCACTCTAATCTAGTGCTTCCATCCATCCAAATCGAAGATCAAGATTGAAGATTCAAGAGCTTAGATTGAAGATCTTCATCTTTTCAAGAGAGATTTCTTCGTTTGAAGCGGATTCGTGATAGATCAAGCTTGATCCTTCGCTGTCCAGATCTGAAGCATGTTGATTTGGGTTTGTTTAGGTGATTTGGTGAGTGGTGATTATCTCTCACACGGATCCAAAGGAGTATATCGGATTGTTGGCTCGATTTGGTGTTAAAATAGTGATGTCCATACATTTTCTTCATCCTAAGTGCAGATCCATATAGATCCATTGTTCATGATGATGTTACATCCATTTTATCATATGTTAACTTATGCAAGTTCATTCATCAAGTTTGTAGAGATATAATCCATGTTTTCATGCTTATTGGACTTTCAACTCTTTAATTACGAAAATGCCATTATTGTTATAATTGTCTACTTAGATCATTTTTGAATGCTTGATTGCTTGGATTGATGTTTGATTCGATTGATTGTTATGAACTAGATGATTGATGACCAGATTTAGATCGAAGATGATTCAAAAGCTAAGGGAAAGGCTCTTGAATTGGGAAAGCTGCTCGTAGCATATGTAGTGGAATGATGTAGCTCTTATGCATAGATTTGATGATGTAATGTTGAGATGAGGCTTTGCGAGGATGTGATGAAGCGAGGCAATCATGTGATGAAGACTTGGTCTAATCCAGACGGGATCATTCCAAGCATGTTGATAACTCGGTGATATGATTCGAGTTGAGGATAATGAATGGATATGAGAATAGTCGTCGAGGAGGATGACTAGGAGGCTTGGATAGCATCGTTGTTGAAGGTTCTAGCATTCTCTAAGCAAGAGTACGTTTGGGCAGATTCGATAGTCCCAGCGACTAACCGTTGATGGTCGAGTACTCTGGGCAGATTCGATAGTCCTAGGCACGGGTTGCGACGACGTGCGGGAGTTATGTCTAGAACCGGGGTTTCCATTAGCCCTTGACGGACGGCTGAAAGAATGTGCCGGTCATTCAATTAACGGTGATATCGAAGCAATGATAACAGTGATAGCCAGAGTCATGGATGTTTGGTTGTATCGTCATTCGGACTCAAGAGCGGTATTTTCTGGGTGCTTATCTGATTTAGGCCTTGGTACTTGGAAAACATCGCCCTTGACTCGAGTGATAGTAGCTTTACTTTAAATTGTATGCTCTGCTATGTTTGCTTCTGCTTAGTGTGTGTCTGGGGGCTATCACTGTAGAATGATGTTGGAGTGGGAGGGTTGTATTCCTATTCCTTTTTCCTTTATGTTCTTTTGTTATGTTGTTAGTTAATTTACTGCTCACTAAGACTGTTGTCTGACTCAAGGCTTTATGTTTTAATTCTTATTGCCTTGGGCTGTTCGTCCATTTTGGGACGGGCAGACTAGGTAGCAGGTGGCAGGTGCTGTTCTCTTCTCACGGTGCTGATATCGAAGACGAGATGGAGGGTTGCATATTATCTTCTTATTATATGTACTGGATATTCCGCTGTTCTGTATTCTCTGAGAGATATGTAGTGAGGCTTGATGTATTGACTATTTGGATGCTTGTATTCAACTAATATGGAGTTTTATATGATATCATTTTGTTCAGTAAAGCTTCACTATACATATGTTCTATTGTATTTTGTCCATGCGCTGTGAGTAATACGATAGATTCTACTGTTTTAATTTACCTTGACAATCGTCCATGGTCGCCTGGCACACTTTACAGCGCACTATCTCTAGATTCGGTGCAGGGGTCATGGGCGGTCGTCACATTTGGTATCAGAGCATTGGTTAATCGATTTTACCCAACGCTCGCCGTCGTAACTACGTATGAGAGACGTAATTGTATTTTGATGGATGAATACTATATATAATATAGTAGCTTAGTAGAGTTTGAGTCCTTTATGCAGTTGTTTCTCTAGATGTTCTAATCATTCCTTTTTATAGATATTGAGAATGAGTCGAAGAGGGAGACCAGCTGCTAGGGAAGGCCGTGCTACTGAAGAGACTGCTGATTATGCAGCCATGTTCGAAGCTATGATGACTTCGATCATGAGAAGGATACCAGTTCCGGGGCAGCAGTTGATGTTGGAGTTCAAGTCCAAACTCCGAAACCAGTGGATTTTGCTAAGTTGTGCAAGGATTATACTACTCTTGGAGGGAAGGTTTTCTTGGGAACAGAATCAACTATTGAAGTCCAGAGATGGATCGATGCTTGTAGAAGGATCTTTGGTGATTTGGGAATTGATGATGCAACTAAGAGGAAGTTGGCATCAAGGCAGCTTCAAGGGAGAGCTTCTGATTGGTGGAACTCTATTACCATCGATACCGCGGAGGAAGAGATTACTTGGGAGCAATTCCAAGCTAGATTTGAAGCTAAGTTCATTTCTACAGCTCAGAAGTCTGTTCTGTTCAAGAGGTTTGTGGAACTCAAGCAAGGTGGAAGATCAGTTCTGGAGTATGTTTCTGAGTTCGAAGCTTTGTCCAAGTATGCCCGGTCGTATATTGAATCTGCTTATCAGAAGAATGAGAAGTTTGTGACCGGCTTGGATAGTTATCTTGGGAGGCAGTTGGTGGATCATTTGGACGATTCATTTGAGAAGCTTGTGGAGAAAGCTCTTAGGCATGAGAGTCTGTTTCCTAAGGAAGGACCTGTTGTTGCTGTTACCAGGGGAGAGTCTAAACCACAGCAGGGTGGAAACCAGAAGAGGAAGCAGCAGCAGCAGAAGGGTAAGGAGGGCCAGAAGAAGCCGAAAGGCGAGGTGACTTGCTACAATTGTCAGCAGAAGGGCCATTTCTCTAAGGATTGTAAGAATCCGAAGGCACCGATGAAGTGTCACAACTGTGACAAGCCAGGGCACATCAGGAAGAATTGTCCAGAACCGAGGAAGGACAAGCAGATTGTGCAAGCTTATGCTTTGGGAGCTGTTCCGTCATCTTCGAAAGCTCCTACTGCTGAAGAGAAAGGAAAGAGTGTGGTTGTTCAAGGTACTCTTTTCCTATGTGGTGTTCCAGTTAGAGTTCTGTTTGATACTGGAGCGTCGCATTCGTTTGTTTGTAATGAACTCGTAGGCCGGTTAGGTTTGGAACCGGATATTGTTGATAGGCCATTGGTTGTGACTAATCCAGTTGGGGGTTCGTCTTGTTTGTGTATGTTATGCCGTGGTCTAGTTGTATCGAGTCATGGTTGCTCTTTTGTTTGTGATTGCTTTGTTCTGAACTTTGCAGGGTTCAGAATTATTTTGGGTATGGACTGGCTTAGGAAGTATGCGGCTAAGGTTGATTGTGAGAGGCTGGAGGTGATAGTCGAGAATGTGGAGGGGCGAAAGATTGTGATACGATGTAAGCATGAGGAAGGCGTCTTCATGAGCTTCATGTATTCGCTAGTTGTTCCACGGGATGGACTGTCTTTAGTGCCAATCGCAAATGGATTCGAGGATGTCTTTGACGAAGTCAAAGGGTTGCCGCCGCATAGAGAGATCGAGTTTCGTATAGATCTAGTTGAAGGAGCCAGACCTGTTGTGATGCCTCTTAGGCGGATGGCGCCTAGGGAACATCAAGAGTTGAGGGTGCAAGTTGATGACCTTTTACAGAAAGGATTCATTCGGCGTAGTGTGTCCGAGTGGGGTGCACCAGTTGTGTTTGCAACCAAGGCAGATGGGTCGTTGAGATTGTGTGTGGATTATCGTGAGCTGAATAAGGTGACTAAGAAGAACAAGTATCCATTGCCGAGAATAGATGACTTGTTTGATCAGCTTCACGAAGCCAAGGTGTTTTCTCAGATGGATTTGGCAACGGGATTTCACCAGTTGAGAGTAGCTAAGGATAGTGTGCCGAAGACTGCTTTTAGGACACCATCCGGTTTCTTTGAATGATTGGTAATGCCGTTTGGATTGACTAATGCGCCAGCATATTTTGTGGATCTTATGAATAGAGTGTTCAGAGATCAGTTGAACAAGTTCGTACTTGTGTTCGTGGATGATATTCTGATTTATTCCAGAACGGAAGAAGGGCACAAGACGCACTTGCGTGTTGTTTTGGAAATCTTGCGGAAACATCAGCTGAAGGCTAAGTTTTCGAAGTGTCACTTCTGGAAGAGTGAAGTAAGGTTCTTAGGCCATGTGATTTCTGGAAATGGAATAGCGGTTGATCCCGCTAAGGTGGTAGCAATCCAGGATTGGGTTAGACCTAAGAATGCATCTGATGTGAGAAGCTTTCTTGGATTAGCAGGATATTATCGACGGTTTATCAAAGACTTCTCCAAGGTAGCTGCACCGTTAACAGGATTGACGAAAAAGAACCAAGTGTTCAGTTGGGATGCTAAGTGTGAGCAAGCTTTCGGAATCCTGAAAGAGAGATTGACGAGTGCTCCTGTTTTGACTATTCCAAGTGGGAATGAAGAGATGGTGGTTTACACCGACGTATGTGGTACTGGACTTGGAGCAGTGCTGATGCAGAAGGATAAAGTTGTTGCGTATGCCAGTCGACAACTGAAGCCGCATGAAAGGAATTACCCAACTCATGATTTGGAGTTAGTGGCGATTGTATTTGCTCTGAAGATGTGGAGACATTATCTATTGGGAGTTCGATTCGAGTTGTTTACAGATCATAAGTCGTTGAAGTATCTTTTCTCCCAAAAGGATTTGAATCTTCGGCAGCAACGTTGGCTAGAGTTTTTAGCATCATATGATTTTGGTATAGCCTATACTCCGGGAAAAGGTAACGCAGTGGCAGATGCGTTAAGTCGAAGACATGCAGGATTGGGAGCCATGTTTTCAGAATGGAAGAGTCTCGAGTATTTAGCTGGATTTGACTTCAGGCCTAGATGTGAATTGGAACCTGAGATGTTGGCAAACTTATCAATAAGACCGACTCTTGTGGAAAGGATTGGCGAGAGTCAAAAGCGAGATGATAAGCTTGTCAAGATTATTCGTGATTTGGAATCTGGATTGGAACCAGAAAAGGATAAAGGATTCGAGGTCGATCGAGAGGGTTGGCTTCGAAAGCAAGGACGACTAGTTGTTCCCGATATAGATGAATTGAGGAGTGAAGTTCTGAAGGAAAGTCATCACTCGAAGTTGACAATTCATCCAGGTGGAAATAAGATGTATCGGGATATGAAGAGAACCTACTACTGGGAAGGCATGAAGAAGGATGTTGGAAATTTTATTTCCAAGTGTATGAACTGCCAGTTGGTAAAGGCTGAACATAAGAAGCCAAGTGGATTGCTTCAGCCATTAGAAGTTCCTACATGGAAGTGGGAACAAGTGTTGATGGATTTTATCGATGGATTGCCTAGAACCAGAACGGGAAATGAAGGGATTTGGGTCATTGTGGATCGTCTGACTAAGAGCGCAAGATTCATTCCTGTTCGATCGACTAGGACTGCTTCAAAGTTGGCTGAGTTGTATGTTAAGTGGATAGTTCGATTCCATGGTATTCCGAAGAGTATAGTGAGCGATCGAGACCCATTGTTCACTAGTGGATTTTGGAAGAGCTTCCAGGAAGTTTTGGGAACCAAGTTGTGTTTGAGTACAGCTTATCACCCTCAAACGGATGGTCAGACCGAGAGAGTCAACCGAGTTTTGGAAGATCTTCTTAGAGCATGTGTTTTGGACTTCGGAGGATCATGGGAAGATCACCTTCATTTGGTGGAGTTTGCGTACAACAACAGTTACCAGTCAAGCATTGGTATGGCACCGTATGAGGCATTGTATGGAAGACCGTGTAACTCTCCAACATGTTGGTTGGAAACTGGAGAAAAGCTAATGCTTGGGCCAGAGATGATTCGGCAGCCTTCAGATTGCATAGAGATCATTCGGCAACGAATGAGGGCAGCCCAAGACCGTCAGAAGAGTTATGCCGATAAGCGTCGTAAGGATTTGGAATTCGACATAGGAGATATGGTTTTTGTGAAGATTTCTCCACTGAAGAATGTTATTCGATTCGGGAAGAAAGGAAAATTGACTCCGAGATTTGTTGGACCATTCCCGATCATCGAGCGAATTGGAAAGCTCACCTATAGGTTGGAGTTACCTGAGAAGATGTCGGGTGTGCACAATGTTTTTCATGTATCATATCTACGGAAGTATGTGCACGACTCGAATACAGTGGTTTCTGCTGATAGCTGTGAAGACTTCGAAGTTGATCCAGTCGATAGAAGACCTCGTAAGCCGCTTCGTGTTGTTGAAACCGACACGAAACAGCTTAGGAGGAAGGTAGTTAAGTTACTCAAGATACAATGGAGTGACGATGATAACGACTGTACGTGGGAGGTGGAAGAGGGGATGAAAGCAGCTCATCCTGAACTCTTCAAGGTATGGCCCTAAGGTGTCGTGTCATCTCGCGATATTGTAACTTGTTCTAATTTTAGAATTCTGTACGCTAAGCTAGAATTGGATGCATGGTTTGCTGATTGTTATGGTTGGTAGGCGTACAGAATAGTCTTTGATTGCTCTGTTTGTTTGGAATTTCGGGGGCGAAATTCCTAAGGGGGAGAGAATGTAACGACCCGTATTTTTACGGATTGACAAGTTCGACAGAATCTGGAATTTTAGCATTTTTAAGTCATTTCAGATTTTGAGGCAGATTTGTCTAAGTCCTAGGTCGTGAACGACCTAAGAGCTAAGTCGTGACCGAGTTAAGGAATTCGGCGAGCTAGTGTTAGGTCGTGGGTTAGTTGGAGCGACCTATAGAATTATGCAACCTAGGATTTAGTTAAGTATTAGGTCGGCAGGGCGAGTTAACGACCTAAAGAACTGACCGACTTAAGGATATGGCAACTTAAGGGTAGGCAGACCTAGTGGAGTTAGCGACCCAGTGGTTACCGGGTTAGCATAGTTAGGTCGGCAACGACCTAGGGGAGCTGGGGTAGCAGGTTAGCGACTTAGTAGAGTGAGCGACCTATGGGATTGACCGACCTAAGAAGTAAGTTAGTTAACGACTTAATAGTTAAGTCGTTGGATGACCTAAGGGGGTTAAGTCGGAGGGGTTGGCTAAGTCTTAGGTCGCGTATTGGCTTGAGTGTTAGGTCGTAACAGTGTTAGGTCGCTGGGTTTCGTCTAAGTGTTAGGTCGCTGGGTTTCGTCTAAGTGTTAGGTCGCAATCTGTGTTAAGTCGTAGATGACTTAGGAGTTAGTGGTTAAGTCGTAGGTCGACTTAATAGTTAGGTCGTATGCGCAGAAGTGTTAGGTCGTAGGAGTTGAGGCGCGCATATCTGTTAGGTCGGAGAGGCTTAGGTCGGAGGGGCTTAGGTCGGAGACGACTTAGGAGATAGCCGAGTTACGACTTAGGGTATTTTCTGCTATAAATAGGAGAGCTTCTCTTCATTTTTGGGATCCGGATTTTGAAGCGACGAAGTGCTGCCATTTTGAGAGCTCGACTTTTACACTTCTTCACTTCTTTTCTCCACTCTAATCTAGTGCTTCCATCCATCCAAATCGAAGATCAAGATTGAAGATTCAAGAGCTTAGATTGAAGATCTTCATCTTTTCAAGAGAGATTTCTTCGTTTGAAGCGGATTCGTGATAGATCAAGCTTGATCCTTCGCTGTCCAGATCTGAAGCATGTTGATTTGGGTTTGTTTAGGTGATTTGGTGAGTGGTGATTATCTCTCACACGGATCCAAAGGAGTATATCGGATTGTTGGCTCGATTTGGTGTTAAAATAGTGATGTCCATACATTTTCTTTATCCTAAGTGTAGATCCATATAGATCCATTGTTCATGATGATGTTACATCCATTTTATCATATGTTAACTTATGCAAGTTCATTCATCAAGTTTGTAGAGATATAATCCATGTTTTCATGCTTATTGGACTTTCAACTCTTTAATTACGAAAATGCCATTATTGTTATAATTGTCTACTTAGATCATTTTTGAATGCTTGATTGCTTGGATTGATGTTTGATTCGATTGATTGTTATGAACTAGATGATTGATGACCAGATTTAGATCGAAGATGATTCAAAAGCTAAGGGAAAGGCTCTTGAATTGGGAAAGCTGCTCGTGGCATATGTAGCGGAATGATGTAGCTCTTATGCATAGATTTGATGATGTAATGTTGAGATGAGGCTTTGCGAGGATGTGATGAAGCGAGGCAATCATGTGATGAAGACTTGGTCTAATCCAGACGGGATCATTCCAAGCATGTTGATAACTCGGTGATATGATTCGAGTTGAGGATAATGAATGGATATGAGAATAGTCGTCGAGGAGGATGACTAGGAGGCTTGGATAGCATCGTTGTTGAAGGTTCTAGCATGCTCTAAGCAAGAGTACGTTTGGGCAGATTCGATAGTCCCAATGACTAACTGTTGATGGTCGAGTACTCTGGGCAGATTCGATAGTCCTAGGCACGGGTTGCGACGACGTGTGGGAGTTATGTCTAGAACCGGGGTTTCCATTAGCCCTTGACGGACGGCTGAAAGAATGTGCCGGTCATTCAATTAACGGTGATATCGAAGCAATGATAACAGTGATAGCCAGAGTCATGGATGTTTGGTTGTATCGTCATTCGGACTCAAGAGCGGTATTTTCTGGGTGCTTATCTGATTTAGGCCTTGGTACTTGGAAAACATCGCCCTTGACTCGAGTGATAGTAGCTTTACTTTAAATTGTATGCTCTGCTATGTTTGCTTCTGCTTAGTGTGTGTCTGGGGGCTATCACTGTAGAATGATGTTGGAGTGGGAGGGTTGTATTCCTATTCCTTTTTCCTTTATGTTCTTTTGTTATGTTGTTAGTTAATTTACTGCTCACTAAGACTGTTGTCTGACTCAAGGCTTTATGTTTTAATTCTTATTGCCTTGGGCTGTTCGTCCATTTTGGGACGGGCAGACTAGGTAGCAGGTGGCAGGTGCTGTTCTCTTCTCACGGTGCTGATATCGAAGACGAGATGGAGGGTTGCATATTATCTTCTTATTATATGTACTGGATATTCCGCTGTTCTGTATTCTCTGAGAGATATGTAGTGAGGCTTGATGTATTGACTATTTGGATGCTTGTATTCAACTAATATGGAGTTTTATATGATATCATTTTGTTCAGTAAAGCTTCACTATACATATGTTCTATTGTATTTTGTCCATGCGCTGTGAGTAATACGATAGATTCTACTGTTTTAATTTACCTTGACAATCGTCCATGGTCGCCTGGCACACTTTACAGCGCACTATCTCTAGATTCGGTGCAGGGGTCATGGGCGGTCGTCACATTAAGATTGCCAGATCATATCCATACTGGTGATGTTTTCAACGTCAAACACTTGATTCCATATCATGAGATTAAGCATGTCGAAGAAGGAGAAAGTGTGAATTCGGGACGAATTATTTTCAACCAGGGGAGGGATGATGCAACGCATCAAGCCATGCCAAGAAAGGAATCAACGAAACATACCTTAAGTTGCGAATAGCCTCCTAAAATCGTCCAAACCCTAAGTCGAAATTTCTCCGATCCATCATACGTCGCTCCGCGACTTAACTCCATCGCCAATTGCTAAGTCGCTCAGGACATACGACCTATGTAAGTCGCAGAAACCCTAGGTCGTCCGCTCTTTAACTTCTTATGTCGCAAAGCAAATCCTTAAGTCGAAGCCGCTCCAGTAGGTCGCAAGGTCCTTGTGTCGCTGCTTGCTTATGTCGTTACTTCCCTTATGTCGCTGCCGTGTTTCCTTTGAGTCGCTACTGGATGTCGAAGTTTGTTGAGTCGCTGCTTGGTTTTATTTGTCGTTGTGATGTATTGTTTTTAAGTCATTTGATATTTGTTAAGTAATGTGTTGAGTTGTGAGCGAGTTATGTGTGTTGTAAGCCTATAAATAGGCGGGTTTGTGTCATTTGTAAGGGGGTTGAATTTTGAATAAAATTTGTTGAGAGCTTTGTGCCTCCATTAAAATTGGAAGTTGAGTGTGATCTCCTTTTCTCCATCTTCGGATATTCGAGTGCACTCGAATCAACGAATTTGAAGCCGATTCACGGAATCTCGTGCGCGAGATCAACGTCGAAGAATCATAGATCTTCTAACGCGGTATCGTGCGCGATCAACGTGTTGAAGATAGCTAGAATCCGGTATTTCAAGAGATCAACGGATTTGGGCACTTGGGTATCGTCAATTCATCAATTTATCTTGTTTCAGCGATTCATTTTTCCGCAATTCGTGATTGGATCCTGGATAGATTTGACCGCTGGTTCAGATCTACTTGCGTGCTGCGTCAACTTTAGATTTACCACTTTTAAACAATGAATATAAATTGAAAAAAACTACATAATTGTCACTTATTAGTCAACATATATATTAGTTTCACTATTATCACTTGCAGCTTGGAGAATTAGTTTCATTTTTTATTTTGAGTTATAACTCATAAAAATTCACTTTAAATGACTAAAATAGTACACCTATTATGTCATGTCTATTTAAAGATTTCAAAACAGATCGATATAAAAATATGCATTTCATTAAAAAAAGACAAGCAAATTAAATGTTATATGCTTATGCCTAAATCAAACGCGAACCACTCAATGCACATAATGGATGCAAATTTGGAAGAAAAAAATGTACGCAAAACCTAAAATTTAATGCGAAATGCAAGAAAAATCATATGTAAACTATGAATGCAAGTATTCTAAAATACCCCGACACTAGAATTAAACATTGTTCCATTGTTAAACACATATGTAAGAAGCTATGAAAATAAAAGTAATGCTTAATCCAAATGAATGAAAATCTTTAAAAGAATATTAATAAATATGCTACCAAGAAGTATATGAATCGATTTTTTAGAGATTAATGAGTTTGTCCCATTGTTGATAAAATGAGGGAAAGTTGTAACTTAATGTACTCAAAAGGTCTTTTACTAAATTTTAGATAAATTGTCTTTTCCATGACAACTATCGTGAACCCATGCGATATACATGAGGTTCACCACATAAATAATGATTTTTTTAGAAGTTTTGCTTATAAGAAGGCTAGAACGTTTGTTCCTAAGTTGTAAATTTTAATGGTTAGATTTTTCATGAACACCATCGACAAATATTTGTTAATAAATTTGATTTTTATATGTTCAAGTACTTGATTTTTGATTTTTATATGTTCATCTTTATGTTATTCAAAACAGTTAAACATTATTGAGTTGAACCGTTTGGTTAAGTTACTCTTGATTTCAAATTAAGTTGTCCTACTATTCAATCAAGTGTGTGTATTTGAAATTTATAAATTATATATATATATGTACTTACATATGTATGTATGTATGCATGCATGCATGCATGTATATATGTGTGTGTGCATGCACGCTTGTGCCTATGGGATGTTTTAATCAATTCATGTTGTTGGAACAATATTAATTATGGTATTGCTTTAAAAGCGATCTTGTATATACACACACAACACATATATTTGTGTGTCTATGTGTGATATTTCAGATATAAAATTTTAATGCTAAGATAATTTTAATTGTGGAAAACTATGGAATCACCTTTCTATTCATATATATATATATATATGTGTGTGTGTGTGTGTGTGTGTGTGTGTGTGTATGTATATGTGTGTGTGTATATATGTGTGTGTGTGTTAGATATAGAAATACTAGGAGTTTGTAAAAGAGGAAGGTGTAACCAATTAAAAATGCTACCTTTTTCTCTTTCCTTTGTGGACACAAATTTGATTATATCAAGATCTAATATATTCTTAGAATCAATTAAAGATGTTACTTTTTTTCCTTACTTGTGGTCACTAATTTGATTAGAACTAGATCTAATATATATTTATCTCCATTTTCTCTTCAACACCAACCATGCACCTATATTTAAAGGTACCTTAGCTGAACTATATAGATTTGTCTTCAAATATACATATGTATGTATGTCTATGTTTGTATGTATAAATATATAAGTGGAAATATATATCACATATAAGTGTGTGTGTGTGTATTTGTATGTCTAAACTATGTATGTGTGGTGCTACTAATATGTGTATACAAACGATATACATATATTATAGTATAGTCAAACATATGTATATACATAGACATTTTATATTCCAGATATGCATATGAATTTTCATATGTACTTGTAAGTATAGTATATACATATATTCAACAGATATGAATCTCAATATATATATGTATGTGTATATATATAGTTATGCAAATGCTTATTTATCTCTATGTTATCATGTCATGTTATGAGTACATAAATGATATACATTCAAAATAACATTAAACTATATTAACTAATATGATTGGTTAAACAAATACAAAATATTTTTTAATAAAATATGATTTTATTAAATAGATAGATTAATCTGATGTTAGTTAATTTACCTCATAGGCCAATTCATGATAGAGTTAGAGGTATGCTCTAGGGGCAATTATGTAATTTGTTACTTATATCTAACTTGATAACCAATCTTCTTTGAAATAAAAGGTATTTTCTTTATATACTTGATATAATGTGTTATATTAATTAATTAATTTAATTAAAAGTATATTTAATAAAAATACATAAATGGTATATTTTTTCATAGTACTTACAATGCATTGTAACCACGAGTGATTTATCATAATAAAATAAGCATATTGTTTTAAATATTCCTAATCAAGTGGTATCGAGACTAGAGTACGTAACGTTCTCCAAATGTTGGGTACTGCATTACTCATGGCTGTTGGTGGAATCAAGGGGTTACGTACTGATAGTTATTAGATAACTATAGAATGATTCACTCGATAGTTTTCTATTAGTTAATATAACTGTAATCAAACATAAATTGTCGATGTGACAAAATCACACGGTTTTATTGACTTGAGAATACTATTGATCTTTAATGTGGAAGCTCCGCTTTGATTATAGTTAAATCGTGGGACGGTGCACATCGAATGACTATAGTTGGGTCGAGTGGAAGCATTTGAAGTGAAACACTATTCAAGAGAGGATTTGTCTCCTCAATTATATGAGGTTAGTATCATGGTTAATTGAAGTCAATTCAAAGTCAAAGTCTCTGGCTAGAGCAGTTCGATTAATAATAATTGTTGTTATTAAACCAAGGAATTTGTGTTTGGACTATAGAGTCGAATATGCACGATATTGGAATTTTGACTATTACCAAATTTCATAAGTCCAAAGCAATATAGTTTTGACAAAAAGAATTGGTGTAAATAATTGTTACAATCGGGTAATGCTTAATAAAATAAAATTGGATTCTACCAATACCAAGTAAGCGATAAATTTGGCCATAATGCCACACCACATGCTAAGTGACGTGTGAACATTAATATTCGAATGGTTCGATATTAATCGCCTACCAAATTTACACCTAAGAGTCACACAACCGAAACATTGAATACTTCTATTACCACTAGATTTAATTAATTTTAACTATTATGATTGATGTGTATTGAACAATAATAAATAGTATGCATATAATAGTTATATATACACTAATTGATATTTGATACTGGTACGCGTTTAAATTGGATTTAAATGTAACAAATATTGTTCGGGCTTAAAGCGAATTTGAGGCCTATGTAGGGCTTGTTATTTTCGGCTGGAACATACATGATTAGGGTCGCCATTCTGATGGCTAAGATGGGTTGTAGTTTGAACTAAAAGAAAGGAGAATTGGTGTGTGTAAAACAAGGATCTAGATCCTTGTTTTACTTCTTAAGATCTCCTTATATAATTGTCTTTAACCCACTCTTTCAATGAATTTTTTGAGCCTCCTATCTATTCTCTTACTGGTCGAAAACCTTCTCTCTCCTCCTCCAAACAATTTCAAGTGAAAATAAAATAAAATCGAAGCTATATTATAGTAGATGGTAAGTAATTCAAAGCTAGCATCTTCTGAATTATGATAAGATTCAAGGAGTTTGTTTCAAATTCTCAATGTTTGAACTCTAGGCTTGGTAAAAGGTAAACACCTTATTTACCGTTTTATTTAATTTTATTATATATTATTGCATCATTATGTAGGTTGTTAGATTATGTTACAAATCTAGTGTATCGATGTTTTGTCACATATTAAATGGTTGGATATATTAGTGTATCTACATATATGTTAATTACATAAAATTTGTATACATACTAGTATTAAACTCACTGCCCAAAAATAAAAAAAACATCATTTTTTAAATTAAATAATATTATATATGATTTTATTAATTAATATATTATATCTTAAAGATAAAAATCATATAATTAACATTTTAAAATTTATAAAATTTTGTTTTTACACAATATTAATTCGACAGTAATGAATGTTCAATTTTAATATATATTTATATTTAATTAATGATATAACTATTTATTTAATTAGAAATTGTTTATGTATATGTATTTGTGTGTGTATATATAATATAGTTTGAAATTAGGTATAAAATTTCACATAAAAATTTCACATAACTTTTAGATATTTTTATAATTTTAGTTAATTTAATTTAATTTAATTAGTTTTAAAATTATTTATAACTGTTTAATTTAAAATTGTTTTAAATCCATTAAAAAATTTATATTTAATTTTTTCGCCACGAGCTTAAAGTCGGAAATTTAAATTATATACATATATATTATGTATGTGCACATATATATTTATATTTATAAATATTTATAATTAAATACTAAAAAAAATTGTACACAACTTTGTAGTAGCAATTCGAATATATATTTTTAATTATTTTATATTAATTATTAAATGATTTGTTATTTAATATAAATAAACATTTGTTCACATATATTTTAAGTATTATATATAAACTATTATAATTATTATTTCTGCAATTTTTTTTTGTGTGTGTGTGTGTATGATTATATTTTACGAAAGTATAATTTTATATAAATATGTATATAATTTTTTATGCACATACATATATTCATTTAGGCAGCACACAAAATATTAGAGGGGCTAGCATATTCGTTATAGTTTATATCCCAACACCTATACACGAGCATGTCAAACCATGTACACTTTATTATGTTGCACATGCACGTATGTACATATGTATATATAGTACACATATTCAAATACAATATAAAACAATATAAAGAAAAACTTTATTTATAAAATTAAATAAAATTATGATTTTATTTAAAATAAATTTAGAAAAGTTCTAGATGAATTAGACTTTGTAGGCCCAATAAAGATCCAAAATGGTAAAAAAATGAAATTTAACTATTTACCCCACTGCGTGCTGGCCCAGTTCCAACAATGGTATCAGAGCTGAATTACCTATGTGGTCTAAATTAGTTATATTAAAGCTAACTAATTAAGCTTACAACCCAGTTAGTAGGATGTCTAAGAAATGTAGTGTCTAGGATGGATTGTTAGGTAGTCAAGTACAATGTGCTACCTATCTATCGGTCTGGCCCAAACAACTATTTGAGTCCAAAGGTTTCTCCTAATAAAAAAATGCATAATTTGAATTGGGCCTTGGGCTAATTTCAAAATTGTTTTGAAATAAAACAAAATTTTAAAATTTTAAATTTAAATTAAAATAATAAAAATATTATAAATGTTATAATATAGATTTTCAAATTGTTTTGAAAATTAAAATAAAACACATATTTAGAAGTTACAATATAGTTTTTTCAAAATGTTTAAAAATGTTGTAGAATTAATTTTGAAAATATTATTTATTAATAAGATTAATAAAACAAACGAATTGATTAAATAAGTTAATTAATTAAATACAATACATGTACGAATATATAATGATATATGTTATGTGGTCTTGAATTCTTTAAGACAATATGAGTATATATGTGTGTACAAACAAATTTTCTAAATTAATAAAAATTTAATTAATTTTTTTGATTAAATAAATAAATTAAAAGTTAATTAATTAATTGAAATTTATATATATATATATAAGATATATATGTATTACTGTAAAGGTTATAGTATATATATATATATTTAATATAATTTGTTATATATGAATAGTATAAAATTTTATTAAAGTGTTAATTGATTAAATAAATTAAATAAGATTTAATTAATAAAATGGTATACATAAAATATTATACAAGTTAAATAAAGTATAAACATTATATAATAATGTTATCCAACCTTTTGACCAGGCAATATTCAGACAGACTGGGCGAATCAAACTTGGAAACAATCAAGGAAGAAAGCCCAGAGAGATAGCCCCAGAGTCCAAAAATCAAACACAAACAGAACTATGGGACAAATATCAAACCATTCAAAGGAAATAGAAGAGCGGATCGACCAAAGTGGTCGATCGGTACCTATCCAACATCAAGGATCGGTACCGATCCAAGTTTCTCCAACCAATGGAGCCCAACCTTTGCCTACATACTATGTTTCTCCATCAATCCATCATTTGAGCTCAGAAGCAAGCAAATAATGGTGCAGATGATTTTGGAATCACAAAGCTAACCACAAGACGAGCCAATATAAAGAGTTCAAGATAACATTCCTTACAATCTCACGGATTAGTACCGATCCAAGCCCTTGGATCTGTACCAATCCATAAACTTTGCTGAGCCATCATACTATTTTTTTTGGAAAAATGGTCTATGGCATGGAAAATGAGGTGGAGATCACTGGGCAAGGTTTTAGGCTTCTTACGACTATAAATTGAGGCCATGACTCATTTCTAAGAAGCCTTTGGCTCTGACTTTCCCTAACTCTAATTTCTTGTAATCGTTGTCAGATTTATACTGATCCATAAGCACTCCTGCTTGTAATCAACAAGATAATCAATAAAATCACTAAATGGATGTAGGCCAAGATTAGTCGAACCACTATAAATTGATGTGTGTTCTTTTCTACCCATTTTCATTTAAATTTCTTCACTTTTTATTCTTTTCATAATCTTCTGGGCATTTGTGTCATTTTTGGTTCAAACATTTTGGTGCTTTTACTGAGAAATTCCTATTCTCGGGCTACTTTGACCAATCATGTGATATCCCAAAATTTCAAGCAATTTAAAATGTGATAATCTCCTTTATAAATTATTTAAAATTGGTAAATTTGTTGTTTTCAAACAATAATAATAATGTGTTGTTTTTTTTATTATATATGATTTTATTTAGGATATAGTTTGTTTTATATTATTTTCTTTTAAAGGATTTTATATATATAAATTAAGAAATGTATTTATTAATTAGGAAATTAAATATAAAAGCTTTTTAAACCATTTAAAAACTAATTAACTCATGCATAATTACAAATGTAAGTAAAAAAATGTATCTAATTACAAGTGTAAATGAATTATAAATGTTAAAAGACAAGTGTTAGATTTTTAAAACAAGTGTCACTATTTTATTTTTAATAAATCCTAATTAAACCTATATAAACATATCTATCTCCTCTCTCTCAATTCTTTCCCATCTTCATATTCAATAACAAGAAAACCTGTAACTTAAATTACAGTAAACAAATTAAAAAAAAGAAACCTTTTCTCAAATTCAAAATCAAGCAATTTTCTCCAATTTAAATATGAAGCTCTTCGAATTCAAGTGGATTCAACATCAGATTCACGCTTAGTTTCAAATCAAGTGGCAAGATTAGAATCCCTGTTTCAAAACTATCATCTCAGGCTCTCTGTTTCTTTATAAGCAGGTGAGTAAACAAAGCTTTTAATCTGATTTAAAATCTTGTCACATGCAGTAATCTTGAAGTAAATTGGTGTTAAGTGATTGCATGATTGTTTTATATGATTACATATGTATATATAAGTATGAATACTGTGTGCATGTCTGAAACATGTCTCTGTTTAAGTTTACAACAGCCAAACATACTTCTAAATTCAATATCTCTTCATATACACTAAGTTGGATTATAGTGATTAAAGGAAAACTGTTTGTATTAACCAAATCTTGTTTTTAAAAATGTTTATAAGTATAATTTGAAGGTAATTAACTAGAAAATAGAAATTTACAGTGGAAAAATCAATTCAAGTCAAAATTTGATTGTTAAATTTTCAAATCTTGATTGTATAATTGGATTCATGATTGAAAACCATGATTTTTAATATAGAATTCAAGATTTTTAAGTGTGTGTGTGAGGAGATTTCGCGAGATGAACGATTTTTGGTTAAATGGGAAATTCTGGCGATCACGACAGTCTGAAGTCTCGGGGTCTTGACCAAAGGTGGCTCGTAGATCGATGATCGTAGGAAAAATGACCGCCGGCTTTCTGGGTCATCGTGGTGGTATGGCGAGGGAAAACTAGGGTTCGACAACTAGTTTTGGTTAATGTTGTTCGCGAGGAAATTCCGATGTCAATGGTGGATCGGGATCGATCGCATCAGGGGGGATTGAAGTGAGAGGTTGTGGCAAAGGTTTAGGCGGAGTTGCGAGGATTCCGAGGATGGTACGCGGCGATGCGAGGCGATTTCGTCAAAGTGTTTGGGTTACAGGAAGAAGCTCAGTAGCTCGTTTTCGTTTTCGAGGTGAATTGATGAAACCGGGTGGTCGTGTCAGTCGACGATGATGTCGCTGACGTGTTGATGGTCGCGGCGCCGGTCGGTGATGACCGAACTTGGTGTACACGTGCACGAGTTAAGATTTGAATCTGGAGGTGATTGTGGAATTTAGGGAAGACGAGTTTTCTCGGGTCTGGATCGAAGTAATTGCGTGTGTGTCTCGAAGGAATGTAAGAGCGCGAGTGTCTCGGGGTTTAGCTCGAGAATTTTTGTGATGGGCTCGGGTTATTTTATTTTTTGATAACCACAGTTTTAAACAAAGTATGAGCAGGTTTTAAAGTTTTAAAAAGAGAATAAATTTTCAAAAGGAATGTAAGTAATTAAGAATAATTACTTAATGAAATTTATTAAGTATAATTGCTTAATGTAATTAATGAAGTATAATTACTTAGTATAAGTAATTAATGGAAATTACTGAATGTGATTAATTAAAGGATTATTACTTAATTAATTAAAGGGAAATGTAATTAATTATGGATCATAAATTAACGTAATTAATTATATGTGAGTAATTAAGGGTTGATTAATGTGAATGGTTAAAGAATAATTCATTTATGTAATTAATTGAAGGTTAATTACTTAATGTAATTAAAGAATAATTAATTAAGGATGATTAATTAAGATGGATAATTAAGGGATGGTTAATTAATTGGTATGTAATTAATTAATGTTAAGTATGCAGGATTTAAAAGTAATTAAAGTAATTAATTTAATTCATTGGTGGTTAATTAAATTAATTAGAAATGGACTAATTAATCTTGCTTATGGATGATTAAATTGTATTGAATGTTTGGATTGATTAATATCTCTAGTCTGATAAATTATGGTGTTCTGTGATATGAAATGCTTTGGTTAAACTGAGATAATGTAAGTTATCTATCTGTGATGAATTGATGTGTGAATATGTTGTTCTGAAGTTTAATTGAATTATTTAACTTAAACAACTTGGATTAAAAATGGTATTGAATTCGAAGAGACCGGGATCGGATATCAGCGATATCCGGAACCACTTCGACTAGTAATCTATAATTCTTTATAGATTTGATTTGAAAATCAAATAGGCTGGAATGGAATAAATTAAGTAAACTAGACCATTGAAATTAAGTAACGGTAGACATTGTTTTAAAATATCAATGGATTTGTGAAATAAATGTTTGGCTATAGTGAGATAGAACTCGTAGTGATGGACGAGTTACCCTGGTTTTCAAAGAAGTTTTACAACCTTAGAGTTTCAAATTATATGGGTTTACTCACGCTGGATTCCAGCCTGACTCGGGTGTTACTTTATGGTAATGCTCGGGTCAGACCGAGTATTACATATTTTCAGGTTAGGATGTTCTGGAGTTCAGGAGATGAGCTAGATGGCATGAACGTATGGAGTATATTCCGCTGTGTATTTGAGATTGTATTGATAGTAGTCTGGGATAGGTTATTTTAACCGTCCAGTGTTGGTGTAATGGTTGTAACTCTGATGTATTATTGTTAGTCCTTGAGATGATGGTTTTGATGACAACAACCTTAGAATAAGATTATAAAATATAAATACAAACATTATAGTTTAGATATATATGTATATGCAGGATTTAACCATGCAGGTACCAAGAATGAAGACTGTACAGTATAGAGATTCAAGATATCAAGATTGAAGACTCATGAGTATCAAGAATATCAAGATTATCAAGAGTTCAAGAATTTAAGATAAGTATTGAGTCTAGAATTAAGTTAAAACTTCACAATAGCACTGAAATCTTCACTCCATTTTTCTTTTGGGATGGAACCCATTTCTACCTTTTTAGTGGCTTACAAACCCATGAACATCCTGGTTTTGTACAAGTTCTCGAGTCCTGATGTGATGAGATATTCTGCAGGAAGAAGCTTGCAAAACTACTTCAAAATGATTTTCAAAACTACTTCAAAATGATTTTCAAAACTACTTTTCAAAATGTTTTAGCCTTAAAAATTATCTTTTCAAATGATTTTCAAAAAGATGTTTTAGCCTTAAAATATTCTTTGTTTTTGTTTTTAATAAACTCTTGTTTTAAACTTCGTTTGTTTTAAACTATCTTTTAATTATAATATATATATACTTAGATTTAAATATAAAATTATAGTAATATTTTATATATATTATTCTCTATATTTATTTATGTATTTTATCTATAGTCAAGTATATTTATAAAGTTTAAATAGTTTTTAATATAAGATAAAGGTTATTTTCAAAGAAAATCAAATCTTCAAAAAATGCCTTGGGATGTCGACATGCCCTAGTACCCCATGTCGACATAGTGACAGTTAGATTCAAAAATTTGAATTTCAAAAGAAGTGTCTATTCGCCATAACCTTTTACGAATGGACATGGCTGTTGTTCTTCTATAAATAGGGGTTGGTTTCAACGAATTTTATATCTGATTTTCTGGTTTTTCACTTTTCTTCTTCTTCCACATTTTCTTATTCAAAATCCTATCATCACTCTGCCGAAATCAACATTGAATCTAACTAGATCATCTCTGGTTTAATTTTCTATCACTATCTCAACAAGATCCCAGTGCTATTCAGAGTTATAGGCTTCTTTGTAATCTATCTAGCGAGAAAAGGTGTGATTGTAGCCTTGGAAATCAATCAAGCGAGAAAAGGTGTGCTTGTAGCCTTGGAAATCAATTGGGTGAACTTATTGCCCGGAAATCAAGTATCTCTACCCAGAGGATTGTGATTCTGGAGGGTGTACCTCGTAGCCTTGAAACCGAGGGTTGTAATTGTTGAATTGCTTTTGAAAGGAATTCCGTACTTAGTTGTGCGAGACTGGATGTAGGGTAACTCTGAACCAGTATAAAATCCGGTGTGTTCTTTCCTTTACTGCATTTACTTTATTTCTACATCTTTGTTTGATTATGTGATTATATCTGTGTCTGAATATTACATACATTTGTGTACAAATCAACAATAACTCAAAAAGATTTAGTAATTTCTTATAAACACTATTCACCCCCCCTCTAGTGTTCATTCTAGCCTTAAGATCCATATTCCGCATTCCTCACATTTGGCATCAGAGCAAGGTTTTCAAAAGTTCCATAATCTAAATTTTGAAAAGTTTTCTAAATGGCTACCAACACCGGTACTATTTCTAACACTAGTTTATTTGTAGAAGGTCAGTCTACTGTCAGACCACCACTTTTTAATGGCAGTAACTATGCATATTGGGTATGTAGGATGAAAATATATTTACAATCTGTAGGATTAGACACTTGGAATATCACACAGAATGAATATTCTGAACCCACAACTGACTTTGCACAGTGGACCACTAAGCAAAAGACTGTTGCACAAAATAATTCTAAAGCAATGAATATTATGTTTTGTTCACTTGATAGGAATGAATTTAATAGAGTGTCAGTTTGTAAGTCTTCATATGAAATCTGGAAAACTTTGCAAGTTACTCATGAAGGAACAAGCAAAGTTAAACAGACCAAAATTTCCATGCTCACAAATCAGTTTTAGTTATTTAAAATGAATACTAATGAGTCTATTTCAGATATGTATAGTCGATTTCAGGATATTGTGCATTCTTTAATATCCTTGGGAAAGGAATTTTCGGAAGAAGATCAAGTCAGAATTTTTTTAAATTCTCTCACTCCAGAATGGGATCAAAAGACACTTGCAATTGAAGAGGTAAATGAAATCAGTACCTTAAAGATAGAAGAATTGATTGGAAATCTAATGTCGTTTGAAGTCCAAATGATCGGGAGAAGAGAAAACAAAGCATCTGAAAAGAAATCAATGGCATTCAATGCATTAACCGACGAATCAGACTCAAACAGTGATAATGATGAAGAGATAGCATTTATGACCAGGAATTTTCGGAAATTCCTGAAATACAGAAAGATGAATAATCTCAAGAGAAACAACTATAAGAATTCTGGAAATCAGAATGCAGTGCCAAACAATGTCAAATGTTTCAACTGTGATGAACTAGGCCATATCAAAAGAGACTGTCCGTATCCAGAAAGGCAGAATCCTCCTATAAACAATGAATCAGTAAAGAAACGGAAGCGTGCATTTACTGCTACTCTAGATGACTCAGACTTGTCCTCAAGCGATGATGATCAGAAGACAGATAACTCAAATTTGTGTTTCACGGCAGTTCACGACTTCAACAAATTCAAGGAAACGGACTCAGAAAAAGGTACACATTTACAATACAATTGATTGAAATTGCATGCTTAGAATTAGATGATTGATTGCTTGATTGATTGATTTTGAATTGGTGTGTTGATTGAATTTTAAATTTATTTTTTATTATTTTATTATTATTATAATTTTATTTTTATTATTTTTTAATAATATAATAATATTTTCTAGAATATACTATAATTCTAATAATGTTCCAGATATATATATATAGACATTAAAATAATAAGTATATATATATTAGAATACTTAGGAAAAATAAATCATAGAAATTCACAGGCACATGTCGACATGGTCCCTACCATGATGTCGACATGGGTACAAATTTTGAAATTCAAAATTTGAATTCAAATACTTGAATTTCCCTCCACCTTTTCACTTCATTCAATACTCCGAAAAGGCATCTATTGACCAGAGAACATGTCTTTCAAAAATCTATTTATTCACTATCTTTTATCATAACTTTTCACTTTCATTTTCAAATTCAAACTCTCTCTTCAAAACTCCAAGCTCTCTACTTTCTACTTTAATGGCTTCTTCAAGCAACCCCTTTACCATGAGACTTTCCAGAAACTTGAAAGAGCAACTCCTCAATAATCCAGAGGCAATAAAAGCATACATCAATTATGCTAACTATGGAAAATCCATCCCAAAAAGTTTGCTATTTTTCAAGATTTTGCTTCTTATGAAATTGATACTCTTTTTGCAAACAATCAAATTCTTAGTCTTCTTGATTCTTCTCAAAATGATTTTGTTTGTTACCCAAATCTTGTTAAAATTTTCTATGCAAATCTCAATCGAGAATCTTATGAAGGAAATGATAATGAAATTTGGAGTAGTGTCAAAGGCACTAAAATTGTTTTGAATTGCGATCTTTTGAGTACCATTCTCAATTGCAAAAGCACGGGAATGGATCTTTCTAGTTTTCAAATCGATGAACATGATCGTGAGACATTTCATCATATTTTTGATGGAGATGAAAACTTTGAATTTAAAAACTGAAACTTTCGTCCTAAAGCAAGAATTTTCAATCTTCTTTTACAACATACTTTGACCCCAAGATCGGGAAATTTTAACAATCCTACTTCAAAAGTGTGCAAAGCACATTTTGCTATTTTCGGAAATTATGATATCAATTGGGCGTAAGTTATTTTGGATGAACTTCGTCCTAAAAAATTTGAAATGGGAGAAAACACTTTATATCATGGAATTTACCTTACTTGGATTTTCAACTATTTTGAAGTAAATTTCAAAGGAGAAGAATTTATTTCAAGAAAAGTTTTTAATATCTCAAACATTTCTCTCATGAAAATCCCATATGTTTATCAACCTTGTGAAACTCTTGCCGAAAAGGAAGAGCGTTTGGCTCATGAAGAAATGGAAGAGGAAGAAGAAGAAGGGGATGAAATGGAAATAGAAGAAGAAGAAGAAGAAGAAGGTGAAACATCCCCAGAAAGTATTGAATATCCCTCCAATCCTACCAACAAAACCCTTCTCAAAAACCAAAAGATTATGGTTGAGAATCAACAGGTTCTTAAAAGATCCGTTAGTAAGAAGTTGGACAAAATATCATCCAAGATGAACAAGATTTTCTCCAAAGTCAGCAAGAAACTTGGATTATCTTCATCTTCATCATCCTCTAACTAGTTCTATATTTTCATATCATGTCGAATTAGTTTAAGTTTGTTTTAATTTGAGTGTTTATGATTAATCATTGTATCACTCTTCTATGCAATGAAATTGAATTTCCTTTCTGTTATCTAGCTTATCTTATCTCTTGAATAAATGTTAGTATATTATATAAATATATATATACACAATTATTCACAAAATCAAAATTACCATCAAATTTCACTGCCTTATGTCGACATACCCTCTATGACCATGTCGACATGTACTGGTCAGAAATGACACTTCATTTTGAATTTGAAATTTGAATAACTACCATATGTCTATTCATTTCAAACGAATTTCTACACCTATATATATACCCATTTCTTCCAGAATTCATTACTGAATAATATTTCTTATCTATTCTATCTCTCATTCTTCTCACAATTTCAAAAATGGCTAATCCAATTCATAACTTATCCGAGAATCTTGAAGAAACTCTTAATTCATTCAAGAATATTCTCTCGTTCATTCTTCGTAACCAGCGACACTTAGAATTGAGTCAAATACAGATGATCAAGGAGCAAGAAAGGCATTTCGAGGCAATTCGATGGATGATTTCTTCCCTGCACAAGGATGATAACGAAGCACATCCTCCTGTCTCTCTCACAAATGACAATGAAAATTGGGATGCCATCAAAGAAGACCCTATTTTCGGAGAAAAAGGATGGGTGGAAGTTCCTCGTAACGTTTAATTTGATTGCTTTATTTAATTTGATTACTTTGTTTGAATTGATTGCTTTGATTGAAATTGTTTGTTTTGATTGATTTGATTGACACTTGGTGTGGATTGATGAATGTATAAATATACATTGATATATTTATAATCGTTGATTGAATACCATGTCTATAAGTATAGTTATTTCTTAATATACTATATTATATAGTTTATTAATGCAGGTACTTGAGTACAAGAATGAGGAGGAGTTATATAGTTTAGAGTTTGTTTGTTTTTGTTGATGACAAAGGGGGAGAAATATAAAATATGGTAGTTAGGCATAGATTAAGGGGGAGTTATTAGATTTAGGGGGAGTTATTAGGATAGAAGTAATATTTTATAAACAAAGGTTATCATCATCAAAAAGGGGGAGATTGTTAGTCCTTGAGATGATGGTTTTGATGACAACAACCTTAGAATAAGATTATAAAATATAAATACAAACATTATAGTTTAGATATATATGTATATGCAGGATTTAACCATGCAGGTACCAAGAATGAAGACTGTACAGTATAGAGATTCAAGATATCAAGATTGAAGACTCATGAGTATCAAGAATATCAAGATTATCAAGAGTTCAGGATTTCAAGATAAGTATTGAGTCTAGAATTATGTTAAAACTTCACAATAGCACTGAAATTTTCACTTCATTTTTCTTTTGGGATGGAACTCATTTCTACCTTTTTAGTGGCTTACAAACCCACGAACAACCTGGTTTTGTACAAGTTCTCAAGTCCTGATGTGATGAGATATTCTGTAGGAAGAAGCTTGCAAAACTACTTCAAAATGATTTTCAAAACTACTTCAGAATGATTTTCAAAACTACTTTTCAAAATGTTTTAGCCTTAAAAATAATCTTTTCAAATGATTTTCAAAAAGATGTTTTAGCCTTAAAATATTCTTTGTTTTTGTTTTTAATAAACTCTTGTTTTAAACTTTGTTTGTTTTAAACTATCTTTTAATTATAATATATTTATACATAGATTTAAATATAAAATTATGGTAAAATTATATATATATTATTCTCTATATTTATCTATGTATTTTATCTATAGTCAAGTATATTTATAAAGTTTAAATAGTTTTTAATATAAGATAAAGGTTATTTTCAAAGAAAATCAAATCTTCAAAAAATGCCTTGGGATGTCGACATGCCCTAGTACCCCATGTCGACATAGTGACAGTTAGATTCAAAAATTTGAATTTCAAAAGAAGTGTCTATTCGCCATAACCTTTCACAAATGGACATGGCAGTTTTTCTTCTATAAATAGGGGTTGGTTTCAACGAATTTTATATCTGATTTTCTGGTTTTACACTTCTCTTCTTCTTCGACATTTTCTTATTCAAAATCCTATCATCACTCTGCCGAAATCAACATTGAATCTAACTAGATCATCTCTGGTTTGATTCTCTATCACTATCTCAACAAGATCCCAGTGCTATTCGGAGTTATAGGCTTCTTTGTAATCTATCTAGCGAGAAAAGATGTGATTGTAGCCTTGGAAATCAATCAAGCGAGAAAAGGTGTGATTGTAGCCTTGGAAATCAATTGGGTGAACTTGTTGCCCGGAAATCAAGTATCTCTACCCAGAGGATTGTGATTCTGGAGGGTGTACCTTGTAGCCTTGAAACCGAGGGTTGTAATTGTTGAATTGCTTTTGAAAGGAAATCTGTACTTAGTTGTGCGGGACTGGATGTAGGGTAACTCCGAACCAGTATAAAATCCGGTGTGTTCTTTCCTTTACTACATTTACTTTATTTCTACATCTGTGTTTGATTCTGTGATTATATATGTGTCTGAATATTACATACATTTGTGTACAAATCAACAATAACTCAAAAAGATTTAGTAATTTCTTATAAACACTATTCACCCCCCTCTAGTGTTCATTCTAGCCTTAAGATCCATATTCCGCATTCCTCACAATTATATGAAATTTGACAGATACAGTTTTCCTTTGTATAACTGTTATTATTTGATATTATATTTTATCCGCTGCGAATGTGAGAATATGTGTTTTATTCTGTTTCTTCTTCTACCTCTTTTCTTTTTTTTCCTAACTATCTGGAATTTTCGGGATCGAAAATTTCGGGTTGTTACAAATCATCTACTATTGGACTTCATAGATCCAACTTTCCAACCTTACAGTTCTACTATTTATATTTCCATTAATCTAAGAGAAGTTATTCACCATGGCCCCATCAAGGAGAGAATGTGCTACAACTTTCGGAGCTACCAATGATGCTGAAATTCAAGACATTCTCCATGTGGATGGAGCTGCCTAAACAGAACAACCAAAGATCTAGAATCCAGCTGATGTCGTGACCATAGTGGAAATGGGCTGGATGATAAAACAGATTCCAGGAGAGTGACAACCTGATGAACTAGGAGATGCAGCAGAGTTTGAGGCTGTTGAATGAACTAACGTAGAACAGCCAGAGGTCCTCATAATCCTACTAGAGACAGAGGGATAGAAAGCAGAAGAGGACTCAAAATACTACTGAGATGTCATATTAAGGAAGAAGACAAACCTATGGCTCGGATTTGTGGATCGGTACCGATCCAAGTGGACGGATCGGTACTGATCTAATTGATGGTGGGCCTAAAGCTCACCCTTAGGATGGCGGCATGGATCTAACTTTTGACCGTGCCGTGGAAAATCATAATGCTGAATATCGAGCTGCTGCTACTTATACGATGCACATAAATCAAACAGGGGGGCTGCTGGACGCACGAATCTTTCAAAGTCTGGAGAATCCAGGTATCAAGAGTATGCCTAAGAGTGTTCACCGAGACGAACACTCAGAACAGATCTCGATCACGACCGTTCAGCCAAACCTATAAACCTGGAGTACTCGGAAGACATAGCCAAGAGACTTGTAAGTGAAAACCGATTTAGAAGTAAAGTTGAATAGGGTACTTCTCCTAGTCGAAACCCGTTTAATAGGATATTCGACGTGTGAAGTATCCATGGAGGTTTGCAAAGCCATCAATGCCGCTATACGGTGGAAAGACAGATCCAAGGCAACACTTGATGAAATATGAATGACATATGGACTCTGCCAGAGTGTTCGATGCCGTGAGATGTCGTTGTTTTCCAATTTTCCTAGAAGTAGCGATGATGTGGTTCACTCAGCTTCCACCAAGATCCATATCATCTTTCATTGAGTTATCGTGAAGATATCTAGAGAAACTCCATTTACACATTGCACATCTGAAAGATGTGATGTCATTATCATACATCTTCCAGGGAGTGGGAGAGTCATTAAAATATTTCTTGAATCAGTTCCATACAGCTGCGGCAGGAGTAACAAACCCCAGTGATGACATTGTATTGATAGGACCAATTAGGTGAATTCATCCCGAGATGGATTTCAGGGAATGTTTGGAGAGGAAACCCCTACTAAATATGGGTACTTTCTATAGAAAAGCTAATCGATACTTACGCTTGGAAGAAGGGCACAATCATCCCCAGAGGAACGGTGTTGGAAATTCAGATGAAGTGATACAAAGCAACATTGATGTAAAGAAATCTGGAGTAAGTTTTGGAAACATGGATGTGAATATTGGAAACAAGAGTGAGAGCCAGAAAAAGGGCGATAATAGGGCCAAGAAACAAAAGCCAGATAATAGGGATTGTACCAGGATTCCTAAATATGATAATTATACTGAACCAAATAACTTAATCGAGAACATCTACCTGGCAACTCAAGGTACCCAGAATTACAGGAAGCCAGCTCCAAGAGAGTCGACCGAGAAGGAGAAGAGATCTGGCAAGTTCTGCAGGTGTTACCCCGCTTCTTGGTCAAGGTCGGAATATCAACAAATTGGCTAACAAGGATGGATATCAGGATTGGAGATCGATTGAAAACATGGCTATGATAGATATTGTCAAAATTTGACCAAGCTCTAATTAAGGTGGGATCGATTGGGAATAATGAACAAGGCTAGGAAATGCTACGTTCAAATGTTAGGTCAATCGGAGTTCATATGCTCAAGTTATGGATGGATCAAGGTTCATGGAAACTGGTTCGTATCAATCAAGGTGGATGGTGTTCGTATCCATTGGGATCGATACGAAGAAAGGGAATTTGGATCGATACGAGGAGCAAATGGTTACAGGAAGAAGCGTTTCGTATCGATCAATAAGTGATCGATACGAAGGAACGAGGCTCGGATCGATACGAGGATACGAAGTAGGGAATGGATCGATGGATACGAACGGCATGGGTACCAAGCACATAGCTAAGTATGGATACGAGTAGAAGGTCAAGTCAAACGAAGCAGTCAGCGAGTATGAAAGATGGATCTACATGTGATTATCGCTCCACGTCATCGATCCAGCAACGATCGATACGAAGAGGATCGATGTAAAACGATCGATACGAAGATGAAAGCCGACATTGGGATCGATCTCAGCTTTCTTGTTCACTCGAAGACGTACATGATCGATCTCGGCTTGTTTGGACCATTTTTGGATCGATACGAATTGTACTTGGATCGATCCAAAATCACCCTGGATCGATCTGGCGGGCCCACCTGCGCAAGAGAAAAGGCATTCCTGGTTTTGAGGCGGATATTTTCGGATCTACACCTATAAATAGGAGTCCTATGTCAACTAAAGGGGGGATCTTCTTCTATTCTTTACGCCGACGCTCTGCCATTTTTGTTGATTGATGTTCAAAGGCTTGTAATTGTAACCTCAATACAAAAGGAATAAAAGAATCAATTCTAAGTGGACGTAGGACGGAGATAGCCGAACCACTATAAACCATGTGTTCTTTCTTGCTTTCTTTCATTTTTAATTTTGTTATTTCTTCATTTTTGTCCTCTACATTACCTGGATCTAAGATCCGTGTTTGGATATTGAGGATTTGTGTGTAAACACTGGTGCTTTCACTACTTCTGGGGTTTGTGATCAAATTTGGCGCAAACACTTTGGTGCTTTCACCGAGAAGACTAGCACCCACTTCATCGCATTTGGAGTTCAGATTTGGAAAGCTAAAGGATTGGATCTGAAGCTATGGTTAGGCAATCAGCTAGAAGGATATTACCAGAAAGGAGCCATCACGAGGGGAGTCAAGAGGCTTCCTCAAGAGCGAATCAGGCCTCAGTTTTCATCACCAGGTTTTTCATGGAGGAATACCAGATGATGTAGCACAGCCAGGCGCAACAGGAACACAGGAGTGCGTGATGAAGAGTATGTACCAGAATTCCCTCAGGACTTAGAGGACAACCCTTGGTGGACAACACTGGATTAGCTGAGATTATTAGGCGAACTATGTGTGGAGGTTTAGCAAACGGAGATCTGGAAGGAGTAAACAGGAGTCCGTTTACCCGTGATATCAGAATGGCTAGGAATCCACCAAAGTTCAAGCTACCTACTCTAGAGGTGTACAACGGTAGGGCGGATCCTACCGATCATTTGGTGAGGTACACGAGACACATAGAAGTGCTGGGGGCATCGGAGGAAGTTATGGCCCGGTGTTTCCCTCTGTACTTGACGGATATAGCTACTATGTGGTTCAGGCAGTTGGAAGATGGATCTAATGGGACATGGATAGACTTGGTGGACAGGTTTTTCAAGTAATTTCGGGTTCATATCAAAAGGTCGAAGAATGTGATGACACTGACATCGGTGAAGCAGAGGACATGAGAATCGCTCAAGGCTTTCTTAACTCGGTTCAATGCAGCGGTTGCTTTGGTGGATCGGTCAGATCCATCGATGGTTTTAATGGCGGCAGTGTCAGGAGTCAGGGATAACTCGGATTTCAAGGTATCATTGATACGAGATCCACCAATGAATCTCGGGGAGTTCTTTCATGAGGCCAAAATATTTCTTTGACAGGAGGATGCATGTTCGGATATGAAGTTAAAGGAAGTAAACGTGGTTAAGGATGGAGAACCCTTCGGTGAAAGCTCGGGTAAGGATAAGGATAAAAGGAAGAGGAAGTTGGACGAAAACTCCGACAGGGCAAGGAAATGCCGGGGAGAACCAAAATTCTCCACTTACACAGGATTGAACGAAACATTAGAGCGAATATTCATGGAGACTCGGGATCGCCTTCCTTATCGAAGGACGGAAAGGAGGGAACCCTCGGAACGTGAGAGGGCATCCAGAAGGTACTATCTCTTTCATGACCTGGACGGGCATGATACCAACAGCTTCAGTCATCTGAAGGATATAATCTAGGAGCATGTAAGGAGTGGTAAATTGTGGCAATATGTCGGAACTCAGAAAGCGGTGGTGGAATAGGAGCAGCCACCGTCTACCTCAAATGACAATGGTGCGGGGCCCAGGAATGATGGTCGATTAGTTATCAACTGACAGGGATGGTATGGAATAAGTAGCAAACTCTGGGGAAACGGCCAAGTCACTTACTCATGTACGGGGATGGAGTAGCCCCTAGGCATGCTCTGAGATGATGCTAAACCGCGACGCTCTAGTTTGTGAAATTTGCTTTTTCTTTTTGGTTTGGATATTTTCTCTTTTCTGGTTTAGTTTTGGAGTTTGGTATGAACTCCTAGTTTTGTTTGTTTTCTGGTATGGACTTTGGTTTGGATGCTTGTTTTTCGGTATGGATATTGGTTTAATCTGGATTTCGGATTGGATTTTGATTGGATTTTTATTTGGTTTTTGGTAAACGGTCGCCGGGTATGGATTATGCCCGGCAAGGAGTAAGTCGCTTCGTCCGAACATGGCAAATCGGTTTATTCAGGTCGTCGAGTATGGACTATACTCGGTAAGGGTCCGAAGAGACCAAGGTTCAGCCTAGGACTCAGGCCTCATGTTACCTATCATATGTTAATACAGGTCGTCGAGTATGGACTATGCTCGGAAAGGGTCCGGAGCGACCGGGATTCGGCTTAGGACTTAAGCCACAGCACTACTTAGCATTCAGGGACACTAAACCGGGATCACCGTTGAGCAAGAAATTGCTTGACATAGGTCGTCGAGTGTGGATTGCGCTTGGCAAGAACCCAGAGAGGTTATGGATTCAAATATTCATTGTGAACGGCTAAGGATTTGGACAAGGCCCCGGAGTGGTCCTGGATTCGGATGTCGACCTGAAGAGGTCATGGATTTGGTTATCAGTTATTAGATATGGATGGATTAAAACTTGGTTGACGGGTTCGAATGGTTATGGGATTGGCTAAGGATTTGATTACTGGATTTGGAATCGGACATTGACTCGGAGCAATCACGGATTTGGACAAGGACATGGCTACGACGCTTGGATAGGATAGCTGGGTAATGGATTGAACTATGGATCAGATGATGTGGCTATGGATGGAATATGGAATTTGGATGTCGGATTTAAAAGCTATTCAAAACATGCCTTCATACCGCAAGGCATGTTTTGGGGGGCAAATGTTACCCCGCCTTTTGGTCAAGGCTGGGATATCAACAAATTGGATAAAAAGGATGGATATCAGGATTTGAGATCGATTGGAAACATGGCTATGATCGATACCGTCAAAATTTGACCAAGCTCCAATTAAGGTGGGATTGATTGGGAATGATAAACATGGCTAGGAAAGGCTACGTTTCAAATTTCAGGTCAATTGGAGTTTGTATGCTCAAGTTATGGATGGATCAAGGTTCATGGAAAATGGTTCGTATCGATCAAGGTGGATGGTGTTCGTATCAATTAGGATCGATACGAAGAAAGGGATTTTGGATCGATACGAGGAGCAAATGGTTACAGGGAGAAGAGTTTCGTATCGATCAATAAGTGATCGATACGAAGGAACGAGGCTCGGATCGATACGAGGAGTATGGATACGAAGGCATGGATACGAAGCAGGAAATGGATCGATGGATACGAACGACATGGGTACGAAGTACATAGCTAAGTATCGATACAAGTAGAAGGTTTTGGCATCGATACAGAGCAAGGCAGGGATCAATACGAAAGGCTTAGCAACCGATGGATACGAATAAGGTCAAGGCAAACAAAGCAGTCAGCGAGCATGAAAGATGGATCTACACGTGATTATCGCTCGACGTCAACGATCCAGGAACGATCGATACGAAGAGGATCGATGTAAAACGATCAATACGAAGATGACAGCCGACATTGGAAAATGAAAACTTAGATCGATCATAACTCTCATTCTACAAGTCCAAATGCTATGAAATTTTGGCAGGAGCTTTCTTGTTCACTCGGGGACGTACATGATCGATCTTGACTTGTTTGGACCATTTTTGGATTGATACGAATTGTACTTGGATCGATCCAAAACCACTCTAGATCGATCTGGCGGGCCTACCTGCGCAAGAGAAAAGGCATTCCTGGTTTTGAGGTGGATATTTTCGGATCTACACCTATAAATAGCAGTCCAGTGGCAACTAAAGTGGAGATCTTCTTCTGTTCTTTACGCCAAAGCTTTGCCATTTTTGTTGATTGATGTTCAAAGGCTTGTGATTGTAACCGCAATACAAAAGGAATAAAAGAATCGATTCTGAGTGGATGTAGGCCAGAGATAGCCGAACCACTATAAAACTTGTGTTCTTTCTTGCTTTCTTTCATTTTTAATTTTGTTATTTCTTCATTTTCTCTCTCTACATTACCTGGATCTGAGATCTGTGTTTGGATATTGAGGATTTGTGTGTAAACACTGGTGCTTTCACTGCTTCTGGGGTTTGTCACCAATTTTGGTGCAAACATCAGGTTTCATGAGATGCACAGTTATAATACTAATGAATGTAGGCACTTGCACGATATTGTTGAGGGGATGATTTGAGAAAAGAAATTGCAACAGTATGTGAAATCCCAGTAAGATGTTAGGCAAGGAAATTCTAATCCCCCTGCTCGACATCCCAACGGGGACAAGCTGGTCCTAGTGGTGAGGAGCTTAGGCAACTTGAAAAATGTTGGGTGACAAACACAATCATTGATGAACAATCCAACCGACAAGAGTTTGAATGAGATGGACATGTATGTTGGTGCTTTGAAGCATACCGAGTATGAGAGCTGTTTGGCAGTTGAGGATGGAACTCCAGCAAAATAATTCAAAACCATGATAGATGATACTGTTTTTCGAAATAGAGATGTTAATGGGGTGAAAGCCCCGATGATTGACCCGTTGGTTATAAGAACCACGATTGGCCCTGCTATTATATGAAAGGTGTTGGTTGACTTGGGAGTTCGATCAACATTCTGTTCAAAAAAGTCTATGACCAGTCGCTTATGGAGGATAAGGACTTGAAACCGTGTAAGTCTCGGATTTAGGGATTTAATGGGACTGCTATGGAGCCAGTTGGATATGTGGAATTACCGGTGGTACTTGGAGAGGGCGACCATAAGCGAATGCGAGTCGTGCCTTTAGTTGCATTTTTGGGCCGACCGACCCTGGCTGAGTTCAAAGCGGCTATAGCTCCCTAGTGTTTGACGCTTAAATTTCCATAGAGAATAGTGTAGGAATAGTGCATGGTGATCAAAGGCTTGGCCATGAATGTTATATCATCGAGCTAAGGGAGGCAAGGCAAAGAGAGAAAGGAAAAGGTGTAGAGGGGACTCTCTGCGTCAAGGATTTGGACACACATCAACTAATGCTTGAGCCTTGGCTCGGACAACACAGTTGGTTCCATAAAGATATGGATCCACGAAAAGAGCCACTAGATGGAAATGCAGCTCCAACCAAGCTAAAGATTAATGTCCTGGTTAGTCGAGATGACCCAACACAAATTCTAAAAGTCGGACCACAGTTTGGTGTTAGGATGATGAAGGAGTTGATTTGTTTTCTCTGGACGAACCTGGATGCGTTTACCTGGACGCACTTTAATATGTGTAGGATATCGCCGGAGATAGCGAGCCATGCATTGAATATAAATCCTAAATGTGTTCCTATGAAACAGAAGCGCTGCAGCCAGGGCCCAGAGAGATCCACTGCACTCAAAGAAGAAGTAGAGAAGTTGAAGGACAACGGCTTTTTCCGCGATGCCTTATACCCAAAATAGGTATCTAATCCAGTCTTAGTGAAGAAGACTAATGGTAAATTAAGGACATGCATCGATTATTCTGACTTGAATAAGGCGTGCTCGAAGGATAGCTTCCCGCTTCCAAGGATTGATCAATTGGTGGACTCAACAAACGAACATGAATTGCTTTCATTCATGGACACGTACTCTGGATACAACCAGATTCCAATGCACGTCCTGGACCAGGAACATACCAGCTTTATTGTCGATTTGGGATTGTATTGCTATTTGGCCATGTCGTTTGGGTTGAAGAATGCTAAAGCAACCTACCAGAGACTGGTAAACATGATGTTCAAAGATCAGATTGGATGCTCGATGGAAGTATATATGGATGACATGCTCGTGAAGTTATGGCATTCGAGAAACCACGCTGATGATTTGGCAGAGAAGTTCAGCGTTTTACGGGAATATAGAATGAAGCTAAACCCTTCGAAATGCTTTTTTGGCGTTGCGTCAGGGAAATTCTTAGGTTTCATTGTGAACTCCCATGGGATTGAAATCAATTTCGCAAAGATAAAGGCGTTAAGGGACATGGAGGCCCTGGAGACAATTAAATAGGTCCAGAGCTTGAACGGGAAGGTCACCACCCTGAGTCGATTCATCTCCAAAGACATCGATAAATGCATCCCATTCTTTGATGTAATTAAGAAGGGAAAATGTCCGATGGGAAAAAGAAATTTCGCTCGGACATAGGAGTGTGTTGATGCATTCCAGGCTCTGGTGAATCGCTTGAAGAGACCTCTAATCCTCTCGAACCCGGTGGATGACGAGGACTTGATTATACATTTGGCAGTATCGGTGCATGCTTTAAGCGCTGCACTCGTATATGAGGAAGCCCGCATCCAACGACCGGTCAATTACATCAGTAAATGATTAACAAGAGCAGAAAGAAATAACCCGAAGCTGGAAAAGCTTACATACTGCTTGTTGATTACTTCAAGGAAGCTCCGACCCTACTTTCAAGCTCATCCGATCAAAGTTCTTATCGACCAGCCTTTATGACAAGTCTTTCAACTACCTAAAACTTTCGGAAGGCTGTGGAAATGGAACATTGAATTGAGCCAATATGATATAACCTATCACCCTCGAAGGGCTATCCAGGGTCAAGCTTCGACAGATTTCATAGCTGAATTCACTACGTGAGACGATACTTCATAGAGCAGTGGTGAGCAAAATGCTAGGTGGAAGATGTACATGGATGGTGCATCAAATGAACGATGTTCCAGTGCTAGAATTGTACTTGTCACTCTCGAGGAACATTCAATATGTTGTGCCCTGAGACTCGACTTCTACAACATACAATGAAGCGAAGTACGAAGCATTGATTGCAGGTCTCAAGATTGCCACAAAACCGAAGATAAAAACTTTACTTATTTTCTATAATTTCCAGCTAGTGGTGTGTCAAGTGCAGAAAGAGTTTCAGGCCAAAGGAGCAAGGCTAGCCCTTTATCTAAACCAAGTCTTTGAGTTGCTTAGTGGAATCGAATATTATATGATAATGCATATTCCCAGAGAAGAAAATGTGAAGGCCGACTCACTGGCTAAGCTAGCCAGTTCCGAAGATGAGTAGCTCATGGGCATGATTCCAGTGGAAATATTGTCAGCATCGACCAGATGGATGTCGAGAGGATCTTGGAGGCAGAACCTAAAAGAGAATCATGGATGACTCCGATAAAAGACTACTTGCAGAGAGGAATCCTTTCCCACAGGAGGAATGAGCGATGGAAACTCCTTCGCCAAGCTCTGAGATATATCATACAGGAAGGATTACTATATAGGAAGGTTTTTCTGTCCCTATGCTTTGGTGTGTCACTTATGATGAGGCCAAACAAGTCCTGAGAGAAGTGCAAGAAGGGGCATGCTATGACCACACCAGGGAACAAACCCTAACGAAGAAGTTTCTCTACTTTGGGCACTTCTGGCCAACTACCAACCGAGACACAACTTATTAAACTAGAAAGTGCGACAAGTGCCAGAGGTTTGCTAAGATTTTGAAAGCCCTGTCGATGGAGATTACTCAAATGGTCAGTCCTTAGCCATTTGCAGTTTGGGAGATTGATATTATCAGTGTGTTGGCTATATCTAAAGGTTGCATGAGATACGCCATCGTCAAGGTTGATTACTTCACCAAATGGGTCGTGGCGGAGCCATTAGCCTTAGTTACCATGAAGAAAGTGATTAATTTTGTAGTCCAAAATATTATCTATTGTTTTAGAGTTTCACAGGCAATCCTTACCAATAATGAAACCCAATTCGATAACACCGAGTTTAAGGATTTCTGCCATCGACATCGCATAGAAAATAGATTTGCTGTGGTGGTACAGCTCCAGGCTAATGGACAGGTTGAAGTTGTAAACAATATTATCAAGTCCATTTAAGAAGTGGTTGGAAAAGGCTAAGGGAAAGTGGGTCGATGAACTTCCATTAGTACTTTAGGCTTATCAATGACCCATAAGTCAACGACTGGCCATTCTCCATTCGTCCCAGCCTACAATTGGGGGCTATGATTCTGATTCAACTAGAAATACTTTCTCATTGGGTAATTCATTACAATCCATGGATGAATGAGCAACTCCTTCTGGAATCTCTTGACATGATTGATGAGAAATGAGACGAAGCTAACTTGAGGGCAGCTGCGCACTGCAACCAAGTCTCCTCATATTACAATGCCAAGGTTAAGAATCGTACCTTTGAAAATGACGACTTGGTTCTCAAATGAATCTTCACAGGCCCAACATGGGAGGGTCCATACGTAATATAACAAAATCTTGAAGATGACACTTTAAGGCATGCAACAGTTGATGGGATTTCGTTCCCAAGGGCATGGAATAGCGAGCATTCACGATGCTATTTCACTTAGAAATAAATTTGTACATAATTGAATGAAGCTATGTAATAAGAAAGAATTTGTCATTTCCCATTTTCAATAAATAGTTTTTCAGATCTGTCTTTACATTACTTAAGAGTTGTGAAATGTGACCAACTCAAGTGAATCCACACATGTGCAATGTAGGTGTGCATGTACCCGAATATAGGTGCCAACCAAGGTCCATGTTCAGACCCTTGAAGTTCAATCATTCTCGATGTCCAGAGATTGATACCACCTAACTCTTTCCCTTGACGTGGGGGCAGGAGTATAAACTAAATAGGACGTGATTCGACTGTCCTCTGGCTAACTCTTGTCCGTGACATGGGGGCAGGAGTATAAACTCAGAACGGAGGTGATACGACCGTCTATACGCTAACTCTTGCCCTTAATATGAGGCCAGGAGTATAAATTGAAAGGAATGGGATTCGACCGTTCGTCACTCAACTATCGTCCTTGGATTGAGGACAAGAGTATAAACCTGAGTGGACATGATTTGACCGTCCATCCACTAGCTCTTTCCTTTTTAATGGAGGCGTGAGTATAAACCTAGAAAGGACATGATTTGACCTTCCAATAGCTAACTCTTACCCTTGATGTAAAGGTAGGAGTATAATTCAAAATGGATGTGACACGACCATCCAATCACTAATACTTTACCCGAAGTAGGCAAGGCGAAAGATCTATACCCGGTGTAAGGTGGGATCTTACTTGTAAACTTTGATCTACACCCAGAGTTAGGCATGATTGAAAATAAGCATTCTGGACTGAATTGTTTATCCCAGTCACTGCTCAGAGTTTGGCTTTTCAACGATTACCTTGCGTTTACTAGAACGATAAAGGTCAACAAATCACGGAACAGACTAATAACTTAGTCTGATAATGACCATGGATAGAGATGGATCGCGAGTACATATAATGGAAAGAGCATTTCTAAGTACTTAGACATATATAAATAAAAATTTAGCAACAAGAAGTATTTTTATTCACACTCAAAATAAGACTTAAAAAATGTACAAGTTTTATTTACGACAGGGCTAAAGAAGCAAAAGCAGAGGACAAGTCCACACAAATACTGACCGAGAAAACAAAAGTGGGAAACTAAAAAGAGCCTAAGTAGTGTTATACAACCAAAAAATACAAAGAAGATGGATGATCACTTCTTGATCCTTTTTCTCTCTCTTTCCTCTCCTTCTTCTCTATCTAAGATGGCACACTGGATCCTTCTAGTTGCTTTCTTATCTTTCCCCCGCTTCCTTTGCCTTTGGATGGAGCTTTATGATGATCCAACAAGCACTCTCTAGATGCTTCCGGATGGAGGAAGGGTGATGAGAGAAAAGATAGTTTGACCAGGTAGAGATATGGATAGAGGAGGAGGAAAAGTCTCTATCTTCTCTAGCTTGACCTTTTTGGCTAGGATCAATTCCTTCTTAAGGGTACTTTTGGTGGGACCTCGCAGAGGCTTGGAGGACCTAGTAATAACAACGCCACCATCAGTCTGATCTCCTTGGAGCTCGCCAGCCCCTTCATCCCATAGAGCATCTATCATCTGCTTACTAGTCCCGGGAGTCTCACTAATCGGGATAGTCAACACCGTTATCGAAGTAGTCACGATCACCAGTTCCATTGCAGTCACTTATTATCTCGATTGGAGACCGTTGCCAGGAAGTAGGATGACCTAGGGCTGACCTGAAATTTAAAAGATATAAAAAGAGAGATTAGCGATGTCAATCGGCGTCATATGGATTCTCTGAAATACAGGTTAGGTCAACAAAATACATCCTTCCATTTGGGATTCGATGTCCACCGGAGTGCCGCCAAAGTTCCCTTCCAAGATGGGAGAAAGGATTGTGGACTTTAGCATTTGAGGTTAATCTAGAGTGTACACCGAGATTGAAGATGGATCTTGAGCTGTTTTAGGTTCGGAGGTGTCCTCAGTAGTAGCATCTTGGGTGATGATCCAGAGCATTCACCTAAGTCTCTCTGCACTGTATCGGCTAGCTCCGGATGGGGAATAAGCTGACACCCTTTTGGAACCTTGGGCTCATCTCCTATTCAAATATCCTTCTCAAGTAGGGCCAGATCCACCTTACTACCTTTCAAGAATTCCTTTTCTTCCTTTATGATCCGTTCCCAAGCAAGAGCAAGAACTCTGGGATAATCACAGTCGAACCATTCTAAGTTGCAAAATTTGAGTACGTTGGCATTGTAATTGTTGAGCATTGGTTCGAACTTCTTCATCATCTACTTTTCTATGACTTCAACTTCCTTCTTAACAAGTGCATCCACGTCTTTAGCATGTTCAACTGCCTTGTCTTTTTCATCGCAAGCAGCAAGTAGCTCTTCACAATAATCATATGCTTGTTGGAGAGCGTCGTTCTTCTCTTTTGTCTCGCTCTCCAGTTTGGCCAATAGCTCAATCACCTTCTTGTTTGAGGCATCTCTTTCCATCACCAAGGCATGCTTCCGATGATGCGCAGTTTCAATCTCATCACGATGCTTGTTTCTCTCATCTTCAAGCACCTTGATGGCGTCCTTGGCTTTCTTCTCAGCTTCGGCTTGTGATTTCCTTAAGTTTTCAACTTCAGCATCGAGGTGGGCAATGATTCTTTTAGCCTGTGCTACCGTGAGATTTAGATTGTCAATCTCAAGTTGACTTTCTCTTAAGACCTTCGATACTTTCTCGGCTACCCATGCCTATTCGCTATATTAATTATAAGCATCAGTTACATAAGCAACGGCTGTATCTTTGATCTCGGGCGAAATTCTCTTTAAGTTAGGCACAAACATGAGTCTGTCGAAGCAAGCATCTGGAAATTATTCCCTTAGTTCGGCCATTCGAGCATCGGCGACAAGTTGTTGCTCTGCAGTGACGATCGGGGCTTCGATCGATTGTTTGCCGGCTCTATGATGGGGTCTCAGAACTGCTTTGATGGTGCCTGTAGTCGGAGGATCGGCTGGAGTGAGAGGGTGCCAAATGTTGTATAGTAATGGAAGCTAGAGGAGGTGCGCGAGAAACATCACATGGTGGCAAGTCATCACAGCGATTAGAATGCCTATCTAAGCCTCTCGAGGGAGGTGACCTAGACCTGGAATGATGTTTGGAAGTGGAGTCATACGACGGATAATCTCTGTTGTAACTTCCTTTGTCGTGACTGCCTCTATCTCGAATAGATTGCTAACCGGACTCTATATCTCGACCACTACCTTGATGATATGTGCTTGGATGGTGCCTATGCGGTCAAGATACGTTTTCCTCCAAGGATTGATATATATACTTCTTCCTTTCTATGGATCTAGAAAATGAAATAAGAAAGAATTAGTTTCAATTAGAAAGGATGCGAGTCAAGTGCAACGTAGTGCCGTAAAGTGCACTTGTGCATGAGTATCCTAGTGTCCCCCGGACGGACCATGTTCTAGGGCTTTTGCTCATGGGAGTGATCTCCTCCATGCTGATGGGAGGAATGTCATCATTAAAGCGGATGGGGGAGTCAAGACCCTCGAGGATCATGTCACCAATACCAAAAGAGCCGAACTCGTTAGGAATCAGCCTCAACTTATAGAATGTATCTGTGGAAGGAATAAAAGGAGTTTTCTCAGCAGTCGTAGTGGGTAGAGGCTGTGTAGATTTCTACGACTTCAAAATTTTCATGACTAATCTATTCTTCGGAGTAGACAATTGGTCGTTATGGGTTGTTCAGCCAAGGACTCGTGGCCCACATCAATGCCGTCATAGCCAACCTCATCATTGCTACTTACAATTTCACCTTCCTCGGTGCGTTCTTCCATTTCTTCAACATTTTCTTCTACTTCTACCCTTGGAATCGGAACTGGGGGCCACTTGGACTAGACCATCATCGCCATCATCACTGATGGCCACTTGGACTATACCAGTGCTGCGGCCCCCTTCTAACAGATTATGGGCTAGGAGATTCTAATCAGAGAGAAGAACTCCAATGTCTCTATCTTCTCTAGAGGTGCCATGAGAACTGCAATGGCATCTGCAAGAGCCATGCCGCTAGGCCTCGCCGGAACATTTAAATGGCAGAAAGAATACGAGTTAAGCTTGATAATTAGCAAGGCAAACTCATAGAAAACAAATGAGGTAATACTTACATCCAAATATCCATCTTCTTGCAAAACCAGGTGTACGGCGTACATAAAACCATTCGCTCTTAAAATAACTCAACTTGTTCCATGTGCCAATGACAAGTCTATCATTCTTTCCTGGCTCCAAGTGAGTCACGGAAGGACTTTCCTTTCGGCTTTTAAAACTGTATATGTACCGAATTTCCTCGTCACTGGTACTCGATGCACATGTTGAACGAAAACAATATATGTGCCGAGAAGGAAGGCATAGCTATTCGGGTGTAATTGGGTTGGAGCTAATCTAATGAAGTTTAGGACTCGATGAATGAATGGGTTGAATGGTGGAATGCATCCCGCTAGACACATATATCTGTTGCAAGTAGTGTAGCCTTCTAGGGGATTATGAGCTCTCTGATGGCAAGAGAGGACTAATACAACATCAAATGGAATTCCATGCTTGTCGTAGATTCTACGAAGAGATCTCTCATCGATCTTTGAAGCAACGAAATCGATAGGATCATATAAAAGAATAGCATATTCGAGAGTATCAGGAGTAGGTTCAACCACTTGCCCTTTCGCGGGCTCTATTGAATTTTCAAGAACTTATTATTCAACCTTTGGATTTTCTTTTTGATGTACATGCTGTGCTGGAGTTCATTGTACAAGTGGAGTTGTAGTTGAACTTGACTCGGCATCGGATTCAATGTATTTAGAAGTAGATGGACCTACAGCTAAGGTGGCAAGATGCTTTGGTCATTTGTGCTCCATTTCTATAAGCACTCAACATACAATCAATATCAGATTAATTATAAGGTGTACCCCTGTGCTAAAGTGAAACCTAGTGCGGTGTCGTGCGGTTTAGATTTTCAATTTTAAGAATTCGAATATTGCCCGAAGTGACCGTCCCAATGGACTTCACATCAACGACATTGCTTTGAAAAATGTTCGGGAGTTCAAGAGGAAGTTTTCAACATAGTTCATGATCAGTCAACAAAACAAAGTTCAATTGGAATTTCAAAACTCATAAACCCACCAAGGGTTGGATCGGCACTAATCCAAACCCTTGGTTGGATTTTTGACTTCTTCTTCCATCCTTCCCCTATCTCTAAAGTACGACCACGAACATAAAAAATTCATCCACATTCAAGTCCAATCGGTTCATGCATGATTCCAAGCACTCATTTACCTAACATGAGTCTAAGAAGGGTTCGATTGTGGAGTGTTGGAGCCAAGCAACGATCGCCCTAAGTGTTGGATCAATGAAATTAAATATCGGGTTCAAGGTCGGCGACCCTTAATCGGTGATTGGCGATATGGGTTTGAGTCTAGGAAGGCAAGTGGAGATTATAAGTGCTGGAAATGGAAGGTGCGAGTTTAATTTAAAGGTCAAAAGCTTGTTAATGGTGAGCTTGAGTTCTTAGTTCGGCAATGAGAAGTAAAGTGAAGAAGAGGATATAAGAATCATCCTATATAACCCAAGACCTTATTTTCCAACCACCAGAACAGGACTCCTTTAAGTCCTGGATCGGTACCAATCCAAGGACTTAGATCGGTACCGATCCATGATTCTTAAAAAACCATATATATATATATATATGCAAACATATGTATACGTATGTGATGATGATACCCTGTGTACATACATGGATGTGCATGCCAGAAGTTGTTCAAGAACGTGCACGAGTATACATGTACATGTACATATCCAATACCCGACAACTAGGATTAAAGAAACCAGACTCAAACCTGTAAAATCCATGAAAGGAACTAGTTCATGGTTATTAGGCTCGGAGTGACATATCACAAGAATACGTTCCAGATTTATAATGCCAGTTGCTAGTAAAGCATCACGACGAATGACTATGGACATAACTTTTCACAGAGACAATCCATAGGAAGGATAATGACCATTTAAAGCACAAAGTGGAATCCTTATGGCAATTCCAAGTTGTCTTGATTCAAAGCACATCATGTTTGAAACGAGATGTACTTTGGGGGGAAAGTGTTATGTAGCCTTTTGACCAGGCAATATTCGGACAGACTGGGCGAATCAAACTTGGAAACTATCAAAGCAGGAAGCCTAGAGACATAGCCCCGAAGTACAGAAAATAAACACAAACAAAGCCATAGGACAAATACCAAACCGTACAAAGGAAACAAAAGAGCAGATCCACCAAAGTGGTGGATCGGTACAGACCCAACATCATGGATCGGTATGGATCCAAGTTTCTCCAACCAATGGAGCTTAACCTTTGCCTTCACACTCTACTTTATGTTAGAACACTATTTTAAGTGTTGTTTTATTGATCCCATGCAATTCTCTGTCAATTTCGATGAGCATTCGAATCAGCAACTCTGTTTCTCCACCAATCCATATTTGAGCTCAAAAGCAAGCAAATATTGGTGCAAACGAGTTTGGAATCACGAAGCTAACCACAAGATGAGCCAATACAAAAGTTCAAGACAACATTCCTGACAATCTCACAGATCAGTACCGATCCAAGCCCTTGGTTTAGTACCGATCCACAAACTTTGCTGAGTTGTCCCCTTATTTCTTTGGAGAAATGTTCTATGGCATGGAAAATGAGATGAAGATCACTAAGGCGAGATTTTGGGGTTTCTACGTATATAAATAGAGGGGTCGGGCTCATTTCTAAGGATCTTTTGGCTTCGACTTTCCCTGACTCTAATTTCTTGTGATCACTATCGAATTTATCCTAATCCGTAAGAACTTTTACTTGTAATCATCAAAATAATCAATAAAATCACTAAGTGGACCTAGGCCAAGGTTAGCCGAACCACTATAAATCGCTGTGTGTTCTTTTCTGCTCGTTTTCATTTAAATTTCTTCATTTTTTATTCTCCACTTAATCTTCTAAATGTTTGTGCCATTTTTAGTTCAAACAAATAATAAAACTTATATAATAAAATTTATAAACTACTGGTGGAACAGTAAAAAACTCAATTAGACTTAAAGAATAATTACATACATATAGTACGTATACAATGATTTCTGATGTGTCCGACAAATGAATCATGAGGGTATTCCATAATAAATATATTATTCCATAAGTCGACATCACTCGGTTTAAGTATATTGAAGATCATGGATCTTTCATATAAGTGTTGTCCTCTACCATTTATATATTAATAAATTACTTGCATACTCTCTAGTTATTGAGCAAACTTAAGCTAGATATGTTATGAATAGTATTATTAATATATTGACTACATGAGGTAAGATAACTATATGTATTTGTTGAGCAAATTCAAGGTACTTATATACTATACTTAGGTTGTCGCGAAATGGTAGGTATGAGTGAATAATTTCTTTCGATTTATTGAGCAAACTCAAGGTCGAAATGAGATTAGGATAAGGAACCTGGGTTAGGAGTTGTATATAATACAATAAATAAGGAGTTATCCATCGTTGGTAGGGCTATGACTTATTGAGCAAACTCAAGGTTAGAATCCTAGACCGACGAGTCCTAACACCCACTAGTGAAGTCGAAAGACTTTTATGTTTTGGCTTAGTGCTTGGAGAAACATAAAAGACTGGTGAAAGCCTTATTAAAAAATGAAATGGTAATATTTAAACTTTCTAATATTGTAAGAACATTTGCTATATAAAGTTATAATAATCTATATTGATAAATTTTTGAAATTAATATAATTGATAAAATGTTTATAAGTTAAAATATACTAGTTGTAACAACCCGCATATTTTACGATTATATATTTAAATGTTTTATTTAAATATAGCATCGTTAGTCGGATTAAAGTCCGAAATCCTACTTTTTGTAAACGGTCGAATCCGGACTCGAGACTACTTACATTGAGTCCAAAATGGCATTTGCGACCTTTTTGAGTATAAACATCGATATGTTTGGAGTTGAGTAGAATTTTGCTATTTTTCTATTAGGCTTTGGGTTTGGGTTTCAGCCCACTAACCCAACTTAATACCCTAACAACTCCTCCAACTCCTCTTCATTTATTTTCATTTCCTAACACTATAAAGCTAAAAAGAAAATGGGGGAAGAGAAAAGAAATCAAAATTCCTAAACCCAAGATTATTAGGAAATTCAAGATTCAAGCTCCAAAATCAAAGAGAAGCTTAGGTAAGCATCCTCTTCTTCTTCTCCATCTCAATCTCCCTCCAATTTCAGAAATTTCCTATAACCTAACTTTGGAAATATTTGCTTATGATCTTAGATTGGAGCTTCTAGAGTTGAAGAGTAGTTGATCTTTCCTTTGTTTTTGAGCTTCTCATTCGTTGTTTTTGGGTTTAAAGGTGAGTTTTTGAACTCACATCTATGTCTATACCTTTGATAGTTGTTAGGTATGAGTTCCTAACATCTATTTCTTGTCCATTTTCTTTTGAATTGAATTTGTTTGACGAATTTTCCAATTTTTGGTTCTTTGAAGTCAAAATCTATGAAATTTTTTATATGGATGTTTGGACATGTTATTTGGAGTGTATTGATGTGTTTATAGGGTTGGGTTGTCGCTTGACGTCGATCTCTAGCCATCGTCGCTCATTCGTTTGTTTCGAATTTGATTTGGCCATCAATGGCCTTGGCAAAAATTGCCCTGAGCTTCAGCTCAGACGTCTGGTATTAAGATCAGACGTTTGATGCTACGGGAATAAAATTCCAGTCTTTCAGCTTAGACATCTGAGCTTAATTCCCAAACATCTGGGCGATCTGGAAGAAAATTTCTAGTCTTTCAGCTCAGACGTCTGGGAAGTCTACCAGGCATCTGGAGCTGCTTATTTCAGCCAAATTGCTTGTTTTGAGTGGATTTCCGTTTTAATCAATTTTTTTGTTGATCCGGTTAGTTGTTGTTAATTATTATCGACTTTGATGACTTCATTTATGGATTTTTGGGAATATCCATTTGATTGGGATTTGATATCGATTTTTATGGTTGGAATTCACGTCGTTGAATGTGGATTTTTGGTGATAGATTGTTTTTACAATCATTTCTGCGATTTGTCACTTTTAAATACAAAGGTTTCTATACTGGTAGTAAATATTCAAACTCTTTCACAAAGATGATTTCAATACCATTTTTAATACAAAAGTCGTTTTTAAAACCGTTTTCCAATCTATTAGTATATACAAACCTTTACCTCATTCGTATGAGAAATCTAATTAAACGGATTAGCAAAACAAGTGGTATGAAACGCTTGCGTTTACTTCGTCGGTTAATTCTTCGACTTGTTCGATTGAACTCTTGTGACAATTTTCGAGTGGAAATCTACAATCTGTTCGTAAATATTTAAGTTAAGCCAGTGGTTATGGGACATGAAGCTAAACTCATTTATTTACCAGCTTAGTGTAATTTACACTTCTTATTGATCAATGGTGATCATTTTATGATTTAGACCAGCGATGTGCGATGTCTCTTTGTCCGCGTGGGGGACTATACCCCGTTCTGTTGAGCTTCGTCTCATTTTGTATAGGCTAGCGACCTATGGGTTTTATTGGAGTTTGGCTCATCGGGTGTAACACTGTACTACGTCGTTGTTCCAGTTTATTGGAGTTTGGCTCATCGGGCGTAACGCTATACTACGTCGTTGTTCCGGCTTATTGGAGTTCTGCTCATCGGGCGTAATGCTGTACTACGTCGTTGTTCCGGCTTATTGGAGTTCGGCTCATCGGACGTAACACTGTACTACGTCGTTGTTCCGGCTTATTAGAGTTTCAGGTTCATCGGGCGTAACGCTGTACTACGTCGTTGCACCAGATCTATGGTTAGCGACCATGGGATAGCGACCCGTTTGTGATACACGTGTCGGTGAGTTTTCATGCTCCCATTTTTGATAGGCCTCCCCCTTTGTGATTTCTGGATTTCTAATTGATGAATTCTGGAATTTGTGTTTCACCAATTTTGATGATATGCATTGATAAGCTCTATCAATATTTGTGTTTTGGTGAATAATTTAAAGAATGTGACATTCTTTTTAGTGTTTGAAAATATTTGAGATATTGTATGATTTTTGTTGTTATCTGATGTATACTTGTCACATTATGGCATTATTGTTATCATACGTTTTTATCATATCTCTTATCCTTTCTCATCTTATATGATATTTATAGCTAGACTTATATGTTTATTATTTTTCTTCTTAAATAATACTCGGGCCAGACCGAGGTATTTCAGGTGCTTCTACTTGACATCTTATCAGGGACCATCATCTGATTTTTAGCTAACTACTTTAGATTAGTAGTTTTTGCTTTTATACATTCGAGATAGAGACTCCTTGATGTATACTTATTCTTTTGTCTAGCACCTGTACCTATTCTTTTGTGACGTAGTGGATCTTGTATGACCACTACTTTGATGTACACTTCTATGTGTTATATTCATATTTGTTTCTGCCTTTGTGATATGAATATCTGTGACTGATTTGTGTTATGCTTATTTCTATATTTGTTTCCGAAGGCCACATAGCCACTGTGTGGTAGCTTTGAGTTTGTATTTGATATGTTGGATTTCCGCTTGAAATGAAATGCATGTCATACTATCTGACATATCCGTACTTGCACAAAGCAATTACACAGATGGTCGCTCCTCAACAGCCTTATTCTTCGCGCTAGTCGATGGCATTACCTCGTAGTGTCCTTGGCTAGTGTGAGTATAGAGGTGGGGCGTCACAGCTTAGTATCAGAGCCAAACTTGGAACAATGTAGAATAATCTAGCAAGGATCATTGTCCTAAGACTCTCTTAGGAGTCGTTCCTTAGCATTTAATTCAAGTCATTGGACCCGTTCTATCCATTTTCCTTTTATGATGCCTTGTTTTATCAATCAAGTTTGTTTGATATTCATTCTGAAAATAACCCTTTTCCTCTTCTTTCTTTCTTTTTTAAAGAAGAGAAATGGTTAGACCAGGCCGTCCCAGCGCTGGTCAATCCAGTGCAAGCTCCTAGTAACACCTCTCTTGGTCAAGGTATTTCTCATTCTGTCCTTGATGGCATTATTATATTTTGTGATCTTCCTATTCGAATTCTTTTGATACGGGAGCATCTCCTTCTTTTATATCAAAAGAACTTGTTGATTCTTTTTCTTTAATATTATGGGTTTGATGACTTTACCTAGAATTTCGAATCCGGTTGGTGGATCTGCAACACTCAATTTACTTTGTAAAGATGTCGAGGTTATTTTATGTGATTATGCTTTCCAAGCCGATTGGCATGTTATGCGTTACTTAGGTTTCGGAATGATTTTGGGAATGGATTGGCTTAATCGTTATGAAGCCAATATCCAATATCCAGCGAGGACTATCTATCTTCGACATCCTTAATCTGTTAAGCAGATTTCTATTTTTCTTAATGATTTCTATTCCAATTTGGTGGCATCATTTTATTCTCTAAACCCACATGATGAGGAAGATGTTAGTTCCCTTCTTAAAGTAGTTTTTGAATTTCCCGGTTTCTTTGAGCTTGCCTTAGGATTATCACCTAAGCAATCTATTAAGTGGTGCTAAGGTCTTTTCAGCTCAACCTTGCCGCCGACTTTCATTAGCTACGAGTTACGGAGGGTAGGGTTCCCCTTACCACATTCCTCACTCGTTATGATTCTTATGAGTGGTTCGTTATGTCATTCGGTTTGATGAACCCTCAAGCTTATTTCATCCATCTTATGAATCGAGTATTCTGCGAATATCTCGATGAGCCTGTCCTTGTATTCATTGATTATGGGTGAAAACAGCAATTTAAAATTGCAAACCTTTCTAATAAGATATATTTATAAGTATAATTGGATTTTGTTCTTAAAACGAGCAAAGAATATTCGTAAAATTTTTAAGAGACATGTTTATCATATAGAAGATGATTTTGTGTTATTTTTCCCATTGAGTTTTTTAAGAATTCTGGTCGATGCACTTGATCAACGTTATCGATAGGAATCTCCTAAACGGTATGATGAGACAATCAGACACAGTAATTGACTTGTAATAAGTAAAATTTTCTAAAAAGATGATTACATGAAGTTAATTATAATTTTGAATGTCTTAGCATTTCGGGAAAGAGGATCATGAAAATATATGATTTAGCATAGAAGCTACTTTTCAGAAATTAAAATAACTCTTTTCCGATGCTTTTATTCTTGTGATTCCCGAAGGGAACCAAGACTTGATTGTTTGTACCGATGCTAGTCGTATTGGTTTGGGTGTCGTTCTCATGCAAAAAAGGGAACACGTTATCACTTATACTTCTATACAATTAAAGTCTACCGAGACTGGATATGCCACTCATGATCTAGTGCTCGCGGCCGTTGTTTCTGCTCTTAGAATTTGATGTTCATTCGTGTTTCACCTATGAAGGGTGTTGTGCATTTCAGTCGATCGGGAAAATTAGCACCTCGATATATTGGTACATTTCCCATCACCGAACGTATTGGTTCCGTGGCTTATCGCCTTTTATTACCGGCTCAATTTTCTGCTATTCATGACGTATTCCACGTCTCTCAAATACAGAAATGCCTTAGAGATTCCGATTCTATTCTTGAGCCCGTGTTATTGAAGAAATTGAAGTTTCACCTAATTTGACTTATCAACAACATCCTATTCGCATCATTGCTACGGAGGTTAAACATCTTCGTAATAAAGATGTTCCGCTTATGAAAGTTCAATGGTCCTCAAATCCTAAGGATTGCTCTTTGGAATCCAGAGAATTCATTGAGCGAACACATCCGAACTTACTCTCTCGTGCTCCTTAAGGTGAACTTCTCATTTCAAAATTTCTTCTATTGTGTTGTTATGCCTTAGTATGGTTGTTACTTTTTATTTTCTTCTTAAGTATTGCGAGGACGCAATTTCTTTAAGGAGGGGAGTTTGTAACAACCCGCATATTTTACGATTATATATTTAAATGTTTTATTTAAATATAGCATCGTTAGTCGGATTAAAGTCCGAAATCCTACTTTTTGTAAACGGTCGAATCCGGACTCGAGACTACTTCCATTGAGTCCAAAATGGTGTTTGCGACCTTTTTGAGTATAAACATCGATATGTTTGGAGTTGAGTAGAATTTTGCTATTTTTCTATTGGGCTTTGGGTTTGGGTTTCAGCCCACTAACCCAACTTAATACCCTAACACCTCCTCCAACTCCTCTTCATTCATTTTCATTTCCTAACACTCTAAAGCTAAAAAGAAAATGGGGGAAGAGAAAAGAAATCAAAATTCCTAAACCCTAGATTATTAGGAAATTCAAGATTCAAGCTCCAAAATGAAAGAGAAGCTTAGGTAAGCATCCTCTTCTTCTTCTCCATCTCAATCTCCTTCCAATTTCAGAAATTTCATATAACCTAACTTAGGAAATATTTTCCTATGATCTTAGATTGAAGCTTCTTGAGTTGAAGTTGAAGAGTAGTTGATCTTTCCTTTGTGTTTGAGCTTCTCATTCGTTGTTTTTGGGTTTAAAGGTGAGTTTTTGAACTCACATCTATGTCTATACCTTTGATAGTTGTTAGGTATGAGTTCCTAACATCTATTTCTTGTCCATTTGCTTTTGAATTGAATTGGTTTGATGAATTTTCCAATTTTTGGTACTTTGAAGTCAAAATCTATGAAAATCCTTATATGGATGTTTGGACATGTTATTTGGAGTGTATTGATGTGTTTATAGGGTTGGGTTGTCGCTTGACGTCGATCTCTAGCCATCGTCGCTCATTCGTTTGTTTCGAATTTGATTTGGCCATCAGTGGCCTTGGCAAAAATTGCCTTGAGCTTCAGCTCAGACGTCTGGTATTAAGATCAGACGTCTGATGCTACGGGAATAAAATTCCAGTCTTTCAGCTCAGACGTCTGAGCTTACTTCCCAGACGTCTGGGCGATCTGGAAGAAAATTTCCAATCTTTCAACTCAGACGTCTGGGAAGTCTACCAAACGTCTAGAGCTGCTTATTTCAGCCAAATTGCCTGTTTTGAGTGGATTTCCGTTTTAATCGATTTTTTTGTTGATCCGGTTAGTTGTTGTCAATTATTATCGACTTTGATGACTTCATTTATGGATTTTTGGGAATATCCATTTGATTGGGATTTGATATCGATTTTTATGGTTGGAATTCACGTCGTTGAATGTGGATTTTTGGTGATAGATTGTTTTTACAATCATTTCTGTGAGTTGTCACTTTTAAATACAAAGGTTTCTATACTGGTAGTAAATATTCAAACTCTTTCACAAAGATGATTTCAATACCATTTTTAATACAAAACTCGTTTTTAAAACCGTTTTCCAATCTATTAGTATATACAAACCTTTACCTCATTCGTATGAGAAATCTAATTAAACGGCTTCGCAAAACAAGTGGTATGAAACGCTTGCGTTTACTTCGTCGGTTAATTCTTCGACTTGTTCGATTGAACTCTTGTGACAATTTTCGAGTGGAAATCTACAATCTGTTCGTAAATATTTAAGTTAAGCCAGTGGTTATGGGACATGAAGCTAAACTCATCTTAGTGTAATTTACACTTCTTATTGATCAATGGTGATCATTTTATGATTTAGACTAGCGATGTACGATGTCTCTCTGTCCGCGTGGGGGACTATACCCTGTTATGTTGAGCTTCATCTCATTTTGTACAGGCTAGCGACCTATGGGTTTTATTGGAGTTCGGCTCATCGGGCGTAATGCTGTACTACATCGTTGTTCCGGCTTATTAGAGTTCGTCTCATCGGGCGTAACACGGTACTACGTCGTTGTTCCGGCTTATTGGAATTCGGCTCATCGGGCGTAATGCCGTACTACGTCGTTGTTCCGGCTTATTGGAGTTCGGCTCATCGAGCGTAACGCCGTACTACGTCGTTGTTCCGGCTTATTGGAGTTTGGCTCATCGGGCGTAACGCTGTACTATGTCGTTGCACCGGCTCTATGGTTAGCGACCCGTTTGTGATACACGTGTTGGTGAGTTTTCATGCTCCCATTTTTGATAGGCCTCCCCCTTTGTGATTTCTGGATTTCTAATTGATGATTTCTGGAATTTGTGTTTCACCAATTTTGATGATATGCATTGATAAGCTCTATCAATATTTATGTTTTGGTGAATAATTTAAAGAATGTGACATTCTTTTTAGTGTTTGAAAATATTTGAGATATTGTATGATTTTTGTTGTTATCTGATGTATACTTGTCACATTATGGCATTATTGTTATCATACGTTTTTATCATATCTCTTATCCTTTCTCATCTTATATGATATTTATAGCTAGACTTATATGTTTATTATTTTTCTTCTTAAATAATACTCGGGCCAGACCGAGGTATTTCAGGTGCTTCTACTTGACATCTTATCAGGGACCATCATCTGATTTTTAGCTAACTACTTTAGATTAGTAGTTTTTGCTTTTATACATTCGAGATAGAGACTCCTTGATGTATACTTATTCTTTTGTCTAGCACCTGTACCTATTCTTTTGTGACGTAGTGGATCTTGTATGACCACTACTTTGATGTACACTTCTATGTGTTATATTCATATTTGTTTCCGCCTTTGTGATATGAATATCTGTGACTGATTTGTGTTATGCTTATTTCTATATTTGTTTCCGAAGGCCACATAGCCACTGTGTGGTAGCTTTGAGTTTGTATTTGATATGTTGGATTTCCTCTTAAAATGAAATGCATGTCATACTATCTGACATATCCGTACTTGCACAAAGCAATTACACAGATGGTCGCTCCTCAACAGCCTTATTCTTCGCGCTAGTCGATGGCATTACCTCGTAGTGTCCTTGGCTAGTGTGAGTATAGAGGTGGGGCGTCACACTAGTGAATTGAATTAATATTGACAAATAGAAACATAAAACTTGCTTAACAATAAATTTTTGCATGTTGAACTTGTAAGCGCTTTTATACAACCACTAAATACGTTCGTAACTTAGTCACATATGAGTTTACTTGCCTGAGACTATGTATTGTTTTTAATGAGTTTTGAACTCTAAAAGTAGTACAAGAATATGGATATTTGATCCATATATGATCACATATAAATGTTAAATGGTGAACGGTCATAATTCGCAATGTATGTCACCTCGATGAAATTAATTAATTGAAATAAGCAAGTAAATTGTAGTGTGAGATCATGTATTCAATATGATTGATTTAAATAATGATATTGTTGTGTTAAATGTAACATTAAACCAAAGGCAACAAGATTGATCTAAGAATTCGATCACTGAAATATCAGTTTGATCAATTTATGCAAAGTGCAATTTATTTGATATCGTTAAAAATTAAGAATGACTAAATGCACTTTTGTAAAGAATTAGTTATGATATTATAGTAAGGATTTCCTTTGAATGGTTCGACCCTTTAGAAAGGAAGTCGAATGCATTAGAGTGGATGTAACCTAAGGCACATTTGGGATGTAGAGAGTGAATGGTCACTTCTGCTTCATATAAAAACTCAAAAACGAGAATTGTAAAATAAATATAAGTACTTAATATTGGAACGAGAAATATGATTTCTATTACAACAGTATTTGCACGAAGAAAATTGTTTTCTATGAGATTTATTTCATTAAGTTTAAGATATTAGATCTAAAAGTTCTCGACTGTAAACTGTTATAGTAAATGAAATAAATAGCATATATTAAGTGGTTGAATGGAGCTTCATTTTTCATATGCTATTATGGTAGTGGCGGAAAAAATGGGAGCATGCCATATAAAACTTATTAGTCACATCAAGTTACGAAAATTGTTTTCGTAAAATATACCAAATAAAATAAAAACCAACTTTCAGTGTTGACTGAAAAATAGATTTAGTTTTATTTCAGTATGAATATTATGAATATTCATTATAAAATAAATTATAAAATGGTATATGTGATGCATTGGAAAGTACAAAAGTATCTACATTTATTTGTAATTATTTTGGAATTACGAACTAAGCCACGGTTTTGAGAAATATTTTTTTGATTATATGATTTTGAATAATGTTATTCGAGTTTTTAACCCAGCAGAATTCAAAGGAAGTCGAAACAGCTTCGTCGAGTCAGAGCAACTTAAGAGCCAACCAAAAGGATTAGAAGAACCAACTAAGAAAAATTAGAGTAAAAGAAAGCAAAAACATGCTAAGGTGATGAATCGCTAGCGATCCATCTCCTATGGATTGCTAGCGATCCATAAGGTTCACTCGTAGTTCCACCAATCCTCTTGCATCGTGATCCAATAGGTATTCTTCGAATGATTGCTAACTTTGATGGAGTACCAAACAAGTTAGATCGAGAAGTGAGCATTCGTATCTAATTCAATTAGCAGTCCAATGCAACCAGTGTATGGATCACCATCAAAACATGGCTACAAGCTACATGGAGAACACCAACACAAGATAATAAATGCAATTCAAAAGACGAAGTCTGAAAATCCACTAATTACATGGATCGCTAGCAATCCATGCACTATGGATTGCTAGCGATCCATATGATTGTGCTAGATTTCCATGAAGTTTAAAGGAAAGGATGAAGGAGAGCATCCTAAGCAGTTGAATCATCAGCGACCCAAAAATTATGGATCGCTAGCGATCCATCGCCTATGGATCGCTAGCGATCCATCAAATTGACTCGGTTGGCTATGAAACTCTTAGTGCACCTTCGTACTTCCAAAGGAAAGCTTCTGGCGTGGCGACCTAGCCCAACAGATCTCCAACCACTATAAATACAATCCTACCTGCAACATAAACATGATCTTCTGGACTGGTTGCTAGAACTCTCCAGAGATTATTCTTCACGCTTCTCTTCCCACACAATAGTCATATAGGGGTTCACTGTGATTCTCTAGTGAACTCTTGTACTTGTGGCTTGATCTAACTTAGAAGATTCAATCATATTGTAACCCAATTCAACTTGTAACAACTGTCAGTTAATGGAAAGTTATAAAGTGGATGTAGGCTTCATTAACACCCAAACCACTATAAAATCTTCTTGTTTTTTTTACCATTTTTGCTCTTTTTACATTTATTCACTATATTATTGCTCTGTAAGAACAGAGTTGGTGCTTTCACACTCAATCTAGGGTGTTGATCCTTTTTTGGGTTAACAAATCATATGGTAATAGTAAATTATATCTCAGACAATTAAAGGCAAAGCACCCATTCGATGGGGGCATGTTAAGAGTTGATGAACTCTTCGAATTGATACATATAGATGTACACAATCGCAAGTCTATTAATACAAAAACATTTTCACGTACTTTGTTATTTCCACTGGTGGGTTATCACCGACCTGGACATGCATTGATACACATGTAGTATGTCTATGATAAGCTAATAGAGTATAAAACAAAAGTAAATAAAATAACATGCGATAGAAAATAAAATGATTTGGTTTGATCAAATATGTGAGTATATTGGAAAGATTTCCAAACGTACCTACAAATGAATAAAGATCCAATCTCAAAAGTCACTCCTCCTTATGATACATAATGATGTATTGATAAGGAATAATAAATTTTGTTGAATAAAATTATGATTAATGGTTAGTGAAGTTGAGTTTAACTTCTTTCTATAAGGTCGTATACTTAAGAGTAGTACCTGAGGTTAAAATTAATTTCATTTAAAGAATAATTTACAAAGTCATACAAGATAAGGGTTTATAAGAAACCTCAATATATCCTCAGTCAAGGAGTTGGCAGGTTGGGCTAATCGAAAGACTGCAAGCAATAATTGTACGTGAGAGATCTTATGTGAATCGCCCTAAATAAAATTTGGTATGATAGTCATTGGATAACCAATTTATATATTGAACATAAGTATTGTAAACTAAAATCAAAATGGTTTTATATATAAGGCAATTCATAAAGTGTTTATGAATATATATTCCGTTGTACTGAGAAACAATTGTTGTTTCAAGAAATACCAACTTCAAAGCGAAGGAATTTCTTTTAGAAATTACTAGTAGTAAAATAGATTTAGATACAATCCAAAAATAAAAATGATTATGTGGGATGAAAAAATATTAACCAAACCTAAATGGAACCAATGCATTAGAATGTATGATAAATATTCTTGCACATTAAAGAGAAACTATGAGTACCCTATCAATATCGAAAACATATAATCCTTAACAGTCAATTAAACTATTAACAGTACCGACTCTACGATATGGTATGATGTGCAAATTTGAAATGGATTCCAAGTACAATATCAAAATATGATTTTGATAGTTGCACCCGAAGGGATATGATCTATCGGCTATGAATGTGTCTTCAAGAACATGAATAATGCGGTTGGAATTTAGTGAGCAACGTTAATAAGAATAACAATATAAATTTCAATTGTTGAAATTAGCATAATATATTCGATATTCAATGTGCTCAAATTGATTTGGATGTACTCATCAAATTTTCACTTGGTATGAATTTGTTTTTTAGTATATATGTGTTTAAATAAAAATTCTAAATAACGATTTAGAATAGACTGTTTGCACATAACACTCGAAGTCAGTGGGAGTGATATCGAGTTTGTGGGTTTTCGGATATAATCCGAAAACTGATATAATAGGAACGTTCGACAAGGATCTAAGTTCAAAAAGTGTTTTGATGGAAATACCAAATAATTTGATTTTCACTTAAAATGCAGAGGAAGCGTGTGTTCATAAGAAAGAACCATTAAAAGGTACATAGATATTTCTAAATCATAAATAAACAACATATTGTTGATCGTTAACGATGTACTAAAGTTAAAATCAGTGCTAGTTTAGTTACTTAATACTCGATATTGGATTTGTAAATTATGTCTTTTACAGGTATAAAAGATGTAGGGAATGTCCTATATGATATGCAAAGAAACCTTATTAAAATATTTAACATGGAACATGTAAGATGGATTTCTTATGTATTTGACAATAGGAGTTATTATACATGTTGTACTGTCTACAATATCATATTTTGCATACGTATTTGATGCATGAAGAAACTATCAAATTCAAATGAAGGTCACTAAATGGTTGTTTAGAGTATTCTCTAGTGTTTATGAAATACTAGATAATTGTTTACAGAAACAACGAACTCCTTACGAAGAAGTGTTCAGACTCGAACTTCACAAGTGCTATCGAGTATAATATGTCAATATTAAATTCATGTTCAACCTTAATTAAGAAGCATTAAATTGGAAATGTTCCAAATAAAACATTGTGGCTAATTCAACGAAAATACTGAGTACTTCGCCTTGAATGGCTTCACAATCAAAGCAATGTACAAATATAAATGCATAAATTTACAACCGAGTTAGGGGTGGTTCCAAGTATTAAGAATACTTATCATTGTTATATGATAACGATGTAATAATAAGAGCTCACTAGAGGTCGAGAAACATACTCCGAATAGTTCCACATGATAAATGTAGTTTATAAACATTAGAGAGAATTGTTTGACAAAGTAGACAACTAAAACAACATAGCAGCCCACTCACAAAGGGTCTAACTCAATCAATGCTCACTAAACTTATCGAAGTGATGGGATAGAGATTCCATAATTGTCACCAAGTGAAAATGGGAGATTGATCGAATTAGATGTATGTCCTAGAGGCAATTATGTAATTTGTTACATATATCTAACTTGATATCCAATCTTATTTGAAATGAAAGGTATTTTCTTTCTATTATATACTTGATATAATGTGTTATATTAATTGATTAATTTAGTTAAAAGTATATTTAATAGATAAACGGTATGTTTTATGATAGTAGTTACAATGCGTTGTAACCATGCGTGATTAATCATAATAAAATAAACATAATGTTTTATATATTCCTGGTCAAGAGATATCGAGACTGGATATCGATATATCCATTGAGACTAAAGTACATAACGCTCTCAAAATAACGGGCATTGTATTACTCATAACTGATGGAGGCACTAAGGGATTATGTACTAATAGTTATTAGATAACTATGGAATGACTTACTCGATAGTTTTATGTAGGTTAATATAACTATGGTCAAACATAAAATGTCGATGTGACAAAATTACAAGGTTCTCTCGACTTGAGAATACTGTCGTAACAATATGCACTTTAATGAGCCCAAATTTTGACAAAATCGTAACCCAAGTCCATTAAAGCACGGATCGTTGGATTTGGTACCTGCAAATAAGCATGAGCATTATTAGAGATTGATAAAAGTCTAGACTCACAACAAAAATAATAACTGGATATAAATACTTACTATGGCTACTACCTTGGAATTAATGGTATTCCTTGGATATCAAATTGCCACATCATCATCGAGCATGAGAGATAAGAAGACTTCTCCAATAACCAATCACGTCCAGCTCCAATGACTCGTTCCTCTAAATCTATCCTGTGGGTTGTAATGAGGAGGGGGTCATAACAACATTTCGACGATTGGAAAATCTATACAGTGTCCATAACATAAATTTATACTAATTGGTTTCCATTTAATTGTTATGCCTACTATTTAAGGTTAACCAAATTAACCAAATATTGCACACATGATGTTCCTACCTAACATGATTCACCTACCTACACTTCCCAAGCTATGAAATACTGACGTAAGTCTATCATCCACTTAATACTTCAAAATATAAAGCGAACTCCGAGAATTGTCATCGTTGGTCTATTGTCCTAGCTACCAAGACCTTTGACCATTATTTATTGCTTTACAATATATAATAACCATGCTACTAAAGCATCTATCGTCATTAAGTCTTAGCCATATAAGAGACAGTACCCAAGCCACTTAATACCTTACTAATCAGGACTAGGCAGACCCATGACCATTTAATACCTATATTCTAGGTAGACCTTTGTCATTTAATACCTAACCCCAAAGGCTGATTCCTCACTAGTACTATCTAGCTAACATCGCTTGGAATCTCACTGGGACACTTAATACTTCTTTATAGGAGAGAAGCAGACCTATATCAGTCACTTAATACCTCAAACCTGAAGTGAACCCTTCCCAAGATATCCATTACCACTCCTAATCGTTAATTTGGACCATTTAATAATTTTTTATTAGGAAAGAGGTGAGCTCTCAAACAACCACTTAATACCTTTAATCCCTAAGTAGATCATATTATTCTCATAATTGTTTCCCACGGATCCTATGATTGGTGATGTCCCACATCTATAAAAAGTGTACACAAGTGCTGGTAGCCTTTGAGTGAAGAGAAAACTTCCATTGTGTCACTTTACTAACCTCACATCTAATCTTCTAAGCACGATTAATTATTCTATGGGTCCTACAGTTAAATATGTCTCACATCAATACGAAGTGTATACAACTGCTGGTAGCTTCAAAGTGAAGGGCAGACTTCTGTTGTGTAACCCTACCTACCTCACATTCCAACTACTAAGTCCAATTAACTATTTAAGCTTTACTAACTTAAGCCATATTATCCTAAGCTTTATTATTACCAAGCTTTGCCATCCTAAATTGGATATTGGACTTAGCTTACTAACCTCCTTTTATTTATTTAAGGCTATATAATTTACCTTAAATATTCAATTACCTATAAATTCCCTTTATTTGCTTCTTTCACAAATGTTAATTTGTCCATGATAAAGAATATCATCCTAATGGACATTTCTCAAGACATTTATGTGTATTTACTAATTTCTAATTAGTAACCTTTCATAACAATTCCATAGTTATTAAACTAACTTCTTTATTTATCAGTCCCATCAATCCATTTAACCTGTTAATTACAAGTAACTCTCAAATCCATTTCATGATTATTACCCATTAATTGAAGTTACAACCTTTTCAAACTTTCCTCCTATTTTTTATTCGTTGTTCACCCTTATTTCTACGTATAACTAATATCCTAAACTAGCGGTACACATAAATCATCATATTAGTTAAGTATTTATTAGCCCGTATAAATACCAACTTCTACCAAATATATTCTAGTCACTAATCTTTAACTAAAATATTATTTTCCATATTTAATTTGCTGAAATTACATTTCTTAGGAAGATTCTCCGCTGTGATTTCTATAAATTAGTTTAAAACAAAAGATCAAGAGTAAAAAGAAAGATTACCCTCATTTGAATTTACAAGAAATGATTATTTCTTTTTATTGGAAGAGGCATTGTAAACTACGGAGAATAAATCTATACTTTATACATCTCTTCCTTTTCACTCGCATATATTCCTTGTTAAATCAAACGCTGCATCTTTTATGCTATTTTGAAACACAAACAAATTCATAAAAATCGAACGGACGATCTTCCCATAAATTAAACTATGGAAAATTCCCAATTCAACATAATTAGGGTAATAATCAAAATTATACTAATAATCCACAATCCAATTTTAGATTTAAAATAAATTTTATATCTAACCAATATTTATATCTATAACTTTTGGGACTGATTTCCAGATCAGGGTGTAACAATAATTCCAACCAGATCTCCTAAAAATATGTAGGTGATGTTTAATACATTCTATTTTAGCCTACAATTCACATATATTTATTCATTTAGGCATAAAAAATCAAATGTATGCCAACAGAATAGATTCAATATCATAAACAATTTATAAATTTCCCACTCACCTTCTACAGGCGTTCTAACTCTCCAGATCCGAAGTAAAGCCTTTGGTTCAACTTCATTTCCTTCTTATTTCAATAAATATGTATAAAAAAGGTAAATAAATATATTTTAATCCCAAATTTGAGAAGAGATTTTGGGTTGAAGGGAAATATAAATATAAATTCAAATGTATATATATATATATAAACTCGTTATCGCGTAGTGTTGATTTGCTTCTCTTCTTCTCTTATTTGATTTCTTTTCTTCTCCAATTTGTGTATATATAAATATAAATATTATATTTATAATTGTGACAATAGTGGAGAAGTGAAGATGACAGAGTTTCTCTACTGTTTCTAGAAAAATATGAGAAAAGAAGAGAGGGTTAGGCCTGAATTTATAGGCACTTGAATCAACCACGGCCATTAGATTTAATTATATAAAATCCAGGTTATCTGACCAAGGTAAACACTAGCCGCCAATGCTAGGACCGGTCGACTACACCCTCTATAAGAGTCGACCACTCCATTTTGACCTGCCTAATAAAGAGGGTCAACCTGTGGATCCCGGTGATTAATTATAAATGTTGAATTTTCTAATTTAATTATCTGCGTTCCGAAATCGTTTATCATCTGTAACTTCTTCGTTTTGATTCCGATCGCAAAACTCCAAATATGAAAGTTTCTTAGAATTTTGCCATGAACGCATTAGTGCGAATTTCATAGTCAAATTGCATCATTTGCACAAATTACCTTTTTGGGGCCTAATTAACTAATTAAATAATTAAACAACTAATCGTAAAATTTACGGGTGTTGCAACTGTTGATCTTCAATTTGGAAGCTCCGCTTTGATTATAATTAAATCATGACATGGCTTCCACCGAATGACTATAATTGGGTCAAGTGGAAGCATTAGAAGTGAAACACTTTTCAACAGAGGATTCGTCTCCTCAATTATATGAGATTAATTTCATGGTCAGATGAAGTCAACTCAAAGTCAAAATCTCTTACTAGAGCATTTCAGTTAATAATAATTGTTGTTATTGAACCAAGGACTTTGTGTTTGGACTGTAGTGTTGAATATGGATGATATTGGAATTTTGACCACTACCAAATTCCATATGTCCAAAGTAATATAGTTTTAACGAAGATAATTTATGTAAATAATTGTCGTAACTGCTTAACACTTAATAACGTAAAACTAGATTTTACCAATGCCAAGTAAGCGATAAATTTGACTATAATCTCACACCACTTGCTAAATGACGTGTGAACATGAATATTCGAATGGCTTGATATTAACTGTTGTTCAAATTTACACATAAGAGTCACATAACTGAAACATTGAATACTCTTATTACCACTGGATTTAATTAATTTGTAATTATTATAAATTAATTAAATATTAATTATAAAATTTTATTTGATGTGTGCTGAACAATATTAAATAGTGTGCACATAGTGGTTATATAACACTAATCAATATTCAATATCGGTACGCGTTTAAATCGGATTTAAATGCAATAAATATTGTTGGGGCTTGAAGTGGATTTGAAGCCCATACGGGGCTTGCTATTTTCATTTGGAACACACATGGATAGGGCAGCCATTCTAGTGGCTAAGATGGGTTGGAGTTTGAATTAAAGGAGAGGAGAATTGGTGTGAGAAAAACAAGGATCTAAATCCTTATTTTACTCCTTAGGATCTCCTTATTTAATTGTCTCCAACCCACTCTTTCCAATGACTTTTGAAGCCTCCATCTATTCTCTTGCTGGTTGAAAATCATCTCTCCCGTTCTCCAAACAATTTCAAGTGAAAATCAAATAAAATTAAAGCTATACGATAGTTGGTGGTATGCAATTAAAAGCTAGCATCTTCTGGATTGTGATAAGATTAAAGTAGTTTGTTTCAAATTCTCAATGTGTCAACCCTAGGCTTCGCTGACAGGTAAACAACTTATTTACTGTTATGTTCAATATTATTATCTATTATTGCATCATTTTGTAGTTTATTAGATTATGTTACGAATTTACCGTATCGATGCTCTATTACATATTTGATGGTTGAATATGTTTATGCATCTACATATATGTTAATTAAAAAAATTGTATACATACTAGTATTAAACCCACAACCTAAAATAAAAAAAATCATTTTCTTAATTAAATAATATTATATATATATGATTTTATTAATTAATATATTATATTTTAAAGAAAAATAATAATATAATTAACATTTTAAAAGTTATAAAATTTTATCATTATACGATATTAATTTGGCAGCAATGAATGTTCAATTTTAATGTATATTTATATTTATTTTATATTTAACTAATTATATAACTATTTATTTAACTAGAAACTAATTATGTATACATAAATATATATTTAATATAGTTTGAAATTAAGTATAAAATTTAACATAAAAATATGACATAATTTTTAGATCTCAGAAATGATTTTTTTTATAATTTTAGTTAATTTTATTTAATCAGTTTTAAAATTATTTTATAATTGTTTAATTAAAATCATTTTAAAATCCAATAAGAAAACTTTAATTTAATTTTTCCACCATAAGCATAAAGTCGGGAACTATTTATTTATTTATATTTACGTACGTGCATACACACACATACATATAATACTAGAGGGGCAAACATGTTCGTTACAGTATAAATCTCAACACCTATACACGTGCATGTCAAACTATGTACACTTTATTATGTTGCACGTGCACGTACACACATATGTGTATGATACACATATTCAAATATAAAACAAAACAATATAAAGAAAAACTTTATTTATAAAATTAAATATAATAATGATTTATTTAAAAGAAATTTAGAGAAGTTCTAAATAAATTAGACTTCATAAGCCCTATAAAGATCCAAAATGGTAAAAAAAAATTGAAATTTACCCATTTACTAAGCTGCATGCTGACCTAATTCTAACAATTATATCAGACTCGAATAACCTATGCGGTCTATATTAGTCATACTAAGGCTAACTAATTAAGCTTACAACCCAGTTAGTAGGGTATCTAAAAAAGGTAACGTCTAGGCTGGATTGTTGGATAATCAAGTACCATGTCCTACCTGGCTACCGGCCTGGCCCGAACAGTTATGTGAATCCAAAGGTTGTCCCTAGTAGAAAATGTCCAATTTGAATTGGGCCTTGGGCTAATTTCAAAATTATTTTGAAACTCAAATAAAAGTTTAAAATTTAAAAGTTAAAATTAAAATAATAACAATATTATAAATGTTATAATATAGATTTTCAAATTGTTTTGAAAATTAGAATAAAACAAACATTATAGAAGTTATAATATAATTTTTTTTGGAATGTTTGAAGATGTAAAATTAATTTCAAAAAAAATATTTATTAATAAGATTAATAAAATAAATGAATTAATCTACATAGTTGTCTATATAAACAAGGCCACGAAACCCTAAAAGGCAACTATCACATCTGATTTTACAACCATTTAGCCCAAAAGCAATTATGTACCCTATTGTAATGCTATAACACTTTTAGTCATTACATGTGATGTTATGACTACCTTCTAGTGCTTCATAGCTTTGTTTATATAGACTGCTATGCGAGTTAGTTTGTTTACAAACGTTTAGCCTAAAAGTAGCCACTCTGCATCATGAAGGGACATTGGAAATGAGAATTGTATAAAATCTAAAAGATACTTAATATAGAATGAGAAATATTATTTCTATTCCAAATTATGTTATGATATAGAGAATTGTTTTCTATAAAAGTTGTTTCTACTAGTTTAAGGTATTTGATCGAAAACTCTCGACTATAAACTACTTGCAGTAAAAGAAATAAATTACCCATAAAAAGTAGTTGAATGGAGCTTCTACTTCATGCACTATTATAGTAAAAGCGGAAATTGTAGGAGCATGCCATATAATACTTATCATTGGATGCATCAAGATATGAAAAGTTGTTTTAGTAAATATACCAAATATTATTTATGAAATAATAATTACTTTCTATATCGATTGAAAGTGAATATAGTTTTATTTTTTATAAATGTTTCGAATATTCATTATGAAATAAATCTATTGGAGTGATGGTATTTGTTGCATTAGCTACATAACACAGAAGTGTCTATAATTTTTTACAATTATTTTGGAATTAAGGACAAAGCACCTGTTTAGTGGGAGAAATCCCTTTCCACACATCATCTATAGCATAGCACATCATATAACTGATCTTACGACTTCGATCACGAGGTCACCACGGTTGGGACGATCCTCTACAACTGTCACCAATCATGGAATACCATCATCTGTCCCATAGCCATCATCCAACAGTTCCCTCTATCTGACTCATCGTCACCTACCCTGCATCTCAAAGTATAGCTATATGTCTTCGAAGCCATCACTTCCCATCATAAGCCATTGCATCGAAGCGTCGCATCCTTGCTTTACCGCCAAAACCGCTCGTTGAAGAACCATAACATCAAAATCAAACGTCGAACGAACAAATGAACCATCACATCATGCTCCTTGAAGCCTCTCCATCGTCCCAGTCAAAATTGACCAAATCGAATATCATCAATAATGGTAGATACTGACCACTCTAGAGTAGTCGATAACGACCACTTTAGTCATGTACTTAGCCAAAAATGGCAAGATACAAGCCAAATGAAAATGTCCGACGTCCATTCTGAAGTCCGAAGCACATACCCAAGTCCATCGTCTTTCGTCTTCAAATCGGCCGGTACGCACGAATCTCTATGCACGAAATTCTATCCTATAGGATATTCCTCAACACTATATCGCCTACGATCGGCGTTTTCAACTAAACTAGGAAAACAAGCATACATGCAACTAATAAGCACATAAACATCTATAATAGCTTACATGCATCTATAATAATACACATACACTACGCGTACAATATATCTAGAGCAACCAATGTGGGATTAATATTAAAAATAGCCTAAGTCTAGAAATTTCATAAAGATAGCATGCTAGTTAGAAAAATAGTGATATTTGATTTTAAACCATTTTAAAACACTTTTAAATTCATTTTTAAAATAAAATGTAGGTTTAAAAATATTAAAAATCATGTTTTAAAGTTAGAAATCATTTCAAACGCCGTTTTTTATACTACTGAAAATCATAGTATGGTGAGATAAAATATCACCCATCTCAACAAAAGTTATCCAACCCTATCTTAAGAGGTAAATGAGTTCAATACGAATGCAATGCAAGAAACCACGTCTAAATCAGACCTTGTATGCGAAAGATATGGATGATATAAGAATTCGATTATATATTAATAAATTAATAACTTAATCAACCTAACTAATTAATTAAACAAACTAATAATTAATTACATTAATTAATTATTTTTAGAATTATATTCCTCTTTCATCTTTGGTTCGATAGGTCATCTACAGCTTCACCATGCCATCGATAAAACTCCACCTCCATACACATGCACGCACACATCAAACATGCCATACCACTATGTCAACCACCGCACTTCGCCTTTGCCTGCCGCCAACTCCACCTAAATCACTGCCTTCTTCCAACTCTAGCCATCCCCCAGGCACTCATGACATGCTACTATCATTTTTCTTCTTTATAGCATTACATCCACATGCCATTAACCACCACTCGATGACCTGACACCACCTGAGACCCCACTTGCACCGCTGCAGACCCTACAGCCCTCTCCCAACAACCACAATGACTAGCAACCAAAAAACATGAAAACCCCATAAACATTTCTCCACTTATCACACCTACTACCACCACCAGCTTCATCTCCAGCCTACGTCGTTTACATTTCTGCAACTCTCTCATCGAGACGAGCAAACTCATATCATCAAAACCCATCTTGGAGCTCCTTCAAAATCACCACTTTGTCGGATTTGCTGTTCCAGCCACCACGATTAGATCTAGGGCAATCCAAAGCCATTGCTGCGTAGCTCTCAGAAAAATAGGGAGGCCTAGATTTTATTTCGTTTGAAATGGTTACTGTTTAGATGAGAAAGATAAGAAGAAAGAGGAGTATGGAGTGGGTTGCCATGGAAGAAAGAGATGCAAGAGGAAGGAGATGCAAATAATGCACATAACATCCAAAATGTCTCAAAGTCAGTTGGAGCAATGATTGAGTTTGTGAGAATTGGATATGATCCAACAAATGATATGAAAGTATTATTCAGTAGGCATTAGAGTTAAGTAAGTATTTTGACAGAGAAATCAAATAATTTGAATTTCAGTCAAAATGCAAAGGAAGCATGTGTCTGTAAGAAAAAATATAAATAGGGACTAAAATATATTTATGAAACTACAAGTAAACAATTAACTTATGATTATTAACGATGTATTCATGCTAAAATCATTTCAGTTTGGTTGTTTGATACTCTACATTGGTTTTGAAAATGGCGTCTTTTATAAGTATACAAGGATGATGGGATTGACCCAAACGATATATGCAGATACGATATTAAAATTGTTTAATATGGAGCATGTAAGATGGGTTCCTTGTGCATTAGTAATTAGAATTATCATACATGTTATATTTTCTACAATATCACACTACGCTCATGTATTTGATACATACAACAAGTAACAATCCAAATTAAGATCACTTAATGATAGTTTAGAGTGTTCTTGAGTATTTATGAAATACTGGAGAATTATTTATAGAAACAACAAACTCCTTATAAAGGAGTGCGCAAACTCGAACTTCATTAATGACATCGAGTATAGTATGTCAATCCTAATTTCGTATTCAAACTTAAGTTAAGAACATTAAGTTGGAATTCTTTCAAACAATAAGTAATAGCTGATTCAATCAAAGGCTACACAATGTAAGAAGTACAAATAAATACACAAATATATAACTGAGCCGAGGGTGATTCCAAATGTTGAGAATCCCATGATATTGCTATATGATAACAATGCCACGTACAGTTTGTAAAAGAATCTAGAGCTCAATATGAAGTCGACAGACATACTCCGAATAGTTTCACATGCCAAAGGTAGTTTATCAACATCAGAAAGAGAGTTGATTGACAGAGTAGATAATTAAAACAAAGTAGCATATCCATCCACTAAGGGACTGACTCGATTAGTTTTTGAGAAAACCGATCGATGGAGTTGAAGTTGCAATAAAATTCCATGATTGACCCAAGTGCAAGTAGGAGATTGATAAAGTTAGGGGTATGCCCTAGGAAAATTATGTAATTTGTTACATATATCTAACTTTGTGACCAATCTTGTTCAATGATAGGTGTTTCTATTTCTATTATATACTTGTTATGTAGTGATATAAATAATTAAGTATAAATGATATGTTATGTGATAGTAATTACAAAGTGTTGTAATCATGGTCATATTGCAAATAACATATTGTTTTAAGTATTCCTAGTCAATATGTTTCAAGAAAGGATATCGATTAATCCATTGAGACTGTAATATGTATTGCTCTTCAAATGTTAGGCAATGTATTTCTCGTGGCTGCTAAGGCACTATGGGGTTACGTACTAATAGTTATTGGATAATAATGGAATGAATCGCTCGAGAATTCTATGAGAGATTATTATAACTAAGGTAAAACAAAATCTTAAAGCACGAGTTACATAATTCCCTTGACTTAAGAGTACCGTGGAACTTCAACGTGGATAGTCCACTTTAATTATAGTTAAATAGTGACATGGCGTCCATCAAAAGATTATAGTTTGGTCAGAGTTGAAGCATTAAAAGTGAAATGCTATTCAATAGAGAATTCGTCTCCTTAGTTATATGGGTTTAGTATCACGATCAACTATAGCAACTCAAAATCAAAGCCTCTGATCAGAGCAGTCGATTGATAATTGTTATTATTAAACTAAGGATTTTGTGTTTGGAATTACAAATTTGAATGTAGATGATGTTGGAGTTTTGACCAAAACCAAATTTCATATGTCCTAACCGAATATAGTTTCGACAAAGAGAATTGGTGTAAATAATCGTTACTACTAGGTACCACTTATAGTATATAAAATTGGATTTGAGCAAAAGATGTGTAAGCTATAAATTCAGCTAAAATGTCACACCACTAGCTAAGGTAACATATGAACGTTATTATTCAAATTGTTCAATAATAATCATTAACTGAATTTACACCTTTGAGTTGGACAATCATAATAATGAATTCTCTAAAATATATATGATTAAATTAGTTTAAATTAATTAGTATTTAGGAAATATTAATTATTATTTAATTTAGTTGATGTTTGGGAGTTGTTTGTAATTATTTGAATGCATTTATAAAAGTTATATTACACACATCGATATATGATATTAATGTAATTTTAAACGGGTTTAAATAAAAGATAATTGCATGAAGGGATTTATGAAAATTTTATATCATTTGATGGCATGTAATTTCGCCTATACCATGTGAAGTGAAGGTAAAGGAGAGAGATAATTAAGGGAATTGGTTAAGGAAGTTTTAATTAATGAATGGAAAATGTTTCTTTCTTTCAATTAAAACAAATCCACTAATTCATTTCCTACAAACATTCATTTTATTTATTCTTTTTATTCATTTTCCATTTATTCTTTTTATTAAAGGAATGGCTTCCAGATCTAGATCTAGAGATTAGGGTTTCTCCCTTTTCTCCTGTTTTCTCTCGATTTTTCCAAGTAATCTTGTTTTTCTCTGCTTAATTCTATTTTCTGTCTTCACTTCTTTCTCCTCAAACCTGGACGTCATAGCCAAATCATGGGATCTTTGCGGGATGATGAAGGCTGGGAGGAGGTGAGAAGGAAAAGGGGAAAGGCTTCAGTTTCTTTGGGACCTGAACAAAGGCTCAACCTGGGAGGGCAAAAACCAAGCAGATCTAGGGCTATTCCAGATCGAAACACGGGGAGGAGGGGGCAGGCGGATCATGCTGGGCGGACATCAACAAAATTTTCGAAAACAACAAAGCAGAAAGCCTTTCAGCCAGGAAGCAACCCGAAAATCAAATTCACTGTCTCAGAGAACGCTAAAAAAATTTCATACAGTGAGGCAGTGAAAGCAGGAGCGGTAGGAGATTTAGGAAACCTAGATCTTGAATTTATTGAGCCTAAAGTAGTGGATAGTAAAAGGATCGGTACCCTTTCTTCTGAAGCTATCAAAGAAGCAGAGGGAGGCTAGGATTTATGTATATTATTGTATGTGGTTGGTTATAAACCATGGCTTAGAACTTTTGAGGGATATGCCAACAGGGTATGGTCTACAAAGAAGCCGTTTTCAGTTCACTCAAGGAATAATTGATTCTTTGTAGTGAGATTTGGCTCTGAGGAGGATTGCAACAAGATTTTGAAATCAGGTCCTTGGTTCATGGACCGGAACCTGATCATCATGAAGCGCCTGTCCACAGACATGAGAGCAGATAGAGATTTACTTACATCCTTGCCTATGTGGGTCAAACTTCCTGGTTTAAGTTTTAAGTTGTGGGGCAATAAGGAAATTAGTGCACTAACAAGTACCATTGGAGTTCCCATAAAGATGGACGAGGCCATGAAAAATAAATCTAGATTAGCCTACGCCAGAGTTTTAGTTGAGGTTAACGCTGCCTATGGTATGCCTAACACCATTGAAGGTATGGACGACAATGGGAGGAGTTTCTTTCAGGAAGTGGAATATGAGAACCCTCCTCCCATATGTGGCAAGTGCGTGTGTTTTAGACACATAACTGATGAATGCCCAATGACCAAGTCTTGGGTTCCTAAATTGACCCAAGCTGTCAACTCTGATAAGGAAAGCCCTGAGGATCCAAGTCTTGTTGGTTGTTCGGAAATAGTAAGGGAGGAAGGCGGAAATGAGATTTTTAATGATCTGGAAAAACAGTTGAATGATGGCTGTCCCACTGATTCCCTTAATTATGAGTTATTGCACAATGGTCATTTGTCCAATGGAGAAACCAGGAATTATGTGGTGGAGGTTTCATGTGGTGATGGTATGACTGAAATCTTACAACCAGAAGTGCATCAAGAAAATCAAAACCTAAATGTTGACTGCCCACCTATTGATGGGTCTCGGGATAGATATCAGATAGCTTCTAATGAGCTGGAGTCAGAAATGAGGGGAAAGTCCATTACAGAACAAAAGCAAACAGAAGTTTTACCCTCGGATCAGATTTTAGAAGGAGCTGCATCCTCAGAAGAGCGCGGTGAGGGGGCAATCTCAGAAGCACCAGAGTCAGAACCTGTTACTCTTACCAAAGTAGGAGTCAGTGAATATTGCATCACTGTTCCTCTGGCCAGGCCGGATGTCCCTCCTGATCAAGGAATCAGTGAGCCAATCATTCCTGTGTCTACAACTACCCCGGGAGCCAGAGATCCGAGACCATCACCTCCGAAGTCACCTTTGACCCACATAACTATGCTTAAATGCCCTTCGTCATCATCGGATACTCCTTCTTTTCCAAATTCTTTATTTTCTAATGATATTTTTATTGATGATTGTATAATTAATAATGTTAATTTTAGGAGAGGCACTGAACCTTGTATTGACATACAAGTGCAACATAATTTGGATCAGGATACAGGAACGACAGAAGTAGTAGAGGAACAGAATACTTATGATAATGCAGACCCAGCTCAGGAGGTATTTGTGGAGCAACCTCTTCCTAAGCCTCAAGATATAGAGTTTGAGAATATTCATAAGGAAAATCTTGTTCGTAAGAATCCCAAGTGGGTTCAGATGCTAGGCATTCCTACGGAAGACAAAGGGGAGTCCTCCAGCAGTAGGTCGCTGAGGACCCACAATAACAAGGTTATTTAATGTCAGTAGCTTGTTGGAATGTTAGAGGGTTTCATAACCCCAACGGAATGGGAGAAGTGAGAAAACTCATTGATAAGTATAAAATAAGTTGTTTCGGTGTTTTGGAAAATAAGCTGTTGTTTTCGGATATATTGAAGCTGGAAAGAGCGTTGGATGATAGATGGAAAATAATAAGTAACGTTTCTTGTTATTTTAAGTGCAGGATTTTTGTCCTCATTGATGGAGATTCTTGGGATTTCAACTATATTAGTATGAGTGATCAACATATTACCATTGAATTGATCAATACCTCGAAATTCAAATGCAATTTAACCTTTGTCTACGCTCATAATTTTGTTGAAATCAGGAAAAGATTATGGAAGAATTTACAGGAGGATGCTATCAATATTAACAGACCATGGCTGGTTCTTGGGGACTTTAATTGCATTCGTAGTCCCTCAGAAAGAAAGGGAGGTAACCCAGTGACATTTGGTAACTTGTTTGAACTAGATGATATGTCTAACTACACAAGTCTTAATGAGATCAATATTAAAGGTTATGAATTTTCTTGGTGGTCTGGTCCGGGTCGAAATATATTTTCTAAGATTGACAGGGTTTTTGCAAACCTAGACTGGATCAACTTATCGGCTGAATATTTGCCTCCTTCTGTGAGTGATCATAACGCCGTCCTCGTCTTGCTTTTCCCTAAGCCTAGGGACAAGAACAGACCTTTCAGATATATGAACCATTGGTCTTTATGTGATCAATACTTCCCTCTGATCGAGAAACACTGGATTTCTAATAATGCAGATCGACCTCTATATCAAATCATTAATATTCTCAAGAATATCAAGAGAGAGCTTAAGATATGGAGTGCTAAATCACATAATACCAAACAAGAGGTTAATGTTTAGAGAGAGAATTGTTCTAGACTCCATAAACTACTGGAAAAATCACATGATCACAATTTAGCTACGGAATTTCAAAATGCCAAGATTAATCTGGATTTAGCACTTAAAAAAGAATTTCTGGATACCAAACAAAAGGCTAAATGTGATTGGTTGATGATGGGTGACGAGGCTTCTTCTTTTTTTTACGCTAAAATGTCTAGTAAAAGAAGTAGAAAGCGTTTGACCAACATTGTAGTCGATGGAAAGGCAGTTTCGGAAGATATGTTTGTTGAATCGGCCATTGATTTCTACAAACGAATCTTTAACCTTCCCTTATGTGACCATTTCCCAGAAGTTATTTGTAAATCGATTATTACTGATTACGGTGCTAATTTTTTGAACGATGGTATATCTTTGGAAGAAATTAAATTTGCATTGTGGGATATTAAAGACACTATTTCTCCAGGTCCGGACGGTTTTAACTCGATGTTTTTCAAAACTCATTGGAATCTTTCGAAAGACTTAATTTTCAAAGCTTTGAACGATATTTTTCAGAAGGGTCATATAATCAATGAGTGGAACCATACGTTCATGCACTTGATTCCAAAAAAAGACCATTCCACTTGTATTCAAGATTTTAGACCCATTGCCTGTTGTAATACTTTATATAAGGTTTTCACCAAAATTCTGTGTAACAGATTGGGTCCTTTTTTGGATAAGTTGGTGTCCCCAAATCAGACGGCATTTATCAAAGGTAGATCAATAGGGGATGGAATTTTGTTTCCTCATGAAATTATCAGGGGTCTCGGAAGAAAGGATAATAAATATATGTGTATCAAAGTTGATTTAAAGAAAGCATATGATTCGATTAATCGATCTTTTGTTATACATATGTTAATAAGCTTGGGTTTCCCAGACAAATGGGTGAAAATTATTGAAAACATTATTAAGACTCCTGTGTTTTCTATCATTGCAAACGGAGAAGCGCACGGTTATTTCAAGTGTTCTAATGGTCTTAGACAAGGGGACCCGCTTTCCTCTATTCTTTTCACTTTGGTCATGGAATATTTTACGTTATTGATGGATGAAAAAGTCAGGGTTGGTCTTATTTCCCCAGTTACAGACTTTGATAATAAATTGACTCACCTAATTTACGCTTGCGACATTATTGTTTTTACTAAAGCCAATGCCCAAACTGCAAATGCTATTGGTGATGTTTTTAAGACCATGAAGATAGTTACTGGCTTGGAATTAAGTTTTGAGAAATCTAACATTTTCTTTGGGAAAGGGGTGGATTGTTGCACTGATATTAGTATGATCCTCAATATTCAGCAATCGGATCTCCCAATAAGGTACTTGGGTATTCCCTTGTCTAGTGCTAATTTGAGGGATAAGGATTGTTCTCCTTTGATAGAGAAGATCAAGTTAAGAATTGGAGGATGGGAAACAAGAATGCTTAGCTTAGCTGGGAGACTTGAACTTATTAAATCTACTATTTACCCCATAATACAATTTTGGATGCAATGCTTTTGTCTCCCAGCCTCTACTGTTAAAAAAATTAAACATTTGATTCTTAACTTTCTTTGGAAAAGTCATAGCAGTAAGATTCCTTGGGAGATTTTGTGCAGGCAAAAAGAAGAAGGAGGAATGGGATTGAGAAATCTAGAAGAGATGAACCGAGCGTTATTTACCAAATTGATATGGAAAGTAATTAATTCAGAAGGAATTTGGGCGGAACTTATGCATTGTAAATATATTGGTCATAAAAGTTTTTGGGAAATTAACCAGCGATCGGACGACTCGGGAGTGTGGAAATTTATTTTGAAGAATAGACGTGAAGCTTTGAAATGCCTTTCTCTCAACATTGCTGATGGTAAAACTATTTCTCTATGGTATGACCCATGGCTAAATGGAAGTTCTATTATGGAACGTATTGGTAAAGACACAGCTTTCAGAACTGGTAAGGAAAATTTGTCTCTTAGCAGGATTTTAAGGAATGGTGAGTGGAAGTGGGACTCGTATAGTTTTTTATTTCAAATACATGCAGAAATTGAAGGTGTCAAGATTCACAAGGATAGGGAGAGGGATTTCTGGTCTTGGAAGTGCTCTAAGGATGGTTTGTATCAGTTCAAAAAAGTTTGGAACACGGTTAGATCCAGTTTTGAAATTAAGTACTGGACGTCTTTGGTCTGGAATAAAATACACGTTCCAAAAATGGCGGTATGCCTGTTTAAAGCCATTAATGACTATTTATTGACAAAAGAAAGATTACTTCAGAAACAGATAGTCGTGGACTATAACTGTGTTTTTTGTAATAACCACATTGAAACTATAGACCATCTATTTTTTCAATGTAATTTTACAGAAAACGTTTGGCTTTGGAGCTGTAAATTTTTTTTAATTCGCCGAAAAGTTTATTCTCTTTTTCTCTAAAAGATGATTTACAAAAAATCGTTTCTATCTCAAGCTTAAAAAGTTTCAATTCAGATTTGTTCCAACTATCTCTCTCTGTTTGTGTTTGGCATATTTGGAAAGAAAGGAATGATAGGATTTTTCAGAATTGTTCTAATGAAAGGTCGCAGATTTGTACCAAAATTTTCCAGACAATGAATATCAGAATGGAAAAATCTAAACATTTTAAGAACATTACTGGCATGAATGAAGCATTAGCACTGAAATGGGGATATACCTCCCAACGCTGAATTAGGGCATCATCTGCTTTATCATAAGTTTCGTTCTTCTGACATCTTCTTGTTCTCTGTTTCTTGGCTCTGGTTCTCGCGTACCTGTATTACTTACATTGTCCTCACCTCCTCTCTTTTAATTTACATAATAATTTACAATTATCAATAATTATTGATTTATTTATAAGGTTGCAGTTTGCAGGTTGCTCCGAGTGCTCGTAATCACGTCCTGGTCACAAAAGAAGTTTTAGATTGGAGTTATGAGATTTATTTCGAAGGTTTTCTCAGATCTTATACCTGTCTTGTCAGCTCTGGATGGATCTAAGATCTCTTGTTTGTTGTCATCCTTCGATTCCTTATTGCTGTCCCGATCTCCTTAGTTTCAAAGGAAATATGTTAGTTTTTCATTTAAAGCTTAAAGACTTCTCCTTTTTAGGTGTTAGAGACTTATCTTGCTAAGATCTTCATTGTTCTTCACGAGGAGGTGCTGGTTTCTGGATTTGCTTTCATTGGTTTGATAGATGCTCCGATCTGGTAGTAGAAGATGATGTTTCGAGTACCAGTCGATCTTCGATAGTTGCTCCGATCTTGTAGTGATTTTTGTTGTGATTTTTGTTCTTCTCTCTCGCCGCCATTATCGTTCTTTTTTATTTTTTCTTCCGGGATGAGTTAATGAAGTAGATGAAAGTGTCGTATTGCCTTATTTGCTTTGAGAGCATTCTCGAAGTTTCTGGCAATTGTTCTTTGCTAGGTGGGCTTTGGGCCTTTAGTGTTGAACGATTAGTTCGGGTCTGTTTTGTTTGTTTTGAAGCTAGCTTAGCTTTGCTTTGGTCTTGCCTTTTGGCACTTGTAAATATTTTGCTTATAGTTCCTTTTTTAATAGAAAAGTTTGAACTCGTATTAAAAAAAAACATTCATTTTATTTTCATTCATTTTTCTCTTCTCTCCTCCTAAACTTCTATGGATGAAAAACAAAATAAAGATTTCTAAAATATTATCAACTCCAAATCACATGCAAACACAAAAAATATTAAAATATAAGTGGTTCATCCATCTTTTGCAAGGATTGGGTATGGATCTTAGAGATCTGAGAAGACATCTTCATTGTGTGATTTATAAGCAACACCTAGGGTGATTCTTCAATTCTATTTATTTAGATATAAATCATTTTAATACCGTTATTCGGCTTTTTGACCACATAAACTTTCACCCGAATCTGAACGGCATGATGAAGACGAAACGATTCACGAACTTGGGAACATGCTTAGAAGAATAATGGAAATAGACTCAAGAATTTAGAGGTCAATTGGAGCTAAGGAAACAACTTGGTACCGAGCACATTCTACTTGGTACTGATCATTTTATTTGCCCTATGTGGGTCCCTAAAGCTCTAGCACATGGAGATATGACCTAAGTGATCGTCGTGGAGTATATTTCTTATGGAATGGACGAACAACTTCAAGGAATTTCTAAAGGCAAGCGGACTAGTACAGTTGATATCAAAAGCTCTCAGAAACAACACTATCTCTAAGGAAAAGTTCTTAAAACATGACCAATCGAGATAGAAGACCAAAGAAGAGAAGAGTGGATAGTGCCCACTCAAAAATTGATACCGACCACACCTGGTTGATACCGAGTTGATTTTACTGCTCAGAAGACTCCGTCTTCCCCTCCTATATACTCGAATCCGGACTTGATATCTTATGAGCCTTCGGTTCTACTGGACGATTTCCCTATAAATATAGACCCTATAGCAACCGAAGAATGGCTTTTGGATCTTTTATTCTCTTCATCTTATATCTCCCCTAACCATAGTCACTAAGGTAGATACTATTGGCTATTATAGGTTGTTAGAACTGATCAATCCCTTAAACTAGTGACTCTCAAACTTCCAATTAATAAAAAATACAGTGGATATAGGCCAGAGATTGTCGAACCACTTTAAAACCTTGTTGTTTCTTTTGTTTTTCATATATTTTTTGCTAGATTTTTGTTATTCTACAGGACTTTGGATGTTGTGCCATTTTTTGTATCAACATTTTGGTGCTTTCACTGAGAAAGGAGATTCTCAAGCATAAAAGATTAGGCTTTGTATTTAGGATTGAAGCGTCCAGAGGTAAGATATGAAGATTTGCTTTAAGGAATTTGAAGAATTAGTGTAAAGGAATCAATGGCTCCTAGGAGATATGAAAGGTCATAAGGAGCAGTGGTTGGAGATGAAGGAACTAGGCACTAAATGGACGTCTGTAACCAACATGCAGTACCAGGACCATCTGCTTCATAGGAGATGGTTACCAGAGTGGAATTTGACAAAATGATGCATGAGCTGAATTATAAGTTAGCCAACAGTCAAAAGCTATGATGGAAAAGATGGATGCTAATGTAACACTACTGACCCGGTAGCCCCAAAGAAGTAGGAGGAGAAGAAGGTAGATTTCACTTGCTGGATCTAAGAAGGAAAACTCTCTGTTTCTCATCAAAATAGGCGAAATGGCAAACAAAAGCAGAAGGAAAGGGCTACTGGAGCTGTAGAAGGAGTTGTTGAAGGAAGTCGGAGGGTCCCTATCAAAGGAATTCAACTCGTCACCACTAGAATCAGGTCGGTACCGATAAGAATTTGGGTACTTTAAGGGACAAGGAGCTGATGCCGTGGACTTATCTGATTCGAAGGATGATGTGCAGCATGACGATGAGGATTATGAGCTTGATGTTGCTGCTCGTAATGTTGGTGTTCAAACAACCACAATGGAACCAACTAGACTTCAATGGAAGACCGGAGGAGTGGTTCTCCCAGAGACTGGAGAACCTATACGCCAACGGGAAAATCGAGATCGACTGCAAAGCCAAATACTCAACGCATCCCCTGATAGTCAACCTTTGGAGTATCGTGCTAGCGAGGAGTATATAGAAGATATGGTTAAACGGTTGATGGAATAAAGCAAAGGTTGGAAGAAGGAGGGATGGGGTTTCGTACTAGGCAGAACTCCGTTCATGGAGAACATTTTATGGAAAGAGTATCCCATGAGGTTTACGATGCCGATAATATCATCGTACAATGGGATCATCGATCCTAAGTAGCACTTATTTAAGTATGAATGACACATAGATGGTGCTAGGGTAATGACACTGTTTGGTGTAGCCGTTTCCCTATTTTCATGGAGGGTGTTGCACTGATGTGGTTCACTAGGCTTGTGCCGAGATCCATATCGACTTTGATGGGTTGGCCAAGAAATTCTTGAAGTGGTTCCTGCTCGACATTGTTCAGGCTAAGGATGTGATATCCTTGTCGAGCCTTTCTCAAGGACCTAAGGAGTCACTAAAGGGGTTCTTGAGTCAATTTAACACCGCGATCACGAAGGTGAGGAATCCGAAGGAAGATTTGGTGTTTTTAGCTTTGGTCTGGGGCATACATTCGAACACAGACTTTACTGAGTGGTTAAAAATGAAAAAACCAACTATAATGGAAGAATTCCACAGGAAGGCCGATTAATTCTTGCGTTTGGAGGAAGCAAGTTAGGCGGGTGGACAGACTGGTGGTGGATAGTCAAAACTAAGTAATACAGAGTCACATGGCAATCAAACAACTAGAGAAAGCTCTAGTAATGTAACGGCTAATGTTGGAAATTTAAATAATCAAATGAAAAGGAATCAGGGCTCTGGTGGTAGGCCGAATGGATCAAAAAAGCGCCCGAGGAACATAAGGCCTGATGAGTACATGTCTCTAAATGATACATTAGAGAATATATAACTTGCTATGTAAGGAATGGAATGAAATAAAAGGCCACTAGGATAGAGGCAACTGAGGGGGAAAGGCACTAAGGAAAGTACTGTCGTTTCCATGAAACTCATGGACAATCCACGAACGAGTGTCGACACTTAAGAGACTTTATTGAGGAATTGATAAAGAAGAAAATGATACAATAGTATGTTAGAGATCCATAGGATGGAGGACAAGACGCTAGACCCCAAGGGTCGAATATCCAAGGGAATCAACCTGGAACCAGTGAAGAAGGGCCCAAGCGCACTGATGGAAGGTTGGTTATAAATACCAAAATAACAGGACCCCACCCTGCAAAAAAATGATGGAGAGAAATGGACCGGTATGCGAACTCATTAAAGCACGTACCATAGGAGAATTGCTTTTCCATAGAGGACGAAGCTTCAGTTAAGCAATAAAAGATAGTCATGGATGATATAGTTGTGACGCCCCACCTCTATGCTCACAATAACAAAGGTTATTATAAGGAATAACGTCTGCTATTGCGAAGAATAAAGCTTGTTAGAAGCGACCATCCGTAAGTTATGCCTTAAACGAGTATTGATTACATCGATAGGAGTTGTGTGAATTACTCCCAAAGATATATATTCAATCCAAATCTAAAACGAAACTACGGTGGCTTAAGAAAAATCCAGAACAACTCATAATAACAATAACACAGATAGTATAATCACATCAGAACAAAAATATCAGATATATAGCGAAAGACAAGTCTGGATACATGCTACAACAATCGATAGTTCACACGAACCGATACATATACATATCCATCAATACATACATAAGATGAGGACTAATAAACCAAAAGAACTCCTCGAAGGCTAGACAAAAGATGATGCGAAATCCCAAAAGCTGAAGCTGCTACTAAATCAGAGATGAAGACTATCCTGAAACAACTCGGTCTGACCCGAGTATTATTTAAAAGAAAATAATAAACGGATCAGTCTAATTTATTCTTAGAAATAAGTGAATGATAAACAACACTTGAACAAATAATTATAGTCTCGAATGAGACTATACAGCATAAATAATCAGCATAGTTTAAATGAAGAAATCTCAATTTAAATTCCATCAAAATCAGTTTTCAAATTCACAATTGAATTTAAAACAGCAATACGCAAATTTATAATCTCAGATGAGATTATACTCAAACTCAACTTCCAAATTCATAATTGAATTTAAAGCCGCAATTCACAAAATCCAGAAATCAAAATAGATAACTAGAAAATCAACAGTCGCAAAATCTAGAAATCGAAACAAGATAACTAGAAAAATCAGCATAAAAGGTGGATCGATCCCAGCAAATGGCGAGTTTTAGCTACGACGCACGTGCATCTTAGATGACCGAAGTCTACCAAGTACTATAAATTTTGGCGTCCATTAAATGACCCGAAGGTCCGCAGAGTGACCCGAAGGTCTAGTACTGGTAATTGACCCGAAGGTCCATCAGATGACCCGAAGGCCCAACAGAGTGGCTCGAAAGCCCAACAAAATCATCAAACAGCATATGTTTCAATTAACGAGTCTGTAATTAACCGAAATAGTAAAAGTATGGTTTCATACTCCGCACTTTTGCTAAATCGTTTAAATCTGTTCATCGTTTTCTTGAAAGCGCAAAATTGTGTATTAAAAATAACATTTTACGTTCTCAAACGGACAAGTCCGGAATTAACCGAATCAGTAAAAGTAAGGGTTCATAATCCTTAATTTTGTTGAAACGTTTAAATCGATTCCTCATTCTTTTGAAAGCGTAAACTGTAAAATTTTAGGAAACAATTTTTATTTTAAAACGATTTGAAGAACCGTGATTAAAACAGCAACATCTGTAGCAATTTCGCCGAGGAAATTGCGCTTCACAAAACACCGTAAAAACGGATATCAAATCAGCGTTGCGGGATAACCGCTTAAAATTCACTTTAAATTGACGGTTACTGAAATCAAAACAAAAGTAATTTTTATTCGTCAAAAATATCGTCAAAACAACACGTTTCAAAAACATAACACCAAAGTAAAAATTTCCGTTATAGAAATAACGGCGCAAAATACGTTTTAAAACCCAACACCAGTTCAACGTAAATTAATGCAGTAACATGCAACTCATATTTGCACGTGCACTACAATATAAACCAATTTTTTTTCTTTTCATGCAACCAATATAAAACACAAACGTGCACAAGGAAATATAAAACAAAATGCATGGCCTGGGTAAGATTCATTTTCTTGCAACAATTGCACTAAATACTTTGTAAAAATATGCAATGCCCTGGCCAATTTTTCCAAATATTTCATGCATGCAAAATTTATACATAATATAAGGGACAGGCAAAAACAAACTACTTGGACACATTTTCAAAGCAAGTAATATGAAATAAATAAACATATAACTTCTGCTTCATGTATGAAAGGCAATTCAACATTGAACCACATTACATTTTATGCTGCGTTTACTTTTATAATTTGCTTATCTTGAAATAAGCTACGTTTATCACTTGTTTTGCATGTCAAAATCAAGTGTGGTGCTTTCACAATTCACATCATATTACCAGATTACGCTAAGTAACAGGTGATCTACAACAACCGAGATCGTTAATCCAAACTCCAGGTCACAGAAAAAAAAGAAAGATGAACTAATCGTGAAATATTTATTCTTTGATAATCCAATGTTTGCTCAATTTGATTTACCGTTACTAGCAATGGCTTTTTACGGTAAACAGTGCCTAAGAGCTATATCAAGTTATGGCTTCTGACTATACCAAACAAAGAATAACCCAAAATAGGGATGCAGGTGCATAGAGATATGCATCAAACTTACGCATAATACAATGACGGATGCACAGCTGCAATTAAATCATTAGCTATAGTTCAAAACAGATTACTCACAAATGAAAATATGCTGTCTGGCATTACTACACATGCACACGAGAATGACCTGGACTTTGAATCTAACTTTGTGAAAAACATACCCTACACACTTGCATCTGCATCAAAATGGGCTATGTTTGGAAAATATAAACAATTGATCAGGAACTTTGTTATATATGCATGCATTCTTGAAGTGGATGGGAATAATGGACTGGAACACAATTTTTTTTTTTTTTACAATTCAAGCTTCATACAAAAGGATTGCAAACACAAGAAAAATGTGACCAGGAACGCATGCAAGGATTATAACTCTAGCCCTGGGTAATACATGCATGTGAGAAAATGAAAAATCAAAGTATTACATACGTGAATATTGTCTACAACTGTAAACAAATTGTGTTCAATTATTTGAGACAGCATACATGCTTGTACGCAATGCCCTGGACAAAGTCACGTGTAGATTACTCTTGCATGCAAGTAATAAAGTTTTTACGCAAAGATGGAATAGAGAATAAATTAGAAATGTGAGTATTGAACTCACCTTAGATTTTGCTTCCAAAAATCAGTTAACTACGGAGATCTAAAAGAGAGCAATAACTGTGAGCGGCCATTAAAGCTTCTACCAAGCTACTAAAGAAGATGGAACAAAAATGATGCATCTACTGGGAATTTGAGTAATTGAATGTTGCAGCTTTCACTTTTCTCTTCAAAATTGTGTATGTAAGTCAATGCAAATAAAGATGTGCTGGTCATGCTATGGTACATAGCATTAAATCGAAAACGTGCTGTCTACTCTTGCATTAAATGCAACGTGAATAAAGTAACAAAAAAATGGACTCACTTTGCTTTCCAACTTTGGTGACAGCTAAACAAAAATGTTCACATTTTTGCTTTTGAATGGCTTAGCCTCACACGCACATATGTATATAATTTCATATATGCAACCACTAAAAAAGATTCACTGACTTGCAACATTTTTTGCAATTAAAGTTTATTATTCAAATTTAAATTAAAAAAATTTCAGTTTAAAATATTTTCTCCAACCGTAACTCAAAAATCAAGTTCGTTACCGATTTTTAAATTATTTAATACGACGGTAAAAATTACAGTCGTTACAATAGTTTTCAGGAATAGGGATGTTGATGGACTTGAAGAGCCAGCTTTCGACCTCATGGTAATAACGATTATTATTGGGTCGATAATGGTACGTCGGGTCATGGTGGATAGCAGATGCTATTCAAGAGAATGTTTGATCAAATGAAAATCAGAACAAAGGATGTCAAGGCATGTAAAACCAAAATTCAAGGATTTACGGGCGAGGCGAAGCAACCGATTGGGACGATTGATTTATCAGTTGGGTTGGTGATGGAGATTACAAGGCTGTGTGATCCAAACGTTTATTATAGTAGACAAGTATTCAACGTATAACATCATTTTAGGCCGACCAGCCCTAGCTGATTTTAGAATAGCACCGGCTCTTTGGCGCTTAATGATGAAGTTCCCCATGGAAAATGAGGTCGGATCAATAAGGGGAGACCAGAGCACAGGAAGGGAGTGTTATGTCGTGGAGATGAGGGAAGCGAAGTGTCGGAAGAAAGGAAAGAATGTGGAAAAGGCTCTCTACATTAAGAATTCGGAAGCATAGCAATTAAAGCCCAAGCCCTGGCTCGGGAACCATAGCAGGTTCGATAAGTCTGTGAATCCCAGGAAGAAGTTAAAGGAAGTAAGGGAGGCACCGACTGAATTAACGATTGATGTTTCAGCCAATATGGATGATCCATCACGGACTCTTAAGATTGGATCTCAGCTCGATGTTGGACTAAGAAAGGAATTGGTTAATTTACTTCTGGGGAATTTGGACATATTCTCTTGGATGCATTTCGATATTTTGGAATATCGCTAGAGGTAGCGTGTCATGCACTAAATGTGGACCAAAGTTTCCACCGGTAAAGCAGAAAAGGCGTAGTTTGGATCCGAAGTGGTATGTTATGTTAAAGGAGAAAGTGGATAAGCTGATAAAGAATGGCTTTATCTGCGATGCTTTATACGCGAAATGGGTATCAAACCCCGTGTTGGTCAAGAAATCAAATGGAAAGTGGTGGACGTGCATTGACTATTCTAACTTGAATAAAGCATGCTCAAGGATAACTTTCACTTACCTAGGATCAACCAACTGGTAGACGGAACCGCAAGACATGAGTTTCTCTCATTATTGGATGCTTATTTAGGATATAACCATATACCGATACATATACCAGATCTGGAGCACATCGGCTTTATAATGGATCTGGGATTGTACTGTTATTGTGTAATGTCATTCGGTTTTAAGAAAGTCGGTGCTACATACCAGAGGTTGCTGAATTCTATGTTCAGAAAGCAAATCAGACAGACGATGGAAGCATACGGGATGATATGTTCGTTAATTCACAGCTATCAAGGAACTATATAGATGACCTTTCAAAAATGTTTGGGGCATTGCGACAGTATGGAATGAAGTTGAATCCATTAAAATGCTCATTTGGAGTTGCATCAGGGAAATTTCTGGGATTCATCGTGAATTAGAGGGGCATTGAGGCTAATCCAGAGCAGATTAATGCTTTAAGGAACGTAAGGGCCCCAACCACAAAGAAGGAGTTGCAAAGCTTAAATGGGAATATTGCTACCTTTAGTAGGTTCATCTCAAGGGTAACGGATAAGTGCGTACCATTCTTCGATGCCCTCAAAAAGGGTAAGAAGAATTTTGAATGGAACCAAGACTATTAGAATGCCTTCGAGGAGTTATTAAGGCACATGAAAATACCATCAGTTATATCTACACCGTTAGATGGAGAGGATTTGTTCATTTATTTGGCGATGTCTACTCACTCACTAAGTGTAGCGTTAGCGCGTAAGGAGGCGATGATTCAAATGCCAATCTATTACATCAGCAAGCAATTCACCGTGACCGAAAAGAACTACTTGAATTTGGAAAAACTTTCATATTGCTCGTTGATTGCATCGAGATGGTAATAGGCATACTTCCAGGCTCATCTGATTAAGGTATTGATAAATCAACCCTTGAAGCAGGTGTTATACCGACCCGAGAATTCGGGGAGGTTGCTAAAGTGGAACATAGAGTTAAGTCAATATGACATTACTTACCATTCAAGGAGAGCGATAAAAGAGCATGCATTGGCCAACTTCACCATTGATTTTAACATGCACGATGGTAAAGAAGAGGATGATATGGTCATGCTTTCCTATGGGAAACTGTTTATAGATGGAGCTTCGAATGAACATAGTTCAAGTGCAGGATTAGTGCTTGTAACTCTAGAAGGACGATCAACTTGTTACACACTAAAGTTGGAATCTCCCGTAACTAGCAACTAGGTTGAGTACGAGGCATTGATAGCTGGATTAAGAATGGTGAAGGAGCTGGGGATAAGGATGGTCCATATATTCAGTGATTCCCACTTGGTGGTCTATCAGGTGAGGAAGTAATATCGGGCTAACAGTGTAAGGCTTGCTCCTTACCTGACAAAAGCACTAGAGTTGTTAGATGATGTAGAGCACTATACGATTACACATATCCCTAGAGAGGAGAATGCAAAGGCTAATTCATTGGCTAAACTGGCTAGTTTTGGGGAAGCGCGGATGACGGGTTTGGTTCCAATGGTTTTTTTGAAGGCTCCAAGTATCGATCAAATGGATGTCGAGTGGATTTTGTAGACTACAGAGGAAGAGGAGTAAAAGATGATCCATTCAAGGATTATTTACTCAAAAGAACTCTCCCAAGATATAGGAATGAATGGAAGACACTCCTTCAAAAAGCATCTCGGTTCATGATGCAAGATGGAGTGCTATACAGAAGATAATTCTCTATCCTCTTGCTACTGTGTAACCAAGGATGAGGCAAGGAAAATCCTCATGGGAATCCATGAAGGTAGCTGTGGTGACCACACCGGGGGCAGATTTTGGCAAAGAAGGTACTCCACTATGGATATTTCTGGCCAACGATAAATAGGGATGCAGTTGATTACACCAAATGATGCGACCATAGCCAGAGATTTGCAAAGATTCAAAGAGCCCCATCTATGGAACTTACACAAATGGTTAGCCCATGGCCATTTGCAGTTTGGGAAATTGACATTATCGAAGTGCTACTGATGGAAAAATGAGGAGCTAAGTATGCAATAGTTGCGGTGGATTATTTCATGAAGTGGGCTAAAGTGGAACTGCTTGCCACAATCACAATGAAAAAGTCAATTAACTTCATGATGAAGAACGCCATCTGTAGGTTCAAAGTACCTCAAAAGATTATAACGAACAACAAAACTCAGTTCGAAAGTACAGGTTTAAGGTTTTTTGTAGTCGGTACAGAATCGAGAAAAGCTTTTGAAGGTAGCACACCCACAGATGAACGGATAAGTGGAGCCGGTGAATAAAATCATCAAGTCCATCTTGAAGAAACAGTTAACAAAAGCTAAAGGCAACTGGGTCGATGAGCTTCCACTAGCATTGTGGGCTTATACGACGATACATAAGCCTGCAATTAGACAAATGTTGTTCGCTTTGGCATACAAATCAAAGGCTATGATCTTGATACAATTGGAAGTCCCTTCTCATCGTAAAAGGCATTATAATCCAAAGGTAAACGAGGAACTCTTGCTTGAGTCCCTCAATTTGGTTGATGAGAATAGGGTAGTGCAGAATTAAGGGTTGCTGCTAACCAGAAAAGATTGGCACGGCACTTTAACACCAAGGTCTGCAACTATACCTTTGAGGCAGCAGATCTCATTTTGAAATGAGTTCTCCCAAGTACGAGGGCCCTCAGTCTAAGTTAGGAAGGTTCATATGCAATCGAGCAAAAGCTTGAAAAGGGAACGTTCAAGCTAGCAATTTTCGATGGAATCTCAATTCCATGTGCATGGAACAATGATTTGCTGTAGCACTACTATGTTCAGTTTAATTTTTTTTTACAAATAAGCCATCCAAGGATTCTAGGGGAATGTAATAAGGCATAACTTTCCGTGTTTTCATTTATAAATACAATTCGCTTCTTGAACCAATATAACCGTGTTCTTATAAGCAAAAAATTTGTGCTACGTGATTAGTAATACAGTTAGGTACAAATTCCTCTAGTTTAGGATCAAAACTGGGGAGGATAATCGTTAAGGTCGATCAGATAATTCAACCCTATCATTCCAATACCTGTGAATAGGTATAACTCCTCTGGCCCAGGATCCGGGCCGGAGAGTATAATTCTATGGGTAGATCGGATAATTCAACCCCAAGGTACTAGCTCCTAGTCCAGGATTAGGACTAGGGAGAGTAAACACCAGGGTCGATCGGATAATTTGACCCTGACCTTCAGATATTTGTCATTGCTTGGAGTTGGGCAGTGTCAAGAAGGAAAGACCACATAGGGGGTCAAATATTTCAACTCTGATCTTTAGGTATTTCCCATTACTTGAAGTTAGGCAACATTAAAAGGAATGTTTGAAATCGGACAATTAAAGCACTAGCTTTCGAAAATAGAAACTGGTGTATGTTTGGAATTCTAAAGACCATGCTTGCGGCTAGGCAAGGTATGCCAATTCGAGGATAGGGAAGGACAGTCAACGGACACTCTCAGTCGACGGCAGGCAAAAGACGTAGCTGAAAGCTGATGCCTAACGATAGGAATCTAAACCATCGATTCCCCGAAATAGGAACTTGGTAATGGACTGAATTTCCATGATTACGCTAGGACTAGCAGGACGCACTTGGCCGAAGACAAGTGAGAATAGTCATTGGAAATCGAAAACAGTTACTGTCGGACTTTCCCGGTCTAGGATTAGGACTAGGAAGGCACGAACAGATCGGGGGCAATCGGATAATTTGCCTCATAGTGCAAGTCTCCCATCAATGCCCAGAAATAGGCAGAAATTGGAGGTAATACTCGGACCCTAATGCTTGGAACAACAAGTCCCATAAGCAGGACTTGATACATGGCAGAACCAAACAAAAGGGTGTGATTTCACCCATGACCAAGCAAGATGCACTTTGCCAAGGATAGAAAGTGTAAATCGATGGATATCTTTGACCGTTCTAGGATATCGGCAAGGTTAGAAATGTCAAGACTTAGACGTTCAATTCGCTATCCTTGGAACTAGGGAACAACACAGTACTCATATTATTCATAGCTAATAACAAGTCAAAGGAAACTTAACCTAACATAAACAGGAATAGCCACGGGGTTTGTTGAATAACAGTTTTGTTTAGCCAAACGGTAACGTATTGGAGGCAGTAAACGGAACTGAATAATAATATATAACTATAGAAATTACAGGAATTTTTTTATATGGATAGAGTCGTAGTAAATACAAGCGTTGTGCAGAAAGAGATATGGGTGGGCACAGTCGGTTAACCGATTAAATCAGTTAATATTTTCGGTTAACCGAAATTATTATGCGGTTCGGTTAACCGGTGGTCGGTTAAGGCAGTCATTAAACTACCGACCGAACCGATAAATTTAAACCGCGGTTAACTAGTTAAATTAACCAGTTAACCAATTGAACTGCTATTAGCCTGCAACTGTTTTATAGCAAGCCTACAACTGTTTTATAGCAAGCCTGCAACTATAATTGATAGCATTATAAGCAAGAAGAATCCATATACTCATTAATGGCATTTGTATAAAGTTGTAAACTAGAAATTGAAATATATTAATAGAACTGACTTGTAAAAATACGTTACATACAACATTATTGTAACAATAATAGTATAATACAGTCTGCAGCACAATACAATACATCACATTGATCACAATTCAAAGTTTTAAATCCCAAAGTCCAATACAATACATCACAGTTCAAAGTTTTAAATGCCAAAACCCAAGCATAAATAGAAACACATTCATATAATTACAACAACAAAGGAACAAAATCAAATAACATAAAATTACTAGAATACGGTCTCCAATTTTCAAATCTCTGTCCAAAGGTAAACAAATATAAAAGTTAGCAGAAATGAAATGAAGCATATATGGTGTATTATTGCATCTAAAAACATTGGCACAAAAATTGAACCGACTTGTTTAGTGTTTATAATAAATGACTAAATTCATAAAAATGAAAGCATATGGTTCATGGTAATTGATATTACCGCAACTGCAAGCATATATGAAAACCGATTTATGAACAAGATTAAATTTGAACCGAGCTTAGTTCATGACTTAATGATAACTAATATTTCATTTTGTCAGTAAATTTTTATACAATCTTGCATGAAAATGAACTAAGCATAATATATAGTTGACAGTAAAATGCATATACAAGCATATATGTTTTGTCTTTTTAGCAGTTGGAATTTTTTGTTGTTTAGTGATTTTAGGTGCAAATATACAACACAAACTCTCATTTTACTCTCAAATTTCTAGTCCATCATCTATATTATGTACGTACATTCAAAACTAGAAAAAAAACAAAACTAGGAAATGTACTATGCAGTATGTACCCCCACACACACACCGACGGTTCTTATTTTTTTAGTATCTTCAGTTCTTGAAAATCCATCCTCAAAACAAGGAAATAGACTGTGTACATTTATGTTTTGCAAAGAATGTTGTACATATATGTCTCTTTTTTTAATAATAATAATGTTAGATCAGTATTCTCGTTTTCATAAAGTGTGGCGTAAAAAGAATTTGTGGATGAGATGGAGACATAGAAATATATATATATATATATATATATATATGAATAAAAAATGTTCCTTGTATCTAATCTCAAAGTATACTTTACTTCCATGGGTTATGTGTAGAAACTCTTTTACTTCATTTGCATGTATGTTTACATTCTACTAGCTTACCGCAATATATGCATAATATACAATTGACAGTACTAAAATGTAAATATAGATAATTATACATTAGTTTACAATAAATTCATATAGTTATATGTGTTTACAGTATATATAAATTTTATTATATATATACACTGTAACATGTGTGTAGATACAACTGTATATTAGTTTACAATATATGTATCAACCGAGTATTAACTATATATTAGTTTACACTATAACATGTGTGTACATATAACTGTAAGATGTGTGTGCGTATAAATTGGAAGCAAAATGAGAACTAAATATATTGCAAACTAGGTATGCAGTGAGTTATATATTCATATATCATATGTAGTAGTCGTAGAGTTTTGTATCAGACTTCCAGCCATGTTAATTTAATATTGCAGTTGATATTATGTGAGTTAATTTACACTATACGTGTTTAGATGTCACAAAGAAAATTTAATTAAAATTGTAAATTAAAACTAATACAAATTCCTTTTAAACATAATGCATGCATATGAAAGGATTAGATGTGCTAAACTCCTCTGTAAAGTAAAGGAAAATGAAAATTTCTAGATTTATAACAGCGTTAAAAAACAATTTTTGGACATTAAGTCGAAACTAACATACTCTACTTTTCAAAGACCATTTGAATTATTTGCATAAATCCTAAACAAATGAACCTAGAAAAAGCAAAAATTGAATAATTCGTTTCCTTGAACAAACAATTTTCAACCAGAATGCACTGTTCTCAAATGACTCTACCCAACTCCAGTTAATATACACTTTCTAACAAACAATGAACCAAATATCCACTGCAAATTTTAGAATAATTATGCGCTAAACACATGAAATTATTTGCAGCCCAAACATAGTATTATTGCAGTTACAAAATATACGCCGATAAATATCATGAGATTATTAATCGGAAAAAATGCTATGGCTTCAACCAAACTAAGACTATAACACAATAAAAACTAAACTACATAAAACTATTAAAATTAAAACTCACATTCCTCTTCCTACTAGCGTTCACCATAGATCAAATCAAAGGATGCGAGGTAGCACTGAAGCAAGACGAAGGCAGCGCCGCAGCGGCATACTGTGGATCAATTTGAATTTTAAAGGAAAGTTTTGGATTTTGAAAAAGGCAGATCTAGGGTTTTATTTTTCTAGTAGAACGAGATAAAAACGAGCTAAAAGCGGCGGTACGAGTAGGAAGGGGAGGGGTTAGGGTTATTAGGTTGGCCGGATTTTAAAATTTTGGTACGAGCAATTTTTTTTTTCGGTTAACGGTTAACCGAAATGAATGATATTATTAACCGTTAACCGACCCGACTTTGGGCAGTTAACTTTGGTCGGTTAACCGAATGTCCGGTTAACCGAATATGTTGGTTAAAACGGTTCGGTTAAGGTCGGTTAAATCGGTTAAGTCGGCTAAATGCCCACCCCTAGAAAGAGACATATATAATATGAATAAATTGCAATGCATGCAACTATATTATATATTTAGAAGGTTGTATATAAACAGGTACAATATATAAAAGCATGGAAAAGTAAATAGAACAAGGATTGCAGAACAAAAGTAATCTTTCATTACTTTAGTTTATTTATACAAAGGTAGTAGGGGTTATTCCCACACAAACACGGCCCTTGTACCACAAATGGAAAACAAAATGTATGGCTAAAGTGCCCACTCATTCATAGATCTCGAGAATCTCCTACTTATTCTTCCCTCTCTTGCTACCTTTGTAGCTCAAACCACAATGTTTGTTTCTTATGCTTCCGCCCGCCTTTGGATTTCACCTCTTCGGGAGTGTCGCCTTTGGACAAGATAGTCTCTCCCTTGGTTACATTAAGGGGTTCACTGGACTTCCCGACAGAAGCATCAGTGGATATGGCCTTGAGTAGCTTCGGCTTGATTGGGGAAAGTTTAGCAGAGGGGCTTGTAGGTGCAGAGCTAACAAATTTTTCGGTTCCAGGCTCGGTTTTGACTTAACATTGGAAAGGTATATTTTCCATCTCTCCTCCAAGGTGATATGGGTCAGTTGGGTCTACTGTACTGGTGATAACATCTTCTTCCAAGGACAGAGTCACATCCTCCAGGTTCTCACGGCAGCTATTTTCTCAGAATTAGGCCATGGGCTGGAATTGGAAGGAGGAACAAAAGTAATAAGTCCCGTTGAGATGGAGGCTGATGTGGAGAAGATTGCTGCAGTACCCATGCCTTGAGTGGCCGTGGCGGAGGAGGAAGATGCGGTTGACCTATAAGTTAGCAAACATAATGATAAGGTTAGAGTCGGATTCACACGAGAAATGGATTTCTCAAAAACCGGTGAAACAAGGGATATACCTTCGCCCGGAGGAGAAAGCGAAGTAGGAGATTTGGAAAATTCAGCCTCTTGGGTGAATGCTGGATTGGTTGGTCGACGAAGGGAGGAATATAGGGCTCAATGGAAGTAGTTGCTGCAGATGCTAGGATGGTTTTGGTGGCTACAGAGCTAGCCCCTGTCGGTAATAAGAATATATGTCGAAAGCTCCTTGGATTTTGGAGTTGGCAATTCCGCCTGACCTAATGAACTCGAGCCAGCGGAAGCTTCGACGACAGTAATAGCAGCAATGGCATCTTCTTCAGCAAAAATAGCCTTTCCCTCTTCAAGTTTCATTATATCTTCTACATCGAGGTATTCAGCTATCAGTTCTTCTTCGTTGAGGCCTTTACTGGTCGCTTCGACATAACGTAGCACCTCTTTCTAGGCATCGACGAGAGTTACAGCATATGTACTCCCTAGCCATTTTAGATTCTTGTATTGAATTATGTTAGCGAAAAATTTCTAGAGAGTATTGTTCAATTCTTCCTTCTCTTTTTCCTTTTCCTCTCTAAGCTCCTTCAGATCTTGCGCAACGATAGCATGCTCTACTTTGATATCCAATTTTTTGGTCTTTTCCAGCAGCAGCTCATTCGCAAGTTTAACATTTTCTATATGGAGATTTCAGATCTCGACTGCCTATTCTTTGATGGTTTATCTCTGGCCTAGATAGTTTCATCCTTTGTAGTAAGGGTTAGGTTCTTCTCAGCTATCTACGTTTTCAAGGCAACGTTGTCCTCATGTGCAGTTTTCAACAACTCTTTCAGCACAAGTTTTGCACCGGTATAGGCTGTCCCCATTTCCACCATCAAGCCGTCAGTGCTAGCCTTAGATTTTAGGGAAGCATCTCTTTCCACTTTCATCTTCTCCAAATCTCCTATGTACCCCTCAATATGGCTATCGTAGGTCTTTTTCTCAGACTCAAACAACTGAATGTTTATGTGATTGATGTGGTTAACCTTAAAGAGTGTGTAACAGAGTTTCTTCTAGTCATAGCCCTGGTCAATGTGCATCTGAATCCATTGGAATTCCTTTTCTGCTTCATCCTTCAAAATATTTTTGATGTCACAGTCAAACAAGACATCGGTCAATAAGTGTTTAGGAAAAGCAACTGCATGTAGGACGATGGAGCGAGAATAGGAGAAGGGGAGCAGAGATTACTTTGGACTAAGGAGGCATAGTTGTGGTTAAGGAGTGAGAAGTAAAATTATGTTGGTGAGTAGGAAGTTGGGGTTCTAAGAGGGACGGAGGAATGCTAGAAGATGAGTTGCGGCGGTCGTGCGAGTCCTTTTGTTGTTTTCTTACATCGCTAGACTGCCTTTCTTCAACCTTCCTTTTTTTCTCTCTCTTTCTTCATGGCGGTCGCCTTTCGCTCTTCCCTCTTTTTCTTTGCGTCTATCCCTCTCCTCTTCGGATTCATAATCATGACAGTAGCTAGAACAAGATGGGTATGGATTACATCCTCTTGACTCGCCAATGCCGTATTGGAGCTTACTATATCTGTCCCTTGCCATGGTACCTGAAATGAGAAGAAAGATTGTATAAGTTCCGAAATTTTAGGATTCAAACCAATGCAAGGATGTATGTTCATGATCCTAGTGATGTGTAGAATGAAAGTACTCTATGGACCGTGTTCGAAAGAAATTAAAGGTGGAGTCTCACCACCTTCACCTAGGTTACCCCCAGGAAGGCGGAAGCCTGGAGAGCCTTCATTAAGGAGATCGCCAATGGAAATATCGAAGTCGCTCAAAGAGCCGAAGACGTCTCCAACAGACCTGATCGAAGGAGTCATATTAGTAGCTGGTGATGTGCTTGTTTATGCGGCTTTCTTCGAAGACTTAATGACTACATGTTTTGGATGAGGTGAGGCAAGAAGCTCGGTGCATTCGAGAGACGTTTCACCGAACGACTCATCTCCCTCCGAACTAGCATCGTAGTCACTATTGCTTCCCTCGGTACTCTCTTCTTCTTCTATTTCTTCTTCTTCATCATCATCTTTTACTTCCCTTATCTCCTCTTTTCCTTCTCTCCTTCCCTCATCTTCACTTTCTTCCAGGATCGTTTGCATCCCAGCTTCTTCATCCCCTTCTCTCAGAATTTTACCAGCAGTAGGCTTTCTGTTGTCCTATCAATTGGATCCTCTACGTTCGCTATACCTCATGGGCCTTCAACTTCCCTTTGATGATTATCACCAAAGCTGGGAGTAGGGGTTGAAGATCGGGAATGTGTTCTTGAACTATTTGACAGAGCAGTCATAGGAACGATGAAGGGCCATGAGGTAATATACCGCATCGACGAAGGTCCTCACTGTTAGAAGGTACACGGTGGTGCGGTGTAGGAAGTTAATTCTCTTGAGAGCCTCCAAGGTATCGAGATGTTCCCCACTGGTATCTCGAGCAGGAACATATGCAAAGTAATCAAACTAAAAGTTAGATGTTTTCATGGATGAAATTCAAGTGCGGGAGGAAGATGGGAGAAGAATCTTACTATTGAAAAGCCAATGCCCGTTGAAGCCGTACGAGCATGGACGAACAAGTACCCATTTTATGAAATACGGGCGTTTGTTGTGAAGCTTTTCTATGGCTTTACATCGACACCAGGCCTCGATTATCATATAAGATGACGAATCTTGTCGACGCTTGGAGCTCAAAATGTAGGTTAAATCCCTGAAGTTGGGAGGTCATTGGAATCGGTTCAGAAACAACATGTATAAGGAGCTCAGGAGTGCATATCCATTAGATGAAGCTGGGACGAAGCCGATTCAAGCTCTTAGAAGATTATGCATAGGAATGGATTGAAAAAAGGTACTCGCTCAAAAGAGGAGGTGGATCCTGCATTGGTTCCACAAGTACAATCACTCTTTGAAGTTCACCAGTGATTGAACGTTTTAGTCCAAAAGGTGTAGAGGTCGAAGTTTGAGCAGTGGTAGACCGAGCTTTAAGAGTATTAGATGGACCAGCGCCAGTCTTGAAGCAGGGCGATTGATGAGTCATTCTGGACAGTAAAACTTAGCGTTCAATACGGTCAGATGTATTTTATTTTGGAATTTTATTTCAAGCTAAAACCCATGTAATCATGCTTATAATCTAATGGATGTCAACGTGCGCTGACCAATCGAATTCTGAACGTTGATTGGGGTAAGTGAAAGTGTTAATCTATGCAGTGTGGGTCCCGTGACCCATACACGACAAATGGACCATCCATTGTAGATAGCTTGCTTGTGCTAGAAAAACGAGTCACGTCGCATGAAGGAACCGTGCATCAGATCCTACCTGCTATCATCGAATAGTCGATAATGGAACCGTTGTCTAAAGTAATGTGGAAGTTTTTATTTTACAGGAACATAGGATGTGTAGAATTGGAAATTCTATGCAATGGAATCGTTCAAATGATAGAACTCGTTTAATACGACCTTTCTTTGGAAGAGAATCGTCATATTGACATTCAAATGGCAATGTTTGATCAATCAAGTGTTGGTCAGAGCAAATAAGGGAACTTCAAAAGGCAAAGACTTGAGTTTTCAATTCAAACCAAAATGCACTCTGGACCGAACCCGAGAAAAATCTAGTAAAAACAATGGTTCATCCAATTAAGCATTTGACTAAATCATACAGATCATCGCTACTGATAATGGCGACCCCTTTATAACCAACGACGATGGCCAAAGTGCTGCCAAGATGACCTCATCGATGGCACCTAAAACCTACCTTTAAACTTCTTGGATCTAAGATCGATCGAGGCGAGCACTTTCGAGAATGACGATGGTCAGGGCGAAAACTGGTCGATGGTGGTGTTAGGTGAATGTCGACGGTGCTGGAAGGTCAGTGACGATGTAGAGGAGGAAGCAGTGATCGATTTGGGATGCACGAGGTCAAAGTTCGAATGATCGATAGAAGCAAAACACTCAGGCATGAAAAGATGGAAGTGAGAAATGAGGAAAATTTTCTAAGTCCTGAGTACTTATAGTACTCGGTGACAAGCAAAAGGGGTTGGTACTGAGAAGAACCACTCGGTACCGAGTAGAATTTTCGAGCAAAAAATTAGAAAAAGGACCAGGGCAAGAGTAGAGCATACCTGGATAAGCCGTAGAATGATCTCCAGAGTCAAGATCTTGTCCTTAGTATGGAGAATGGAATTCCTACAATATAAAGCGTAGAGAATGGAATTCCTACAATGTAAAGTGACTGAATGGATACCTATAGAATGAACACGACGCTTTGAAGCAACTCTTTTGTAACTAATGGACAAACCCGAATAATAGTAAATGCTTGTCTTATTCCAAAGCATGTTTTGTTTCCAATGAAAGCATACTTTAGGGGGCAAGTGTTATTCGGCTTTATGACCAAGCAGACTTTCACCCGAATCTGAATGGTAGGATGAAGACGAAACAATTCACAGACTTGGGAACATGCTTGGAAGAACAATGGAAATAGTATTAAGAATTTAGAGGTCAATTGGAGCTAAGGAAACAACTCCGTACTGAGCACTTTCTACTAGGTACCGATCACTTTATTTGCCCCATGTAGGTCCCTGAAGCTTTGGCACATTGAGATATGACCTAAATGATCATCTTTAAGTGCATTTCTCAAGGAATGGATGAACAAGTTCAAGGAATTTCTGAAGGCAAGCAGACTGGTACATGTGATATCAGAACCTCTCAAAAACAATACGATCTCCAAGGAAAAGTGATTAAAACATAACTAATCGGAGAAGACCATATGAGAGAAGAGGGGATAATACCCCCTCCAAAAATCAGTCGGTATCGACCTTAGGAGTGGTCGGTACCTAGTTGATTTTATTGCTCAGGGGACTCATTCCCCTCCTACATCATCAGATCTGGATCTGGACTTGGTATCTTATAGGCCTTCGGTTCAGCTGGACGATTTCCCTATAAATATAGACCCTAAAGCAACCGAAGAAGGATTTTTACCTCTTTTATTCTCTTCATCTTCTATCTCTCCTCACCATAGTCACGAAGGCAGATACTATTGGTTGTTCTAGTCTATAAGAACTTGTCAGTCCCTTGTACTAGTGACTCTTAAACCTCTAATCAATAAAACCTAATGTGGACGCAGGCTATAATTGTCGAACCATTTTAAAAACCTTATAGTTCCTTTTTGTTTTTCATATATTTTCTGCTAGATTTCTATTATTCTATAGGACTTTTGTTGTTGTGACATTTTTGGTATCAACAAATATGTTTTTGAATCCCTTACATGTTGTACATAAAATGTTTGTATATTCATATGTAGCATATTTTCATATTCCTTTTTTTACATCTCAATTAGTTATTTTTAATATAATTTGGATCCACCCTTTTGCTATTCCATAATTAATTATATGACAAATATGTCAATAAAGTTTAGATCATTCATCTCATGTGATTATTTATTCATATTGTTCATATAGTTTGGTATTGAATCATTTATAATGAATTTATATGTGCCTTAGTTGTCTGATCTAATTTAATTGATTGCTTTGAAATCATTTGATTAAATTCCCTTTAATTAAATATATGCATGTTACAAGGTAGTTTTAATTTTTGCCAGAAAATATTTTATTAACTTTTATTCAATTTTTGAATGAAAACAATTTTTGATTGAATCAACTTTAACTACTTGAACTTATTTTAAAATGAAGACATGTATTACATAGTTATTGTTTGAATAATTTTGTTTAGTACACCAGTGTAAGAGTTATCTTAATTTAAAACACGCACATTGATTTTTAAGTAAAATCTTAATTCAATTGATTCCTTTCCTAAATTAAGAGTTGGATTTTTATTTATCAACTTTGATTCATATATGCATGTATTAAATTGCAATCTTCAAATGCACATGTTGTTTTATATATCAAAACATTGTTTACAATAAACATAAGTATGCATATCCCACTTTACCTTCAATTTTTAAAATAGACTTTTATGTATAACTATAAAATTCATTTAAAACCCTTAGTTGCGCATACGCACACGCATGTACCCTTAAACATTTTATATTAGCCTCCAAAGGTCAAGGTTCAACTTGCGCTTTTAATAAGCATTCAGACACCCAACTAGCAAATTCAGTCAGTTGAAGCTTTATCATTTAGAATTTATACATTACTTATTATCATTATGTGCATAGTTTGCTAAGCTTATATGGTTGTTCAAGTTGTCTATTTCATTTTTATTTACATTTTTTGTCATAGATATATTGATTTTAACATAATCACTCTTACCATTATTATGACTCTAACCATTCCTGATCAATAGTTTGCTCATTATTTTATTGGATCCATACCCTCCTAGAGCCTATACTATAATTCTTATTAAATTTTAAATTAAATAGGAATTTAATTATATTTTATTTTCTACTCATCTTCTTTTCCCCTTAGAAATAAAGGTCTTATTTCAACATTAATGGCTACAGTGTTTCTAAATTTAAACAACAATTATCAATATTTCAGTTCAATACACGTTTATGGTTCATTCATGTCAGCTTCGGCCATTAATTTAATCATAGGCTTTAAAGATGAAATGTATGTGATATTAGATTCCAACTTTCTTATATAATAATAATTTCTTTACTATGTTCATTAGATTCTTTATAAGGGACAACTATCACCCCGTACTAAATTTCAAGTATAGTATGGAAATATGAAGTCAACCACATAAAATTTTTATAAATAAATTCAAAGTTTTAGTAACTAACTTATCCAATTTTTCAAAATCAATGGTAAACTTATTTATCCATCTTGAAAATATTAGTTTACTAAACTATGTAAATTATTCCACTTTAAGTCAGATAATTTTTCAAATGTCAAATATACTAACTACCTCAATTTATAAATTCGGGGGAAGGGGGGTGGTGGTTTCACATTATTGTAAGGTTGCCAACATCGTAAATTCATGGATTTATACATGTCAATAAATATTGTTATTACTAATCTATATTTAATGGATTCTTTTGTGGAATATAGTCAATTAAATTTTCAACAACATTTCCTTATTTAAGTGAATATTAACTGTTGCATGACTTACATTGTATAACTAAACACACTCCTAAATATATGGATTACATTGTATGATGGAGAATGTAACAATATACGAATTAAAATGTTTTCTAATATACATAAACGTGAGCATGCATTAACATTAATAAATATATGGTAAATTTTTTGCTACTACTGTGAACATAATTCAACCCTCCATTTATTCTTAACTGTATCTTAAGGACCCCATCACATGCTTTCCATTCAAAATACATGGTGCTTCTTATTATATGAAACCATGCCATATCGTTGTGACTAAAGAAAATCTATTCCTTCAATCCCCTTAGTATTCCCAATGCATGTCTCGCTACAAGCTAATTTATCAATTACCGTACTACACAATCATCACAAGAAATAAGCAATCAACCTTAATATATAGGAGAACAACCTCAACAATACAACTAAACAAACAACTAAAATGTGAACATACTCAATAAGCAACCAATAGCAATAGAGCAACACAAACAAAGAAACCACTATAATAAACAAGCTACAAACTTAACAACGGTAGTGAAACTAAGCAATACAATCTTTTTAACCTATTTAATCACCAAACAGACATAACAAATGCAACTTAGTAAGCAATTGAAAACCACTAAACAAACAACGATACAACCAATCATAGCCCAAGCAAGCAAATGGAATCCATTCAAGTGAATAGTAATACCATCCATCACAATGCAACATGGGAACTCAACCAATCCAAGATCAAAATATTATAACGACCAGTAAATTCATCACTTATAAAAAGTATGATTGAATTTAAAATTTTAGTTTAAATGACTAAATAATGGTTTTTAAATCAAATTTAAAAGCTCTTTATTTAAAACTAATAATAGAAATATTATTTTCAACTTTGTTTACAAATATATGTATATTAAATAAGAAGAGATAAAATATGACCAGAAATCGAAATTCATAATGATTCAACGTACAGAAGTTGTAGAATGTTGTGAATTATATGTGACACCCAAATGAACACATACCCATCGAAGAAACCATGTGCACATGTATATGAACATTTATATATACACATATACACACATATACTAAATATATAAACATATAAGATATTATAAATAACTCCTTTCTCACTTAAGCAACCAACCCTTACCATCAAATATCACATCTATGAAGCATATGGTGGTTGATGGGACCTAGCCATGCTATGATGATAGTGGAGGAGGTGGTGCAAGTACGTGATGATGAAAAGAGGTGGAGCATGTGGTGGTGGAGTTAGAATCTAAACTAATTATCACATATTATCACCATCAAATGTCAAATCAAAGAGGCACATGGCCTTGCTCCTCCATGATGTGATCACGACTGTACTAGGGGGATGTAACGACCCAGAATTTTTGATAATTAAAATTCGAATATTTAATTGATTTTAAATATTAATAAATGAATTTAATAAGTCGAATAATTTATTTAAAGGATATTGAATTTAATTTGGTCAATTAAATCGATAATTTAATGATTGAAATTCCAAAGATAATTAAAAATCGAGTTTAAAATGATTGAAATTGATTAGGAAAATTTTATTTAATCATACTGGAGTTATAGAAAGGTTATAGAACTTTTAAAATTGAAATTGGAGTTAATCTATGAAAATTGAATATTTAATATTTAATTATCGACTGTAAAAATAGCCAATTTTCGAACAGTCTCAGAATTGAACGAAACCAGTTTAATCGGATCCGTAATGTGAAATTATTGCATGGTTTCAAATTTCATAATTTTTGGATGTACCGTTTGTCCGGTACGAATCAAAACGCCTCGAAATCGATTTAAATCGGTTTAATTTAAATCGATCGTTTATTGCCGTATCTCGCACAGATGATCGAATTAGCTTCCGAAACCTGTTCCATTGTGTCCGAAACATGGGATAAACCCCAGAAACGCCAGTCACTGCGCGTAAATCGAAGTTCGGGAAAACCGGAATGAATAGTGTCGTTCAAACTTCTATAAATAGGCCCCTTCTCTTCACAAAATAAAAAAAAAGAAAAATTATTAGGGTTTGTGAACGTAGCCGCCACTCCTATGCTGAACGGCCAGCAATTCCCCTCGTTCTTCCTCGAATTCCTTCAAATCTAAGCATTTTTTCGAAAAGTTATCAACTAGTAAAGTGAAGAGTATCGAGTGAGCTTTAAATCCATACGGGCGAGATGTTGTTTAGTCGACCAGAGGTGGAGCTACGGGCCCGCGTTCGCATGCGTTAGGGCACGGTTTTCGTGGTGCCTGGCACCACCGCGCGTGACCGGTCGGAGGGTGAGGGTGGAGCTCGTCGTGGCGAGTTGAATGGTGGGTCTTGATCGAGGTGAAGGTCGACAGGGTGGCCGCGTGTGTTAGGGTTTGTGGCGGCGTGATTGGGTTTGTCTTCGTGAACGGGAACTGGAGATGGAAGATGAAGAACACGGTCCAGATTTGGAGGGAGGGAAGCAACGGTCTGGATGGATGTAGGGTATTAAATAAATTAAATAAGTTGTAAATGATTATATTTATAATTGTACAAACTTTAAACTGCGATATCTCTTTCGTACGAGGTCCTTTTCGAATGAATTTTTTGCGTTGGAACCATTTCGACGAGCACTACGCGATGCAACTAGATTGGAGTCGTTTGGAGCTAGTTTGAATTTCGGGTAAAATTAAACGCGCGTTTAATTTTATTCGAAATAAACGCTGGAACGGAATTTAAAATCAAGGTGAGATTTTCTCACTCAAAATATGTTTGGTATTACAGTTATTGATTTGAACTGATTGATTGCTATTGGATGTGATATTAGATATAGTAGGATATATCTATTATATATAGCAATATATACATATTGGCATATGTATATATTGGATCGATTGATTTCCCGCCTCGTATAGCGGATGAGACCCTATTGCGCCGTTAGTAAGCGAATAATATTTATTAAACCCATATACCGCGATAATTCCGTACTGGAGCGGGATTGATATTGTGCTAACATCTGTGGATGCAGGGAAACAGGTTGGAGGGATCCAACTGGATTCCTCACCGTATTGATTATTTACAGATATTTTGATATATTCTATTATCATATGTTGATATATGATGTTTGATGTTGTGATTGACTAATTGGTGCTGTTGCATCATCGGATTCAGTTTTGAAGTTTAAAAATAACGACTTTTACTTTAAAAGGATTTTAAAGTAGTTTTTGAAAGTAGGCGTTTTATTGAATTGTTGAATTGATTTATTTTAAATAAATAAACGTTTAAAATTTTGAAGTTATAAAAGTTAAGATTTTTGTGAATTATGACCGTAAGGTGATTTTTGAAATAAATAGTTTAAGCAATTTATAAAATGGTTTGAACTGAGATTTTCGAATTTTTGTGAACAGTTTATTTAAAAGATTTAAAAAGTTGATATTTATAAATTTAAAATATTGGAATTTTAAAACGAGGTTATAAGTGTTAAAAATGAAATTTATAGAATTATAAATCGTGAAGATATGGAATTTATAGATTTATAAATTGTGAAGTTATAAAATGGATGAAACTGTAGAATAAAAGATTTATAAGAGATTAACTTATAAATTGGATTTTTGCCTTTAAATGGAATATTGATCGAATTATTAATAAAGGAGATTTATAAAATCGAAGTTAGAAAATAGAAATAGAATTTATAAACGTTGTTTTATAAATTTGAAATCAATTGAATTTGATAAATTAAATGTAGAAGGTTATTGAAGGAAGTATATTCGCGATTTTGGATAGCGAATTATTCTTGAAATAAATGTGTAGAAAAGATTTAAATGTGGTTAGTGAAGTATATTCACGATTTTGGACAGTGAATATATTGTTAAGTAAAATGGATATTGTTTTGGAAAAGCGATATTATAAAATGAAGTAATTGTTTTAAAAGATGTTTTAAAACGTGTTAAATATCGAAATCATAGATTTCAACATTTATTGTTGAAATAGACGTTTTCGAGAAATAAGGAAATGATGGACTATAACACTGTTGTTATAGTAAATGATTTCCAAAAGGAAATGTTTTTAATGTAGTATTGGGATTTATATATCTATCTAAATCCGAATCCCTATACTAGTGATTTTGAGTCGTCGTAACGATTTTTTACGTAACATTCGTTTTGACTCAAATAAATGTTGTCAAAGTAAATGTTTTCCTTAAAGAATGAAATATATACTTAATTTTGATTTAAGTATATCGAATATTTTCAAATGTTGAAAATAAAAGATTTGTGAAACACTTATTATTAAATAAGTATGGAATGTTTTCCAAAATGAAATGAAACGTTTTGAGATTTTATCTTCTTAAAGATAAATCAAAAATGAATGTTTGAAAACGATTGAAAATCGAATATTAGTAGATATTCGAAAAATGTAAATTCATATGGAATTTATAAAGGAAAGGGAAACTGTTTAGAAAAATAAACGTTGATTTATTTTTGAAGTGTGGAAATTTTATATCTAGTAAAGATATTTTGGAAAATAAATAATTTGGAAAATTATTTGGAATCTGATGATGTTGCGGCATCTTTATTGATAGTTAAATAACCGACTATCAATAATTACCTTGAGTAGGTATTTGTTGTGAATTGGATGAATTTGAATGCCACACTTATTTTTGAATAATCGCTCACTATTCGGGTTAGCCGGGAAAGGACCATAGGGTCGTATAACCCATTCCGAATATGTGATACGTCGTTATGAATCGCATTTGAAGACCGGTGTTGAAGACCGGATATTTTTGAAAACAGAAGGATTACCGTCGAGTTACTCTACATCGGCTGATCTCCGATTTAGAGGTTTTATCACCCTTAGTGACGGGAAGTCCGGACGTGATTAGGAAATTATCCGGATGTGCAAGGGCTTCGTGAGAAGTGCCTTCGGTTCTGTTCGATCCCGGAACAGACTTGTATGGATTGTGTGTCTGACGTTACAATTTGAGATATAAAGCTGATTTCTTTCAAATACATTTCTATTGGTGGCGGAGAATTTATTCTCTTAGCTTAACACCCTTCTCTGAGATGTACGAGCTCAGAGGTTATGTAGTTGAAATTCATCAGCGATATATCCCAATTTGGTAACGTGGCATACTGAGTGTTGCTGTGAAATGATCAGTGTTTGATCATTTGTGATATGATCATTTGTTTGATCTTATATCTTTGTGATCATAGGTTGATCATTTTGTTTGACCCGAAGCAGGGCTTTGTAGAAAGCGTAGCTTTGTGGACGAGACTTCATCGAGCCTCACACCCCGGAAATGGTCGAAACAGGAAGGATGCGGCAAGGTTCTAGGGAGTAGCGCCCCTTAGTGTATGTCATTCCTTCTGGATAAAGGTGGTATCATGGTATGGAGCCCAGATACTTAACCTCTGTGGTTACTGCATTATTTTTACTATGTGGTTTGTTGCGAATCGGGGATCCTCGGGAAGATCGGTGACGATCGGGGGATGGCATACGCGTGTCAGTAGTTACCTATTTTTGCAGAGGTAACCCGGCCTTGTGTTGGCAGAGATCCGGTTAGGTTCTCGGGTCGTCTTTTCCAGGGACGTACCCATCGTGGATAGGAAGTTCCTTAGCCTGACCATTTGTTGGAAATCCAAAGAAACAATACGACACTTGTACGGTTTTAGTTGTAGAACCTATCATTCACTTATGGTGGTCACCACTGTTTGGATGGTAGCTATAGTAGGCATAAGTGCGGAATGCCTATGCTGGCTAAGATTAATATTATACTTTGAAATGTTTTCTACACTATGCACTAATAATAATATCAAAAATGATTTGATTTCGCGTAGTAAGCATCTTTGACTATCATAAGAAGAAATCTCCTCCAATTCTGCGTTTGCATTGTGTGTGTGGTGGGAGGTCTTATGGTAGTCTCATTTTCCAAAAAGCATTGCGAATTTGTTTTATTTTCTTTGTGAAAGAATAACTGTTTTACGATCTCACACTAGTCACCATGACTGACTCGGAGTTTATTGTTCCCTTCTAAACTCTGGGTGCCCATCAATTTCCACACGGGCAGCCTAGAGTTTTGTTATCAGGATATTCTGGAGCTTTGGAGATAAGCTGGATGACGAGACGTAGTATTTGTATCTGATAGTATTTATTTCGCTGTGTATTCTGTATGAGGACAAGTTATATAACTGTCCATTGTTGTATATTGACTCTGATGATTGATGTATGTATAAACTGATATAGTTCTTTGTTTTAAAAGACTAGTGTTTATCTATTATATGTTGTTCCGCTGCGATATGTGAGATTCTGATATTGTTTTCTGTTCTGATGTTGTTCTGTTGTTCTTCTTCTTTCTCTTTTCTTCTATCTTTTCTTCTACCTCTACCTTTTCTTCTTTCTAAACCATAATATTTCGGGTTTCCGGCATTCGATTTCTCGGTAGTCGATAAAGTGAGTATCGATGTCGAATTTTCGAAAGTCGAAAATTTCGGGATGTTACAGGGGAGGTGGCCGACGCATGGTGATGGGAGGAGGAGGTGGCGTGATGATTTGTGGTGATGTAAGGAGGAGATGTTTACACTCTTGCATTTGCCTATAAATACCACTTCACTTCTTCACTCCATTCATTCATCTTCTTCCTTATTTTTCTAAAAGCTTCCTCTACATTTTAATGGCTTCCATCTAACAAAAAATATAAAGAAAATTATAGCAAATTATATCAAAATTTATATAGTGTGTGTACACACACACACACACACATATAACACTTCAAAACTCACCTAAATCCTTCCTCTTCAAACCCACAGCCAACCACCCTAGCCGAGCATACCACCCTAACAAACCAAGGCCGTGAACCCCTACCCCTTCACTAGTAAGGCCGAGCTTTATAGGAGCTTCGGGACGAGTGTTCGTGAGCTTCGATTCGAGTTAGAATAGATGATCCATTTTCTAGTTAATCGTTTTAATCCAAGGTGAGAAACACTATTTCATTATATATATATGTATGTATGAGTGTATATATATGTGATGATGTGAAATGATTGCCCTGGATACTTTTTTATATGTTGTTCATCAAGTATTGATTGTTATTATGGTTGTTTAACAAGTCATGTTAAATACACATCGATATTACACAAGGAAATCACTTTCTGAATCAAGTTATAGAAGTAAATATGGAATCATTAAACCCCTTGAAAATGATTATAGATGTTTTATAAATGCTTTATAATCATTTGAACTTGTCTCGATAAGTTTTAAATGAAAATTAATAATTGAGTCAAAACAAGGTTCATCACGTAACTGTAGTTCGCGATTTCGTGCCGTAGAATTCAAATGAGTATTTAAAGTGGAATATAGCTCATAATTCTTCGTAGTAAGAAAGTGCGGACCATTATATCCATAGTTTTCAACCAAAGAAAGAAAATCAAGTTTTCATCTTACAGATTTTCAAATAAGTCCAAACCAAGTTTTCAAAAATATCGCGGTTTTGCGGTTTAATGACCGAAGTTTTAAAATAATTTAAAATGGATATTTTAAATGTTTCAAATTATAAAATAAATCTTATAAATATTTTAAAATGTTTAAAAAGAGATTTGAGTTATATATATATATAAATTTCCAAATGATATAAATGTCATTTTAATCAATATAGCTTTTAAAACATCTTTTGTAGCACTTTTTCAATAAGAAAAATATAATTTCAAACTTCACAATTCTTTTCCATAATTTTATAAATGTTTTCTAATAAATAAATAAATGTTTTAAAATCGATTTAAAGGTTTTATAATTTATTTAAAGAAGTTTAAATAAATAAATTTAAAGTAAAGCTGTTATAAGCAAATGATTTAATCTTGGCTCTAATAAGCCGACGAGTACACCTGATTTTTCTATTTGTGAGATCTGGTTAAGGTGCTTAAATTAAGGAGATGTTCAGGAGCAACCGGTGCCCGATTTACCTGGCCTCCCCCAGATGAGGGATACATAAGGTCGAAATGTTGGAAACGAGTTAAGTATAAAAGATTACACTTTTAAATTTAAACAACTTGGATCGTATAGAAATAATATTCTTATACTTGATGTCAAAATCCTGAGGAGGGAACTCGTACTATTCGTGGAAGTTAAAAGGTGATTTCACCGTTATACTGCCCATAGTACTTGTTGAATATGGAAATTAAAATTAAGTAAAAGTAGTACAATTTCTATTTGACCCTATTTTATTTAATAATGCATTCTAAAATAATTTATGAAAATGATTTAGTAAATTTTCATAAGGAGGTTTAACGAATTCCATATATACTGAAAAGAAATGGTTTTCAAAAGATAAAAATCTCTAAAAGATATCTTTGGATAAAAAGAAAACAAATAAATGGAATATTTATTATCCAGCCACTTAACATCTTTTTATCGATGATTGGTTCATCAAAACCAGAGTCGGATTTGGGTAATCCTTATTCGAAAACCACTTCAAACCAATTTACGCGTTCGAAAGTGAAGAAGATATATTAAAGACCATGATTTTAAAAGATAGGGAATCTTCATTTAGAAAGGACTGCTTGTTGATAATCTCTGGGTAGCTCCTGAGATAAATAAATAGCAGTGGTCCCTTCATTCTAGAAATTTCTGAAACATGAGAACTATTCGCTATTAATTCTAGGGATAATTCCCAACAGGATGTGCTAGGAAAGTGCCTTCGGTTTGTCCTATTCCTGGACAACTAGTATGGACGAATGTTTGACGTTGCATTTCTAAATCATATTGATTGATCTCTATGAACGAATCATCTGTTTGGTGGTGGAGAAGGAAACTTTTCTTAGCTTAACACCCTTTCCAGAGACGTATGAGATTAGGAGTTATACATTTGTAGAAATCAGTTCTATGATTGTGAAATGGAAAAGTGGCATTCAAAGTGGAAGATGTGCTATGTAAAAAAGGTAATTGTTACCTCAAGCCTCACACCTAGGAATAGTGAAACAGGGAATGCTTTAAGGCTAAGTGGCTCGCAAGCAATTAAAGTATGAAATCACCTTCTAGATCTATAAAATCTCTACCCGTTATAACGTCGGGTTTAAATTATGAGGATTATGCTCGGGATCCTGGATAGGTTGGTAACGGCCGGGTGATGTAATACTCGGTGCTATTTGTGTAATTTTCGGATAGGCCGGTCTTAATTCACATAAGGACCAACATAGGGGCATTGGGTGCATTCCTCTATAAATGCACTGTACGGAATGTAGTCCCTTACCTCGCTATTCAGTTGGAAATCCAACACCCAATAAGTGTCGTAAAGACTTGGTTATGCAAATACTAATATGTGATATGCAAGCATTTCAGCTAAGATTTATAAGTTTATTTGAAAATGTTTTCAAACGAATGTCATTAAAAATAACATTTCAAAATTTTGCGTATCAAAGATTTTGGTTATCATAAGGTAAAAACCTATTCCATGTTTATGTGCGACGTGGTCTTATGAGATACCCTTTTGTTTTCAAACATCCATATTTTGAGTTTCTCACTCCAGTCCCATGACTGACCCGAAGTTTATTTTTAATTTCCCTTAAACTTTGGGTGCCCTATTTTTTAGGCGGTCAAGTAGTCAGGTAGCTTGGAGCATTTTGGAAGAAGCCCAAAGTATGAAGACTAAAGGGCCTTTGTCTATAGTTGTTTATTTTCAACTTTCTGTTGTATCGTGTATCATGTATTTTGCATCTACCAACCCATATAAGGATATGTAGTTATAAATATCCTAGGCTGGGTTAGTACTCATCGTAACTCTGATGAATCACTTGGAGTGATTATATGTACTTTCCACCTGTATAATTATGTTGTTTAATATGATGTGAGATTCTATTATTATTCTATTTTCTACCCTCATTTCTTAAAAAACCCTGATTATTGGTGTAACAACCCGCATATTTTGCGATTGAATATTTAAATGTTGAAATTTAAATATGGCATCGTTAGTCGGATTAAAGTCCGAAATGCTACATTTTGTAAACAGTCGAATTAGGACTCGAGACCCTTTCCATTGAGTTCAAAACGACGTTTACAACTTTTTTGAGTATAAACATCGATATGTTTGGAGTTGGGTAGAATTTTGCTATTTTTCTATTTTGGGCTTTGGGTTTGGTTATCAGCCCACTAACCCAACATAATACCCTAACTCCTCCTCCCACTCCTCTTCATTCATTTCATTTCCAATTTCCAAATACTCAAGCCCTAAAAGAAAAAAATGGGGGAAAAGAAAAGAAATCAAAATTCCTAAGTCTTAGATTCTTAGGAAATTCCAATTCAAGCTCTAAAAATCAAGGAGAAGCTTAGGTAAGCATCCTCTTCATCTTCTCCATCTCAATTCCTCTCCAATTTTCATAAATTTCCTATAACCTAATTTAGGAATATTTGCTTATGATCTTAGAGTTGGAGCTTCTTGAGTTGAAGTTGAAGAGTGGTTGATCTTGCCTTGTTTTTAAGGTTCTCGTTCATTATTTTTGGGTTTAAAGGTGAGTTTTTGAACTCACATCTATATCTATACCTTTGATAGTTGTTAGGTATGAACTCCTAACACCTGTTTAATGTTCATTTGCTTTTGAATTGAATTGGATTGGTGAATTTTCCAATTTTTGGTATTTTGAAGTCAAAATCTATGAAAATCCTTATATGGATGTTTGGACATGTTATTTGGAGTGTATTGATGTGTTTAAAGGATTGGGTTGTCGCTTGACATCGATCTCTAGCCATCGTCGCTCGTTCGTTGTTTTGAATTTGATTTTGCCATCAATGGCCTTGGCAAAAATTGCCTTGAGCTTCAGCTCAGACGTCTGGTAATAGGCTCAGACGTCTGAGGCTACGGGAATATAATTCTAGTCTTTCAACTTAGACGTCTGAGCTTACTTCCCAGACGTCTGGGCGATCTGGAATGAAATTTCCAGAGCTTTAGCTCAGACGTCTGGGATAACCACCAGACGTCTGGAGCTGCTTATTTCAGCCAATTTGCCTATTTTATGTGGGTTTCCAATTTATATCGATTTTTGGGTTGATCCGATTAGTTGTTATCGCTTTTATCGACTTTGATGACTTCTTTTCTAGATTTTTGGAGTATCCGTTTGATGGATTTGATATCGATTTCTATGGTTTTGATTCACGTCATCGAATGTGAATTTTTGGTGGTTGATTGTTTCTACAATCATTTCTATGATATGTCACTTTAAAATATAAAGGTTTCTATACTAGTAGTAAATACTCAAACTCTTTAAAATAAATGATTTCAACACTACTTTTAAATATAAAGCTCGTTTTTAAAACCATTTTCCAATCTATTAGTATATACAAACCTTTACCTCATTCGTATGAGAAATCCAATTAAACGACTTAGCAAAACAAGTGGTATGAAACGCTTGCGTTTACTTTGTCGGTTAATTCTTAGACTTGTTTGATTGAAATCTTGTAACAATTTTCGAGTGAAAATCTACAATTTGTTCGTAAATATTTAAGTTAAGCCAGTGGTTATGGGACATGAAGCTAAACTCATTTATTTACTAGCTTAGAGTAATCTACACTTTTCACGGATCAATGGTGATCATTTTATGGTTTAGACTAGCGATATGCAATGTCTCTTTGTCCACATGGGGGACTGTACCTCGTTTTATGGAGCTTCGTCTCATTCTTTTTATAGGCTAGCGACCTATGGTTTTATGGAGTTCGATTCATCGAGTGTACCGTTATTGTACTACGTCGTTGTCCCAGCTTATCGGGTTCATCGGGCGTACCGTTATTGTACTACGTCGTTGTTCTGAATTACTTGAGTATTAGGTTCATCGGGCGTACCGATATTGTACTATGTCGTTGCACCGGCTCTATGGTTAGCGACCAAAGGATAGCGTCCCGTTTGTGATGCACGTGTTGGTGAGTTTTCATGCTCACGTTTGTGATAGGCCTCCCCCTTTGTGTTTTTCTGGATATCTAATTGTTGATTTCTGGAATTTGTGTTTTACCAATTTTTGCGATTGACATTGGTATGTTTGTCAATTTTTGGGGTTTGGTGAATGCATTAAAGAAGGTGATATTCTATTTGGGTGTTTGAGTAGATTTGAGATATTGTATGATTTTTATTGTTATTGAATGTATACTTGTCATAGTATGGCATTATTGTTATCATACATTTTTGTGGTATCTCTTATCCTTTCTCATTTATATGATATTTATAGCTAGACTGATCCGTTTATTATTTTTCTTCTTAAATAATACTCGGGTCAGACTGAGGTATTTCAGGTGCTTCTACTTGACTTCTTATCAGGGACCATCATCTGATTTTTGGCTAACTACTTTAGATTAGTAGTTTTTGCTTTTATACATTAGAGATAGAGACTCCTTGATGTATACTTATTCTTTTTCTTAGCACTCGTACCTATTCTTTTGTTATGTAGTGGATCTTGTATGACCACTATTTTGATGTACACTTTTATGTGTTATATTCATATTTGTTTCCGCCTTTGTGATATGAATATCTGCGACTGATTTGTGTTATGCATATTTCTATATTTGTTTCCGAAGCCCACATAGCCACTGTGTAGTAGCTTTGAGTTTGTATTTGATATGTTGGATTTCCTCTTGAAATGAAATGCAAGTCATATTATCTGACATATCGGTACTCGCACAAAGCAATTACACAGATGGTCGCTCCTCAACAGCCTTATTATTCGTGCTAGTCGACGGCATTACCCCGTAGTGTCCTTGGCTAGTGTGAGTATAGAGGTGGGGCGTCACAGCTTGGTATCAGAGCCAAACTTCGGAACAATGTAGAATAATCTAGCAAGGATCATTGTCCTAAGTCTTTCTTAGGAGTCGAGTCATTGAACCCGTTCTATCCTATTTTCTTTTGTGATGCCTTGTTTTATCAATCAAGTTTGTTTGATATTCATTCTGAGAATAACCTTTTTCCTCTTCTTTCTTTCTTTCTTTCGTAAAGAAGAGAAATGGTTAGACCTGGTCATCCCAGCACCGGTCAATCCAGTGCTACTCCTCAGGATGGAGCATTCATGTCTGCTCAACAACTTCTAGATCTTGTAAAGAATGCTCAAGCTGTCAGACCCATTCCAGAGCCTACTCATCCTAAATCTGGGTTTGCACGCTTGTGTTGTGATTACACCAACTTGGGCGGAAGGCATTTCAAGGGTTTCGAAAGCGTTATAGAAGTCCAAGCTTGGCTTAGAACATGCGATCGCATCATTTCTCGCATGAATCTTGTGGATCTATATCGAGTCCAAGTGGTTTCTAGCATGCTCCAAGAGAGAGCATTAGATTGGTATGAGCTTTGGATCTCGGAAATTATTGAAGCGGATCTTACTTGGGAGCAATTTCGGGAAAGGTTCGAGTTAAAGTTTGCGCCAGAAGCTGAAAAGGTATCTTTAGCTCGACGCTTTATCGACCTTGTTCAAGGTGAATCTTCTGTGACGGATTACGTCGCATCTTTTGAATCTCTCTCTAAATATGGGGTCGAGTATATTAATACCCAATTGAAGAAAAATCAGAGGTTTGTCTATGGGTTGAATAATAACCTCAAAAAGCCATTACTTCTAAAACTAGAAGTTTCTTTCGATCAGCTTGTTGATATCGCTCTTCGACTCGAAGAGGCCGATAAAGAAAGTGATGTTGAAGTTGTGGGTGTCAAACAAAACATCAACAAGAAGAGGCCTTTTAAGTTCAAAACAAATTCCAACAAGAAAGGGTAACAAGCAACTTCGGTAGCAAAGACTCCTACCTCTAGTCGTGGGCAATACTACAATTGTGGTTCTAAGGACCATTATGCAAATAGGTGCCCAAAACCTCTTTTTTGTCGTTATTGCAAAAGTTCGAGTCATCTTTTATCTTCATGCCCCAAACTTCCAAACATGAAAGAGGGAAAGCAAAATGTTGTGCAAGCCCCTAGTAACACTTCTCTTGGTTAAGGTATTTCATATTCTATCCTTGATGGCATTATTATATTTCGTGATCTTCCTATTCGAGTTCTTTTTGATACGGGTGCATCCCACTCTTTTATATCATAGGAACTTGTTGATGCTTTGTCTTTAAATGTTATTGGCTTGATGACTTCATTGAGAATTGCGAATCCGGTTGGTGGATCCACAACAATCAGTTTACTTTGTAAAGATGTCAAAATTATTTTATGTGATTATGCTTTCCGAGCCGATTTGCATGTTACGCGTTATCTCGGTTTCAGAATGATTTTGGGAATGGATTGGCTTAATCGTTATGAAGCCCATATCCTATGTCCCGAGTGGACTATTCATCTTCGACATACCCAATCTGTTAAGCAGATTTCTATTGTTCTTAAAGATTCAGATTCCAATTCGGTAGCATCCTTATATTCTCTAAACCCACATGATGACGATAATGATGATGAGGAAGATGCCATTTCCCTCATTCACGTTGTTTGTGAATTTCCCGGCATATTTGAGCCTGTTTTAGGATTACCACCTAAGCGAGCAATTGAGTTCAGAATTAATCTAATCCCCGGAGCTCTACCTATTACTCGTCCTCCTTATCGTATGTCCAATAAGAAAAATGAGGAGATGCGTAAACAATTATCCGAATTGGAAGGAAAATAGTTTATTCATTCTAGTTCCTCTCCATGGGGAGCTTCAGCTATTTTTGTGAAGAAATCCGATGGTATACTTAGGCTTTGCATTGACTACCGCAAGCTTAATGATCTCACTATCAAGAATAAATATCCCTTACCTCGGATTGATGATTTATTCGATTAACTTAGTGGTGCTAGAGTCTTTTCACAGTTAGACTTAGCAACCGGTTTTCATCAACTTCATATTGCAGAGGATAACATTCCTTCGACGTCGTTCTGTACTCGTTATGGATCTTATGAATGGCTTGTTATGCCATTTGGTTTAACGAATGCTCCAGCTTATTTCATTGACCTTATGAATCGAGTTTTCAAAGACTTCCTCGATCGATTTGTTTTCATCTTTATCGATGATATTCTTGTTTATTCTAAAACCGAGGAAGAGCATGAAAAACATCTTTGGATTGTGTTGGAAACTCTTAGGAGCAACCAATTGAAAGCGAAATTTTCTGTAACGACCCAGAATTTTTGATAATTAAAATTCGAATATTTAATTGATTTTAAATATTAATAAATGGAATTTAGAAGTCGAATGATTTATTTTTCGAATATTGGGTTTTATTTGATAATTAAATCGATAAATTAAATAGTGGAATTCCAGAGATAATTAAAAATCGAGTTTAAAATGATTGAAAATGATTTGTAAAATTTTATTTAATCATACTGGAGTTATAGAAATATTTTTGAACTTTCAGGACTGAATTTAAAGTTAATCTGTGAAAATTGAATATTTTAATATTTAATTATCGACTGAAAAATAGCCAATTTTCGAACAGTCTCAGAATTGAACGAAACTAGTTCCATTGGATCCGTAATAGTTAGTTATTATCGGATTTCAATTTTTGTAGCAAACGGAGTTGTCGTTTGACCGTGGCAGATCGAAACGCATTGAAATTATTTTAATTTTTATTCGACGAGTTAAAATAGTCATTTTTCAAACAGTGTCGGATTTCGACGAAACCAGTTTCATCGGATCCGTAATGTGAAATTATTGCATGGTTTCAAATTTCATAATTTTTGGATTTACCATTTGTCCGGTACAAATTAAAACGCCTCGAAATCGATTTAAATCGGTTTAATTTAAATTGATCGTTTAATTCCATATCTTGCACAGACGATCGAATTAGCTTCCAAAACCTATTCCATTGCGTTCGGAACGCGGGATAAACCCTAGAAACGATAGTGACCGCGCGTAAATCGGAGTTCGGTAAATTGGGAATGAATAGTGTTTCGGTAAAATTTCTATAAAAGGACCCCTATCTTCACAAATTTATTGCAAACCCTAATCACCAAGGCCAGCCGCCGCTTGCTATTTCGAAGGCCAGAATCTCGTTTCGTTCTCCCCATAATTTCTTTCAATCCAAGAAACAATTCAAGAAATGTTCAACTACAAATTTAAAGAGCGTTGTAAGGGCTTTCTATCTATACGGTTGTGATGAGTTTTAGTGTCGCGTGGAGGAAGCTATCATGGCCGAAAGGGGTTCCATTCGCACGCGTTTCTAGGGGGCTTGGGGGTGCCGAGCGTGACCGGCCTCTGGCCGTGGGCAGGGGGGCTTGCGAGCTTCAAAATGGCAGTATTCGATCGTCTTGAAAATGATGGGGGAGGCCGCGTCGTTTAGGGTTTAAGGGCGGCGTGGGTTTCTTTTGCACGAACGATGCCTGGAGGATGGAGGAAGAAGACGCGCGTGAGAAGTAAAAACGTGCGGCCTGGATTTGGTCTCCTGGAAGCAACGGTAGATGATAGTAGGGTTTGTAAATAAAGAAAATTTAAAATTGAAATTGAATATATTGGATTGTATTAAGTTTGTAATGCCGTAACTTTGTCTTACGTTATCAGAAAATGACGAAACAAAATGCATTGGAATCGTATCGTCGAATACTTCGCGATGAAACTGGATTGGAAACGATCGGGGTCAGTGAAAATTTTGAGTGAGATTAAACGTCCGTTTAATTTCATTCGAAATAAACGCTATAAATTTCTATCGGAAAAAATCACGGTGAGATCTTCTCACTCAAATGAAAGTGGATTTTCTTTTACAGTTATTGATTGATTGATTGACTGCTTGGATGTGATATTAGATATAGTAGGATATATATCTATATATAGCAATATATACATATTGGCATATGTATATATTGGATTGATTGATTTCCCGCCTCGTATAGCGGATGAGACCCTATTGCGCCGTTAGTAAGCGGATTATTTTTATAAAACCCATATACCGCGATATTCCACCTTGAAGTGGAATTGGTATTGTGCTAACGTCTTTGGATGCAGGAAAACAGGTTGGAGGGATCCAACTGGATTCCTCACCAGTAGTTATTTATTTACAGATATTGATGTATATTCTGTTATCATATGATGATATATGATGTTTGATGTTGTGATGGACTAATTGATGCGTTGCATCATCGGATTCAGCTTTTGAAGTTTAAAAATAACGACTTTTACTTTAAAAGGATTTTTAAGTGATTTTTGAAAGTAGACGTTTTATTGAATTTTTGAATTGATTTATTTCAAATAAATAAACGTCTAAAATTTTAAAGTTATAAAAGTTAAGATTTTTGGTGAAATTTAACCAAAGTGTGATTTTTGAAATAAATAGTTGATTTATTGATAAAATAGTTTAAGTGGGATTTTTGAATAACTATAAATGATTTGTGTAGAAAGGTTTATAAATTTGATAATTTATAAATCAAAATATTAGACTTATAAAACGAAATTTTTATAAGTGTTAAAAAGAAGTATAAGTGAATGAAATAAATAGATTTATAACGTGAAGTTATAAAGTGAATAGATACCGTAGAATAAAGGATTTATAAGAAATTTACTTATAAATTTGACTTTTACACTTAGATTAGATATGAATAGAAATTGCTAAATGAAATGATTTTTATAAGTTGAAATTGTTATAAAGTATAAATGCGATTTATAAACGTTGTTTATAAATCCGAAATCACTTATTTTGATAAGTAAATTATAGAAGTAAATAAAAGAAAATTTATAAGTCGAAGTTGTTATTAAAATAGAAATAGAATTTATAAACGTGTTTATAAATTCAAAATCAGTTGAATTTGAGAAATTAAGTATAGAAGATTTTTAAAGAAGATATATTCGCGATTTTGGATAGCGAATTTTTATTGAGATAAAAATGTGTAGAAATGATTGAAATTGGGTTAAGTGAATTATATTCACGATTTTGGACAGTGAATATATTATTAAATAAATGGATTTATTTTTGAAGAAGTGATATTAAAAATGAAGTTAAACATTTTAAAGATGTTTTAAAATGTATTATGAATCGAAAGCATAGATTTCAACGTTCATTGTTGAAATAGGCGTTTTCGAAAAAATAAGGAAATGATGGACTATAACACTGTTGTTATAGTAAATGATTTTCGAAAGAAAATGTTTTATGTAGTATTGGGATTTATATATATACCTATCTTAAAATCCGAATCCCCATACTAGTGATTTCGAGTCGTCGTAACGATGTTTTACGCAACATTCGTTTTTGACTCAAATAGATGTTAAAATTTATGATTTCCTTAAAGAATGAATGTATACTTAATTTTGATTTAAGTATATTGAATATTTTCAAATGTTGAAAATAAATAGATTTGTGAACCACTTATTATTAAATAAGTATGGAAATGCTTTTCCAAAATGAAATGAAACGTTTTGAGATTTTATCTTCTTAAAGATAAAATGAAATTGAATATTGAAATCGATTTGGAAATCGTATATCAGTAGATATTTTGAAAGATATAAATTCATATGGAATTTATAAAGGAAATGGGAATTGTTTAGAAAAATAAACGTTGATTTATTTTTGAAGTGTGGGAATTTTATATCTAATGAAGATATTTTTGAAAATGAAATAATTTGAGAAATTATTTGGAATCTGATGATGTTACGCATCTTTATTGATAGTTAAATAACCGACTATCAATAATTACCTTGAGTAGGTATTTGTTGTGAATTGGATGAATTTGAATGCCACACTTGTTTTTAAATAAACGCTCACTATTCGGGTTAGCCGGGAAAGGACCATGGGGTCGTATAACCCATACCGAATATGTGATACGTCGTTATGAATTGCATTCGAAGACCGGTGTTGAAGACCGGATATTTTTGAAAACAGAAGGATTACCGTCGAGTTACTCTACATCGGCTGATCTCCGATTTAGAGGTTTTATCACCCTTAGTGACGGGAAGTCCGGACGTGATTAGAAATTTATCCGGATATGCAAGGGCTTCGTGAGAAGTGCCTTCGGTTCTGTTCGATCCCGGAACAGACTTGTATGGATTGTGTGTCTGACGTTACAATTTGAGATATAAAGCTGATTTCTTTCAAATACATTTCTGTTGGTGGCGGAGAATTTATTCTCTTAGCTTAACACCCTTCTCTGAGACGTACGAGCTCAGAGGTTATGTAGTTGAAATTTATCGGCGATATATCCCAATTTGGTAACGTGGCATACTGAGTGTTGCTGTGAAATGATCAGTGTTTGATCATTTGTGATATGATCATTTGTTTGATCTTATATCTTTGTGATCATAGGTTGATCATTTGTTTGACCCGTAGCAGGGCTTTGTAGAAAGCGTAGCTTTGTGGACGAGACTTCGTCGAGCCTCACACCCCGGAAATGGTCAAAACAGGAAGGATGCAGCAAGGTTCTAGGGAGTAGCGCCCCTTAGTGTATGTCATTCCTTCTGGATAGAGGTGGTATCATGGTATGGAGCCCAGATACTTAACCTATGTGGTTGCTGCATTTTTACTATGTGGTTTGTTGGAAATCGGGGATCCTCGGGAAGATCGGTTACGATCGGGGGATGGCATACGCGTGTCAGTAGTTACCTATTTTTGCAGAGGTAACCCGGCCTTGTGTTGGCAGAGATCCGGTTAGGTTCTCGGGTCGTCTATTCCAGGGACGTACCCATCGTGGAAAAGGAAGTTCCTTAGCCTGACCATTTGTTGGAAATCCAAAGAAACAATACGTGACGTGTACGGTTTTAGTTGTATTACCTGCTATGGAATGTGGCGGTAACCTGCTATTGAACATAGTAGCTATAGTAGGCATACGATACTGGTCGTACGTTGGCTAAGATTAATATTATACTTTCGAAATGTTTTCTACACTATGCACTAATAATAATATCAAAAAGAATTTGATTTTGCGTAGTAAGCATCTTTGACTATCATAAGAAGAAATCTCCTCCAATTATGCGTTTGCATTGTGTGTGTGGCGGGAGGTCTTATGGTAGTTTCATTTTCCAAAAAGCATTGCGAAATTTACTTTAAATTTCCTATTGTCTTTTAAAGATAAACTGTTTTACGATCTCACACCAGTCACCATGACTGACTCGGAGTTTATTGTTCCCTTCTAAACTCTGGGTGCCCACCAATTTCCACACGGGCAGCCTAGAGTTATGTTATCAAGATATTCTGGATATTCTGGAGCTTTGGAGATAAGCTGGAGGACGAGACGTAGTATTTGTATCTGATAGTATTTATTCCGCTGTGTATTCTATATGAGGACAAGTTTATATAACTGTCCATGGTTGTATATTGACTTTGATGATTGATGTATGTATAAACTGATATAGCTCTTTCACTACGCCATAGATTGCATACTGCAACACACAAGAAGTGATGCAGAAAGTGCCAAATAATGTTGCTGGAGGCCAAAAACGAGCTAAGGCAACACTTTCTCGGTGTTGCATTTTGCCGCGTTGCCGCAGACTCAAATGCAACATCTTTGTGACCCTAAGGCAACATCGGTTCTGTTGTTGCCACAGGTACTAAATTTACTAAAAAGTGGGTCCCACAATCTGGGCCCCAACATGTGGGGCCCACTAATTCTGTTAACCAACTTAACGGAACCGTTTTGTGGGGCCCACATTCATTAATCTATGGTAACACTTTTACCAATAAAATGGCAACACTTTTTCAGTTTATTACCACATTTAACATCACATACTGCAACATTATATCATATCTACGGCAACACTTTTTGCAATTTAAATTGGAAATGTACTGCAACATCATACTACTGCAACATTACACTGCATTTCATAGTAGCCAAAGAGCTATTCATTTCATAACAGCCAAACAACAAGTCGTTTCATAACAGCCAGCAACACAAGTTTTAGTCAAGTACAAAATAACAAACATAGCCAGTGCATTCATATTAACAGCCAGTACATACTAATTAAATTCTACATACTACACGTGAATTCATCTTTGCGAGCCTCCAAATTTCATGCTTCCGAGCCACCAGTACCATCAGTGCCTCTAGTGGCTCCAGTGCCAGTTTCATCACTGCAGACGGTCGCACAAAGACCCGCAACATCAATTTGCATGTCAGGGTTAGCTTCGCCTAATTTCTTAAGCACCCATGACAAGTTCTCCTGAACTTTTCGGTTCACCGTTGCATCAAATTCATCTTTGACCCTCTTGTTCACCTTTGCTTCGACTTCTTCAACTATATTTTCCTTTATCTTCGCTGCCAGCTCCTGTATGTATGTGCTTGTTGTTGGGGCATCTTTTGAAACTTCTGCAGACTTTGTGTGCCGTCCTATAAGCCAAGTTGGACCGTGCCGCTTTCCATCAGAAATCAGTTCTTGAACAACTTCATCACTTCCTCCTTCACCTATTGCTTTTTGAATCTTATCCTGCAAAATAAAGCAGTTTCAAAATGTGACATTAAATAAAATTAACAAATATAACATCTGAAGCAGTTTCAAAATGTTGATGCGCAAAATGAAGCATTTTTTTGACATCTGAATGAAGAGAAATTAAAATTCTTACAACTCTATACTTCATTACTGAAGTATCGGTCTTGTACACCTTTCCTTCTTTCCGCTTGCGAGTTCTAACAAAAAGCTCTCCATCTGATTCGTTGGACTGATACAAATTAAATGAAAAAAGTTAGACAGCAAAAGAATATCAAACCAATTTTCCCAGAACATATATCACTATTAAATTCAGATGTTATATTTGTTAATTTTATTTAATGTCACATTTTGAAACAGAAACTCACAGATGAAACTGTTCACAGATGCACCAATGAAAGCTGCTGTTGTTAATTTTATTTAAAAGGTTAGACAGCAACTCACAGATGCAAAAATGGAGCAACAGCAGCTTACAAGTGCAAAAATAAAGAAACGACAAGTATAAAATCACAACATATGTAGCAACAATATCACTAACATTTTCTCGACTGTCCCAAAAAAGGATACTTTTGCTGTCCCAAACATTTTCTCGACTGTCCCAAACCAACCCATCACTAAGTTTCAGAAATTATACAAACAAGGATACTGCATTCGAGTTTGCAGTACCCTAAGATGGGTGCAATACCTTAACCATCACTAAATTTGCCAAATACCTTAAACACTGTATTAATAATTTCCACAGAGATGGATTAGACTCATATTTAATGTTTAATATGCATCTAACTTGCTGACATATATTGACCAAATGTGTACAAATGCATGAGCATGACGGACACTGGTTTGGAAAAGAACTGAGTTTTCTATCCCAAACAAGGGCATAGAAAGGCTCATTTATATTTTTATAGATTTTATGTATTTTTTTAGCAAATGGTAATAATAGCTATTGAGTCGTAAATTAATGTGAAAATGCATACCCAGCCAACCATAAAAATAAGCAAAATACATACCATCTTATGCCGAATTTGAGAAAAAAGTTTTGGACCAGCAGTGTGTGTGTCTGTATACAATTTCCGACTTGCACAATTTGTAAGGGCCTTGTTCTATAAAAACATAAAATAAAGATGTTTATCTGCCTGATTTGAATGAATAGAAAGGGAAATAAATTCTGTGATAAAATTTAAAATTATACCTGAATTTTTTCATCTCCCCAATACATCAAGAGTACTCAGAAATCCGCAAGTGGAATTTCGTCCGGCCTATTTTCAAGCCTCTCTTCATCAGTTTCATAGGCCATATAATGTGCCTTTTTAATACGACTCTTGTACCCCCTCCAAGAGTCACGAATTGACTTCAAAACCCAATATTCACATTCATCCGGAATAATATACCGTTGCTTAAATACAAATCAAACATTAAAAAGAACAGTCATGCTACTTTTGTGACAAGTTACATATATTTAATTAAAATTCAGCTAAGTTTGCAAATTACCTTAACATAGTTCCACAGCGTGCCTTTCAAACTTGCAGGAACATCAAACCAAGACTTGTAAGTAAGTGGAACACTCCTCTTCAGTGTTCCTAAAAAATAACTCAGTTCAGACAATACTTTGTCATCGTCTGAAACAGGTTGGCCCCGATGATTCATTTGGATTAGAACTCTTTTGTCATATGACCTTGAATGAACTTTATCCATCTTTGTTTTTCCTCTGAGCCTTCTGGGAGCTCCCACTAATGTTACAAAGTACATACAATAGTAATGAGAAGGCTAGACATAACTTAAATGAGAACTTAAACCATTAAAATCAGAACTCAATTAGATAATACCTTTAGCTTCTTCATCTTCATCTTCTTCGTTTTCAATATTTGTCGACACATTTCCGACGATAGCCTTCTTCCTTCCACTTCCACTTCCACTACTGTTATTCTTCTGGCGTTCTCGCATAGCCAAATAAGCAGACATTGTTCCTATTCCTTCATTGTGTGGTAACTCAATGCTACATGGTGGATCAACAGTTTGTGTAGGAACTGGATTTTCCCCTGCATTCGGAGTTGCATTCTTATCGGTTGCAGATTGAACATTGGCTCGTGAACGAGTTGTTGGTCCAGACTGAGGCTTTGTAATCGTAATCGTTTTGGTTCTCTAAAATACGCACACAAAAACAATAAAATAAAAAAAATAAGGAAGCTAATCTATAATTACCAACATAAAATTAAATCTTCACCTATAACGAACCTTTACTGAATTTTTTGAAGTATCATTTTCACTAGGTTCCTCTTCTTCTGGAGCATAATCTTCGCTTCCAGCTAGCATTTTTGATTTTCCTTTATTTTTTTCAAATTCATTTATCAGTCCAGTAACTAATTTAGGCATCCCAAGAGCTTCAAAAACACTATTCTTCTGCGACACATGTTTAGCTCTCTCCTTTTCGTATTCTGTAAGCGATGGAGGTGGTGGAGGTGGTGGAGGTGGTAGATCATCATCCTGAAAGTAATTTAACAAGACATTATTGTAAATATTATCAAAATATGTAGAACATCATATTAGAAGATCAGATTGTAGTCTTCTTACTTGAATCTCATTTTCATCCGTATTTTCCTCTTCAACGGGAGGATTATAGAAATCCAATTTACTCCTGACACTTGCTGAGTTGATATTCAAAGTTGCATCGCTGACTTCAGTTGGATTTTTCTTCTCTGGTGTCTTTGTAGAATTACTGATCACCTTTTTCTTCTCTGGTGACTTCTTGTTGATCACCTTTTTCCTGTTCATGCGTGGACTCACAGCAGCTTCGCTCACTTGTTGATTGTTTAGCCGTGTCGACTTTCTAGGAGTAAGGACTTGATCAGTCTGTGTCTCGTTGGTTTTTGCTGGCTGTTGATTGTTTAGCCGGTCTGACTTTCTAGGAGTAAAGACTTCAGTCTGCTTCTTGTTTTTTGCTGCCTGTTGCAGACGGTGAGTGGTGACAAATTGCCGTTTCTGTGGTTTCACAGCTGCAAACATACAACGACATAAAAGTCAAGTTTATCATGTCATAAACATAATTATTTAAACTTAATTAAAGAAATTATGACTTGACCGTGTATATTAATATTCCAGTTCCTTTATTATTTATGAATTTTCGAGTCGGATGCTCAAAATTGGATCTTGGTTTAAATTCATTTGAAAGTAATCATAAATAGGTTGTTTCATTGTTAGTTTTCTTATGACCAAATTCATCAAAATAGTACAAATGAGAAGATATTTTTATACCTGGACACAACAGATTCTTCCTTGGGCGTACAATGACATGTGGCTGCATTTGTTTCATTGGCTCAATTTTATCATCGACCACGGTGTCGACATAGAAATCAATGTGATCACCATTATTTTTTATTTGCATGAACTCCCACAGATCTGCATCATTGCTCACCAATTTCCACCCACTCATTGTACCTTTCCATGAATATACTCCTCCAATTTCAGTGTACTTTAGCTCTTCCTTGACATACTCCATCAGTACTGTGTAAGAAAACATATCCAGATCAACGCCCTTGACAAAACTCTCTTCTCCACCAACATATCCATTCTTCTCAAATTTTCCCTTGTGATGGAATATAAGATTTGCCTCCATCCTACACAAAATGAAGGAATTAACATTAGAATGACATAATTACAAATTAAAATAAACCAACTGCATTATAAAATAAAACAGTCACTTCACTAAAATGTAATAAAGGCAGAAACACTAAAAAAGAGGCAAAAAAAGCCACAAATATGACACATCAGTTACAACATTTAATCAAGGCAGAAACAACATTTTCTAACTTAAATTTGGTTACTTAATTAAATATGATAGTGATACATAGAAATTAAGAAGCATTTTCTTTCACTTTGCTAGGTGGAAGGCGGATTTGTCTTATTGGGACATCATCTCTACACCAGCGAACATCAAAATCTTGATTTCGCATTTCATAAGCAGGCTGGATATCATTCAAATCTTCATTTGCATCTTCGCTTTCGATTTCACACCAGTCTCTCGGCAATTTCTTGATAACATTGTGGCACATCTTATCAATTGGATCTTCTATATAAAACACTTGTTGTACTTGTGAAGCCATAACATAAGGATCAGATTTCTGGCACAATCGATTAAAATTGACACGAGTCAGCCCATATAAATCTTTCTCTTCTTGGTACCAACAACACTTAAATAAAACCACACTAAATTCTCCCCAATAATCTAGTTCTAATATTTCCTCAATTGATCCATAGTAATTAACTTCACCAACCAATGGATTTTGATCTTTCGAACTTGCAAAGCTAGTAGTCAAGGCTGTCAAAAATACACCACTGTTTTGTGTTGTACATTTGGCATCTCTGAACTTTGTATAAAATCTGTATCCATTGATAACATATCCAGTAAATCTCTTAGCTGTTGTAAGAGGGCCCATTGCAAGCAGTTGTACTTCTTTTGAAATGTCCTCCTTTTTCCCAACCTCTTCCTTTAACCACTTCCAAAATTCTTGACTGTGTTCTCTCTCTCTTTTATATTTTTTTGATAATGCATGACCATCAACTAAAGCTCGATGTTTCCTAGAATAAAGACTTGGTTAATAAAAGATGGACACAAAATTTCTAATTCTTCAATAATTACTAAAATAAAAATAAAACTTAAAAACTTACTCAAGTAAACTCTCTATTTCCTTGTTACCACAATTGAATAGAACGTAACGGTGACATGCCGTCCATTGAGAATCTTTTAGATGAATACCTTTTCCATCTTTGTTTCTTCTTGTGCCAATAGGATATTCCAGATTCTGTGGACAGGTTTCAAATTTCATTTTTCCTGCTCCATCGCCACCTAAGAACCTTGAACAGAATATCAAACATTCTTCTGCAATATAACCTTCAGCAATGGACGCCTCAGGTTTATTTTTGTTGCGAACATATGATTTCAGTTTACAAAGATAACGCTCAATAGGAAACATACAACGAAGATGTGCAGGTCCACCATATTCAATTTCCTTGCATAAATGAACTAGCAAGTGCACCATTATATCGAAGAAAGCATTTGGGAATATCATCTCAAATTGACAAAGAATTTCCACAATTTCCTTTTGTAGCCTCTTGAGATCAGCCAAATTGATAATTTTACTCCAAAGACTTCTTAGAAATGCACCTAATCTTATCATAGGTAGTGCAACTTCAGGTTTTACAGATTTCTTCACAGCAAATTGCAGCAAGTAGTGGAGAAGAAAATGAGCATCGTGGCTCTTATACCCTGCAATTTTCCTCTCTTTCTTGTTTACATACCGGCTGATATTAGCTGCACAACCATAAGGCAGTTTAGCATTCTCCAACACCGAGCAAAATATTTCTTTCTCCTTGTTCGTCATTTCAAATATGGCAGCCCTGATCTGAATGTAATTCCCATCAACTGATAGAACTGGATGAAGGACATCCCTAATGCCTATCTCTTGTAAATCATACCGAGCACTTAAATGGTCTTTCGACTTCCCATCAATATTTAGTAAAGTACCAAGTATGTTATCACAAATGTTTTTCTCTATGTGCATAACATCAAGGTTATGTCGACATACATTGTGACTCCAATATGGTAAATTAAAAAATATTGACTTCTTTTTAAAAGGGGATTCATTTTTATGCTTGTTGACCTCTTTCTGCCCAAAAATATTTTCATAACCAGCCAACAATTCTTCAATGTCTGTCCCGGATAAAATTTTCGGAGATGTCCCCATTTCAATTTCACCATTGAACCTTTTCTTATCAAACCTCCACTTGTGTTCCGGATCTAAAAATTTCCTATGATTCATGTAGCACATTTTTCTACTATGTTTCAAGTAAGTTGAAGAAGTCTCGAAATGGCATACGGGACAAGCTAAATAACCCTTTGTGCTCCAGCCGGATAACATTGCATAGCCCGGAAAGTCGCTGATCGTCCATAACACGCTTGCACGTAACGTGAAATTAGCACCAGTTAAGGCATCATAAGTTTGTATGCCAAGACCCCATAATTCTTTCAATTCTGCGATAAGAGGCTGCATGTAGACATCAATGCTATTCTTAGGAGACTCTGGACCAGGGATAAGGGTTGAAAGTATCAAATTTTCTGGCTTCATGCATAACCAAGGTGGAAGGTTATAATTTACCAATATGATTAGCCATGTGCTGTGAGCAGTAGTCATTGTACGAAAAGGACTGAATCCATCAGCGGCTACTCCTAACCTGATATTTCTGTTTTCAGATGAAAAATGAGGATATTTGGCATCCATCGCCTTCCAAACCTCGCCATCAGCTGGATGTCGAAGTCTGCCATCATTTTTTCGTCCCACTGCATGCCATATCATAAGTTCTGCATACTCCTTGGACATGAACATCCTTTGCAGCCTTGGTTTTAGTGGAAAATAACGCATCACTTTTGCTGGTACTTTGTGAATCCGCTTCTCCGGATCATTGTCAACAGCCGCTTTCTTTTCCTTTATAACCCACCTTGAAACACCACAAGTTTTGCAGTTATTTTCCTTTTCATTTTCTGCCCAATATAGCATGCAGTCATTTGGACATGCATGTATTCTTTGGTAATCGAGGCCTAAATCTTTAATGATATTTTTGGTAGCATTGAAAGAAAAAGGGATGTGGGCTTGTGGAAAAGCTTCTTTTAGCAACTCTAATAAATCGGTAAATGCAGACTCGGTGATTCCATGTAGGCATTTTAAAGAATAAAGCCTGATGATGAAACTTAATCGCGAAAATTTAGTACACCCGGGATATAATGGCTGCTTTCCCTCTTCAACATGATGATGAAATTTTCTAGCATTGGCATCTACTCCATTTGCTCCATCAGAAGATCCACTTTCATTGTTCTGCATATTTCCATAAGTATGATGCAACATCTCATCGAGATTATCTCCAAAATTTATTCCCGCTTCACCATCCATATACTTATCGCTCCTTTCAGGATCTACACAGGAAATCTCACAAATCCATTTCACGTACAATTCAGATGGACCATTCCAAATCAGATGGTCGTAGACTACCTCTTGACGATACCACTTGCGATTATGACACTTTTTGCAAGGGCATGCAATTTCATCACCTACCGCGAATCTAGAAAAAGTATTTTGAATAAAACGCTTCACTCCACTGATATATCCTTCACTAAACTTAGGAAGTGCTGCCCATATTTTTTCCTCGTCATTCATCACTAATTTAGACACAAATAACATACAAGTTAACTCACAAGTAAAATCAGGAATTTGATTACACCTTAACTCACAAGTAAATCAGTAAATTAGGCAACACAACAATCAAATCAGGAAAAACTTGAAATATATATAGAGTGATACCTTAAGCAGAAGATTAAATCGAAGCCCTAACTGAAATTCGAATCCCAAACGAACCCTAATTGAAGACCTAATTGAAACACCAAAGCCCTAATTGAACTTGAACTCGAACTTGCCCTAATCGAACCCCGATTAAGCTTGCAAACTTGAACTTTTAGCCCTAATTGAAACAGCGATTGAGAGTGTTTGAGCGTTTGTGAGGCTGAGTGTTTGAGAGGTTGAGCGGCGGAGTGTTATTTTGTTAAGTGTTAAGTTTTGCCGCTTTCTTCCTGCTTCCCGCGTTCTTTTTTCAGCCCGCTCATTTTTTATAATATTTTTATAAGTCTATAGCTACTGCAACATATGTTGATATCTATACTAACATCCTGAAGCTAATGTTGCAATAGACCTTTGGATCGGTGATCCATTTTAACAATTGGATTAAATGTAGACCGTTGGATCGTATTCACGTGGATTGCTAATTTTATTAATTTTTTAATTTGAATACAACTATAGTTACTGCAACATCTTGTTGATACCTATGCTAACACCTTGAAGCGTGTGTTGTAATAGACAATAATCAGCATACCTATCGTTACATTGTAGTTAGCAACACCTTGTATTTTTGTTGCGATAGGTCATCTATGGCGTAGTGTTTGTTTTAAAAGACTAGTGATTATTTATTATATATTGTTCCGCTGTGATATGTGAGATTCTGATATTGTTTTCTGTTTCTGTTCTGATGTGTTGTTCTGTTGTTCTTCTTTCCTTTTCTGCTCTCTTCCTTATGCTTTCTTCTTCTTCTACCCTTTTCTCTTTCTTAAACCCTCACTATTGGAGTTTCCGGCACTCGATTGCTCGACAGTCGATAAAGTGAGTATCGATGTCGAATTTTCGAAAGTCGAAAATTTCGGTATGTGACAGCGTGGTATCAGAGCATATGGTTAAGCGACAACCCTGCTCTGTTGGGTGTTACTCATTAGAGATAGAGTCAGTAGTACTCTAGAATGAGTTGAGTGTAATAATAGATACGAGCACGTATTTGTTAGTGAATATAAAATTGTTTTATATTGTGATGATTGGTTTGTTGAGTGGTATATGGATTCTGGTCGGTATTGTCCGTACAACTCTATCGATAGGGATCTCTAAACACTTGTATAGAACAATTCGGCACAGTATTGTTTTAAATAGGGTAAATGAGATAATTTTGCCCAAAACTATTTTTGTATAAAAAAAGAAATGTTTTTCTATAAAGTACTATAGTATATGGTTGCATGGATGTTAGGAAGTAATAATAGTGAATTATCATCACTAAAATTGAATAAGAAATTGAAATAATAACCAAAGATAAAGAAATAAATTCATATACAAATGAAATTTAAGAATGTAAATTATAAATGTGAATTGTAATTTAAAACGAGATTCCAGAGAAGTATTTGGAAATGTTTTGAAAAGAATTTGAAAATTTTGGAGATTTGGAAAGTTTAAATTCTTTTGGAGTTGAAAATGTATTTCAAAGGTTTTGAAAAGTATTTTGGAGAGATAAAAGCTCTAAACTCTTTTCGGTCGCTGGAAAATAACTTCGATGATGATCGCAACATCACCGGTGTTCATTTTCGGGTTTCCAAAAGAGAAATTGCTGCCAATTGTTTTAAAAGGAAGTTGTTTGAAAAATTTGGGTTTTGTTTTTGAAATTCAAAGGATAATTTGAATTGTTTTCAAAATGGCTTTGAAATGTTGAAAAGACTCTGGAATACTATAAAAAAAATATTTATGAAATATTATGAAGTTGATAACTTGTAAAGTTTAGAGTTTAAAATAAAAATCCATTTAACGAATGAAATTTTAAATATGAATTGGAAGCATAAGGAAACGAATTCATATATGAATAAAATGGTAAATATGAATTGTAAATGTGATTTATAAATGAAAATGGAATTCCAGATAGATATTGGAAAATTTAAAATTCATTAATGAAATGAATTTGTAATATGAATATATAAGTGATTATATAAATCGAAATGAAAATAAGTTGATAACTTATAGAATATTTGAAATCTGATTGAAATGAAAGTTCAAATTGAAATAAAAGAATTTGTGAACAAATAAATAAATAAATTTGCAATGGCAAATGCGAGAAAATGAAATTGAAAGTTGAAATTCATTTCGAATTTGTAAGCCGTGAATTGAATTGAATGATTATAAATGAAAGACGAATTAAAATTCATATGGAATTGGAAATCCAGTTTAATATAAGTGATTATAAACCAAAATAGTGAATTGAAAATACATTTTGGGAATGAACAAAAGAATGAAACTGGAATTGAAATTGAATGTTGAAAACAAATTTGAACAAAGTGAATTAGAATTTGTGATGAATTAGTAACTGGAACTAATCTAAAATAGTGTAGTTGAATGAAAGATAGTTGATAAAAAATTCAATATTCAGAAGTTAAATAGAATTCAAATAAAATTGAAATTGTGAATTGAATTCAAATGAAAATTTGAAATGTAAAATTGAATGATAATGAATATATAACTTCAATAGTAAGCTAAAAATGATATAAGCAGTTTATATTGAAAATTTTGTAATAGAATTTGCAAAATGGTTTGGATATGTAACTAGATATTATGGCTAGTAGGATATACAGGTGTTATGAAGAAATTGGATTTGATTTCAAAGATAATTTGAATTGCTCGACAAAAGGTAAGTATTTGAATTATAATATGAGTTTTTGCTGATTCCTTCTCTAGCCGCTTGGCATTTTTCTTTTCTTTTTGAAATCTGAGAGTCCGTAGGGACGTTTTGTAGTCGTACCGTATTAGCCGCGCAAAGGATACGCTGGCGAAATTTTTCGAAAATTCCGAGTGTTAGAAAATTTTTGAGGAAATTTGGAAGTTTAAAATTTGAATTTAAACTCAAATTTGAATTGTTAAGAAAACAATGTTGTTTGAAGATTTTGAAAATGTTTAGAAAGTTGGTTGAACTGATAACGAAACTTTAGTAGAATGATTTGTTTCGATAATTTGATAAAACTATCGAATTGTGAAAAATAGTAGACGAGTTAAGGACCTTTTTCCCTAACTTGTAATTTCGAGGACGAAATTCTTTTAAGGGGGGAAGTTTGTAACGACCCAGAGTTTTTGATAATTAAAATTCGAATATTTAATTGATTTTAAATATTAATAAATGGAATTTAGAAGTCGAATGATTTATTTTTCGAATATTGGGTTTTATTTGATAATTAAATCGATAAATTAAATAGTGGAATTCCAGAGATAATTAAAAATCGAGTTTAAAATGATTGAAAATGATTTGTAAAATTTTATTTAATCATACTGGAGTTATAGAAATATTTTTGAACTTTCAGGACTGAATTTAAAGTTAATCTGTGAAAATTGAATATTTTAATATTTAATTATCGACTGAAAAATAGCCAATTTTCGAACAGTCTCAGAATTGAACGAAACTAGTTCCATTGGATCCGTAATAGTTAGTTATTATCGGATTTCAATTTTTGTAGCAAACGGAGTTGTCGTTTGACCGTGGCAGATCGAAACGCATTGAAATTATTTTAATTTTTATTCGACGAGTTAAAATAGTCATTTTTCAAACAGTGTCGGATTTCGACGAAACCAGTTTCATCGGATCCGTAATGTAAAATTATTGCATGGTTTCAAATTTCATAATTTTTGGATTTACCATTTGTCCGGTACAAATTAAAACGCCTCGAAATCGATTTAAATCGGTTTAATTTAAATTGATCGTTTAATTCCATATCTTGCACAGACGATCGAATTAGCTTCCGAAATCTGTTCCATTGCGTTCGGAACGCGGGATAAACCCTAGAAACGATAGTGACCGCGCGTAAATCGGAGTTCGGTAAATTGGGAATGAATAGTGTTTCGGTAAAATTTCTATAAAAGGACCCCTATCTTCACAAATTTATTGCAAACCCTAATCACCAAGGCCAGCCGCCACTTGCTATTTCGAAGGCCAGAATCTCGTTTCGTTCTCCCCTTAATTTCTTTCAATCCAAGCAACAATTCAAGAAATGTTCAACTACAAATTTAAAGAGCGTTGTAAGGGCTTTCTATCTATACAGTTGTGATGAGTTTTAGTGTCGCGTGGAGGAAGCTATCGTGGCCGAAAGGGGTTCCGTTCGCACGCGTTTCTAGGGGGCTTGGGGGTGCCGAGCGTGACCGGCCTCTGGCCGTGGGCAGGGGGGCTTGCGAGCTTCAAAATGGCAGTATTCGATCGTCTTGAAAATGATGGGGGAGGCCGCGTCGTTTAGGGTTTAAGGGCGGCGTGGGTTTCTTTTGCACGAACGATGCCTGGAGGATGGAGGAAGAAGACGCGCATGAGAAGTAAAAACGTGCGGCCTGGATTTGGTCTCCTGGAAGCAACGGTAGATGATAGTAGGGTTTGTAAATAAAGAAAATTTAAAATTGAAATTGAATATATTGGATTGTATTAAGTTTGTAATGCCGTAACTTTGTCTTACGTTATCAGAAAATGACGAAACAAAATGCATTGGAATCGTATCGTCGAATACTTCGCGATGAAACTGGATTGGAAACGATCGGGGTCAGTGAAAATTTTGAGTGAGATTAAACGTCCGTTTAATTTCATTCGAAATAAACGCTACAAATTTCTATCAGAAAAAATCACGGTGAGATCTTCTCACTCAAATGAAAGTGGATTTTCTTTTACAGTTATTGATTGATTGATTGACTGCTTGGATGTGATATTAGATATAGTAGGATATATATCTATATATAGCAATATATACATATTGGCATATGTATATATTGGATTGATTGATTTCCCGCCTCGTATAGCGGATGAGACCCTATTGCGCCGTTAGTAAGCGGATTATTTTTATAAAACCCATATACCGCGATATTCCACCTTGAAGTGGAATTGGTATTGTGCTAACGTCTTTGGATGCAGGAAAACAGGTTGGAGGGATCCAACTGGATTCCTCACCAGTAGTTATTTATTTACAGATATTGATGTATATTCTGTTATCATATGATGATATATGATGTTTGATGTTGTGATGGACTAATTGATGCGTTGCATCATCGGATTCAGCTTTTGAAGTTTAAAAATAACGACTTTTACTTTAAAAGGATTTTTAAGTGATTTTTGAAAGTAGACGTTTTATTGAATTTTTGAATTGATTTATTTCAAATAAATAAACGTCTAAAATTTTAAAGTTATAAAAGTTAAGATTTTTGGTGAAATTTAACCAAAGTGTGATTTTTGAAATAAATAGTTGATTTATTGATAAAATGGTTTAAGTGGGATTTTTGAATAACTATAAATGATTTTTATAGAAAGGTTTATAAATTTGATAATTTATAAATCAAAATATTGGACTTATAAAACGAATTTTTTATAAGTGTTAAAAATAGGTATAAGTGAATGAAATAAATAGATTTATAACGTGAAGTTATAAAGTGAATAGATACCGTAGAATAAAGGATTTATAAGAAATTTACTTATAAATTTGACTTTTACACTTAGATGAGATATGAATAGAAATTGCTAAATGAAATGATTTTATAAGTTGAAATTGTTATAAAGTATAAATGCGATTTATAAACGTTGTTTATAAATCCGAAATCACTTATTTTGATAAGTAAATTATAGAAGTAAATAAAAGAAAATTTATAAGTCGAAGTTGTTATTAAAATAGAAATAGAATTTATAAACGTGTTTATAAATTCAAAATCAGTTGAATTTGAGAAATTAAGTATAGAAGATTTTTAAAGAAGATATATTCGCGATTTTGGATAGCGAATTTTTATTGAGATAAAAATGTGTAGAAATGATTGAAATTGGGTTAAGTGAATTATATTCACGATTTTGGACAGTGAATATATTATTAAATAAATGGATTTATTTTTGAAGAAGTGATATTAAAAATGAAGTTAAACATTTTAAAGATGTTTTAAAATGTATTATGAATCGAAAGCATAGATTTCAACGTTCATTGTTGAAATAGGCGTTTTCGAAAAAATAAGGAAATGATGGACTATAACACTGTTGTTATAGTAAATGATTTTCGAAAGAAAATGTTTTATGTAGTATTGGGATTTATATATATACCTATCTTAAAATCCGAATCCCCATACTAGTGATTTCGAGTCGTCGTAACGATGTTTTACGCAACATTCGTTTTTGACTCAAATAGATGTTAAAATTTATGATTTCCTTAAAGAATGAATGTATACTTAATTTTGATTTAAGTATATTGAATATTTTCAAATGTTGAAAATAAATAGATTTGTGAACCACTTATTATTAAATAAGTATGGAAATGCTTTTCCAAAATGAAATGAAACGTTTTGAGATTTTATCTTCTTAAAGATAAAATGAAATTGAATATTGAAATCGATTTGGAAATCGTATATCAGTAGATATTTTGAAAGATATAAATTCATATGGAATTTATAAAGGAAATGGGAATTGTTTAGAAAAATAAACGTTGATTTATTTTTGAAGTGTGGGAATTTTATATCTAATGAAGATATTTTTGAAAATGAAATAATTTGAGAAATTATTTGGAATCTGATGATGTTACGCATCTTTATTGATAGTTAAATAACCGACTATCAATAATTACCTTGAGTAGGTATTTGTTGTGAATTGGATGAATTTGAATGCCACACTTGTTTTTAAATAAACGCTCACTATTCGGGTTAGCCGGGAAAGGACCATGGGGTCGTATAACCCATACCGAATATGTGATACGTCGTTATGAATTGCATTCGAAGACCGGTGTTGAAGACCGGATATTTTTGAAAACGAAAGGATTACCGTCGAGTTACTCTACATCGGCTGATCTCCGATTTAGAGGTTTTATCACCCTTAGTGACGGGAAGTCCGGACGTGATTAGAAATTTATCCGGATATGCAAGGGCTTCGTGAGAAGTGCCTTCGGTTCTGTTCGATCCCGGAACAGACTTGTATGGATTGTGTGTCTGACGTTACAATTTGAGATATAAAGCTGATTTCTTTCAAATACATTTCTGTTGGTGGCGGAGAATTTATTCTCTTAGCTTAACACCCTTCTTTGAGACGTACGAGCTCAGAGGTTATGTAGTTGAAATTTATCAGCGATATATCCCAATTTGGTAACGTGGCATACTGAGTGTTGCTGTGAAATGATCAGTGTTTGATCATTTGTGATATGATCATTTGTTTGATCTTATATCTTTGTGATCATAGGTTGATCATTTGTTTGACCCGAAGTAGGGCTTTGTAGAAAGCGTAGCTTTGTGGACGAGACTTCGTCGAGCCTCACACCCCGGAAATGGTCAAAACAGGAAGGATGCAGCAAGGTTCTAGGGAGTAGCGCCCCTTAGTGTATGTCATTCCTTCTGGATAGAGGTGGTATCATGGTATGGAGCCCAGATACTTAACCTATGTGGTTGCTGCATTTTTACTATGTGGTTTGTTGGAAATCGGGGATCCTCGGGAAGATCGGTTACGATCGGGGGATGGCATACGCGTGTCAGTAGTTACCTATTTTTGCAGAGGTAACCCGGCCTTGTGTTGGCAGAGATCTGGTTAGGTTCTCGGGTCGTCTATTCCAGGGACGTACCCATCGTGGAAAAGGAAGTTCCTTAGCCTGACCATTTGTTGGAAATCCAAAGAAACAATACGTGACGTGTACGGTTTTAGTTGTATTACCTGCTATGGAATGTGGCGGTAACCTGCTATTGAACATAGTAGCTATAGTAGGCATACGATACTGGTCGTATGTTGGCTAAGATTAATATTGTACTTTCGAAATGTTTTCTACACTATGCACTAATAATAATATCAAAAAGAATTTGATTTTGCGTATTAAGCATCTTTGACTATCATAAGAAGAAATCTCCTCCAATTCTGCGTTTGCATTGTGTGTGTGGCGGGAGGTCTTATGGTAGTTTCATTTTCCAAAAAGCATTGCGAAATTTACTTTAAATTTCCTATTGTCTTTTAAAGATAAACTGTTTTACGATCTCACACCAGTCACCATGACTGACTCGGAGTTTATTGTTCCCTTCTAAACTCTGGGTGCCCACCAATTTCCACACGGGCAGCCTAGAGTTATGTTATCAGGATATTCTGGATATTCTGGAGCTTTGGAGATAAGCTGGAGGACGAGACGTAGTATTTGTATCTGATAGTATTTATTCCGCTGTGTATTCTGTATGAGGACAAGTTTATATAACTGTCCATGGTTGTATATTGACTCTGATGATTGATGTATGTATAAACTGATATAGCTCTTTGTTTTAAAAGACTAGTGATTATTTATTATATATTGTTCCGCTGCGATATGAGAGATTCTGATATTGTTTTCTGTTTCTGTTCTGATGTGTTGTTCTGTTGTTCTTCTTTCCTTTTCTGCTCTCTTCCTTATGCTTTCTTCTTCTTCTAACCTTTTCTCTTTCTTAAACCCTCACTATTGGAGTTTCCGGCACTCGATTGCTCGACAGTCGATAAAGTGAGTATCGATGTCGAATTTTCGAAAGTCGAAAATTTCGGTATGTGACATTTTCTATGCCACTTTTGGCAATCTCGTGTGAAATTTTTGGGGCATATTATTTCTGAATTCGGAATTTCCGTGGATCCTTCAAAGATTGAAGCAATTCAATATTGGAAGAGACCGGAGAGTGTGACAGAAATCCGTAGTTTTCTTGGATTGGTGGGCTATTACCGTCGTTTCATAAAAGACTTTTATAAAATTTCCGTACCTCTTACTAGTTTGACAAAGAAGGGAGTTAAGTACATTTGGTCGGACAAATATGAAGCTGCTTTTCAAAAATTAAAAGAACTCCTTTCCGATGCTTCTATTCTTGTGATTCCCGAAGGAAACCAAGACTTTATTGTTTATACCGATGCTAGTCGTGTTGGTTTGGGTGTCGTTCTCATGCAAATGGAACGTGTTATCGCTTATGCTTCTAGGCAGTTAAAGCCTGTCGAGACTAGATATGCCACTCATGATTTAGAGCTCACCGCTATTGTTTTCACCCTTAGAATTTGGCGTCATTATCTTTTGGGAGAGAAATTTGTTCTCTACACCGATCATAAATCTTTGAAGTATTTATTTTCTCAAAAGGAACTTAATTTGCGTCAATAACGTTGGCTCGAGTTCCTTGCATCTTATGATCCTGATATTCTCTATACTCCCGGAAAGGGCAATCGTGTTGCCGATGCCCTTAGTCGTAAGCAACAAGTGGTTGTATCCATGATGATATCCGAATGCAATTATCTCGAGACTTTAATCCACTTATGAGGTTCGAGATCGTGAATCCGATTCATGTTCATCTCTTGTTTTATGTTGCCTTGAGGCTCATCCATCTCTTTTAGATTGCATCCTTGAAGCTCAAAAGCAAGATCCCAAATTGGCTCTTCTTAGCCAAAGTTGTAGGGATCAAAATAATATTGAATTTTTGAAAGACTTTGCTATTGATGCTCGTGGAGGTATTCGAAAATTTGGTAGACTTATCGTGCCAAATATTAGTGACCTTCATAAAGACATTTTAGAAGATTCTCATCGTTCTAAATTTACCATTCATCCCGGTAGTAGTAAAATGCATGCGAACATGAAATGACTTTATTATTGGGATGGAATGAAAAATGATATTGCTAACTTCATTAAGCATTGCATGACTTGCCAACTCGTAAAGGCCGAGCATCAAAGACCCGGTGGGTTATTGCAACCTTTGGACATTCCTGTTTGGAAGTTGGATCAAGTCTCCATGGACTTTATTGACGGTCTTCCCCGTTCTCATTCAGGTCATGATAGCCTATGGATGATTGTAGATAGACTGACAAAATCCGCCCATTTTATTCCCGTTCGGTCCAATCGAACCGTACCTCTTTTGACTAAACTCTATGTCAAAGAAATTGTTAAATTTCATGGAGTTCCAACTTCTATTGTTAGTGATTGTGATCCATTATTTACTAGTGGATTTCGGAGGGGTCTTCAAAAAGCTTTGGGAACGAAGCTTAATTTTAGCACCGATTATCATCCTCAGTCTGATGGACAAACAGAGTGCGTGAATCAAACTCTTGAAGATCTCCTTCGTGCTTGTGTTCTTGACTTTGGAGGAAGTTGGGAAGATCATATTTCTCTTGTTGAGTTTTCCAATAATAATAGCTTCCAATCTAGTATTGGTATGGCACCTTTCGAGGCACTCTACGGAAGGCCGTGTCGATCTCCTTCGTGTTGGCTTGAAGCCGGTGAGAAGCTGGTTTTAGGTCCAGATTTTATTCGTGATGCCACAGAAAAGATTGACCTTATTCGTCATAGGATGAAAGAAGCTCAAAGTATACAAAAATCCTATGTCGATAACTGAAGAAGGAAATTAGAATTTTCTGTAGGAGATTTAGTGTTTATTCGTGTTTCACCTATGAAGGGTGTTGTGCGTTTCAGTCAATCGGGAAAATTAGCACCTCGATATATTGGTCCATTCCCCATCACCGAAAGCATTGGTTTTGTGTCTTACCACCTTTTATTACCGGATCAATTTTTTGCTATTCATGACGTATTCCATGTCTCTCAACTACGGAAATGCCTTAGGGATTCCGATTCTATTCTTGAGCCCGGTGTTATTGAAGAAGTTGAAGTTTCGCCTAATTTGACTTATGAGCAACATCCTATTCGTATCATTTCTACGGAGGTTAAACGCCTTCATAATAAAGATGTTCCTCTTGTAAAGGTTCAAAGGTCCTCAAATCCTAAGGATTGCTCTTGGGAATCCAGAGAATTCATCAAGCGAACACATCCGGACTTACTTTCTCGTGCTCCTTAAGGTGAACTTCTCATTTCAAAATTTCTTCTTTTGTGTTGTTATGCCTTAGTATGGTTGTTACTTTTTATTTTATTCTTAAGTATTGCAAGGACGCAATTTCTTTAAGGAGGGGAGTCTGTAACAACCCGCATATTTTGCGATTGAATATTTAAATGTTGAAATTTAAATATGGCATCGTTAGTCAGATTAAAGTCCGAAATGCTACTTTTTGTAAACAGTCGAATTAGGACTCGAGACCCCTTCCATTGAGTTCAAAACGATGTTTACAACTTTTTTGAGTATAAACATCGATATGTTTGGAGTTGGGTAGAATTTTGCTATTTTTCTATTTTGGGGTTTGGGTTTGGATTTCAGCCCACTAACCCAACATAATACCCTAACTTCTCCTTCCACTCCTCTTCATTCATTTCATTTCCAATTTCCTAATACTCAAGCCCTAAAAGAAAAAAATGGGGGAAAAGAAAAGAAATCAAAATTCCTAAGCCTTAGATTCTTAGGAAATTCCAATTCAAGCTCTAGAAATCAAGGAGAAGCTTAGGTAAGCATCCTCTTCATCTTCTCCATCTCAATTCCTCTCCAATTTTCAAAAATTTCCTATAACCTAATTTAGGAATATTTGCTTATGATCTTAGAGTTGGAGCTTCTTGAGTTGAAGTTGAAGAGTGGTTGATCTTGCCTTGTTTTTAAGCTTCTCGTTTATTGTTTTTGGGTTTAAAGGTGAGTTTTTGAACTCACATCTATGTCAATACCTTTGATAGTTGTTAGGTATGAATTCCTAACACCTATTTAATGTTCATTCGCTTTTGAATTGGATTGGTGAATTTTCCAATTTTTGGTATTTTGAAGTCAAAATCTATGAAAATCCTTACATGGATGTTTGGACATGTTATTTGGAGTGTATTGATGTGTTTAGAGGGTTGTGTTGTCGCTCGACATCGATCTCTAGCCATCGTCGCTCGTTCGTTGTTTCGAATTTGATTTGGCCATCAATGGCCTTGGCAAAAATTGCCCTGCGCTTCAGCTCAGACGTTTGGTAATAGGCTCAGACGTCTGAGGCTACGGGAATAGAATTCCAGTCTTTCAGCTCAGACGTCTGAGCTTACTTCCCAGACGTCTGGGCGATCTGGAATGAAATTTACAAAGCTTTAGCTCAGACGTCTGGGATAACCACCAGACGTCTGGAGCTGCTTATTTCAGCCAATTTGCCTATTTTATGTGGGTTTCCAATTTATATCGATTTTTGGGTTGATCCGATTAGTTGTTATCGCTTTTATCGACTTTGATGACTTCTTTTTTGGATTTTTGGAGTATCCATTTGATGGATTTGATATCGATTTATATGGTTTTGATTCACGTCATCGAATGTGAATTTTTGGTGGTTGATTGTTTCTACAATCATTTCTATGATTTGTCACTTTAAAATATAAAGGTTTCTATACTAGTAGTAAATACTCAAACTCTTTCAAATAAATGATTTCAACACTACTTTTAAATATAAGGGTCATTTTTAAAACCGTTTTCCAATCTATTAGTATATACAAACTTTTACCTCATTCGTATGAGAAATCCAATTAAATGACTTAGCAAAACAAGTGGTATGAAACGCTTGCGTTTACTTTGTCGGTTAATTCTTAGACTTGTTCGATTGAAATCTTGTGACAATTTTCGAGTGGAAATCTATAATTTGTTCATAAATATTTAAGTTAAGCCATTGGTTATGGGACATGAAGCTAAACTCATTTATTTACTAGCTTAGAGTAATCTACACTTTTCATTGATCAATGGTGATCATTTTATGGTTTAGACTAGCGATATGCGTTGTCTCTTTGTCCACATAGGGGACTGTACCTCGTTTTATAGAGCTTCGTCTCATTCTTTTTATAGGCTAGCGACCTATGGTTTTATGGAGTTCGATTCATCGGGCGTACCATTATTGTACTACGTCGTTGTCCCAGCTTATCAGGTTCATCGGGCATACCGTTATTGTACTACATCGTTGTTCCGAATTACTTGAGTATTAGGTTCATCGGGTGTACCGATATTGTACTACGTCGTTGCACCGGCTCGATGGTTAGCGACCAAGGGATAGCGTCCCGTTTGTGATGCACATGTTGGTGAGTTTTCATGCTCACGTTTGTGATAGGCCTCCCCTTTGTGTTTTTCTGGATTTCTAATTGTTGATTTCTGGAATTTGTGTTTCACCAATTTTTGCAATTGACATTGATATGTTTTGTCAATATTTGGGGTTTGGTGAATACACTAAAGCAGGTGATATTATTTTTGGGTGTTTGAGTAAATTTGAGATATTGTATGATTTTTATGGTTATTGAATGTATACTTGTCATAGTATGGCGTTATTGTTATCATACATTTTTGTGGTATCTCTTATCCTTTCTCATTTATATGATATTTATAGCTAGACTGATCCATTTATTATTTTTCTTCTTAAATATTACTCGGGTCAGACCGAGGTATTTCAGGTGCTTCTACTTGACTTCTTATCAGGGACCATCATCTGATTTTTGGCTAACTACTTTAGATTAGTAGTTTTTGCTTTTATACATTAAAGATAGAGACTCCTTGATGTATACTTATTCTTTTGCTTAGCACTTGTACCTATTCTTTTGTTATGTAGTGGATCTTGTATGACCACTATTTTGATGTACACTTTTATGTGTTATTCATATCTGTTTCCGCCTTTGTGATATGAATATATGTGACTGATTTGTGTTTTGTATATTTCTATATTTTTTCCGAAGCCCACATAGCCACTGTGTAGTAGCTTTGAGTTTTTATTTGATATGTCGGATTTCCTCTTGAAATGAAATGCAAGTCATATTATCTGACATATCGGTACTCGCACAAAGCAATTACACAGATGGTCGCTTCTCAACAGCCTTATTCTTCATGCTAGTCGATGGCATTACCCCGTAGTGTCCTTGGCTAGTGTGAGTATAGAGGTGGGGCATCACAATTGGCCTTTCCGGCACTTGAATTTGCGGCATGTGAATACCATAGATGTATTACTATCGATCTTCAAGGGTCGAACAGGCGGGTCATCACAGCTGGTATCAGAGCTTAGGTTAGCGAGTACCTAAGCCTTGATAGGGTCGACTCATTAGAGATAGGGTTAGTAATACCCTAGAATGAGTTTAGTCAATGAGAGTGCGTATCTATCAAAATAAATCCATCCAAAATCGTTTAAATCTTAATACTCATTCCCTAAGACCATCACGTCTATATGTTCTAAATTGTCTCTTTAATATATTTAGATTGTAAGGAATGGGCAATCACAGAGAACGAGGAAAGGGAAGTAGCAGCACGACAAACACTGATGGTCATAATGCTGCGACTGTGGAAGAAGTAGTAATTCCAGTACAGCCTCAAACAGATTTCGCTACTCTTTGCAAGAACTATACTAACTTGGGAGGGAAACCATTCCAAGGAACCGAGTCTATTGTTGAAGTAAAAGCATGGCTCCGCTCTTGTGAGAGGATATTCAAAGGATTGAAAATAGGGGATGAGAAAAAGAGATTCTTGGCTTCCTGGAAGTTGAAGGAAGAAGCTCTCATGTGGTGGGAATCCATCACTTTGAATGAATCTGAAGACGACTTCTCATGGGCTAGATTGAAGGAAGTATTCGAGGAGCAGTTTATACCTGCTGCTGGAAAATCCTATCTTTACAGAAATTTCATGGACTTAAGACAGAAGATATGTCTGTAGAGGAGTACTCAAATAAGTTCACTGAGTTATCTTATTTTGGGCCGGGACTAATAGACATGCCCTTGAAGAAGAATGAAATGTTTATTGTGGGAATGAAAGAGTAATATCAGGAATAGATAACTAACCACGTGAAAGGAACCTTTATGGACTTACTAGATATGGGTTTTCGACACGAAGCATTGGATAAAAGAAATCTAGCGGTAGCCCAAGGAAATAGCAACAATTAGAACAAGAGGAAGAAGTCGTGGTAGGGAAAGAATGGTGGAGGGTCCTAAGAGAATCATTATAAGGATATTGTTTGTTTCAATTGCCACAAGAAAGGTCATCTCTAAACTTAGTATAGGAGTTCCAAGATGCAGAAGAACGAAAACATTTCTCCTATGGTTTACAAGATTCTTTGTTATCATTGCCATCAGCCAGGTCACTAGAAGAACAAGTGCCCGTTGATGAAGAAGGGAGAATAGATTAAGGTCAATGCTATAAAAGGCGAGCCTTCGACCACTAAAGACGTAAAGGGTAAGGGAGTCCTAGAAGGTAATATATGAGTTAATGATATTTCAGTAAGAGTTTTATTTGGTACTGGAGTTTCCCACAGTTTTATTTCTAAGAAATTAGTCGATAAATTAAAACTTACCCCAGAAATAGTAGAAACCCTTCTCCGCGTATCTAATCCCATAGGCGGTATGACCAATCTTTGTATGTCTTGTGAATATGTAAGAGTTACCTACCAAACCCATCTATTCTTTTGCAACCTATTCGTCCTTGATTTCATTGGGTTTGATATTTTACTTGGAATGTATTGGCTATCCAAGTATAGAGCTATTCTAAACTGCAACAATTGAGTAGTCACATTACAAACCACAACCTGAAGAATGTTGGACAAAATAATATGTGAAGGACCTAGTCCAGTAAGAGACAGCTTCATGTATGCATTAGATTCACTTGAAATGGACTTAGAAAGAATATTAGTCGTTAAAGACTTTCAAGAAGTTTTCGAGGAAGTAAAGAGTTTGCCCCCGCATCGGGAAATAGAATTCCGAATTGACTTAATCACTGGTGCCAGACCTGTTATACACCCTAGGATGGCCCTAAAGGAAAAGGTTGAGTTGGAAAACCAAACTGGTGAATAGTTAAATAAAGGGCTAATTAGGCCAAGTCCCTCAAGTTGGGGCGCAGTAGTAGTTTTTGTGGCAAAGTCAGATGATTCACTTAGACTTTGTGTAGACTACAGAGACCTAAATAAGTAAACGAATAAAAACAAGTATCTTCTACCCCACATAGGTGAATTATTTGGTCAATTACATAGTGCTCGGGTATTCTCAAAGATGGACCTAGCTACGGGATTCCATCAGTTAAGAATAGCAGAAGACTACATTCCCTTTACTACATTCCGAAGGCCAGAGAGTTTTTATGAATGGTTAGTTATGTCATTCGGGCTAACCAATGCACCTGCCTATTTCATAGACATTATGAACAAAGTATTTAGAGATGTACTCAATAAATTCTTTTTATTCTTTATTGATGACATTCTCATATACTCAAAGACTGAAGAAGACCACAAAAGACATTTGGAGATTGTGTTGGAAATATTAAGGAGAAATGTACTGAAAGCAAAGTTCTTCAAATGCCATTTCTGGGAAAAAGAGGTGAGATTCATAGGACATATTGTGTCAGGAGATGGAGTTTCAGTAGACGTAGTGAAAATTTCAACTATATAGGATTGGAGGCAACCACAGACTCCAAAGGACATCCGCAACTTCTTAGGATTAGCCGGATATTATCGAAGAATTATTCAAGATTTCTCTAAAATTTCTTCATACTTGACAAAACTCACAAGGAAGGATGCTAAGTTTGAGTTGACGTAGAAATGTTAAGATGCATTTCAGGAACTCAAAAGGAGGTTAACCATTGCTCCCATATTACGGTATTAGCTATTACTGATGAAAGTGGCGGTTTAACCGTTTATACTAATGCCTATAGAGAAGGAGTTAATTCAGTCCTAATGCAACATGGAAAGGTCATTGCTTATGCGAGTAGACAACTAACAATCCATGAAAGAAATTACGCGACACACAACTTGGAGTTATTAGACGTGGAGTTTGCATTAAAAGTGTGGAGACATTATTTGCTCGGTGAAAAGTTTGATCTCTTCACGGATCACAAATCTTTGAAATACCTTTTCACTTAGAAGGATTTAAATATGAGGCAACAATGTTGGTTTGAATTCCAAACATCATATGATTTGGATACTCTATATACACAGGGAAAAGCCAATGTTATGGCAGACGTGCTAAGCAGAAAGCATGCAATTATAGCTTATTTAATAGTGCATCTAGCATTGATTAATCACATCAAGGAGATTCAGCTCAAAGATCTGATTCTTGCAAGAATAGCCAAGGAATTGGAGGAGAATGTAATACCAAGAAGATGGTTAGGATTCAATGTAATGAGCAAGGAATTCTAAGGATGAATGGAAGGTTATGTGTTCCCAATGTTGATGGGATTAGACAAGAAGCTTTAACAAAATGTCATAATTTCTCACCCGCAATACATCTCGGTGTTACTAAGATGTACAAAGACATGAAGAAGACTTTCTGGTAGGAGGGTATAAAGAGAGGCCTTTCCATCTATGTGAGTAGATGCGCAAATTGTCAGCAGATAAAGAGTGATCAAAAAAAGATTGTTGGTCTATTCCAACCACTTGAGATTCCAAAGTGGAAATGGGACCAGATATCCATAGACTTTATCAACGGCTTGCCTCGATCAAGGAAAAGGAATGAAGGCATCTGGGTTATCATAGATAAATTAACTAAAAGCGCACACTTCATCCCAGTAAAACCCACAAGAACAGCCGCAAGCTTTGGCTAGGATATATATGAGGGAGATTGTTACACTACAAGGAGGTCCTACCAGCATCATAAGCGATCGAGACTCGATCTTTACCAGTCAGTTTTGGGATGCCTTACAAACAGCTTTTGGAATGAAGCTGGATGTAAGCACCGCATATCATCCCCAAACTGATGGGCAAATGGAGAGAGTCAACATGGTGGTGGAGGATCTTTTGTGAGCATGTGTATTAGACTTTGGAGGTTTTTGGGAAAACTACCTTCACTTAGTGGAGTTCTCTTACAGTAATAGCTATCAGGCTAGCAAAAATATGTCACCTTATAAAGCTTTGTATAGTCATCCGTGCGGATCCCTAGCATGTTGGATCGAGATCGGTTAGTACTTGGCCCCGACATGATTTTAGAAGCCACAGAGAAAGTAGATATGATCATAAAGAAGCTAAAGGAAGCGTAGAGTAGATTGAAGAGTTATGCTGATCGAAGGTGTAGAATTTGGAATTCTTAGTTGGAGACTTAGTATTTATGAAGATCTCTCCAATGCGGGGAGTGGTAAGATTTGGAAGAATTGGTAAGCTGGCCTCTCAATATATTAGACCTTTTCCTATTCTTAAGCGAATTGGCCCACTAGCCTATCGAGTAGAACTACAGGAGAGGTTGTCAGGCATACATAATGTTTTCCACGTATCTCATTTACGTAAGTATGTGTATGATCCAGACCAAGTCATAAAAACAGCTGCCTAAGAAGACTTGGAAGTAGAACCAAATTTAACCGTCATCAGACAACCTAATTGAATCATGAATCACGACGAGAAACGATTAAGGAGAAAGGTTGTGCGGTTAGTTAAAGTACAATGGAGTGGCTATGCTAATGATTGTACATAGGAAATAGAGGATAGAATAAAGAAAGCATATCCTGAGTTTAGGATGGATGAATAGATTGCATATATCGCATAGATGTAGTGTACTCACCGCATGTGGTATAGTCACTTATCATATCTTGTATATATTTCATCATATATGTTATTTATCTTGAGTTATCTTCTTCTCATCTTCAATTTCGAGGACGAAATTATTTTAAGAAGGGGAGTTTGTAATGACCCGTAAATTCATCACTTATAAAAATATGACTGAATTTAAAATTTTAGTTAAAATGACTAAATAATGGTTTTTAAATCAAATTTAAAAGCTCTTTATTTAAAAATAATAATAGAAATATTATTTTTAAACTTTGTTTACAAATATATGTATATTAAATAAGAACTGAAAATATGATCGGAAACCGAAATCAAAATTCATAACGATTTAACGTATAGAAGTTGTAGAATGTTGTGAATTATATATGACATCCAAATGAATACATACATATATCCATCTAAGAAACCATGTGCACATGTACATGAATACTTATATATACACATATATACATATGCTAAATATATAAACATATAAGATATTATAAACAACTCCTTCTCACTTAAGCATCCAGCCCTTACCATCAAACATCACATCTATGAAGCACATAGTGGTTGATGGGACTTGGCCATGCCATGATGATGGTGGAGGAGGTGACGCAAGTAGGTGATGATGAAAGGAGGTGGAGGATGTGGTGGTGGAGTGAGAATCTAAACTAATTATCACATATTATCACCATCAAATGTCAAATCAAAGAGGCACATGGCCTTAGCCCTCCATGATATAACCATAGCCGTACCTAGTGGGGAGGTGGATGGCGTATGGTGATGGGAGGATGAGGTGGCATGATGATGTGTGGCGATGTAAGGAGAAGATGTTTACACTCTTCCATTTGCCTATAAATACCACTTCACTTCTTCACTCCATGCATTCATCTTCTTCTTCATTTTTCTAAAAGCTTCCTCCACATTTTAATAGCTTCCATCTAAGAAAAAATATAAAGAAAATTATAGCAAATTATGTCCAAATTTATATAGTGTGTGTATATATATACATATAGCACTTCAAAACTCACCCAAACCCTTCCTCATTCTCTTCAAACCCACGGCCAACCACCCTAGCCGAGCCTACCACCCACACAAACCAAGGTCGTGAACCCCTACCCCCTTCACAAGCAAGGCCGAGCCCTATAGGAGCTTCGGGACACGTGTTCGTGAGCTTTGATTCGAGTTAGAAAGGATAATCCATTTTCTAGTTAATCGTTTTGTTCCAAGGTGAGAAAATCTATTTTATTATATATATATATATGTGTGTGGGGGGGGTGTGTGTGGGTGTGTGTGTGTGTGTGAAATTATGTGAAATGATTGTCATGGATGCTTGTTTATATGTTGTTCATCAAGTATTGATTGTTATTATGGTTGTTTAACAAGTCACGTTAAATACATATCGATATTACATAAGGAAATCACTTTCCGAATCAAGTTATAAAAGTAAATATGGAATCAGTAAACCCCTTCAAAATGATGAGAAATGTTAAATAAACATTTTATAATCATTTGAACTTGCCTTGACAAGTTTTAAATGAAAATTAAATCGAGGCAAAACTAGGTGCGTCGCGTAACGGTAGTTCGTGATTTCGCGCCGTAGAATTCAAATGAGTATATAAAGTGGAATATAGCTCGGAATTCTTCGTAGAAAAACTTTTACAGACTATTATATCCATAGTTTTCAATGAAAGAAAGAAAATCAAGTTCTCATCTTATAGATTTCCAAATAAGTCCAAAACAAGTTTTCGAGAATATCGCGGTTTTGTAGTTTAATGACCAAAATTTTAAAAAGATTTAAAATGGATATTTTAAATGTTTAAAATTATAAAATAAATCTTTTAAATCTTTTAAAATGTTTTAAAAGGGATTTGAGTTATATATATATAAATTTCCAATTGATATAAAAGTCGTTTTAATCAATATAGCTTTTAAAACATCTTTCGCAGCACTTTTTCAATAACTTTTAAAAATATGATTTCAAACTTCACAATTCTTTTCAAAACTTTTATAAATGTTTTCTAATAAATAAATAAGTGTTTTAAAAATGATTTAAAGGTTTTATAGTTTATTTAAAGAAGTTTAAATAAATAAATTTGAAGTAAAGCTGTTATAAGCAAATGATTTAGTCTTGGCTCTAATAAGCCGACAAGTACACCTGATTTTTCTATTCGTGAGATCTGGTTAAGGTGCTTAAACTAAGGAGATGTTTAGGTGCAACCTGTGCCCTATCTCACTTGGCCTCCCTTAGACGAGGGATTGATAAGGTCGAAATGTCGGAAATGAGGTAAGTATGAAAGATTACACTTTTCAAATTTAAACAACTTGGATCATATAGAAATAATCTTCTTATACTTGGTGTTAAATTCTTATGAGGAACTAGTACTATTCGTGGAATTTAAAAGGTGATTTCATTGTTATTCTACCCATATTACCTGTTGAATACGGAAATTAAAATTGAATAAAAGCAGTACAATTTCTATTTGACCCTATTTTATTCAATAATGTATTCTAAAATAATTTATGAAAATGATTTAGTAAATTTTCATAAGGAGCTTTAATGGATTCCGTATATACTGAAAAGAAATGGTTTTCAAAAGAAAAAAATCTCTAAAAGATATCTTTGGATAAAAAGAAAACAAATAAATGGAATATTTATTATCCACCCACTTAACATCTTTTTATCGATGATTGGTTCGTCGAAACCGAAGTCGGATTTAGGTAATACCTATCTGAAAACCACTTCGAACCAATTTACGTGTTTAAAAGCGAAGCAAATATATTGAAGACCATGATTTTAAAAGGTAGGGGATCCTCATGTCGGAAGGACCGCTTGTTTATAATCTCTGGGTAGCTCCCGAGATAAATAAATAGCAGTGGTCCCTTCGTTCTGGAAATCTCCAAAACATGAGGACTATTTGCTACTAATCCTAGGGATGATTCCCGACAGGATGTGGTAGAAAAGTGCTTTCGGTTTGTTTGTTCCTGGATAACTAGTATGGACGAATGTCTGACGTGGCATTTCTAAATCATATTGATTGATCTCTACGAACGTATCATCTATTTAGTGGTGGAGAAGAAAACTTCTCATAGCTTAACACCCTTTCTTGAGACGTAGCTCAGGAGATATACGTTTGTAGAAATCAGTTGTGTGATTGTGAAATGGAAAAGTCGCATTCAAAGTGGAAGAAGTGCTATGTAATAAAGGAAATTGTTACGTCAAGCCTCACACCCGGGAATGGTGAAACAGAGGATGCTTTAAGGCTAAGTGGCTCACAAGTAATCAGGGTATGAAACCACCTTCTAGATCAATAAAATTTCTACATGCTCTAACGTCGGGTTTAAATTATGTGGTGTATGTTCGGGATCCTGGATAGGTTGGTAACCGTCGGGTAATGTAATACTCAGTGCTATTCGTGTAATTTTTGGATAGGCCAGTCTTAATTCGCATGAGGACCAACATATGGGCCTCGGGTGCATTCTTCTAGAAATGCACTGTACAGGATGTAGTCCCTTACCTCGCTATTCAATTGGAAATCCAATACCCAATAAGTGTCGTACAGACTTAGTTGTGCAAATACTGAAATATGAGATGCAAGCATTTCAGCTAAGATTTATAAGTTTATTTGAAAATGTTTTCAAAAGAATGTCATTAAAAATAATATTTCAAAAATTTGTGTATCAAAGATTTTGGTTATCATTAGGTAAAAACTCGTTCTGTGTTTATGTGTGGCGTGGTCTTATGAGATACCCTTTTGTTTTCAAACATCCGTATTTTGAGTTTCTCACACCAATCTCATGACTGACCCGAAGTCTATTTTTCATTTCCCTTAAACTTTGGGTGCCCTATTTCGGGCGGTCAAGTAGTCAAGTAGCTTGGAGCATTTTGGAAGAAGACCGTAGTATGAAGAGTAGAGGGTCCTTTGTCCATAGATGCCTATTTTCAACTTTTTGTTGTATCATGTATCATGTATTTTGTATCTACCAACCCATACAAGGATATGCAGTTATAAATATCCTAGGTTGGGTTAGTACTTATCATAACTCTGATGAATCACTTGAAGTGATTATATGTGCTTTCCACCTGTATAATTATGTTGTTTAATATGATGTGAGATTCAGTTATTATTCTATTTTCTACCTTTATTTCTTATAGACCCCTGATTATCTGCCTTTCTGGCACTTGAATTTGCGGCATGTGAATACCGTGGATGTATCAATATCGATCTTCAAGGGTTGAAAAGGCGGGTCGTCACATATACCATTAAATCACCATTATAGACTACGATGACCTTTACCCTTCCCGGAGTTACGTACGCTTTCTAAAGTTTCTTGCCTTCATCCATTTAGTTTATCTTTCATAACATTTCAGGTTTAACCATTTTATGACTGTATCTTATATCTATAATATTAATAATAAGAAATCAACATTACTACATGGCCACTTTTACAATTCATTGCTAGGCACTGAGGCAACAACTGTATGTCACATATAACTCCTTATCTACCATTGAGGCAACGATCATATGCTGTATACACCTCATATATTACACACGTAATTCCAACCAAGGGGAAATTTGTTGGAACTGGCCAGCCCACAACGGAAGTTATAGGTGAATTTCAGAAAAAATTCCTATATTGGATCTATATTGGGCCAATGAAATCTAATTTATTTAGAACATTTCTAAACTTTATTTAAATAAAATCTCTTATTTTATTTAAATTTATAGATTATATACAATTTTATTTAGTTTATATTTTATACATATAAATGTACATATATGTATCATATACATATATATGTGTGTGTGCATGTGTAACATGATACCCTGCGTAAGGAAAAACATGCCCGTATATAAATGTTGGGATTTACATCACAACGGGCATGTTAGCTCATTTGTATTATATGTTGTCCAAATATATATATGTGTGTGCGTGTGTATATGTTTGTTATTTATATAAATATTATATATATATATATATATGTGTGTGTAAGTAAATTTTATTTAAATAATTTTATGAGGATGAAAATATTTAAATACTTATATATATATATAACTTATATATATAACATTAGTAATATATACACACACACATACATAATTAAGTATTATTTTATAAATATTAAATAATATTTATATATACATAATATATATGAAAAGTTTTTTTAAATATATATTTATTTATAAACATAATATAATATCTAAATTTACACATACACACACATAGATATATATATATATATATATTAGTTAATAAAGGTTTAAAACAATTTACTTCTAGATCATATGCATAGCATAACAAAATTTTATGCTAAATTTCATTGTATCAATATATATGTGTGTGTATATATTAATTAGTCGAAATATAATAAAATATTTTCTAAATATACTTTTAAAATATTTAATTCTTAAAAAATCTCAAAAAAATTCCCTTATTGGATCTATATTGTGCCTATGAACTCTAATTTATTTAGAACATTTCTAAATTTTATTTAAATAAAGTCTATTATTTTATTTAAATTTATATATTATGTACAATTTTATTTAATTTATATTTTATACATATAAATATACATATATGTATGTACGTGCATGTTTAACATGATAACCCATATAAGGAATAACATGCCCGTATATAGATGTTGGAATTTACATTGCAACGGACATGTTAACTCATCCGATATGTATTGTCTGTTATCCAAAATATGTATATATAAGTTTGTTATTTATATAAATATTATGAATCTATGTGTGTATATATATATGTATGTATAAGTAAATTTTATTTAAATAATTTTATGAGGATGAAAATATTTAAACACTTGTATATATATAACTTATATATATATATGTAAAATATTAGTAATATACACACACACACATAATTATGTATTATTTAATAAATATTAAAATAATACTTATAGATACATAATATATATAAAAACGTTTTTAAATATATATATATATATATTAAAACATATTCATAATATATAAATATATATATCTATACTATAAAGCAAAACCCTTGGTCAAAGGGTCAAAGTGAAGCCTTTTGGCAATTCCCATCTTACCCATGTTGCAAACGCCACCTTCACCAAGCTGCTGGGTCACTTTCGACATTTCCACAACCGACTCCAGCCCACGTTCCACGTTTGAGTAACCTGTTCTCCTCTTTTCTTCCCTTTTTCCTCTCCAATTTCCTTCTTCCTCTACTTCCCTTCTCTTCTCCCTTGAAATCGTCTGCCTTCCCATTTCTTCCTTTTTTCCACACGACAGTCCTAAATTTATCTACCTCTACTCCTCCCCCGCTTTCAGTACGCTGCCTCCGCAGAAGAGCATTGTTGCGAGGATGATGGTACATCCTAAAAGCACTAAATCCGACTATCCATCTTCGTACAGTTCGAAATTTCAATGTCAATTTTTGCTTTACAACATCATTTACTCTTCAGCCCTAACTCCACATAAGCTATTTTCGCACGTACATGACTGATTCACATCCCTTTCTTGCATTCCACCGCCTGCGGAGAGGAGCACTGCTGCAGCGATATAAAAGGTATTGTGTTTTTTGGTTTATAACATCATTTACTCTTCAGCCCTAATTGTAGATATGCTATTCTCGCAGATACGTAAACGATTCACATCGCTTTCTTCCATTCTATCGTATGCGGAGAGGAGCACTGCCGCGCGGATCATAAAGGTATTATTCGTTGTTAATTTTTTCCTTCTTTGTGACAGTATAAACTGCTATCTGATTCATTTGCTTCTAACCTTTCTACTGCTTTCTTTCAACCACATACTGCTCATTTTTGGCATTACAGACTGTTTCGCACCTCCTAAACATAAATCATCCAAAATACTACAGTAAATTGGATGAATAAGATAGTCTACAATTTATTTTACAAATATTGTCATCTACTTTAATTTGCATATTACTTTAACCCCTACGATTGATAACTGAATATGTACATTTTCCCCTACTCAAAGTTCATGATGTTACTACCATGCGTCAAAGTTCTGGATTGAGCACTGCATCAAAAAAGGGCTACTGTAAACCCATGAACTTTGCCTAAATTTAACATTGGCTAAGGGTTATGATAGCCGTGTCATATATGTCTTTCTCTTATTGATTGAACTCAACCAATGGGGTGTTTTTGCATTTCTGCAACGATGGGCTGAGGGGAGCAATAGTGTTGACAATTTTGTTTTCATCTTCTTAACGATAAAAAGCTATTTAAATACCAAATTTCAACTTCCATTTTGTAGACCTTAACTACGCCTGACTCTGTGGGAGTTCATATATGAATTGGCAGCCATAGTTGAATTAATGGTTATCACATCGACATGGGAGTTATTGATTAGTAAGATAGTTATTTTTTAATGTTTATAAACTAAATCATTCAGCAAATAGTTCACACAATTGCTTTGTGTGATATCTGTAATTACCTTTCATTTTTTCCTGTTAAATGTTAATCAATGATTTATGATGGGAATAAGTATAACTTATTATTATACTACTAAATTTAACATTGGCTGAGGGCATGATGTATGTCTTCCTCTTATTCATACAACTCAACCAATTGGGTGTTTTTTCATTTCCGCAATGGTGGGCTGAGGGGAGTAGCATAGTTCATAATTTTGTTTTCATCTGCTTAATGATAACAAGCCATTTAGATAGTAAATTGACAACAATATCTATGCATGAAGTTGAGAATATCGATAGTGAAATTTGTTTATTTTGTGTGTTTCGTATAAGATTATTTAACTGTTATACTTATCCCTAGAAATGAATGATACACATAGTTCCATTTTGTTTCATTTACGAAGATGGATATGTTTCACTATTTTGACCATATTTTGCAGGTTTACAAGTTTCTGGAAATGAAGAGTAAGACAATGTGTGGAAATCTCTACAAACATATAGGAAGAGTAAGAAAAATCTTTACACTGTGCATTTACCATTTTCTTTTTGGGAACAGTCAAAAAGTTCAAGTTCAATATCGTACATATTACTGCAAAAGATGGTATTTCACACTTACATGTTTGTAATTTATTACTGTACGCATGTCATTTGTACGACTTAAAATTACAGTACTTTGGTGTAAACTAGGTGTGCAATTACATAGTTTAAAGTACAATAACAAATTACTTCATTTGTACATATACACTTACAAAATTATAACTGCACAATACGATAGGAGGTGAGACAGGAGAATAGTACTATGTGTGTAAGTATTAACCAAATTTGATAGCTAATCCAATTACCAAAGTTTTATCTTATTAATGTTTAAAAAATGTATGATTTTTCAAGATTACTGCATGTTTTCTGATGTAATAAGAGACAGAGAGTTAACTGTACTATTTTTTGCGAATCATTTGACTTTCCTAAACAATATTATCAAATTAGTTATTTGATGATCAACTGCATTGTTGATTCTGCTGGCAGATGAGTGGAAGGAAGGATAATAGCGATGGGTAGGAATCAACTCATTACTACTATCATGGGAAGGATAAAGGTAAATTTGAAAGGATTTCTTAGCAGCATTGCTTAAGTTTTGATAACATACTAAAGAATTAAAGGTTCGGTTTTTCTAAGTTCAAGTTTATTTTTGATATGTTAAATTTGTCATTTCTACAGTATATCTCTATTAATTCAGTACATCGTACTGTAGTGCTGCACACAAGGAGGTGTAGTATTCAACATTGTTCTTTCCACGCTGATACATCTTTTCTGAATTCGTGATTAAAAAAATGATATGTTGATCTTCATTTACTGATTTAGGCTGTGTTTATGAGGCATATTACTGGAATCGATGGTGGAGAAAGCTATAAAGAAATTTTTACTAAGCCTTTATTTATTTAAATGCTAAAACTTAGAATTAAGTTGTTGCTTCAAATGCTTTTTTACGTTAACCAACAGCATTATGGCTGTATTTACACTACTGACTATTAATAAAACTGAAGCTGATTGCATATATTAATGTCCTACTATTAGTTTTTGCACATAAAGCCAAAGTTAGTCTATTCAAAATACATGCTTTTGTAATAAAACAGTCATTAATTGTTAGTAGAGTTAGCATCAAGTATTAATGTACCACAAAATTACTACAACTAGGATCAAATATTAACGTTACAGATTTACAGGTGTACATGATTCTTAAATAGTTTGTTGATTTTGAGTTTATGCATCCTTCTGCTGCATCATTGAATCATAGAACTTACGTATTTTTGGTAATTTGTGGGTATTGCATTGCACATTTCCAACTATTTGGTTTCTTTGGATAATTGAATACCTTCGCTGATGTGAATAGCATCATTGAGGTCATAAAATATTATAAATTCTATGGTAGATTTTTGATAGTATACTTATATTTTTCCACTATGCTTATTGCATGCAGATATACAACGGATCTGCATTCAGATGGTGATTTTTAAAGAATCAAAGGTATCATATTTCATTTAATTTCTGCTCAGTTGCTTTGGTAGTTATCAAAGGTCAAACTATTTACCTCCTTCAAGTATTATCTGTTCCTTTTTTTTTTCTTTTCCCCTATTTTGGAGACTAGCAAAAATAATATGACGATCATATTACTTACCATATCATGTAAGTTAATAAATTGTATAGGCAGAATCAGCTAATGGAATGTACTACTATAGAATAGTGAAAGTGCGGTTGACATGAAGGGTAAAGCTTCATCCGAGGGATGCACGACATGTCAGTTGAAAAGTGTGGTGCGGAAAAACAGTTTAATATAGACAGGGAGTGCGATCTTGAGACTGGGCAAGGAGTAGAGCTAAATAGGTTGTTGTTACTACATGTCAGGGGGTACAAGAATGGTAGTGCTGATGTTGTGTGTGAAGATGTTGCTGATGTATCATGTTGAGGTGTAATAGTGAATTCGTAATGGGCTACAGACTTAAGCTATCCATCAGTAGCAATGAGAAGGGGCTGACCGCAGTTGGGGAGTGTAAGTCATTGGCAATTGAATATGCAGTAGCAATGAACAGAGCCGATCAGCTATAGATGCAGGCAATGAAACTATAGCAGTTAAGAGAGGATGAATGAGTATTGCGGTTGCAAGATGAGGTGCAATACAGAGCCGCGCTGCATGAATGTTATCAGTGATGCTGCTAGGAGCTGAGCTAAGATCTGATTGAGCTAGCGAGCCTTTTAAGTGGGAGTAGTTGGCAGGTGAACCAGTTTAAGTGATCAGATCTTGATGAGTCCATAAGTGGTGACTGCATGTGAGCTTGATTGCCTACTGAGATAGCTGAGATGGAGGAGCTGAAGCCTGAACCAGCATTTATGTATTTATGCAAGCTTACATGTAGGTATGTATAGTTTAAAACTCCATAACTACCATTCATTTCAATGCGGTAAAGACTAAAATGCAGTAAATTATTTACCATATCATGTAAGTTAATAAATTGTGCATGTTGCAGATAATTATATGTTAATTTGTCATGGACAACCGATTACAAATATATGAATGCACGAGCTTTATGTTTTAAGTGCAATAATTCTTTTCTATATATGGGGCTACAAAATATGCTTTCACTCTAATAAAAACACATATAATATACATAATTGTCTTCTTCACATAATTCAACTTCATATGTTTCATTAAAATTATTTCCATTCATTATTCATAGTGTATAAATTAAGAGCAGTATTTTATTTGATGCGTTACAACGTGTGGAATTATAGCATTGCTCGAATTCTTTAGGTTTCCCTGGATATGAGTATTTTCCCTACTATATGGTCTAATGATCCATCACCAGTAATTTCTCTAGAACTATAGCTTGCATCCTAAATTTTCTGAAGCTTTATTCTTTGGCCCACACATTTCATTTACAAGCAGATGGCTGATTTTTCTTTTCTAAGTAAACGATCAAGTGATTCATTATAAGTGGTTACTTCCCTCTAATTGTGGCATGCACCACTTTTAAAATCTATTTTCTAGTCCTTCATGCATATATATTCTTAGATCTTAAAATTTAAAACAAATGGAAATTTAGTACAACTATGAAGCTTAAATATCTACATATAAATGAAAAATGATTAATATAACAATGGCTACAGAAAAATACTAGAAACTAAAACAATAATAATAATAATAAAACACCTAAGTTTTGTTACATTTTGATGCTTTACATTGGCTATACTTTACAATATATTGAATCTAAGTTGGAAATTCTACTTTTAAGTCATCAAACTGTCACTCTTCATATTCTCTATTCAAACTCAAGCAGCATTCAACTAATTCATTGTTCAAATGATCTGAATTTTAATGGATGCAAAATTAGGAGCATATAATGAATATATCAAAACCAAATGCATTATAAAAAACTGCATTACTTATTCCAACTCATCGTGGTAAACATCAAACATGTACATATACACATACACATACAGTGTGAGCGTGTTCAAACATATATTTAAGTATTTTGAATTTTTAAACACATAATATTTACAAATTATGTACACGGCGATTGTTATAGTTCACGATGATAATTCTCAGTATTTTATGCTTCTTTATATTTTTACATACTAGAAATTTTAGATCGATCAAACTTTGATATTACTCAAACTTTGTATTCATGCCATCAGCATGGGCTCAACATTACGTACAAGTCAAAGTCATTTTGTATGATTCAATTTTTTTACAAATGGTGCTTTTTAATAACAGTCCCTTCTCTGCTCTACTAACTTACTTGAACTATCAACTCCATGCTTCGTCTCAATTATTTTGTTCTATTTACAATTACATTTCAATGTTTCTTTTACTGCATTTCACAAAACTACACAGTAACTCAGCCAATTAACAAACTTTTCTACCAATCAACAACAATTTACGATCCTTCATAAATCATCAAATTTTATACTGTGCACACGACTGGAAGTGAACAATTAACAGCAAGTACACATAAAATTCTCGGTAGTAAATTAACACAGACAAGCAGATATGAAATTGGGTTGAAGTTGGAACAATTACTCCATTGACCTACACAGGCTCTAATACTGTTATGTACAATGAAACGTCAGTTGATTCAGACATATGCTTTAGTTGGACAAAAATTAAATACTTATTTGTTTTCTACAACACTTACATTACCGCACTTGCATTTTTAAATCCCTCTTCTAAATACAACATTTAGGTAACAAATTGCTTAACCATGTGTTTTCCTTATCATAACAAGAATTTTAGTACGGCTTTACGTAATCAGCGATATGGGTAGCCTCATGTAACGACCCAAAATTTTCGATCGTGAAAATTCCGGATAGTTAAGAAAAGAAGAAAAGAGATAGAAGAAGAAACAGAAAACAAGTCATAGAATCTCACATTCACAGCGGATGAAATATAATATCAAATAATATTCTTTACACAAAGAAAGCTGTATCAGTCAAATACATTTTAATACATCAGAGTTTTCAACATTTACACAAACACTAAACAGTTAATATCACATGTCCCAGACAATCTACAATATAACACAGCGGAATACACTTCATACATTCCTGCCATCCAGCTCGCCTCCTGAGCTCCAGAACGTCCTTACTTGAAAATCTGTAATACTCGGTCTGACCCGAGCATTACAATAAAGTAACACCCGAGTCAGGCTGGAAACCAGCGTGAGTAAAACCCATTTAATTTGAAATACTAAGGTTGTAAAACTTCTTTGAAAAGCCAGGGTAACTCGTAGCTCACTACCAGTTCTTATCTTGTTATAGCCAAACACTTATTACACAAATCCATTGATATTTTAAAACAATATCTAAGTACCGTGACTTAGTTTCAATGGTCTAGTTTACTTAATTCATTCCATTCCAGCCTATTTGATTTACAAATCAAATCTATAAAGAATTATAGATTACTAATCGAAGTGGTTCCGGATATCGCTGATATCCGATCCCGGTCTCTTCGAAATTCAAATGTCATCCTTTTTATGCCAAGATGTTTAAGTTAAACAATTTAATTTAAATTCAGGATATCATATTCACATAGCAATTCTACCACAATAGATAACTTACATTATCACAATTCATCCAAAGCATCTCATATCATAGAGCATCAGAATCACATATCAGATATATCAAATAATCCAAAGCATTCAATATTATTCAATCATCCATAAGCAAGATTAATTAGATGTACAATTCCTAATTAATTTAACTTAATCTCCACATAAATTAAATTAATTACTTTAATTACCTTTAAATCCTGCTTACTTAACATTAATTAATTACAAACCAATTAATTAATCATCCTTAATTATCCGTCTTAATTAATCATCCTTGATTAATTATTCTTTAATTACATTAAGTAATTAACCTTTAATTAATTACATAAATTAATTATTCTTTAACCATTCACATTAATTAACCTTTAATTATTCTCTTTAATTAATTATACTATAATTAATTACATTAATTAATTATTCTTAATTAATTACATTAATTAATTAACTATTGATCACTTACCTTTAATTAATTAAACCTAAATTAATTAATTAATTACACTAAGTAATTACTCCTTAATTACTACCATTAATTAGTCTCAAATCATTTCCATTAAGTAATTACCCTCAAATTACTTTCATTAATTAATCACTAATTACTTCCACTTAAGTAATTATCTCTTTAATTTATCACCTTCATTAACTACCCATTAATTAATCACATTCATTACTTAATCACACTCATTAATTACTTAACCTTCAATTTATTATTTAAGTAATTAATCCTTAATTACCTTTCATTAATTAATTCTTCTTTAATTAATTACATTAAGTAATTATTCTTTAATCATAAATTATCCCTTAATTACTTAAAACCTTTATTAATTAAAGATAAACCATTTATCTTAATTAACTTCTTAATCACCATTAAGATCTTATTAAATTAAAGCTTGAAATTAATTTATACAAAAATCTGTTGAGATCTTTTTAATACCACATCATTATATTTCAAGAACACTCATTTAATTAATTAACTAATGTACAATTATTCAATACCAAAACAATTTATCTTTAAAACATTTCATCTTTAAAAATCTAAGATTTGAAACTTATTTGAAATCTTGTTTAATAACTTAAAAACTTGATCATACTTTAATTTAAAAACCAGGTTATTTGAACACAGGCTAAACCCAAGCCTATACTCACAAAAATTCGAGTCAAACCCGAGACACTCTCGAAACTATACTCCCTTCGAGAAAAAACACATGAAAACTTCGATCCAGACCCGGGCATCCTCCTTCTTCCCCAAACTCGAAACACACAACCACAACAAAACGTGCACAAGTGCACGTGCACCTCTGACCTGATCAACCCCGACCATCGCCGTGACTATCCTAAAGTCACCTACGATCACCCCAAACCAAACGACCACCTAGAACCCATGATATCGCCTAGAAACGAAATTGACCAAAACGAAACCCATAGGAAAGAAACAGATCACCCAAAAATCACCTCGTCTCGCCATCTCCGGTCATCAGAAATCCTCGCCACCATGACCATGGTTGCGCCACTGTCTCAGGTTCCTTTTCCCCCTGGTGCGATCACTTTCAGTGCACCCTCGACGTCGCCAACCCTTCGAGAATGACGACGACCCAAAACTACTTGAAAACCCTAAATCGCCATCGCGCCACCTCCACAGCGTACTAAAAATTCGACGAGTATTTTTCCGATGATCGCCTAACCTCCAGCTACCTCCAGCTCCAGGCCCGACGAACAATTCGTCGTCGATTGACGGCAATTGACGAAAATGTGCTTTTCGTTCATCTCGAGATATCTCACCATTTACTTACTTAAAAATCATAACATTATCTTTAAAAATCACCCTTTACTAATACGATTCTATTAAGATAATCAAAGTATGTAATTAAAATGATTGATTTCTGACCTTAATTTATTTTTCACTGTAATTTCCTATTCTTGAAATAATTACTAAATTTAAATACTTGAAACTATATTTTAAAATTGATATTATCTTGTTATAATCATTTTTCATTTACAAATCATAGCCTAAAATCGATTGTATGAGGAGATATTAAATTTACTTGAGTGGGTTGAGCCTGTGATACAACAGAGCATACATATATACATATTACAGACACACATAAATTACAGAGCAGTTCATACTATATTCCAGATAGTAACATCCATGCAAACAATTTTCACAATATCATTTCAAATATCTATCACATGCAAACCAAGATTTAACGGTTTTAAGCCTTAATAAAAGTAGTTTACTCACCTTTAAAATGTTGAACAGAGAATGGTTTGAAAAATCTGGAAATTTGATTTAAACTTTGAAAATCTGGAACTTGATTCTTGAATCTTGATTGGCTTGATCTTTTAAAAACTGAAATGCTTAGTTGTTGCTTGGTTTTCTTGCATTCAGGCTTCCTTGCTTCAGCCTTCGTTTGAAGTTGCAATGGCTGTTTGATCCTCTCGAGCTTGTGTTATTTTGATTTTTCTTATGTTTGCAAAGGCAATTGTTTTCTACTTATTTTTGTTCGAATTCCGGAAATTGAAACAGTGAGGAGATACATATAAAGAAGTATAGGCTGCAGCTTACACAGCAAGCTTCTTATCCCATTGACCAGACTAGATTTTTTTCTTGAGATAGGTATTTTCTGGTGTAAGCTTTTCTTCTTTGGTCAGATATTTGTTTTGACCAGCCAAGATTTTTATACAAACTGAAATGATTTTTGAACCATTCGAAATGACATTGTTTAGTACTTGAATTGATAGCATACTTATCCTATATATTTGTATATCCATATATGTACTTTCCTTGCCTTGCATATACATATATTTCCATGGGTTATATATTCTAGAATTATCTTATGCAATTACTTTTAACTTATATACTTATTTCTATTTCTAACATAAATTCTTATTTTTATTTCTATTTTAAGTTTAAACTATTAAACACTTAATTTATATTTATATATTCTTATACTTATATTAGGTATTGATAAGATTGATTTTACTTTAAACTTTATTAAATAGATTACATCCATATATATACATATCTAGATCAATTGTTAATAAGGTAGAGCTTTGATTTAATTTAATGTGAATAAGATAGATTTTATTTTAAAAAAATTTGGAAGACTTTATTGTAAATTTTCAAATCGTAGCTTTTCTTCCAAAATATATATATATATATATATAAATAAATGGTAAATGGCTAAAAGTCTAAAGTTGTATTTATTTATTTATTTATATAAATCAGATTAAATGCTTATTAAAATAATACTGCCAAAATCCCGGGTCATCGCCATCATGAACTAGTCTATATATGTATATATATATATGGATATTTTATCTTGAATTTAAACGGTGAAATATATTATTTATTTATTTATTTACTATAAGAGTTATCACCTCGAGAGATTTTGTAATTCAATATTTATTATAGCTTTAAATCAATTCATATATATCCCAATAATTTTAAATTATTAGAAATTTATTCATTCGATATATCAATATTTCCATAATTTAATCCAGTCAATTACCCAACTAACATACGCTAAAAATCCGGGTTGTCACATTCCTTCCCCCTTTAGAACTTTTCGTCCTCGAAAAGGAACGAAACCAGAATTATTAAAATGCTTAAAATCAGATAAATATTCTTTGATCACTTTTAAAACACTTTTTAATATCTATATAATACTATTCCAAAGTAGTTTTTTTATAAAAAACTTTTATAACTCGATGTTTCAACAAGTCCATCTTCGTTCTCATAGAGATTCGGTCATACGTTGATCAGGCGTAGGACTGAAAATCTGTAAGTACTTGGTAAACCCGTTTTCAACATCCAGTGAAAATACTTGAAAAAACTAATTTTATTGAAAATATAGAAAACAATTTCGAAAATAGAGGAAATATCTTTGGTGAAAATGCTCTGGAAATCATCACCCTCATCCATGGTCGCAGTTACATCCTGGGTTACGTTGCCATAGTAGCAAAAGTCCATGTAACTGTAGGCACTCCGCGCCCCTCGATTACGCCATGGAACCCACAACAGATCGCAGTTACATTCCAGGGTTACGTTGCCATCACAGCAAAAGTCCATGTAACTGTAGGCATCAGCGCCCTCGATTTTCGCTGTCAAAAATGAAACTTCTCCACTACCACATAAGTCGCAGTCTACCGATGTAAAATCAAACATAGACTGTTGGCTCTCAGCGGCACACACGACTTTCGCTATGGTTTGCAGTAGATCGTAGTGACATCGAGTTAAACTATCGTCACAGCATAACCCAAATGCCTCTGTAGGCATCAGTGCCCTCAACTTTCGCTACCCAATAATCCTCAGGAACTAGTTTTGTCCGGACTCCTCACAGGATCAACTTTAGAACCTCCCCCTTAGAGGCTCAAGGCAGTACCAACCTATGGTACTCCTGAGAAGTTCATTCAAGGGAGCGCCTTTTTCCCCAGAGCCACTTTCAAAACACTTTATACTATACACATATAGTATTTTTCTCAAATCATACACCAAGTATGAATCTCATATAAATCTCCTTTACAAAATCGATTCTCAAAATCGATAATTCTCATATTAGGCTCTTCCAAATTCCAAAATTGATTTTCCTCAAAAATCAAAAGCCCTTTTTAGAAATCCATAGGTTCCCAAAACTTTTCCTCAAAATCATTTTCAAAAAATCCTTTATATATACGTATATATATATAATAACCTTGGGAAATTTTTGAATCACTTCATACTTGTATAAATTCACTTTTATACTTCAAATACTTTCAAAAACCCTTTTCTTCTGGCAAAAGATTCAACAAGGGAAGCTTTATCATACATATAACAAAGATACGTAACTTTGTTTATTCCAAATCAAATATTCAAATTTGATTACTCTATAAAGTCACTTACCCAATTACTTACTTCCATAAAGCAAATTTTTACCATAGAAATATCCAATTTCCACTTTACTTCATCATATATCTCACAAAATATACTTTTCATTTCAAAGACCATTTTACAGTTCTTATCCATAAATTTCCAATACCAATTTCATTCAAACCCGTACGATGTACACATATCATCCGTACGCTATATCTATCTGATCGCTCACTCGATCACACAATTTCACTTCCGAACTAGTATTGTCCACCCGACTTCCTAGTGCGGACTCAGATCTGGTTTCTTGATCAGAAACCGCCATTCTCCTTGCATAGTCACAACTATGATAGAGAATATCCAGAACCAATCAAAAATCCATATCCAGGTTCGCCGTCGAAAATCGAATAAAAAAATTCCAACTCGGATCAATAATACTATCTCGAAATTCTTTGCTCGAATCTGGATCAAATCACTATGCGAATAGAATAATATACGTACATCCTACGTATTTATCTTCATTGATTATCAGTTAAATCAATCTTCTTTTCTATTATCATTTATCTTAGGTTCTTATTCCTTTATTCACCATTGCCTCAACCCTTATTTGGATTATTACCTCAATTCTTATCTCAAATAGATACTTAATCATAAACAGTTTGCACTCTGACCGGTTTAACTTTAGAAAATAGCTTGAAAAGTTAAAAATAGATAAGTAGTAGAAAAATACTTATTAGTTTGTAAAATAGTTGAGAAATTGTAAAATAGTTGGAAAATAGTCAAATAGTTATAGAAATTTTAAACAATTACAAAATAGTTGTAAAATAGTAATTAGTTTATAAAACAGTTGAAAAATTGTTAAATAGTTCCAAAAATAATTATAAAATAAATATAAAATAATTTGGCTTTAAAAAGAGAGATTGTATATAGTAAATAGCTTGGAAAAATAGATTTGTATGGAAACAATTTATTTTTGAAAAATAGTCCAGAGCCAAACTGTTCAATTCCCAATCTTCATTTCCATCAATTCAATTTAAATTTCTACCACCATTTAAAATGACTCAATTCCAATTTGAATAACTTCAATTTCTCTTGAACTTGATTTATCCCCAATTCAAGTTGAATTAACCTCAATTTCTTTCCAAATTCAGATCAAATTCCATTTGATTTCAAACATATTTACTTCAATCACCATTTCCAATTATTCAAATTAATTTAGACTAATTTCAAATTGAATCCACTTCAATTCCAAATCATTTCAATTTCTATATAAATTAATCCCAATTCTCATTTGAATTTGAACTCATTCAATCTTCAATTTTATTTCAAATTAATCCAATTCCAATTTTCCATTTGAATTTTATACTTATCCATCTTCAATTCTAATTAATTCAAACTAAATTCAATTTAAATCCCAATTTAAATTAACCATTTAACTTCCCAAGTTAAATCCCAATTTCATCTTGAAATTTCCAATTCAGGTTGCTTGTTAACTTATTTAACTTTCCCAAAGTTAAATTCAATTTACTTAATTCAGCCAACCTTACCCAATTTGGATTCCCATTAATTTTTAAACTTCACATTAATAATCTTATAAGTTCAAAAACTTATCACCTTGGGTATCACATCTCATTCCAAATTTAAAACTCAACATTTAGAGTTTACTTCAACTCATTTTTGATATTATGTATATTCATCATATATACATATTTCCTTTATACTCTAAGTTATCCTTAAATTTTAAACCACTTTTGGTTTTAGTTCAAACAGTTTCCTTTAATGCTTTCAAACAACTCTTATTTTAAAGTATGATCACCTTCAAAATATTCTGAATAATACCCTTAATTTATTATTTCTATTAACATTTGAAACAAATTCCAAATTTTCTGGCTTAGATTTAAAACTTCACAATCTAGATCATCTTCAGTTCCAATTTACAAGTCATACTTCCCTAAGTGTTTTACTTCCCTAAAACATTTCATTTTGCTTACTCATTAATACACATTTTATTATTAAACACAACAATCATTTATGATAATAACCAAAATTATCATATTAGAAAACCAATTCATTATTATCTTATTCTGGAAATCTTTTCCCCCAAATTCAAGATTTAATTTCAGTTTGAATCCATTTTAAACTTTCCTTTATTTAATTCCAATTTGGTTGTATTTCTATTACTTCTTAATTTAATTCCAATAATTTAACAACCAGTTACCTTAACATTTATTGGTTAAGGAATATTGCTTTATATATATCAAAATATATTCTTATATAAAATCATTTAAAATCTTTATATATGAAAATAACAAGTACGCTCTCAAATATATATACACACACTCAACTCATTCTAGGGTACTATCGACCCTATACTTAATGAGTTTTCCCCACCAGAGCCAAAGTTCTCGCTTAACCTTTGCTTTGATACCAAATGTAATGACCCAAAATTTTCGATCGTGAAAATTCCAGATAGTTAAGAAAAGAAGAAAAGAGATAGAAGAAGAAACAGAAAACAAGTCACAGAATCTCACATTCGCAGCGGATGAAATATAATATCAAATAATATTCTTTACACAAAGAAAGCTGTATCAGTCAAATACATTTTAATACATCAGAGTTTTCAACATTTACACAAACACTAGACAGTTAATATCACATGTCCCCGATAATCTACAATATAAAACAGCGGAATACACTTCATACGTTCCTTCCATCCAGCTCGCCTCCTGAGCTCCAGAACGTCCTTACCTGAAAATCTGTAATACTCGGTCTGACCCGAGCATTATAATAAAGTAACACCCGAGTCAGGCTGGAAACCAGCATGAGTAAAACCCATTTAATTTGAAGTACTAAGGTTGTAAAACTTCTTTGAAAAGCCAGGGTAACTCGTACCTCACTACAAGTTCTTATCTTGGTATAGCCAAACACTTATTACACAAATCCATTGATATTTTAAAACAATATCTAAGTACCGTGACTTAGTTTCAATGGTCTAGTTTACTTAATTCATTCCATCCCAGCCTATTTGATTTACAAATCAAATCTATAAAGAATTATAGATTACTAATCGAAGTGGTTCCGGATATCGCTGATATCCGGAACCGGTCTCTTCGAAATTCAAATGTCATCCTTTTTAAGCCAAGATGTTTAAGTTAAACAATTTAAATTCAGGATATCATATTCACATAGCAATTCTACCATAATAGATAACTTACATTATCACAATTCATCCAAAGCATCTCATATCATAGAGCATCAGAATCACATATCAGATATATCAAATAATCCAAAGCATTCAATATTAATCAATGATCCATAAGCAAGATTAATTAGATGTACAATTCCTAATTAATTTAACTTAATCTCCACATAAATTAAATTAATTACTTTAATTACCTTTAAATCCTACTTACTTAACATTAATTAATTACAAACCAATTAATTAATCATCCTTAATTATCCGTCTTAATTAATCATCCTTGATTAATTATTCTTTAATTACATTAAGTAATTAACCTTTAATTAATTACATAAATTAATTATTCTTTAACCATTCACATTAATTAACCTTTAATTATTCTCTTTAATTAATTATACTATAATTAATTACATTAATTAATTATTCTTAATTAATTACATTAATTAATTAACTATTGATCACTTACCTTTAATTAATTAAACCTAAATTAATTAATTAATTACACTAAGTAATTACTCCTTAATTACTTCCATTAATTAGTCTCAAATCATTTCCATTAAGTAATTACCCTCAAATTACTTTCATTAATTAATCACTAATTACTTCCACTTAAGTAATTATCTCTTTAATTTATCACCTTCATTAACTACCCATTAATTAATCACATTCATTAATTAATCACACTCGTTAATTACTTAACCTTCAATTTATTATTTAAGTAATTAATCCTTAATTACCTTTCATTAATTAATTCTTCTTTAATTAATTACATTAAGTAATTATTCTTTTATCGTAAATTATCCCTTAATTACTTAAAACCATTATTAATTAAAGATAAACCATTTATCTTAATTAACTTCTTAATCACCATTAAGATCTTATTAAATTAAAGCTTGAAATTAATTTATACAAAAATCTGTTGAGATCTTTTTAATACCACATCATTATATTTCAAAAACACTCATTTAATTAATTAACTAATGTACAATTATTTAATACCAAAACAATTTATCTTTAAAAACATTTAATCTTTAAAAATCTAAGATTTGAAACTCATTTGAAATCTTGTTTAATAACTTAAAAACTTGATCATACTTTTATTTAAAAACCAGGTTATTTGAACACAGGCTAAACCCGAGCCTATACTCACAAAAATTCGAGTCAAACCCGAGACACTCTCGAAACTATACTCACTTCGGGACAAACACATGAAAACTTCAATCCAGACCCGGGCATCCTCCTTCTTCCCCAAACTCGAAACACACAACCACAACAAAACGTGCACACGTGCATGTGCACCTCTGACCTGATCAACCCCGACCATCGCCGTGACCATCCTCAAGTCACCTACGATCACCCCAAACCAAACGACCACCCAGAACCCACGATATCGCCTAGAAACAAAATCGACCAAAACGAAACCCACAGGAAAGAAACAGATCACCCAAAAATCACCTCGTTTCGCCATCTCCGATCATCAGAAATCCTCGCCACCATGATCGTAGCTGCGTCACTGTCTCAGGCTCCTTTTCCCCCTGGTGCGATCACTTCCAGTGCACCCTCGACGTCGCCAAGCCTTCGAGAACGACGACGACCCAAAACTACTCGAAAACCCTAAATCACCGTCGCGCCACCTCCACGGCGTACTAAAAATTCGGCGAGTATTTTTCCGATGATCGCCTAACCTCCAGCTCCAGGCCTGACGAACAATTCGTCGTCGATTGACGGCAATTGACGAAAATGTGCTTTCCGTTCATCTCGAGATATCTCACCATTTACTTACTTAAAAATCATAACATTATCTTTAAAAATCACCCTTTACTAATACGATTCTATTAAGATAATCAAAGTATGTAATTAAAATGATTGATTTCTGACCTTAATTTATTTTTCACTGTAATTTCCTATTCTTGAAATAATTACTAAATTTAAATACTTGAAACTATATTTTAAAATTGATATTATCTTGTTATAATCATTTTTCATTTACAAATCATAGCCTAAAATCGATTGTATGAGGAGATATTAAATTTACTTGAGTGGGTTGAGCCTGTGATACAACAGAGCATACATATATACATATTACAGACACACATAAATTACAGAGCAGTTCATACTATATTCCAGATAGTAACATCCATGCAAACAATTTTCACAATATCATTTCAAATATCTATCACATGCAAACCAAGATTTAACAGTTTTAAGCCTTAATAAAAGTAGTTTACTCACCTTTAAAATGTTGAACAGTGAATGGTTTGAAAAAACTGGAAATTTGATTTAAACTTTGAAAATCTGGAACTTGATTCTTGAATCTTGAATGGCTTGATCTTTTAAAAACTGAAATGCTTAGTTGTTGCTTGGTTTTCTTGCATTCAGGCTTCCTTGCTTCAGCCTTCCTTTGAAGTTGCAATGGCTGTTTGATCCTCTCGAGCTTGTGTTATTTTGATTTTTCTTATGTTTGCAAAGGCAATTGTTTTCTACTTATTTTTGTTTGAATTCCAGAAATTGAAACAGTGAGGAGATACATATAAAGAAGTATAGGCTGCAGCTTACACAGCAAGCTTCTTATCCCATTGACCAGACTAGATTTTTTTCTTGAGATAGGTATTTTCTGGTGTAAGCTTTTCTTCTTTGGTCAGATATTTGTTTTGACCAGCCAAGATTTTTATACAAACTGAAATGATTTTTGAACCATTCGAAATGACATTGTTTAGTACTTGAATTGATAGCATACTTATCCTATATATTTATATATCCATATATGTACTTTCCTTGCCTTGCATATACATATATTTCCATGGGTTATATATTCTAGAATTATCTTATGCAATTAATTTTAACTTATATACTTATTTCTATTTCTAACATAAATTCTTATTTTTATTTCTATTTTAAGTTTAAACTATTAAACACTTAATTTATATTTATATATTCTTATACTTATATTAGGTATTGATAAAATTGATTTTACTTTAAACTTTATTATCTAGATTACATCCATATATATACATATCTAGATCAATTGTTAATAAGGTAGAGCTTTGATTTAATTTAATGTGAATAAGATAGATTTTATTTTAAATATTTTTGGAAGACTTTATTGTAAATTTTCAAATCGTAGCTTTTCTTCCAAAATATATATATATATATATAAATAAATGGTAAATGGCTAAAAGTCTAAAGTTGTATTTATTTATTTATTTAAATCAGATTAAATGCTTATTAAAATAATACTGCCAAAATCCCGGGTCGTCACCATCATAAACTAGTCTATATATGTATATATATATGGATATTTTATCTTGAATTTAAACGGTGAAATATATTATTTATTTATTTATTTACTATAAGAGTTATCATCTCCAGAGATTTTGTAATTCAATATTTATTATAGCTTTAAATCAATTCATATATATCCCAATAATTTTAAATTATCAGAAATTTATTCATTCGACATATCAATATTTCCATAATTTAATCCAGTCAATTACCCAACTAACATACGCTAAAAATCCGGGTTGTCACACCTCACTTCTTATAAACTAAACCTTACCTACTCTACATAATTCATAGGTTGATGTAACTTACACAACCTTATCCACATCAGTTCTACCCTTACTCTATCTTACAATACTTTATTTCTGTTTGGTTGCCATATCGTTCCCTCCTTTTCCCCACCGCTACCAAACACTTTACCATACTCTCTGACAACATGACAACCGTAACAAAGAGAAAATTTGCTCTCTCCCTGTTACGCACACGTCCAACGGATGTGCCACCATACTCATATATATATACATATATATATATATATATATGTTAACTAATAAAATTAAAAAAATTACTTCCAAATCGTATACATAGCATGAAAAAAATTTATTCTAAATTTTATTATAATAAAATGTATATATATTAATTAATTAGTCGAAATATAATAAGATGATTAATAAAAATATTTTTGGAACATAATTTTAGTTTTTAAATTGTCAAAAAATATAGCATGATATTTTGAGGTTTGAAAAATTTTCCATAATTTTTCTCAAACAAAATTTATTTTTTAACAATTAATTAATTTTGACCGTATATTATAATGATTATTAAAAATATAAGAATTGGTTGTTAAATTATCAATTTTTATTAAAGAGCTTATTTCACGGTAAAACAATTTTTTAAAATTTAAAAATTAATTTTTGAAACGTATTTTTATTCTATATAAATTATTTAAATAATATATTTATTTAAATAATATTAAATAATAGTATATAATTATTTAAGTGGAAATTAGCCACAAGGGCCTCTTTAGCAAGTGGAATTAGTTTCTAGGACACACAGCTGAAATAATTACTTTCAAGGACAAAACGTAAAATAATTAGTTTTTAGGGCCTAAAAACCTATGAAATTATGTCCTTGAAAGTAATTGGATTGGTGACTTTGTCCTTGAAAGTAATTATTCTGCTGACTTTGGCCTTGAAAGTAATTTCTTTAAACGTGTGTTCTAGAAACTAATTGGACTGCAAAGTTTGTCCTTCTGGTGAAATGCCCCATTATTTAAACATACTTTAACCTTACAAAAATTATAATTATAGTAAATATACATGTATAAAATATATATTCAATTATTAGCATGTTATGATCATATAAATAAATACAAATCATATAATAATAATTAAATCACATATATTATATATATATATATTAATAAAATAATAATTTTATATATAAAATATTTAGTTGTGCATATCTGATTTATATGTGAATTTTTTTTGTTATCTACATATAACCAATCTAGTATGTGACAACATTAATACATATAAGAATCGTTACCTAACTAGCAATATAATATACATATATATAATAAAAATAATATTATGAGATTATAAGCAATATAATATTGTAAAGACATACATGAAACTAATGCCTTAAAGCACACCTAGTAATGATGAACTCTCTCTCCTTTGAAAGCTTTTCGGTTCGACAGACTGCTAATCCTTGAACCGTAGACCTTTAACTATCAAATAATACTTGTTTTGAATTGATTTGAGTTGGATTTTCTCAAGCTCTAGAGGATGTGATCAGCTGGCAATAGAAGAGATAGTGGCAGCCAAAAGTCTTTGAACAATTAGGATTAGAGATCTTTTTGTAGTAGATGAAAGACATAAAGATATGGGTCATATCTCATATCAGTTCTCACTAAATAGAGCCATCCATTTAAAACCCCTCTAGCCTATTTTTAGCCGTCCCCTATAGCCTTCATAACAGCCAAATCATTACCATATCATCATGGGATAACATCCCATTTAAGCCTAAATAAATATTATTAATTAAATCTAATTTAATTGCTTATCGGTATCACATACCGATTGATATATTCATAACTATTATAAATATATATATTTAATAATATTAATTCCTCAAATCATATTCAAAATTTTATAATTAAAAATTGATAGATATTAATTAATTTAATAAATTTATAATAATTATAAACTAATTAAAATCATTTGGTCTAAGGGGAATTCATCATTCTGGTTTTGTGACTCATCAAGTGTAAATTTGATATGCGATTAACATTGAATTATTCGAATGTTAATAATCACACGTCACTTAGCAAGTGGTGTGATATTTTGGCCAAATTTATCGCTTACTTAGTTTCAGTAAAATCCAATTTTACTTTATTAAGCGTTATTTGGTTTTGACATTTATTTACACTAATTCTCTTCGTCAAAACTATATCACTTTGGACTTATGGAATTTGGTAATTGTCGAAATTCTAGTATCATCCACATTCAACTCTATAGTCCAAACACAAAATCCTTGGCTCAATAATAACAATTATTATTAATCAAAATGCTCTGGTCAGAGACTTTGACTTTGAGTTAACTAGAGTTGACCGTGATACTAACCCCATATAACCAAGGAGTCGAATCCTCTCTTGAATAATGCTTCACTTTCAATACCTCTATTCGACCCAATTATAGTCACTCAATGGACGTTGTGCCATGATTTGACTAAAATCAAAGCGGAGCTTTCATATTGAAGATCTATAGTATTCTCAAGTCGAGAGAACTGTGTAAATCAATCACATCGATATTTTATGTTTATCCTTAGTTATATTAACCAATAGAAAACTATCGAGTGAGTCATTTTATAGTTATCTAATAACTATCAGTATGTAACCCCTAGGTGCCCCAAGAAATCTGAGTAATACACTACCTAATATTTAAAGAGTGTTGTGTACTCTAGTCTCAATGGATACATTGATATCCAGTCTAGATGCATCTTGACTAGAAACATTTAAAATGGTATATTTGTTTTCATTGTGATAAATTACTCAAGTTACAACACTTTATAACTACTATCACAAAATGTACCATTTATGGATTTTCTATTAAATATACTTTTAATCAATTTATTAATAACAAATTATATCAAGTATATAATAGAAAGAAAACACCTTTATTTCAAACAAGATTGGTCAACGAGTTAGATATATGTAACAAATTACATAATTGCCCTTTGAGCATACCCCTAACTCTTTCAAAATTTTCCATCGTGGAGTTCCTAAGAAAAACACTTTCCAATAATATATATATATATTTGAAAGTATTTTCTAAATTAAAAATATCTTTATTTTTTAATAACAGGAGCGGTACTTAATAAGCAGGGCACTCGCCAGATTAAAAATATCTTTGAATACTTTCTTAGGTAAAATATTTACTAAAGAACTTATTTTGAACAAAATACTCTTTAAATTATCTCTTTCAAAATAGTAAAATAATACTTTCCTTCCAAAGAAAGCAGAGCATATTTTTTTTTCAAAACCTTGTTGAAACCAACATTTCTTAAATTCAACATAGTATTCTTATAAATTTCATCAAATAAGAGTATATTCCACTCCAATTATATTATTACTAAAAAAATAATTTTTACAAAATGTTTTCCATATATGATATTCCACAACCCAAATATTTTTCAATAAACATTTATAAAATTATTCCCTAAAAATAATATTTTAGAAAATATATTCTAAACTGCATTATTTTCAAAAAAATAATTCCAAAAATGTTTCAAAACTCAAAGATAGTTTTAACCAGAATACTTCCAACTGAATTATTTTCCCAACATCTAAATTTTTTTATATCTTTACAAAAATGTTTCTAAATAAGATATTTCATAGGTCAAATATTTCTTCACAAAATAAATTTATGCTAAAAATATCTTATTCCATAAATTAAATATAATTTTCTTTTCAAATGAGTTACTTTATATTCAAGAATTACTTTATATTCAAAAATGTGCTTACACTTATGAATTTTGATAAAATAAACACAAATTTTAACCTATATGCTTCTATTTCATTCTTGCATCCTATGTTAGACAAATAGCCATGATTAATATAAATGGTTCATAAATATGTATTGAATTGAAGTATCAATAATTAATGTTTAGATTTAGAAACACTTTATACTTTAATGTTAGTAATACCTTTATTGCTAAAGAAAGTAAAAGGATGAATATAAAGAATAAATATAATTAAATGCCTCTTTTAAAATTCAATAGAAATCATGGAATAGACTCAAGAAGCATACAAATTCAATAAAAATAATGAATAATAACTATCATTTGGTAATGGTTAGAGTAATAATAACAATAAAAGTGATTATGTTGAAATCGAAATATTTATGATTAATAGAATGTAAATAGAAATAAATAGACAACTTAAATAACCATATAAGTAATAGAGGTAGGGGTATGCCTTAGGGTTAATTATGTAATTTGTTACATATATCTAACTCGATAACCAATCTTGTTCGAAATAAAAGGCGTTTTCTTTAATTAATTAATTAATTTAACTAAGAATATATTTAATAGAAAATTCATAAATGGTATGTTTTGTGATAGTAGTTACAAAGTATTGTAACCATGAGTAATTTATCGTAATGAAAATAAATATACAATTTTAAATATTCCTAGTTAAGATGCATCAGGACTGGATATCGATGCATCCATTGAGATTAGAGTACGTAACACTCTTTAAATTATGGGCATTTTATTACTTATGGCTGCTTAGGCCACCAAGGGGTTATGTATTGATAGTCATGAGTTAACCATGGAATGACCCACTTGATATTTTTTTGTTGGTTAGTATAACTAAGGTCAAACAGAAAATATCAATATGATAAAATTACATAGTTCTTTTAACTTGAGAATACTGTTAATCATCAATATGAAAGCTACACTTTGATTATAGTCTTATCATGGCACATCGTCCATCGAGTGACTATAGTTGGGTCAAGTGGAAGTATTAGAAGTGAAACACTATTCAAGAGAGTATTCGTCTCCTCAGTTATATGAAGTTAGTATCACGGTCAACTGAAGTCAACTCAAAGTCAAAGTCTCTGGCTAAAGTATTTCGATTAATAATAATTGTTATTTTTGAACCAAGGACTTTGTGTTTAGATTTTAGAGTTGAATGTGGATGATATTGGAATTTTAACCATTACCAAATTCCATAAGTCCAAAGTGATATAGATTTGACAAAGAGAATTGGTGTTAATAATAGTCACAATCGGGTAACACTTAATAAAGTAAATTTGGATTTTGCCAAAAAAACCAAGTAAGCGATGAATTTGGCCAAAATGTCGCATTACTTGCTAAGTGGCATGTGAACGTTAATATCCGAATAGTTTGATATTAATCGCTGACCAAATTTACACCTAACGAGTCACACAACTGAAAAGATGAATATTCCTTTGACCAAACGATTTAATTAATTTGTAATTGTTATAAATTAATTAAATTAATTAATGTTTATGGAATATTAATTATAAAATTTGATTTTTATTTGATGAACAAATATTATTAAATATATTTATAATAGTTATAAATATATTAATCAGTATACGATATCGATAAGCATTAATAAGCATTAAATTGGATTTAATGGTAAATTATTTATTTGGGTTTTAAAGGAGTTTAAAGCCCATATAGGAGCTGATCATATTTGGCTATGATGAGGGATAGATGCAGCCATAAGATGGTGCAACAAAGGCTTTGAGATGAAGGGCTAAGATGGAACAAAATTGGTAAGAGATGATGTAGGATATTGATCCTAAAATATCTCTAACCTCTCCTCTATATAAGCATCTCTAAAAACACTATTTGGTGATCTTTTTTTATCCTCCATATCTCTCTAGGTCTGGCCAAATTTCTCCTTTTCTATATCATCAATTTCCTAAGTTCATATTAAATCAATTCTAGTGCTATTCGATAGCCCGTGGTATGCAGTTCAAGGACTAGCACTCTTTTGGATTGAAAATCATTTCAAGGAGTTTATATCATCATTTCAAGGTGTGCTTAAAGGTAGTGGCTATATTGAATGATCCTAACATTTTTATGAATATTAGTCAGCATATATAAAGTTTATTTACTGTAAATTATATTGTTAGTTAGGTGACGATTCTGATATATTAATATATTGTCACAATTTTGATTGGTTGTATGTATATATGTTTTATATTAAATTTTTTGATGTATATGTTTCTATATGCAGTATGGCTCAATGTTTATAAAACAATTTATTTCCATTTTTAACAATTTAATATTATATATACGTATGTATGTATATAGTTTATAGTTTAAATACCATATCATACTTATGTAACATATGGTAATATAATTTTATACATGAATTTTAATATGTATAATAATTTTGGTAAAACAAAATATTTATTTATTTATATATTATTTAATATTTAAATCAATTAATCATATAAATAATCATATAAAATGTACATATGTGTTATAAATTAAGTTTTATATTTTATAAAATTAGATTATCACTTATTATACATTCGGCAGCAAATAAAAAAATGCATTTTTATAATTTTAAAATATTTAAATATTAAATGAGATTTAAAAATTAGATTTAATTTGGTTTTAAATTATAAAATTGCAAAACAAAAATCACAAATGGCGACTAGCATTTTTTTCCTCAGGCGGTTGTTTTCCTGAGGTGATCGACTCCTTTTGCTATTTTTCTCGGCATCTGCTCTTACCTTAGCTTCCGATCTTGTAAGTGTCTGCTCATCCCTATGCCGAAGCAGAGGGTAGCCCAGACCGCCCCCGTTGTTCAGCAATTTGGATCTTCTTTCTCGCATGGATCTGCAATCTCGAGTGAAGTGGCTGTCGTCTCCTCTGGTCCTTCTACAGCCGTTGATTCTGATCCCCAGTATTCTGATAGCGTCCCAGCGTCAACAGCTGCTCGTGACAACCCGTATCTATTTTTCTTAATGAGTTATGCACGCCGCCAAGAGCTGGTCCTGATATTGCTGTCAGTAAACTCGTTTCGAATCTGTTATCTCCAATATTATCTACTGTAGGTAATAATTCTTTGTCTCAAACTGTCATTGGGTTGAATGTTGGTACTGAAATGGGTACATACAAGATTGGGCAGTCCATTGTTGATCATTCTGCTGTTGGAGATGTGATAAACGATGTTTGTGTGACTTTGGTTGAAGCTGGTGAGTTCAACGTTGCAGAAAATGGTCTAGCAATGGGCCGCACTCCAGGTGCTTATCGAAATGTCGAAGACGATATACCTAAGCCTGCTGCACCGCATTCTAATCCTCTTGGTTATCCATTGCCACGACCTCCTCCTAAGTAGACATCATTGTTTTCCAAGTTGCCTCTTAATGCCGGTAAGTATACTCCACGTCGCTTTGCTTCCGTTGAGATTGAGGGTATGATGATCCCACCGTAGGAAGTGATTGAGGCCGACGTGGATTGAGGCCGACGTGGATTGAGGCCGACGTGGATTGAGGCCGACGTGGATTATTGGAAAGAGCATTTGGTGGGATTTTTTCTTGACTCCAATCCTTCCTATACTTTGGTTAAGGCTAGATGCAACTAGTTTTGGAAGCCTAAAGGTGGTTTGAGTGTTCACTTTGATAATGAAATGTTCAATTTTAAATTCTCGCGTTCTGATGAATGACAGTGTATTCTGAAGGCTGATCCAATTCTTATAGATGGGAAACCTTTCATTATAACTACATGGAGTCCTTCTGTGGATCGAGCGAAAGACCAAGTTCTATCTATTCCTGTTTGGGTCCACTTTTCTCATATTCCATCTATTCTTCGGCCTCTTATTGGGATTGACTGGCTAGCGGGTCTTGTTGGGAAGGTGATATGTTATGACGCAAACACTGTGGCCAGAAAGAAATTAGTCTATGCCAAAGCTCTGATCGAGATTATTCCTGACAAACCATTACCTTTATTTTTAAAGGTCACACCAGATGAGAGCCAGTTTTCTGAGGTCAGAGTTTGCTACAGTTGGAAATCTGAGATATGCACGTCCTATTACTCCTTTGGGCATCTTTTGGTTTCGTGTTCTAGACCGACAGTTGTTGGCGTAGTTCCCCTAGCTGTCTGGATTCCTCTTCCTCGTCCTCTTGTCCGGAAGTGGGTCCCGAAGGTTGCTCCTATTGCTCCCTTAGTTGATGCTCCGGAAACTCCCCCTGTTATAACTCCCATTGTAGATGCTCATGTTGATGCTTCTATTTGTGATGCTCCTTCTGATTGTCCTCCGCCTCCGGCACAGGATGTGGTTCCTTCTGCTGCTACGCCTGATACTATATCCTGGAATCCTGAAGAACATGCTTGGGTTCACGCCCCTTCTGATATGAGATATTCGCCTAAGAACGACACATTCTATGCTTTTATCAGTGATATTCTGGGTGAGACTCATTTTCTTATCTATTATATTGAGGGAGATGGTTTGTGCCTCACTAGAGTTGGTGAGATTGGTGAGGTGAACAAAAGTAAGTTTTATGACGACACATGGGATATGAAACTTATATACTCTATGGACTTTGAAGGTTATGATCCTCGTCTGGCTGCTCTCTTCTCGGGTTTTTCACATATTATTGGACCATCGTTGGTTGATGGTGGTGGTTGTTCTTCCTCTTCAGAGGGAGCTTAGTCATGTTGTTATAGTAGTTTAGGTGCCTTTGTCTAGCTTCTGTGTTTTTTTGTCTTTTGGGCTTTTCTGCCCTTTAGTTGTTCTGTGCATGGGCAGAACACATGTTTTCCCATTATTTATACAGTGGCACGACCCACTATAAAGCCGGTTAGCTTTGCTAAAAAAATATAAAATTGGGTAATAAATTTTAAAAATTCAAAATTATCATTTACAATTTACAGGAAATCCAATATTCAAATTTTAGTTTCAAAATTATTATTTTTATTAATTTTCAAATATTTCTTTATGGTTTTTAATATATTTTTTTTAATTTAAATATAAATTTTATTTCTGGGCCTACGTAAGACCTGGTATACACATACCACTTCAATATATATTTTGTGTATTTTTAAGTATTAATCTATATTTATTATTATATTATATATATATATACATGCAAATAAGTATTTAATCATATATATACTAAAATAAAAAATAAAAAAATTAAATATATACATTGTTTTGATTTTACAAAAAATTATTTAATATATTTTATAAATAAATAAATATTTTTATAGAGATATAAATGTATACAATATTGATATTTTAATAATTATTTTTGTACATTGATATAAATATATTTATATATAAAATTATTTAAATAAAATTCAGTTTATATATATATATATAATATTTGTAACATCTTTTATTTATATGACAGTATATATAAACATACATTTTGACAATACATTTGTATATTGGATGAGCTAACATGTTCGATGTAGTGTAAATCCAAGCACCTATACACGGATATGTTATACATTGCATAGATTGATACGTTACACATGCACACATGCATATATGTGTATATGATACACGTATATATAATATAACATAAATTAAATAATACTACGTTATTTTATAAATTTAAATAAATAAATTTTATTTAATTAAAATTTAGAAATGTTCTAAATAAACTAAACTTCGTAGGCCCAATAAAAATCCAATATGGTAAATGTTTTTGAAATTACCCATAACTTCTGACGTTGGTAGACCCAATTCCAACAATGTTATTTGAGCTCAATAGCATATGCACTTTAAATTAGTCATGTTAGGGTCAATCAATTAAGCTCACAACCCAGCTAATATGGTGTCTAGGAAAGGTAGTGTCGAAGGATTGCGTTTGTGTATTCAAATACTCTGCCCTACCTGACTTTCGGCCTAGCTTGAGCAGATATGTGAGCCAAAAAGGTTGTCCCGAATAGAAGAGACCCAATTTAAATTGGGCCTTGGGCTAATTTTCAAAATGTTTGAAAATTAAAAATATAAGATTTTAAATTTAAAATAAGATATGCATATATTATAATTTATAGTATAACAAAATATTTCAAAGTTTGAAAAATAATATAAAGTAATTTCAAAATTTTAAATTATAAATAAGATTACTAAAATAAATTAATTAATTAAATAAGTTAATTAATGAAAATATATATACATGTATCATATATGTTATGATATTTTAAAATGTTTAAGATATCATAACTATACATGTATGTATATGAAATGATTTTTCAAAATTAATATAATTTAATTAGAAATTTTTTATTAAATAAATTAGTTAAAGGTTAATTAATTAAATTGATTAAATAAATTAATTAAAGGTTACTTAATTAAATAAAAATACACATATATTAGATATATGTGTTATACTATAAAGGTTATCTTATATAATAAATATTTAATATAAATGTTATATTAGGATAATATAAAATTAATTAAATAATATTTAATTAATATAATATTATATATAAGTTATATAATAATAAAACTAATAAAATATGAATGTATAAATTAAAGGTGGAACATTAAGAAACCCTAAACAGACTTAAGGAATAAATACATACTTAAATGTACGTATACTATGATTTCTGATGTGTCAAACACTTGGATCACGAGGGTATTTCATAAGAAATACATTATTCCATAAGTCGATATCACTCAATATAACATACCAAATATTATGGATATTTAATATAATGTTGTCCTCTACCACATATATATTAATAAATTACTTGCATACTCCTTAGTTGTTGAGCAAACTCTAGTTAGGGATTTTATGTGTAGTATTATTAATATACTGAATAGAGGTAATAAGATAATTATATGTATTTGTTGAGCAAACTCAAGTTACATATACTATACTTAGGCCATCATGATATGATATGTACGAGCGAATAATATTGTTTTGATTTGTTGAGCGAACTCAAGGTTGAAGTGAAATTAGGACAAGGTACTAAGGTTAGAAGTTGTATATGATACAACTGATAAGGAGTTATCCATCGTTTTTGGGGCTGTGACTTGTTGAGAAAATTCAAGGTCAGAATCCTAAGACAGACGTGTCCTAACACGCACTAGTGAAATCAAAAGACTTCTATGTTTCGTCTTAGGGTTTGAAGAAACATAAGAGACTAGTGGAAGCCTTGTTAGAAAAATGAAATGATAACATTTAACCTTTACAATATTGTAAGAACATATGCTATATAATGTTATAGTAATCTACATTGATAAATTTATGCATTTAATATGATTGATAATATATTTATCAAATAAGATACACAATTGAACTGGATCGAAAATCGACAAATAGAAATATAACATATACTTACTATTAAATACTTCTTGCATGTTAATGTTTTCTATACCCATACAAGTGCCTTATTTTACAACTACCTAATACATTTGTAATTTGGTCGCTTACATGCTTATTTAGTCAAGATCGTATACTGCATTTGATGAGTTTTGAACTCCAAAGCAATACAAGACTATGGATACTTGATCCATATAGAATCGCATATAAATGTTATATGGTAAACGATCACAGCTTGTAAGTGCAATATTTTGATGAAATTAGTTCATCCGAAATAAGCAAATAAACCATAATGCGAGATCGAGTATTCGATTTGATTGATTACGATAAAGATCATATTGTGTTAAATGTAACACAAGACCAAAAACTACAATATAAATCTAAGACCTCGATCGCTGAAATGTCAGTTTGATCAGTTTACGTAAGGTGCATCATATTTGATGTACTTAAATGGTAAGGATGATCAAATGCATTTTTTTGTAGAGTATGATAATATGGTAAGGGATTTATTTTGAATGGTTCGACCGTTTAGAAAGAAAAAATGAGTGTACAAGAGTGATTTAAGGTACAATTGGGATGAAGAGAGTGAATAGTCACTTCTGCTTTATAAAGAAACATCGGAAACGAGAATTGTACATAACACTGGAACGAGAAATACGATTTCTATTCCAAAATGTATTTTCATATTGAAAAATTGCTTTCTATAAGATTTATTACTGTGAGTTCAAGATATTTGATCAAAGGTCGAGGGCCTCTAGCTCAAGTGGTTAGAGGTATGACGCTTTAGACAAAGGTTTTAGAGGTCACGAGTTCGAACCCCTGAGACACCAAAATAAGTGCTCTGCTTGAATAAAGTATCACTCTTACCATAAAAAAAAGATATTTGATAAAAGAACTCTCCAATGTAAACTAGTTACAGTATATGAATAAATAATCTTTATTAAGTGAATGATGGACCTCCGAATTTAGTATGTGATTATAATTATTGGTAAAATTGTGGAAGCATTAGCACTTATTGATTGTCTTAAATTACGAAATTTGTTTTCGTAAAACATACCGAACATTATTTATGAAATAATGACTATTTTTCGGTGTCGACTGAAAAATAGACATAGTTATATTTCAATGTGAATATTATAAATATTCGTTATGAAATAAAACTGTAATATGGTATTTATTTTCACAACAAAAGTGATGCATTGGAAAATACTGAAGTATCTAAAATTATTTACAATTATTTTAAAATCATAGACTAAGCCATTGTTTTGAGAAATAATTTTTACTTTATAATTATGAATCATATGATACTGGTTAATTATATTTCAAACAATTAAGAGCTATGCAACCATTTAGTGGGAGCGTCATAAGAGTTGATGAACACTTCAGATTGGTACATATAGATGTATGTAATCGTAAGTCTGTTAATACCGAAACAGTTTCACGTACTTCATCATATTCATCGATGAGTTATCATAGACATGGACATGTGTATTTGATACGCATGTATAAGTCTATGATAAGCTCATAGAATATAGAACAGAAGTAAATAATATAACATGCGATAGAAATGATTCGATTTGATCAAATGGGTAGGTATATTGGATAGAGTTCCATATTTACCTAATATGAATTAGATTCGGTCTCAAAGGTCACTCATCCTTATAATATATAATGATGTACCGATAAGGAGTAATCGAACATTGTTGGACAAAGCACGGTTAATGATGAGTGAAGTTGGGTTAAATTCTTACTATAAGGTGTGTAATCAAGAGTATTACACAAGATTAAAATTAATATCATCCAAAGAATAGTTTAAAAAACCATATAAGATAAGGGTTTAAAAGAAAATCCCACGTATCCTAGGCCAAGGAATTGGCAGGTTGTGTAAGTCGAAAGACCGCATGTAATAATTGTACATAAGGGATCTTGTATGAATTGTCCCAAGAGAATTTTGGGAACGATAGTCATTAAATGACTATTCTATGTTGTGAACGTAAATATATTATGAACTAATGCAAAATCAGTTTTTTTATAAGGCGATTCATAAAATATTTTTGAATGTCCATTCCAGGACACTGAGAAACAACTATTGTTTCAAGAAATACCATCTTTGTAGCAAAGGAATTTTTTTAAGAAATTATTGGTCTAAAATGGATTTGGATATGATCCAAGAATAAAACTCATTGCAAGGGATGGAATTAAATTAATCAAACTTAAATGAACACGACACATTAGAATTTCTAATAAGTATTCTTGTACATCGAAGAGAAACTATGCATTTCTTATCAGTTTCGAGAATAGATAATCCTCGACAATCAATTAAACCATTAAGAGTACCGTCTCCACAATATGGTATGGTGTACAAAGCCTAAATATATTCCAAGTACATTATCAAAATATGATTTTGAAAGTTGTTGATCCATTGACTACAAATGTGTCTTTAAGAGAAAGAAAATTGTAGTTGGAATATAGTGAGCCACATTGATAAGAATAATACCATAAATTTCGATTATTGAAATTAACGTAACAGATTCACTATTTGATGTGCTCAAGTAGGTTTGGATTTTAACCACAAAATTATCCCATAGTATGACTTAATATTTTCGTACGTGTGTGTCGAAACAAGAAAACTCTAAATAATGATTTAGAGTAAACTATATACACATAATGACCAAAGTATCTCAAAGTCAATGGGAGCGATATTAAGTTTGTGAGTTTTTGGATATGATCCAAGAAATGATCGAAATTATCATTTTATAAGCATCGAAATTGAAAAAATATTCTCGTAGAAATATTAAATAGTTTAATTATCAGTGAAAATGTAAATGAAGCATGTGGTTTAAAAAGAATGTTAAAAGGTACATAGATATTTCTAAACCGTAAGTAAACAACACGCTGCTAATTGTTAAAGATGTGCTTATGATAAAATCTGCTTTAGTTGTTTTTATACTTGATGTTGAATTTGTAAATGATGTCCTTTATAGTAAGTATAAAAGATATTGGGAATGTCCCAAACAATATGCAAGGACACATTATTAAAATGTTTAATATGGAACATGTAAGACAGGTTCCTTATGCATTGGCAACAGGAATTATCATACATGTTATGTTGTCTACGATATCATGATTTGTTTATGTATTTGATATATTAAGCAAATACCAAATCCAAATTGACATCACTAAATGGTAATTTGAAGTGTTCTCATATATTTATGAAATACTAAAGAATTATTTACAGAAACAATAAACTCCTTACGAAGGATTGTTCGAACTCAAACTTTCATAAGTGATATTGAGTATAATATGTCAATAATAAATTCAGGTTAAGAATCTTTTAGTCAGAAATGTTCCAAATGAAAGACTGTGGCTGATTCAATGAAAAAAGGCTAACTACATCGCCTTGAATAGCGCCACAAAAAAACGATGCATATGAATATAAATGCACAAATTTATAACTGAACCGAGGGTGATTCCAAATGTTGAGAATCCCATAACATTGTTATATGATACAATGTCGCCATATGGGTCATTACAGAACTTAGAGCTCACTGGAAGTCAATAAACATACTTCGAATTGTTCCACATGATAAAGATAGTTTATCAGCATCGGAGAGAGTTGATTGACGGTGCAAATAATTGAAACATAATAGCATACCCGTTCACTGAGGGACTGACCTAATTGGTTTTGAGGAAACTGACTGAAGAAGTTAGAATAAGATTCCATAATTGACCCTAAGTGCAAGTGAGAGATTGATAGAGTTAAGGGTATGCCATAGGGGCAATTATGTAATTTATAACATATATCTAACTCGATAACCAATCTTGTTCAAAATAAAAGATGTTTTCTTTTTATTATACACTTGATATAATGTGTTATATTAATTATTTAATTTAATTAAATGTATATTTAATAGAAAATCCATAAATGGTATGTTTTGTAATAGTAGTTATAAATTGTTGTAACTGTGAGTAACTTATCACAATGAAAATAAATATACCATTTTAAATATTCCAAGTCAAGATGTATCGAGACTGGAAATCGATACATCTGTTGACACTAGAGTACGTAACGCTCTTCAAATGTTGGACAGTATATTACTCATGGCTATGGGGGCAACAAATGGTTACGTACTAATAGTTATTCGATACCTATACAATGACTCACTTGATAGTTTTAGGATGGTTAATATAACCAAGGTTAAACATAAAATATCGATATGACAAAATTACACAGTTCTCTTGACTTGAAAATATTGTTAACCTTTAATTTGAAAGCTCCATTTTGATTATAGTCAAATCATGGCACGACATCCATCGAGTGACTATAGTTGGGTCGAGTGGAAGTATTGCAAGTGATACACTATTAAAGAGAGGATTCGTCTACTCAATTATATGGGATTAGTATCATGGTCAACCAAGTAAACTCAAAGTCAAAGTCTTTGGCCTGAGCATTTCGGTTAATAATAATTGTTATTACTAAACCAAGGACTTTGTGTCTAAATTTTAGAGTTGAAGTGAATGATATTGGAATTTTGACCATTACCAAATTCCATAAATCCAAAGTGATATAGTTTTGATGAAGAGAATTGGTGTAAATAATAGTCACAACCGGGTAACGCTTAACAAAGTAAAATTGGATTTTATAGAAAACCAAGTAAGAGATAAATTTAGCCAAAATGTTACACCACCTACTAAGTGACATGTGAACATTAATATTCGAAATATTGATCGCTAAATTTTTTTACATAACGGGTCTTACAACCAAAACGATGAACACTCCTTTGACCAAATGATTTAATTAGTTTGTAATTGTTATAAATTAACTAAATCAATTAATGGTTATGAAATATCGATTATAAAAACTGATTTTGATTTGATGAACAAATATTGTTAAATATATTTATAATAGTTAAATTACATTAATCGGTACACGATATCCATAAGCGTTAAATTATATTTAATTGCAAATTATTTGTTCGGGTTTAACGGAGTTTAACGCCCATATAGGGATGATCATTTTCAACCATGATGAGGGCTAGGTGCGGCCATAACATGATGCAACAAAGGCTTTGAGATTGAGGAGAATGGTAAGAGATGATGTAGGCTATTGATCCTAAAATATCTCCAACTTCTCCTCTATATAAGCGTCACTATTTGGTGATCTTTTTTTATCCTTCATATCTCTCTTGGTCTAGCCTAATTTCCCCTTTTCTATATCATCAATTTCATAAGTTCAAATTAAATCAATTCTAGTGCTATTCGATAGCCTGTGGTCAGTATTTCAAGGACTAGCACTCTTTTGGATTGAAAATTGTTTCATGGAGTTTATATCAACATTTCAAGTTGTACCTAAAGGCTTTGTTATCCTAACATTTTAATGAATATTAATCAATATATATAGAGTTTATTTGTTATAAATTATATTGTTAGTTTGGTAACGATTCCAATATATGAATACATTGTCATAATTTTGATTAGTTGTATGTATATATGTTTTATATTAATCTTTTTAATGTATATTTTTCTATATGCAGCCCGGCTAAAGTTTCAAAAGCATTTTTTTCCATTTAAAAAAATTTAATATATAATATTTATATATATGTATATAGTTTATATTTTAAATACCATATCATACTTATGTAAAACATGATAATATAATTTTATACATGAATTTTAATGTGTATAATAATTTCAGAAGGAACAAAATATTTTTTTATTTATATATTTTTTAACAATATTTAAATCAATTAATCATATACATAATTATATAATATATATGTGTGTGTGTGTTATAAATTAAGTTTTATGTTTTATAAAATTAGAATATCACTTATTATACATTTGGTAGAAAATAAAAAAACATTTTTTTTTATTTTTAAATATTTAAATATTAATCGAGATTTAAAAATTAGATTTTTAACTGATTTTTAATTATAAAATTACGTAATAAATTTTAAAAATTCAAAATTATCATTTAGGATTTACAAAAATCCAGCATATAAATTTTAGTTTCAAAATTATTATTTCTAATGTAAAATATTTTCATGCGATTTTTAATATAAATAAATATATATACACACACACACACATTTAAATAAATTTATTTTGGGGCTTATGCAAAACTTGGTATATACATACTAATTAAATATATATTTTGTGCATTTTTAAGTATTAATCTATGTTTATCATTATATTATATATATATATATATATGCAAATAAGAATTTAATATAATATATATTTGCATATTAAAATAAAAAATAAAAAATTTATTTAAGATATTTTATAAATAATTAGAATATTTTCATAGAGATATAAATGTATACAATATTGATATTTTAATAATTATGTTTATAAACAAATATAAATATATTTTTACATAAAATTATTTAAATAAAATTTAGTTTATACATATATATAATTCGTAACATTTTATATTTATAGAAGTATATATAAACATATATTTGGATAATCATTTGTATATTAAAAGAGCTAACGTGTCCATTGCAATGTAAATCCCAACATCTACACATGGGCATGTTATACCTTGCACAGTTTGATATCTTACACATGCACACACATATATATGTATATGATACCTGTATATATATATAATATAACATAGATTAAATAATACTATATCATTTTATAAATTTAAATAAAATAAAAGATTTTATTTATATAAAATTTATAAATGTTCTAAATAAACTAAACTTCATAGGCCCAATAAAGATCCATTATGGTAAAAAAATTGAAATTCACCTATAACTTCTGCTGTGGGCTGGCCCAGTTCCAACAATAAGCATATTAAATTGTTCACATAACCATAATAAGAAATGCAAATTCTAAATGAAATAAAATTCAACTAACTAAATTCGTTAGTCGAGCGTTTGAACAATTGTGAAAAGCAAAAGCTAAACTTAGACCCTCATAGGCTGTTATTAGATGTTTAAAGGCACTCTATTTTGATCGTGTAACAAAATTAAGACGTTGAATGTTGTGTATGTGTGTAGTAATGGATGATTTGTTTTGGATAAGTATCGATATTGATAACTTGGATCAGCCTGCAAGGATGTGTCAATATTGTAAGACACATCAGTAGGAATAGTACGATAATGTTCTAAAGTGTATCAATTTTTCAGGTTATGCAAATATTGATAAAAATAACTTGGACCAGCCCACAAGGATGTGTTAACATTGTGCAGCATTTCATCAGAAATAGAGTTTGTAATATTGTAAGGATATCACTTGGTCGGGTTATGTCTGTGAGGGCGTGTTAATATTGTAAAGAATCTTAGTAGGAACAGGGTAAGCTAATATATAATGCATATCAAATTGATAGAAATAACTTGAACCAGCCTATAATGGTGTGTTAATAATGTAAAGCACATTTGCGTGAATATGGCATGTAATATGGTAAGACGTGTCACTTGGTTAGGTTATATCTACGATGGTGTGTTATTATTGTAAAGCACGTTAGCACGAGAAGGGTATGCTAATATCTCATGCATACCAAAGTGTTTAATTCTACAAGGGTGTTTTAATATTGTAAAGAACGTTAACGGAAGAAGGGTATGCTGATATTTCATGTTTATAAGTTTTATGTGTCTTTTTTGTTAATGTGATTGTAATCACTAGAAAGATACAGTTGGAAATACTATAGATTTGGTTGCCTAGTATAAAAATATGCAAAGTATGTGTGCATGAAATATTCGTATTTATTAACTATGAACTTGTTTAATTTGATATGGAGTCACACGGTAGTTGTGTGGTGGTTTTATAATTGAAGCACTTGACAATGCAAGGAGACATGTGTGATTCGTTTTTCCATTTGACACTCCATTTGATCATAAATCGATGAAACAGTTTCGATTGTACGAATTATCAATTTTGATTTGATGGTAAAATGGTGACCAATTAATGATCGGAAAATACCATTGCATAGAGCAGACGAATGGGATGCATCTATGGAGGTTGATCATAGCGATATGGACAGAGAAAATTGAAAAAGAGGAGAAAAAGTTGGGAAAGGATGGGTTTGTGCATGTGGCCTTGGGACAATGGTTTGGTCAAATCATGGGTTGGCGGGGCGTAGTGGTTGTTGGCAGCAGTCAAAGTTGGGAAAGGATGGGTTTGTGCGTGTCGCCTGATGCATGAGGGAAAGGTAAATTTTGTAAATAAGCCCGCATAGTTTAATATATATTTATTTTACACACTGAAACTTCTAATCACCATAACTTCTATATATAATCTCTGATTCACGTCCATTTTTCTCCTTAAACTCATAGAGATTTCATGTATTTTGGCACTAGGTTTCCTGGGCTTTGAGACTATTGATGGAAGCATCTTAGCAAATTTCAAAAGTCATAAGTATTCACATTTCAAAATATTAAAATATTGAATTAAATAATATTATTCATATGTAGTTGGGTTCACTACAATAGAATACCCTTTTTATAATAGCAATACCCGTTGTAATAGGACTTTGCAACGGGCCAACACCCGTCTTATTATGCGATGTTGTAATAGAATGGGTGCATTTTACAACTATTTTTACCCATTGCAATAGGGTCTTTTACAAAAAAATTTCCCGTTGCAATAGGATCTTTTACAACTGTTTTTGCTAGTTGCAATAGAGTATTTTACAACACTTTTTGTCCATTGTTAAAAATGCAAATTAAAAAAAATTTGCAATGTTGTGACGTGCACCTATAGATTTAATATCATTTCATAATTGAAACCAATACTGTACTAACAACAATTAAAATCATTCATATTCATTAAAAATAACATGATAGATTAACACACTAAAAGGCTAAAACGAATCATATATTCACATCATTTATAAAGTTTAACATAATTACTAATCATCGTATTTCATGCCTAAACTAATATAAAAAAATAATATAACACAACTGCATTATAACAACTATACAAATGATGATTGTCTTGTTTTCTAGTCTTTAAGCAAACCTCATATCAAAGTTTAACACCCATTTCTTGAGATACACGAGTAGCAACACTCATAACAACAACTCTTCTTGAGGTACCTAAAAGAGGTAGTGAACATCATGAATGACTTAACCGTTAGATTCATAAAAGAAAAAAAAGAAATTGCAATAAAACAGTACTTTGGAGAATTTTGTTCACTGTGATAAAACAGTACTGTTGAACATTAAGTTAGCAATTAAGATCCAAAACCTTTTTGTGCATTATTTTTTGGTTTGGTCAGGGATTAATGAGCTTAATACAGGGAGTTAATTTCCTACGGCTCTTTACCAAGTGCTAGAGTAATGAGATGTATATGTATGCGTGTCTAGATTTGTGTACTAACAAGTATGATCCTCATAATATATATAAATATATATATATAACTTCTTTTCACTTGAAAAACAAAACTAAAGAATGTAAATGTAGTAACTTACCTCCTTTATGCAGCATGCCATTAAGACTAAAAATAACGAAAACTTCAAATGACTATCATCTTACATTCATCGGCTCCACACAGGAGTCCTACACACATGCAACCCACTCATTATTTATCATCTTACATTTAAAAGGTATGTTGTGAACTAAAATGATAACAATAATCTCGTACAAGCAACTTCAAATGACTATTAGCTACTGTTTAAATGGCTTAATTCATTGTCACAAACTCATGTAACCAAAGGGCCTTACTATATAACTCGTACTATTATTGTAACAACCCGTAATTTGGCATTGGTTATTTAATTAGTTAGTTAGTTAATTAGGCTTCGTAAATGGAATTTGTGCAAATGATGCAATTTGACCACGAAACTTGCACCATTCCGTTCATGGTGAAATTCTGAGCAACTTTCATATTTGGAGTTTTGCGATCGGAGTCCAAACGAAGATGTGACGGGAAAAAAAATGAATTCGAAATGAAAATAATTAAAAAGAAAAATTAACGTTGTTAATTAATCGCCCGAACCCATAGACCGACCTGTCATTGGGACCGGTCGACCCCTAGCAGTTGATCGATGCTCCATGGACGGTTGGCCGGTCGCTTTCAGGCGGCTAGGGTTAGCCTAGGTCATAACGGCCCAGATTTAATATTTGAAATCGAATGGTTCTGGTTGATTCTAGTGCCTATAAATTCAGACCTAGCTCTTCCTTCTCTTCTCATATTTTTATGGAGGCAGCGGCGAAGCTTTGCCATTTCTTCTTCTTCACTTTCTTCCTAAATTATAAAGATAAGATATTTTTATCTGAAATCTAATAAAAAAGAGAAGAGAAGAGAATCAACCAAATGCGTATTTGAGGTAATTTATATACTTACATATATTTGCATCTATTTTCTTTCCCAATCCCAAATCTCTTCTTAGATCTGTAATTCTAATGTATGTATATACCCTTTTATACATATCTCTTGGATTAAAAAGGATTTGGAGATGAATCAAAGGTTCTACTTCAGATTTGGAGATTTGAATTGCTTTTAAAAGGCGAGTGAGAAATTTTATAAATTGTTATAATATGAAAATTATCCTATCGGTGTTTATTTAGTTATTGTGCCAAATTGGATAATTGTATATGAAGGCAACAAATTGAATATAATAAATATCGCCTACGTATTCTTGTTTATGAATTGATTAAGAATTATTTACAACCTGATTTGGAAATTAATACCAAAAGTATGAATTTAGAATAATGATTTGAATGAAATTTATTCTAGATCTAAAATAGGTTGTATATTAATGTTATAAATTTGGATTATTTCCTTAATTTTGTTGGAATGTAAACTTTTCTATGTTTGGAATTGTCCGAATTTAGATCCGTTTAATATTTGTAAATTAGTTTGATTTCTTTCCCTTTTAGAAAAAAACAACGTTTGATCTAACAAGGAATAGATGCAAAGAGAAAGAGATGGGTAAAGTATGAATCCATTGTAGTTTACACTGTCTATTTCGATAATAAAAAGAAAAGATTATTTCTTGTAATTTCAAACAATATAGTCTTTTAAAAGTTAAATCTTATGTTTCGGACTAATTTATGGAAATTATAGCGGATAATCTTTTTAGATACGATTTCAACAATTTAACGTGGGAAAGAATATTCTAGTGAAGATATATAACTAGAATATATTTGATATAAGTAAATATTTGATCACCTCTTGGATGGCAAACCGAATTTTTATTTGAATAATTAATGTTAATTCCTTGGTCTAAAACCTATGAGAGAATTTTTATAAAGTATATTTTGGAAATGCCTTAGATTTTGGAAAAAGGGGTTTTCAAAGGATTTCTTTTCCCAAAGATTTATTTTGGAAATTTTGTTTTGGGAAAGTTTTGAAATTTTAATTTTCAAAGAAACACATATAGCACTAAGTTGGTCCTGTTAAGAAATTCTTAATTTATAAAAGATTAAATTTTGAAATCCTTAAATATCTATATATATCAATAAAGGCTTGATATTGATTTTTAGCAAAAAAAAATAGTTTTCCAATTTGAGAAATTTGTGTTTTAAAAAGGTTTTTGGAAACCCTAAAATATTTATATATATAAGTTTGACTTTTAAGGGAAGTTTTGATATGAAATGGTTTCTATTATTTACAAACAAGTATAAAGGAGAATATATTTAGCTCAGTGATTTTTTGGTTTATAAAATCGAGCGTTTTATATTTTCTCTCTTTAAGGTATGGATAAAATAGGAATGACATCAACTTTATTGGGGTATGTACTTTGAAGTGTTGTTGTACACACTTGGTATCAGAAGAAATATTTCCATGCAAAGTAGGCAGGAAGTAGCAGCTAAAATATTTTTGGGTTTTTGGAAGTGATGTTGGTCGCAACGGTTTTGTTGTGGCTATCACAATCTTGCCAAGGAAGGATCTACACGGTAAGGTGGATACCGTCGTGTGGAAGGTAGAATTTTTCTAGATGGGTTAAGCTGAAGATGGTATGCAGAATGGTCATTAGAATATTAATTAATTTAACCGGTCCTATTGGGTCCTGGTTCAGGCTGCGCCCAAATCTCGGCTAGCGGTCGACCGTAGCGGTCGACCAGTTGACCTAATAGAGGTCGACCGTTAGGTGGATTTGGACCAATCCCGAACTTTTAACGTGACTATAATTCGCATCCAAACCATCAGTCGCCGTACCCCCCTCATTCTCTTCCTCTTCTCTATTTTCAGCCGAACACTACTTCCACTTCCCCTTCCCCCTTCCTCCACTTAACCAAAGCCTCTCTCCTCCATTCCTTCACCAAGCGACGCCAAAATCCTTGCACGTCAGATCTTTCACCACCACCACTCCGGATCTAAAACCTTTTCTCCTTTTTTCCAACCGCCTCTTAGCCCATGGCAATGCCGCACACCAAAAGCTCTTCCTCTCGTCATCCCGACCTCACTTAGTAAGAATCCGCTTGGCTTGAGCGGAGCGAGCGGAAGATTGTCAATTATCTTGGAACAACAGACTTTGATTTACTCCACGGGCGACTAGTGAAATTTGGGGATTTCGCCACTCTTGGGCTTGAAGAGCTTTTAGTTGTGGTAGGACTTGCACCGTCCTCCGCTTCGAGACTTATGAGTGGGAATATTACCCGCGTTGCGTCCATCTTTTTGATGCACAAATGGCATAGAATTTTTATGATGGCAACAGTTATATTTGAGTCCGAGGTGAAGGGAACTCGGATCGAGATGACAGATGATGATCTCGTTGGGATTTTGGAGATATCTGGAGTAGGCGCAGATTTGGATGACATAGAGATGACTGGTCCTAAGATTCTACGTGGATCTTTTCTGAAAATGTTCGTGATTGGAGGATCAACAATTTGCGACCAGTTGCCCGTCTTGTCATGCTCATCATTTAGCACAACATCATTCCAAAGACGGGAAGCCATGATCAGATCCATACCTCAGTGCGGAGAGCCGCCTATGCTATAATTGGCGGCATAGCCATCAATTGGGCTCGTGTTTTGATGCTCCATATAGTCGATCAGGGAGTTGGTACCCCAAGGACTCACTTTCCATTTTGCCACTTGCTCACTCGAGTGTTTAGGCATTACGAGGTAAATTTGAGCGGAGAGCCAGTAGTGAGGAAGGTCCCTCCCGCCATCGACCAGACCACCATTAAGAGGATGAATTTTCCTTTATAGCCTACCGCATCACATGTACCAGCACTTGAGCAGTAGCACCAATAACAAGGGATATCGTAGTGTGCCGAGGGATATTTGAGTCCTGGGCTTGTTGATATCCGTCGGTTTTAAACAGAGCTTCGAGAGATTAGGGCAGAGCAACAGCTTCAGGGGAATGAGATTGGGTGCATCGCCGCCATGCTACGACCATTCCGCGATCAAGGCAACTCGAGCTTTAATCGCGGAGCGAGACCTTCTCATAGTTCGTAGGTGGTGTTTTATTTAGGATTGTTGTATCTTTTATTTTCAGCATTTATTCTTTTTTTTAGGTTATTGGGTTGTAAAACTGTTAGTTGTCTCTTATAAAGGCATGCACAATATTATGAGTTTCTATTCATTTTCTGTGTTATTGTTTTTGGATATGCGAACTGCTGCTATATATATGCATAGTAGAGAAGAAATATAAATATGGGAATCTCATAAAGGCACTTAACTAATAGTAAAAGCAATACAAGACTTGAAGTTTAGAATAGTTGGAAATTTTAGTGATGACATGATAAAGTTGTTTCAATAACACGGGTCATTGCTCATGTTCCTTAAAAGCCAAATTTTTTGAATAATAGATGTGTTGATATTTTTTGAATAAAATGTCAAATTTTTGGGTAAATGTTAGTTGTAGAATTTTGGAATTTCGTTTATGCATTTAGCGCATAACCTACTTCTGACTATGTTGAAATTGTGGCTTGATTTATCAAAAATTTTGAGAAGGAACATATTTTGAAAAATTCCCCCTTGATTTGAAATGTATCCTTTTGAAAAAAAAAAAAAAAAAGTTTTGTTTTTTAGTTATTTTGCCTCTTAAATTATTTTTAAATTTTCGTTCAAAATTTTATTTCAAGGAAAAATGTGCGTCTAAATATTTTGGGATTTTATTTTCCAAATGACGTACAAAATTAAAAAGTAAGAAAGATTTTTGTAAAAAACTTTGATTTTGAAGGCCACATGTTAGGCGTAGGGAAGACAAATAGAGTTAGAATTTGCGAATTTAGTGGTGCATTAAGATCGACGATGCGATAAATGCAAATGATGACAAGGGAGAAACTATTTTAGCCTTGGAATTTTTATTTCCATGTCTTGTCGAAGACGTGCGAAAGTCTATTTTTAGACTTAATTCCATTTTAGAGCTTAAAATAAGCCTTCTTATGCGTTTTGTACGTGGAAAATTTGGAGTAAATCCGGAACAGCGAAAAAATTTCCACTGTACTACGGGAATAAGAAGATTATAATGTGGTAAGAATGTTTAATTCTCAGCCTAAATTCCTTTTTTTGGCATAGGAGTAAAGTTTGGAAGTGATTTTTCAATGCGTTAGATTGTTGGATGTAGGAAGCTAATGTAAAATTGATTACTTCAATTTGTAGGAGTATAGGGGTTTTGGTTGAAAGGATTTTTCAGAAAGCAGCATACATATAGAACTGTCGGTACATATGTAGGTTGTTTGCATCATAGTTTTCAAAAGTGTTTTCAAAGAAATGCTTTCATATAGGAGGATCCGATTTAGAATCATTCTGCATACATATTTTCTATATGGTGATACAGTAATACACTATACACTTATGCACGTTTCATTGCAAAATTGGTCGTACACTTATTGGTTGTGTAGTTTAGGATAATTAAGGACCAAACCTTGACTTAGTTATTGGTGAAATTTTGGGCACGAAATTATTTTTAAAGGGGGAAGAATGTAACACCCCGTAATTTGACGTTAGTTATTTAATTAGTTAGTTAGATAATTAAGCTCAGAAATGAAATTTGTGCAAACGATGGAATTCGACCACGAAACTTGCACTATTCCATTCGTGGTGAAATTCCGAACAACTTTCATATTTGAAGTTTTGCGATCGGAGTCCAAACGAAGAAGTCACAGACGAAAAAAACGAATTCAAAACGAAAATAATTGAATAAGGAAAATTAACATTTATTAATTAATCGCTAGGCCCACAGACCGACCTGTCATTGGGACCGATCGACCCCTAGCGGTCGACCGGTGCTCCATGGGCGGTCGAGCGGTCACCTTCAGGTGGCTAGGGTTAGCCTAGGCCACAACGGCCCGGATTAATATTTTAAATCGAACGGTTCTGGTTGATTATAGCGCCTACAAGCGCCTATAAATTCAGGCCTAGCCCTTTTTTCTCTTCTCATATTTTTATGAAGGCAGTAGCAAAGCTCTGTCATTTCTTCTTCTCCACTTTCTTCTAAATTATAAAGATAAGATATTTGTATCTATTTTCATACAAATTAGAGAAGAGTTGAAATCTAATAAAAAGGTAAAGAGAAGAGAATCAACCATATGCGTATTTGAGGTAATTTATATATTTATATATATTTGTATCTATTTTCTCTTTCAATCCCAAATTTCTTCTCATATCTGTAATTCTATGTATATACCTTTTTATACATATCTCTTGGATTAAAAAGGATCTGGAGATGAATCAAAGGTTCTACTTCAGATCTGATATTTGGATCGCTTTTAAAAGGTGAGCGAGAAATTTTATAGATTGTTATAATATGAAAATTATCTCATTGGTGTTTATTTGGTTTATGCCTAATTGGATAAATGTATATAAGTTGTAGGCAACGAATTGAATATAATAATTATCGCCTACATATTCTTGTTTATGAATTGGTTTAGAATTGGTTACAACCTGTTGGAAATCAGTCCCAAAAGTATGAATTTCACTACACCAAAACAGTCATTTGGCAACACTTTTTTTTTTCCATTTGGCGACACTTATATGGGTTGCATTTTAGTCTCGCTAATAAGTGTCGCTATCCAATATAAGTGTTATTGAAAATAAAAATTTACACTTTTAAATACGGCGACACTTATTTTCGTTGTAAGCTTTGGTTTAATTGGAGTTAATTGAAATATATAGGGCAAAATTGTAATTGAATAACATATCACGCTTACCCTAGCCTAGCTTATCCCTGGCCGCATTTTCCCCAAATCGTTTCCCTCTCTGAATGCTCACTTTTGGCGACGGCAGTTGACATTCATTCTCCAATTCGCAGGCTCCACCTTTGGCGACGGCAGGCTCCACTTTTGGCGACGGCAGGCTCCAGTTCGCAATCGACTACGGCAAGACTTCAGGTTAATACATAGATGAATGCAGTTTCGATTTGTTCAACTCCATGGAAACCAAAAACACATCGCCAGAAGTATGTCCTTATTAATTTGAATCATAACTGGTGAATCTTCAGTCCCGTTCTTCTCCCAATATAACCAGTTTTATGTATAGTTTCCGCAGGTGCATGGAGAAACGCAATATGTCATTTTTGCATTTTTTTTGAGGTAAATTGATGGGTGTTTTTAAATTGTTTCATTTAGCATTTTCTTTTGATGGTTGGAGACCTGGATTGAAATTGTTATCTAAACCAAGGTTCTGAAATTCATAAGTTTCATTTTTTTGAACATGCGTTTTAGTGTAATAGTTTAGTGTGGTGCCAATTTGTTCTTTCAAATACCATAGGTTCTGAAATTCATAAATTTCATTTTTAAGAGCGTTTTAGGGTAATAGTTTAGTGTGGTGCCAGTTTGTTCTTTCAAATACCATGAAAAATTTAGTAATAGTGAATATAATTTTGTGCTTCATAGTACCATCTATCAGTTGGTTTAAAACCACTATTCGACAATAAATCACTGTAGGAACTGATCTTTAACGTTTGAAGAATCACCATCCAATGATTTACTATCGTCGGTTATTACCCTATGTGGCAAAAGACCACCAATCGATACAGATTGCCGCATACACTGTAACGTGGTGGCACTTACATTGTGGTATTAAGAAGTAGAAAATAATTTTCGATGATATTATTTAGAAAATAGTATTGAGAAGAGTAAATCATAGTATGTTACTTACATATAAGTTCCACTACCATGTAGTTTAAAGTTTGTTATATTCCCGTTGGAGGTTCATTTCAGCACAGTAAATGTGTAAGATAGGAAAAAACATGTATCTTAGAGTGTAGAGCCATACCATTCATTTTAGTCCATTTTTGAAAACATATAACAAAATTGGATCTATTTTAAAACATATTCAATATAGATTTATTTTAACCATGTTGGCATTGATTCACCGATCTGTATTGGAGCACGTAAACCTGACAAAAAGAAATTCACTGGGGTACTGTCAATGTGCTCCTATCAAACGAAATAAAATACACTGCCACAGTGCACTGATACAAGTTCTTCAAAAAATAATAAACTATACCAGCACATTCTCAAAGTGCTCTAATACAAATTGCTAAATTGTAGCTAGCATTGCAAAAAACATGTCTATATTTTTAATTTGTTTTGAAATAAGTATAAATTTTGTGACATGTTTTGAAACGTGGTCTGTATTGATAAAAAAGACCTGTGAAATTTGGTGCTAAGTTCATCCATCATGATTGTTATTGCATTCTGCAAATAGGTAACGGTACTCATGTTTGATATAAGTCACTGCTTACTAGCATTAGATATGGTTCCAGAGATTTAGTTTAGAGTTGCAAGTCAGACTTAGATGGTGATCATCATGTGAGAACTTAAGAACGCAATACACACACGTCCTTAGCTTTTTAACTTGATTTTTTTTCTACTCGTTTGATAGTTTGAATTTTTTTCCATAGCCATTGAATTCCTTATTTGATTTTGTGCTTTTTATTCAGCCGAACTTTCTATCTCCCTACTTAAAATATTTTCCCATATGTCATGTCAAAGGTAAATCATTGCACCTACCAAAATCTAGTAGGGTGATTTTGACATTTCATTCATTTATTATAGGTGAAATAGGTTAGTTATCGGCCTCCTGGTACTGAACACGGCCTTTTAACTGATGTTAGCTGAGCACTCCCTCAGAACAGGTTAGTAACCGAGTATACCATTTGTTGATGGAAACAGGGATTAAGATTAAATAATCTTTTAATACGTTAATGTTTCTCCTGTACAGCGATCAATTTCCATCATGGTGTCATTTAGTGTGGTAATTTACAATTGCAAAACAACTCTCTTGCAGGTTTGCATTAAGCACTATCGGTTCTTTTTGTATAATTTTATGTTCATGCTCATTGTCAAGGAAGGAAAAAAAAGTCTCAGTGCCTACATAACTTACCTAGCGCTTTCTTAGTGCAGCTTCTTGCTGGGTTTTCAAAAACTACTTCTGGATCTATTTGTGTTCAGAGATATAGGAATAAGCAAATCAAACCAAGTCACCTGAATTACCATCGCAGGACAAAGTTGAAATAGTATTTCAATTTCCTGAGAGGTAAGATATGGTATTGTACTACTTTGCTTCCTACAGCTTAACTTTGCATACTGAGTTCATTCCTAGCTTCCATTTTACCTACAAAAAGCGATTGCGGTAGAACAAAAATGCACTTAAGCATGTTAACATGGTTATTAAATTGAACTCAGTCCCAGATTTCTTTCTAATTCATGTGCATTAATCAGTGTGTTTATAATTTATTACATGCTAAGTAACCAATGGCTAAGAGAATATTTTATGCTAGGTTTTTCCTAGCAGATACAGTGATTGAAGAAGTTACTTTTGGCTGGCCAATGAAGAAAGCTGATTTTGGTACGAGAGAACAGCTTGCATTGAAGCTCCAATATGCAATTAATTCGGTGACTTGAATAGTCTATAATTTTAAATGTACATAAATTGTAGTTTACTTCTTGTTAAAGCATTTGCAGAAAATTTTGACTTTAGGTTGGTTTGAATTTGATTCCTTTGGATGAAGATCCACATTCTCTTATTGGTGGATTCAAAAGGCGTCTTGCTTTGGCAATTCAATTAGTAAGAAAAGTTTTGATGTTTTATTAATCGTACAAATAAATTAGTATGTTTAGTATATGACTATACTCATTTCTAACTATTTTCAAGTTAAAAAAACCCAGATCTTTTGCTTCTCGATGAACCCCTGGCATGCCAGAGTATGTATTTACTAATATTAAATTGTTTTCAGTATTTTTTGGTAAACCCTTTTGTAGAACAAAGGATTGTTCAGTTGGACACTCTATACTTTCCTATCAATGCTTTTCTCAGTCCTCATTATTTGTTTTATGGAAAGTTCATCTTTAGTATTAGACTGGAAAGCTCGAGCTGATGTTGTGAAGTTACTCAACAACCTGAAGAAAGAGTTAACTATACTTGTTAGTCATGATCTCAAGTGAGTACATGGTCACTGCCTCCATTTGGTCAGAGTTATTTTTAAAGCTTATTGCTTATTTTTGAATTCATTTAACGTTCACATCACACAAAAATTTATGTCTCAAAATTAAAAACCGCATCACCGTAAAGCGAGTTATTTTCCAATATATTGAACCAACAATATTACTAATAATATTACTATTGTTTATGATATGACTAATAATGCTATTTTCACAAAAGCATTTATCTTTCCTCCTCTACCTGGTAGGATCAATCCACTAAAATTACTAGAGATTTTCAAGATTTTGTCCGTAGATTTACAGTGAGACGTAGCACTTCCAGAAGAGCTTTGCATCCTGCTTCATTATTTTGTTTCGATGTTGCAGGTCTGAAAAGGATAATGCATGCTGATTGTTTTCACATTTTGAGTAATGATAGACGATGAGTGGGAGTTTTTGAAATTGAGAGAGGAGTTTGAAAAGACTTTATGAGTTATGCAATGTATATGCAAAGGTAATGACATGTTTTTTTAGTTTTCTTCTATTTTAATGTAGCACAGATGAAACTATGACACAGGAATGATAGATGTAATGAAAAAAGGTGAACATAACATAATTCGCAAGGACTGTCATTGATAATTTGCTTTTTTTGCTCAGCATAGTCATAATTTTTTAATTCACATATATGTAATGTGTACATGCTTGATGAATTGTTTCTCTGTCCAAATCTTTCGGTCTTACTTTAACCTGAAATAACCTTTAAGATATGTGGAAATGAAATATTTTAGATGTATGCTTGGGCACTGAACGTTGTATACAAAGCTTTTGTACTATTGGTCTCTCCTAATACTATTGCGAAGTTGTCCATCAGGGAAAAAAAGAAGAAGTTGGATCATGGATGATAGTTCTAAGGGTGGAGTCGAAGATCTTGAAGATGATCCAATTGCGGAAGTTTTAGGTTCCGACACGAAGAAAAATTTCACTATTTCGTATTCAGTATTTGTAGAATTTCACTATGAAATTTACGTTGTCTTTTGTATTCCAATTTGACATTGTTATGAAGTGGTTGATTATGTATTGAATTAACCAACTTAATTATGTATTGTATTTGTTATGAAGTAGTTGACTATGAAATTTATGTTGTTATTTGATCATGAATATTGTAAATTTTGGGTTCCTATTGAATGTAGTATAATAATGCATATCATGTTAGTTATTAATTGTTTATTAATGTTAAAATAATTGACTATATTGAGAATGAAAATATTTCAGCGTTATAAGCGTTGGCAATTAAAATTTACCAACGCTTATAAGCGTCAGCATAGAAAATTAAACAATGTTGGATGGTTAATTTGCCAACGTTTATAAGCGTTGCTAACTAATATACACCAACGTTTATAAGCGTTGGCGAATACAAACTTCCAACGCTTATAAGCGTTAGGAAACTAAACTCGCCAACGCTTATAAGCGTTGGCAATAAATTGCGACGCCTCTACAGCGACGCTAATAAGCGTTGCTGAAACTGTTTGCGACAGTTATACTCGTTGGGAATCACCTGTTTTGGTGTAGTGTTTAGAATATTGATTTAAATGAAATTTATTTCAAATCTGAAATATGTTGTATAATAATATTATAAATTTGGATTATTACCCTAATCTTGTTGGAATGTAAACTTTTCTATGTTTGGAATTGTTGGAATTTAGATCCATTTAATATTTGTAAATTAGTTTGATTTCTTTCTCTTTTAGAAAAATAGAGCATTTGATCTAACAAGAAATAAATGCAAATAGAAAGAGAAAGAGATGTGTAAAGTATGAATTCATTGTAGTTTACACTTTTTATTTCGGTAATAAAAAGAAATGATTATTCCTTGTAATTTCAAACAATGTAATCTTTCAAAAGTTAAATCTTTTGTTTTGGACTAATTTATAGAAACTATAGCGGATAATCTTTTTAGATATGATTTCAACAATTTAATATGGGAAAGGATATTCTAGTGAAGATATATAACTAGAATATATTTGATAAAAATAAATATTTGTATGTAATTTACTACTTATAATAATTAAATAAAAAGCTAATAATTACGCTTGCACGTAATATTCACGTTTAGGATAATTAACTAATGGGAAAAGAACTAAAAAGGTTGTAACTCCAATGAATTGTGATAAATATGGGAGTAATAGGGTAAATGGATTAATAGGACTGGTAAAAATGGAATGGATATATAAGGTTACTAATTTGAAAATAGTAATCATACATAAATGTATTAGGAAATGTCTGTTATGATTTTATGCACAAATTGACATTTATGAGCATTAAATGGGGATTTATAGGTAACCCTAAAATATTTAAGGTAAATCTTATGCCTTAAATAAAAAGAGAATTAATAAACTAAGTACAATGTCTACTTAAGATAATATAAGTAAAGACTTAGAATGGTTAATTGGACTTAGTAGGTTAGTGATGCGAGGTCAATAGAGTCACTCAATGGAAGACTGCTCCACTTTGAGGCTACCAGCATTTGGGTGTACTTACTCTGATGTGAGATATTACTAATCCTAGGACCTATGACAATGTGAGAGATTGGGCTTGCTTTCTTAATTGAAAAGTATTAAATGGTCCGAATTTAGAATTAGGAGGGTGAGTGATATCTTCATAGGGGTTCGCTTCTGGTTTGAGGTCTTAAGTGGCTGAAGGGTCCGCCTCTCTCCTAGATGGAAGTATTAAGTAACATAGTGAGATTCCAAATAAATAAATAAGGATATCTCTAAAAAGGGTTTACTTCAGTGTTGAGGTCTTAAGTGGTTGTAGGGTCCGCCTCCCTATCGAAAGAAGTAGCCTAATGAGGTTCCATATTTATAATTAAAGAGTGATGGTGGATATCTCAGGAAGGGTTCGCTTCAGGTTTGGGGTCTTAAGTGACTGAAGGGCTTGCCTCTTTCCTACAAAAGAGTATTAAGTAGTCCAATGAGATTTCCAAGCAATGTCAGCTAGATAGTACCAGTGGGAAGTTCGCCTTGGGGTTAGGTATTAAATGACAAAGGCCTGTCTATAAATAGGTGTTAAATGGTCAGGGGTCTGCCTAGCCCTTAATAATGAGGTATTAAGTGGCTTGGGTACAGTCTCTTACGTTGTTAAGGCCGTAATAACGATAGTACCATTGAGGAGTATGCCTTGGAAACAGGTCTTAAATGATGGGGTCTTCCTTAATTAAGGTCTTAAACGATTAGAGTATACCTATTTTTCAATAAAAGGTATTAAGTGGCTTGGATACTGTTTACTACATGGCTATGATTTTATCGACGATAGATGCGGTAATAGTTGGACATTAAATGTCGAAAGCCTTAAATAGCGGTGAGAGTCTTTATAGCTAGGACCAACCGACCATTGACAACATTGTTAGGAAACCACCTTGAGAATAGCTCTTAAATGATAGGGTCTACCTTGATTAAGGTCTTAAATACCAGAGTCTGCCTGTTTCTCTTTTTAAAAGTATTATAGAAGCCCGCTTCATATTTAGAAGTATGAAGTGCCAAATGGGTTTGGAAGTATTGGGTGGTTGATAAGGCTTCGTCGGTATTTTGTGCCTTGGGAAGGGGTAAGTAAGTAATCATGTGTGCAATGCAAGGTTAGATTAGAATCGCTAATCTTGATGGACATAACTATTAAATGGAAATCAATCGGTATAAATTTATGTTATGGACAATTTATAATTTTTTCCAATCACCAGAACGTTGTTCTGACCCTCTCCTCATTACAACCCACATGAAAAATTTAGAGAAACGAGTCACTGGAGCTGGATGTGCTTTGTTATTGGAGAAGTCTTCTTTCCCTCATGCTCGATGCCGATGTGACAATCTGCTAACCAAGGAATACCATTAATTCTAAGGTAGTGGTCATAGTCACTATTCTTAGTCTGTTATTGTTTCCGCTATGAGTTTAGATTTTTATCAATCTCTGATAATACTCATGCTTATTTGCAGGTACCAAATCCAACAATTTGTGCTTTGATGGACTTGGGTTTCGATTTTTGTTGAAATTTGGGCCCATTATAGTACGAGTTGTTATAATTATGAAGGATCTTATGTTTGCTCCATTAATAAGTTTTGTTGTGAGGAGTGATGTAAATGTAGATATGTAAATATGTGTATATGATTTGTGTGCATGTGTATCATGTACACCTTTTATTTCTTTTCGGGTTTTCTGCATTTCTGGGTTAGTGGGCTTGGCCTATTAGTTAGAGTTGGGTTTGTATATAAGTCATTTGTTGTAATGTTTGTAATGAGGCTTTTGAATCCATTCGATCAATACAATAATAAACTTTTCTATTGATAACATGGTATCAGAGCTTCAAGATCTCAAAATTTGATTCAATCTCAAATTATCCTTTTCGATCCATTGTTTGATTATCTTGGATCAAGATGAGTGAAAATAAGGTCACAATGGACGCGATGCAGTTGATGCCAAAGATCATTGATCATAAACTGAATAATTTGAATTATCTGAATTGGAGTAAAACTATTCGTCTTTATCTTCGAAGTATAGATCAAGATCGACATCTTACTGAAGCTCCACCAGATCTGGATTCTAAGGAAGATAAGCACCTATCGTGGTTAAGAGATGATGCTCGGCTGTTTCTTCAAATTAGAAATTCTATTGATAGTGAGGTTATTGAATTGGTAAATCACTGTGAATTCGTGAAGGAACTCATGGAATATTTGGAATTCTTGTATTCAGGGAAAGGAAATTTAACTAGAATGTATGATGTTTGTAGATCATTCTATCGGGCAGAAAAACATGAGCAAACTCTGATGAACTATTTCATGAATTTTAAAAAGACTTATGAGGAACTCAATCTACTTCTTCCGTTTAGCCTAGATGTGAAGGTCCAACAGCAACAGCAACAATGGCTATTATGAGTTTTCTAGCTGGATTATCATCAGAATTTGAATCAGCAAAATCACAGATTCTATCAGGATCTGATGTCTTGTCACTTAAAGATGTTTTCAGTAGAATTCTTCGTACAGAAGTTACTCAGTTATCTAATGTAGTGTCTGGAAGTGCTTTAATTGGTAATAGTAGGGTTAATTCTTCTTGGAACAATCAGAAATCAAATACACAGAATCAAAATATTAATCCATCATGGAATAACCAGAGATCAAATGTGCAAAGTCTGAACAAATTTTGTGTGTATTGCAAGAAACCTGGTCATACAAAATTTGAGTGTAGAAAGTTGCAATACAAGAATTCAATATCTAGTAATTCACAAAATCCTACTAAGACAGTGTTGATGACAGTTGAGGAGTATGATAAATATGCACAGTATCAAGAATCACTAAAGAAAAATGTATCTGATCATAATCCATCATCATCAGTAACTACTGTTGCCAACTCAGAAAAACAATCGTCAAAGTGGGTCATAGATTCTGGAGCTACAGATCATATGACAGGTAATCTTCATCTGATTTCAGAACCTCATTTAAATGAATCAAATCGTGTTGTTACTTTAGCTGATGGATCACAAACACGAGTTTATGGAACTGGAAATGTGGACTCACATACTCAAGTTCCACTAAAAACAGTATTGTATTTGCCAAATTTATCTTTCAACTTGATATCAGTAAGCCAGATCACTCATGATCTTAATTGTTGCATATCCTTTATCCCTGATCATTGTGTGTTTCAGGACCTTACAACGAAGAAGATTATTGGTAAAGGTGAAGAGTCTAGTGGCTTGTATATCCTAACTGATAAGATACCTAACCATATTGCTTGTTTAAGTATAAACTCTGCTCTTAAAACTCATTTCCAGTTGGGTCATCCTTCATTGTCATTGCTCAAGAAGTTATGTCCACAGTTTAATTCATTATCTACTTTAAATTGTGAGTCATGTCAATTTGCTAAACATCACCGTAGTAGTTCTTATTCTAGAATAAATAAGAGAGCTAGTTCTGTATTTGAGTTGATTGATTCAGATGTTTGGGGTCCTGCTACAGTTGTATCTAAGCAAGGTTATAGATACTTTGTTACTTTTGTTGATGACTATTCTCGAGTAACATGGTTATTTTTAATGAAAAATAGATCAGAGTTATTTTCCATTTTCTGTACATTCTATTCTGAGATTAAGACACAATTCAATGCTAATATTCGAATTCTAAGGAGTGATAATGCTAAAGAATATTTATCTGAACAGTTCAATGCATATATGGCTCAAAAGGGAATTTTACATGAGACTTCATGTGTTGATACCCCTTCACAAAATGGAGTAGCAGAACGAAAGAATAGGCATTTACTTGAAACTACAAGAGCACTACTTTTTCAGATGAAAGTTCCTAAAGTTTTTTGGGCAGATGCAGTTTCTACTGCATGCTTCTTAATCAATAGAATGCCATCAACTATACTTGAGTATAAGGTGCCATTTCAAGTATTGTTTCCAGATAAACATTTGTATCCGATTAAGCCAAGAATTTTTGGTTGCACATGCTATGTTAGAAATGTTAATCCTTAACTCACCAAACTAGATCCAAAGTCTTCGATAAGCATCTTTGTTGGTTATTCCAGGTTACAGAAGGGATATAAATGTTTTTGTCCCAGTTTACAGAAATACTTGGTATCTATAGATGTTAGTTTTGTGGAAGATGAAGCATTTTTCTATCCATCTATACCAACAAATCAAGAATGTGCAGAGAATGATGATTTTTTACTATATCCTGTTATAGCTTCAGAAAGTGCTGATCATCATATGGACACTGAATCAAATCAGGAACCAGAAACTAATGAATTGATCATTGATCATGCAACTGTTCCACAATCAGATCCAAGTCTGGAGTTACCAATTGCTCTTAGAAAAGAGAGAAGAAAGTGCACATATCCAATTTCATCTTTTGTTTCATATGATAATCTATCATCAGAATCGTATTCATTCATTTTTGCACTTGATTTAGTTTCATTACCTAAAACTGTCAAGGAAGCAATGTCAAAACCAGAGTGGCAACAAGCAATGCTAGAGGAAATTAATGCTTTAGACAAGAATAATACATGGGATCTGGTTCAGTTGCCAAATAATACAAAAGTGATAGGATGCAAATGGGTTTATTCAGTCAAGTTAAATCCAGATGGATCAATTGCAAGGTTTAAAGCTCGATTGGTTGCTAAAGGGTATGCTCAAACATATGGAACAGATTATATAGAAACATTCTCACCAGTGGCCAAAATGACATCAATCAGGTTGTTTATATCATTGGCAGCAAAACATGATTGGAAATTTCATCAACTTGATATTAAAAATGCATTTTTACATGGAGACCTAGTTGAAGAAATATATATGGAGCAACCTCCTGGGTTTGTTGCTCAGGGGGAGAACAGCAAGGTATGTAGACTAAAGAAGAGTTTATATGGCTTAAAGCAAAGTCCACGTGCATGGTTTGGGAAATTTAGTAAAGCAATGGAGAGGTTTGAGCTGTTGCAGAGTAAGTCTGATCATTCAGTATTTTTTAGAAGTTCACGAGGCAAGTCAATCTTACTAGTTGTTTATGTAGATGATATTGTGATTACTAGGGATGATGAGCTAGGAATTAAAGCTCTTAAGAAGTTCATTCATACAAAGTTTTGTACAAAGGAGTTAGGGGAGTTGAGATACTTCTTAGGGATTGAAGTTATGAGAAGTAATGGGAAAATATGTCTATCACAAAGGAAGTATGTGTTGGATTTGCTGAAAGAAACTGGGAACTTGGGTGCAAAACCATCATCTGCACCTATGATGGTGAACATTACTTTGAGTAAAGATGGAGATGAATTCAATGAGCCAGATAAGTATAGGAGATTGGTTGGTAAGCTTAATTACTTAGTAGTGACCAGGCCAGACATTACTTACTCAGTGAGTGTTGTAAGTCAATATATGAGTGCACCAACTATTGATCACTGGAATGCACTAAAGTAGATTTTATGTTACCTGAAAGGAACAAAGGGTAAAGGAATTGTTTACAAGAATCATGGATACAACATAGTAGAAAGTTTTGTAGATGCAGACTGGGCTGGTTCAAAGGAAGACAGAAAGTCTATTTTGAGGTTTTGTGTGTTTGTTGGAGGAAATTTAGTGTCATGGAAGAGTAAAAAGTAGAATGTTGTATCAAGATCAAGTGCTGAGTCAGAGTATCGAGCCATGGCTAGTGCAGTGTGTGAACTGATGTGGTTTAATCACTTTATGACTGAGTTGAAGCTCGAAGTTGAAGTGCCTTTGCTGTTGTGGTGTGATAATCAAGCTGCTATACATATATCATCTAATCCAGTGTTTCACGAGAGAACTAAACACATAGAAGTTGATTGTCATTTTATACGAGAAAAAGTGCAGCAGAGGTTAGTCAAAACTGGATATGTGAAATCAGAGGAGCAAGTGGCCGATATGATGACTAAAGCACTTAATGGTTGTCGAATGAAGTTCCTATGCAGCAAGTTAGGCATGATAGACATGTATGCTCCAACTTGAGGGGGAGTGTTGTGAGGAGTGATGTAAATGTAGATATGTAAATATGTGTATATGATTTGTGTGCATGTGTATCATGTACACCTTTTATTTCTTTTCGGGTTTTCTGCATTTCTGGGTTAGTGGGCTCGGCCCATTAGTTAGAGTTGTGTTTGTATATAAGTCATTTGTTGTAATTTTTGTAATGAGGCTTTTGAAGCCATTCGATCAATATAATAATAAACTTTTCTATTGATAACAAGTTTAAAGTCTAACAATACCACATAAAAAACCACATTAAAGATCAAGTTATAAAAAAATTGTATGACAAATAACAAATAAGTTTATCTCGAAAGCTGATGATGTTGCATTTTGAAAAAATCATGCAATATGATAACTTAACCAGCTAAGTAGCCTGAGTGGATGCTAAAATATCATACATGCATAATATGCAACCAAGGTCATCAAACAATATACTATGGAATTTATTTATTGTAAACTGTTCATAATTACTTAAATGTCCTCTGAAAGAGTTATTATTTAAGGTAGAAAACTAAAAATATGGGATGTTCTAGACTTGTCAATATATGTGTGTATGTATATGAAAGAAATATACTTACAATATCATGATAAAACAGCTGAAGCTTTGAAAATTAAACAAGCTCTAACACAAAAGCAGAAGCACCACCATGACCATTGTATACACATGCAACTCTATGCCTTCCATTTTTCTGTCTAAGAACCTGTCAACATGTCAAGCAGTTAAATTTAAGTTTATTTGCATCTATTTTACGGGAAAAGACAGTTAACTGAATCCAAATGATGGAGGCTGCTAATGCATATAACTGCTAAAAATAACTAAATAACAGAATATACAAAGTTATATATACCCCTAATAAGGTGACAAGGATGCACGCTCCACTGCAACCTAGAGGATGTCCTAAAGCTACAACTCCATCATGCACATTGATTTATTCGTGTATTTATGAAAGAGAGAAAAGGATCATATGACCTACTTCTAATAGATGCCCTGTTAGAAGAAATATATTCTTCGGGTAACCACGTAATACAATTTGTGAATGAGACAATTTGATATGGGAGATTTGATAAATGATTATTGTGCATAAGCATAATTCATAGTTTGATTTTACGTTACACTAGTATTGTGCATAACATACACTACATACTTAATTACCAACATTTAGTATTAAAAAAACAATTCTTTTCTTGCGAACATTTTCTCAAACAAGATACATGCATAAATAATTATACTTCAAGATCACCTGTAAAGCACTAAATCAGATCACCTATAAAACCTAAAGGTAATTGTTGTGGAAGTATCCCACCTCACAACCTAGATGCAAAATACAGAATATAAAATCTAGGTGTAAAATATATGTAGTGACATAAATGCAAACAACATTAAAAAAATTTAATAAAAGTACATACTGCAAGAAATGAATATGCTATGCATTGCTTGAAAGCCTGAAAAATATAAAATCAACTCAAAACGCAGGTTATGTAGTATTTAAACGTGATCCAAACGCTTCCCATGCATAAGGAACAAATTTTGCATGCCTAGAAAATAAATCACTTATCAAAACATAAATGATTGGATGATAAGAAAATTACTTGTAAAAATTTATAGTGATTCACATCCATGACATTAAAAGGCAAACCTAACACATTTTTTGTGCAGTTTTAATGTAAGAAAATCATTAATGATGTTAAAAAGGCGAAGCAATCTATACAGATTAATGTTCAATGATTACAAAAAATGGATCTTTGACAGAGAAGAAAAGGAACCTTGGACCAATAAAAACAAAAACCTTGGACGAAATAAAGATCCATTAGATAGAAAAATAGCAAAAACCTCATGTATACCATAAGCACATGCAACTTGGTAAACTTCTTAAATTTGTTCACTCAACACTTAATCACAATAATTCCTGGCATAAATCTCAATCATAAAGCAATATTTAGATAATAAACAAGAAATATAAGTGCTCTGAATAACTGATTACATTCATTTCAGCTATCCTAAAAAAACAAGCAGGTGCTTATAAAAAACAAATAATTAGATCTCAATATTGTGACCCACTTATAAATAGTATATGAACATTTATGGTACTTAATTCGCAAGGATTAACAACAAGTAAAAATGATAGATAACAGTTATTTTTACCTAGCACATCAACGTATAAAACATACTATGAATTTGGAAACTGCTATCTTTAGATCCAATTGCTGCATTAAATTTGGAAACTTACTTCCAACTCGCAACTTGAGATTTGCTAACATAGGGGCATGCCTGAGTGTATAAGTGGGTTCGATAAAGCTTTGATGGGAGACAAGAGCAGAGATTTAGGAATAAGGGTTTAGGAATGAGAGAGGTAGATTAGGAATGTGAAAGGCAGCTTTGGGAACTATGGTTTCAGGAAAGAGTTTTTCGTTTAAACGGGAAGAAGGGACTTGCATACGGAAAATAGATTTTGGGGTACTAAAGGTGGGTACCGGAATTTTTAGGGGGAAACAAGAGCACGGGTCTAAAGCTTTAGTATATTATTATAGTAAATTGTTACTTACATATTATTATTTATACATTATTATTCTAAATTATCCAATAATTTAGTCTCCCATATTTTTTTATTAATAAAATAATTATTAAATATACTTCTTATTTTTTTAATTATTAATTATCAATTGTACGCATTACTTCATAATTACAACTAAATATTAATTATTAATAATAATTATTATGTTTATATTATTAATTTTTAATTACTAATAGTAATTATTAATAGTTAATTATTAATTATTAAATGGTAAATTAATTATTATCATTAATCATTAATTATTAATTATTGATTATTGATTATTAAACTATAATAAATTATAAAATATTAATCATTAAAATTGAAAAATTAACTAAATATTAAATATTAAATATTAAACATTGATTATAATTATTAAATATTAAAGTTTGATTATTAATTATTAACTATCTAAAATTAATCATTAATTATTTAAATTAATTATTTATTATTAATTATTAATTAATTAACTATTAAATGTATTAAATAAATATCAACTATAGCATACTTATTATTAATAATTAACTATAACAAATTATCAAATACAAAAAATTATTATTAATTATACATAATAATGAATAATTAAATTATAAATTAATAATTATCAATTATATTAAATATTATCTTTAGCTTACTAATTATTAATAATTAACTATAATTAAATTATAAAATATAAAAAGGTATTATTACAACGTTTGCTTGAAAAATGTTATAAAAAAACAGGTCTTAACAAAATACGAGTTTCTCAATTTTGAATTTTTTTTCGAATATGTTAATTTTTAACGTGATTAATTGTTAAAACATTTTCATTGTATTTTATTTTGAAAAAAATTGTATATAGTTGCTTACTAATAACTGGAAAGTAAAATTAAGTCTATTGGAATACCGATTCAATCCTCTCACGACATCTAAAATAATCGAAGATAACGATGATCGGTTAAGAGTTATTGAAATTTGGCATCTATTACAACTGGTAACTAAAAAGGTCTATTACAACTGGTAACTAAAAAGGTTGTATATGTATCTATTACAGCTAGCAAGAAAAGAGTTGTTAAAATTGACATCTATTAACAGACAAAAAAGGGTGGTAATAGACATCTATTACAACGGGCAAATAGGGATGAGAACTGCTGTCTATTACAACGGGCATAAAATAGTTGTAATAGGCATATACTACAACGGGCAAATTTAAAATGTTGTAATAGGTGTCTATTACAACGTGCAAAGGAAAATGTAATGACCCAAGATTTTAGGAATTTATTCTGAAAAATATAAATAAATTTAAAATGATTCTTAAATAAATTTTGAAGGAGGAATTGATATAGCTTGATAGTGTATCAGTGTGTGTACATGTGTGCACAGGAAATGCACATGAATATAAGCTAAAACCCTGAACTCCAAGAATACATACATATTGATGTGTATGGAAATATATATATATATATATATATATGTAGATTAAATTCTTAAAAGTAGTATGCATGAGTAAATGTATATATGAATGCTACTGAATATTTTTGAGTGTACATGTGCATATGTGTGTGTCAGTATAGAATGATGTATGAATATATAGGTGGGTGTACTAATTAGTTCAGTAAGACTTATATAAATATATATGTGTTAATAAAATACTAGAGTTTAAACTAGTGAAATAAAATATACAGACATATTTTAATATAAGCAGAAATAAAAAGAATGAAGATATAAAAAGGAATAAGCCTCTTATAAATAAATGAAGGAAGTACATACCATTTGCATGAAAGCTAAAAATAGAAAAAAATAAGATAAAACAGGGAAGTGCTTGGTATAGGCAGAATTAGAAAAGAGTATTTAATAAATAACAAAAATCAAGTCACATTTTTAGCATGATTGTAGACAAGGGGAAAAGTATTTTCTGAAAAGCAAAATTCTGAAAAAATGTGTAACCACTTTTCTCTTCACCCAAATTAAGCCGGGAAGGGTAAAACTTTGGGTTTAAAAATGCAGATAACATGATTTTTCTGGTGGGCAAAAAATGGCCTTAGCCAATACCCAAAACCCTAAGAGAGACCCTGTATATATATACATGTATATGCAGCAGCCTCCTCTCCTCCTCAGAAAAGAATTTTGAAAAAAAAAACAACACCATAGAAATCATAAGACAAGGGAAGGAAAAGAGCTTGAGGCTAAGGGCAGAAGCTCATCAATTAATTAAGGAAACAAAGAAGAGAGCTAGGTGAGAAAACTCACTCAAAAATCTAAGGCAATAAGTCCTAATGTAGGCAGCCAGTTATAAGTATTTTTCTTAAAAGAGTATTTTCATATATGAATGCTTATCTGTGAATTTAAATCTGAAAATGTTTGGATTCTCTTTGGTTGATCATTTGTTTTATTATAACAAAGTTTTATGTGTTGTTAGTATACATATCTGTTTTATACACTCAGATCTCTGATATGTTAATGTTTAGGGATATAAACAAATACCCAGAAAATAAAATGTTGAGAATAGGCAAGTAGTATTGGTTTTGGCTCAACCCAGAAAGATGTAAATAATGTTGAGCTGCAATATACTCATGTATAAGTGCTGAGGCTTGAAATAGAAAGGAATTAGGGGTGCAATAGGGTTGCCTATGTGCTGATGCTCCTGATCCAATAAAATGCATAGCAAACAAAATTTTGTGATTCAGTGAAACCAGGTCATCCTGAGTTTAACTCAAGCACAAATGTTTGCAAAAGAAAAACTCTCCCAGAAACCGTAAGCCAATGTTAGTTGCCTAAACTCCTTTTAAATACCAGGATGAATATATATATATACAGAACCTTATTTTGTAATCACCAATGGTTGTTTGCTTGTTTGCCTCTGTATGGTCATGAATAATATATGCCATGTTATGGATGTTTTTAGCTAATGAAATGAATCACTGAATGGTTTTGTCATGAAAAATCAAAAGAGTTATTATTAACTTAAACCTGATTAGGAAATTGGGGTCAAGAACACTGCAGGAATGACTTGTGTGCTTGAGTAACACAAGTTGACACATGGCTTGTTTAAGTCCTGAGATCTTTGTGTAATGGAGTGAATTAGTTCATTACAGTGTGTCCATTGATTCATAAATATTGCAGATGAGACCAAGGATAGATAAATATACCAAGGGAATAATACTTGAGATGATGAGAAAACTAGAGTTTTTCCCAGATTTGAAATATGAGAATTGAATAAATGATTTAACTTATATTGGTTATTTTCCTGTTTGGTATGAATGATTGTTTGACTATGATTGAATTGTATGCTTGAATGTATGTGCCATATTTATATATGTAGTCTCTGGAAAGGAAATTAAAGTGTGCACATGCACAATGACACAGAGCATGCACACAAGTATTTGCCTGATTCCAAAGGGCCGAACTTTCTGTATATGCACTTAACTTGACTTTAACCTAATTAACTAATTATTTTTGTGAGCTTTCTCATACCAGACATGTGTCTGACCCTAGTGTGCTAATGGCATCTGGGGTGTCTCATTTAAAATGAGGCAGTTTCAAATGCTTTTTCAGGGATTGCAGCAACTAAGTAGGAGTAGGAGCAAGGCTTTGAGAAGAAGATATAGCATGCTAAACTTAGTTAGATAAGAGCCTAAATGTTGAATCTGCATGTATTGACAATTTAAATTGCTACTTGTATTAAGTGTTGAATATTGGATGGATATTTTGTTAGGTATTTTATTAAGAGATTGACTTGTATCTCGAATCTATGAACCAAGTTAAATATCTGTTATGTTTTAAAAAAAAAATTAATCAAATCTTGTAAGTGGATTTAGCAAGAACACCATGTTAAAATCGAATGATTACATTTTATAAATGTATTAGTCAATCTTGATTCTTTGGAAAGGATTTAAGTTTTGTAAAATCTGGATAGTTGATTCTCAGAAAATTAAATGGTTTTATTTTCTACCATGGCATATGTATACAAAAGAAAATAGGCATAGGTTGAATGTTTTATATGGCTGCAAGGTTCCCATAATTAAACTTGTTTCATACAAATGTCTCATGTCCTATTTTTAAAGAAAGGATTTGTAATAAGGGAATTGTAAGCCAGATCCAAATAATTGCAGATATATATGCACATAAACATGTTTAGTGCAAATATTACCACACCTTTTTCCTTTGTATTTGTGATAAGAATCTGAATTTCACTCAGATTCTAACCAAATGCATTCTTAATTCCAGACAGATTTTGTGAGAAGAAATTCAAACCTGGATAATGATAAACACTTCTATCATTTACAAAACCCAAGCAACAGACCCTTAATTTACATCAATCATGAAGCCTTCCAGGTTGTAGGAATGGGTTTCAAAAATAATAAAGCAAGAATTATTGTTTTGTATGATAGAATATAGGCAAAAATAAAGTATATATGTGCAGATATAGGTAGATAACAGGTTCCAAACTGTACAGGAGAAAAATGGAAAAAAAAAACAAAAATTGTGTTTGAACCAACCAGCATAGTACTCGAACTCGTGACCTCTCGTGTATAAGTTAGGCGCGTTTCCATTATGCCTAGATGTTGCTTGTGTTCTCTTATGACCCGCTTTCTTTTATACTGAATTTGTTACTATTCAGACTTTAACACAAACATCTATATTAAAAGCTTGCTTTCCACTGATTATTACTTGATCACTTCTTAGTTAGGATAAACAGACTAAAGTATATGTTTCCAGTGGATTGTTTGGTCAAAAAAAAAATCAGCAATCCAATATCCTCTTGTTTTCCAGAACTCTGATTCAAACAAGAGAGGCATATACATCCTCACATGTGTGTGCTTATCTTTGTGAATGTACTGATATATTTATATTAGTTGATTATTGTGATCCTGGATATATTTGGTTTATTGGAGAAAGATATTGACCCTGAGAATTATAATTGCAATGGATGATATATCTATCTATATATATATATATCCTCTTTACCTTAAAAAAAAAATCCTTATGGAATTAGAGTAGAAATAGGAGGGTCATTTCAGTTGGTATCAGAGCTATGTTATTCAACATAGTAGAAGTAAGGATCAAGTTCTTAGATAGAAATAAAATTTAAAGGAACTAAATATATATATATAACAATGTGTTCAGTGTGAAAAAAAAAACCCACTGAAACAACCAAATTACCAATCAAACTAACCAGCTATGTAAATTATTATTAGCAAACTATGGTAGGGAGACCACCAAATCAGGGAGCAGGATCTTCCCATGCACCACCAATGGTCAATTTGCAAGACTTGGTGAGAGCATTTAGGGATGGGGCAGGACAAAGGCAAGAAAATCCCTATGAAGAACTCTCAAAATTACTTAAGACATATACTCATTTAGGAGGCAAAAGCTTTGAAGGGACAGAGAATATCATGGAAATTCAAACATGGTTGAGAACATTGGAAAGAATTTTCAATGACATGCAACTTGATGATCAAAGGAAGAGGCAAGTGGCTTCAAGACAGCTAAAAGGAGTAGCTTTAGGCTGGTGGGAAGTAATCATTGCAGGAAGGAATGAGAATGAAATCACTTGGAATCAATTCAAAGAGATGTTGGAAGCAAGGTTTGTACCAGCATCAGCAAAGACTACCTTGCTAGAAGAATTCATTAGACTTAGACAAGGAACCATGACTGTCACAGAATACACTCAAAAGTTTGAGGGGCTTTCCACATATGGAGCAATGCTTGTGGCAGATGAGGCATCTAAAAATGATAGGTACATAAAAGGTCTGAACCCAGGACTTAGCAGAGCCATGTTACCCTATGCAGACAAGACTTTTGACCATGTGATAGACTTAGCTTTGAGGTTGGAGCAGCATGACAAGGAAAGGGAGAAGTTCAGAAATTTTAAGAGCAATAATATCAAGAAAGGTAAGGGGAGGTATCACCCTTATGATAAGAAGAAAGAAGAGGCTAGTAACAAAAGCACTGGAGATGTCAAAGCTAAGGAAAACAAGAAGAAAATTGTGTGCCATCAGTGTGGAAAGGAAGGGCATATCAAACCAAGATGTCCAGAATTGAAAGGAGGAGCTTTCAAATGCTATCTATGTGGGAAAGAGGGGCATATGAAGAGGAATTGTCCTGAGTATAAACAGCAAGGCAAATTGGCAAATTTGGAAGGAAAAGGCAAAGCCACAGTGGAGAGTAACACTGTAAACCATAGCCAAGTGGAAGGTACATTACTTATTTGTACCATACCCATAACAGTAGTATATGATACTGGGGCAACTCACTCTTTAATTTCTTATGAATTGGTTAAAATGCTAAAACTGAATTGCATATTGGTTGAAACCCCATTGCATATACACAGTCCATTGGGGAGTTCTAGTGTTTTAAATATGATTTGTGTGGATGTGGAATTAAACATAGGAGGAAATATTTTTATTTCCAATTTATATGTTTTGAATTACCCAAATATAGGTGTTATATTGGGGGTAGACTGGTTAAGGCAATTTAAAGCCATAATTAATTTAGACTCATCCACCATATCATTGCAAAATTCTAGAGGCCAGAGAATCACAGTTTTATGTGAGGTAGCTAAGGAAGGAAAACTATATCATTTAGTTGACTCAGAAAAAGATTTCAGTGAACTAACCATTGAAGAAATTCCCATAGTCAATGAATATTTGGATGTGTTTGGTGAGGTCAAGGGTATTCCACACCATAGACCAGTAGAATTCCAGATCAATCTAGTTCCAGGAGCAAGCCCAGTGATTAAAAAGCCAACTAGAATGGGGCCAAATGAACTAAAAGAATTAAAGAAACAGTTAGAAGAATTGGAAGAAAAGGGTTTTATAAGACCAAGTAATTCTTGCTGGGGAGCACCAGTGGTATTTGTTAAGAAGCAAGATGGCTCCTTAAGACTCTGCATAGATTATAGAGAATTAAACAAAGTAACTATTAAAAATAAATACCCATTGCCAAGAATAGATGATCTTTTTGATCAATTAGCAGGGGCAAAAGTATTTTCTAGACTAGACTTAGCATCTGGTTTTCATCAAATGAAGGTGGAAGAATCAAGCATCAAGTACACTGCCTTTAACACTAGGTATGGGTTGTATGAATTTTTGGTTATGCCATTTGGCTTGACCAATGCACCATCTTACTTTGTAGATTTAATGAACAGAACCTTTAGAGATTGTTTAGACAAGTTTGTGCTTATTTTTATAGATGACATTTTGATTTATTCCAAGACAGTGGAAGAACATAAGCATCATTTGCACCTGGTTTTGTCTAGATTAAGGGAAAAAGATTTAAAGGCAAAATTTTCAAAATGTGTGTTTTGGAAAGAGGAAGTACATTTTCTTGGCCATGTTATATCTGCCAAAGGAATTTCTGTGAACCCCAATAAAGTAGTGGCTATTCAAGCATGGAAGAGGCCAAGCACTGTGAGTGAAGTGAGGTCATTTATGGGGATGGCAGGGTATTATAGGAGGTTTATAAAAGATTTTTCAAAAATTTCTACACCACTCACTAACCTAACCAGGAAGAACCAAGCTTTTGTTTGGTCAGAAAAATGTGAAAAGTCTTTTGAACAGTTGAAGGAGGCATTGGTGAATGCTCCAATTCTAAAGGTACCACATGGAAATGAAGAATTAGTGGTATACACTGATGCTAGTGGATTTGGCTTGGGTGCAGTGTTGATGCAACAAGGCCAAGTCATTGCATATGCATCCAGACAACTTAAACCCCATGAAGTAAGGTATGCCACACATGATCTCGAATTAGCAGCTGTGATATATGCTTTAAAACTTTGGAGACATTATTTGTTAGGCACTAAGTTTGAACTTTACACTGACCACAAGTCTCTAAAATATTTGTTTTCACAAAAAGATTTGAACATGAGGCAACATAGATGGGTGGAGTTCTTAGCTGCCTATGACTTTGACATACTTTATACACCAGGTAAAGCAAACAAAGTTGCAGATGCTCTAAGTAGACAGCATGCTAAATTGGCTATGATGATGATAGAAGAATTTAAAAACTTATTTTTGCTAACTGAGTTAGAGATTGGGGAGAATGGTTGTGTGCACACTAATGAGCAGATGCATGGTGCACAAGAAGATAAAGGGAAGTTAAGCTTAATGACACTTCAACCAGATTTAATTCTGAAGGTAGGAAAAATGCAAGAACAAGATGCTCACTTATTAGAGAAGAGAATGCTCTTCTCAAGAGGGGAGGAAGTAATGAATCACCACATTGATAAAGATGGTTATATGAGATACCAAAATAGGATGTGTGTACCAGAGGACATAGAATTGAAGAAGGAGATATTGAATGAATATCACAGAAGTAAATACTCCATACACCCAGGTAACACAAAAATGTATCAAAATTTGAAAAGAGACTTCTGGTGGAAGGGGATGAAATCTGATATAGCTAAGTACATTGCCAAATGTATGACTTGCCAACAAGTCAAGGCTGAAACTCAAAGACCATCAGGGTTGATGCAACCTCTTAGTGTACCACAGTGGAAGTGGGAAGACATATCTATGGACTTCATAGATGGACTGCCTAGATCTAAGAGAGGTAATACAAGTATATGGGTGATAGTTGATAGGCTAACCAAGGTAGCACACTTCATCCCAGTCAAGTCAGAAAGAACAGCACCAAAACTAGCTCAAATTTTTATAAAAGAAGTGGTAAAGTTACATGGCATTCCCAAAACCATTGTGAGTGATAGGGATACCATCTTCACTTCAAAATTCTGGAGAAGCTTTCAAGAAGCAATGGGAAGTGAACTATGTTTAAGTACTGCCTACCATCCTCAATCAGATGGGCAGACTGAGGTGGTAAACAAAGTTTTGGAGGACATGTTGAGGGCATGTATACTGGATTTTGGGGGCAACTGGGAAGATTATCTTCATCTAGTTGAATTTACATACAACAACAGCTACCAAAGCACCATAGGAATGGCTCCATTTGAAGCCTTATATGGTAAACCCTGTTTGTCACCTGTTTGCTGGGTAGAAGCAGGAGAAAGGTCTATTTTAGGACCTGAGTACATACAAGAAACCAAGGAGAAAATTGAGTTGGTAAGAAGAAGAATGACAGCAGCTCAAGATAGGCAAAAGAAATTTGCAGACATGAGAAGGAGGCAGGTAGAATATGAGGTGGGAAATTTTGTTTTCATCAAAATCTCACCCATGAAAAATGTGCTGAGGTTTGGAAAACAAGGCAAATTAACCCCAAGATATATTGGACCATACAAAATTCTAGAGAGAATTGGTCCCTTGGCATATAAGTTGGAATTACCAGAAAACATGCAAGGTATACATGATGTTTTTCATGTATCACAATTGAGAAGATGGGTCCATGACAAGGCAGAAATTCTTGAAACCCCAACCCAAGTGCAGATAAATCCTAATTTGATTTATGAAAAGGATCCAGTGGGAATTTTGGCAAAAGATGTGAAGAAGTTGAGGAATAAATCTCTGAAACTTGTGAAGGTACAGTGGAGTCTTGATCCTAGTGATTGCACATGGGAATTAGAAGACAAAGTTAGGATGAATTATCCTAAGCTATTTTCAGATTAAGGTAATTCTGATTTTTGATTGTTTTCTTTATTTTGGATGAATATATTTTTAGTTAGTATAGAACTAAGAATCTATTTGGTAGAGAATATATTTGTTCTCTGAATTAAGTTTAAAATTTATTTTAAGCTTAGGAAAATTGTGGGACATAATTTCTAAAAGGAGGGGTGTATGTAATGACCCAAGATTTTAGGAATTTATTCTGGAAAATATAAATAAATTTAAAATGATTCTTAAATAAATTTTGAAGGAGGAATTGATATAGCTTGATAGTGTATCAGTGTGTGTACATGTGTGCACAGGAAATGCACATGAATATAAGCTAAAACCCTGAACTCCAAGAATACATACATATTGATGTGTATGGAAATATATATATATATGTAGATTAAATTCTTAAAAGTAGTATGCATGAGTAAATGTATATATGAATGCTACTGAATATTTTTGAGTGTACATGTGCATATGTGTGTGTCAGTATAGAATGATGTATGAATATATAGGTGGGTGTACTAATTAGTTCAGTAAGACTTATATAAATATATATGTGTTAATAAAATACTAGAGTTTAAACTAGTGAAATAAAATATACAGACATATTTTAATATAAGCAGAAATAAAAAGAATGAAGATATAAAAAGGAATAAGCCTCTTATAAATAAATGAAGGAAGTACATACCATTTGCATGAAAGCTAAAAATAGAAAAAAAATAAGATAAAACAGGGAAGTGCTTGGTATAGGCAGAATTAGAAAAGAGTATTTAATAAATAACAAAAATCAAGTCACATTTTTAGCATGATTGTAGACAAGGGGAAAAGTATTTTCTGAAAAGCAAAATTCTGAAAAAATGTGTAACCACTTTTCTCTTCACCCAAATTAAGCCGGGAAGGGTAAAACTTTGGGTTTAAAAATGCAGATAACATGATTTTTCTGGTGGGCAAAAAATGGCCTTAGCCAATACCCAAAACCCTAAGAGAGACCCTGTATATATATACATGTATATGCAGCAGCCTCCTCTCCTCCTCAGAAAAGAATTTTGAAAAAAAAAACAACACCATAGAAATCATAAGACAAGGGAAGGAAAAGAGCTTGAGGCTAAGGGCAGAAGCTCATCAATTAATTAAGGAAACAAAGAAGAGAGCTAGGTGAGAAAACTCACTCAAAAATCTAAGGCAATAAGTCCTAATGTAGGCAGCCAGTTATAAGTATTTTTCTTAAAAGAGTATTTTCATATATGAATGCTTATCTGTGAATTTAAATCTGAAAATGTTTGGATTCTCTTTGGTTGATCATTTGTTTTATTATAACAAAGTTTTATGTGTTGTTAGTATACATATCTGTTTTATACACTCAGATCTCTGATATGTTAATGTTTAGGGATATAAACAAATACCCAGAAAATAAAATGTTGAGAATAGGCAAGTAGTATTGGTTTTGGCTCAACCCAGAAAGATGTAAATAATGTTGAGCTGCAATATACTCATGTATAAGTGCTGAGGCTTGAAATAGAAAGGAATTAGGGGTGCAATAGGGTTGCCTATGTGCTGATGCTCCTGATCCAATAAAATGCATAGCAAACAAAATTTTGTGATTCAGTGAAACCAGGTCATCCTGAGTTTAACTCAAGCACAAATGTTTGCAAAAGAAAAACTCTCCCAGAAACCGTAAGCCAATGTTAGTTGCCTAAACTCCTTTTAAATACCAGGATGAATATATATATATACAGAACCTTATTTTGTAATCACCAATGGTTGTTTGCTTGTTTGCCTCTGTATGGTCATGAATAATATATGCCATGTTATGGATGTTTTTAGCTAATGAAATGAATCACTGAATGGTTTTGTCATGAAAAATCAAAAGAGTTATTATTAACTTAAACCTGATTAGGAAATTGGGGTCAAGAACACTGCAGGAATGACTTGTGTGCTTGAGTAACACAAGTTGACACATGGCTTGTTTAAGTCCTGAGATCTTTGTGTAATGGAGTGAATTAGTTCATTACAGTGTGTCCATTGATTCATAAATATTGCAGATGAGACCAAGGATAGATAAATATACCAAGGGAATAATACTTGAGATGATGAGAAAACTAGAGTTTTTCCCAGATTTGAAATATGAGAATTGAATAAATGATTTAACTCATATTGGTTATTTTCCTGTTTGGTATGAATGATTGTTTGACTATGATTGAATTGTATGCTTGAATGTATGTGCCATATTTATATATGTAGTCTCTGGAAAGGAAATTAAAGTGTGCACATGCACAATGACACAGAGCATGCACACAAGTATTTGCCTGATTCCAAAGGGCCGAACTTTCTGTATATGCACTTAACTTGACTTTAACCTAATTAACTAATTATTTTTGTGAGCTTTCTCATACCAGACATGTGTCTGACCCTAGTGTGCTAATGGCATCTGGGGTGTCTCATTTAAAATGAGGCAGTTTCAAATGCTTTTTCAGGGATTGCAGCAACTAAGTAGGAGTAGGAGCAAGGCTTTGAGAAGAAGATATAGCATGCTAAACTTAGTTAGATAAGAGCCTAAATGTTGAAATCTGCATGTATTGACAATTTAAATTGCTACTTGTATTAAGTGTTGAATATTGGATGGATATTTTGTTAGGTATTTTATTAAGAGATTGACTTGTATCTGGAATCTATGAACCAAGTTAAATATCTGTTATGTTTTAAAAAAAAAATTAATCAAATCTTGTAAGTGGATTTAGCAAGAACACCATGTTAAAATCGAATGATTACATTTTATAAATGTATTAGTCAATCTTGAGTCTTTGGAAAGGATTTAAGTTTTGTAAAATCTGGATAGTTGATTCTCAGAAAATTAAATGGTTTTATTTTCTACCATGGCATATGTATACAAAAGAAAATAGGCATAGGTTGAATGTTTTATATGGCTGCAAGGTTCCCATAATTAAACTTGTTTCATACAAATGTCTCATGTCCTATTTTTAAAGAAAGGATTTGTAATAAGGGAATTGTAAGCCAGATCCAAATAATTGCAGATATATATGCACATAAACATGTTTAGTGCAAATATTACCACACCTTTTTCCTTTGTATTTGTGATAAGAATCTGAATTTCACTCAGATTCTAACCAAATGCATTCTTAATTCCAGACAGATTTTGTGAGAAGAAATTCAAACCTGGATAATGATAAACACTTCTATCATTTACAAAACCCAAGCAACAGACCCTTAATTTACATCAATCATGAAGCCTTCCAGGTTGTAGGAATGGGTTTCAAAAATAATAAAGCAAGAATTATTGTTTTGTATGATAGAATATAGGCAAAAATAAAGTATATATGTGCAGATATAGGTAGATAACAGGTTCCAAACTGTACAGGAGAAAAATGGAAAAAAAAAACAAAAATTGTGTTTGAACCAACCAGCATAGTACTCGAACTCGTGACCTCTCGTGTATAAGTTAGGCGCGTTTCCATTACGCCTAGATGTTGCTTGTGTTCTCTTATGACCCGCTTTCTTTTATACTGAATTTGTTACTATTCAGACTTTAACACAAACATCTATATTAAAAGCTTGCTTTCCACTGATTATTACTTGATCACTTCTTAGTTAGGATAAACAGACTAAAGTATATGTTTCCAGTGGATTGTTTGGTCAAAAAAAAAATCAGCAATCCAATATCCTCTTGTTTTCCAGAACTCTGATTCAAACAAGAGAGGCATATACATCCTCACATGTGTGTGCTTATCTTTGTGAATGTACTGATATATTTATATTAGTTGATTATTGTGATCCTGGATATATTTGGTTTATTGGAGAAAGATATTGACCCTGAGAATTATAATTGCAATGGATGATATATCTATCTATATATATATATCCTCTTTACCTTAAAAAAAAATCCTTATGGAATTAGAGTAGAAATAGGAGGGTCATTTCAGAAAAGAGTTGTTGAAAAGTGGTATCTATTACAGCAGACCTGAAAAACTGTTGTAATAGGTTTCTATTATGACGGTCATTTAAAGACCATTGTAAAAATAACGTTGTAATAGAGTATTTTTATTGTAGTGGTTCAAGTGATGATTATTTACCTATTTTGATGTTTTGTTGAGAAATATGATTGAATTGGATTTGACTTTATTATTTATTATTTAATTGGTGTATTGGCTAAATGAATGTTTCATATCTAATAAACTATTAAATAAATAAAATTATATAACTAAATGTGATAGTAGTGATAGGGTATTATTGGCTAGTTAATATAGTACATACCCTATATATGAGTATTGTTGTAGATTAATTGAATCTACCCATAGAACTATCACTAAAAGGACCACTTATAGTTATTCTTAAATAATGTTTAAAATAAAGATATTTAAAGAGAAAATTTCTCTATTATTATTTATGAATTTCTGGGAAATTCATAAACAATAAAAATAAAGAGTTGTTAGGGTAATTTAATGCTTCAAGTTAAAAAGTAGTTTAAACCAAATAATAGAATAAAATTAAAACAGGCTTATATAAGCAAAGGAATGGTAAATATTAGATATAATAGTAAGATACATTCAAATAGGCTAAATAGACTATTAGTGAATAAAAGATTATTTATGTTAAATGAGCCTCAACGAAACTAAAATAAAAAGGAATTAATATCTTTAGAAAGACATTAGCAACAACGTAAACTCGATATAACGTAAACCATTATGGTCATTAATTCTACATTTAAGAGGGTAGCAATAGTATAATTGAGAAGGGATCATAAATTGTAATACAATAATTTGCTATGTATGAAATAAGGTAAATTATGGATCATTGGTTATGGGATTCAGTGTTTATTGTTATGGATATGCATGTTAGAACCGGACTAGCCCACATTGAAAGAATTGGGTATTTTTCAAAAAATTTACCTTTTAAGATCTTTGTTAGGCCTATATAGTCTAAATTTATTTAGAACCTTTTTAAATTTCTTTTAAATATTTTATTTAATTTTATAAAAAAGTTTTAATTTATATTGTTTTGTATTATGTTTGAATATGTGTATCATACACCCATATGTGTGTAAGTGCATGAGCAACATAATAAATTTATACAGGATTGACATGTCCATGTATATGTGCTGGGATTTACACTGCAACGGACATGTTAGCTCCTTTAATATTCTATATGTTGTCTAAATATATACATACATACACACACACATATATATATATATATATATCTGTGTGTGCGTGTGTGCGCGTGTGCGTGCGTGCACGAGCATAAAGAATTATATATATATATAATAATAATAATACTTATGTAAAATTTAATCATACACACACACATATGTAGAAATAATAATAATAATTTATATATAATATTTTAAAAATATTTGAACAAATGTAATATATGTTAAATAACAAATCATATATATATAATAATACTTATGTAAAATTTAATCATACACACACACACATATGTAGAAATAATAATAATAATTTATATATATATTTTAAAAATATTTGAACAAATGTAATATATGTTAAATAACAAATCATTTAATAATTAATATAGAATAATTTTAAATTTTTTATTCTAATTACTACTACAAAGTTGTGTACAAAATTAATTTTATTTAACATTTAATTTTAAATATTTATAAATATATATTTATACATACGTATACACTTTTTTTAAATTAACATATATGTAGGTGCACTAAGATATTCAACCATCTCATATGTGAGACCAACGATACATTAGATTCGTAATATAATCTAATACAATATATTACAATAATAGTATTAAATGAATTAGTAAACATGTTGAACAACTTTCACCAAGGCCTAGAGATCTCACTTTGAAATAATGAAATGGCTCCTTGAATTAAATTCCCAGTTCTTGAGTTGCTTCCTCCCAAACTGCTTTATTACAGACGATCGAATTTAATAATTTTGATGTGATTTGAGCTTAAATTTCTTTTGGGTTTAAATGGATTTTCTAGTTGAAATTTTTAGAGGGAGAAGAATGAAAAATTATCTAAAATAATGAGGTAGAGAGTGGCATATAAATAGGAAGTCAAATGGAGAGAAAAATGGATCTTATCCTTATCCCTCTCTTACCAATTCCACTCTTTTATACCATTCAAAAGCCTCCTTCTTTTGCCAACATTTGGTTGGTCTATCCAAGCTATTTTGGTCGGAATTTGCAAGCCCCCATGGGCCCTAAAGCTAATTCCAGCCTGAACAATGTCCGTTGCATTTAAATCGAAATTTAAACGCGTACCGATACTGTATATAGATTAATATGGTTATAACTATTATAAATACATTGTTCAACATTGTTCAACACATAAAATACAAAATTTTGTACTTAATATTTCATGAATATTAATTAAATTAATTAATTTATAATAATTAAAAATTAATTAAATCAGGTGATAATCGGTTGTGTGATTCTTAGGTGTAAATTTGATCAGCTATTAATAACGAACAATTTGAATATTAATGTTCACACGTCACTTAGTAGGTGGTGTAACATTATGACCAAATTTATCGCTTATTTGATTTTGGTAAAATCCAATTTTACTTTATTTAGCGTTACCTGATTGTGACAATTATTTATACCAATTCTTTTCATCAAAGTTACATCACTCTGGACTTATGGAATTTGGTAATGGTCAAAATTCCAATGTCATTCATCTTCAACTCTATAGTCCATATACATAGTCAATGGTTCAATAATAAAAATTATTATTAACCAAAATGATAACTTTGACTTTGAGTTGACTTCAGTTGACCGTGATACAAACCTCATATAACTGAGAATATGAATCCTCTCTTGAATAGTGTTTCCCTTCCAATACTTACACTCTATCCAACTATAATCATTCGATGGATGTCATGCCATGATTTAACTATAGTCAAAACGAAGCTTCTACATTAAAGATCGATGGTATTCTCAAGTCAAGTGAATGTGTAATTTGGTCGCATCAATATTTTTTGTTTGACCTTAGTTATCTTAACCAATAGAAATCTATTGAGTGACTCATTCCATAGTTATCCATAATTATCAATACGTAACCATTTGGTGCCCTCAACAGTCATGAGTAATAAACTGCCCAACATTTGGATAGTGTTACGTACTCTAGTCTCAATGGATGCATCGATATCCATTCTTGATACATCTTGACTAGGAAATTTTAAAACGATATATTTATTTTATTGTGACAAATCACTCATGGTTACAATGCATTGTAACTACTATCACAAAATATATCATTTATGGATTTTCTATTAAATATACTTTTAATTAAATTAATTAAGTAATATAATAAATTATATCGAGTATATAATAGAAAGAAAACTCCTTTTATTTTGAACAAGATTGGTTATCGAAATAGATATATGTAACAAATTACATAATTGCCACTAGGGCATACCACTAACTCTATCAGTCTCCCACTTGCACTTGGGGCCACTTATGGAATCTCTATCCCAGCCCATCAATTAGTTTAATGAGGACTGCTCGAGTTAGACCCTTCGTAAATGGATCAGTTATGTTGGTTTAATTAACTACTTTGTCAATCAAATCTCTTCAATATTGATAAACTACCTTTATCATGTGTAACTATTCTATAACAACTTGGAGTTTTACCTCTTTGATTTGTGAATATTTAATTTATTTTACATATTCGATCAATGGTTTTAAGAATTAAATAACCCACTTTTAATTTATAACTAATGATAGAAAATTCATTTTTGAATTCTATTTATAAAAATTTGTTTGTTCGATGAAAATTGTAAATGCGACCGAAAGCCGTTTTTGGGATTTTCGACCTTTTATCGAATGATAATTTGTAGAGAATTATTGAATCTTTGTATACATTTTTAAACAAAAAATTTAAAATGTTTTAACAAAACATTTATTTTGAGATGTGATCATATATAATAATAATAAGAAGAAGAATTTAATATATAATAAAGGGGAAAAGATGGATTTGAAATCTTAAGCACAAAAGATAACAAAGGTACATAAGTTCATCCTAATACCCATCATATTTTCAAAAGCTTTTGTTTATATCAAATCAAATTCAAAAAATTTCAAACATACCTTAATAGTGATTTGATTTGAATGTGATAGGTGGCTTGTATCTTTTGTTTAACTTGAAAATTTTGATTCACTTAAGGGTGAAGGAGTGAGTGGATTGGTTTGGTTATAAGTACGCATCAAACTCTACACATCAACACTTTAACTCATATTCGTTTCTCCTCTTTTTAGCCTCTACCTCTCTCTACCTCTCCTTATTCTTTATTTTCTTGTTCCTATAGAAGGAAAATAAACCATCCCTCCTCATTCAAAATTCCTTATCTCACAATATACTCAAAACTAGCCAAACTATCCAACATGGAAGCTGTTCACTTCCACCTTTAGTACTTTCAAAAAATGATAACTCAGCATTTCACTAAGTGGTGCGGCAGCAAATGCCTAAAATCAGTAGAGGTCGAGAATGGGCAGTTTTTCATTGAGCACGGAATGGCGGATGGAAGGTAAGGATGGGTTCGCATAGTCAAGATGAAATTTTTAGAGGTGATTTTGTGATTTATGATGGCTTAGGGTGGTCGTGCTAGTGAGATGTTCAATTTTTCATCATCTGTTTTATATTGGTGAACATGTGGTCAAGAGGAAAGACGAAGGGTGCTGGAAAGAAGCTTTGGAGAGGCTGTGGCAACGTTCGGAAGTGGTCCAGTGGACCAGTCGACGGTAGTAGGCCGAGTTATGGTTTCGTCGAAGTGTTTTGGGGATTCACGGTTTTTGACGTGCTGCAGGCGGAGGGGTGCACCAAGTGGGCCATGCTTTGATGGGAAGGTGGAGCGATTAAGTAGGGTTCTGGCGGAGATGGTGGCATGGGTCCAGGTGAGGAGTAGCGGCAGCAATGGGAGGATGAACAAAGTGGTTTCATTTTCCCTAACGTGATTTTTAATTCAGGTGAGGATGACGGGTTTTGTTCTAGATGGCTGGAGAGGGTGTCATGGGGTGTAGGTAGTCGAGCTCGGTGAATGGAGTTCTTGGGTGGCCGAACTTGGATGAACGGCGATGGGGTGGGCCATGCATGTGCACGTCGTGCACGATTGGATTTGGGTTAAGACATGTGCGAATTGAAGTAAGGAGAAGGAGGGAACACTTTAGCGAGTGGATGCAGGTTTGGGTCATGTGATAGCAGGCTTAGACTATAAGATGGGTAAGAAATACTTATATTAACTTGTTTTAATTTATTAAAATTGGTGTGTTGGGTTTCAAAATGCCATACCTTACTTATTTTAAAACGATTAACCCGTAGATTTTTTAGGTTTAACTCATATTGACGAGTACAATACCATGGCTGTTGATACATGGAAACATTCATATTTCCTATGCAAGAATTACATCCTAAACTGTCTGGACAAGATGCTGTACAAAGTGTATCAGCCTCATCAGACAGCTAAGGCTCTTTGGAATGCACTTGCCGTAGAATAAAGAACATAGAATGTCAGTCTGAAGAAATTCATCGTAGACAAATTCATGGACTATAAGATGATAGACTCCAAATCTGTGACTACTCAACTGAATGAACTACAAATTATCATTCATGAACTTGAATCAGAAGGCCATAAAGTTGGAGAATATTTATTGGTTGAAGCAATAACAGGAAAACTGCCTCCATCATGGACAGACTACCGCAACTATCTTAAGCATAAAAAGAAGGAGATTTTTTCCGAGACCTCATCGTTAGACTGAAGGTAGAGGTAGATAACCGTGGGATTACACAATAAAAAACGAGGAGGCATTTATTATAGAAGGTTCAAAGAAGAAATGACACTTCAATAATAACAAGAAGAAGAATTTCTCACTGAAGAGAAAAACATCAGAAAATAAATCCAATGAAAATAAGTGGTTCAAGAAGTTTAATGGCAACTGTTGGGTTTGTGGTAAGATGGGACATGCCATTAAAGATTGCAGACACAAGAAGGTGAACAATTCAGAGGCAAATATGGTGGACAATATGGAAATGGATGAGTCTAACTTTTCTTGAGTTATGTTAGAATGCAATTTGATTCAGAATCCTACACAGTGGTGGTTTGACACAGGTGCTACTCGACATGTATGTTCTGATAAATCTATGTTTTTCAATTACAACAAACTCGATCAGGGAGAAAAACTCTACATGGGTAATTCTACAGTTTCCATGATTAAGGGCAATGACACAGTCATCATTAAGTTCACCTTTGGAAAAACTATTACATTAAATGACGTGCTTCATGTTTCAGACATCCGCAAGAACCTAATCTCTGAATCTGTATTGTTAAAGAACAGATTCTGAATGGTCTTCGAGTCAGATAAGATGGTTCTGTCCAAGGCTGGAATTTATATAGGAAGGGGATATTTATGCGATGGCCTGTTTAAGGCAAATGTAGCCGTAGTCGGCAAAAATACTATGTATTTTGATTATGCAATGAATAAAAAAGAAGTTTCTTATTTGGTTGTGCATGAAACTATATTATGGCACGATAGATTAGGACACATAAATTTCCAAAAAAGAAAAAAACTTGCAAACCTAGGATTAATTTCAAAATTTCAAGTAGATAGAAAAAATTACAAATGTGAGACATGTGTAGAAGCGAAAATGATCAAAAAACCATTTCATACTATTGATAGTAGTACTGAATCATCGAGGATGGTTCATATTGGCTTATGTGATTTCAAGTCATTACCTACAAGAGGGGGAAAATGTACTTTATCACATTCATTGACGATAATACATGATATTGCTATGTATAATTTTTAAATAGTAAAGATGAAGCAATTACATTGTTTATAAAATACAAAGCTGAAGTAGAAAATAAACTTAAAAAAAAGATTAGGATATTGAGATCAGATCAAGGTGGAGATTATGAATCACCATTTGAACAATTCTATGTAGAAAATGGAATAATTCATCAAAGAACAGACCCATATTCACTACAACAAATTGGTATTGGCGAGAGAAAGAATAGAACGTTAAAAGACATGGTTAACACTATGCTTTTAACTTCAGGCCAACTAACGAACTTATGGGGGGAAACCCTAAATATGTCTAATCACATACTAAATAGGATTCCGCACAGCAAATAGGAACAATTCCATATGAAATATGAAAAGGACGCTTACCAAGTTTCAAATACCTTAAAGTGTGGGGGAGCTTGGCAAAACTTCTAATTCCACCTCCCAAGAAGGTTAAATTTGGACCACAAACTATAGACTGTTACTATCTGGACCCGCCGAAAATAGTAGTGCCTACAGATTTTTAGTCTTCAAGTCTGATATAAATGACACAGTAAAAGTACAATCATGGAGTCAAGAGATGCCTCATTCTTTGAAGATGTGTTCCCGCACAAAAGGAATGATGGAACTTATGCCCTAAAAGGACAAGAGAAGAAAGGGATGAATCACATGAAGATGAAACTCATCGTGACAAAGATGACATTGAACCCAGAAGAAACGTAAGGGCAAGAACTTCCAAGTCATTTGGTTCGGAATTTCTAACATACATGTTAGAAAATGAACCTCAAACGTACAAAGAAGCAATGTCGTCTTTTGAATCTTCTTGTGGAAAGAAGCAATCAAAAGTGAGATTGATTCAATTTTAAGTGATAAGACTTGGAAAATAGTTGAAATCCTACATGAAATAAAACTAATTGGTTATAAATGGATCTTCAAGAAGAAGATGAAACCAGATGGTTCTATTGACAAATATATAGCCAGATTGGTAACCAAAGGATATCATCAAAAAGAATGTGTAGACTTCTTTGATACTTATTCAATGGTAACACAAATAACCTCTACAAAAATGCTAATAGCAATTGCATCCATCTATAATCTTAAAATTCATCACATGGATGTAAAAATAGCGTTCTTAAATGGAGATCCTAATAAGGAGATTTACATGGAGTAACCTGAAGGTTTATTTCCAAGGGAAATGAGAACAAAGTCCGTAGATTAGTCAAATCATTATACGGACTCAAACAAGCTCTAAAACAATGGCACAAAAAATTTGATAGTGTCATGATGAAAAATGGTTTTCGTATAAAGGAATGGGATAAGTGTGTTTATTACAAACAGGTTGGTCAATCATATATGATGATTTGTCTATATGTGGACGATATGCTTATCTTTGGTCCCAACATTAAGGTTATAGAGACCATAAAGAAAATTTTAATCAACAATTTCGACATGAAAGACTTAGGAGTAGCAGACGTTATTTTAGGAATCAAATAATAAAAACACGTAACGGAATTGAATTATCTCAATCACACTATGTAGACAAAGTGATTGAAAAATTCCAAAATTATGGAATCAAAAGAGTAAGAACACCTTTTAATCCATCGGAAGTACTGCAAAAAAATACTAATAGGAGTGTAATGCAACTGGAATACTCTCGTGTATAGGATATTTAATGTATCTCATGAACTGCACAAGACTAGATATTGCTTATGCAGTAAGTCGACTAAGCAGGTATATAAGTAACCCAGGAAGGAACATTAGAAAGCACTAATGAGAGTGTTGGGATATTTAAGAATACCACAAACTTTTCGTGACATTACAGAAAATACCATGTCGTCTTAGAAGGATATAGTGATGCAAACTGGATTTCAGATTCAGAAGAATCTAAATTAATAAGTGGTTATGTCTTTAACCTAGCAAGAGTAGTAGTTTCATGGAAATCAACTAAACAAACATGCATAGCTCGATCCACTATTGAATCTAAGTTCATCGCATTAGATAAAGCAGGCGAAGAAGCAGAATGGCTTCGTCAATTTTTAGAATATATTCCATTTTGGCACAAACCTGTAACGGCCATATGCATTCACTGTAATAATCAAGCAGCATTAAATAGAGCACAAAACTTTGTGTATAATGGAAAATCACGACGCATTCGTAGGCGCCGTAACACAATTAGGCAGTTACTCTCAAATGGAACTATTTCCATTGATTATGTAAGAACTAATGATAACCTAACGGATCCACTTACTAAAGGTTTATTAAGAGAGAAAATTGTTTGGGCATCAAGGGGAATGAGTTTACAAGCCTATACCAAAAGGAGTTACCTTATACGGAAATCTATCATAACGACTGGAGATCCCACAGACTAAGATCAATAGGCAAACCGTTTCTGAGTAACTCAAGAAGTAATGCATTTGTTTAGACTTAGTCCTACTCCATTCCTATGGTGCACAATAGAATGCATGCCTACATAAGTATTTAAAAGATTAAGTTATGCTTTAATGATGTCCATATTTTGAAAACGTCAAGTGGAGTATACGTAGGATACTCATTATGGATGCGATCACCTATGTCAGTGTGAGCTAGGTCGGCTCTATGAGAATATTAAAGGCTTAAATTCTTTAAAACACCCGCAGAATCAAATTTGTTCAAGACCAAAATGAACACAACCAAGAGATTGGATGAGAAGAGAAAAAATGCTCTGTAAAGCTTATTATCTGGTTATACACCAATGGCTTATGGTTCAAGATGAAATAATTCACCAATTAGTCAAGTATATCCGATAAGTTTTAGCTAGGAAAAGTTCAAAGTGAAATATCTACTTATCCTTGATATATCATTTTTCATATGTACTCTGTGATATTCTCCTTTGTGTGAGGGACACAAATATCATCATTTATGTGGGGGATTGTTGAAGATCCTTGCATTGAAGAGGTGAATGAAGATATTTAAAGTCCCACATTGGCAAATATAAGAGAAGTTGTCATGTTTATATACTCTTTCTCATCAACCTATACTGGCCCTTAGGGTCAAGTAATTTTGTACGAGGGGAAGGAACTATATGGCCATAGTCTAACACACACAAGCGTGCGTCTCTCGCCTGTCCCGTATTGGGCCGGTCGGGTGCGGGTCCTTGGACTGTGTTACATTTTTGTTGAACGAAAATAAACAGTTTTTCTTTTTAAATTCAGACAGTATGACTGTTAGTTCAAAACGAACAGACACGACTGTTGGACATTGCAAATAATTATTACGAATAGGCATGATCGTTGCAAACAATATGAACAGACGCGACTGTGGGCGTTGCAAATAACTATTGTGAATAAGCATGGTCGTTGCAAACAATTGCATTAATTTAAATGAACAGAAACAACCCTTTAAACGGACGCGACCTCTGAAGGTTATAAAAGGATAGGAATTCTAATCACATTCCTCATCCCTTTCCTGCATCTTCTTCCTCTTTGTTATGTTCTAAAATCAAAGCATTATCGCATCACAGGGTAGACACACTCGTTACAATCTCGTGCAGGTTATTCTGTTATATCTTGGGAAACTTTGTAAATAAATTTTTAAGGAGATTACTAAGGCAAACTTCAGAATTCCTTACTGTTTTATCACTATGCTACAAAGTGAATCAGACAACAATGATCACACAACATAAGGTAAATTTTACGTTATCCTACTTTTTCACACAACACATGACAAAAACATTTGTTGTTTGAAGAGCCACATAATCTTTCATCTGTTGTCTGAATAGCCTATGAAATCTCTATGAACAAGCTTGTTATTTAGAAAACATTTTATATGTCGTCTGATTTAAGTTATCAAAACTTTTATTTTTGGCGCCATCTTTTCCCTCTCAATTATTTCGTGGCCGCTCTTTATTTTTGTTTCTCTCGTGTATATTTTTGTTCCCCTTTCTTTCTGTTCTATTTTTTACTTGTTTCTTTCTTTCACTCCATATTAATAATTCGATTGTTTCTGGAATTAGGGTTTCAGCCACTTTGAAATTCATTCAAATCGTCTTGCCCCTTCAATTGCCTTTCTTCTTCAATCGCCTTTCTTTACGAGCTCGTTACTAAGTTGATTGCATGCTTTGATTTAGGGTTTTTGATTTGAAATCGCAGCTTTGAAATTTTTGAAATGAATCGCCTTTCTTCTTCAATTGATGCTCGCCTTCATCGATTAGTAGACAATTATTGGTTGCAGCTACTTCTTATCGAGAGTTCTTCGATTTATATTGGTATGATTTCTGCCCCTTTCAATTTATATTTTTCTCGACTTCTATGTCTAAAGCCAATGATGATTTAGGTATATTTATAGGGTTTTATTACCTATATTTTCAGTTTGAAATTTTCATGCTTTGATTTCTGATGTTCCATGTCCACATTCGTGTGTGTTGCTTGTACTTGCTGTACAATGTTGTATTTCTTACTTAGTTGATGATGAAGGTAGTTTGGTTGGTTATTTCTTTGATGCTTATGTTGACTGTTCTTTGAGTTGTTTTCTATGTTGAATTCGATTTTCCTGGAGCATGCTTGTGTTTGAGTACATTTAATTATGTTTATACTTATGTTGACTGTTATTTGGGTATATTTATAGGATCTTTCTCGGTTGTGGATTTCTCTGTTGTTTTAATTTTCTTGTTCATCTTGGTATGATTTGTGGCACCGCCTTATTTTAATTTGTAGCACTACCTTATTCAATTTGTTCCTTATTAAATTTGTGCCTTATTCAATTTGTGCCTTATTCAATTTGTGGCATTTTCTATTTTAATTTGTGTCACTTGCTACTTTAATTTGTGTCCCTTGCTGTTTCAATTTGTGACAAGGCAGAGCATACTAGTGATGCCTTGTTTGTGCACTTTGATGGTCCATGTTGCTTTTGCTATCTTGGTTCATCCATACATGTTGTTGAGTTGCTTTCTACTCACTATGTACAAATATATGTATATACATATGTGTATATACATATGTGTATATATGTGTAACGACCCGTATTTTTTTTAACGGATCGATAAGTTCGACAGAATCTGGAGTTTTAGCATTTTGAACCATTTTCAGCTTTTAGGCAAATTTTGCCTAAGTCCTAAGTCGTTCACGACTTAGCATAAGTCGTGAGTCGTATACGACTTAGGAGATAGGAGTGACCCAGGGTTTGGCGACTTAAGGAAATAAGTCGTAGCCGGGCTAGGTTAGTAAGTTGAAGTTAACTCGGCAAGTGTTAAGTCGTAGGTTGTAAGTCGTTGCCGAGTTAAGGGATAGACAACCTAAGGAAGTGACCGACTTATGTTATTGTAGACGACTTAAGGTTTTGAGTTAAGTGTTAAGTCGGTTGACGAGTTAAGGTAGTGGTCGACTTAAGACCTGGACGACTTAGGAGTTGAGTCTTATCCTGGTAGATCGGCAAAGCTGCTATGTTAAGACGTAGGTAGGCTGCTGTGTTGAGTCGTGGCCGGGTTAAGGTGATGAGTCGTACCCAAGTTATCTGATGAGTCGTATACTTACTAAGTCGTAAGTCTAGTTGAGTCGTGTATTCAGTTAAGTCATATCCCAGTAGCCTAGCTAAGTCGTGAGGTTGATAAGTCGTAGTCGAGTTAACCGTTAAGTCGTACGGGATCTGGGTTTTTGTTGAGTCATAAGTTGAGCCCTTTGATGAGTCGTACCTCCTGATGAGTCGTAGCTTTGTGCTAAGTCGTGGACGACTTAGTGGTTGAGTCGTCTAGCCAGTAAGGCGCGTGCGCACTAGGTCGTAGACAGGGCTGGTCCGGTAAGTCGTAGGTACCTGTGATGAGTCGGAAGAGGCTGTAAGTCGGAGACGACTTAGGAGATAGCTGTTAAGTCTTGAGTCATAGGGGGGTCTGAATGTTGAGTTGGAGTTAGGCTTAAGTCGGAAGACCGTTGGGTCGTGGTGATCTGATGAGTCGTAGACGACTCATGGAGGCAGTCGAGTCATGGATTTCAGCTATAAATAGGAGAGCTTCTCTTCATTTTTGGGATCCGGATTTTGAAGCGACGAAGTGCTGCCATTTTGAGAGCTTGACTTCTACACTTCTTCACTTCTTTTCTCCACTCTAATCTAGTGCTTCCTTCCATCCAAATCCAAGATCAAGATTGAAGATTCAAGAGCTAAAGTTGAAGATCTTCATCTTTTCAAGAGAGATTTCTTCGTTTGAAGCGGATTCGTGATAGATCAAGCTTGATCCTTCGCTGTCCAGATCTGAAGCGTGTTGATTTGAGGTTGTTTAGGTGATTTGGTGAGTGGTGATTATCTCTCACACGGATCCAAAGGAGTATATCGGATCGTTGGCTCGATTTGGTGTTAAAATAGAGATTTCCATGCATTTTCTTCATCCTAATTGTAGATCCATATAGATCCATTGTTCATGATGATGTTACATCCATTTTATCATATGTTAACCTATGCAAGTTCATTCATCAAGTTTGTAGAGATATAATCCATGTTTTCATGCTTATTGGACTTTCAACTCTTTAATTACGAAAATGCCATTATTGTTATAATTGTCTACTTAGATCATTTTTGAATGCTTGATTGCTTGGATTGATGTTTGATTTGATTGATTGTTATGAACTAGATGATTGATGATTAGATTTAGATCGAAGGTGATTCAAAAGCTAAGGGAAAGGCTCTTGAATTGGGAAAGCTGCTCGTGGCATATGTAGCGGGATGATGAAGCTCTTATGCATAGTTTTGATGATGTGATGTTGAGATGAGGCTTTGCGAGGATGTAATGAAGCGAGGCATCATGTGATGAAGACTTGGTCTAATCCAGACGGGATCATTCCAAGCATATTGATAACTCGGTGATATGATTCGAGTTGAGGATAATGAATGGATATGAGAATAGTCGTCGAGGAGGATGACTAGGAGGCTTGGATAGCATCGTTGTTGAAGGTTCTAGCATGCTCTAAGCAAGAGTACGTTTGGGCAGATTCGATAGTCCCAACGACCAACTGTTGATGGTCGAGTACTCTGGGCAGATTCGATAGTCCTAGGCACGGGCTGCGACGACGTGCGGGAGTTATGTCTAGAACCGGGGTTTCCATTAGCCCTTGACGGACGGCTGAAAGAATGTGCCGGTCATTCAATTAACGGTGATATCGAAGCAATGATAACAGTGATAGCCAGAGTCATGGATGTTTGGTTGTATCGTCATTCGGACTCAAGAGCGGTATTTTCTGGGTGCTTATCTGATTTAGGCCTTGGTACTTGGAAAACATCGCCCTTGACTCGAGTGATAGTAGCTTATTTTAAATTGTATGCTCTGCTATGTTTGCTTCTGCTTAGTGTGTGTCTGGGGGCTATCACTGTAGAATGAGGTCGGAGTGGGAGGGTTGTATTCCTATTCCTTTTCCTTTATGCTCTTTTGGTATGTTGTTAGTTAATTTACTGCTCACTAAGACTGTTGTCTGACTCAAGGCTTTATGTTTTTAATTCTTATTGCCTTGGGCTGTTCGTCCATTTTGGGACGGGCAGACTAGGTAGCAGGTGACAGGTGCTGTTCTCTTCTCACGATGCTGATATCGAAGACGAGCTAGAGGGTTGCATATTATCTTCTTATTATATGTACTGGATATTCCGCTGTTTTGTATTCTCTGAGAGATATGTAGTGAGGCTGGATGTATTGACTATGTGGATGCTTGTATTCAACTATCATGGAGTTTTATATGATGTCATTTTGTTCTGTAAAGCTTCACTATACATATGTTCTATTGTATTTTGTCCATGCGTTGTGAGTAATACGATAGATTCTGTTGTTTTAAATCTTACCTTGACAATCGTCCATGGTCGCCTGGCACACTTTGCAGCGCACTATCTCTAGATTCGGTGCAGGGGTCATGGGCGGTCGTCACATTTGGTATCAGAGCATTTGTTAATCGATTTTACCCAACGCTCGCTGAAGTAACCACGTATGAGAGACGTAATTGTATTTTGATGGATGAATACTATATATAATATAATAGCTTAGTAGAGTTGAGTCCTTTATGCAGTTGTTTCTCTAGATGTTCTAATCATTCCTTTTTATAGATATTGAGAATGAGTCGAAGAGGGAGACCAGCTGCTAGGGAAGGCCGTGCTACTGAAGAGACTGCTGATTATGCAGCCATGTTCGAAGCTATGATGACTTCGATCATGAGAAGGATACCAGTTCCGGGGGCAGCAGTTGATGTTGGAGTTCAAGTCCAAACTCCGAAACCAGTGGATTTTGCTAAGTTGTGCAAGGATTATACTGCTCTTGGAGGAAAGGTTTTCTTGGGAACAGAATCAACTATCGAGGTCCAGAGGTGGATAGATGCTTGTAGAAGGATCTTTGGTGATTTGGGAATTGATGATGCAACTAAGAGGAAGTTGGCATCAAGGCAGCTTCAAGGGAGAGCTTCTGATTGGTGGAATTCTATTACCATCAATACTGCGGAGGAAGAGATTACTTGGGAGCAATTCCAAGCTAGGTTTGAAGCTAAGTTCATTTCTACAGCTCAGAAGTCTGTTCTGTTCAAGAGGTTTGTGGAGCTCAAGCAAGGTGGAAGATCTGTTCTTGAGTATGTTTCTGAGTTTGAAGCTTTGTCCAAGTATGCTCGGTCATATATTGAATCTGCTTATCAGAAGAATGAGAAGTTTGTGACCGGCTTGGATAGTTATCTTGGGAGACAGTTGGTGGATCATTTGGACGATTCATTTGAGAAGCTTGTGGAGAAAGCTCTTAGGCATGAGAGTCTGTTTCCTAAGGAAGGACCTGTTGTTGCTGTTACCGGGGGAGAGTCTAAACCACAGCAGGGTGGAAACAAGAAGAGAAAGCAGCAGCAGCAGAAGGGTAAGGATGGCCAGAAGAAGCCGAAAGGCGAGGTGACTTGCTACAATTGTCAGCAGAAGGGCCATTTCTCAGAGGATTGTAAGAATCCGAAGGTGCCAATGAAGTGTCACAACTGTGACAAGCCGAGGCATTTCAGGAAGAATTGTCCAGAACCAAGGAAGGACAGGCAGATTGTGCAAGCCTATGCTTTAGGAGCTGTTCCGTCGTCTTCAAAATCTCCTACTGCTGAAGAGAAGGGAAAGAGTGTGGTTGTTCAAGGTACTCTTTTCCTATGTGGTGTTCCAGTTAGAGTTCTGTTTGATACTGGAGCGTCGCATTCATTTGTTTGTAGTGAACTCGTAGGCCGGTTAGGTTTGGCACCGGATATTGTTGATAGGCCATTGGTTGTGACTAATCCAGTTGGGGGTTCGTCTTGTTTGTGTATGTTATGCCGTGGTCTAGTTGTGTCGAGTCATGGTTGCTCTTTTTTTTGTGATTGCTTTGTTCTGAACTTTGCGGGGTTCGGAATTATTTTGGGTATGGACTGGCTTAGGAAGTATGCGGCTAAGGTTGATTGTGAGAGGCTGGAGGTGACAGTCGAGAATGTGAAGGGGCGAAAGATTGTGATACGATGTAAGCATGAGGAAGGCGTCTTCATGAGCTTCATGTATTCGCTAGTTGTTCCACGGGATGGACTGTCTTTAGTGCCAATCGCAAATGGATTCGCAGATGTCTTTGACGAAGTCAAAGGGTTGCCGCCGCATAGAGAGATCGAGTTTCGTATAGATCTAGTTGAAGGAGCCAGACCTGTTGTGATGCCTCTTAGGCGAATGGCGCCTAGGGAACAACAGGAGTTGAGGGTGCAAGTTGATGATCTTTTGCAGAAAGGATTCATTCGGCGTAGTGTGTCCAAGTGGGGTGCACCAGTTGTGTTTGCAACCAAGGCAGATGGGTCGTTGAGATTGTGCGTCGATTATCGTGAGCTGAATAAGGTGACTAAGAAGAACAAGTATCCATTGCCGAGGATAGATGACTTGTTTGATCAGCTTCACGAAGCTAAGGTGTTTTCTCAGATGGATTTGGCAACGGGATTTCACCAGTTGAGAGTGGCTAAGGATAGTGTGCCGAAGACTGCTTTTAGGACACCATCCGGTTTCTTTGAGTGGCTGGTAATGCCGTTTGGATTGACTAACGCGCCAGCATATTTTGTGGATCTTATGAATAGAGTGTTCAGAGATCAGTTGAACAAGTTCGTACTTGTGTTCGTGGATGATATTCTGATTTACTCCAGAACTGAAGAAGAGCACAAGACGCACTTACGTATTGTTTTGGAAATCTTGCGGAAACATCAGCTGAAGGCTAAGTTTTCGAAGTGTCACTTCTGGAAGAGTGAAGTGAGGTTCTTAGGCCATGTGATTTCTGGAAATGGAATAGCGGTTGATCCCACTAAGGTGGCAGCAATCCAGGACTGGGTTAGACCTAAGAATGCATTTGAGGTGAGAAGTTTTCTTGGATTAGCAGGATATTATCGACGGTTTATCAAAGACTTCTCCAAGGTAGCTGCACCGTTAACAGGATTGACGAAAAAGAACCAAGTGTTCAGTTGGGATGCTAAGTGTGAGCAAGCTTTCGGAATCCTGAAAGAGCGATTGACGAGTGCTCCTGTTTTGACTATTCCAAGTGGGAATGATGAGATGGTGGTTTACACCGACGCATGTGGTACTGGACTTGGAGCAGTGCTGATGCAGAAGGATAAAGTTGTTGCGTATGCCAGTCGACAACTGAAGCCGCATGAAAGGAATTACCCAACTCATGATTTGGAGTTAGCGGCGATTGTATTTGCTCTGAAGATTTGGAGACATTATCTATTGGGAGTTCGATTCGAGTTGTTTACAGATCATAAATCTTTGAAGTATCTTTTCTCCCAAAAGGATTTGAATCTTCGGCAGCAACGTTGGCTAGAGTTTTTGGCATCATATGATTTTGGTATAGCTTATACTCCGGGAAAAGGTAACGTAGTGGCAGATGCGTTAAGTCGAAGACATGCAGGATTAGGAGCCATGTTTTCAGAATGGAAGAGTCTCGAGTATTTAGCTGGATTTGACTTCAGGCCTAGATGTGAATTAGAACCTGAGATGTTGGCAAACTTATCGATAAGACCCACTCTTGTGGAAAGGATTGGCGAGGGCCAAAAGCGAGATGATAAGCTTGTCAAGATTATCCGCGAATTGGAATCTGGATTGGATCCAGAAAAGGATAAAGGATTCGAGGTCGATCGAGAGGGTTGGCTTCGGAAGCAAGGACGACTAGTTGTTCCCGATATAGATGAATTGAGGAGTGAAGTTCTGAAGGAAAGTCATCACTCGAAGCTGACAATTCACCCAGGAGGAAATAAGATGTATCGAGATATGAAGAGAACCTACTACTGGGAAGGTATGAAGAAGGATGTTGGAAATTTTATTTCCAAGTGTATGAACTGCCAGTTGGTGAAGGCCGAACAGAAGAAGCCAAGCGGATTGCTTCAACCATTAGAAGTTCCTACATGGAAGTGGGAGCAGATATCGATGGATTTTATTGATGGACTACCTAGAACAAGAACGGGAAATGAAGGGATTTGGGTCATTGTGGATCGTCTGACCAAGAGTGCGAGATTCATTCATGTTCGATCGACTAGGACTGCGTCAAAGTTGGCTGAGTTGTATGTTAAGTGGATAGTTCGTTTCCATGGTATTCCGAAGAGTATAGTGAGTGATCGAGACCCATTGTTCACTAGTGGATTTTGGAAAAGCTTCCAGGAAGTCTTGGGAACCGAGTTGTGTTTAAGTACAGCTTATCATCCCCAAACAGATGGTCAGACCGAGAGAGTCAACCGAGTTTTGGAAGATCTTCTATGAGCATGTGTTTTGGACTTCGGAGGATCATGGGAAGATCACCTTCATTTGGTGGAGTTTGCGTACAACAACAGTTACCAGTCAAGCATTGGTATGGCACCGTATGAGGCATTGTATGGAAGACCGTGTAACTCTCCGACATGTTGGTTGGAAACTGGAGAAAAGCTGATGCTTGGACCAGAGATGATTCGGCAGACCTCAGATTGTATAGAGATCATTCGGCAACGAATGAAGGCAGCCCAAGACCGTCAGAAGAGTTATGCCGATAAGCGTCGTAAGGATTTGGAATTCGACGTAGGAGATATGGTTTTTGTGAAAATTTCTCCACTGAAGAATGTTATTCGATTCAGGAAGAAAGGAAAATTGACTCCGAGATTTGTTGGACCATTCCCGATCATCGAGCGAATTGGAAAGCTCGCCTATAGGTTGGAGTTACCTGAGAAGATGTCGGGTGTGCACAATATTTTTCATGTATCATATCTACGGAAGTATGTGCACGACTCGAATACAGTTGTTTCTGCTGATAGCTGTGAAGACTTCGAAGTTGATCCAGTCGATAGAAGACCTCGTAAGCCGCTTCGTGTTGTTGAAACCGACACGAAACAGCTTAGGAGGAAGGTAGTTAAGTTGCTCAAGATACAATGGAGTGACGATGATAACGACTGTATGTGGGAGGTGGAAGAGAGGATGAAGGCAGCTCATCCTGAACTCTTCAAGGTATGGCCCTAAGGTGTCGTATCATCTAACAACATTGTAACTTGTTCTAAGTCTTAGAATTCTGTACGCTAAGCTAGAATTGGATGCATGGTTTGCTGATTGTTATGGTTGGTAGGCGTACAGAATAGTCTTCGATTGCTTTGTTTGTTTGGAATTTCGGGGGCGAAATTCCTAAGGGGGAGAGAATGTAACGACCCGTATTTTTTTTAACGGATCGATAAGTTCGACAGAATCTGGAGTTTTAGCATTTTGAACCATTTTCAGCTTTTAGGCAAATTTTGCCTAAGTCCTAAGTCGTTCACGACTTAGCATAAGTCGTGAGTCGTATACGACTTAGGAGATAGGAGTGACCCAGGGTTTGGCGACTTAAGGAAATAAGTCGTAGCTGGGCTAGGTTAGTAAGTTGAAGTTAACTCGGCAAGTGTTAAGTCGTAGGTTGTAAGTCGTTGCCGAGTTAAGGGATAGACAACCTAAGGAAGTGACCGACTTATGTTATTGTAGACGACTTAAGGTTTTGAGTTAAGTGTTAAGTCGGCTGACGAGTTAAGGTAGTGGTCGACTTAAGACCTGGACGACTTAGGAGTTGAGTCTTATCCTGGTAGATCGGCAAAGCTGCTATGTTAAGACGTAGGTAGGCTGCTGTGTTGAGTCGTGGCCGGGTTAAGGTGATGAGTCGTACCCAAGTTATCTGATGAGTCGTATACTTACTAAGTCGTAAGTCTAGTTGAGTCGTGTATTCAGTTAAGTCGTATCCCAGTAGCCTAGCTAAGTCGTGAGGTTGATAAGTCGTAGTCGAGTTAACCGTTAAGTCGTACGAGATCTGGGTTTTTGTTGAGTCGTAAGTTGAGCCCTTTGATGAGTCGTACCTCCTGATGAGTCGTAGCTTTGTGCTAAGTCGTGGACGACTTAGTGGTTGAGTCGTCTAGCCAGTAAGGCGCGTGCGCACTAGGTCGTAGACAGGGCTGGTCCGGTAAGTCGTAGGTACCTGTGATGAGTCGGAAGAGGCTGTAAGTCGGAGACGACTTAGGAGATAGCTGTTAAGTCTTGAGTCGTAGGGGGGTCTGAATGTTGAGTTGGAGTTAGGCTTAAGTCGGAAGACCGTTGAGTCGTGGTGATCTGATGAGTCGTAGACGACTCATGGAGGCAGTCGAGTCATGGATTTCAGCTATAAATAGGAGAGCTTCTCTTCATTTTTGGGATCCGGATTTTGAAGCGACGAAGTGCTGCCATTTTGAGAGCTTGACTTCTACACTTCTTCACTTCTTTTCTCCACTCTAATCTAGTGCTTCCTTCCATCCAAATCCAAGATCAAGATTGAAGATTCAAGAGCTAAAGTTGAAGATCTTCATCTTTTCAAGAGAGATTTCTTCGTTTAAAGCGGATTCGTGATAGATCAAGCTTGATCCTTCGCTGTCCAGATCTGAAGCGTGTTGATTTGAGGTTGTTTAGGTGATTTGGTGAGTGGTGATTATCTCTCACACGGATCCAAAGGAGTATATCGGATCGTTGGCTCGATTTGGTGTTAAAATAGAGATTTCCATGCAGTTTCTTCATCCTAAGTGTAGATCCATATAGATCCATTGTTCATGATGATGTTACATCCATTTTATCATATGTTAACCTATGCAAGTTCATTCATCAAGTTTGTAGAGATATAATCCATGTTTTCATGCTTATTGGACTTTCAACTCTTTAATTACGAAAATGCCATTATTGTTATAATTGTCTACTTAGATCATTTTTGAATGCTTGATTGCTTGGATTGATGTTTGATTTGATTGATTGTTATGAACTAGATGATTGATGATTAGATTTAGATCGAAGGTGATTCAAAAGCTAAGGGAAAGGCTCTTGAATTGGGAAAGCTGCTCGTGGCATATGTAGCGGGACGATGAAGCTCTTATGCATAGTTTTGATGATGTGATGTTGAGATGAGGCTTTGCGAGGATGTAATGAAGCGAGGCATCATGTGATGAAGACTTGGTCTAATCCAGACGGGATCATTCCAAGCATATTGATAACTCGGTGATATGATTCGAGTTGAGGATAATGAATGGATATGAGAATAGTCGTCGAGGAGGATGACTAGGAGGCTTGGATAGCATCGTTGTTGAAGGTTCTAGCATGCTCTAAGCAAGAGTACGTTTGGGCAGATTCGATAGTCCCAACGGCCAACTGTTGATGGTCGAGTACTCTGGGCAGATTCGATAGTCCTAGGCACGGGCTGCGACGACGTGCGGGAGTTATGTCTAGAACCGGGGTTTCCATTAGCCCTTGACGGACGGCTGAAAGAATGTGCCGGTCATTCAATTAACGGTGATATCGAAGCAATGATAACAGTGATAGCCAGAGTCATGGATGTTTGGTTGTATCGTCATTCGGACTCAAGAGCGGTATTTTCTGGGTGCTTATCTGATTTAGGCCTTGGTACTTGGAAAACATCGCCCTTGACTCGAGTGATAGTAGCTTATTTTAAATTGTATGCTCTGCTATGTTTGCTTCTGCTTAGTGTGTGTCTGGGGGCTATCACTGTAGAATGAGGTCGGAGTGGGAGGGTTGTATTCCTATTCCTTTTCCTTTATGCTCTTTTGGTATGTTGTTAGTTAATTTACTGCTCACTAAGATTGTTGTCTGACTCAAGGCTTTATGTTTTTGATTCTTATTGCCTTGGGCTGTTCGTCCATTTTGGGACGGGCAGACTAGGTAGCAGGTGACAGGTGCTGTTCTCTTCTCACGATGCTGATATCGAAGACGAGCTAGAGGGTTGCATATTATCTTCTTATTATATGTACTGGATATTCCGCTGTTTTGTATTCTCTGAGAGATATGTAGTGAGGCTGGATGTATTGACTATGTGGATGCTTGTATTCAACTATCATGGAGTTTTATATGATGTCATTTTGTTCTGTAAAGCTTCACTATACATATGTTCTATTGTATTTTGTCCATGCGCTGTGAGTAATACGATAGATTCTGTTGTTTTAAATCTTACCTTGACAATCGTCCATGGTCGCCTGGCACACTTTGCAGCGCACTATCTCTAGATTCGGTGCAGGGGTCATGGGCGGTCGTCACAATATGTATATTAGTGTGCCAGGTTATGTCGAAATGTGTATGCTTGGTTATATCGAAACTGTCCCTTGTTTACTGCATTTAAATTGGCACTTGTATATACATATGTGTATATATGTATATGTATGTTTATATCTGCATATCACTACATATGTATGTGTATACGTATGAACTTCCATGTATATACATACATACATATGTATGTATATACGTGTGAATGTTCTTATATCTGCATATATATGTTTTAATTTGTGGCACTTGCTTTTACACTGTGATATCTTGTTGCACTTTCAATTTGCTATTTTAATGTGTGAACTTCCATGCTTCAACCATTTTGAGGTTTAGTTGAACTTGGTTTCAGTTCTGAATCATTTTTAATTGCACTTGAGTCAATGTGTGTGCTTGGTTTTGCTGCCTGGTTCAAGGCAGTGTTGAGATACTTTTGAGCTGAACCAATTTTGAATTACTTGGGCTTAAACCATTTTGAGTATGTACATATATACATGTATATACATATGTGTATATATGTATATTACTTGAGCTCTGAAGCTTGCTGTTTGGTTTGCTTGTACTTGTACTTGTATATGTGTCTGGTTTGTTTTGATTAACTCCCCGATGCTTGCTGTTAGTTGAATCTCTGAACATGTGTTGCATATATACATGTATACATGTATATACATATGTGTATATGTGTGTTGCTACAACACTTGTTGTTTTGCTTGAGCTTGTTTATGTGTATAGCGATTTCTTGTTACACTTTCAATTGCAAATATGTTTATGTTCAGTTCTCACGTATACCAGTATGTACTTGTAACGAGTCAAATTTTGCCCGCTCGAAAATCGACATCCATACTTTACATCGTAGTCGAATGCCGCAGATTCGACCGTTCAAATCCGAGCCGCCGGAGCTTATAACACAGTTAAGTAAACAACACAGTGGAAGAAATGAATAATACATTGATATACAGCTTTGATACAATATCTGATACAACAGAATGATAAAAGGAATATCAATATACATCAGAGATATGATACAACAAATAGTAGCGGAAAAGAAAACGATAACATCAGCAGCGGATAATCTCCATCTTCAAAGCACCAATCCAGAAATAGCTTGAACTCTCAATAACGAGGCACAAAGATAAGCAAGTGCAGTCCGATCCAAAGACTGAACTAGCTCCAGAAAATCTACTAATCCTGACTATCTGAAAAACCCAACTCTAGACTGCTCGTGTAGGAAAATTTTGAGCACCCAGAGTTTAGGAAAGAAACAATAAACTCCGGATCAGTCATGGGACTGGTGTGAGCAACAAAAACAGTTTATCTTTAAAACGAATAGCAGAGAATTTTAAAGTCAATTCGCAATGCTTTTTGAAAATGTAACTCCCATAAGACCTCCCACCACACACACAATGCAAACGTAGACTTGGAGGAGATTTCTTCTTATGTTAGTCAAAGATGCTTACTACGCAAAATCAATCAAATCGTTTTTGATATTATTATTAGTGCATAGTGGAAAACATTTCGAAAGTAGAATATAAATCTTAGCCAACATAGGTACCATTATATTATGCCTGCTATAGCTGCCTCATGAGGAGACAGGTTATACAATTGAATTGTAAAGGGCTCGTATTGTTTTGTTTGGATTTCCAACAAATGGTCAGGCTAAGGAACTTCCTATTCCACGAAAGAAACGCCTCTGGCGGGACGCTCCGAGAACCAAACCGTTCTCTGCCAAACAAGGCCGGTTACCCCTTTTCCCAAGGGATATTACAAGACCTGAGATATGCCACCCCCGGTCCTTTGGGACCTTTATCCGAGGCCTCGGTATCCAACATCACACAAAATAAATAAAGTGTATCTACATGAGTAAGTATCTGGGCTCCATACCATGATACTACCCTTTTCCAGAGAGAATGGTCATACCCTAGGGGAGCTACCCCTGAAACCTTGCCGCACAATTCCTGTTTCGACCATTACCGGGTTGTGAGGCTCGACGAAGTCTCGTCCACAAAGCTACACTTTGTCACAAAGCCATGCTTTGGGTCAACAGATGATCAACCTATGATCACAAAGATAAATGATCAAACAAATGATCATATCATAAATGATCAAACACTGATCATCACACAGCAACACTCAACATGTCACATTACCAAATTAGGAATATATCGCTGATAAATTTTAACTACATAACCTCTGAGCTCGTACGTCTCAGAGAAGGTTGTTAAGCTAAGAGAATAAATCCTCCACCACCAAACAGAAATGTATTTGAAAGAAATCGGCTTTATATCTCAAAATGTAATGTCAGACATGTAACCATACAAGTCTGTTCCGGGTTCGAACAGAACCGAAGGCACTTCTTACGAAGCCCTTGCAATTCCGGGTATTCACAATCCCGATCGGATTTCCCATCACAAAGGGAGATCTCTATACCGGCGCGACTCGGTGCAGAGACAATCGACGAGTTATCTTTTCGTTCTTGTGAATATCCGGTCTTCAACACCGATCTTCAAATGCTATCCATATACGACGTATCACATATTCAGAATGGGTTATACGACCCAAAGGTCCTTTCTCGGCTAACCCGAATAGTGAGCGCAATATTCAAAAATATATGGATATTGGGATTTCAATTAAGTCACAATTTATTACCCAAAACTTTCTTTTCAAATGGTTTAACAAATTACCATTTTAATCTTTTTAAATAAAAAGATTCAATTCACAAAGTTCACTTAATTTCACAAAGATTCATTCACAGATTTTCCAAATCAATTTCCATTTCAATTTAATTAATTCATTAAATCTAAAGATTTAACTCATAGCTTTCAAAACAATTTCCATTTCGAATGGGTTAAACAAAACATCATTTTAAATCTGTTAAAAATAAACAGATTCAATTCATAATTTTCAAAAAGAATTCACTCATAACTTGGAAAACTCATTCTTTCAATTCAACTTGAAATCCCTTAAACTTAAATTGCAATTTCATTTCTTACATGAAAGTTTTTATCATTTGAAAAACAACAGTTTTCATTTCGGAAAATCTGATCTCATTTATACGAGTTAAGGTTCTTGGGTTAAATCCAAATTCTCAAAATTATACTTTTAAAATGGTTTAATTTCATATAAACTCATAAATAAGTTGAACAGCCTTTTTAAATCCTAGTTTCCAAATCATAGAATTCAATTTCAAATATTGAATTCAAATTTAAATCAAATTATTTAAATTTTCAAAACTCGATTAAGTTATTCAAAATAACTTTTATCTTTGAAATTCCATTTCAAAAGCTTTTCACTTTAAACCCAAATTTCTAATTTTCAAAATCAATTGAAATTAAAATTTCCATTTCAAAAATATCAAATTTTAATTATCTGTGACTTAATCAATTTCCACGTGAAATCCATATTTGTGTGTGTAAAGGTGTGGTCCAGGGGTTTCACACAATAGTGCAACATCATTCAATCATCACAGATTAAAACACAGAAATATAGTTGATAAGCGGTATATCATAACGCTTATCATTCATTTACAGATCACAAATCACAGATATATAAATCACAGATAATAATTTACATTCATCTCAGATAAATGAACTACAGTAAAGATCACACACAAATCAGAATATATCACAAAGCAGTACAGATCAGGGATGTCAAATAATTTAACATTCAATAGAATCCAAACATTCACAAGTGAATTTATTAATCAACTGATTAATTTAAATCAGATGTATCAATTATTAATCCGGGTTAATTATCGTAATTTAATTACAAATTATTTGAAATAAATCTTTCTTTCAAAATTTATTAGTTAACCTTTAATTATTAACTAATCATTTCTAAATTAATGAATTAATTAATCTTAATTAATCACAATTATTAGTTAATCCTTTAATTTATTAACAAATAATTTACTCCAATTTCAAATCATCATTTAATTAATTACATTCAGTAATTATCTATTAATTACTTCTCTAAGTAATTATATTCTCCAAATTGTTAAATGATTGTTCTAGATTAATTAACTTAAGTAATTAACTTAAACTAATTCGATTAACTCAATTAACTACACTGAACAATTCATTCCTTAATTACTTAACACTTCCACAATTGATTATTATTATTAATTAATCTAAATTTATTGTTAAAATGAATCACATTGATTAATTATTTAGATAATCTTAGTTAATGACCTACATCAACTATTAAATTTCTCTAATTACTCTTCTAAAGAAATTCACTAATATTAATCATTATTGATCATAGATTAACTAACCATTAAGAATTCATTCCTTAATGAATTATAAATCATCAATCTTCATTACTTAAAGAAAACTCATTTCTCATTTATTGATTTAAATTTCACTTAAATGTGTTTGGAACATTATTTCATTTTTCCTTGAAAAGTTCATTTTAATTTTTTTTTTAAAGTTAAACGATCACCAATTTAACTTTAAATCACCTTATAAACTAACTTAAAAAAACTTTAAATTATAACTTAAAGCAATATTTTGCTAGGAAGGGATTTAAATCAAATTCCCTTTAATTCAAAATATTTAAACTTATTTAAATTATTTAAATTTTAAACTTTCTTTCTTCAAAAATCTGGAAGCTAAACATTTCCTTTGCCTCAGTTTAAATTTGATTTCACTTTTTAAACCCACACTTTAAAACTGTTAAACTGGGTTGACTCCGAAACAACTACCCGAGTTCTCCCAAATTACTTCAAGTAACACACTCGATTAACTCGAGCAAAACCCGAGTGAAAAATCTCGCCTTCCCAAAAAAAAAACAGAGCCAAGGAAACGTGCATGTGCACGTGTACTTCGCCGGCGTTCATCTCCGGCCTACCCCACGTCGTCGAACAAGTCGACCACGCCGCGCCGCGCCTACCAACTTCAGATCGACAATCCACTCGATCACGTCGCCATTCGAAATCGAACGAGAAAACCCAAAAGAGAAAACCTGGAAACATGAAAACAACCTCCCCACGAACCCTGGCAACACCACGCGCTCGACACTCCGACCACTGGAGGCCACCCAACTCCGGTCATAGCCTCGTCCACCTCTCCTCTACCAAAACCCAAAGTCGCGTGACACTCGATCAATCCTTGACGTCAAACGAGATGAAAAACCAGAGCCACCCAAAACTAGGGTTACGAATAAGATAACGTTGCCCTCGCCTCCACGTTGGTCTGACCACCAGACCACCATTTTTCCAAGAACCCCTGGTCACTCCTCTACCTCCTAACAAACGCTCGACCCTTCCAGCCGTCTCAATCATCCATGGCAACCCAAAAAGTATAAAACGGTCGAACCAAGACTGCTCTTCACCCCTTCCTTTAAAAATCATAAATCTTGTTTTAAAAATCCTGTTTTTGTATGTAGTTTCACCATATACTCCTGGATTCTTGAAACAATAAATTTATTTTCAAACTTATTTGAAGTTGGATGTTGCTTACTTGATTTCCAGAGGCAAATACAGTTTGTTTCCACTTTAATAAATTTTACTACTTAAATCATAACCAAACTAACCACTTTTGTTTACATCCTACATTCAAACAATTAATAGATCGAGAGAGGAAGATTTATTTACATATCTACTTAAACAATATAAGCAACTGGTAACAGACTAACAGAGTAATCAAGTGTTTGCACATTCACATGTATAAAAAATATATCATCACAGAGAAAACATGCTTTATAATAACAAGTTATATTTTAAAGGAAAGTGTTACTCACTTGAAACTGTTGAAACAGAGGTAGCAAAAGCCTGGAAAAGGTTCCAAAATCTGGAATTGAATTTTCATTTTGATCTGGGCTTTGATATTAGTGAACTTGTATTTGATTTACTGATTCAGGCTTGAAATTTTCCTGAGTTGATCTTGCACTTATTTGCCTTTGCTCTAATCTCTCAGGTTTTGATTTCTAGGCCTTTTTGATTTTGTAAATTTCCTTTTCAGCTTTAAAACTGATTTGCTAATTGATGTTTGAATCTAGTTTTGCTTAATGATGATGGACGAAATGAAGATGTTGATATATATAAAAAGAGTTGTACAGTGTGTTATAGTGTTGTTTGTACAAATACTTTTGCAGTGATATTTTCTTCTTGGTGGCTGAAGAGAACATTTTGGGTGCTAGCATTAATTAACATGTACAAATTCATTTTTTTTTCTTTGGTTTGTCATACAAGATCTCGGCTGATAAGTATTATATTGTGTACTTAGGATCTTGCTTTTATTTGTTTTGTACTTTGTTTATTTATATACTTAATTACTTGCCTGCATCTTTCTTTACTTGTTTTCTAGTTCACACTTGTTTCATTTTATTCACCTTTATACTTATAGTTTTATACTTGTGCTTTTTTGTTAGCTTGTTTCCTTTGCCAGGTTGCCTTTTCTTTCATGTACAAATATAAAGTTGTTATTGTCATTTGTTAATGTTTGAATGTGTTCCTTTTGCAGCCTATATACTTGTCTTTATAATTAATTGAATATATTTTATTTTGTTTACTTACTTTATTATTCACTTTGCAAGTGCTTTGTAATAGAGATGCATTTCTATTTTACATGTTGTTAAAGTTTAGCAATTGTTTTTCACTTGATATTTTTATATCTTATTGACTTCATTTTGCAAGTGTATGTTATTATAACCTCAAATATTTGCATTAGTATTCATAGCTTAAGTATTAATTATCACTTTTTAAAATAAGTGAACTTCTATTTTTATTTTACTTTATATTTATTTATCCTTTATTTATTTCTAAATTTAATACAAATTGTTCTTACATAAATTTGGTAATATAAGTGAATTTCTAGATTTAGTTTATGCTATTAAATTTTATCCAACGTTTTTATTTTATACTCTATATCCTATAAAATTTGTATCTTTATTTTCAAACCATTTATTTACGATTTTGTTTCAAATCCAATATAGATTATATTATTTCAAATTTACTCCGATATGTTCAAATACATATATATTCTCATATATACACATGTATATAATATTTTAATTTTAAAATGATTTATATAGAATATATTTGGAATCGGGGAAACTCGCAATCAATTAATCAATAAATTTTACAATTTTTATTTAAAAATTAATTTAATTATCAATTTAAATTTATAAATATTTGGGGTCGTTACAGTACTTGAGCTTGAACTATTTTGAGTATGTACATATATACATGTATATACATATATGTATATATGTATATTACTTGAGCTCTGAAGCTTGTCGTTTGGTTTGCTTGTACTTGTACTTGTATATGTGCCTAGTTTGTTTTGAGTTGTTGAATTGCTGAAAATATTTTTATGATATGTGCACTTGAGTTGAGCCTGAGGATGCTTGGGCTTGACCTTGTGCATAATTGCATTGTGTTGAGCCCTCGGGCTTGACTTTTTCAATAGTCCATGAGATTTAATCGATGTCCGACCTTGCGATATTCATAGTGATACATTGCGCATATCATAAGTTGTTCATGCACATATATATTTATCCCTGTCTAAAACATGAAAAGAAAACAAATCCATAAGCCGAGGCAATATTAATATTCTAATTCAATTTTATTTTTGCAATTTATGTTTGTTCTTTTCCATTTTACTGCGTTGTTTATTACACAAGTACAGGAGATGGCTGGACACAAGCTGGAGCAAGCAAATCAAGATCAACATCAAAAATAAACTCGAGTGAGTGTGAGTGAGTGCTAGTAAAAAACGTTGTATATGAAAGTATAGAGAAAAGATGTATATATGAGAGTGATAGTGAAAGTTGTATTGTATTTGAAAATATAACTATCGTGAAAGTTGTATTGTATTTGAATTTGAATTTGATTTGAAATAAAATATTTGTTTAAATAAAATTGCGATTCATTATTTCATTCTGCAAATATAACATAAGTGTAATTGGTATGCATATTAGTCTATATATATATATGTTGTCTAATAGGAAATTCTAGAAATGATACTATAACATTAGATAACATATGGTTTTTTTATTCTTGTTGTGTTAGTGCATATCAGACGATGGGGCATATCTACGGTCTGATGTACAATGAGATGGTACGTGATTTAACGATATATAGATATGCAATCAGACAATGGAGCATATATGTCGTCTGATGTGTTTTTTCCCATAGTGTATATTAGTATCTTATTGTTGTGCATCCTTGTGCACGTTTTTTACACTGTATTTTTGCTGTTACTTATTGTTTCGGTAATACGACCATCTACATTATTATTATCGCAGCAAGTTCGGTTGATAGAAGTTTTAGGGTTACTATAAAACTCAATAATGGAGAAAAAGTCTTTGGGGAATTTCTTGACTACCCTTCCATTTTCAGTACAAAACCGGTTCCTATATATCTAGATAAAGAACTATGTAGTGTTCCATTTTCAAAAGGCGTTGTAAGGGCAAGAGTGTTATGTCCTGCAGATTTTTCTAATGTAGGAACAAAATATGCTAAAGAAGGTGGTGCAGTTGGAGTTATTTATTATAGAGGCATCAATAAAAGATACAATTCTAGTATAGTCGAAGGCATTGAGTTGTCTGATGCTTTTGTGACTTATGAAGATGGAATGAGAATCAATACATCTAGTACTATTTCTTTGTACTTCAATCACACAGTGATACTTGGTGTATCTCCTGCTCCTACAATTGCTCCTTTCTCCTTTCATGGCCCTGCTACATTCTCTCCTAGAATTCTTAAGCCTGATATCACTGCTCCTGGATTAAACATTATTGCTGCATGGAATACAAATGAAGATAAGCATTCAAAAGTTCCTTTTAAACATTCTTTTGGGTACTTCCATGGCGACTCCACATGTTAGTGGTGTTGCTGCTTTGATCAAGAGCGCTCATCCTCATTGGTCTCCTTCTGCAATTATATCAGCAATGGTTACAACATCTGATATATTAGGTAACGACGGTAAATGTATTAAGGATGAAAACCATAAAGAGGCAAGCCTTTTCATTTCAGGTGTTGGTCATGTAATCGCATCTAAAGTTGCTAGTCTAGGACTGGTTTATGAAGCAGATACGAATCAATATATTGCGTATCTATGCACTGTTTTGGATGAATCAAAGGTTTCTATTATTGCCAGAAAGTCATATACTAGTTGTTCTAATTTGCCTAAGGTGATAGATTCAGAATTGAACTATCCAACTATCACATTGTCTCTATCAAAAGTTGTAACTACAGTTAGTCGAACAGTTACTAATGTGGGTGGTGCAAATGTCAAATATAAAGCTATGGTTGATGTACCTGATGATGTGGCTGTATTAGTAAAGCCTGATAATTTATACTTAAAAAAGAAGAAGGAGAAAGTGGTATTCAATATTACTGTTACTGCAAAGCGCGAGGCAAAAGGAAATTTGGTGTGGGTTTTTAATCATGGAACTGTTGTTCGAAGTGCTTTGGTTATACTTAGATATAATGCTTTCGGTGCAGTTAGCTTTCACGATTAATCTTTCTCAAGAATCTCATAGTCAATATTATTGGTTGTGTTCTACAATTTTATGTTTGTTTAACAGAGGAGTAAATTGATTATAGATTATTTTTCTTGTCTCACTCAAGAAAAATTAAGTACATCAATCTGGAATTTATGTTATCAAAAGTAAGCAAGCCTCAAAGCATATGATGCTTAAGCAACTGATCTAAATTTATTTATTCATTGAATACTGTAAAACATTGTATGTTTGGATATCTTACTTACAATGCATGTCATTGAGGGAAATGATTATTATTCTTCCTTATAAATGTGTATTCCAGTTTTTTTCTAAATTTTTATTCCTCCTATTTTCTTCAAAATTTGATAAAATATTCGGATTTTTGGTATAATCATTAGTACTGTTTTGGTAAAATGAGGGTTTTGTATAAAATATTTCCTTAATGAGTGAAATATTAAATATTTTATGCTATTAAGTTAGATTATTACATGAATTGTAGAAACTAAATTAAGATTAAAGGTTTGATCAAATAAATTTACCTATTTTAATTTTGGAACTTTTTAATCTATTAAAATGGATTAGCGTATATTTTTGAAACACATAGTCATTGGAAATACCCGATGTCCTTAAATATCTTTAAATACATAGATGCATAGTTTCAAATTACCAAATAGTGATGGTGTAAGATCAAAGGTTTTAGTAGTTCAACTGGTCAGACAATGATAATCGCGTTGGTAGTTATTTTCTACTTTTTCAATTTATATATAAAATTATTTCAGTTAGTGCTAAATTTATACTATTATAATTGATACAATGAACTTTAAAACAATTATTTTTGAATAATTTATAACAAATATTAATTGGAATAATTCAATAACAACTTTTTTAGCGCAAAATTGTAAATTTCATTATTTTTTAAGATAAAAGAGGTTCTTTTAATAATGATTCGTAAAATGTACATTAATAATGTATCATGTCGTCCAAAATTGATAAGATAATTCAATAATTTAGTGGTTAAGGTTAGGGGTGGGCATAAATCGCGCCAATACACGAAAACGGACCACATCAAACCACTAAAATGGTTCGGTAAACCGCATCGTATTTTCTAATCAAACCGAATATCTAAAACTGGACCAACCATGTTTAATACGGTGCGTTTGCGGTTTGAATGATTGAACCAACCACATCAAACCGGACCGCTTAGTAGAATTCAAATATTTTGATGGGTTTTACTTAAAATTGTCAAAATATTAGGTGTATGAGTGTTTGAACTTCATACAATTAGCTAATGAACAATTTTAGTATCTAATATGTATAAAGATACAAACCATACACATTATTTAGGAACGAAAGCGCCTTTTATTTGAATTAGTTAGAGTTTTCCAGTAATATTCTTACTATTTATTTAATAATTATTTTCAAACAAATGTAATATGGGTTCAAACCGAACCGAACTAAAACCAGACTGTAGTATCGCTAAACCATATCTGTGACGCCCCACCTCTATACCCACGCTAGCCAAGAAAACTACGGTGAAGTGCTGTCAACTAGCACGGAGAATAAGGCTGTTGAGGAGCGACCATCCATGTAATTGCTTTGTGCGAGCACCGATATGTCAGATAGAATAACATGCATTTTTATTACAGGAGGAAATCCGACATACCGATACAAACTCAAAGCTACTACACAGTGGCTATAGTAGTTTAGGACAATAGATATAAAAATAACACAGATAACATAAATTTGGAATACAGATGGAACAAAAAGTCTCATATATATAATAACTGATATCAGTTACAATACATTTGACACAATACAAATGATACAACTACCACTGTCGACTCAAGAAGTTATATATACAAGTACATTATCGACTAATATACATGAATACATTATCATCTTAAAACAGACACACTGACTACTACAACAAGACGAAGACCACTTCAAATGATATAAAAAGTCTTCATAGCTCTAGCAGCAACCCAAAGCTAAAAATCTACAACCTGTAAATACTCGGTCTGACCCGAGTATTAAATTCAAAAGAAAATAATACCCGGGTCAGTCTATTTCAAACTCAGTTATTAATACACAGAAGCAATAATAATCCAATATCAATTAGACGACAGTCACAGAAATCTCGTATATCCAACTCTCGATACGAGAATTGGATAACGGCATATGTAACACTAATCAGTGTTAAAAGCCAAATCAACAATCCAAATCAGAATACAACTCTAGACCATTGAAATTAACCATCGAAACAATTCAACAAATCGAAACATCAATTTAAAACTGTCAAAACGGATAGGGCTGCAGTACACGCACGCGTGTACTGCCTCGCCACTATCGCAAGAGATGCACAAAAGATCACAAATGAACACAAGGTCAAACCCAATGATCGGGTTCAACTCAAGTGTAATGCCAACACAAATGAAACTGCAGCTACAAAGAACCCAAATGTCCAAACAGTGGACAACAAAAATACTTCAACCTCATAAACCACATAAGTCGACAATACAACCAGTGATAAGTGCAGGGATGTAACTGCACCCAGAATATATTCCAGTGTATGGCTACAACACAAATGACCAGAATGCAAAGGCCATAAGCTAACCCAAAAATCAACAAAGTCACCGATGAATCAGAAATTTCACCCCAAAAGCTAACAGTTCAATAAAAGGGTCAAAACGACCAAAATGGAAACAACGTCAAAAATTCAACATATGAACCCATGAACAATTCAAAGGCACCTCAAAGTTATTCAAAAAAAATCAGCTCAAAACCCCTATGTAAACAACTGTAAATCGTAAACTGTAGCCACCACTAGATATGAAGATAGAGTGATCAAGGTAACATGAAGTGCTACCAAACCACCAAATCAGATAAATGGTGATGATGATAAGAATGCAGCAATTCCAAGTTTCTCTAAAACTCAACAATTCGAAAATCATAGTACAGACAACTCAAATGCACAAAGACAAAACATGCTCATACATGAACCAGAGCAATCAGGCTCAGCAAGGTAAAGATGCAACAAAAATGACAATAAAATGGCCAAGTGACGACATTAATTATCTAGACCACAAAGTCAAACTGGGGACATGGATTAAGCAACATGAATGCAACAGTTAACTGACAAAGTGCACATGAATTAACTACAGGTACAAGACCGAACCAACATCTCAAGCAACATGAAGTGAATCACAACCCAAAGGAGTGACATGGCCAATAGACTCTAATTGAAACACACATGAATAAGGCTCAGTAATGAAACAACGATATCAAGTGATACTGAGCACCCGTGAACCAATGCAGGTAGGTCAAATAAGGTGCTCAGTGTAACATGGAGCAACCGAACATCAATGGTACTACACAACAACGTGTAGTCGCAAATAATCATGATTTATTAAATGAAATCTCAAGCCAAGGCAGTAGACAGCAGAAATTCATGTCATCAGAAAAATGAATTCACCAAACAAAAATCGTGTCAACCCAGTAATCATGAAAAGAACGAAAGTCGGTGAAATCATCAACATCGAACAATACTCACGTAATCATAGCAAAACGTCAAAGCAGGTCAGGCATAAAAGATGGTCAGAGACAAAACTCACAGGGGTAAAGAAATTTACAACTGCAGTTTTCAAATCGAAGTGGCCAAAAGAAAAATGAAATCGTCAATCACGGAAAATTGAAACCGTGGTAATCAAGGTATCAAATGAGTTCAAATCAATGCCGTGAAATCCACGTTATCAAATACATATGCAAAGAATATCTCAAGCATCAAAACGAAAATCATCACAGGCATCGAAACAAAATCAAATGCCGAAGCTCTATATAATCGAATCGAACAAAGCAGGGTTTAAATTAGATATGGTGAATAAATCACTCACCATTTTTGAAGGCCACGAGATTGAGCAGCCGATTGTCGAAGCCCTATATCGGAGAAGACGAGGCCGCCATTCTTCGAATTCACGAAAGCCCTAACAAGCATCGAACAGAATAACTTACACATTCCATCATCGCCACAAGGAAGACAGAGCCGAAGCTCCAAATCCAAAAGGGGAATCGCAAGCCAGAAAGATCGACAGAGCTACAACAATCGACGAAGGCAAAGTCCAAATCACCTTCTCGAGCAAAGCCGAGCACTAAGGGGAACGAAGCCCCAAATCAGAAAAACCCTAAAATTTCGTAAGCCTCCACGAACAAGCAAGACGATAGTATCTCAAGGCTATCGACAAGCACAAGGCTCCAGACAGCAAGCACAAAAGAAATCGCAAGCCCTAATTCAGATTGCAAGAGGAAATCGTCGCCATTTTTAATCTCCAGAGATAGATAAAGAAACGGGTCAGAAGAAAATAAAAGAAAGGGTATCCGGCTCGAGAGTAATAAAAAGGGGATCGATATAAAAATTTAAAGTGGGCCTAAAAATGGAAAATGAAACAAGAAAAAAGGGGAATGGGTTTTTATCACGGCCCGTTTAACCCTTAAACAAACTTCGAACGAAATTTAACTGATTTAAAAACTCCACTGCAATTAGCTTAGGAAAAGAAATCGTGCAAAGACGATAATTATTCGGTATGGAATACCGAGTTGTTACAGACTTCCCTCCTTAAAGAAATTGCGTCCTCGCAATCAGAAGGAATAAATGGACAAAAGGTAACAACCATAAGAGCATGGCAATGTCGAATGCATAAGCAAAGCAAATGTCAGCAGGGAAGTATTAGATATGAAATCAAAAGGTTCGACTGCTTCGAATCAAAAGAATCAACATCGTGGGGATCAAGGAATCTAAATCAGATGACTATATATAAACAACCCCAAACATCATCATCGACTAACAAAAGCAAGAACAATCGAGTTCCAGCATTTAAAAGAAAAGGAAAACAGAGCAGAAATCACATACTGAGCACGAATTGCATGTGAGTAAATCAGATTACTCACTTGAATTGCCAGAGAAAAAGACGAAGCTCAAATCTCAAAATCGCAAATATTCAATCATCAAAAACGATAATCGAATTTTCAAATCGCAAATATTTACTTATCTCAAACGATAATCAAATCAACAAATATTTAATTATCAAAACGACAATTTGAATCTCAAATATCGAATTATCACAAGCGATAATCAGAAATCACAAATATTTGATTAATCAAATCGAAAAATATTTAATTACCTCAAACGATAATTAAATCGAAAAATATTTAATTATCACAAATGATAATCAAATTTCACAAATATCTTATTATCAAAAACGATAATCAGAAACACAAACATTCGATTAATCAAATCGAAAAATATTTAATTATCTCAAACGATAATTAAATCGAAAAATATTTAATTATCACAAACGATAATAAAATTTCACAAATATCTGATTATCAAAAACGATAATCAGAAACACAAACATTCGATTAATCAAATCGAAAAATATTTAATTATCTCAAACGATAATTAAATCGAAAAATATTTAATTATCACAAACGATAATCAAATTTCACAAATATCTGATTATCAAAAACGATCACAAACATTCGATTAATCAAATCGAAAAATATTTAATTATCTCAAACGATAATTAAATCGAAAAATATTTAATTATCACAAACGATAATCAAATTTCACAAATATCTGATTATCAAAAACGATAATCAGAAACACAAACATTCGATTAATCAAATCAAAAAATATTTAATTACCTCAAACGATAATTAAATCGAAAAATATTTAATTATCTCAAACGATAATCAAATTTCACAAATATCTGATTATCAAAAACGATAATCAGAAACACAAACATTCGATTAATCAAATCGAAAAATATTTAATTACCTCAAACGATAATTAAATCAAAAAATATTTAATTATCTCAAACGATAATCAAATTTCACAAATATCTGATTATCAAAAACGATAATCAGAAACACAAATATCCGATTATCAAAAACGATAATCAGAAATCACAAATATTCGATTAATCAAATCGAAAAATATTTAATTATCTCAAACGATAATTAAATCGGAAAATATTTAATTATCACAAATGATAATCAAATTTCACAAATATCTGATTATCAAAAATGATAATCAGAAACACAAACATCTGATTATCAAAAACGATAATCAGAAGTCGTAAATATTCAATTAACGAGTCCGGAATTAACCGAAGTAGTAAAAGTATGGTTCCATACTCCTTAATTTTGCTAAATCGTTTAAATCTCTTTATCGTTTCCTTGAAAGTGCAAAATTGTGTGTTTTAAAAATAACATTTCACATTCTCAAACGGACAAGTCCGGAATTAAGCGAATCAGTAAAAGAAAGGGGTCATAGTCCTCGATTTTGCTGAAACATTTAAATCGCTTCCTCATTCTTTTGAAAATGCAAACTGTAAAAATTTTGAAAACAATTTAATTTATATTTTGAAACAACTTTTAAAAATAAAGAATTTTGAAAACACGTGATTAGATTAGTAATATCAGTATTGCGGGAGAACTGCTTGTAAATCCATTTCAAAATTGACGGTTACTGAAGTTAACACGTCAAAATCTCATCGAAATAACTGGCATCGAAATATAATACCAAATGAATTTCCACTCATCAAAAATGTCACAAGAATCTTCTCAAAGATAGGATAGGGTATCATACCCTAAACTTGTATTCATAACAAGTCCATAACACATGAATTCACCAACGCACAAAAATTGATAAAACTTATCAATAAAAATCACGAAAGTTGGTGAAGCACAAAATCTAGAAATCATCACAAGAAATCCAGAAATCACAAAAATTCTAGAATCGACACGCGAAATCCAGAAATCACAAAGAGGGGGAGGCCTAACAGAAAACGGGAGTATGAAAACTCCAAAACACCGGTATAACACATGACGAGACGCTATCTCATGGTGGCTAACCATTAAAGTTTCACACAGGAATGGTCCGAAGACTGTGGGGCGCTACCCCACATATGTGATGGCGAAACATCACACAAAGCGGGGCTTAGTCTCCCTCGCAAACAAAAAGACATCGCACAATCGCTAGTCTAAATCATAAAAAGGAAAAGGGGAAGGCCTATCACAAAATGGGAGCATGAAAACTCACCGACCGGTATCACATGACGAGAAGCTATCTCATGGAAGCCATCCATTAAATTTTCACACAGGAATGGTCCGAAGACCGTGGGTCGCTACCCCACATATGTGATGGCGAAACATCACACAAAATGTGTGAGACGAAATCACACAAATGGTGTCTAGACAATCCTCAAAGCCCAAGAGATATGTGTGAGACGAAATCACACCGATGAGGCCTAGTCTAACCATGCAATATGTGTGAGACGAAATCACACAATGGTGTCTAGACAATCCTCAAAGCCCAAGAGATATGTGTGAGACGAAATCACACCGATGAGGCCTAGCCTAACCGTGCAGAGAAAGAGACATCGCACATTTGCTAGTCTAAATCACAAAAATGATCGTCATGATCATTAAGAAGTGTCAATTACATTAAGTTAGTGAATATAAGAGTTTAGCTTCATGTCCCATAACCACTAGCTTAACTCAAATATTTACGAACAAACTGTAAATATTCACTAGAAAATTTGTCACAAAATGTTCAATCGAACAAGTCCAGGAGTTAACCGACGAAGTAAACGCAAGCGTTTCATACCACTTGTTTTGCTAAGCCGTTTAATTCAATTTCTCATACGAGTGAAATAAAGGCTTGTATATACTAATAGATTGGAAAACCGTTTAAGAAAAAGAGTTTTATAATAAAATAGTTTGGCAACTGTTTGGAGAAAAGGATTTTAATATTTACTACTAGTATAGAAAACCTTTATATTTTTAAAGTGACAAATCACAAAAATTGATTGTAGAAACAATCAATCACAAGAATTCACATACAAAGATGTGAATAGAATCCAAAGAAATCGATACTGAATCCATCAAAAGTATTTTCACAAAAATCCTGAAGAAAATGTCATCAAAGTTGCTAATAAATGATAGCAACAAATCGGGGAAATAATTAAGAATCGATTAAATTTGGAAACCAAGTCAATTCACTAAAATTTCACATTCGAAGACGTGAATAAAAACCAAAGAATTCGATTCCAAATTCGTCAAAGTAGGAATACCCAAAAATTCCAGAAATAGATGCAAAGGTGATAACAACTAATTAGAAAAGAAGAATCGATTATCAATTGGAAAAACAAAGCAAAACGAGCAGAAATGCATAAATGACTTCAACAAAAGTAAGAATCATTATCATCAAAGAATCCAACGGTAAACAAAGTCAGAGTCTTGAAAATCAAGAAATTAGCAATTTCTCAAAAAACAGAATTACAGAGAAACAGCAAATAAAACCAAGAGGTAAACAAGTTTGAATTCAATGCAGATGCAAACTAGTCGAAGTCGAATGGAATTCAAGCTGAGGAAAACACAAAATATCAAGTTCAAAAATCGCGGAGATTCAAACTAGATATGAATGAGAAATCAAAATCACTCAATTTGCAACTGGTCAAGCTATTTTTCATCACAGTGTAACAGGTACACAATGACACCCATAACATAGAACAAAAGTGGAACAAAGTCCAAAAGTCAAAATAGCTTTAATTGCCAAATTAAAACAAAATCAACATCGGCTAAATCAATTCAAAGCCGAAAACACAAGAACAAAATTTCTCATCATCAAAAATCCAACTTGAATTCGCAAAGCAAACGGAGGCAGAAGCCAAAATACTTTCACGAAATCAAAATCAAATGCACATGAATAAACGTTAGGAATTCATACCTAACAGTCAAAAATAATCATATGTAAAGATGAGAGATAAAACATCGACAAATAGTTGTAACACATGCTCCATTTAAGTTATGTTTTATAATTGTCCTAAACCCCAGGCTCTGATACCAAGCTCTGACGCCCCACCTCTATACCCACGCTAGCCAAGAACACTACGGTGAAGTGCTGTCAACTAGCACGGAGAATAAGGCTGTTGAGGAGCGACCATCCGTGTAATTGCTTTGTGCGAGCACCGATATGTCAGATAGAATAACATGCATTTTTATTACAGGAGGAAATCCGACATACCGATACAAACTCAAAGCTACTACACAGTGGCTATAGTAGTTTAGGACAATAGATATAAAAATAACACAGATAACATAAATGCGGAATACAGATGGAACAAAAAGTCTCATATATATAATAACTGATATCAGTTACAATACATTTGACACAATACAAATGATACAACTACCACTGTCGACTCAAGAAGTTATATATACAAGTACATTATCGACTAATATACATGAATACATTATCATCTTAAAACAGACACACTGACTACTACAACAAGACGAAGACCACTTCAAATGATATAAAAAGTCTTCATAGCTCTAGCAGCAACCCAAAGCTAAAAATCTACAACCTGTAAATACTCGGTCTGACCCGAGTATTAAATTCAAAAGAAAATAATACCCGGTTCAGTCTAATTCAAACTCAGTTATTAATACACAGAAGCAATAATAATCCAATATCAATTAGACGACAGTCACAGAAATCTCGTATATCCAACTCTCGATACGAGAATTGGATAACGGCATATGTAACACTAATCAGTGTTAAAAGCCAAATCAACAATCCAAATCAGAATACAACTCTAGACCATTGAAATTAACCATCGAAACAATTCAACAAATCGAAACATCAATTTAAAACTGTCAAAACGGATAGGGCTGCAGTACACGCACGCGTGTACTGCCTCGCCACTATCGCAAGAGATGCACAAAAGATCACAAATGAACACAAGGTCAAACCCAATGATCGGGTTCAACTCAAGTGTAATGCCAACACAAATGAAACTGCAGCTACAAAGAACCCAAATGTCCAAACAGTGGACAACAAAAATACTTCAACCTCATAAACCACATAAGTCGACAATACAACCAGTGATAAGTGCAGGGATGTAACTGCACCCAGAATATATGCCAGTGTATGGCTACAACACAAATGACCAGAATGCAAAGGCCATAAGCTAACCCAAAAATCAACAAAGTCACCGATGAATCAGAAATTTCACCCCAAAAGCTAACAGTTCAATAAAAGGGTCAAAACGACCAAAATGGCAACAACGTCAAAAATTCAACATATGAACCCATGAACAATTCAAAGGCACCTCAAAGTTATTCAAAAAAAATCAGCTCAAAACCCCTATGTAAACAACTGTAAATCGTAAACTGTAGCCACCACTAGATATGAAGATAGAGTGATCAAGGTAACATGAAGTGCTACCAAACCACCAAATCAGATAAATGGTGATGATGATAAGAATGCAGCAATTCCAAGTTTCTCTAAAACTCAACAATTCGAAAATCATAGTACAGACAACTCAAATGCACAAAGACAAAACATGCTCATACATGAACCAGAGCAATCAGGCTCAGCAAGGTAAAGATGCAACAAAAATGACAATAAGATGGCCAAGTGACGACATTAATTATCTAGACCACAAAGTCAAACTGGGGACATGGATTAAGCAACATGAATGCAACAGTTAACTGACAAAGTGCACATGAATTAACTACAGGTACAAGACCGAACCAACATCTCAAGCAACATGAAGTGAATCACAACCCAAAGGAGTGACATGGCCAATAGACTCTAATTGAAACACACATGAATAAGGCTCAGTAATGAAACAACGATATCAAGTGATACTGAGCACCCGTGAACCAATGCAGGTAGGTCAAATGAGGTGCTCAGTGTAACATGGAGCAACCGAACATCAATGGTACTACACAACAACGTGTAGTCGCAAATAATCATGATTTATTAAATGAAATCTCAAGCCAAGGCAGTAGACAGCAGAAATTCATGTCATCAGAAAAATGAATTCACCAAACAAAAATCGTGTCAACCCAGTAATCATGAAAAGAACGAAAGTCGGTGAAATCATCAACATCGAACAATACTCACGTAATCATAGCAAAACGTCAAAGCAGGTCAGGCATAAAAGATGGTCAGAGACAAAACTCACAGGGGTAAAGAAATTTACAACTGCAGTTTTCAAATCGAAGTGGCCAAAAGAAAAATGAAATCGTCAATCACGGAAATTTGAAACCGTGGTAATCAAGGTATCAAATGAGTTCAAATCAATGTCGTGAAATCCACGTTATCAAATACATATGCAAAGAATATCTCAAGCATCAAAACGAAAATCATCACAGGCATCAAAACAAAATCAAATGCCGAAGCTCTATATAATCGAATCGAACAAAGCAGGGTTTAAATTAGATATGGTGAATAAATCACTCACCATTTTTGAAGGCCACGAGATTGAGCAGCCGATTGTCGAAGCCCTATATCGGAGAAGACGAGGCCGCCATTCTTCGAATTCACGAAAGCCCTAACAAGCATCGAACAGAATAACTTACACATTCCAGCATCGCCACAAGGAAGACAGAGCCGAAGCTCCAAATCCAAAAGGGGAATCGCAAGCCAGAAAGATCGATAGAGCTACAGCAATTGACGAAGGAAAAGTCCAAATCACCTTCTCGAGCAAAGCCGAGCACTAAGGGGAACGAAGCCCCAAATCAGAAAAACCCTAAAATTTCGTAAGCCTCCACGAACAAGCAAGACGATAGTATCTCAAGGCTATCGACAAGCACAAGGCTCCAAACAGCAAGCACAAAAGAAATCGCAAGCCCTAATTCAGATTGCAAGAGGAAATCGTCGCCATTTTTAATCTCTAGAGATAGATAAAGAAACGGGTCAGAAGAAAATAAAAGAAAGGGTATCCGGCTCGAGAGTAATAAAAAGGGGATCGATATAAAAATTTAAAGCGGGCCTAAAAATGGAAAATGAAACAAGAAAAAAGGGGAATGGGTTTTTATCACGGCCCGTTTAACCCTTAAACAAACTTCGAACGAAATTTAACTGATTTAAAAACTCCACTGCAATTAGCTTAGGAAAAGAAATCGTGCAAAGACGATAATTATTCGGTATGGAATACCGGGTTGTTACAATATCGTATTAAAAAATTGTATTATTGTTATTGATTTTAAGCAACCGTATGATGTGGTGTATAAACTATTTGGACTCCAAATCAGATCGAACCGACTGACACCCACCCCTAATTAAGATTATGGAATTATTTGTTAAATTTATTATGTGAAAAAAATAAAGAGTGAAGTAGTAGTTTTTTATTAAATTTAAAGAACCGTGTGGTTGAAAGAGATCGGGCTAAACTCTAAAGGTTTTTCAGTGTTTTGAGGTTAGACTGTGTGTTTATATGCAAACAAAATTATTTCATTTTCAATACCGTAGCGCTTTAATATTGAAAGTTGCTTAATAGAACCGAGGTTGGGTTGGGTTTTAAAACTCTGCATAGGTGGCCAGTTAGAAATTTTGTTCTTCCAAATATACATGCATTATGCGTTCTAAAATGCAAACAGTTCACGAAGTAGTGAGTAAATACTGAGATAACGAGAGATTTTTTTTCTTTCTTTATTTTCTTCAAAAGAATGTTAAATCTAGACTAAAGTAGTTAAAAAACAGTTGCTTTTAATTCATATTTATGGTTAGATTATACCAGAAATACTCTCTTACCGTCGTCTAAAACTTAAATTAGGGTTGGACATAAATCGCGCCGACATATGGAGATGGACTACACCGAACCACTAAAATGGCTCGGAAAAACTGCATACTATTTTCTAATCAAACCAAATATCTAAACCGAACTGGTTCGGTTTATTACAGTTGGTTGAAGTTTGAATGATTGAACCAACCACATCAAACCGAACCGGATCGCTTGGTAAAATTAAAATATTTTTTATGTGATTTTGTATTTTTTTTCTACTTCATATTACCAAAGCATTAAGCGTATGAGTGTTTGAACTTCATATGATTAAGTAATGAACAATTTTAGTACTTGATACCCTAAAAATTATTTATGAACGTATGTGTCTTTTATTTAAATTCGTTTTTCATTAATATTCTTACTATTTATTTTATAATTAAAGTTGTTTAAATAAATGTAATATGGATTTAAACTGAACCAAACTGAAACCAGACCGTAGAATTACTAAATTAGACCGGATCCGGACCATATTAAAAAATTGTATTGTGGTAATTGATTTTAACTAATCGATTGAGACTCCAAACCGGACCGAACCGACCCATGTCCACCCCTAGTTTAAATGATTTAAATCAATTTCTTCAAACTTTTAACCCATTTTAAATATAGCTTTCATCTTTCCGTTAATAGTTCTATGATTCTAACCTTACTACTTTTGAAGTCAAAATATTTATCAAAAAATCATATTATATTAATATCATAATGTGGTAGTGTCAAATTAATATAATAACTAAAACTTATTCATGTATCCTACCATCATCTTTGTATTTAAGTTTTTATTTTCTGGTTCCATTTCAAATAAAACTTCAGCTCTTCATTTCTTTCATTCTTCTATTTGTTTAGTACATTGGCTTTGAGCTCTATATATTTTGTGGTTTAGTTGTTTACATTAGCGATTATAATTTTTTGGATCAAATTTATATCCATACTGATTGTGTTTGGACTTAATTATTTTAACATTTCTTACTGAATTCTTCTAATTATAGTGTGTGTGTAATGGCCCGCAAACCCGTACCCCTTGAATTGACATTAATCTCCATCAAATCAACTCAAAAGGAACAGAAATACAAACCATTTGGGTTAAAGAAGAAAGAGGTAGAAGAAGAGAATAGAAAACAACATTAGAATCTCACATCGCAGTGGAATAAAATATAATAGATAATAACTGATCTTTACACAAAAGAAACTATGTCTGTTTATACATCTCATCATCAGAGTACAACACAATCAATAATACATTACTGGACAGTAATCACAACATGTCCTCACAAAAATGAATACACAGCTAGTCATCACAGCGGAATATTTAATCAAGTACGGAAGTACGTATCGCCATCCAGCTCATCTCCTGAGCTCCACAGCATCCTTTCCTGTAATCTATAATACTCGGTCTGACCTGAGCATTATAGTGAAATAACACCCAAGTCGGTCTGGAATACCAGCGTGAGAAAATCACATTCAATTTGATTATTAAAGTTTCAAAACCCTTTAAAACAAAAGCATCTCGTAAGACCATGCCACAAATAAACATGTCGGGTTTTTACCTTACGATAGCTAAAACACTTTTATCAAATTCATCTGATATTATAATAGTGTCTATAGAAAGTAAAATAGAATCTAGCTGAAATGCTTGCATCTCACGTTCCAGCAATAGTTGGGTACAATCAAAACCGTATAGGCGCGTAGGGAGAATGGATTTCCAACTAATGACTAGGCATCGGGGTACCACCTGTCATAGTACCTGGTCTAGATCAGCGTACCGAGGACCATGCCCGATCCCCTGCAACACAAGGCCGGAACTACCCCTTACTGGATAATCCCGAGTAAGATCACCCCACGGTTGGGATCAAAAACCGCACCACTAAGCCGAAATAAAAGGGACATCTACCCACTTAGCCTTGCTGCATAACCCCTGATTTTCAGTCATTCCCGGTTGATGAGACTCGAGGCTAAGCGTTACCTTTTAGAACGTATCCCTTAGAATGCTCATCGTCCACCTGACGATGTTCTGAAAGCATTCACCCATACAAGTCCGTTCCGGGTTCGAACGGAACCGAAGGCACTATTCCTACTACATCCATTTTGGAATCACTCTCAGGATTAGTAGTGACTAGCCCTTGCACTTTACTTCTCCATCTTCAATTCCAAACTCGTTTCCCCACGAAAATGTTCAAACCGGATCGAAGTGGTTTTCGAGAGATAAATCCCGATCCCGGTCTCTTCGAAACGATCAGCGCATTGGCCAATATTGATAGTCGGTGATTGAACTATCAATTAACATTCACAAACATCCATCAAACAATAAATAATTTTCCAAATTATTTATTTACCTCACAAATATCTTCGCAAGATATATTTCCATTTTCAACCCTTTTTGAAAACGGTTTCAAAAACCACCTTTCTCTCACGGAGTAAAATCCCCAAATATTTTCTATCTCCACTGAAATCACCAAGTACAAACACTTTAGATTTCTTAAATAATTTAAAATGCTATATTATAATATATACTTTAAACAAAACATTTAAACTAAAACTACCTTAATACTTTATTCAAAGACATATACTTTAAGAATATTTAAAATAAAGCTACTTAATAAAATATAAGACTAGATTATTATCTTTTAAAACATAATACCAAGTCATCTTTAAATAATTACTACTAAAATAAATTTGAAAAATGCTTGCTTTAAAATTTAAACATTTAAGAATAATAAATTTTCTAAAACATATTTTAAAACAAACTTAAACTTTTAGCTTATACTTAAAAAATTTCTTTGAAAACGTTCTTGGCTATTTAGGGAAATACACTTCTCTCTCACATCTTTAAAAATAAATCACTATTTATTTTTAAAACTAATTTACCCATTCCTTTAACGAATTCCCACCGTGAATTTATTCTTCCAAATATCCACTGATATATTACTTCACCTTTATAAACCCAGTTTATAAATTCCATAATCTCAATTCCCTTTTAAAATTCCAATTTTAAACACTTAAATCGAATCTCAAATTGATTTCCAAATTACTCCATTTTGAAATAAACTCCTTTACTTACTCAATTTATTCAAATCCGTTAACTTCATATTTTGTTTCTTCATTATGATTAAAATCTTTTTAACTGAAAATACCAATTTCAGATTTCCCAAATTCCTTCTTTATCCTTTTAAATAAATTCAAAACTTGAATTTAAAAATAAATTCTTTATTTCCTGATATAATATCACTTAAGTTTAAAATTTTGTATTTCTCTGTTTATTTAAAATTCCCTTTCCCATACTCGGAATTTATTTATTGGAATTTAAAATCACTTTTATTCTTTTCCAATTCATTCTTAAATTTATTCAAATTCCCTCTAATTATTTCACTTACAAATTCTCTTCTTTTATTCCCTTTCCCAAAGATCCAATTTATATATTTTTGTAACTCATTATACCCAATTAAATTCAATCAAACCATAACACCTAATACTCCAATTATCAATATAATTCATCACAGGATATCAAATAATCATATCATAGAATATTTAAACAAAACTAAATATTTTGAGGAATCCAGTTGGATCCCTCCAACCTGTTTCCCTGCATCCACACACGTTAGCACAATACCAATTCCACTTCGAGGTGGAATATCGCGGTATATGGGATTAATATAATATCATCCGCTATTATGCGGCGCATAGGGTCTCATCCGCTATATAATGCGGGAAATCAATCACTCCAATATATATATACACTACTATACATATTATCACATCCAATCAATTCAATCATTCAACCAGTTATTTAAATTTAACCATTTAAATTTAAATAGCAATCCAGAAGAGTGAGATTAACTCACCTTTGATTTTAAATTTGCATTTTGATCCAAACCGGCTATATCCTTCACAAATTTTGGACCTTGAATAACATTGGAGGATTTTATTAATATTCGAACAAATCGAAAAATCAATTATCGTTTAATAGTTTTAATTTTAACTAACGATTTTATTTTAAACAAATAATTAAATTTTAAACTAATTTTCCATTTACAAATCCTTTAGTGACTAAAATAAATTAAATAAATCAATTAACAAAATAAATTTCCTTATTTTAGAATAAACTTGTAAAGGAAATACGTAAAGGTATATTAATTTTCTTTAGGAACTACATATATTTTTATAAAATAATCTCTATAGATTTCATAAAAATATAATTTAGATAAACTTTAATTAACTTAGAAAATACCTTACTGCTAACCACCTCATCATCTCCCTCTCTACCGAAGACAATGGCGACCACCCAGGAACACCGGCCGTGAACGAGAAACCCGACACCCCAACATGCTGTCGCTCGTCAAAGTGCAGGAACCCAAAATTGCAGCCACGCCTCTCGACGCTCAGCCCTTCCCAGTCTCATCGGTCACGAGCTCGCAACCAAGCAAGCCTAGCTTCCTCAAATCGCGACATCACCTCGCGGTTTCCACCCCATGTCTCATCGCTGCTACGCCCCCATCTGACATCACCTCACATCTAAGCCTCACAATGAATGACAATCGACTCGAATCCCAAAATTGACGAAGCCCTATTCAATTGAACCCCCAATTCGATGATTGAATCTGGAGCAAGAAGGAAGCTCGCGTTCTGATGATTTGAATTTACTTCGGCCATTTTTTTTTGAATCGAATCTGATTTAATTAGAGAGAGATGTTTGCTTTCTGGTTTTTTATTATAATTTTCGCCATTCTTTTGAAGTTTTTGATTCGATTTTTTTTTAATATTACCAGCTCTCGAGTATTTTAAAAAGAATGGAGGGGACAAGACGAGACACTGGCGTGTGGAATTCTTTGCGTGTTTTCAGGGTTAAAGTGAAACGAGATGATGTTTTGTGTGCTGATGTGAGTATATATGTCAATCAACTAATATATATATATTTAAATTTTAAATCGTTTTGAGAAATTCAACCCAAAATCTTGACCTCCTATCAAGGCGTGCTGCTAGTCATTCATAATGTTATACCCCTATTTCGAACGAAATGGAAAAGGTTTCGAGGCCTAACTCGATCGTATGGAGAAGATAGCTTTTTGAACCCAGTTATTATATCAAATTTTGATATAGATTTCAGCGCGTTTACCTATCATACGATCACACGACAACTCCAAACGCTACGAAATTTGAAATCCGATAATAATACACTATTATGGATCCAATGGAACTGGTTTCGTTGAATTCCGAGACTGTGCCTCGGAAGGCTATTTTTTTAAATATCGATTTAAACGATATAATTTCAAAACTTAACAAAACAGTTCCAGATTCAAATTTAACACTTTTACCATCTTTAGTACTATCAATATAAATTTTACAAGCCTTCAAATTATTTTTAACCGGCTTAAAACTCCAGATTCAACATTTTACCCAACTTCAAATTATTCAACTTAATAATTTAAATTACCCAATAAATGGTGATATTGAATTCAAGTTCAAAATTAACTTTTAAATATTTAAAATCAATTAAATATTCCGATTTCAAACATCCAAAAATTCCGGGTCGTCACATTCCTCCCCCCTTAAAAGAATTTCATCCCCGAAATTGCTAAGGCAGAAGAATGTCCCAAACCCACTAACTTACTAAAACACACTAGGTAAAAATCCCATATTCACTTTTCTAATTCTTTAGTTCCAAATAAACAATTAGTTTCAACCAAAACAATTGTCCTCAACTCCATTTCCAAAATCCTTTTATTTCAATTCAAATTTTGAAATCGTTTTGCCGCTAACAAAAAAAAAAATTCCAAAAAATTTCTAACTTCCAAAATTTCCGAAATTTTTTGGCAGAGTCTCCTTTGTACGGAGGAGCTTTTGCAATTTGACAAAAGATATAAATATATATACATCGACCCACACGGTCGGAAAAACAAAAACAGTTCATATTTCCTATTTTTATTGCGTAGGCGTCCCTCTATTTAGCATTTTTAAGCAAGCGACTTATTTTTTTATCACTTTGCACGACCCTATCTAGCCAAACGGCTTCCCTGAACCTGTACTTACTCAATTTAAGCATGTAAGTACTAAATATATGAAATTTATTAACATTTCACTTACTTTCAATAGCTAAACACATGCATTTCATAAGCAACATACACCAAACACTTTCCAGGAGCAATTTATATGATTGCAAAACTAATTCAATTGCTTTCAATCAATTCATATGCCATTACACTCAATTTCAATGGTTTACAATTCAATTTCTTACATTCAATTTATTTTTAAGCCAAACAAGCTCATATTCAATTCAATTGGTTTCACAATCAATTTGTTTTCACTACTATCAATTCATAGAATTTTATTTAATCTTGTTTCCGTCAACGACAATTTATTTCTACGCAATTCGACTATATTCATGTGAATAAATAATTACTTAAGCTTATAACCATTTTAAATTGATTCCAACTCAATTTATATTTAATTCCTTCCATTTTAATTCATTTACAACCATTTTATTTAGCTCGACACATTCCATGCTTGTATACTACTAACCATTCCCAAATTAATTCAATCCAAGCTTTTATTTAATGGTCTTCCATACTTACTCGAAGCCAAACTTCTATTAACTTTAAACTTAAGTTAATTTACTTTCTTCAAATTATTTCAACTTCATAACTTAAGCTCACTTCTATTTAATTCGATTCTCATCAAATCCAATTACCCCACTCCTTATCCATTTTAGTTTTAATCCCATTCTCAGTTTGTTAAAATAACATCCAAGTTTATATTTAACTCTTTTACACTTGAATTGGATTTATTTGCAACCCAAAACATTTTCTATTTTAATCCAATTCCATTTCATTTGACAACATTTCCACTTACATTTAATTCATTTCAATTCCAAGTTGAATTTTGTTTATAACCCGAGTTTATTTCACAATTCAACTTCTATTTTACCAAATTAGGTTCCATTTCCATATCTCACCAACATATTCAATTTACTATTTTATTCCAAATTAGTTTATTCCCACTTCCAATTCACTATTTGATTTCTATCTTCAAAATCACTTCATTATTTTACTTGAGTTCAATCTAATTTATAATCCAAGTTTAGATTCCTATTTCACTTTCCAAAATACCAAATAAATTTTTATTTTGGCTTACTCCTTCCATTTTAGATTTTAACTCGAGATTATTTAGCCCAGAGTATTTTATTCAGTGGACTTCTATTTCTTTATCAACCATCGAAGATTATTTATTCCAATTCAATTTTTACTTCAACTTACTTCAAATTCACTAGATTTTATTTTCAGTTCAATCCAACTGATAGCTTAAGTTCATTTAATTCGACTTACTCTTCTAATTTATTTCATTTCCAAACTTATTTTAAATTAGCTACATTTACTAATTTATTTCAAATTCCCATAAATTTTAATTTTTAAAACTTTGTTCTTTCAATCCACTCAAACTATATTATCCAATTCCACTTTACTAATTTTCTTTAGTTTACTTTATCTAATTACATTTATTAACAAATCCTTCTAATTTATTTTATCTAATTGGTTTTCTTTACCAGCTTAATCCATTTTCAATCAAATTCAACTTACAAATCTAAATAAAAAGTTTATTTCTAGACTTTTGCTTCTTTAGTTCCTTGGGCAAAAATTCTACAATTTCCATTTTAAATTTTAAACTTCCTTAAGTTTCGGACTTATTTAAATTCCATAAGCAATTTAAATTATCTTCCAGAATTTAAGCAACATTTCAAAATCACCTTTGAAATCAATTATATCCAAAATCCTTTGGTATAACCAACTATTTCTTTGAATTTCAAAACCAAAACCTAGTTTTTTGCAAACAAACACCAATCCAAAACATCCAGGTAGCAATTCCTCCCTTGGAAACTCGAAAATGAACACCGATGATGTCGCGATCATCATCGGAATTATTTTCCAGCGACCAAAAAGAGTTTAGTGCTTGTATCTCTTCAAAAACATTTTCTTCAAATATTTTTAATTCCAAATCTCACCAGATTTCATATCCAATTCAAAATATCTCTCAATACTATCACCATTATTTCTCCAAAGCTTTTGAAAACCATTTTCAACCCAAGGAATTTAAACTTTTCCCAAAAATTTCAAATTTCAAATCCATCTAATTCATATTCAACATTACTCTGGAATTTTCAACTCAATTTATTTTCAAATATTTCTCTGGAATTCTATTTCAGATTATAAATCACATTTATAGTTTACATTTACATATCTCATTTGTATATGAATTTATTTCTTAGCTGTTAGTTATGATTTCAATTTCTTATTAAATTTTCTCACAATAGTGATAATAATTTAATATTATCACTTCCTTCCATCCAAGCAACCATATATATCGATAATAATTTCTGAAAATTATTTCTTTTATATACAAAAATAATTTGGGTAAAATTATTTCATTTACCCTATTTTAAAACAATACCTTGTCGGTTTATCTTGTTTAAGAGTTTAGAAACCCCTATCGATGACATGGCGTCCCACATATCGACCAGAATCCATAAACACTCAACCGATAAGTCAACACAATATAAAAACAATTTTTATATCCGCTAACAAATACACGCTCATATCTATTAATACACTCATACTCATTCTAGAGTACTATGGCTCTATTTCTAATGAGTAATCCCCACCAGAGCCAAGGTTATCGCCAGCCTTCGCCCTGATACCAAGTGTAATGGCCCGCAAACCCGTACCCCTTGAATTGACATTAATCTCCATCAAATCAACTCAAGAAGAACGGAAATACGAACCATTTGGGTTAAAGGAGAAAGAGGTAGAAGAAGAGAATAGAAAAACAACATCAGAATCTCACATCGCAGCAGAATAAAATATAATAGATAATAACTGATCTTTACACAAAAGAAACTATGTTTGTTTATACATCTCATCATCAGAGTACAACACAATCAATAATACATTACTGGATAGTAATCACAACATGTCCTCACAAAACTGAATACATAGCTAGTCATCACAGCGGAATATTTAATCAAGTACGAAAGTACGTATCGCCATCCAGCTCGTCTCCTGAGCTCCACAGCATCCTTTCCTGTAATCTATAATACTCGGTCTGACCCGAGCATTTAGTGAAATAACACCCGAGTCAGTCTGGAATACCAGCGTGAGAAAATCACACTCAATTTGATTATTAAAGTTTCAAAACCCTTTGAAACAAAAGCATCTCGTAAGACCACGCAACAAATAAACATGTCGGGTTTTTACCTTACGATAGCTAAACACTTTTATCAAATTCATCTGATATTACAATAGTGTCTATAGAAAGTAAAATAGAATCTAGCTGAAATGCTTGCATCTCACGTTCCAGCAATAGTTGGGCACAATCAAAACCGTACAGGCGCGTAGGGAGATTGGATTTCCAACTAATGACTAGGCACCGGGGTACCACCTGTCACAGTACCTAGTCTAGATCAGCGTACCGAGGACCATGCCCGATCCCCTGCAACACAAGGCCGGAACTACCCCTTACTGGATAATCCCGAGTAAGATCACCCCACGGTTAGGATCAGCAACCGCACCACTAAGCCAAAATAAAAGGAACGTCTAGACAGGGATGATCTCACCTTAATGGGTGCTACCCACTTAGCCTTGCTGCATAACCCCTGATTTTCAGTCATTCCTGGTTGATGAGGCTCGAGGCTAAGCGTTACCTTTTAGAACGTATCCCTTAGAATGCTCATCGTCCACCTGACGATGTTCTGAAAGCATTCACCCATACAAGTCTGTTCCGGGTTCGAACGGAACCGAAGGCACTATTCCTACTACATCCATTTTGGAATCACTCTCAGGATTAGTAGCGATTAGCCCTTGCACTTTATTGCTCCATCTTTGAATCCAAACTTGTTTCCCCACGAAAATGTTCAAACCGGATCGAAGTGGTTTTCGGGAGATAAATCCCGATCCCGATCTCTTCGAAACGATCAGCGCATTGGCCAATATTGATAGTCGGTGATTTAACTATCAATCAACATTCACAAACATCCATCAAACAATAAATAATTTTCCAAATTATTTATTTACCTCACAAATATCTTCGCAAGATACATTTCCATTTTCAACCCTTTTGAAAACGGTTTCAAAAACCACCTTTCTCTCACGGAGTAAAATCCCCAAATATTTTCTATCTCCACTGAAATCACCAAGTACAAACACTTTAGATTTCTAAAATAATTTAAAATGCTATATAATAAAATATACTTTAAACAAAACATTTAAACTAAAACTACTTTATTCAAAGATATATACTTTAAGAATATTTAAAATAAAGCTACTTAATAAAATATAAGACTAGATTATTATCTTTTAAAACATAATACCAAGTCATCTTTAAATAATTACTACTAAAATAAATTTGAAAAATGCTTACTTTAAAATTTAAACATTTAAGAATAATAAATTTTCTAAAACATATTTTAAAACAACCTTAAACTTTTAGCTTATACTTAAAAAATTTCTTTGAAAACGTTCTTGGCTATTAAGGGAAATACACTTCTCTCTCACATCTTTAAAAATAAATCACTATTTATTTTTAAAACTAATTTACCCATTCCTTTAACAAATTCCCACCGTGAATTTATTCTTCCAAATATCCACTGATATATTACTTCACCTTTATAAACCCAGTTTATAAATTCCATAATCTCAATTCCCTTTTAAAATTCCAATTTTAAACACTTAAATCGAATCTCAAATTGATTTCCAAATTACTCCATTTTGAAATAAACTCCTTTACTTACTCAATTTATTCAAATCCGTTAACTTCATATTTTGTTTCTTCATTATGATTAAAATCTTTTTAACTGAAAATACCAATTTCAGATTTCCCAAATTCCTTCTTTATCCTTTTAAATAAATTCAAACCTTGAATTTAAAAATAAATTCTTTATTTCCTGATATAATATCACTTAAGTTTAAAATTTCGTATTTCTCTGTTTATTTAAAATTCCCTTTCCCATACTTGGAATTTATTTATTGGAATTTAAAATCACTTTTATTCTTTCCCAATTCATTCTTAAATTTATTCAAATTCTCTCTAATTATTTCACTTACAAATTCTCTTCTTTTATTTCCTTTCCCAAAGATCCAATTTATATATTTTTGTAACTCATTATACCCAATTAAATTCAATCAAACCATAACACCTAATACTCCAATTATCAATATAATTCATTACAGGATATCAAGTAATCATATCACGGAATATTTAAACAAAACTAAATATTTTGAGGAATCCAGTTGGATCCCTCCAACCTGTTTCCCTGCATCCACACACGTTAGCACAATACCAATTCCACTTCGAGGTGGAATATCGCGGTATATGGGATTAATATAATATCATCCGCTATTATGCGGCGCATAGGGTCTCATCCGCTATATAATGCGGGAAATCAATCACTCCAATATATATACACTACTATACATATTATCACATCCAATCAATTCAATCATTCAACCAGTTATTTAAATTTAACCATTTAAATTTAAATAGCAATCCAGAAGAGTGAGATTAACTCACCTTTGATTTTAAATTTGCATTCTGATCCAAACCGGCTATATCCTTAACAAATTTTGGACCTTGAATAACATTGGAGGATTTTATTAATATTCGAACAAATCGAAATATCAATTATCGTTTAATAGTTTTAATTTTAACTAATGATTTTATTTTAAACAAATAATTTAATTTTAAACTAATTTTCCTTTTACGAATCCTTTAGTGAATAAAATAAATCAATTAACAAAATAAATTTCCTTATTTTGGAATAAACTTGTAAAGGAAATATGTAAAGGTATATTAATTTTCTTTAGGAACTACATATATTTTTATAAAATAATCTCTATAGATTTCATAAAAATATAATTTAGATAAACTTTAATTAACTTAGAAAATACCTTACTACTAACCACCTCGCCATCTCCCTCTCTGCCGAAGACAATGGCGACCACCCAGGAACACCAGCCGTGAACGAGAAACCCGACACCCTAACATGCCGTCGCTCGTTGAAGTGCAGGAACCCAAAATTGCAGCCACGCCTCTCGACGCTCAGCCCTTCCCAGTCTCATCGGTCATGACCTCGCAACCAAGCAAGCCTAGCTTCCGCAAATCGCGACATCACCTTGCGGTTTCCACCCCACGTCTCATTGCTGCCACGCCCCCATCTGACATCGCCTCACATCTAAGCCTCACAATGAATGACAATCGACTCGAATCCCAAATTGACGAAGCCCTATTCGATCGAACCCCCAATTTGATGATTGAATCTGGAGCAAGAAGGAAGCTCGCGTTCTGATGATTCGAATTTACTTTGGCCATTTTTTTTTGAATCGAATCTGATTTAATTAGAGAGAGAGATGTTTGCTTTCTGGTTTTCGATTATAATTTCCGCCATTCTTTTGATGTTTTTGATTCGATTTTTTTTTAATTTTACCAGCTCTCGAGTATTTTAAAAAGAACGGAGGGGACAAGACGAGACACTGGCGTGTGAAATTCTTTGCGTGTTTTCAGGGTTAAAGTGAAACGAGATGATGTTTTGTGTGCTGATGTGAGTATATATGTCAATCAACTAATATATATATTTAAATTTTAAATTGTTTCGATAAATGTAACTCAAAATCTTGACCTCCTATCGAGGCGTGCTGCTAGTCGTTCATAATGTTATACCTCTATTTCGAACGAAATGGAAAAGGTTTCGAGGCCTAACTCGATCGTATGGAGAAGATAGCTTTTTGAACCCAGTTATTATATTAAATTTTCAATATAGATTTCAGCACCTTTACTTATCGTACGATCACACGACAACTCCAAACGCTACGAAATTTGAAATCCGATAATAATACACTATTACGGATCCAATGGAACTAGTTTCGTCGAATTCCGAGACTGTGCCTCGAAAGGCTATTTTTTTAAATATCGATTTAAACGATATAATTTCAAAACTTAACAAAACAGTTCCAAATTCTAATTTAACACTTTTACCATCTTCAACACTATCAATATAAATTTTACAAGCCTTCAAATTATTTTTAACCGGCTTAAATCTCCAGATTCAACATTTTACCCAACTTCAAATTATTCAACTTAATAATTTAAATTACCCAATAAATGGTGATATTGAATTCAAGTTCAAAATTAACTTTTAAATATTTAAAATCAATTAAATATTCTGATTTCAAACATCCAAAAATTCCGGGTTGTCACAGTGTGATTTCCTAGTTGGCATGAACCACACTAACATATGCAAGTTATATATATGTCATGCTTTTTATACTTAGGTCATTTCCTATTATATAAAGGTCTTAGTTTGGTAATAATGTGTTATGATGAATAATTTTTTTGTCCACTACTTAACCAACAAAAAATGCTTGAAATTACTCAAAAACTAAAGTAGAGTTTCTTTTGAAAATAAGTTTAGTATTTTGCGTTTTTAATATTTGTATGTGTAGGATTGGAGTAGTTGGAACATTCTAGTTGATCCAACAACGCAAAGAAGAGATGAGAGAAGATAGGTTTTGATATTTTTCAAAAAGCGGAAAACACAAAAATGTCATTTTCAATATCGTGTGCTAAAACCATAAATCAACCGTTTTTCACCCGCTTTCGCTCTTACATATATTTTAAAGTACATATTGAAAACCCAAAAAACAAAACTTAATTTCAAACCAAATATTATCTAAGTTTGGATGAAGATGTGTAAGGCTCTTAGGACTTGTGTGTGTGTGTACGTATATGTATATGTATATAATCAATAGCCCTATTTATTTCGCACCATAATGTGCTTATGTCACGAGTTTTTATTTAAATACTTGTTCTTTCTTTTTTCTATCACGTGGACCAAATATTTAAATATAACCTTACGAGAACATTCAAAAGCACCTCAAATAGTGCAGCATCCATATGGCCTTCTGATTTCCACCAAAAATCCAAAATTAAATAATAATATTTTCTCATTCTTTGCACTATCCATATTATGGAAACCAAAGAGCTACAGGGATGACGTTGAAGGCTCATGTGTGTGTGTATATCACATTATACAATAACTCGTTCCTTTTACATGGTATGGTAATTTACTTGCATATTAATTTTATGCATAGTTGTGCATTGTTTTGTGAATACTGTCTAGCTATAAATTAATATATGCGCTTTCTTGCAGTTCCGCATGCATGCATTTTCTTCTTCGTAACTGAATATTGCATTTTCATAATAGTTTATTCTTTGTGTTACAAATCTGCGGTGGTCATTTATGTTTCGGACTACATTCCACAAATTTTGTGGTAGTGAAAACACAATTGAGATTCTAGTATTAAGATGCAATAGATCATAGTACAATATTTTGCATGAATATCAGTCGATTGCATTAGTGTGGTTAAACAACGCCTTTCGGATCTATAATTAACATTTTAAATTATACAAGTGATTAGACCCTGTTAAAATTTATAAATCAAACAGTATGGAACACAATTTATGAGCCAACTACGTGAATCCACGTTACACACACGATAATTTAATAGAAAAGAATTTTGAGATGGCCTTCAACAAAAAATTTAATGCAAGAATAAGCCTTCAAAAGAACTGATTGCATAACAAGAATGCGCAAGCTATATTTTTTATAATTTTTTTTAAACTTACGTATTTTTGAAATGCACAAACTTAAAAAAAATAAAATTGCAAATTCTATAAATACAAAACTATATAAATTGTATATGTGTATTTATGAAATGCGCAGGCACAATTTTGGGGCTGAAATAAACGGTCAACCACATTTCTTCTCAATTTCCATTCTATTGCCTTTCATTCCACAAAACCCCAATTATTTCCTCTTTAATTTCTTATACTCTTCAAAATTTGTCTAAGAAAGCATAATCTTCTTGTTTTGGTTGAAGATTATCTAAAAAAACATCATATTCTTCTCAAATGAAGGTATTAATTTCGACAATTTTAGTTTATGATTTTTCATAAATCAAGATTTTGAATTTAATGTTTTAATTTTTTTTTACAGAAAATGTTAAGAGTTCCAATTATATTGTACTATGATGGAGAATTATTGGTTGATGAAGACAGTAAACCTAGGTATGTTGGTGGTAAACGGAAAGGATTGAAAATTAAAAAATAATTTAGCTTTAGAAAGCTTAAACAACGCACATTTGAAGTGAAAAAAGTCAACCCTCTCAGATATGATTTAAAAATGGTGGTAAAATGAGTTAGAGATGATGGTTCATCCACTATTAATCTGGAAGATTGTGATTCCACTAAAATGAGTTAGAGAAAGCTTAAACAACGCACATTTTGCCGGTTAGGAAGTTCGAGCATTGCTCAAACTTGATTTTCTTGTTGAAGTGCTAGGTGCCACAGGGTGGCACGGTTGAGAGAGGAGCAGGGTTATGGATGAGGAAGAGTATCGGTGAGAGATTGTGATTCTATCTTCTTGGTGAGTGCTAGTTTACACTCCTCGGCACTTTAGTCTTTGGTGAGACGGTTTAGGATTTGGATGTTTTCAACACTTCATTAGCGGGCGGGGGCTTTGCCTGAGCTTATTGATGGAGTGCAATGGGTGGTCGCTTTGCCGAAGCTCAATGGGAAAGCATTCATGTTTGGTTGAAGGTGGAAGTGGTGATAATTGATGCTATCGATTGTTGATGATGGTATGGTACCATTGGAGTTGGAGATGGATATAGTGTTGAGGTGGAGTGTTTAATTTTGGCAACACTATATGGTGAAATTGAAGTGGTTGAAAGTAGATTGATGATGGAGAAAATTGTTGGATCATAGGTTTTGATTGTTGACATGAAACAACAATTCACGAATCTACGACTACGACAACATCCGGACTCAACGACTCAAAGTATGGTTCATATAGTTATATATTTTAACAAGAGTCATCAAATATGTATATAGAGTCTAGTTTAGTGCTTTGTTAAAATCTTTCCTCAAGAATCAGCAATCACATTCAAATAAACTTGCCTGCATATTTTAATCAAAATCAAGTTTTCAAAAATTGCATGGAGCGAGGCTCGAACCCAGGTCACTAGTTTAGTAGGCAAGTGCTCTAACCAAATGAGCTATGGTGATTTTTGATTATCAACAGAATTCAGTTGACTGAACAAAGTCATTCAATCGACTGAATATCTATATACAGCCTATTGAACTTGTGTACATATGTATACACGTTTATATTTTCAAATTCAGTCGACTGAAGTTCATAGACCAGTCGACTGACCTGGTTCCAACTGTTATTTTTTTGAAAAGACGCTTCCTTTTTTAATAGCCTTCTTCCTCGCGAAGAGTTGCAGCCATTGCTATTCGTTGAGAACTCTTCACCAGCAGTTGCAACTCCTTAACTACTATATATATGCATGAATTTCAAGATCAAATTACTTCACTTACTGGCTTATACTTGAATCATATTTTCTGAATCAACTACTCTCTTGAATTCATACATTCATTGCTTACAATCACAATTCTATATTTTTAAAGCAATTTAAAACTTCCTAATCTTCATATACACACAACTATACACATCATACTTGAGGAAAAGATTATAGGAAGGGTGTACTACAAGTGACAAATCCGTGTTATTAGAACACACAAGGTCAAGACAATCTACTTTGTAAACAAAGTCTTGTTTGGTTGCTCAGGCGGTCAAGTCCTATTCTGTTGCTCAGGCGGTCAAGTCCTATTCGGTTGCTTAGGCGGTAGAAGTCCTGTTTGGTTGCTCAGGCAGTGTAAACCTATTCCTCCGGGTTAAGTGAGGGTTGATAGTTAAATTCCAGAAGGAGTCTGGGACTGGACGTAGAACGGGAGTTCGAACCAGTATAAAAATCCCTGGTGTCATTTACTTTACTATTTATTTTTTATACTCATATTCCGCATCAGCAGATAACTTAGTTTATATCACACTACCACTGCATTTATATTGTTTACAACTGTTGGCCATTTTGATTCTATAGCACAGTCACTTTCATTTGGTATTAGAGCATTAGTGACTTTCATTTGGTATTAGAGGACTTTCAAAAATGGTTCGCAAATCGAAGCTCGGAGGAAGAAGATATGGCGATGAAAGGGGAGTATTGTGGCCAGCATCAAGCGACAGACGTCTGTCATAAAGTGTAAACATCTATGAGTATAGGGTTTTGAACCTGAGAGTTTGGATAGACGTCTGTCACTTTGTGACAGATGTCTGTGGTGTCAGGGAATTTTTTTCCCGAGACTTACGACAGACATCTATGACTACTTTCTGCCTATATTTTGACCCGGGTTTGGTTTGAAGATTTGTGATATTCGAAGGGGCAATTTTGGGGTCTTGTCTAGGTTTTCTATTTCCTATATAAGTTATTTACTGGATTCACATAGGGAGCGACTGAAAAGGTGACTGCAAGGGTTTTAGCCTCAATTAATTAGGGTTTATCTAAACCTAATTTTCTTCAATTCTCTTTTCCACAAATCAATTCTATTAGAATTTTGATCATTTTAATCAATCTCTTGTACTCCTCTCATTGGTTTTAATAAAGGCTCTCTCTCAAAGTGGATGTACACTAACAAGACGTTAGTGGAACCACTATAAATCGGTGTGTGATTTATTTCTTCGTTATCGCTCTTATATTATATTGTTCGTTTGGTGATTGTGATTGGTCGTGGAATGGATTACGATTGGGATTGAGATATTGATTGGTTGTTTTTGCACTTCTTACCACGATCTCGTTTTCCACTATGCTTTGGGATTTTAATTTGAATGGTCTCGAGTTAGAATTTCCCACAACAGTTAGTGTTGTAGAAACTCATCAGTCCACAATATCAATGGAAGAGTCTTTGCCTACTACATAGTTTCAAGAAACACAATGTTTGACACTTCCTTCTTATATGACAACTCATTATGGCAGAGAGTTTACAAATTTATTAAATGGATATAGCAGAATGGTTGGAGAATTGTCTAGTCAAGCACAATATATGGATCATAACTTTGTATATCCAACTTGTAGTATTCCAAATCAATCCCAAACAATTGGCACGTGAGTAATAATTTCAATGTAATATTTTCATTTTGAATTACCTTCGTACATTGTGCTCTTATCATTATTTTTTGTACTTGCAGTTTTCAAATGAATCAAGGGGAAGAAGCATTCATTGGTCATGCTGACGATGACGATGTTGATTACGTTGATAATGCAAACGATAGTGAAGTGCAATTAGATAACATGCAAGTAGCTTGTGTGGATGATGTAGATAGAACTTGGGTCGACAACATGGAGGTCAACAATGATGCAATTATATATGAAGATAATCAACAGGTTGATGATCTAAATGCCAACGAAGATCAAATCACATATGGATAATTTTCAGTTAAAAGTGGAAATGTTTGGAATAGACTGTGCTAAAAAAACCTCGGGTTGGATTAATTTTTGAAAGTACAGAGAAACTCTTTGAAAAATTATGTGAATGGACTATTAAATGTTCATTTTCTTTTCAAGTAATGAAGTCGTGTTTAAATCAATATACGGTTCGATGTGATGATGGCGCAAGCTTATTTTGAAACCCAGAAAAACAGAGATGTTTCCACACCATATAACACTACTTATTTACATATCACAACAATATAAAACATCAAAAACATATAACATCAACGCTAATTTCAACACCATATAACATCAACACTAATTTCAACGCCATATAACATCAACACTATAAAACATCAACACTGATTTCATCCTAATATCGAATTAAACAAAACATACCATCCCAACATCAAAATAAACATCATAACATCATCACAAAACATCAACAACATAACATATTAAAACAAGGGGAATTTCACCAGAAGGACAAACTTTGCAATCCAATTAGTTTCTTGGACACACATTCAAAGAAATTACTTTCAAGGTCAAAATCAGCAGAATAATTACTTTCAAGGACAAAGTCAGCAGTCCAATTACTTTCAAGGACATTATTTCATAGGTTTTTAGGCCCTAAAACTAATTATTTTACGTTTTGTCCTTGAAAATAATTATTTCAGTTGTGTGTCCTAGAAACTAATTCCACTTGCTAAAGAGGCCCTTATGGCTAATTTCCATTTAAAACAACTCATTCCTTAAGCCTTCTAACTTCAAGCGGTGTTTGTCTTTTTTCCTTCTTCCTTTGATACATGATTGGTTGTGAATTTCGTGATTGATCTATAGCCGAAAGAGGACATTATTGTTGTTGAGTGGGACCAAATATTAACTCTTCTTATAGTTGTTGTTGTACCTACCATTGTTGCCATTCGGTAGTAGGAATAACTTGTTTGCCTTCATTGCATTGAGGTCATTATGTTTGTGTCTCTTCTTGTTTACCTTTTACGGCTTTTGTTTCTGTTTCTTGTGCCTCCGCTTGTGTATATGTATCTTGAACCACTCCACCGGTATTTACCAAAGCGACGGTTGATGTAACTTATTTCTACCTAAAATTGAGTCGAGCAAACATCGTAAGTCGATACACTTACTTTTCACCTACTCCATCTCAAGATAATTGTCTTGAATTTCATTGGTCATATCTAAAGCACTATATATTCCACTTACCTATAAAAAAAGACAATTTATTAATTCATATGGTATAAAAAAATGTAAGCTGCCAAATATTATAAATTAAAGTACTAACCACATCACGCTCTAGTAGAGCTCGAGGAATGTAAGCAACCATCTTCTAGATGATTGTTTCAAGATGTAACGATGAGTTATTTGGCAAAATCAATATTCATACTCACTCTATAGTTTATAAGGATCACGTTCTTGAACATGATGATCAAATCTTGAATTCCATAAAGCCAAACTTTTACCTAAGCAAAACTCTCCAATCATTCGAATTTGGCTCTATTGGAACGACATGATCGGGAAGATGTTGATGATTTAATGCAAATTATCTCATCACTCAACCCGAAACATAATTTTCAAAGTTCCAAAATAAGATTAGTTGACCCTTAGCGATCCAACCCGGAAACATAAATTGTACAGTAGGACCATAAAATGCAGCAATCAACGAATATGGTTCCCAAGTTACGGCATCATCCGCTTATAAATACAATTCATTTGGTAAAATTATACATTTTTTGTAGTTTCACTCCAACTCCTAGCATAATTTCACTTACAATCGTATGGAAGATTAGGATCTAAATTAGTAGGAATTATTATAGCAGGACATCCAATAGCTAAATGTGACCAAGGCCATAATTGCATCAATGTAGCAGAACCGCCAAATAATTTTGTTTCTTATAATGCAACATTTGTCAACTCGCCATACAAATAACAAAACTACTACATTATCCCATGAATACTGACTACAAAGTGCTAAATCATTCAAAAATGTCAAATATTTCAAGTTAAATCGACCTTTCGAATGATCCGGAAAAAGCCAACTGTTTAAAAAGTATAAAATTATAACACGACTATGACGAAGTATCTCTATATTTGTCACATCAGCTCCAAGTGATTCTTGAAATTCAGTTTTAAACCAAGTCATACTTATCTCACTTTTAGATTTTATTGCATTCGGAGGAGGAAATAAACTAAGTAAATCATGACACAATTCTATATAATCATACTCCACATTATAGATATATAGCGAAAAACCGTCCGTGGATAAACCAAATAAAATTAAACATCATGTAATGTGATAATCATTTCACCTACTCTTATATGAAAAGTATTTTTCTCGGGCCTCCAACAATCATACAATACCGTACGAAGATGATGATCTAGTCTAATGTATTCAACTTACATTGCTTTCCAAAAATAAGCTATTCTTAAGTTTTGTTCCAATCTAGTAACTATATAATCTATTTCTTTAAACTAGCTAGAATAGTCAACAGGTTTAATTGTTTGAATGTCCTGATTTAGAACAACACATAAAAATTAATATTTTACATTGCATTTTCAATTAAAAACCAATGTATATAAAATAAATACCTCCGTAAGCGATTGATTTTCACTTCTATGTTTTTGTTGAAGATAAAGAACACTTGTATCAATAGGTCCGGTTGGCAGTTCTACAAAAATTTATCATCCAATACGTAGCCATTAACACCCAATTATTCATTCACTACCAAAATTAAAACCAGTATTTCCAATATTTATTTGCAGTAACTAATATTTCAATGTTAAATTAATTGACTACAACAATAATAACTAAAGTTATACATGACCAAAAAATCTACTAATCCAAAATCAAATTTTTTACCTCTAGTTTGAGAAGATAAAGAGGAACCTTCCATTTAGCGATAAAATAACTAATTATTTGAAGCTAAACTATAGATTATTTTGATTTGGAATTGAAACTGGAAATTAGAATTGAAACTAGGTTAGATTGGAGATTGGGTTTGGGCTTAGGTGAGATGGAGAGGGAAGAAATGAAATGAGTAAGAACATGGACCGACCGTTATTTTAGCTCCGAATTTGTATATGCGCATTTCATAAGTGCCCATGTACAAATAATACGTATGTCCACTTATGGAATGCACATGTTTATTTAAAAATAATAATGCATGCGCATTCCAAAAATGCTACATGTATATTTTTTTAAATATAGCTTGCGCATTCAACAAATGCGCAAATTATATAAAAAGATGCCTATTTCTACAATTAGATTTCTAGGAGCCCTATTCTTGAACTAAGTTTTTTTATTGAAGGTCATTTCAAAAATTTGTCATATTTTAAAAATAGTGGCATATAGATTTATCATGAGTTGGTTTATGATCTACATTCAAATATAAAAAAGTGTGGAAGATAAGCAGGATGTTGTCGACTCAGACAATGATATGTTTAGTATAACCTATTCTTCCTCTGAATGGTATGAATCCAACTAAGTTCCTCTGTCTAACTTCTATGTCCAAATGCATCCCATTAAATCTCAAATATCCATTTCAACTATTTATTTGTATGTGGAGCCCAGCATATTAGAATGGTTGGTGATGATGGATAAATGAATGAATGATATGTTGTAGGCACTGGAACAAGTAAAATAGTACCAAGGAATAGCTCCCTTGTTCGCATATGTGTGCTATTGTCCACATATGTCCAATAAGATAATAAAAAAATAAAAATACTGAACTATAAGGACATGAGGCAAGGATCACTCTAGAACTCTATGGAAGTATTGTTAAGACGTGAGTAAACTCTTAAAACTTTCAATCACATCACAGCCCAAAATGGTAAATTTCAAATTCTAACTAGCAGAACAACGTCCCGTTGAACCAAAAATTGGCACAACACCCAATTCAAAGAAAAATGATATAAATTTAGCAAATCGGTGAGAAAATTGTAAATAACATATAGATTTTAATAGCGGTTTGGAAAATTCTTTGACCTATGTCAACTTTAGTCTTATCCTGTTGATTCATGTCGGTGCCAAGTTTTCAACATTGCCAATACTTGGCCACTTCTTCCAGTGGTCTTCCTTTAGGCTCTAGCAGTCTTTTCCTTCATTTTTTGCTTTCCATCCCTTCTGTCTTGATCGGATGTAGACATTCCCTTCTTCAAAACTAGAGGGGGATGCATCTATCCGGCTTCCTAGGCCTTTGGGATTACTGGGTCAACAAGGCAATACTTATATCGTCTTATCAAGAAGTGTTTTCTGGCTGTCTACAGTCCATTGGTTCAATTCAACCAGCATCTTGTCAAACTCCACTTTTATCACCATCTCTTGTAGGGCAGATGGTCTTGGCAAAGCACCCATCGGTTGGTTAGTCTCTTCATTGTGGTGAGAAGCTTCATTTTCTCTACCAACTACAGCTCCTGACCTTCCGGGTTTCCTAGGGGCCATTACATCATATTTGCAATAACAAAGTTTTGGATCTAACTTCTAGATGCTCTAATCTAGAGTACTAAGCCAGATCTACTGTTGAGAAGCTATCGTCTTGATGAAAGCATCAATAATGTTGAACTATAAAAATTATCAAATACCCAAATTCAAAGAAAAACGAGATAGATCTAGTAAATCAGCAAGAAAACTGTAGGTAGCACAGAGATTTTTATAGTGATTCGGTAAATTCTATAGCCTACGTCCACTTTAGTCTTATTATAGATTGATTGTCATCGGTACAAGAGCTTTGCAATTTGATTTTCGGTCTAGAACATCAAAAGTATGTTCTAAAATGACAATGGCGTGTAGAGAATAGAAGATGAAGAAAATGGAGGCCAAAAGTCCTCCAAATGTTGCTCAAGCCTTGCTATTTATAAGGGAATTGTCCATCAGAGTCGTCAGAACATGAAAGACTAGGTAAACATTTAGATCCATTAAAATAAGGAGGAAAACAAGATCATTCCATAGCACAAATCATGCCGGCACAAATCATGTCGCCCTGACATGAATCATGTCAGTACCGAGATGAATGCCTTGTGCAATTTGTGGCCCTTCCTCCACTCTAGCTAGTGTCTTCAAGTCTCCATGCTTTTACTATAAATTGTCCACCAATTCTTCTCAATACCTAGATGATCTAGCTCATCTAGTACTTGTCCTTTCCTGCATAGCCTTAGAATTTCTAACCTACTCCTTTAAAGATGGACCCCGAGTTGATCACTTAAGCACCCCTTTGAGTCCTTTCTTTGATCATAGCATGAATGCCCATTATCCCATAATTGAAACAACTCAGTACAAACATGAATTCATGTCTGTACCAACACCTTTTGCTTTGTAGACTTGGACCTCAAACTCCTAGAGGTCCTTCCTATTATAATTCTAGACTTGCCCCAAGTTCTTGAACCATTTCGTCTTCGTCTTGAGTCCGGATTTACTTGAAAGCTGCTCGGTTTAATTAATGGATAACACTTTTCCCCCAAAGTATATTTTTGTTGAAAACGAAACATGTTTTGGATTAAGACAAACAATATATAGTAACCTACATGAATCCATTGGTTATCCGACAATCACCATGAAGCATTGTCTCTATTCCAAGAGCATCCATTCAATTACTTTAAATAGTTAGACACCACTTTCTGCACCGAGATCCAAATCTACATTACTTTGAAGATAGTTTCAAGCCTTGGCCATGATAGAGTCAGGGGTATGCCTTGGGGGCAATTCTATAATTTATTGTAAATTAATTAACTCTGTAATCAATTCTCGTTCGTAATAAAGTTGTTTTTCTTTCTGTTGTATATTTTTTATAATATGTTGTAACAAATTAAATGTTTGATTAAAGTATATTTAACAGAAAATCCATAATGGTGTGTTTTTGTCATTTTAAATATTCCTAGTCAAGATGCATCGAGACTAGATGTCGATATATCCGTTGAGAATAAAGTGCATAACCCTCTCGAAATGTTGGTCAGTGTATTACTCTTGACTGCTAGAGGCATGTAACATTCTCCATTTTGAGGCCCGAAACTAACCGCTATAGATACTGTAGTCATCTATAGTATTAATTTCTAGTGACAAAATATGGTCATGTTAATCGTATCATAACATCAGAAGCACAAGAATATGAATTTTCTTAAACATAATTTCAAAACGAACTTCCACATTTCATTTTAGAGAAATATTTTATATTCATTACATAATCTCAAACGTTGCTCGGTTTCAGAAAAAAAATATAATTATTACAAAATACGTCAAGAGCGACATATGAAGATGCCGATTGGTTGATCAGAGTTTAGAATTAGACGATTATAACATCCGTCATTACATACATTCCAACAAAATGAAACTTCTCACAGTGGATAATAACGTATATAGATAAATACCTACATACCTAGATCTGCCTCCTGCACCTCTCCGAAAGCTGTATTCGTCCAACCTAAATAACCTGTAAACCTTACTCTCGAACTACTCAATCGAGTACCCGAGAGTTAAAGGAGAAATACGAAAACTTTGGATCGGATAAAAAGTCTACTGTGAATAATAATAATATGCCATCTCGATTGGTAGATATATAGTGAGACCACACCACTGAGCAAAATGATTTTTCCCCTTACTAGTATCTTCTAAAATATGTCTTTTATAAATTAAGCACCTGCAACCACAATGATTAAACTAAACAATGTAAACAATCATATGCATGCATGCAACATGGGTAATCCTGATTAATTTGTCTAAATTAATGGACTATCTATCCCACATCATAATTTTCTCAAAGTAACTACAAACTTATGTGGCTGACTTTGGCCTACCAGATATACAAAATTTTCTATCTTACAATTACAAGAAAACTGAACGGTCTCTCCGAAACTTACTATTTATAGGGCCACTCTGATCTTAATAGTTTTGCGAGCTAACCAATAACATATCTTAACTTGGTGTATTCCTTTCTATGCATAAACCTACTTTTAGTCTTACCTTTGATAAAGCCCTACGCACTGGAATTTTGGACTAATATTAGCTAGGAACTAACAGCTGAAGTATAGGATGCGACCCTACACTAGTCTCCTCAGGTTTTCTAACCTCTGAGTCAATCCATCCTATCACAATTTATCTAATGATGATAATAATAATAATCCCTTCAGTAAAATTCTGGGCTAAATACCCTTCTTTATACTTCCTTGAAAACATAAATCTTCGTAATTGATTTACCCTTGAAATCATACTTTAAAACAAAAAAAATATAGCCCTTTACTTTATCCAAAATAAGATGCCAAGGTATATGCTTTTATAAAATATCATTAATGAACTTCAATACACTTAGTGGTTATCGCACCTCAAAATCATAGGTTATAAAGCCAAATCATTATCTTTGAACATTGATAAAACGCGGCATCAAAATTGCCTATATGGGATTATCACATCCCTTTTTAAAAAATCATGTTAAAGTTTTTGATCTATAAAGTATAAGGTCGTAGAGCTAAAACTATTTACATCGCATATATAGGTTGCCGACTATAAGCGACGTCATTATTGGTTCATATAGTATAAGGCTTTATACCTTGGAGTTATAGGAATGACGACATTGGTGACTGGCGGCATCAATGTCTTAAAGAAAAATGTGGCATCACTAGGGCTGAGGTTGATGACACGCGGCATTGTTATAACCGATGTGAAAATAAGCGGTACCATTACAGTTGATATAAAAATAAGCGGCATCATTGCCTGATAGAGTCGGCGTCGGTATAGAAAATATGCGGCATAATGCCCACTTATATAAAATGCAGCGCATAGGCACGTGACATAGAGAATATATGTGGCATCATTGACGTCGTTAACATGCATTCCAACGTCGACTCCGATCCAAATGAATTCATTCCTTATCACCTGAAAGTGATATCCTATGTATTGACTAAGGTTCACATCATATAACAGTGGCACCATGGCTTTCGGTGTCAATGACTTCGGCATGGCAATGCCGTAAATATTATAAAAACTGTTTTATTTCTCAAAATAGCAATATCTTTTCACCAACTCCTTTTCTTTGTCAAATTCTCACTGGTTAACAAAAACTTTACAAAATTTTTCTTTTCAAAAACCTTCCATGGATTCGATTTCCCATTCCAAAATAATTTTGCAAACCTTAAATTTTATGTTAATATTTTATTATAAGCATTAAGCATCTTTAGCATAATAAATCATAAAAACAAGGAAAAAATCCCCATTAATCAAATTCAACATATTCTTCGACATACAAAAATTTCAGGGCCAAAAACATTATTTAATTGTTTTAATATTAAAACCCGAAATAAATCAATTTCTTCACTTAAGAAATTCAGAAAATATCCATACTTGATTGAAAAATTATGAAATTAAAATTTCATTTCTAAAATAATGTTTCTAACATCATATTAAAAGTTCAAGTAATTTTTGTGTAATATGATAGGTTTTCACACTTAAACCTACTAATAAATTTCATAAATAAATCCAATAATCATCAATAAGCATATAATCATTCAATCATTCAAACATGGCATAATAACACATAAAAATTTCGGATTTAATCATAAAACCAAAATGAAACAAACATATATGAGATGGATATCATTATTCACCCTGATTTGATGAAGGAACTTGATATTAGAGTTTAAATTTGATTTCCCTTAAGCTTTAATATTGTTTCCTAACTTTTCTTCTTCTTGAAGCTCTGGCCGGCCTTGTCTATTTTAGTTTGTAGGAATGTAAAATGAATGAGGGAGAAGGAATGTAAGGATTTATGTTTAGAAATTATGGCCTATTCTTATTTTTCCCTTAGCATATATTCCTCCTTCTTATCTAAGTTATACTTCATTCTTAATAACTCATTTATTAAGGCACGACCTATTTTAATTATCAAATCTCATTTTCCTTATCATCCTACATTATTTTATTTTATTCTTCTAATTAAATATCCTAAATAATGTTAATCAAAACTAGGGGTGTTATAAGGCACCAAGGGGTTACGTACTGATAGTTATTGGATAACTATGGAATGACTCACTCCATAGTTTTCTGTTGGTTAATATAACCAAAGTTAAACAGAAAATATCAATGTGACTAATTTACACAATTCTCTCAACTTGAGAATACTGTTAAATTTCAATATAAAAACTCTGCTTTAATTATAGTCAAATCATGACATGGCGTCCATCGAATGGATATAGTTAGGTCAATTGAATGTACTAGAAGTGAAACATTATTCAAGAGAGGATTCGTCTTCTTAGTTATATGAGGTTAGTATCACGATCAACTAAAGTCAACTCAAAGTTAAAATCTATGGCCAGAGTAGTTCGGTTAATAATAATTGTTATAATTGAACCAAGGACTTTGCGTTTGGACTAAAGAGTTGAATATGAACAATATTGAAATTTTGACCATTATCAAATTCCATTAGTTCAAAATGATATAGTTTTGACAAAGAGAATTGGTATAAATAATTGTCACCACTGGGTAACGCTTAATAAAGTAAAATTGGATATTACCGAAACCGAGTAAGCGATAAATTTAGCCATAATGTCACACCACTTGCTAAGTGACGTGTGAACGTTAATATTCAAATTGTTTGATATTAATCGCTGACCAAATTTACACATAAGAGTCACACAGCCGAGACGATGAATACTGTTTTTATCACCTGATTTAATTAATTTGTAATTGTTATAAATTAATTAAATCAATTAGTATTTATGAAATATTAATTATAAAATTGTGTATTTAATGTGTTAGACAATGTTATATAGTGTATTTCTAATAGTTATAAATATATTGATCGATATACAATATCGTACGCGTTTAAATTTGAATTTAAATGCAACAAACATCGTTTGGGCTTTTACTGGTTTTGAGGCCCATATGGGTCATGCATATTTCAGCTAGAAATAGCTTGGTTAGGCCATCCAAATATTGGCTAAAGAGGAAGGCTTTTGAATGGTTAAAAAGTGTGGAATTAGTAAGAGAGAGATAAGGATGCGATCCACTTTTCTCTCCATTTGAATTCCCATTTATATTCTACCTTTTACACTATTTCTTAACACACTTTTGCTCCTCCTTCTACCTAAAAATTTCGGCCAGAAATATCCCATACCAAACCCCAAAATATCCAAGTACAAATCACACCAAAACACTTCGATTTGATCATCGATGGTAAAGTAGTTCGGGAGCCAGCAACTCTAGAACTTCGAATTCGATTCAAGGAGCCATTTCATCATTTTAAAGTGAATCTCTATGCCTTGGTGAGAGGTATGGTTCTGATTTATTAATATTTTTAATTGCTTATTTAATCAATTATTTATATGTTAGCTAGATAGACCTTTTCACGAAAGTATATTACGTACTGTATCAACTAAACCTAATAATAAAATATTAATTCATAAGATAGATGTATCTAAAAATTCTTTAAAAAATGTATAAACACCTAAAACCTTTCGATAATAAAATTAAAAAAAAATATTTTTAATATATATGTAATTTTTAAATTAATTATTTGATATAAATTACTTAAACAAATAAAATATTTTATAATACATTTATATATAATAAAATTTTTTTGAAAAATTTATATAACATAAAATATCCATTTTGATTTCAAAAATAATTTTAAATAAAAATATTTCCATTTAATCTGTAGGGATTTTAATTTTAAATAGTATATTTTATTTAAAATTATTTAAACCGAAAATCAAATTAATAAAAAGTCATAGCAATGAACGACTTCAAATATGTATTTAAAAATTATATATATCTGTGTGTGTGTGTGTGTATTAACTAGCTATATAGTTATATATATTATTATAATTCAAAGTGTATGTATATAAAATTTGTTACATAATATATGATAAAGGTTTTAAATTATTTTACAAATTAATATTTAAAATAATTTCAAATTTTAATTATATATTTATACATACATATATACATACATACATACATATATATATATATATATATATATTTGAAAACATATATATATAAATATATATATAATATACACACACACACAACACACATATATCTCATAAGTGATTTATATAAATAATTTATAACCAATATTTTATAACAAATGCATAATTAATTTTATACACACATATATGTACATTTATTTATACAATAATGTGATACACATTTATGTATATTTAGATAATATATTAGTATATACGAGAGACTAACATGTCCGTTGCAGTGTAAATCTCATTACCTATACGTAGGTATGTCAAACCATGCACACATTATCATATTGCACGTGCATGCACACATATATGTATCTATGATACACATATATGGAATATAATACAATTATATAAAATAAATTTCATTATAAAATTCAAATAAAATATTAATTTTATTTAAAAGAACATTTAGAAAAGTTATAAATGAATTATACTATGTAGGCTCGTTAAAAATCCAATGATGAATTTTTTTTTAATTTACCCAATTACTCCACTATGGGTTGGTCCAGTTTCAACATTGGTATCAGAGCCTAATAGCCTATGCGGTCTAAATTAGTCATGTTAGGATTAACCAATTACGCTCATAGCACAGATTGTAAGGTGTATAGAAATGTAGTGTTGAATGATTGGGTTTCAAGTACTCTGCCCTACATAGCTACCAGCCTTATCCGAATAGATATGTGAGCACAAACGTTGTCCATAATAGAAAGGCTAGATTGACTTGGACATTGGGCTAATATCAAAATTGTTTGAAAATTAAAAAATATGAATTTTAAAATTTAAAAGTTGAATATAAATTAAGATATATGTACATGTATGTGTGTATTGTAAAATTATAATATAATAAAGTTTTCAAAATGTTTGAAAATAAATATAACTTTTAATTTCAAAATTAAATTTATTAATAAGATTAATAAAAGAATGAAATTAATTAAATAAGTTAATTAAAAAATGTACATATATGTATGCATAATATTTGTAGTGATATATGTTATGATGTCTTGAAATGTTTAAGACAATATAAGTATGCATGTATGTATATACAAAATAATCTCTCAAAATTAATAAATTTAACTAAAATAGTTTAATTAGATAAATTAATTAAAAGTTAATTAATATATTAATTACATATATATGATATATGCGTATCACTATCTATGCAGTTAAAGCGCTCAGCAGATTCAATGCGGCGGAGGTGCAAAAAGTCATAGCGGGGATACAGCGAGGATATAGCGGGATATAGCGGACGACTCTAGAATAGCATATAAAACTCGTACTTAACGTTTTTACAAATATATAAATGACAATTAAATGAAAAATTAACATTCAATTGAATTATAATTAATACATAAATAATTTTAAATAAAAATATGTACGAATATATTGTAAATAAACGTAAAGTTGTTATATAACATAATTTAATCTAGCAGAATATTAGAGTATTTCCATTTCTAAAAATATATTAAAACTTCAATTAAATAAATTAATTTCATAATTTTTATAATGTATAAATGTCATTTTTCAATTCATTTCTTTTAAAGAAGATATAGCGGAAATAACAGAATATAACGGAAATAACGGAATATAGCGGAAATAGCGGGGATTAAAGTGGAAATGCTATATTTGGGGCTATATGGAAAAATCGTAGCGGTAGAAATCCGCTATGAGATATAGCGGGGTAATACCAGGGCATTAACTGCATAGATCACTATATAGGTTATTGTGTGTGTGTGTGTGTGTGTGTGTGTGTGTATATATATATATATATATATATATTCAATATAATATGTTAACATTGAAAAATAAATAAATAAATAAAAAGTTAATTAATTAAAAAATAATTAAATAGGATTTAATTAATATAATGCTATAGATAAGATTATTATATACGCTAATTAAAATATAAACTTTATATAATAATAAAACTTATATAAGCTAATTAATGATGATTGGATCAAATTTATGTCCATAGTGATTGTGTTGGACTTAACTATGTTGCCATTTTTACAGAATTCTTGTAATTATAGTGTGAATTCGTTGCTGGTATGAACCACATTAACATATGCAAGTTACATCTCTCATGGTTTTATAATTACGTTAAACCAACTTTATTTCCTATTATATAAAGATCTTAGATTGTTATAATGTGTTATGACGAGTAAATTCTTTATGGGTTGGTTAACCAACAAAAAATGCTTGAAATACCTCAGAAACTAAGCTTGGATGAAGGTGCTTAAGTCACTTAGGACCGTTATATGTATCACGTTGTAAGATAATTCGTTTCTTTTATGTGGTATGTTAATTTATCATGCTGTCAATGGATATCCGAAAAATCAAAATTCATTCGCATACGTATTTGAAAAGTGGATAAAAATTCGATATTTTAAAAAAATGGATACAGATACGATGTTATCCACATTCGAAAATTATCCGTCCGTTTTTTATCAATATTATATTATATTTTATATGCAATTTAGCACAATGAAAGATATTTACTTGCTTTTTATTAAATTAATTGTTTATATTACATGCATTAGATGCATATTAACTGCTCAAAACTATTTATTATTATAAGATTCGTTGATTTTGCATACTTCTACATTCAATGGAACTGCAAAAAGACTTATGTTGAATAAAGAATTTCCATACATATTTCTTGATTTATCGGTACTTGGCGAATAAGATAATCGTCTGATATTCGTCTGTATCCGTATATCCGAAAATGATTTCGAATGCAGATATGGCATTGTTCGTATTCGAAAGTATTTGTTCACGGAACTATTAATTTACTTGCATCTTGCATGTTAATTTTATGCATAGCTGTGCATTATTTTGTGAATATTGTCTATGAATCTATAAATGCGCTTTCTTACAGTTCTGCATGCATGCATTTTCTTATTCATAGCTGAATATTGCGTAATTTTCAAAATAATTTGTTCTTTGTGTTACAAATCTGTAGTGGTCATTTGTGTTCCGGACTGCATTCCGTAAATCTTTGATATTGAAAACACAATTTAGATTCTAATCTTATGATGCAATGGATCATAGTACCATATTTTGCATATCGGTCAATTGCATTAGTGAGGTTAAACAACAGTCTTTTGGATCCATAATTAACATTTCAAATTGTATATGGAACACGATTGATGAACCAATAGCGTAAATCCATGTTACACGCACAATATTTTAAATATAATGGCATATGGATTTATCATCGCTCGAATTAATGCCTCGCCAACAGATTTTTCTCACTAAAAAACTTTTGCTCTATAACGGAATAACCATAGACAATTTTCAGCACAAAAATAGTTGAACAAGCTTAACCATAAGCAAATGAACCAATAAACAACGCTTCACATAAAAATTTCACAAGTTTAACGTGACTCTATCCATCAAATTCTGACTAAAATATCAAATCGCATATTAAAAATCTTAAAAATACGCTACAAGAGATCAAAAGCAAATCTCTGCCAATTACATTCCAAGCACAATAAAAGATCCATTATCCCAATGCCACTATAACTGTTATTATTCAAAGTACAAGCATGTTACATATAAATATATAACCTTAATAACCTCAGGATTCAAAACAAAAATATGAACATCCGGCCAAAAACAATGGACACAAATTGTCTATAACACACTGATCCTCGATGCTTTAAGAAATCAAATAACATATTTCTATTGGATAAAAAAAGGTATAATATGTAAAAGGAGATGACCTAGAGCTGGATGATCCTTTTAGCATTCCTTCCAGAGACAAAGGGATGGAAAATTTGTGTTCTTCGACTAGGCTCTCCATCAAGGTGTAATGAAAGAACCAAACTATGATGAAATTCTAAATTCTGGCGCTCTGCTTCAACTTGATCATTCTCTTTAATGCTGCAAGCCAGAAATTACATTCGTCCCATTCGCTTGTTGTAAGGATGACCTGTCATAAATTGTAATACGCGTGATACAAATGAGTACATTGTTTCAGTTTTGAATCCAGATCAAACTATGAAATCATAAGTTCATGCTGTTAAAGATTTCTTGAATACTTCATTCGCTTTCATTCATTTGAAACAACATTTTTTTGCTAAAATTATCTTATTTTTCAGTTTGCTATTGTTCAAATTAAATGTTTGGAGGTGATGACAAATTACACACACAGGCAAATATCGGCTACGCCTCAAATCCCCCTAATTTCAACCACATGTTCCAATTTAAATAATTATAGTTTCTCTCTTGTCACTTCATTCTATTATTTAAATCGGAATATGTGGTTGAAATCAGAGGGATTAGAGGTGTAGCAGAAAATGAGGTGTATATATATACACATACATACATATGTATATGTATGTATGTATGTGTATGTATGTATACACATACATACATATGTATGTGTGTATATATACATCTATGTATGTATGTGTATACATCTATGTATGTATGTATGTGTATACATCTATGTACACCTATGTATGTATGTATATACATCTATGTATGTATGTATGTGTATGTGTATGTTTCTATGTATGTATGTGTATGTATGTATCGGTCACACCTCATTTTCTGCTACACCTCTAATCCTTCTGATTTCAACCACGTATTCCGATTTAAATAATAGAATGAAGTGACAAGAGAGAAACTATAATTATTTAAATTGGAACATGTGGCTGAAATCAGGGGGATTTGATACATATATATATACACACACACACACATATACATACATATATGTATGTATATGTATGTAACCTTTAAACCTAGCACTAGATAAACTAGCACTTTTAGTTAGCTCACACTGCAGATTATTGTTTATCTCGATAAAGGTTTAAAACTCACGCTTCAGATGAAAAATATGTTTTGAGGATTGAAAATTCGGAGAGTCGTAGAATGGTTAAGATATACATATTTTATTCTCGATATTGTTAGCTATTAACAAACTTAGTCATTTATGCATGACTGGGGATGACGAAGAAAAACAGGAAGAAAAAATATCGTCAGATACACCAAATTTGTCTGAACAGATACTGAAAAGATTACCTAAAGCTAAGTGCATGGTTTAAACAACTATATTTCTCTGTTTAGCTCACTGCAATATTCAGCTTTTATCGATTAATTAGAGCATACCTGAATATGCAAAGCACTGGCAGTGTCCCCATTGTCCAAAGCTTGGCAGAGTTGAATAAGCTTAGCTGCTGCGTTTGGAGATATATCACCACTATTGAGCTTTGCAAAAAGGGCTCCAATTTTTCGGGAATTGTCCTCAATTTCTCGCTTTTTAGATGCATTAGCATGAGATCCACCTAGAGCTTCTGATGTCTGGTGGTACAGTTTGGTCAATGTATTTATGACAGGTTTCAGATCAGCTGTAATTACAAAGAATTGGCCCATCAATTGCAAATTGAGATTGGACACTAGATGCGTCAATGATAATTCATATGGCTAGCAGTTTAGTGCCTCTTTAGAAGTGTAAATCTTCTAGAAATAACCATGGAAGCAGATTTTATTCAAGGGTACATAAAGTAGGTTGAACTGTACATAACATTGTATATCATTTAATTATTATTTTAAGTTTTGCATCAAAATAGACATTTTGATTTTTTTTATTTTGTTATAAGCTAAAGGTCGCCTCTCAAATAAAAGTTCACCCGAAATTATCTCTTGAAGTTACCCATATCCAAAAAAATTCAGTGATTATGGACTTGTGTTAAAGTTATTATTTTTATATTTTTCAGTTATTGGCTTTGAAGTGATTTAGGGATTGACTTCTAATTGTTCTGAAAAGTGAGCAAAAAGGGTCATTCGGCAATGGGTTACCTTTGCAGTTTGACCTATAGTACATTAGTGCTTTCCACCACCAATCGAATTATAATTTTCGTTGACTGAAACTGATATTTACCTTTCTAGTACATGATAGTAATGGATTAAGGATTTCAGTAAAGCAATGTAGGAGTTTTAGGGCTTTGAAATACAGAGAAACAAATAACAGTGAGTTAGGGAATTTTAAGTAGGTCTATACCTCGATTATTTAACTTTTGATTTTGGTAATTTTTAGAGGAAACCATTGTGTGAATAACAATCTCTTTTAAAAGCTATCCAAAGAACCTTTAAACCCATCCAAGATAATTTAAGAGCATTTTGCCTACCAACCAATAACATGTGCTAACAGCATATTTCTTTTAAGTGGAGCATTTGACTAATAATCAAACTCCCCTCACTCTCACTTTTGCATCTCACTCTCCCATTTTCATTGTAAAAAGTATTTGCAGGAGTATATAAAAAGTATAAGAGAGTGATGTTATGTACTCTATGTGGCTGTCTGCCAATTTATAGTTGGGATCAGCTGTATTTGTTAAGGGTGGTGAAGAGTTAATTCTATTATTATGCAAAATAACACTTACGAAATTTTACACAGCTTAAACTCATTCTCTACACATGGCGCAACATGAAAACTGAAACAGAAGACCACAAACACAATGGTACGAATGTGTCATATTATGCAAACGTGTGTGTGTACAAACAACATGAAGGTCCCACATATTAATCAAGTAAAAAATGGATATTTTTACCAGGAACATTGGAGGTATCAACAGTTTGCACAGTTGGTGGAGGGGCTGGGGGTGCAACAGCCTGCACAGGCTGTGATGGTTTTATAGTAGGACTAGAAGGTTGTTGAGGACTAAATCCAGGCCTCTGCGCAAATCCTTGACTTGGAGCAGGCATAAAACCACCCCTACTAGGAGGAGGACCAGACGGTGCAGTGCCCACAGTCTGGGGGAACATTTGACCTGGAGTTGTACCCACTTGAGGTAGAGCAGCACTTGATGGCTGAGCATGATTATTTGGCGTCTGTTAAAGTCAGTAAAGAAATTAAATTTTGATAAGGGAGATGAAAAGCAATGAAATGAAGACTGGCACATGTTTCAGTGCATCTCTTCTGTCTTCTTTAACTATTACATTTAGCATTTGTATGCTTTCAAATCTCTTTTCCCTTGTTCTAATGGCAAGGGTTTAAAGTGTTGAAGTCTGTAGTACAATGGAAAGTATTTACTGACTCATGAGTTTATCATTACACATACCGAGTACAAATGAGACCCCAAGCTTGGTTGCTGGTATTGATGAACATTCTTTAGAGCAGGTGGATTTGCGGGTGTAAATGACCTTTGTGCTGGAACAGGAGCAGCATTGAAGTTTGACTATAACAAAAACAGAAGTCATCATTAATTTAAAAGGAGGGGGAAGTATTTACTGACTCATGGAGCACAGAGACCAGTGGTAATATATAAAAATTGCTAAAGATTGATACGGAGCAACGAGTTGTTAACTGTTTATCATAATATATGCTAGTTAATTAAGAATATCCTAAAAAACCAGTTTAGAATCAGACTGGCTGGAATTCAAATTTTGACCTAAATAATAGGTGGGTTCAATTCATTTTTTCTGCATTTCTGGTGTACTGTGAAGTTTAAAACTAAAACTAATTATTTAAGAGTAGGAACATTGTATTGTCATCTGCTAACAAAAAGTAGTAAACTTTTTACATTACAAAGCAAGTGAACCAGAGAAATACATCATTGCTAAGAGAGAGAAAATCCATAACACATGTAATAACTAGGTAAAGGCTTAAAGCCACTTCTTAACAAAATCCACGAGGTTTTAATCCCCCCCCCCCTCCCTCCCCTCCCGCTCGCTCCCCCTCTCCCTCAGTAACAGCGAGAATTCTACACACAATAGTCTTCATATTTGGGTAAGTGTGTCAATGAAAATCCAAAAAAATCCAAATTCAGTCCACATTCAAAACAATCCGTCCAGTTTTTATCAAGATGATAGTTTATGCTATTAGTACAATGAATGATTGGTATCTATTGTTTTATCAAGATAATAATTTATATGAGAGTTACATCATGCGCTTCACGCGTGATGATAGCACGTACTTCGAGCGTGAATTTTTTCTACAAATTGTATGTGTAATACATTCAAGAGAATTCATTTGCACAAATATTTTTATGTTGAAATCATGTGTAGGTAGTTTGAATTTTGACTTCTAAGTTGCAACATTTAAACTTTTTTATTTCTATTATATTAATTAATAAAAAACGAATTTGTAAAGAAAATTTATTTGTTAGGTCCCATTTTAAAGTGATACTAAAATTTGATAACATTTGTAAATGGGTGTTATGAATTTGTAAAGAAAATAATTAAATCCTATTTTTAAGTGTTAAAATTTGGTAATATTTATAGAGAAACATTTTGAATTTGTAAAGAAAATTTATGCGTTAGATCCTACTTTTAAATGATATTAAGATTTTGGTAATATCTATAGATGAGCATTTTTGGTAGTTCACACTGACATCAAAAAAGTGTGACACTGAAGGTCAACAACGAAACTAGGATTGTAGTTTGCGGTGGGCGAAAAGAGAAAAATGTTCAAATATTTTACGAAAACAACCCAATTTAGTGAAATTGCATTGGAATAGGCAACTTAAACAAACTTGTACATGCACAAAAATAACAAAGCTTACAAATTTAATTTAGACAATCTTAGCAAGTTTGCATACAAAAAGCATAGATTACTGAATAATTTATTTAAGAGGTGCTCTACGAACTTCATGGAAATCAAATTCATCTACAATCGCTTCAAGATAAAGATTTTTAGCAATTTCTCTTTCAATATATATTATCGTATGATTTCCCAGCAAATCATCGCTCATCTTATTGCGAAGTGGTGTTTTGATTAACTTCATAGCTGAAAATGCTTAGTATGTGGTCGCAATTTATGCAGGAAAGGTTAATACAATACAAATCAGTCGATAAACGAGAGGATGTCTTTCGTTTTTTTTATTTAACTAACTACACAGTTAATTCTAAAAGTGTGGAAATATTACGAAACCGAAGATCAAGTCGCACATCTTGCTCATAATGTTGTAACTGGTGTCTCGATTGGAAATCAATATCCAATTCACTAAAATCTCCTGACTAATATTGTTTAGTTAGTGAACATGCTTCATCAAATTTTAAATGCTTCAAAGTTTTTTTTGGCTTCAAAACTGAGCTAAAATTTAAAAGTCCGATTGTTGTATCTGAAAATCTCGTAGTCAACTCCATTCAATAGTTTCATTTAATATATTATAACGATAATGATGTTCTACTGTCATTTCATCAAGTCGTTGACATGAGTGTCTTGTTCCTTCCAAATAACGAGAACTAATATCAGGTATAACAATAGTTACTATTATAAAATGCTATCGTATTTTTTAAAAGACTTTACCATTTGTCATCATTTTTCAAATTGAGAAGAAGGGCTTTTGTGATTGAGATTGAGTTAATTCCATTTAAGATATCTAGATATATTTTTTGAAGCATTTGACAAAGGACTTCGACGATTTCCATTACTTCGACCATTAAATGCAATACAAAGACAAACTGAAACGTATTCATTCCAAGTAAAGCGCCACATGCGTCAGCACACATTTTTCTATTTAACCCTTTTTTTATATAATTTCAAGAACTCTAACAACAGGTTTAAACAAGCTAAGCAAGCTACATACCGATGAGTAACGTGAGCTCCAACGAGTAGAACTTGGTTGTCGTAAAGTGGTTTTCTGATTTGTTCCAGTAGTTGTTTGTAATGTACCACTCAACATCAAACTTTCGACTTCATTTCTTATAGTGGTCTTTAGTTGTTGATTTCGTTTGAGAGATGAACTCACCACATTTACAATGCAATTAAGCATTTGAAATAATAATTCAATATAATATAGTTCACCAGAAGCCCCAACTAGTGCAAGTTGCAATTGATGAGCAAAACAATGCACATAATATGCATATGGACATTCCTCTAATAATAGAGCTTGTAGTCCACCCAAGCACCTCGCATGTTACTAACACCATCATATCCTTGACCTTGCATATTTTGAACAAGTCATTTTGATCAAGAACATTAGAGCGAGCTTTCTTCAAAGTTTGTGCAGTCGTATCTTCAACTCCAACAACATCAAAGAAACGTTCTTACATAACCTTCAGTGTCCACATAATGGTCATTTGCTCGACATTTGATTCATCAACAAGAATGCAAAATTTGGAATCATCCATCTCTTCACAAATTTTTCTTCTCACTAGATCGCCCATAATTTCCATTATATCTTTTTAAGTTTCTGACGAAATATATGAGGCATTTCAAGGGGCCTTTTCTAATATCATTTCTTCGGAAGAGAGGAAAGCGGTATACTTAAGCAATTCAAGCAAGTTTCCACAATTTAAAGAATCAATGGATTCATCATTTCCTCTAAGAGCACAACCTTGACATACTAGCCAAGGTTATCAAAATGGGATTCAAATCGTAAATCGTAAAGTTTAAATTTTAAATCGAAATGGGATTTAAATCGTAAATAGTAGATTTAAAAGATCCATATTTTAAGGTTCATTTACACTTTAAAACTGATTTTGATGTTTGAACTTCTACATCTAAACCTAAATTCTTTTGTCCCATTTTTATTTTGTTTAAAAATCTTAGGATAGAAATTGTAGACCAAAATAAGTATATTGAATCCATCAATATGTATTGATGAATTTTCTCTACTGCAGTTTTAACTGAGTTTGAATCGGAATGTAAATCGAATCGTAAAGGGAAAGATTTGATTTGAAACGGGATTTAAATCGTAGGATTTTAAGATTTTTGACAACAATGATACTAGCCATAAAATAGCTTTCACGGAAGTAATGACTCGCAATCGATTATTTTTAATTTCTGACTCTGATTGTAAAGTCAATTGTTTCTCAATATTTTGAGATGGGTTACTCAAACAATCTAATAATGTGACATTATTTGAATGTAATGAGTTTGGTCCTTCATGTATTTTGAGACAACAATCTTTTCCAATTATTAAGCCCACTAAAAATCCATATATGTTGTTTATGTTGTTGAGAAATATTCTTGTCAAAAAGGAAGCATGGAAAGCAATAACCTTTTGAGTTGTCTTCGAATACTCAAGCAATTTATGATCTTTAAACCATTCAAATCGCATCGCATACGACATCCATCTTCATTTTTTTGAATTTTTCTTTCAAATCGGGTTGACATGGTCCCATTCCGATATAACAACGATGAACTGCATCTTGATCTTTATAATGATACATCCATATTGATTGACATAATCTTGGATCATGTTTGATACCATCTTCACTTATTTGTATTTTCGTAGGGCAACCTACAAGATCAGAGCTATTTGTCCCCAAATTCAAAGGAGGACTAGGAGATGAAGTCGCGATAGCATTCGTTTTTTTGCATAAAATGAAAATAAGGTTTTTGCTAGTTTCTTGGACATAGCTTCAAAAAAAGTATTTATTTCATATACACATTGAAACTAACCATTCCAACTTCAAGCAATTTCAGATCAGCAAGATTGTATAAAAAAATCACATACTTCAAGCAAGGGCAGCAAAGCAATTTCAAAAAATTCACATACTTCAAGCAAGCTCAGTAATTCACATACTTCAAACAAGGTCAGCAAAGCTATTTCAAAAAATTCACATACTTCGATCATCAAACTATCAAATTCAACTGATTTAATTCAATGCTTCAAACAATTATGCAAAATAAAATAAAGTTTTAAAAATACCTCAAAAATTCAAGCAATTAATTGAAACTGGAAGCAAGGAGATGCAAAGGCAAGTGGCGTAGAGGCGGGGAGGTGGGGAGGCGAGGAGGCACGGAGGGGCAGACGTGCTTTTTTTGTTGCTTGAGCGAATTTGTCGAAGAGTGTCTAGGGTTTTCGCCTTTTTTATCCACCATTGTTTAAGTTTTCGTTGTTTAGTTATTTTTCAACAGCGGTAGTTTGTTGCGCAAATCTTGGGTAGAGCAATTGCCCACCCGGCCCATACCACTGGCTTTGTCACTGCCGAAGATATTACAACTATTATTAAAGATTATGTGCATGTAAATGCATATCGCTGCTCAAAATTATTTCTTATTGTGAATTTTTTTTTACTGTTGTATGCATTAGTACTGAAACAATTTTATTTAAACTAAACTTTCATATTTATCGATCTAAATTCATCAGCTGCGAGAAGATGGACAAAAATCTGATATTCGACCATCATCTGTGGATATAGATTGTTGATGTGAATCACATCATATAGTAGAGGGTGGGTAGATTGCATTTGACATTAATCACATTGCATAATTTTAAAAAGAAGCATGATGGACATGAAATTGGTGACATTTAATAATAGAGATTCATTTTGTTACAGCAAGCAAGTATTGCAAAACCATACATGTCCAATGGAGGATGGTGGGACATTAGCACAGGTTTAGGTTTGGCCTCAATGGGAATCAAAACGCCGACCACGGGAGAGCTCCTGTCAGTGGTCTAACTCAACCTACATTCAACGAAGTGTATCCATAAAGTGAATGCATATCATAAACTATTGGAACTTTAATTTGATATTAGATCTAGTTGATTTGCATCGCGGCTATGTTGAAGAGAGAACTTTTAAGATAATTTTAAATCCTAAGAAAATTGTTGGGAAGATGCGGTGCTGAGTTGAAAGAGATGAAGGAGAAATCCTCACATCTAATCGATTGGGTTTTTTGATGATGTGTTAAGAATGTTATTTCATATTAATGAAGCGAAGAAATTTGGAATGACGCAGATTAGGATAAGTCGTTGATAAACCACAATATTCTTCTGCAATAACCATATACTTTGAAGATGAAGTCTAGAATTACACTTCGGAGCATACGGATATGCTCGGTACACTTAAAGAAAATGAATGTTGAGAACAATGATGGGCCAAACAGTCATATTACCATGTTCATTACCTTCGAAGAAGCATACAATGTTTGCCAACTATACGATTTATAAGGAGAGTTCTATTTGTCTGTTTCATAAGAAGGCAAACTTATATAATGAGGTGTTAAAAGGAAAGTTGATTGGTATTGAGAGTGATGATAGTCATGCAGTGGGCCTGGTTAGCCGAAGTAGAGATAAGACTTAAGAGTCAAACACATCTTTGTAGACCGAGTCATACACATAGATCCCAATCTAGATGTCCTAGAGGGGGTTTGTTACTATTGTAAAAAAAACATTTCAAGCATTAGGGTCTCTCTTTGATAGAAAAGAAAGAAGAAACGTTCAATATCAACAGCAGTGACAGTCCAGAAACATATAGTGGTAATGATATCTCTCTGTTATCATTTTCCATCCAGCATAACTTTGTTGGAAACTACATGGTGGATGATTGATTTAGAAGCATTCTTTAACATGATGCCAAATAAAAGTTCTATAGATTATAGTATTGACGAGGGAACAATTTTTACGGAGAATAATGCATCTTGTAATGTTCTAGCAGCACATAGAGAGTGAGATCGTACATGCTTTTGAGTTGAGTGGAAGTTTGTTGTTAGTGAGAGCTTTGGATAGACTTCGCTTAAAGATTATAGTGGATGACGAATGATTGAGAGTGACAAAAGTTTTGTTGATAGTGATGAAGGGCGTTCAGATAGGTGTTGTTTATATGCTTTAGGGAGAAACGGTCTTGGAAGAATCAGCAGTTACTACTGATTCAATTATTTCAAATTCTTCTCGATATGTCGTCCTTTATTGGACCATGTTAATGAGTGAAATCTTAATGCGTTAATGAAATGGAGGTTGAGTGATGGAGTTTGTCAAACAAGTCCATCGTGTATGACTATCTTCTGGAAAGCATGTCGCATTTGACACCGAAAGACATACAACGGAAAAGTCCCTAAATTGTGCTCATTTAAATGTGTAGGGACCTGCACCAGTTGTATTATTCTAAGGAGCCAAGTACTTCGTCTTATTTGTTAATGATTTCTCGCAAAAATTCTAGATTTATTTCATGAAGATCAAAAAGAAGACATTTCTCCAATTATGAAAGTAAAAAAGGATAGAAAAGCAATCAAGAAAGCATTTTGAGAGTTCTCAAAATTGCCAATTATAGCGAATTCGCATCACAAGAGTTCACTGGCTACTGTTTGTATGAGGGTGTTATCATAGATGTTGATAAACATGATATTTCCAAAGTCAGTGTTATGGAGTTGCTGAGAGTATGGATCAACCATTGTTGAAGATGACTAATAGCTTGAGATCGACTGTTTGATTGGAGAACATACTCTGAGGCGTGTCATTGGCGATATTTCTCATCAACTGCACGCTTCCCGTAGCCATAAATATAAAAATCCCGAAGGAGATATGGAAAGACGAATTTGTGAGTATTTCATTACTTTAAAGTGTTTGATTGTCCAACTTAAGTATTTGATGAGTAAAACTAAATTGGAATATAGGGAAAGCGATCATATTTTATTGTATTATAGAAAAGTGAATGGGTATAGGTTATGGTGTTCAGCAATCATGAATATTGTAATCATAGTTATTAATGGCATACAGCGCAAAAAGATGCAAAACCTCCCCGGAGCCTTAGCGTACGACGCGGCAAATGCGGCGGGCCTTTTTAATTTACCATGCATGTTTAAAAAATTTATAAATTTAATATATATAACAATTAATTTTAAAAATTTAATATAGATATATATATATATATATATTACTAAAAAATATGTAACAAAGAACCTTCTAGACATTTTGCAAAAAAAATCATCAAATATAATATCATTAGCATAGAAATTCAAACGTAATAGTCTTCAAAAGCCAAAAATCCAAGATAATAGTATATATTGTTGATAAACTAGAAATCTGAATATGATTCGATGATTATATTTTCTAAATCAATATTTGCATCATCAGATTCATAAGCTTCAGCATCTTCCTCATTTGTCTATTTAGATTCGTTTATGAAGATATAAAAGAGCTGAAGCAGGTGATGAAAAGGCGTATCATTTTTGTAAACAGTAATATGATAAATACTAATTTTTATGCGGTTTGAATTGTGAAAAAAGAAAAAAGAAAAATAAATGAAAAAAGAAATAAAAACAATAAAATAATGATAAGGTGCATCATTTTAGCATCGCATGTCATTTGCGCCTGAAGTGTCATTTGCGTCATTCGCTCGATGCGTCTTTCCATGTGTGTCACGCCATAGAGAAAAAAAGCGCAAACGTCACACCCCGTCTTATGCGCGCCTTAGCACGCCTTTCATAACTATAATTGTAATTAGCAGATATATGACATTTTATGTATCTTATTGAAGGTGAAACTTCACTGATCGATGATATGATAATGATACAATATGAGTACTAAACACATCATGCAATGATAGGATAAGTATAAAAAATACGAGTACCAAACCAAGGTTCAAAATTCCATTTCCGTTTTTGTTCAATCAACTGATAATTTAAAATTTTCGGTCCCGTTTCGATAATTCCACAGATTTCGTTTAATTTCCGATTTGTGAAATCCGGTATTTTTTGTAAATATTCAGTGCTGATAAAAATTCAGTCATCCTTCGACTTATATACAAGACACGACATAAAACATATAACAAATTTAATACCAGAAATGTTTCTTTGAGCATCTAATGAATTATGATCATTGTCGCCTTATCAACACCGACTGATGTAAAGTAATTCCAAACGATATTATGATTTGTTATAATCAACTGCCTAACGTAATAAATAATTTCTAAATTTTTAAATAATTTCTAATAAAGTTTATACAAATTATATAGCCATCCCAAACCATCAATTAACTGATTCTAAATTATTTAAAGAAAGGAATTACTAATCTGGAAACAAAGCTCTGAAAGGTAATTACTAAACAACCCAACCTGTGAAGTTAACCATTTAAATTTATAGCCCAGCCCGATTCAACAATCCCCCTCCCCCAAAACAGTACAATCTTTCTTCTACTTGTTATTTATGTTAGTGTACCCCAAATTTCAAGTCCAGCCAAAAAAATATTGCAGTACCTGCTAAATTCCATTGCTTTGTAGTTTGATTGTTCCTATTTCAACTTGTTCCTACTTCCTAGACCGTAAGTTCTATTTTTTTAACCCTAGATCCGGAAACGGGGTTTTCCTCTTATTCCGCTCCGTTGGACGTCAGAACCGGGAAGGAATAACCATAATTTCGACACACCAGCCGGAAGTTTGAACCATGTACCAATCATATTAGGGATCATCGGAGTATTACCATATTCAGGAGTTAGTGGTGATTCCGACGATGTCGCAATTGATGACAATGTTACAAAGATTCATACTCAAAGTAGAGTTCAATCATAGACAAAGCCGGTTGATTAGTAGTTAGCATATTGGTACTGATAATTCAATGACATATGCATTTAGTGTTACGGAGCTTGATGATGAGTTTGATATGATAGAATTGGAAAAGTCGACCAAACTCTATAATAAAAGATTGGAGTAGGTGGAAAGGATATCAAGAACGCTTTCACTGAATATGGAATGTCGGTGTAGCTAGTTGTTAGTTGTCCACTGATCAATCATATTATGTTGTCTATAGGTTCATCTCTACATCGGATGTATTAAAGGGTTTCTTTGTTGTGCTTGGGAAAGAATATGATTTAGTAGTTAAGTTTGAGTGAAAATGCTCAAAATTGCTCAGCTCTGTCTTAAGCTTTGGCGTCATGGGACAAATCCAACAACTAGTTGATGCTTGGTGAGTAAAGACTTTATAGAGATACGGAGTTATGTATATTGTGTCAAGATGGAGTATTAAAATTATACGACACAATATTATACTCTTTGAAGATGAGATGATGTGGAACATGATGGAGAAAGACAGTTTGTGAAAAGGAATACTTACATGGAAGTTATAAGAATTTATGAATTGAAAGTAAGTTGCTTAGTTCATCAAATGAACTGATCAATAAGGCAATTATAATAGACACGCATGATTCCTCATACATGAATTGAAATTGACAATGTGCCTCGGTTGTTACTATAATTTCTCCATGCTCAAGTTCTTTTCGCAAGTGTTGTCAAAACCAATGTGAGATAGAGAGATATTCAATCGGGAATCTGACAGAGTGACACATGAGAGACTTGTTCAGTAGTTTTGCTTCACCTACACTTAATAATATGCGCACATAAAGCGAATGCGTATAAGGTGACAAAACTTCACATATATCTGTTATCTGAAAATGATTTGCGGATACAAATGCAAATACGACACTATTCACATCCGAAAGTCTCGGACAGCAGACCTATATTTGGGTGATTTAAATTATTTATATTGGTTGTTGCGGAAAAAAAAGGAATCAAAGTTACATTGAAGCACTTTCCTAAGGTAATATAAGATAAACAAACAAAAAAAAACTTGCAATAGATTATTCAAAATCAGCAAACAATCATCTTCATAATCATAGATAAGAAACGTGGAGGGATATTTACAGGAATACCTGAACCTGTTGTGAATGCGCAGACATGAACGTTGGTTGTGTGGGCTGAAATTGAGTAGATTGTGCTGGTTTAAATTGAGTAGGTCGTGTCGGTTGGAATTGGGTATGTTGTGCAGGTTGGAACTGGGTAGGTTGTGCAGGTTGGAACTGGGTAGGTTGTGCGGGTTGGAACTGGGTAGCATTTGAGTAGAGTGGTTTCTGTTCAGTGGTCTGTTGTGGATGTTGATAACCATAATTTGAAGCAATAGGCTGTTGATAATTATCAACATACTGACCACCCTGTATGTTTGCCTGAGGCTAATAAATGACAATACAAAGATCAATTAGACGAAGAAAACATAGCTACAAATGAAGTTATTTGAAATTTTTATCTCACCTGATAATAGGACTGTGAATTAGTATCAATAGCAAAATTCGACCTGTCAGTGGCATAGACAGAATTAGCTTGCTGAAAACCCTGATCATATGGTGAAGTCGAGGTATTAGCACCATATGACGATGTTTGGGTAGGTTCTTTCTCTGCAAGGAGAACAAAATGATATTAATCGTACAAATTTATGAATTGGGTTATGGACAAGCTTACACAGACCATATAATAAATTTGCAACTATCCAGCTCCAAATATTATTTTAGAGTAAATTTCAAATTATGGACAAATTTTTCCAACAAATTACTCTTTAAAGTACAAAAATGCCAAGCTTTCCTCCAATGTCATGTAACATGAGTCAATATCCATCATTCACTGGTCGGTTGAGCTAGAAAATTAGATAAAGCAAAATTCTGATAATATATCTATATCCAGTTAGGGATGGTATATACTAAATATATTTATATTTCATAATGTTGGTCCTTAAGAAAAAGATTTCCAGATATATTTTTTTATACAAAAAGGAGACAGAAATTTTGTTCAACGTAACCTTGAACAGCAGCAGGATATTAGAGTAGTGAACAACAGGCTTAACATGGCTACATGTAAACTGGTTTACTTGAATATGGGTTGTCCCAATTACTTTACGCTGAAAAAATTAATATAACAGCAACCATTCCAAAACTCAACTTTCAAAGGCAGGTATTTTGAAGCTTACAGCAAAAAACGGATGCTGGAACGAAATGGAGAAACACAAATTTTAAACTAGTTTAAAGTTGGAGACGAGATGGGAATATAATTTGGCAGTGTACGTGGAAACAAGATGGGAAACGAGTTGGAAACACAAATATTTAAGTGAATATACGTTCAATTCACTTTTATAGACATCTTTTTATTAGGTGAATATTTAAGAATCATATTCCCATCAAGTTTTCAAGATACGAAAAAGTGTGGTTTCTACTATAAGAAATACTGGTCTCTTGCAGGGTTTTGGTTTCTAATGGCAGGCACAAACAGCGTTTTCCTTGATATTTAATTGATTACAAAATTAAATGGAAAACATCAACATGTGTAGCATTGATATAGGACATCTAAGAAAATAAGATACATTTACATTGCCAGGAGGGACATATCATATAACAACCACCGATGTGTAACATTTAGCACAACAGCACTACAAATCATTTGCGTTATTTGTTTAAAATCCACGATTTCAAAGAAAACAAAGTATGTTAAAAACGGGGCTTGTGACTGCGTGCGCATGCACGCACACATTTGACTTTCAGCCTTCTAAAGCACAGCGAATGAACCAACCAAATCTATTAGCTTGTCTAAAGTTGAGCCCCAAGGAATTGATATATTTTGCAGCATCACCAACAGTATATACAATAATAAGGTGGTGTACAAATGAAATCTCCCAAAATGCTGTTATATTTGTCAACTTCGATTTTGTTACCTGCTACTGAAAATGCAAGGCGGTCTCGGAGAATTGCAAGATCATGCGACGAATCATCTGACTCCAACAACTTCAAATACTCCATAGCTGTCGTGAGAAGCCCTTGGCTAGAAAGTAATTCAGCATACTTCTCCACGAGCTTCGATAGAGATGTACTGAAACGCTTTTGCCCAGTTGCAAATGCAAGCACCCGAGTTTTTTCCATCAAATCCTATACAATACAACATCATCATTCAAGTGATCGAGAAAATAAGCTAGTACTTTATTTTACTAGCTAAAAACATTATTTTCAAGGCCACATATGATGCATTTAAATCATTGTTTTAAAACGCAAAAGCGTACATGAGGCGTTTTCAGGTCCGTGAGGTGAGGCGTAAGCCTCGAAATGTGGAGGCGTAAGCTTTTTGGGTAAAAAAAACACAAAATATATAATAAAATTTGACATTTTAAATTAAACTATGCAAAAATTATTCAAATTATTCAGGTCTCGACTCTAAACAGGTTATACATCTTTTTTTTTAAGACTAAAAATAAAAAACTGAAACTCGTATGATTCCAGTTTTGATTCCACAAAATTTATTTGGATATTCCACAAAATTTCAGTTTTGATTCATTCTACCAATTCAAAACGATCTACAAAATTTATTTGAAGATTCAACTAAGTATATTAAGAAATTTTCTTTAAATAGCAATGAGAAAATTAATTACATAGCCATTGATCCTTGTTTCAAAACCAATCTTACTTAATCATGTCGATATTGAAATTGAAAAGTAAAAAAACACCACCTTCCATTTTCTTTAATCTTGTTCTTTTTTTGTTTTCCATTAAATAATTGAAGTTTAATAACTTCTTAGTGTCAACATTCGCAACAAAAGGTAAAAAAATTCTCGAGTCCCATGCCTCGGCAGTTTGAGGCATGCGAGGCGTACGCTTTGTACGTTTCGAATGCCTCAAGTTGTTGAGGCATAAGTATTAAAGGTAAAAGGGCCTTGGGAAAGCCTCAAGGCATTTTATCTCTCATTTCGTCGAGGCGCTCCTTGAGACGAGTATCGAGGCGGGTTTTTTAAAACAATGATTTAAATCAGAATGAAGCACAAGCATCCTACTGCCACTTTATGCTTATAATGATTAGAAAAAACAAAGTTTGGATAAAACTATTTGCATCCAGTCCAACTATCTAAGAAGAGTAAAATACTACCTGAAGTAGATCGACAAAGGATTTTCCATCTTGGTCTAATTTTAAGCTGTGAGACCATATTTCTACAGTTTTGTCGATATTTCCAGCACACATATAGCAGAGAGTGGCAGCAAGAGTGTTGCCAACACGAGCCAATCTTGAAGCAAGAATATCACAGAGAGTACTCCACTCATCCTTCTGTGCAAACTGTCACACGGATATAGGATTATAATGCATTCAGTAGCATATGGCATAACAAAACTATAATTAAGAGAAACATTGACCTGCAAACAAGAAAAAAGTGCCACTTGAGAGACCTAGGTACCGTCCACGAGTAAAAAATACCACGTTTCCGTTCCCAATGCGTCGGATGCGGCAACGGACCAAAGGCCCGTTGCGGGAACAGAAGAAAATGGTGTGTTGGGTGTCTTAATTTAATTAATAATGTTAAATTCAAATTTTTATAAATTTCTAAAATTAATAGCTTGTGCAAATGAGATCCGTTTGACATGCGGTTTTTTTCGTTGCGATCGTATCAAAATATACATTTATTTATTCTTGCAAATGAGATCCGTTTGACATGCATTTTGGAGTTGGTTTGAACTGAACCCGAGCAATTTAAAATTCTATAACTTAATTTATTTATTTATTTATTTATATTTTGCAAATTTTGATACATATTATTCATTGAAAAATAAATTATTAATTAAATATAAATTAATTTTATTTTAAAATATACATTTCAAATGCTCCGCTTAGATTCTCCGCTCGCAGCACACGAACGCATTCTCCGTTCAACCAACTTCCCTGCACAAATTTCCCGCTTAAATGTCCCGTTATCGTTGGTCAAGAACAGACCCTATGACATACTGGTACCGTGTTTCATTAGTAAGGTATGGGGTGATCAGCAAATAGGATTATGATGTATTCTCAAGCAGACCACAGCGATCAGCAAAGTCATCTTTGATAACCGATTGAAGTTTTAAGAGGACAAAAACCAAGATTTGAGGTTTCGATATTTGATTAATTTCAAAAAAATTGAGAGCTACTTTGGTTCTGTATCGGTTTCATATTAAGTTAACACTTAAAATAATGTTAATAGGTAACTGAGCCTAAACCCCAAATATATTATTATTTCCATGCCAATTAATATTCAATTAAACATAACAGCCCACTCTTATTTCCCAGCCCAGATATTCTATTAACATATCCTACGCAGTGCATCAACATTTCCCTGCTCAAATGCATCCTCTGTTCTCAGCCTAAATAACAACCCTATATCGAATCGAGGCTGCGGCTGATATAGCTAGGTTACCCTAAGTCCAAACAAAGTAACCCTCGTAAGGAAAATTAAATTGACTAAGAGGCAGATGACGAGCTGCGGGAAAGTTTTTCAATCCCAATTTCATTGCTTTTACCAAAATTCTTAGTTTTAATTTTGCTTTTTTTTTCCTGACTGTTTCTTTTAACAGAACTGGGTTTTTGACTGGATCCAAATCGGGATGGTTGGAATCCTGGAGATCCACCCTGAAACTCAGACCTTGTAATAAACCATCATGTGACATTACACAGTAGCAATATAAATCGAAAGTGGCCACAGTACTGCAGTAGGAGAAATTGAAAAAAATGGACACAAATAGTTGAGAACTTAGTTAAGCTGCATTAGTCATTCCAGACTTGAAATAACATTTTAAGCACAAAAGATTACTTCATTCGATGTTGTTCATCATTCAACGGAATGGGCAAAGGACAATAGAAAGCTGTGTAGTGACTGACCCCATTTAATTTTAAGGTAAATATGTAAATTTGGATTATAGACTGCAAGAATGCACCATATATACATATGCATATATAAAAGATTTCATCTTGGACATATGATTATAAGTGTTATGATTAGACATCAGTACTCATCAATATTTCTTGGGCCAGCAATAGAACCGAGATTCACGAACCCAAAATGAACTGAAATGATAAGACTGAAACCCAACCGGAACCCAATGGGTCTCATATCGGGTGACAAAAAATAACATAAAGACCCAAGACAATTTCAAAAATGGCAACGGCTACCATGTTTAATATTCAGTGAAACATTAACGTACATATGTTCTTTCTACATGATAACTGCTACATGTCAGAAAATTTTATTTATAGTGTTCTCACCGTGCACAGCATAGCAAGTGTCTCTTTCCAGGAATCAAGTGGCCTTGTGTTAATAAGTGTCGTCATATCATTAGTCACCAGAGCAGAAACAACCTAGATTAAAACAAACTATTAATAACACCATCAGAAATTATATTAATGCAAAAAAATGCAGTCCCATAAATAAAGCACCAAAATTGGGACTTGGCTTCAACATTTCATATCATGTGCCAATATTTGGGTTTAGAAAAAAAATGCTGATTAATTCACCATTTCATATTATGGTACTGGTCACAGCTGGCATTTTGGAAAAACCGTTACCATACCATTTTTATTGGTACTCCCATAATGCATATCGTTACTATTACTATATTGTGGATATACCAAATGTTGATTTACCGACAAACTAGTAATCGTTACACAAATAATGGAGAACTAACGTCTTGTTTAAAAAATAAAAATAAAAAATGTAATGCTAATTCATCATACACTAACCGTATCATTTAGTAAATGACATGACCCAAAAATAGAAAGAAATATGATTATAATCATTTGAAATGAATTTAAAGACTAAATTCAAGCATTTGTTTGCTTCTTTCTGAAAAGCATATTAATAAAATAAGAAAATATAGGTGGATCGGTAAACTACTGTTACCATCGATTTTGAAAAGAAAAAAAAATTAAAACGTTTTACCCTTAAAAATGGTGAAGTTACTATTGCTTAGGACTGGCAATCGGAACCGAAAACCGCGAACCCAAACCGATCCGAGAAGACCTAAACCCGAACCGAATCCGATTGGTCTCGGTAGGGCTGTTATGGTAACGGTAAATTTACCATACCATTACCAGCCAATCGGTTACCATTTTCGAGTGAAATCGGTATACCAGTTTAATCGGTATGGTAACGGTAAATTTACCATTTTCTACAGTAAATCATCGGTAACATTTCTTCAATACCAGCGGTAACGGTAATTTTACCAGTCAATTTATAATACATGTATATTCATGTAACATGCTTTATTATAGGCATTTAGAACCAAGCAAATGATTAAATTTAGTTTATTAACCAGGTGAAATAACGTTAAATACAATTCACTTCTTTCTCATTTATGTCTTTTATTAAGTAACACTATAAATTGTATAATGAACCACCGTTATGGTGTGAATACGTGTTATGGTACTAACCTTTTTTAGACAAACGGTAATTTACCATTACCAGTGTAACAGTTACCAGATTATCGGTATACCAGTCTTCGGTATACCAGCCTATCGGTAACGGTAACGGTAACGGTAACGGTAAGCAATTTTCGCTTACCAGTAAAAATGGTACGGTAACGGTATTTGTGAAATGGTAACGGTAACCATTACCATAACAGCCCTAGGTCTCGGGTCGGGTCTAAGTGATGGAAAATATCATAAAAACTCAATCAAACCTGAACCGATCTGAAAGACCCGACCAAAAAACATTGGAATATATGCATTTTTAGTTTTATTACCCAACCGGACTCGACCCGACTCGAAGCTCGGTCTAGGTTTCAAAATGTGTAGTTTGAACCCAACAAAACCACACACCTATAAACGAGACCCGCCGGGTCGGGTCCGGGTCCGTCGGGTCAGGTCTAATTGTCACCCCTACTATTACCATACCGGTTATAATCACATACTGACTTAGCTCAAAATTTGCAACCAAATGGTCGGTAATGTTATGGCAATGGGAAAGCTAATGTTACCATAACAGCCTTAATGTAATAGATATTTGTTACCAGCATAAAACTCTAGAAGATTTTGTCTGTAATTTGTTTAACTCTGGAAATATACAAAAAACAATACAAATATGAAAACCTTAAGATATGATGAGAGACTATTCTTAAGGTACTGGTCACGTGTTATTTCCCACAATGATGAACCACCAACATGAGCTATAACCAATGCATCAGCCATTCTGTTGGCATTTATACACTGTAAAACTGCTCTTTTATAATCTCCAACCACTAAAGCACGTTGAATGGTTGCATCAACTGTAGGGTCAACTGCACTTTCAATATGGACCTCCTGTTCTAGCTTTATTTGATTATCATTTGGCGGTTCGTCCACTTCGGTAACTGTAATATTATCGGAGGGCTGTGGATTGTTGAAAAAATCTTCACCGTTGTCAACTAAGAATTCGTTATCTTCTCCAGGAAAAAGTTCACCTTTACTAACTTTCTCATCAAATCCAACTGTACTACTTAACTTATTCCCAGCTTCATTGATTTCATTTTCATTTCCTTCATTGGGCACATCGAAACCAAGGTAAGTTACTAACTTTGTTCTAGCTGTTCCATCTTCCTCAAACATGACCTTCAAGAAACCCCAAGTCTCTTTTTCATCCTCTGAACTGCAAATATAAAGAGGGAAAAAGATGAATGGTAAGAATGTGTAAAACAATAGGCATTTTTATCAGATAAATATCTAACATACAGAGAATCCTGATATTTCTTTTCACAAAAAGATAACAATGAAGATGTGTCGCCATCTTGGATTGCAGCTTCAAATTCAGTAGACCGGCTCACTAAGCTTTGTTCAGTGACCAAATTATGCACATAAACCTAATGTTGGAAAAGAGATGTGGAGTGCAGGGGATTAGTGCCTTATAATGTTAAATTTATCATAACATAAAAAGTGCATAAGCATACCTCAGAAGCACTAGAAGGAGCATTCGGAGCTGTTGATTGATTAGTTTGAAATGAGACAAGCTTTCCTCCAAATCCAAATGATGCCCCAGTTGGGCGTTTCAACCATTTTGGTGCTCGCATGTGTAAACCTTGAAGGAAGAAAAAAATAGAAGTGAGAAACCGCTAAATAATTTTCTAAGTGAATACCAATCCATGTTTAGATACTTGCACACAAGAGTAAATCTTGTATACTAATAACTTGACAGGAAGAAAGGAAGCATAAACCATCAGAGAAAACAAAGATCGCTTTTCTGTCATTACATAAATTGTAAAAAAAAAGGTGGAACTCAGTGCACGAGGCTCCCGCACGACAGCGGGCTCTGGGGAGGTTGATAATGTACGCAATATTTCCCTCGCATTACGAAGAAGCTGTTTCCAGGCTCGAACCTGGGCACCCAGATCACCATGCAGGTGACCTAACCGTTGCATCAAGACTCCACCTCATTACATAAATTGTAAATTTAGAAAAATAACATGCACTCTCGGATATACTTAACTGGATTTAAAAAGAAAGCACAATTTATCCCGTCATGGAAATGGCCATTAATACACATTACGCAGTGATGATTGGAGTAGAGAACCAAGGAAAATCACCTTGGCAATGAATTTATCCTAGAATGCTTATACAGAGAAATTTATTCATACGTGAAAATATCAAGTATCATCGTGAAAAATAGAAAGGAAATCAAATGTCAATTTAACAACAATGAAAACCCTCTTACAATGCTATAACTTATCTTTGTCAATGTGAAAAAATAAAACAATAAAAAACAAAAAAGATCAAGCTTTACCTAAGACTCATCTTCAACATTAAAAAACCCCATGATCGTGACATTTTGGCATTATCGGTTTCAATGGATAGGGTTTGTTTTTTTCATGCAATGTCTGCTTACTTCACCTTCACTGTCTTTTTTCATTACCAATATATTCCAAGTATTCACTGCTAATATATTTTTTTATGCAATATTGATATCGCTCTTTAGCAATTAACATTGTAGGCAAACATGTTACAATATTTATAATTAATTGATCGAACTATACATCAGAGATGTAATTTGTAAACAAATGGCTGATGGACAAATGATCTTCATTTCTTTTATAATTATACAACGATATATAAGATAAGAATATCTGGCAAATATTTAATAACAAATCAATCACTCTTGTTAAATGCTACATATGGATGGATTTGTTCAAAAGTGATGGTGAAGGGTATTGATCAATTGAGGTAGCTACAAACTGCAATACATTAGAAAAACGATTAGGCAGCATGAAACTGAAAATGCATCCCCAACTTATCGTAGTTAGCAACCAAGGCTAAAACACAACGGAATCCCATTCGAACAGTACAATCAACTATTTGTAATTTTATACATACATTTCAAACAAAGGTCTTAAAAGCACTAAGCATACCTACATCGAATATGTTTTTTTTAGCATGATACTGAACATGCAGGCACTAAGATTACTTCACAAAATCTTATTTTTGAAATTTTCTAAACATAACTGCGGACTTGAGAGAAATCTGCAGTGAGAATTTAAAACAGACAGTACACTTATATGTGTGCGTGTGCAGAAAACGCATGTAGTTTAGTTATATATAAGCACATAAATAGCCATGAAAATGTGAAAATTACCATGTTAGGTGGTAATTTTCACGCAAACTTTGTGTAATGAGAATCAAATCAAGAAACTATAGTTCTGCAGGTACAATGTCAACTTACATGATTTCATACTTTGATTACAACCCTTAATATGCAATTTATATTCTGTAAGTTTTACTTTAACAGAAGCACAATTTTATAGGTACATGGTGGTTGCCAAGTTGGCACTTACACCACTTCTTGAAATATGGATTCAAATCTGCTTCTTTTTTAAATCAATTAATGTTCAAGGATGAATATGGCGATGCACACAATCTGAAGATAAGAAAATGAAGTGCTCTAGTGATCAATTAGCATTTTGAACGTTGTAAATTTACCTGAATGTTATAGATCCGATATTTTTATCAAATGAAGACGCTGATGCAAAGATTGTGTATAACTTATATGCCAAGGTTTCGGTTTCGATCAAATTTTTGAATGTTCGATCAATTTTAAAAAAAAATGGAAGTTTCTCAATTTGAAAATATTTTCAGATATTATATTAAAAATTATTAACAAATCAGACCTAAGCCTAACCATAAAATAACCTAAGTCAACATTGTTATTAATAAATAAATCACCTAATCAACATATTACTAAATCAGAACCCAAATATGATCCAGCCCAAAATATTAGAAACCCTCGCTTATACATTATCAACAAACCCTGCATAAATAACAATTAACAAATCGGAATCCATATCATTTTCATGTACCCTTTCCTTTCACCTTCCCACTGCAAGAAAACTATGGTTACAGATTCTTAGAAATTGGGCTCAATTTTGAGAAAACTAGAGTTCTAAGCTCCATACATATCAGAACCGCTGGTGCGAGGTAAATTTTACAATACTGATTTTTGTGTTTTTTTGTCGATTTCATGGAATTTTGTCTATTTAGTGTTTTTTTATCTTCTGATTCCTTTCTCTTCTTCAATTTGCAACATAGTTGTGCTTTTGACGACTTTCCTGAAACAATTTTCCTTTTAGTTTACGGCTAGAAATTCTGGCTGAATTATGTTTCAATTCAGACCAGAACAGAACCAGAATGGCTAGAATCCTGAGAATTTGGCATAAACCTTAACGTCGTGACACACACACACACACACAAACAAACACACACACAAAGGTAAGGGTTACACTAATTCCTCTTTAGCTGCATCTCATCTAAACAAAAATTTATAGACAAGTTCCTACTTAATACAAGACCGTCTCCACAAAATTTTGGTTGATTTGAATACTCCTAACATATTCAAAATAATATTTTAAATTGACAGTTAAAATAACTGTTTTGGTTATTGATATTAACCTAGCATTTTGAACATGTTACAAGTTTCAAATTGATCTCATTTTTTATGACGAAGATTTTCAAGATGTAGATTGAACATCTCCGCAATTTTGTTTAATTTTTAATAGTGTAACTCTATAACGTGCAGGGGAGTGTGTAGATAGGATGTACAGGAATAGTGGTGTAGCATAACCCTTAATACACATATATGGAATTGGCAAATGTACAAACTCAAGACCACTAAATCCACATTCTAAACACTTTGCTGATGGTTCTTAACAAAACTTCATGTGTGTGTTTTTATACAAACACGTGCATGCGCGCATGCATACATGGGGTTGTAGTATTGGGGGTGTGTGTGTTAAGTGATTAAAGGATAAATTCGACTTCCAATAACGGTGGTGGGAATATAGAACCAAGTGATTTACTTGGCATGTGTTGTGAGGTCGGTGCATGCTTTCTCAAGGTTTAGAAGCAAAGCTTGATGCTTTGGTTCTTTATAAATACTCACTGTGTGTGTAAACATCTAATCTTACGGCAATGCAGTGTAAATGTAAATGATATTATGCAAATGCCAGTGTGATACAATGCAAATGGTAAATGGTATCACGGTCTTAATCTCAACGATATGAGCATTGATCTAAAAGGACATATATGGGGTCATAGCTCATGACAGATCAAGTTCTTTTCATTTTATTTTATTATTATTTTGAGAAAAGTCATAATACAAGTGGCAATGTAAGCAAAGTTCATAGTTACCTTGAGTGAACTCACTTTCCATTGACGGCCCTGTTGCATACCTATTGCAAGCCTGCATCAAGCAAAAATAAAAACATATAAGAAAATATGGCAGTGGCCAGAACCACATATAGAGAAACAAGATGTCATTTCCATATGTCATTTTATGATGTAGTAAGTTTTTAAATTAAGAACTTATTCCATTATTTCCAACAAAATATGGCATCACCTTTAAGCTACAATAGCATATTGAAAATACATAATACACTAACTACTTTTTGGTCATTCCGTTATAAGGATGTCACAAAATTTGCACCTATATCCGTTGACTTCAAATTAACCATTTATATAATGTATTTGCCTCAGACGGCTGCACTTATAAGAATTGTAATATGCATGTAGCACAAACAAGATAGAAAAGGCCAACTGTCCGAAACAAATGTTGGTAGATTTGAAAAGAATTATATAAAACAAGAAGTTTATAGTGAACTCGTACACCATACGCTTGTAATATGCATATTACACCATATTTCAACATCATATTTGAACATATTGCACCACAGCACAAAAATAGAGATATCTATTGCGTCTTTATGTTGGATTGATTGACAGGCTAACTTACAATATAGATACAATTAAGCCATTAGCGTATAATTGTCATGTAATAACTGTGTAAAATTGCAACATATTTTCCGTAGAAAGCTGTAATAAATTTCTCCTTCATAACATATTATCATCATACAAGTATATATGTGATGATATATTTATATTCATATCCATGGCTTTAAAATATTTCAATATCCCTGGTTGTGTACCAACCATTTCAATCTCTAATTATTTTTATAAATATGGTATACCATATATGAAATGTCAATAGTTAACTAATTGAGCGGACATAAAAACTGAAGGAGAGAGCATATGCATCAGGTGAGATAATCCTGAAAAAAGCAGGTGACCTAACATATTCAGAGTTTTGTGATTCTTTCAACAAAAATAACTTGAAAGGTGCTCTAAGATAATACCCCAGTGAAACTAGCAAACCATGACAATCTTAAACAGAAGTTGAAGTTTTGAAACAATTATAGGAAAAGGTTTTAAGAAAGAAAGCAGTCTTTGGCCAAATAAACATCACAGTCCAAGCGATGTTCTTGATATTAGTGGAAGAAATGATGAGTGCAGAAGCAGTAAATCACCTGAATGTTATAAATTCCAACTTTTTGATCAAATGAAGATGCTGATATAACACCTGGTATTTTTGGGTACCAATGAACGTCAAAATTCCCATTGGTGCTAGCTGGCAACTCAGAGACTATCTGCAAATAGCATGATCCACATGAGATACTATAATTAAAGACAGCATTGAAGAATGAAATTATGTTAAACTGAAGATCCTCATACCTCGCCAGAAATTGTATCCCAACATATAGATCTGTTATCTTTGGCACATGTCAATAGAAATGCACTGTCATGAGGGCACCATGACATAGCGATTACACCTGATAGAGTTCACATAATAAGATCAAAAGATTAACTGGATATGGGTAAGCATGTGCATCAGTCGGAAGTTTTCGCATTAAACACGCAAACACCAAAGGCTGGTTTAAGCTGGACACCGAGTACCATTGATGGCTTCTTTAGTACATAAACAAAGAAATGTCTTAGATAAGCAATGATAATAATGATTCAACTAGCAACCTATCCAACAATTCATAAATAAGTGGCCAAAATATGATTCCACAAACTTAGACTATAAATAATGAATTAATTTCCTAGAATGTTCATACATTAATAGTACGAATCAAAATTAAATATCACAATTTTTAGTTAGACAGATGTGATAAATGGTGGGTAATATGGATTTTTGTGATCTGATATTTACTTCTACTTGTACTAAAGGGAACTGATTGTACATCTTCATTGTTTCAACCACTGTCAGAGTTACAGAAGCACCCTTTCAAATTTTCATATTTCATTGCATCTCAACGTCACGGTGCACGTGTGTGTGTGCGCACATCTGATGTGTCATACACTGGTTGGGTATAAAACCAAAATTGGGATAGGTGATGAGAAAACCAGATCATTTTCATCAAAAAAGAAAGAGAAAACATGGAAGTGCTGATTCTCAAATATAAACTAAAGCAACTAAATTGACTATAAGTCACACATTACAGTTTTGAAGGTTGATTGTAACAAACCTTTTGTATGACCCACAAATTCTCTTATTGGTGATATTGTTTTTCTGACATCCCAAACCTACAACACGTGGAGCAAATAAAGTCAAATGATAGCTATAATCTGCCTGGCTTATAATAATGGCAATTATTGGTTTTGCAAAAAAGTACTCTAAGTGATGGTGAACTGTCATCATCAGATGCAACAACGAGGTGGGTGGATATATCAGGATTCCACTGCAGAACAGAGCCCCTCCTTTTAGTGGAATCTGAAAAGCTGACAGAGAAAAGAGAATGATCATCAATCCAATATAATTATAAGATTCAGTGTGACAGGAAAAAAAATATTTAAAATGTATATTAAAAAAACAAGAGTTTACCTTGTCACTGGTTTCTTTTGCCTCAAATCCCAAACAACTTGAAATACAAAAGTAGGAAAACCAGTTTACTATATCATAGTGGCTTAGACTAAAATATCCAAACAACTGAAAGTAAACAGAAAAGAAAAAGTAATGGAACATTCTTACCCGATATCCCATTGTATGAAGTGGAAGCTAATATGTGTTGAAATTTAGGGTTCCATGACACAGATGAAACTTCTGTTTGAGCGCCAGATCCAGTACTCTGTAATATCACATAGCAAGTAAAAAAAAACAAGTTTTAATATTATGAATAACTAAACATAAAAATATGCAATCTGATGTATAATATAGATCTAGCATCAAACATGAAACTCTCCAATTGATACGCACCAAACATACAACATTAAACCTTGGTGTCATCCCTCTTGCTTAATTAGTAAGGCTTTAGATTTTCATGGATAGTCTTTGAATAGGGGTAAAAGAAGGCATGAATCAACCAGTCATGCATATCTGACAAAGCTAACATGATCAACCATTTCAGAAAATACAATGGTAATTCATTATTTGAATTTGGTTTTTTGTCCACAGTGGTCTTTTAAGAATCAATGGTTGTTCTCAAGTCTCAACTAGGTTTTCACTTGTTACAAAATTATTCAACATGGGTGAATTCATAATACTATTATGCATAAATGCAAGAAACCCCCAATGTTACCTAAAACAGAGGGAAATTATAATCATCACTTCTTCTTTATGGCTAAATTTCAGTTATTAAAATTCCCTTGTCCGGTTTTAAAGAAAATACTTGGGTCTTTTTACATATAATACCATAGCCCTACCACTGCTACAAAATCCTGGGCATTATGTCTTATGAGAAAATGCTACAATGATGCATGTCTATTGAGGTAATATGTCACCAGCGATTAACTTAATATATCGCCTCATTGCCAATTAATATGAAGTTGAAGTGATCAACAGTATGCCCAAAGTTTTTATATGTCCATATTTACATATAGCATGCATGTATAAACAAACAGAATAACACTTCACCATTAAGTAAGCACTAATACCTTTAGAGATGATACTTGAGGTTTTAAAGGTTTTTCCAAATTCCAAACACATAATTCCCCTTCGTCGGCTCCAGAAAGAAGCAAATGGGGTGCTTGTGAATTGAACTCTAAACCTCGAACCTACAAAGATATGTAAAATAACTTCCTTAGAAAAAGTGAATTTTTATTGCTAAATACATCCAAATATAGATAATGATGAGTTACCGGGCCGGTATGTTTTTCAAGTTTTGCAACAAATGCATCAGTTTCATCTTCTGAACTGCAAACAGTCGCTTATGCTCATGAGATAGAGAGGACAAATATCCCAACTTAAATGTTGGAAAAATATGGTACTTCAATTATGAGTATGGAGATACAAATGCATTCATCTACCAATATAACTTTACAAAATGCATCAACTTTTTGCTAAACTGGAAGTTGTAATTCAATTATGTATTTGTCTATGACACAATAAAATAGGTGCATGTTCAAACAGACATGACTTGTTTTTAGTTTATTTTTAGATAAGCAGGATGATGCCCCAATTATAAGTTGCACTGCAACTATAAACCTACACTAATACCAGCACGTGTAAGCAAAGTCATATACACTAATATACCATTATACTCAAGAATGTGAAAGTAATAAACAAGATCTAACCAATTGACACATAAACTGGCATATGATTATACTTACTCCAGAATATGAAAGTAAAAAAGAAGACCTAACCGATTGACATATGCTCTCATACACGATTATAGTTACTTGAGAATATGCATATCCTGAATAAGACATTCTTTGTGTTTGGGATGTCAAAATAAATAATAGACCTACATCATCGTGATAAGTGTTTAAAGCAATAAATGGCATGTAAATCTTATACCATTTGTCACTGGGTAATTGAGGTGATAATGATTGTACATCTACGTCGTGTAAGAAATTTCCTACTCTATACTGATAACTTATAATATATGTTTGAAAAAAACATTCTCTTCACCTTCATCTTTAGGATCAACAAACTTTGGCGTAAAATTTTCTGGTTGATCGCCAGGGATGGCCCAAGAATTGGGTTACCCTAGCCCCACTCGGACACTTGGCTCATAGCTGCTTCTATGTTGAAATTTTATGTATTTCAAGTATTAAAAAACTGAAATGTCAAAATCATTTTGTAAAAGTCTAGTATCGCATGGTTTCCGCCACCTATATACTGGTTGTTTTTCGATGCTTTCAAAAGCTGAATGTCGACCTTAAAAAAATGAAAATAGCGGTTTAAAGAAAAGAAAAAATACATTATGGATTGCCGTATTGATCATTTATTGTATTTTAAGATTGTGAATTCAAAATTCAAATAACCGCTTTGATCAATGTTTTTCTGTTAATATTTGATGTTAGCCATAAAGAATAATGGATAGATTTCAAAAAATGTTCTCCCAATATGATTGAAGATTCTAGGGAATTGAATATTTTGAAGCAATGGCAAATGGCATACCATGGATTACAAGCAGAAAAAGAAAGGAAAGGAAGTATAAAATCCAAATGAAATAGACTTGCACCAAAAAAAAACGAAAAACAAAAGAATCGTTTAAAATAAATAGATAATATTCTTTCTTTAATGTTTTTGAAAATTCTAAAACAATTATAACTTCTAAAGCAGTAGCTTATAGCATTGCACGAATTATGAGAAGAAAAGGAAAGCCAAAAAAAGTATGATTACAATGGAACCAAGCCAACTGAAAAGGAGAGCTAATCTCAAAAATATGTTAGGAATAATAATAATAACATAATAAATTTACAAAATCAATATTAACAGAACAAATATATAACTCGGTATTTAAGAATGCAAGATAGGGAGACATAGAAGAACGTAATGAACTAAATAACGATAGATTGGATAAAATGGAAGCAAGGTAGTGCCATTTTATGTGATAAGAAAATAATAAACTAGAAGACAATCTTCATGTGCCAACGATTTGATCAACTAAATTGTACAAAGCTTGAAATTGATCTATAAAATGAAACCATAAAATAAGATAAATGTAGGAGAAATGAAACAAAACAACACACTGATGATCAGAGTAAATAATTTGAACATAGAAGGAAAAAGACAAAGAATATTTAAATTAAAATGGAAAGAAAGTACTGAAAATGATCTAAAAATAAATTTAAACAAAAGATATTCAAGATAGAAAATTGTGGAAAATGAAAATTCATGTGACCGCCCTCAATTATTTAGGACAAAAGCAACGATGAAGATGAAATCCAAAAAAGTAGTAAATGTTTCAAGTGATAAAAGACAAAGCTACTTAATATAATATAAATAGCTAATTTTATTTGTACACCTAAATTTGTTTTGCATACACCGAGCTTTTTTTAAAGAAACTAAAGACAAAAATACCCGTCTTTTACAACAATAAATAATGTGTACTGTTTTATTTTCTTTTTTCTTTTTACTACTTAAAACCTAAAATCCTAATCGATCCAATAAAATGTATCAAATCAAATTCTTATTATCTAGTAATGAAAATTGGGGAAGAAAAGATTGATTAGGGTTAGAATCAAAAGAAGACCATGATTATGGAGTAGAAATAGAAGAGGATTATGATTTTGGACCAGAAACTGAAAAGGGAATAAAATATTTGTATTTTTTTCCTTTTTTCCTACGACAAGGGAGGAGGTGCTTGAATATGTAATAAACAAAGCATTGGTACGCGGTACAAAAAAATACTTTGCAGGGAGCATGCTAGGATTTTACTTTTCCCTCATAGTTGCCCCACTAGGAATTTGTTTTCCAGTTGCCCCGCTATGCGGCGCGATTTCTGTTAAGGTTTGTACGTGAATTCTAAAAGAGGAGAGAAATGAAATTGTAAATGACTAAAAGGCACTGAATGGTGGAATTAGAAATTTCAGGGTGTATGTAAAGTAAATAAAGGTGTACAATATTTTGTGCTAAATTTGAATGTGTGTAAAGCAAAATAAGGTGTGTGAATAGAACCAGCCAATATGAATATATGGTACAAAAAAGATGATCTGTATCAAAAATTATATTTCTATGTTTATACTAGTAGTGCAATTTTGTAAACGCTGAGAGAAAAAACTTAGGCCAAATTTAATAAAAAAGCTAAGGGGAAAAGGTAGAGGAATAGAATTGGGAAAGGAAGCTTGGGGATTCAAAGTCCGGATTACTAAGCTCTAACCACTTAGCAAAAATATCAAACAATGATGAAATAGCTAATATCTTATATAGTGTATTCTTTAAACATAAGTACATATATAGATGGACAAATTCATTTGATATGATACATATGCTACAGCCCATCGTGTTGAATTCATTTAATAATTACTAGTACTTTGACATTTTGGCACGTACAATACTCGTGCATATAAAATTAAATATTTTTGTTTATCAAATTTATGAAAAATGACGATAACCAAAATGAATTTAAATATTTTAGGTAGCGTTTGGTTTAAAACGACTTTTGCGTTTTCAATACTTTAAAATACACGAAAGAAGAGAACGGGTTGAAAACGACGATTTGGAAAATGCTTTTAACATTTAAAATTGAAAATGACTTTTTCTTGGTTTCCATCTCAAGGGAAATATAAAAAAAGTATCATCTCCATTCCCCTTCTCCCCTTTGTTGGAATGACTAGGATCTTCCAATTTTTCATTCCCTCTCACGTCATTTGACATATATATCGAAATGCATAAACACAAAACTTGTTTTTCAAACCAAAAAGTATCTTATTTTTAGTGGACATGAACTCGGTCTCTAATGAGAATAAACGAACATTGAATTCAGGGTGAGAAAGAGAATTGAGTTATATAGGATTTTGACCTTTACATTTGAAATTAAACGAACCATTTAACCTTCATAAACAATTTATGCTAGAGTGTTTTTTACATTGCAAAAAACTTCACTAAATTGAAATATTTGCATTATATAATAGATAGATAGATAAATTGAGTATATATTCTCATTTAGTCCATTAAAATGAATTTCGGCTCATTTGTTTCTTACACTTTGTTAGATAAACCAATCAATCATTCATTGATGTATAGAGTTTACTCTGTTTCAAACTATTAGAATCTCCACAAAGAAGAAATTTGAAGATGGGAGTAAAGTAAAGAAAATAAAATATTTGTTGTGTTTGGAGTACGAAATTTTCATTAATTTTTTTCTTTCTTTTAACTGAAATGTTACATCCAAAGCTTCTTTCTAAACTTTATACTTTGTATACAAAATTCAAGTATTATAGAACTCAAATTTTCTCCAAGTAGAATATACTAATACTAATATTGTAAGAGAACGTGCACACTTGTTCCAATTTTGACCAATATAAAGTGGACTATGTCATTTGATTGGTTTTATACAAGGTTTCTATTGGATATTTTGTTATAGATTTTTATTGGCTTGGGTTAATATTGTGTTATAGGTTTTGACACGTGTGTGTTGTGCCCTTGGTGGGTTGCCTGAGTAGGCTTGATCAAAATGAACATTTGTCTTCAAAAGAATGGTATACGAAGATGTTGTATAAAACACCAAATTTGCAAACGTAAAGATAAAGGTGTGGCGTGTACAAAAATACACATGAAAATGTTTAATATTGTATTTAAACTATGAAGATCGAGTGAGCATAGCTAAATTGCCCTAAATTATGTTGCAAGTACTAATTTTGATGATCACATGGCAATATAGCATGTGTGTGTTCCTAGATATAGCCAAGAAAACCTCAAATTACTTTAAGTTTTCTTGTTAAACGTTGTATAAGCCATTGAATTGCAAAGTAACTAAAACTGTTCAAATTATCATGCACCACCAGTCGTAAGCATTTGATCAGAAACTGTTTAGAGAAACTAGGTTCCTCTTCTTCTTCTTTTTAATGAATTTATCTCTTCTTTTTCTTTTTTTCCAATGCACCAATATCAAACAATGCACATCCAGCTGATCTAAATCATCTGTTTGGAATAAATCAATCAATAAATAAATACCCGTGGATCAATTTATCAGGATTCCAAACCCCAATAGTGCCATCACCCAATCCACCAGCAACAAGCCCCAATCCTAAACCAATCGGCTTTGACCATGAGAGCCTATTAAACCGATCAGTGCTAGGGCAAGATCCTACGATCGGAAGCTCTCTATCGTCAGATGTGAAATCGAGTTTGAAGATCTCGAGATTGGCGCTGGAGCTGAAGGACAGATCGACGGCGCCGGACATGGTTCCGGCCGCCATGTAAGGCAGGTCCGGCGCAAAGGAGACCAGGGCTGACCGTGATGTGCTCTTTATGCACTCCATGATTTTAATTTTGTTTCGATTTCAGAAGCTGTTGGTGATTATAGATCTGATTTGGTTTTTTGATCTGGATACACTTAAGAAGTTGTTTCTATCAGTGTTGAAGTATAATTTAGGGGTAAGTTGCAGAAGAGACTGGGATTTAAGATTGTTTGAACTTGTAACTTGAAAAAGAAATTAATTGTTATATCATTAATTACACACGTGTAACACATCGTGCTTTGAACACGGTAATGTTGTAAAAAAATTTATTAAATACATATATGATTAAATAGTTGACGTGCAATGTAGTATAACTGTATAACTAATGTTAAGCATATATTAGCATAAGTCGTTTGTTTCGGTTATTGTATGTTAGTTCATAATAAATACCAATTTTGAAAGAGAAATAACAACATAAACTTGAATGTAATTTACTTAAATGGAATTAAAGGTAATTTCCTAAACAATGGTTAAAGGTAATTAAAGACGGGTTTGAACTTATACTTAAGTAAAAATGGTGGGTCAGAATTGAAGGGAGACTTATTAATAATTGTAGAAAGCATAAACTATGAGAATTTGTACATAAAACAGGAAGCAAAATAATAAAAGACTTTATAATTTTTAGAATTCATAAGATAGTTACTATTATTTAATAGAATATATTTAATAAATTAATATATCAATAATTAAGTAACATAAGAATAAATTATAGAACAATCATATAATATAATTATTTTGGATTATAAATATATAAAATACAGATTTGAATATAAAACAAATTTTAATTTGAAATTTAAAGAAATTATACGCTAAGTATAACATTTGATTAATTTATATGTATATTAAATGTGTATATAAATAAATTAACATAAAACTAATACTATTATTTTTGTATCTTTACTGTAACAACCTACCTGGAATAGGCCTAAATTTCGATCCAGAAAAGGTCTATCGAAACTTAGATTAATTCTAAGTTTAGTTGTTGCTTGGAAAAAGAAGTAACAGTATAGAGCAACAACTATTCTTTCAGAACTCACAGCGGTTAGACTAAAATATAATATCAAATTGTACCCATTTATTTCAAAACCATTGAAATGTCATAATACAAAACATCATTAACTGTCAAATAAGATTCGTTACATCATTTATCCAAAATACATGGGTACAACATAAAACATCATAAAAGATAATAATAATTGCCACAAGCTTAAGCCACTCCACCTTCAAGCATTGTCACTGTCATTACTTCGTCCTTAACCCGTGTTGTTATGAGAAGGGAGTCAGAACAACAAATGTCTAGTGAATAAAAACCTCGAGTCTTACCATTTCAGCACTTGGGCAGTATATTTCAAAATAAGAATATGTCTACGTACATAAAACCATTTAATACCTCTTATAAGAAAAAGAGACGGGTCCAAAATCAACCGTTTAATACCTTCCATTCCCGAAGCAGGTTTCTAAATCTCATATCCCAAATCTCACATCATAAATATCTAACAATGCGAGAGATAGTACACAAGCCACTTAATACCTTTTATCGAAAAATAGGCAGACTTTGGCCATTTAAGACCTCAATCATTTAATACATATTCCCAAGGTGGACCCCTCAAAGATGACTATCTAGCTAACATCGCATGGAATCTCTTAAGCTGCTTAATACTTCTTTCTGGAAAGATGGACCCTAAATCAGTCACTTAATACCTTGTCCCGAAGCGAACCTCTGTCGTGATACCACCTATTGTGCCTAATAACTAACCCCTTAGGCATTTAATACTTCATTTGGGAAAAAAAGGCTGGCCCCAAACAACCACTTAATACCTTAAGACTCCGAAGAAGGCCCTTCGTATTATGGCTCATACTCATAATGACGTCGCACATTAGTCCGACTATTCGTCTGATAGCCAGATTAGCTGACAGATTTACCCTACAGAATTTGGGACTAACCACGCGTCATCATAAATATTTATCATAGAAGATGCCTCACATCAATATGAAGTGTACACAACTGCTGGCAGCCTCAAAGTGAAGGGCAGACTTCTGTCGTGCAACTCTACTGGGCTCGCATCCCTATGACTTAGCAATAATTTAAATACTCTTCATATATATAATACTCATCTCACCGTTTCATAATTAAGGCCTTATAAGAAATCTTCCTTATTACACCCTAAAATATCAATTACCTTCCTAAAGGGGGAAATTAATGACAATTATTACCTAATTAACTACGCAATTATACATCATAATTATAAATTTATTATGCTAATAGAACGCCTAAATCAATTCTAGCGTACGGTTTATATGCCCTAAACTAGCGTTAAATGTCAATTCCTTTAACCATAATACTAATACAAGCCCTTTCTCTGCAAACTTCCAAGAATTCAATATCCATAACAATGGATTCTAATATTCATAATAAGGATGAAATATCCATAACCGAAATGTAACACCCCTAATTTCAAATAACATTATTCAGGAGATTTAATTAAATAAACTAAATAGAATAATATAAAGATTTAAGTGGCTAAGAGATTAAGATTTGTGAAAGCATAAGGTAGTCGTGCCTTAATGAGTAAACACATGAAATAAGAAAGAAGTAATAAGCTAAGGGCAAAATAGGAATAGGTCATATTCTTATACCCTAAACCCTTAGCCTATTTTCATTTACCACGTTCACAAACTAAAACTTAATACCAAGCTTGGTCGGCCACCATTAGAGGATAACAAGGGGAAGATAAACAAGATTTCAAGAGGGAACACTACAAGAAAAACCATTTATATTTGCAAAAATTGGTGGCGTTTCTTTCTAAATGCAACCAAAAAGCATTTCCCTAAAAAATATAAATGCGGCTAAAAAGATTTCACGTTCCCGCTTTGCACCCGCGTAAAGTAAAAAATATTTCACGAAATTTTTTTATTTACTGTCACGTTTCCCTTCCTCTTCATTATTTAGAAACTTTTCTCCTCACGCTTTCCTTTTCGCTCCAGCAAAATCTACCTCACCCTCCAACAAAATCCACCTTGCTTCGTTATCATTATTGCGGTAGACGTCCTTCATTCTACTCCTCTTCACATCGTCGTGGTAGCCCTTCACAGATCTCTCCTCGTGGAACCCTAAATAGGTATATTTATGTATGAAATTTTATAAACTGATTTTATGAGTCTGCTGGATTTTATATGATTATGTATGGATACTCTATACGAATTTCTACATAAACCCTAATTGGAATAGTCGATTTAACCCTAATTGGATTAAATCCTAACTGGAATAATTGATTTTATATTATTATGTTCGAGCTATTTTTTTTATAAATTTTACTTATATTCTAATCATTTCCTATTATGTTAGTGCGATGTGCTTGCTTTAATTGTATCCAATTTATGTTATTTTTTTATTTGCATTTACGGTCTATGTTCGAACTATAAACCAATTTTTTTAGTTGCATTTGTAAGTTTATATGTTCGTACTATAAACCAATTTTTTTTGTGGTTTGTTGTTGTGTTTGTTGCTGCTGTGCTAAGTTCCAGTGATGTATAAATCTTTTTATGATTTGTTAGTCAAACATGACAGTAGTATGTGTTGAGTTCCACTACTGTGCTAAGTTGTCAATTTTCAATGATGAGTGATGTATTGAAATTGAAGACTGTAGTTTCTACCATGTAGTGTTAGTTGTGTTCCTATTATGTTATGTGTTGTGATAACTGATTGTTTAAAATGTGTTTTGTATGGATTACTCATGTTTAATATGTTCTTTTTATATGCAATTTTAATTACCATTTGCTGAATGGCTTCACATTTTTGTGCGTTCACAATATAAATAATTTTCCGGCAGATGCGTTTACATGGTCACATGGAGTTATCTCACTGATACATATCTATATGCATTATATTTTCAACAAATGCGTCATAATTTCAGTCACCAAACGAAGAAAAACAAATCTATGTAACCTTGTGAACGGGGTTTGATTCATGTGTGCAGTATCCTAAAAATAAAAACTATCTCTGTTATTTCATTCACTGCAGCACATGCTATCTCTGTTATTATTCATTTTATGTGGTTTATTGTAGTATATTATCCTTACTATGGGCGTGTTACCAATGTTCCAAATAGTGCATTATTTATAAGATGCTTGGATGTTTTTTTGGGTAATAACTTCAATGTCTAGTTATTTTTTTGATTACAACAGATAACCAATTTATACGTCAAAGATTGAAAACTTATTTGCCTTCATATATCGAAAATGGAAAAAGACTGGGTTTTTTAAGCAGGTGATAAAACCATGATTAACTTAATATGTATTTTGAGAATTATAACATATAATCTAATATTAAAGCTCAATTTTTTTATTTGTTTTCCTTTTTTCATAGAACTAGTATAGAGTACCGACAAGGAGCAATGAATTTTGTGAATGCTGCAAAGAGGAATGCAAGAAGTGTAGAAAAATTTTTATGCCCTTGTAAGGATTGTTGGAATCTTAGTCGTCATGATGAACAAATCATCGTTGAACATTTAATTATAAAAGGAATGGATCCTAAATACATGGGTGGTGTATGGTTTAACCATGGTGAAGAGATAAATGTAGAGAAGAAAACAAATACGTTTGATGTATATGATCTATTCAAGATGATTCACTATGAAGATGAAGATTTTTTGAATCAAGATTTTTTTGATGATGATAAAGATAATGTTAATTCTCAAAGAAAAGAGGATGAGTTACTCAAGAACTTGGAAGATGCAGAAACTCCATTATATCCTGCTTGCATAAATCACACAAAATTATCTGCTATCACCGTCTTGTATAATCTTAAATGTGAGACTGGCTTGTCTGATAGTGGGTTTGATAAGCTTTTAACTGTGCAACATTTATTTCTACCGAAAGATAACGTGCTTCCCAAAAACTTATATGAAGTATAGAAATTTCTTAGAGCATTCGACATGGGTTTTGAAAAGATACATGCTTGTGAGAATGACTGTTGCCTTTACATAAAAGAATACAAAGATTTAGAAAGTTGTCCAAAATGTGGTTCTTCAAGATGGAAGAAAAATCAAGATACTGAAGAGGTTATACAAAGTATTCCAGTTAAAGTATTGAGATACTTTCCAATAATTCCGAGATTTAGAAGAATGTATAGATCTCAAAAGATGGCAGAAGATTTAAGATGGCATTTTAATAATACAAGCAATGATGGAAAAATGCGTCATCCCGTGGATTCTACGACATGGAAAATGGTGGATGAAAAGTATAATCTTTTTCATCTGATCCACGCAATCTTAGGCTTGGTCTTGCTACAGATGGATTCAATCCATTTTCCATGTTGAGTTCGAAATATAGTTGCTGGCCGGTGATGCTTGTGACATACAATCTCTCGTCTATGTTGTGTATGAAGAAGGAAAATATTATGTTAACTTTACTTATTCCAGGCCCAAAGCAACCCGGGAATGATATTGATGTATATTTGGCATCTTTGGTGGAAGACTTGCATCATTTGTGGTGTAATGGAGTTGATGCTTATGATGCATTTAGTAAAACTTTGTTTAAACTGAATGCAATTTTGCTATGGACGATTAACGATTTTCTGGCTTATGGAAATCTTGTTGGACGTCGTGTGAAGGGGGGAAAAGCTTGCCCATTATGTGGTGCCAATACCCATTCTCGTTGGTTGAATCATAGTCGAAAGAGCGTCTACATGGGTCATAGAAGATTTCTACCTACTTCAGATTCACGGAGGAAACAAAAGGCATTGTTTGATAACACCATAGAGAAAGGTAGTGCTCCTAGAATACTAACTGGGAGAAACATTCATGCATTGTTGAAGGATTATCCAAATGATTTTGGAAAAGAAAAAGAAGAGAAAAGTAAGAAGAGAAAGTGTGTTTATGATACAGAAGATGAAGATGATAATACTAACGATTCTACAAAAATTGAGCTATAGAGGTGGAAAAAAAGATCAATTTTCTTTGATTTGCCTTATTGGAAGGTTAGTGGTTAGTTTATTTATTTTTCATTGTTTTAATAGAAGAAAAACCCAATAATGCGTTATAGTTTTGGTTTTCGCAGGAGCTTCCATTACGTCACAATATAGATGTGATGCATGTGGAGAAAAACATTGGTGAAAGCCTATTGGGCACGATGTTGCATGGTAATAAATCAAAAGATGGAACCAACTGTAGAAAGGATTTAGAGCATTGGGGAATTTGAAGTGAGCTTCATGCACAACCTCGTGGGAATAAAACATATCTTCCACCGGCTCCATACATGTTGTCAAAATCCGAGAGAAAAATATTTTGCAAAAGATTGTACGATTTCAAAGGACCAGATGGCTACTGTTCAAATTTGAAAAATCGGATTTCGTTGCAGGATTGCAAAATTAGCAGATTGAAGTCACATGATTACCATGTATTAATGCAACAGTTATTGCCAGTAGCATCGAGAGGATTAATGGCAAAGAAGGCAAGAAAAACAATAATTCGCTTATGTTCTTTTTTCAACAAATTATGTCAACGTGTTCTTGATAGAGAGAAGGTAGAACAAATCAATGTTGAGGTTATTGAAGTTTTATGTGAGCTTGAAAAATATTTCCCACCATCTTTTTTTGATATAATGGTACATTTATCCATTCATCTTGGAAAAGAAGCACTAATGTGTGGACCGGTTCATTTTCATTGGATGTACCCATTCGAAAGATACATGAAGACACTTAAAGACTATGTCAGAAACTATGCACGACCAGAGGGATGTATTACAGAATCCTATATTGCAAAAGAATCCATGATGTTTTTCGATGAATTTTTGAAAAAATCAGGACATATAGAGGAGAAAGAAGCTCGAAATGAAGATTATGAAAGCAGTGTAATACTAGAGGGACGTCCGATTTCAATATCCAAGATAGTTAAACTGTCAGTTAATGACAAAGAAAGTGCTCATTTAACCGTGTTAATGAATATGGCTGTGGTGGAACCATTTATAGAGTAAGTCTATATTAGATTATTTTAATTATTTTGATGTGTTCGTAATGTTATATATAACTTATAATCAATTATTCAATACTAGTTTGCATTTGGAGGAATTAGAAAAGTCAGACCCACGCATGACAAAAAATGCGACCTTACTTTGGGAAACACATACAAAAAAATTTGTCGATTGGATTAAAAGAAAGGTTAGTTAGATTTCAAATATATTCTCTTTTGACTATTAATCTTACTATAAAATATACATGTTAAATAAAATTTGTTGTAGATACCTATTACCTCCAAGGATCATGATGACATGTTAAGATGGATTGCTTTTGGTCCGAAGGATGATGCCATGTCTTACAACGGATATATCATCAATGAGCAACGTTTTCATATAAAAGATGTAGGGAGAGAAACTCAGAATTATGGGGTGACTTTTGATGCGACTACTATGTGTAGAGCAAGTGCAAAAGATATGTCCCAAGTGGTTGATGTGGTCACTTACCATGGAATATTGACATATATAATTTTATTAGATTATCATACGTTTTATATTCCAGTTTTTAAGTGTCGTTGGGCGTATAAAGGAAATGGAGTAAAAGTTGATGATGATGGGTTCACTCTTGTTAATTTACAGCAAGCATCGTTTTCACGAGATCCATACATACTTGCATCTCAAGCAAGACAAGTATGTTACAAGAGAGAATGATGTTTCTAATTGGTATGTTGTAATGAAAGCACCATCAAGAAGTTTTAATGATTTAGAGGATCACGATTGCATCGAGGAAGATATCCAAGCCGTGGAAGATAATGAAATAACCGAAATGGATGATGAAGATGTTAGTTATGTTAGAGAGGATTGCGAAGGCATACTTGAGTAGATTATATGTTCTACTTGAGTAGATTATAAAATTTGTTATACTATCATTTGAAAAATGTATTACAATCAAGTAGTTTATTTTCCTTGTTTCATGACAGCTTTGACATTTACCACCTTTGTTCTGTCTACTACTCAAGAATCAAAACCTAGCATTAAACCTTACATATATGTCATTTGAAGATGTATGGTCAGCTTCTGATTGAGGATCTTCATTTCTACTCTAGCATGCATCATTAAATTTGTTCATTCCATCTCAAGTCTCATTTTCACATCATTCTAACATTTAGAATCACATTCAACAATGATTCCCTTCTCCTTGTACATTTACTTATTTTCTCTACGACTTCTTTTATTCGTGCACAATGATTTGATAACAATATTTATTTGCCTAGCATGGATGTAGGATCGATTTTTGATTCACGTTCTGGGTAAAATCATTTTTTTTCTATTTTAATTTTATAAAATATTTCTTTTTTGTCTGACTCTATTTGGATTTGATATGTCAAATCAAATTTAATATTATGTTTATGTTGAATTTAATTCCATTCCTATGCCAAGTTTGTTCCCTGTTGCATAATTGTCAAAAGATACCCTTTTCCCTTGTAATAACATCTTAATTACACCTTACTTAATTTTGATGAAAAATATTTTGTTTTCTCAAAAGGAATGAAGTAATTTTATGTTTATCTTAACTTCCAAAGGATTTCTACTTTAGCTTAGGAAGATGTGCCAAATGGTTTCATGGATGTCAATAGGGTTAGATAGCTTGGGAAGATGTGTCTCAAGGATTTGTACTTTAGCTTGGAAATAATCTATAATTATCTTTTTGCTGATATAAGAACAAATTAAATTATGAAGTGGACACATTTATTTTCTAGCATTCGGTGATATTTTTCGGTTATAATGAAATGACCCTCCTATTTCTACCCTAATTTCATAAGGATTTTTTTTTCTTCATCAAAGGGAATTTAAATCAAATAGAAATTAAAATGCCATACAAGCTATTGACATAGCCACTTATTTTTTTTCTAAATAGGTAAATTAGGCAAAATCAGCAGTTCAGACGTCTAAATTATTATGACAGGCGTCTAAACTTAATTACAGACGTCTATCTAATTATGACAGACGGCTCAGAGATCAAAAATTGAAACAGAGAGAAAAAGACATTTTGAACTGAATTCAGACATCTAATTATTTTGTGACAGACGTCTACATTTAACCTTAGACGTCTAAATTATTTAGACTGTCGTCTAAGTTTAATCTCAGACGTCTAAATTATTAAGACTGACGTCTAAATTCGATTTCTGTGTACATGCATATGCACATTCAATTTATATGTGTCTGGATGTCCACCTACTTTCATTTACACTTTTAAGTTCGATTTAAACTTCCTTAGAACTATCAGAGATGATATATAGATTGATCATTTATTACAATTATATTTTCCAGGGTCATTTTCTTTTCCCAATAAACCAAAATATATTCAGGATCAAAACAATTAACCAATATAAATATATCAGTACTTTCACAAAGATAAGCACATACATGTGAGGATGTATATGCCTCTCTTGTTTAAATCAGAGTTCTGGAAAACAAGAGGAGATTGGATTGATTGGATTTAACCAATCCACACATAGTACAGTGTTATATGCAATAAAAATTCCATTCATGTTTGATTTTCTTCTTATAAAATCTGTCTAGAATTTAAAATGCATTTGGTTAAAATCTGAATGAAAATTCATATTCCTATTACAGATACAAAGGAAAAGGTGTGTTAATATTTGCACAAAACATGTTTATGTGCATATATAACTGCAACTATTTGGATCTGGCTTTCAATTTCCCTTATTACAGATCCTTCCTTTATTTAAAAATAAGACATGAAACATTTGTATGAAACAAGTTAGATTATGGGAACCTTGCAGTCATATAAAAACATTCAACCTATGCCTATTATCTTTTGTATACACTTACCATGTTTGAAAGACAAAACCATTTAATTTTTCTGAGAATCAACTATTCAGATTTCCCAAAACTTAAATCCTTTCTAAAGACTCAAAATTGACTAATACATTTATAAAATGTAATCATTCAGTCTTCAACATGGTGTTCTTACTAAATCCACTTACAATATTTTGATTAGCTTCTTTAATATCAGATATTAACTAGATTCATAAATTCCAGATACAAGTCAATCTCTTAATAAAATACTTAACAAAATATCCATCCCATATTCAACACTTAATACAAGTAACAATTTAAATCATTAATACATGCGGATTTTATCATTTTGGCTCTTATCTAACTAAGTTTAGCATGCTATAATCCTCTTCTCAAAGCCTTGCTCCTACTCCTACTTAGTTGCTGCAATCCCTGAAAAAGCATTTGAAGCTGCCTCATTTTAAATGAGACACCCCAGATGCCATTAGCACACTAGGGTCAGACACATGTGTGGTATGAGAAAATTCACCAAAGCAATTAGTTAATCAGGTTAAAATCAAATTAAATACATATACATAAAGTTCTACCCTTTGGAATCAGGTTATACTTGTGTGCATGCTCTGTGTCATTGTGCATGTGCACACTTTAATTTTTCCTTTCCAGAGACTACATATATCAATATGGCACATACATTCAAGCATACAATTCAGTCATAATCAAACAATCATTCATACCAAACAGGAAAATAACCAATATGAGTTAAATCATTTATTCAATCCTCATATTTCAATTCTGGGAAAAACTCTAGTTTTCTCATCATCTCAAATATTATTCCCTTGGTATAATTATCTATCCTGGTCTCACCTGCAATATTTATGAATCAATGGACACACTGTAATGAACTAATTCACTCCATTACACAAAGATCTCAGGACTTAAACAAGCCATGTGTCAACTTGTGCTACTCAAGAACACAAGTCATTCCTGCAGTGTTCTTGACCCCAATTTCCTAATCAGGTTTAAGTTAATAATAACTCTTTTGATTTTTCATGACTAAACCATTCAGTGATCCATTTCACTAACTAAAACATCCATATCATGGCATCTCATATTATTCATAACCATACAGAGACAAACAAGCAAACAACCATTGGTGACTACAAAATAAGGTTCTGTATATATATATATACATTCTGGTAATTTTAAAAGGGGTTTAGGCAACTAACATTGGCTTATGGCTTCTGAGAGAGTTTTTCTTTTTGCAAACATTTGTGCTTGAGTTAAACTCAGAATGACCTGGTTTCACTGAATCACAAAATTTTGTTTGCTATGCATATGAACATATATATATTTTCATTGAATTAGGAGCATCAGCACATAGGCAACCCTATTGCACCCCTAATTCCTTTTTGTCTCAAGCCTCAGCACTTATACATGAGTATATTGCAGCTCAACATTATTTACATCTTTCTGGGTTGAGCCAAAACCAATACTACTTGCCTATTTTCAACATTTTATTTTCTGGGTATTTGTTTATGTTCCTAAACATTAACATATCAGAGATCTGGATTTATATGTATGTATACTAACTACACATAAAACTTTCTTATAAATAAACAAGTAAAACAACCTAAGAGGATCAAAACATTTTCAGATTTAAATTCACAGATAAGCATTCATATATGAAAATACTCTTTTAAGAAAATTACTTATAACTGGCTGCCTACATTAGGACTTATTGCCTTAGATTTTTGAGTGAGTTTTCTCACCTAGCTCTCTTCTTTGCTTCCTTAATTACTAAAATATGTCTGTATATTTTATCTTACTAATTTGAACTCTAGTATTTTATTAACACATATATATTTTTATATAAGTCTTACTGAAATAATTAGTACACCTATATATATATATATATTTATACCTCATACTGTATTGACACACACATGCACATGTACACTCAAAAATATTCAGTAGCATCCATATATGTATATTTACTTATGCATTCAGCTTTTAAGAATTTAATCTATATATATATATATATATTTCCATACATATCAATATGTATTTATTCTTAGAGTTCAGGGATTTTAGCTTTTGTTCATGTGCATTTCCTGTGCACACATGTACACACATACTGATACACTATCAAGCTATATCACTCCCCTTTCAAAATTAATTCAAAAATTATTATGAATTCATTTATATTTTTCAGAATAGATTCCTAAAATCTTGGGTCATTACATACACCCCACCTTTTAGAAATTGTGTCCCACAATTTTCCTAAGCTTAAAATAAATTTTAAACTTAATTCAGAGAACAAGTACATTCTCAACCAAATAAATTTTTAGTTTTATTATAACTAAACACATATGCATCTAACAAAAGAAAACAATCAAAAATCAGAATTACCTTTAATCTGAAAATAGCTTAGGATAATTCATCCTAACTTTGTCCTCTAATTCCCATGTGCAATCACTAGGATCAAGACTCCATTGTACCTTCACAAGTTTCAGAGATTTATTTCTCAACTTCTTCACATCTTTTGCCAAAATTCCCACTGGATCCTTTTCATAAATCAAATTAGGATTTATCTGCACTTGGGTTGGGGTCTCAAGAATTTCTGCCTTGTCATGGACCCACCTTCTCAATTGTGATACATGAAAAACATCATGTATACCTTGCATGTTTTCTGGTAATTCCAACTTATATGCCAAGGGACCAATTCTCTCCAGAATTTTGTATGGTCCAATATATCTTGGGGTTAATTTGCCTTGTTTTCCAAACCTCAGCACATTTTTCATAGGTGAGATTTTGATGAAAACAAAATTTCCCACCTCATATTCTACCTGCCTTCTTCTCATGTCTGCAAATTTCTTTTGCCTATCTTGAGCTGCTGCCATTCTTCTTCTTATCAACTCAATTTTCTCCTCAGTTTCTTGTATGTACTCAGGTCCTAAAATAGACCTTTCTCCTGCTTCTACCCAACAAACAGGTGACAAACAGGGTTTACCATATAAGGCTTCAAATGGAGCCATTCCTATGGTGCTTTGGTAGCTGTTGTTGTATGTAAATTCAACTAGATGAAGATAATCTTCCCAGTTGCCCCCAAAATCCAGTATACATGCCCTCAACATGTCCTCCAAAACTTTGTTTACTACCTCAGTCTGCCCATCTGATTGAGGATGGTAGGCAGTACTTAAACATAGTTCACTTCCCATTGCTTCTTGAAAGCTTCTCCAGAATTTTGAAGTGAAGATGGTATCCCTATCACTCACAATGGTTTTGGGAATGCCATGTAACTTTACCACTTCCTTTATAAAAATTTGAGCTAATTTTGGTGCTGTTCTTTCTGACTTGACTGGGATGAAGTGTGCTACCTTGGTTAGCCTATCAACTATCACCCATATACTTGTATTACCTCTCTTAGATCTAGGCAGTCCATCTATGAAGTCCATAGATATGTCTTCCCACTTCCACTGTGGTACACTAAGAGACTGCATCAACCCTGATGGTCTTTGGGTTTCAGCCTTGACTTGTTGGCAAGTCATACATTTGGCAATGTATTTAGCTATATCAGATTTCATCCCCTTCCACCAGAAGTCTCTTCTCAAATTTTGGTACATTTTTGTGTTGCCTGGGTGTATGGAGTATTTACTTCTGTGATATTCATTCAATATCTCTTTCTTCAATTCTGTGTCCTCTGGTACACACATCCTATTTTGGTATCTCATATAACCATTTTTATCAATATGGTGATTCATCACTTCCTCCCCTCTTGAGAGGAGCACTTTCTTCTCTAACAAGTTGGCATCCTGTTCTTGCATCTTTCCTACCTTCAGAATTAAATCTGGTTGGAGTGTCATTAAGCTTAACTTCCCTTTATCTTCTTGTGCACCATGCATCTGCTCATCCATGTGCACACAACCATTCTCCCCAATTTCTAACTCAGTTAGCAAAGACAAGTATTTAAATTCTTCTATCATCATCATAGCCAATTTAGCATGATGTCTACTTAGAGCATCTGCAACTTTGTTTGCTTTGCTTGGTGTATAGAGTATGCCAAAGTCATAGGCAGCTAAGAACTCCACCCATCTATGTTGCCTCATGTTCAAATCTTTTTGTGAAAATAAATATTTCAGAGACTTGTGGTCAGTGTACAGTTCAAACTTTGTGCCTAACAAATAATGTCTCCAAAGTTTTAAAGCATAGATCACAGCTGCTAATTCGAGATCATGTGTGGCATACCTTACTTCATGGGGTTTAAGTTGTCTGGATGCATATGCAATGACTTGACCTTGTTGCATCAACACTGCACCCAAGCCAAATCCACTAGCATCAGTGTATACCACTAGTTCTTCATTTCCATATGGTACCTTTAAAATTAGAGCATTCACCAATGCCTCCTTCAACTGTTCAAAAGACTTCTCACATTTTTCTGACCAAACAAAAGCTTGGTTCTTCCTGGTTAGGTTAGTGAGTGGCGTAGAGATTTTTGAAAAATCTTTTATAAACCTCCTATAATACCCTGCCATCCCCATAAATGACCTCACTTCACTCACAGTGCTTGGCCTCTTCCATGCTTGAATAGCCACTACTTTATTGGGGTTCACAGAAATTCCTTGAGCAGATATAACATGGCCAAGGAAATGTACTTCCTCTTTCCAAAATACACATTTTGAAAATTTTGCCTTTAAATCTTTTTCCCTTAACCTAGACAAAACCAGGTGCAAATGATGCTTATGTTCTTCCACTGTTTTGGAATAAATCAAAATGTCATCAATAAAAATAAGCACAAACTTGTCTAAATAATCTCTAAAGGTTCTGTTCATTAAATCTACAAAGTATGATGGTGCATTGGTCAAACCAAATGGCATAACCAAAAATTCATACAACCCATACCTAGTGTTAAAGGCAGTGTACTTGATGCTTGATTCTTCCACCTTCATTTGATGAAAACCAGATGCTAAGTCTAGTCTAGAAAACACTTTTGCCCCTGCTAATTGATCAAAAAGATCATCTATTCTTGGCAATGGGTATTTATTTTTAATAGTTACCTTGTTTAATTCTCTATAATCTATACAGAGTCTTAAGGAGCCATCTTGTTTCTTAACAAATACCACTGGTGCTCCCCAGCAAGAATTACTTGGTCTTATAAAACCCTTTTCTTCCAGTTCTTCTAACTGTTTCTTTAATTCCTTTAGTTCATTTGGCCCCATTCTAGTTGGCTTTTTAATCACTGGGCTTGCTCCTGGAACTAGATTGATCTGGAACTCTACTGGTCTATGGTGTGGAACACCCTTGACCTCACCAAACACATCCAAATATTCATTGACTATGGGAATTTCTTCAATGGTTAGTTCACTAGAATCTTTTTCTGAGTCAACTAAATGATATAGTTTTCCTTCCTTAGCTACTTCACATAAAACTGTGATTCTCTGACCTCTAGAATTTTGCAATGATATGGTGGATGAGTCTAAATTAATTATGGCTTTAAATTGCCTTAACCAGTCTACCCCCAATATAACACCTATATTTGGGTAATTCAAAACATATAAATTGGAAATAAAAACATTTCCTCCTATGTTTAATTCCACATCCACACAAATCATATTTAAAACACTAGAACTCCCCAGTGGACTTTGTATATGCAATGGGGTTTCAACCAATATGCAATTCAGTTTTAGCATTTTAACTAGTTCATAAGAAATTAAAGAGTGAGTTGCCCCAGTATCATATACTACTGCTATGGGTATGGTACAAATAAGTAATGTACCTTCCACTTGGCTATGGTTTTCAGTGTTACTCTCCACTGTGGCTTTGCCTTTTCCTTCCAAATTTGCCAATTTTCCTTGCTGTTTGCACTCAGGACAATTCCTCTTCATATGCCCCTCTTTCCCACATAGATAGCACTTGAAAGCTCCTCCTTTCAATTCTGGACATCTTGGTTTGATATGTCCTTCTTTTCCACACTGATGGCACACAATTTTCTTCTTGGTTTCCTTAGCTTTGACATCTCCAGTGCCTTTGTTACTGGCCTCTTCCTTCTTCTTATCATAAGGGTGATACCTCCCCTTACTCTTCTTGGTATTATTGTTCTTAAAATTTCCGAACTTCTCCCTTTCCTTGTCATGCTGTTCCAACCTCAAAGCTAGGTCTATCACATGGTCAAAAGTCCTGTCTGCATAGGGTAACATGGCTCTGCTAAGTCCTGGGTTCAACCCTTTTATGTACCTATCATTTTTGGATGCCTCATCTGCCACAAGCATTGCTCCATATGTGGAAAGCCCCTCAAACTTTTGAGTGTATTCTGTGACAGTCATGGTTCCTTGTCTAAGTCTAATAAATTCTTCTAGCAAGGTAGTCTTTGCTGATGCTGGTACAAACCTTGCTTCCAACATCTCTTTGAATTGATTCCAAGTGATTTCATTCTCATTTCTTCCTGCAATGATAACTTCCCACCAGCCTAAAGCTACTCCTTTTAGCTGTCTTGAAGCCACTTGCCTCTTTCTTTGATCATCAAGTTGCATGTCATTGAAAATTCTTTCCAATGTTCTCAACCATGTTTGAATTTCCATGATACTCTCTGTCCCTTCAAAGCTTTTGCCTCCTAAATGAGTATATGTCTTAAGTAATTTTGAGAGTTCTTCATAGGGATTTTCTTGCCTTTGTCCTGCCCCATCCCTAAATGCTCTCACCAAGTCTTGCAGATTGACCATTGGTGGTGCATGGGAAGATCCTGCTCCCTGATTTGGTGGTCTCCCTACCATAGTTTGCTAATAATAATTTACATAGCTGGTTAGTTTGATTGGTAATTTTATTATTTCAGTGGTTTTTTTTTCACACTGAAAACATTGATATATATATATATTTAGTTCCTTTAAATTTTATTTCTATCTAAGAACTTGATCATTACTTCTACTATGTTGGATAACATAGCTCTGATACCAACTGAAATGACCCTCCTATTTCTACCCTAATTTCATAAGGATTTTTTTTTCTTCATCAAAGGGAATTTAAATCAAATAGAAATCAAAATGCCATACAAGCTATTGACATAGCCACTTATTTCTTTTCTAAATAGGTAAATTAGGCAAAATCAGTAGTTCAGACGTCTAAATTATTATGACAGGCGTCTAAACTTAATTACAGACGTCTATCTAATTATGACAGACGGCTCAGAGATCAAAAATTGAAACAGAGAGAAAAAGACATTTGAACTGAATTCAGACATCTAATTATTTTGTGACAGACGTCTACATTTAACCTTAGACGTCTAAATTATTTAGACTGTCGTCTAAGTTTAATCTCAGACGTCTAAATTATTAAGACTGACGTCTAAATTCGATTTCTATGTACATGCATATGCACATTCAATTTATATGTGTCTGGATGTCCACCTACTTTCATTTACACTTTTAAGTTCGATTTAAACTTCCTTAGAACTATCAGAGATGATATATAGATTGATCATTTATTACAATTATATTTTCCAGGGTCATTTTCTTTTCCCAATAAACCAAAATATATCCAGGATCAAAACAATTAACCAATATAAATATATCAGTACTTTCACAAAGAAAAGCACATACATGTGAGGATGTATATGCCTCTCTTGTTTAAATCAGAGTTCTGGAAAACAAGAGGAGATTGGATTGATTGGATTTAACCAATCCACACATAGTACAGTGTTATATGCAATAAAAATTCCATTCATGTTTGATTTTCTTCTTATAAAATCTGTCTGGAATTTAAAATGCATTTGGTTAAAATCTGAATGAAAATTCAGATTCCTATTACAGATACAAAGGAAAAGGTGTGTTAATATTTGCACAAAACATGTTTATGTGCATATATAACTGCAGCTATTTGGATCTGGCTTTCAATTTCCCTTATTACAGATCCTTCCTTTATTTAAAAATAAGACATGAAACATTTGTATGAAACAAGTTAGATTATGGGAACCTTGCAGTCATATAAAAACATTCAACCTATGCCTATTATCTTTTGTATACACTTACCATGTTTGAAAGACAAAACCATTTAATTTTTCTGAGAATCAACTATCCAGATTTCCCAAAACTTAAATCCTTTCTAAAGACTCAAAATTGACTAATACATTTATAAAATGTAATCATTCAGTCTTCAACATGGTGTTCTTACTAAATCCACTTACAATATTTTGATTAGCTTCTTTAATATCAGATATTAACTAGATTCATAAATTCCAGATACAAGTCAATCTCTTAATAAAATACTTAACAAAATATCCATCCCATATTCAACACTTAATACAAGTAACAATTTAAATCATTAATACATGCGGATTTTATCATTTTGGCTCTTATCTAACTAAGTTTAGCATGCTATAATCCTCTTCTCAAAGCCTTGCTCCTACTCCTACTTAGTTGCTGCAATCCCTGAAAAAGCATTTGAAGCTGCCTCATTTTAAATGAGACACCCCAGATGCCATTAGCACACTAGGGTCAGACACATGTGTGGTATGAGAAAATTCACCAAAGCAATTAGTTAATCAGGTTAAAATCAAATTAAATACATATACATAAAGTTCTACCCTTTGGAATCAGGTTATACTTGTGTGCATGCTCTGTGTCATTGTGCATGTGCACACTTTAATTTTTCCTTTCCAGAGACTACATATATCAATATGGCACATACATTCAAGCATACAATTCAGTCATAATCAAACAATCATTCATACCAAACAGGAAAATAACCAATATGAGTTAAATCATTTATTCAATCCTCATATTTCAATTCTGGGAAAAACTCTAGTTTTCTCATCATCTCAAATATTATTCCCTTGGTATAATTATCTATCCTGGTCTCACCTGCAATATTTATGAATCAATGGACACACTGTAATGAACTAATTCACTCCATTACACAAAGATCTCAGGACTTAAACAAGCCATGTGTCAACTTGTGCTACTCAAGAACACAAGTCATTCCTGCAGTGTTCTTGACCCCAATTTCCTAATCAGGTTTAAGTTAATAATAACTCTTTTGATTTTTCATGACTAAACCATTCAGTGATCCATTTCACTAACTAAAACATCCATATCATGGCATCTCATATTATTCATAACCATACAGAGACAAACAAGCAAACAACCATTGGTGACTACAAAATAAGGTTCTGTATATATATATATATACACATTCTGGTAATTTTAAAAGGGGTTTAGGCAACTAACATTGGCTTATGGCTTCTGAGAGAGTTTTTCTTTTTGCAAAAATTTGTGCTTGAGTTAAACTCAGAATGACCTGGTTTCACTGAATCACAAAATTTTGTTTGCTATGCATATGAACATATATATATTTTCATTGAATCAGGAGCATCAGCACATAGGCAACCCTATTGCACCCCTAATTCCTTTTTGTCTCAAGCCTCAGCACTTATACATGAGTATATTGCAGCTCAACATTATTTACATCTTTCTGGGTTGAGCCAAAACCAATACTACTTGCCTATTTTCAACATTTTATTTTCTGGGTATTTGTTTATGTTCCTAAACATTAACATATCAAAGATCTGGATTTATATGTATGTATACTAACTACACATAAAACTTTCTTATAAATAAACAAGTAAAACAACCAAAGAGGATCAAAACATTTTCAGATTTAAATTCACAGATAAGCATTCAAATATGAAAATACTCTTTTAAGAAAATTACTTATAACTGGCTGCCTACATTAGGACTTATTGCCTTAGATTTTTGAGTGAGTTTTCTCACCTAGCTCTCTTCTTTGCTTCCTTAATTACTAAAATATGTCTGTATATTTTATCTTACTAATTTGAACTCTAGTATTTTATTAACATATATATATTTTTATATAAGTCTTACTGAAATAATTAGTACACCTATATATATATATTTATACCTCATACTGTATTGACACACACATGCACATGTACACTCAAAAATATTCAGTAGCATCCATATATGTATATTTACTTATGCATTCAGCTTTTAAGAATTTAATCTATATATATATATATATATATATTTCCATACATATCAATATGTATTTATTCTTAGAGTTCAGGGATTTTAGCTTTTGTTCATGTGCATTTCCTGTGCACACATGTACACACATACTGATACACTATCAAGCTATATCACTCCCCTTTCAAAATTAATTCAAAAATTATTTTGAATTCATTTATATTTTTTAGAATAGATTCCTAAAATCTTGGGTCATTACATATAAGTATTGCATGTTTCTCATAGTTTAAGTAAATATTTCCTCCCCTTTTTCTTTTTCTTTACATAATCATTAGCATATTTTTTCTAGTCTAATAGCGATTCAAGCTAATGTTTGTTTGATAATCTTCCCTTGACATATGTGGTCCATAATTAGAAGTTGGGCATATTTTGCTGTTTTTTGATAGATTTAGTATGTAACTACAACAGTGTATTCATATTGCTTTATGAGTTATATGATATCAAATTATGATTTGGGCATGTCCTCTCCCAGACTCAGATCACAAGGCACTGTAAAACTGTTTATGTAATACAATTTTTCAACTTTGGAATATTTTCATTTACATAAGGTGCATATTAATACTATCTTTTTTTACACAACATTTATCTACTATATAAAACAAATACTTGAGCATGGTATTGCTTAAAGTACCAAGTATTTGCTCCATATTAACAGATAAATAATATTAAAGAATCAGAACTCAGAAGACAGTGAGTGATAACCAGAGGATTGTAACGATCTGGGTTTTCGACGCTCGAAAGTCGACATTAATACGTCCACTGTATCAAATGTCGCGCAATCAAATGCCGGAAAACCGAACCATTAGGGTTTAAAAGAAGAGGTAGAAGAAGACAGAAGAAAAGAAAGAACAGAAAAACAGAAACATAAACAACATCAGAATCTCACATTCGCAATGGAACAATATATAATAGATAATCACTAGTCTTTTAAACAAAGAACTATATCAGTTTATACATACATCAATCAGAGTCAATATACAACTCAATACAACAATGGACAGTTTTATAAACTTGTCCTCACACAGAATACATAGCGGAATAAATAAACAAGTACGGGAGTACGTCTCGCCATCCAGCTCGTCTCCAAAGCTCCAGAATATCTAGAATATCCTGATAACATAACTCTAGGCTGCCCGTGTGGAAAATTATGGGCACCCAGAGTTTAGAAAGGGAACAATAAACTCCGAGTCAGTGATGGTGACTGGTGTGAGATCGTAAAACAGTTATTTTCACAATGAAAATAAAATTAATTCGCAATGCTTTTGGAAAATGAAACTACCATAAGGCCTCCCGCCACACACACAATGCAAATGCAGAATTGGAGGAGATTTCTCCTTATGATAGTCAAATACGCTTACTACGCAAAATCATTGGATATTATTACTAGTGCATAGTGTAGAAAACATTTCGAAAGTATAATATTAATCTTAGCCAGCATACAACCATTATTGTATGCCTACTATAGCTACTATGTTCAATAGCAGGTTACCGCCACATTCCGTAGCAGGTTATACAACTAAAACCGTACAAGGTTCGTATTGTTTCTTTGGATTTCCAACAAATGGTCAGGCAAAGGAACTTTCTTATACCGAAATAGAAACGCCTCTGGAAAGACGCCCCGAGAACCTAACCGGATCTCTACAAACACAAGGCCGACGCTACCTCACGCTTTAACCAAGCTTTAACTAGGTAGCTAACACACGAGCTATGTCATCCCTCGGTCGTCACCGACCTTTATCCGAGGATCCTCAACCACAAAGCAACAACCACAAAGTATAATAAATTTGCAGCATCAACATAGGTAAAATATCTGGGCTCCATACCATGATATCACCTTTTATCCAGAAGGAAATGACATACCCTAGGGGCGCTACCCCTAAAAACCTTTGCCGCAACATTCCTGTTTCGACCATTACCAGGTTGTGAGGCTCGACGAAGTCTCGTCCACAAACTACGCTTTTTCACAAAGCCACGCTTTTTCACAAAGCCACGCTTTTTCACAAAGCCACACTTTGATCAACAAATGATCAACAGCACTTCGTATGCCACATTACCAAATTGGGAATGTATCACTAGTAACCATCAACTACATAACCTCTGAGCTCGTACTTCTCAGAGAAGGGTGTTAAGCTAAGAGAATAAATTCTCCGCCACCAACAGAAATGTATTTGATAGAAACCAGCTTTACATCTCAAAGTGTAACGTCAGACACACATCCATAAAAGTCCGTTCCGGGATCGAACAGAACCAAAGGCACTTTCAAATAAGCCCTTGCAATCCAGATAATTTCTAATCACGTCTGGACTTCCCATCACAAGAAGAGTGATATAAATCTCTATACCGGAGCAACTCGGTGCAGAGGCATTCGACAGGTTGTCCTTTCATTTTCGAAAATATCCGGTCTTCAACACCGGTCTTCAATACGATCCATATCGTCGTATCACTAATTCGGAATTGGTTATATGACATAAAGGTCTTTTCCCGGCTAACCCGAATAGTGAGCGTTTGTTTTAAAAACAAATTCAAGTGCCATTTCAAAGGCAATATTGATAGTCGGTTATTTAACTATCAACAACATTCACAACAATCAACCAATTTAAATAATTTTCCCAAATTATTAAATTTCAAATATCTTCCCGATATATGGTTTACACTTAAACCATTTGAAAACAAATTTCAAATCACTTTCATTTAAACCAATTAAATAAATCCTTATCGATTTATTTCAAATTTACATCCCAAATCTGTAAATTTATTTCCACACTTCATCACTTTGAAAACCAATTTCAAATCATATTTTCCACACTTTAAAATAAATCAATGTTTATTTTTAAAACAAATTCCCCTTTCCTTTATTAATTCCATTTTGAATTTAAATTTCCAAATATCCACTCATATACGATTTTCAAAATCGTTTTCCAAAGATTCACTTTCAAACACCAAATCAATTTCCAAATTGATTTCAAATTCATTTCAATCACCAAATCGATTCCAAATCGATTTCAAATTTATTTCAAACATTAAATCAATTACAAATTGATTTAAAAATTCTTTTCAACACAAAATCCATTTATTTTTATTCAACACTAAATAAATTTTCATATCGATTTCCCAAAGATTTATTTTCAAATACCAAATCAATTATAAATTTGATTTCTAGAAATTTATCACCTTTTAAAATAAATTCCTTTATCTCTTCCAAACCATTTAAAATTCCATTTTAAATAAATTCTTCCACCTTTAAATAATATTATTCAAAACCCTTTTTATTAAAATCCTTTCACCATATTTTGGAATTTATTCGATAAGATTACGAAAATCAATTTTAATACTTTAATTCCTTCTTTTAAATTCACCCAATTCTTTCAAAAGAAATTCACTTAAAATTTCCAACTTTTATTTCATAAATCCAATTTTATTTATTTATGGTATCCAACGATACCAAAAATACATTCGGCTAAATTATAGCCTTCAACAAATCCAATCACAAATATAATCATCCACAAATTATAAATAAACAATCACACAGCATATGAAACAAATTCATATAATTTGAGGAATCCAGTTGGATCCCTCCAACTTGTTTCCCTGCATCCACAGATGTTAGCACAATACCAATTCAACTTCGAGATGGAATATCTTGGTATATGGGATTTATAAAATATCAATCCGCTATTATGCGGCGCAATAGGGTCTCATCCGCTATATAATGCGGGAAGTCAATCAACTCCAATATATACATATTCCAATATATATATATATATATATTGCTATATACTACTATATATACTATCATTCAAGCACCCAATCAACACAATCAATAATTTTAAATATAACTATTTAAAATTAAACAAAACCCCTTTGTTTGAGTGAGAAGATCTCACCTTTGCTTTAATTTTGCAGTCCATTTCCAATTCGACTATTTCTTCATTGTTTAAGACCTTGTAATAACAATTTGTACAATTTATTAATAAATCGAGCAATTAAATTCCTATTGGATAAATTTAATTAACCAATGATTTTAATTTTAACAAATGATTTTATTTTAATCAGATTTTACTTTTTTAAATAAATTACTTTTTGCAACTAGATAGCTAAACAAGCTTATTAAATAAATCAATTGCCTAAAATACATATTTTTAAAATAAACTAGTAAGTTGAAAGATGTATAATAATTATTATTATTATTTTTAAACTACACATACTAAGGAACAAGTTATATACATTTTCAAAAATCTACTTTTTTATAAACTCTTATATATATAAAATAATTTATATATATAAAAAAATTGTTTTCTTTTTCCAGTAACACAATAGTAAAACTTTTTCTATATATACAAATATTTTCACATATATAAATTTAGCAGATTTCTCCTTTAAACCTTACTGTTTCAAAATCAAAACTCCAAAATCAATGTTAATATACCTCACAGAAAAAGTGAACCCAGGCTTTGCCCAGCCCTTTCCCATCATCGCAAGATCGCTCGTGAATCCCTACCAACGCCAGAGCTCAGCGACGCCACGCCTCACATCGAAATGCTTCTAACTCCTCCGCGACATGCTCGCTTTTGTTTCTTCTCTGCTTCGATTTGCTGTCGAATACCGCCATGCTCGAGCTCGAGCACGCGGTCGCTCTCCCCTTCGACTTGAAACGCCATGCACCAGAATCGACGACCAGGGTTCCGGCCTTCCTCCCCTCGTGCGAGCACGCGCGCTTGCCCCTCTCCAATCGAGCTTATACGAGTCGATCTCGATTGTTAGGGACGCTCGGTTTTTTTTCTTAATTCGATCGCATGGAACTGGACGAGGAGGGAAGGGCTCGGGTGAATGCGATCTCGACTGGATAGTAGGAAGGGAAGATGGATTGATTTTTATTCTTTGAATCGGCTATGAAATGAATTAAAGGGGAGGAATTATTCGACCATTAGAAACGAGAAAAAGAACTCGATTTTTAAAATTTTCAAACGCGGCCATTTTTCTTCGTTTGAGATTTACTTCGTGTTTCTGATGGAAGAAAGGATGGTACGAGGTGATGTAAAAAGTGAAGGGTTGCGTGCTTTGGAATAAGAAAAGGGGACAGACATGATTTTTGCGTGTTCGAATGAAAAAGACTGAAAGGATGGATTTTCGGCTGATGGAAAAATTTGACTAGAATATAAAATATATAATTCAAATTTTAAATTCAAATTATCTCAAAAATGCAACTCAAAATCTCGATATCCTATCGAGGCTTGCCGCTAGGCGTTTATAATGTTATATGCCTATTCCGAACGCAATGGAAAAGGTTTCAAGTCCAAATTCCATCGTATGGAGAAGATAGCTTTTTGGACCAGTTATTAAATTAAATCTTCGATTAAATTTCAGCACGTTTGCTTATCGTACGCTCACACAACCACTCCAATCACTACAAAAATTGAAATCCGATAATAATACAATATTATGGACCCAATGGAATTGGTTTCGTCGAATTCCGAGACTGTGCCCCGGAATGCTATTTTTAAATATCGATTTAAACGATAAAATCTCAAAATTGAACAAAACAGTTTCAAATTCAATTCTGAAGCTTTCATTATCTTCAGTATTATCAATATAGAATTTCTAAGCCTTGAAAATATTTTTAACAAGCTTGAAACTGAAGATTCAAATTTTCACCCAGTTTAAATAATTAAATTCAATAATTTAATTACCAAATTCATTCTAAAATTTCGAATTTCAAATTAAACAATCAATTCGAATATTTAAACTCAATTAAATATTCACATTTCAAATGTCAAAAATTCATGGTCGTTACAATCTTCCCCCCTTAAAAGAATTTCGTCCCGAAATTACAAGTTAAGAAGAATGCTCCAATCCCCGTTTATCGTTTTCCCAAAACCAAACAGTTTTATCAAATTTTCAAAAACAATCCTTTTATTAAAGATTCGTTATCACTTCAATTAACTTTCCAAACACTTTCATAGTTTCAAGCAGCTTTATTTTGCTTCACAATTCAAATTTAAATTTTAAATTATCCCAAAATTTTCGAAAAATTTCGCCAGCATCTCCTTTGCGCGGCTAGCTCGGTACAACTACAAAATGTCCCTACGGACTCCCAAATTCCAAAAGAAAACAAAATGCCAAGTGGAAAAATCAGAATCTCATCAAATTTCATACTGAAATTTAAATACATACCTTTTGTTGAGAAATTCAAATTTACCTTCGAAATCAAAAATCCCAATTTCTTTTGCCTTTAAAACCCCTGTATACTACTAGCAATAATTTCCAATTACACTTATTGGATTCCCAATACCAATTTTTTACTTAAGAATTTCATTCTTTATTTCTTAAGTTCAATATAAGTATTTACATACTTCTATTTACTTTCACTTCACTAACAAAGTTATACATTCATTTCCATTTAACTTTGTATTTTCAATCCCATTTGAATTCAATTTACTTAATTTTAGATATTGAATTCTATTTACCTTATCTCAAATTCAAATTTTGAAATCATTTATCGTTAAGTCAAAATTTCAAAAAAAAATTCTAACTCTCAAAATTTTCAGAAAATTTTGGCGGAGTCTCCTTTGTACGGAGGAGCTTTTGCAATTTGACAAAAGATATAAATATATATACATCGACCCACTCGGTCAGAAAAGCAGAAAAATAGTTCATATTTCCTATTTTTATTACGTAGGCATACCTTTATAGCATTTTTAAGCAAAGCGGTTATTTTTAAGCATTTGCGCAACCCAAAATGCAGCCAAACGGCTTCCCGGTACCTGTACTTACTCAGTTTAAATATGTAAGTGACATATATAGGAAATCTATCAACATATCACTTAATTTCAATAGTGAACACATAGTTTTCATAAGCAATGCATTCAAAATAATTTCCATTAGCAATTTATATGGTTTCAATACAAATTTAATCGCTTACGACCAATTCACATACCATTTCCATTTAATTCAAGTGATTTACAACTCATTTTCTTCATTCTATTCATTTTTAGCGAAACGAATTCATATCCATTTCAATTAATTCAAAAATCAATTTCTATTTGCTTTTATTAACTCATAGAATTTATACAATCTCGTTTGCGTCAAATGACAACCATTTATATGCAAATTTCGACGATATTCACTTAATAGAATATCCATTCTAGTTTATAACTAATTTAAATTGATACCAATTCAATTTATTTTAATTCCATTTCATTTCCAATTGATTCCATTCAATTAAATTTGCATTTCACTAATCAAACAAATTTCATCGAAACCATTCAATAAAATTTACATTCCATATTCACATTCATTCTGAATTTACTTTATCAATAACAAGGAAATTTCAATTTTTTTTTCTTACTTACTTGAATTTATATGCAAATTCAAACCATTTTAATTCATCTCACAATTCAATTTTAATTTGACCAATTCAACTTCCAATTCATTACTTCATGAATTAATAAATTATCAAGTTAGTTTACTTGACTTCAACCCATATTATTTCCAAGTTTGGATTTTTATTCAACTTGATTCAAATCAAATCTCATTTTTCAATTTCAATTCATTTATTTACAAATGTAGCTCATTTGTTCATTCACAAATTCATTTCTTTTTAATTTGAATCTTATCCTAATCAAATTTTCAAATATTTTATAAGTCATCAAACTTATTTACATTCCATAACAATTTAAAGAATTTCCAGAGTCTTTTAAACAACATTTCAACCATTTCAAAACTAACTTCGAAATTTCAATCCAAATTCTTTAATTCACATTTCAAAAATTATTCTGCATCTCATTTCAATTTATAAACCTCATTTATAAATTCACCTTACCAATTTCATTCCATAAATGAATTTTATTCTCAAATACTTTCTTGGAATTCTATTTCAAATTATAAATCACATTTACAATTTACATTTACAAATCCCATTCATATATGAATTCATTTCCTTACCTTTTAATTCATATTTATAAATTTCATTTGTTAATGAATTTATCTCCAAATCTTTGGTTATACCATTATCTCTTATTCAATTTCCATATAACAATGATAATAATTCAATGTTATCTTTTCCTAACAACCAAACATCCATATACAATAATAATTCATAGAAAATCATTTCTTTTCTATACAAAAATAGTTTTGAGTAAAATTATTTCATTTACCCTATTCAAAACAATACTGTGTCAGTTTATCTTGTTTAAGAGTTTAGAAACCTCTATCGATTACAGTTGGCCACCCTGCACCGACCAGAATCTATAAACAATCAACTGATAAGTCAACACAATACAAAACAAACTTTTGTATTCACTAACAAATACGCGCTCATATCTATTATTACACTCACACTCATTCTAGAGTACTACTGACTCTATCTCTAATGAGTAACACCCAACAGAACCAAGGTTGTCGCTTAACCAACAGCTCTGATACCACATGTAACGATCTGGGTTTTCAACGCTAGAATGTCGACATTAATATGTCCACTGTATCAAATGCCGCGCAATCAAATACCGAAAAACCGAACCATTAGGGTTTAAAAGAAGAGGTAGAAGAAGACAGAAGAAAAGAAAGAACAGTAAAACAGAAACAGAAACAACATCAGAATCTCACATTCGCAGCGGAACAATATATAATAGATAATCACTAGTCTTTTAAACAAAGAACTATATCAGTTTATACATACATCAATCAGAGTCAATATACAACTCAATACAACAATGGACAGTTTTATAAACTTGTCCTCACACAAAATACACAGCGGAATAAATAAACAAGTACGGGAGTACGTCTCGCCATCCAGCTCGTCTCCAAAGCTCCAGAATATCCAGAATATCCTGATAACATAACTCTAGGCTGCCCGTGTGGAAAATTATGGGCACCTAGAGTTTAGAAAAGGAACAATAAACTCCGAGTCAGTCATGGTGATTGGTGTGAGATCGTAAAATAGTTATTTTCACAAAGAAAATAAAATTAATTTGCAATGCTTTTGGAAAATGAAACTACCATAAGGCCTCCCGCCACACACACAATGCAAACGCAGAATTGGAGGAGATTTCTCCTTATGATAGTAAAATATGCTTACTATGCAAAATCATTGGATATTATTACTAGTGCATAGTGTAGAAAACATTTCGAAAGTATAATATTAATCTTAGCCAACATACAACCATTATTGTATGCCTACTATAGCTACTATGTTCAATAGTAGGTTACTGCCACATTCCGTAGCAGGTTATACAACTAAAACCGTACAGGGTTCGTATTGTTTCTTTGGATTTCCAACAAATGGTCAGACAAAGGAACTTCCTTACACCGAAATAGAAACATCTCTGGAAAGACACCCCGAGAACCTAACCAGATCTCTGCAAACACAAGGCCGACGCTACCTCACGCTTTAACCAAGCTGTAACTAGGTAGCTAACATACGAGCTATGTCATCCCCCGGTCGTCACCGACCTTTATCCGAGGATCCTCAACCACAAAGCAACAACCACAAAGTATAATAAATTTGCAGCATCAACATAGGTAAAATATCTGGGCTCCATACCATGATATCACCTTTTATCCAGAAGGAAATGACATAACCTAAGGGCGCTACCCCTAAAAACCTTTGCCGCAACATTCCTGTTTCGACCATTACCGGGTTGTGAGGCTCGACGAAGTCTCATCCACAAAGCTATGCTTTTTCACAAAGCCACGCTTTTTCACAAAGCCACGATTTGATCAACAAATGATCAACAACACTTCGTATGCCACATTACCAAATTGGGAATGTATCACTAGTAACCATCAACTACATAACCTCTGAGCTCGTACGTCTCAGAGAAGGGTGTTAAGCTAAGAGAATAAATTCTCCACCACCAATAGAAATGTATTTGATAGAAACCAGCTTTACATCTCAAAGTGTAACGTCAGACACACATCCATACAAGTCCGTTCTGGGATCGAACGGAACCGAAGGCACTTTCAAAGAAGCCCTTGCAATCCGGATAATTTCTAATCACGTCTGGACTTCCCATCACAAGAAGAGTGATATAAATCTCTATACCGGAGCAACTCGGTGCAGAGGCATTAGACAGGTTGTCCTTTCATTTTCGAAAATATCTGGTCTTCAACACCGGTCTTCAATACGATCCATATCGTCGTATCACTAATTCGGAATTGGTTATATGACACAAAGGTCTTTTCCCGGCTAACCCGAATAGTGAGCGTTTTTTTTTAAAACAAATTCAAGTGCCATTTCAAAGGCAATATTGATAGTCGGTTATTTAACTATCAACAACATTCACAACAATCAACCAATTTAAATAATTTTCCCAAATTATTAAATTTCAAATATCTTCCCGATATATGGTTGACACTTCAACCATTTGAAAACGAATTTCAAATCACTTTCATTTAAACCAATTAAATAAATCCTTATCGATTTATTTCAATTTTACATCCCAAATCTGTAAATTTATTTCCACACTTCATCACTTTGAAAACCAATTTCAAATCATATTTTCCACACTTTAAAATAAATCAATGTTTATTTTTAAAACAAATTCCCCTTTCCTTTATTAATTCCATTTTGAATTTAAATTTCCAAATATCCACTCATATACGATTTTCAAAATCGTTTTCCAAAGATTCACTTTCAAACACCAAATCAATTTCCAAATTGATTTCAAATTCATTTCAATCACCAAATCGATTCCAAATCGATTTCAAATTTATTTCAAATAATAAATCAATTACAAATTGATTTAAAAATTCTTTTCAACACAAAATCCATTTATTTTTATTCAACACTAAATAAATTTCCATATCGATTTCCCAAAGATTTATTTTCAAATACCAAATCAATTATAAATTTGATTTCTAGAAATTTATCACCTTTTAAAATAAATTCCTTTATCTCTTCCAAACCATTTAAAATTCCATTTTAAATAAATTCTTCAACCTTTAAATAATATTATTCAAAACCCTTTTTATTAAAATCCTTTCACCATATTTTGGAATTTATTCGATAAGATATCAATCCACTATTATGCGGCGCAATAGGGTCTCATCCGCTATATAATGCGGGAAGTCAATCAACTCCAATATATACATATTCCAATATATATATATATATATTGCTATATACTACTATATATACTATCATTTAAGCACCCAATCAACACAATCAATAATTTTAAATATAACTATTTAAAATTAAACAAAACCCCTTTGTTTGAGTGAGAAGATCTCACCTTTGCTTTAATTTTGCCGTCCATTTCCAATTCGACTATTTCTTCATTGTTTAAGACCTTGTAATAACAATTTGTACAATTTATTAATAAATCGAGCAATTAAATTCCAATTGGATAAATTTAATTAACCAATGATTTTAATTTTAACAAATGATTTTATTTTAATCAGACTTTCCTTTTTTAAATAAATTACTTTTAGCAACTAGATAGCTAAACAAGCTTATTAAATAAATCAATTGCCTAAAATACATATTTTTAAAATAAACTAGTAAGTTGAAAGATGTATAATTATCATTATTATTATTTTTAAACTACACATACTAAGGAACAAGCTATATACATTTTCAAAAATCTACCTTTTTATAAACTCTTATCTGTATAAAATAATTTATATATAAAAAAAACTATTTTCTTTTTCCAGTAACACAATAGTAAAACTTTTTCTATATATACAAATATTTTCACATATATAAATTTAGCAGATTTCTCCTTTAAACCTTACTGTTTCAAAATCAAAACTCCAAAATCAATGTTAATATACCTCATAGAAAAAGTGAACCCAGGCTTTGCCCAGCCCTTTCCCATCATCGCAAGATCGCTCGTGAATCCCTACCAACGCCAGAGCTCAGCGACGCCACGCCTCACATCGAAATGCTTCTAACTCCTCCGCGACATGCTCGCTTTTGTTTCTTCTCTGCTTCGATTTGCTGTCGAATACCGCCATGCTCGAGCTCGAGCACGTGGTCGCTCTCCCCTTCGACTTGAAACGCCATGCACCAGAATCGACGACCAGGGTTCCGGCCTTCCTCCCCTCGCGCGAGCACGCGCGCTTGCCCCTCTCCAGTCGAGCTTATATGAGTCGATCTCGATTGTTAGGGACGCTCGGTTTTTTTCTTCTTATTTCGATCGCGTGGAACTGGACGAGGAGGGAAGGGCTCGAGTGAATGCGATCTCGACTGGATAGTAGGAAGGGAAGATGGATTGATTTTTTTTCTTTGAATCGGCTATGAAATGAATTAAAGGGGAGGAATTGTTCGACTATTAGAAACGAGAAAGAGAACTCGATTTTTAAAATTTTCAAACGCGACCATTTTTCTTCGTTTGAGATATACTTCGTGTTTCTGATGGAAGAAAGGATGGTACGAGGTGATGTAAAAAGTGAAGGGTTGCGTGCTTTGGAATAAGAAAAGGGGACAGACGTGATTTTTGCGTGTTCGAATGGAAAAGACTGAGAGGATGGATTTTCGGCTGATGGAAAACTTTGACTAGAATATAAAATATATAATTCAAATTTTAAATTCAAATTATCTCAAAAATGCAACTTAAAATCTCGATATCCTATCGAGGCATGCCGCTAGGCGTTTATAATGTTATACGCCTATTCCGAACGCAATGGAAAAGGTTTCAAGTCCAAATTCGATCGTATGGAGAAGATAGCTTTTTGGACCAGTTATTAAATAAATCTTCGATTAAATTTCAGCGCGTTTGCTTATCGTACGCTCACACAACCACTCCAATCACTATGAAAATTGAAATCCGATAATAATACAATATTACGGACCCAATGGAATTGGTTTTGTCGAATTCCGAGACTGTGCCCCGGAACGCTATTTTTAAATATCGATTTAAACGATAAAATCTCAAAATTGAACAAAACAGTTTCAAATTCAATTCTGAAGCTTTCATTATCTTCAGTATTATCAATATAAATTTTCTAAGCCTTGAAAATATTTTAACAAGCTTGAAACTGAAGATTCAAATTTTCACCCAGTTTAAATAATTAAATTCAATAATTTAATTACCAAATTCATTCTGAAATTTCGAATTTCAAATTAAACAATCAATTCGAATATTTAAACTCAATTAAATATTCACATTTCAAATGTCAAAAATTCAGGGTCGTTACAGGATAGTGACTGATAAGGTAAGTGGGTAGTTAGTCTACATATGTGTTTGTGTGTACTGTGTTTCTGAGGGTTGTCTGACTGTCTGTAGGGTGGGTTGGGTTTGTGAATATGTTTTGTACTGTGTGCTTGTGTGAGTTTTGTTTGAGTTAGCATTGCTATGTTTTGTGTTTATGAGAGGTTGCAAATTTTGTTGAGTGTGTTGTGCTTTTTTTTTTAGATGTTAGGTGCCTTCATTTGTAAATGCAAGCGTAGAAAACATATTAATATACATTTACAGAAATTATATGTTTTGATTATTCCATTATTAAGTATTAATGTGATTATTTACAGAGTTTACATTACAGAGTTCATATACATGTATTAATAACTATTGTATTCAAGGTTACATAATAGATATTGTTAACTGTCCTTTATATGAAGTATTCTCAAAATAAGTTACTGTTTTTTGTTTCATTTGCAGAAAAAAGATGCATTCAAGCTTTGTACGTACTCGCAACCAGAGAAAGGCTGATGAGGAATCTCAGAAGTATAAGTCAAAGCGGAAGTATGATCCAAAGAAAAAGGTTAAGATTCCAGTTGTTGCTTGCACCGACAGTGAAGAACCAACAGTCAACGCTAAGAAGCAAGCCATTGTTTGCAATGAAGACAAAGAACAAGAGCCACCTGTTACCCCCTCCGACCCAAATGAAGAAGGACTTCGCTCAGAAAATGAAATCCTTCCTGAACAAACTGATGATGCTGAGGGAGAAATTGGAAGAGCAAGTGAAGCTGAATCTAGAATTACATCTCGGAAAAGAGGCGGTAGAGGTCCAGCAAAAGCAAAAAGACTCCTGTTAAGCAGTCAGGATTGAATTAAAGTTGAGTTCAATGATATAGGTATACCAATAGAGAAAGGGTCAGTACATTTATCCTCTTTTCTTGGACCGCTTATGCGGGAGCTGGTTCCATACACACATGATGATTAGAGGAATCTAAGTGATGAGTTAAAAGTTGTTTTGTGGCAATCGATTCAGGGTATGAGTTAAAAATTGTTGTTGTTGTTTATACATCTGTTTGCAAGTTGCTACATTGCTACATTGTTACATCACATATTATAGTTATGGCTGAAAAAAATTGTTTGATGCATACATATGGTTGTTGTTTGATTTTAATATCATGTTTTCATGTATTGTTGCAGATTAGATTTAAACTGGAAGAGGTTTGGCAAAGAAAAGCTGTATTTCAACAAATGGGAGTAATTTGGAGATCGTCAAAAAGTAAATTGGTTCAAAAATTAAATAAAGCGGAGAACGAAGAGGAAAGACTAAAACTGAAACCTACCAACATCAAAAGCATGAACGAATGGAGAAGGTTTGTGAAGGCGAAAACAAGTCCGGAGTTTAAGGTAACACTATTCACTATTTTATTTGCTAGAACACTTTAAAAGTTAATGATTGGGATCCAATAACACATATGGTTATTTGCACCGCAGAGTTGATTATCATTTTCAAAAGAACAATTTTATTATCCAATAACACATATGGTTTGGTTTTAGTCTCAAAAAAAAGAAAACATTTTGCGTTTCATTTGTTTTGCATTTATGTTCACTGTGCATTTTTGTTCTTTGTTCTTGTGTGCATGTCAACTCAACACTTTCCATTTTAACTTTGTTCATTCTATACACATTTCTTGTTCACTTGAATTTAGTTCAGTTTAGTGCTGTGTGTTTGGTTTTGTATTGTATTATCTTGCATTAAAAAAATTGTTGGATTTGTTTTCATCTTGCATTGGAATTTTCAACTAGTTTGCTATTACATTTCATTTCCTGGCTTTTGCGTTTCGTTTTTTGTTTTACATTGCTGTTGCATTTCATACTTCAACAAGCTTGCATTGCATATACCCAAAAACAAAATAAAACAAAAAACATTGCATTGCATCTTAGATTTTAGTTTTCATTTTTACATATCTGTTTCTTGTGCTCACTGTTTTCACTTGATATTATGTTCACTGTTTTATTTCATTTGTCTTTTAGTTTCCGATACATTGAATTTTCCTCTACTACAAGCAACTGTTTTCAAGTTTTTGTCCTCTATTTACAAAACAAAATATCCATGTTTCTTCTTTACATTGCCTTTATCAAACACTTCTCAAACAACTTCTCTCTGTCACTCTTCACTTCCTCAACCAAGCTGCCATTATCCTATAACAATATATCAACTTCTCTCTGTCACTCTTCACTTTCTCAAACAACGAAGCTGCCATTATCCTATAACAATATATCAACAATATATCTTTCTATTTTACAGAAACGAAGTGAGAAATATTCGGCCCTTAGGGATAAACAACTTCCACACACAACTGGTCGTAAGGGAATGGCAAGATTGACCGAAGACATGGTTAGTTAATTAAGTATAGCTTTATTTAATATTATTTTATACCTGTCCAGTTTTTTATTTAATGTTATCCTAAATTTAGAAAAAAGAACGTCCAAGTCCATCATCCATAACTAGAGCTGATGTTTGGATTAAATCTCACATAAAAAAAATGGTGAACCGGTGACCGCGGAAGCTGGAAATGCTATTGTAAGTTTTTTTTATTTTATATGTATATAAAAAATTGTCCGAAACTACGATAATTTTACCATTGTACATTATCTATTTGTATTTATTTATGTAGGAGGAGATTAAAAAATTTGGTAGCCTATCACATTCCGGTTCGTCACAGAATGTCAGTGGAGATGCTCTTGTACATGTACTCGGACAAGATAAACCAGGACGGTTAAGGGCATTGGGAAGGGGTTGCACTTTAACCAAGCTAGTTGTGACCCAGTCCAAAGATAAACAAGTATCGCAGTGTCGAGAGGAAATTGCAGAAATGAAGAGTATGCTGCAGGTTCTGATGAACCAGAAGGTAAACTATTAAAAGTAATTTATATATGTAAAATAAAAAATTCAAAGCGCCATATAATTTAAAATACTAAAAAAACAAATTTATTCTCTCTCACAAACTTATTATATGTTCTCTGCCATTTTAAGTATGGTCATTTTAATTTTAGCAACTCAATTTTATTTTTTTCACTTGCTGGTTTCGGTAGCCATATTAATTTCATCCCATCATTTATAGCTGTAAAATACATTAACTGATCAAAGTCCATTTAGTAGTTTTCGATAGTCAATTAAACGCCTACATTACATTTAATTGAGTGCTTTTAAGATTAAAATATCCTGATATTAGAGCTTTGCTGCAGGGTGTAGAAAGTTCAAAAAGGAGCACATCTGAATTGGTAAAAATAATAATTATATTACTCAAGAAATAACATTTAGATTTTAAATTTTGATCCAGTGCTTGCTATAATTTTTGGTTGAATAATTGCAGAGCAATGACGATGTATGTTCGATGTTGAATTGGGATGGAAACTGTGAAGTTGTTGCCAATGGGAGGGTGTTGTCCAGGGACCCAACTGCGGTTGTTAATGGCATTCGTCTTGGACCAAATGCTGTGAGCGTTATTGTAGATATCGTGGACAAACCAGATACTTATTTATGGAGGCCTACACCTAAAATGACAGTATTAGCAGATGCTGTGAATAAGGTAGTAGCTTGGCCATCAACTTGCATTAAGATGGCGCTGCGAGTAAATTTGAACGACGGCAGCACGGTAAATTTTACACTTCTCATACTAAACTGCTGAATTACACTTCTCATTGAAACATACTAAAGTTTTAGTTTTAGTTTTTAGATATTAGTACCCTAAATTAATCCATTTGTATATTTATTTGTTTGTTAAAATCTTAATAAAAATTTGAATAATTTTTCTATATTAACAGCACTGTCCATAATATTATGGTTGGAATTACACTTCTCATTTTATAACTTGTGAATGAATTGCTAAGTAATTTGGTAAGTAGAAATTTATTTGTTTGTTAAAATAAACCATCTTTATATTTATTTGTTTGTTAAAATTACACTTCTCATTTTATAACCTATGAATGATTTGCTAAGTAATTCGCTAAGTAGAAATTTATTTGTTTGTTAAAATAAACTATCTTTATATTTATTTGTTTGTTAAAATTACACTTCTCATTTTTAGAGTAACAGCACTGTCCAAGACGACAAATGCAAGATTTATGGTTGGAATGAGGGTGAAGGGGTAGTTGCCGAAGGAAGAGTCTACTCCAGAGAGCCACAATATGTTGTTAATGGTATTCCGCTCGGTCTATCTGCCGTTGTGATTTCGGTCGACAAAGTAATAAATAAAGATGCTTATTTGTGGCAACCCACATGTGATATGTCGTGCATTGGAGATGCAGTTGGTAGGAAAGTAGCATGGCCAAAATCAAAAGTTGAAGTTGATAAAGAAAATAATGACAGTGTAAATTGTGCGACTTCTCCCATGAAATCTACACCCATGGTCATGAAGAAATTAGAGCATGTAAGTATTAATTTTCAAAATTGAAGAAATTACCTGTGTATGAAAGTTTATTTATTATGTGTATGTATATATTCTGCATAATAATCTCTTTTTTTTCCAGCCAATTGCAAAGTTGACAAAAGATAGCAAATGCCAGTTGATCGATTTGGGTGGAACAAACGTAGTGGCTGAAGGAACTGTTGCATCAACTGATCCGATAACGATGGTCCATAGTCGTATATTGGGACTTAATGCTATAAAAGTTTGGGTTGATATTGTGAGAGATGCAAATGCAGAGCTATGGAGACCAACATCGGCGTTGACGTGTATGGAAGATGCACTTGGCGTTCCCATAGCTTGGCCAACGGAAAAAGTCATTCTGAAAACAAACTGAAAGGTATATAACTTGTTCATCATAAATGTTTTCAAACTTTGATTGTAATACCCTGACAATATTCCTAGATAATCGACTATAAAAATTAGTTATATTACTCAATAAATATTGGTGTAGAGCTAGAGTTTGTGTGGCTGTTGATAGTGGATGGAACAGAGTTTGTGTGGCTGAAGTGTTGAATTTATATAACCAATTTTAACACATTCACCGTGTACTAATAAAGGTTACTAGAGCCTGGTACAACTTTGATAGAAAAGTATATCCCTAGTTGATGTAACAGAACCAGTTTTAACACCTTCAGTGTACTCACTGCGTAGCCTGATAAGCTATCACATTATCAACAACATATTGTTCTAGCAATAATGCAATACTTTGGTAAATTAACTACCAGCTTGTATTCAACATCCACCAACACAGTGAAACTGCGTTTCCCCAACTGTAGGTGCTATGAGCCAACAGGGTCGCGTTGCTCGCTACAACTAAGGCGAACACACATTCATTCTTTAACATATCTAAACCCCTAGTAGTTAGTTAAATATCATTCTACACTTAAGCACTGAATGGTCACAATCTGCCACATGATAAAGACATTTATCTTTGTCATAAGTTCATCTGCTAATGTGCAAGTCTAGTGCACTGACTTCACAAATATGATGTAAAAGTTGTTGGACGATTACAATGTGCTCACATCAGTGGTTAATACGCAAAGGCATATTTGTTTGAAGTATTATAGTCTAAGAACTTCTATATTTGTCCATTTTTGATCGTTGATACCTTCACCTCACAAATATTTAGTAACATGATTATTATTGTTTACAGGTAGATAAACGTTTGTGAAGAATTCAAGCAGCAGCACTAGTTTTTGGTACGGTAGCAGCACATGTATGTAGTTAGGTTGATTAAAACTGTTATGAAACTATTATGAAACTAGTATGTATGGTAGCAGCACTACTTTAGCTGCATGTACTATTATGAAACTGTTTATGGTAGTTTGGTTGTGTAAACGTATGGTTAACCTTTTGTCTTGACACTAATGTTATGATATAGTGGTGATTATGTAATTGCTTTTGTTTGTGTTATTGTGGTTCATTGAATGTGTTATTTTTGAATGTGTATGTGTTTATATATTACGTTATTGTATAAGTTTTGAAGTAATTGATTTGAAGGCGAAATCAGATGTAGTCGTGGAACAGTAGGCAATAAAATCGAAACATACGGTGGCGGAGAAAAAACGCCACCAAAAATATTTTTTTGTAGCGTTTAAAAAGCGCTACAGAATCAGCAATTATAGTAACTCAGATAATCTCCATGGCATTCAAAAAACGCTGCAAAAAATAATAATAAGTGCAACAAAAAAATAAGATAGTAAACGGCACCTTTTTGGTGGCGTTTCTTAAACGCTGTAAAAAAGATCTTTAGTAACGTTTAAAAAACGCTGCCAAAAATTCATTTATAGTGGCGTTAAAATAAATGCAACAAAAAATCATGAATTTTTAGTCGCATGTTTTCTAGCGGCGTTTATCAAAACGCCATCAAAACTTTTTGTAGCGTTTTTTGTGCGCCACTAAAAATCAAATTTCTTGTAGTGGAAGCTTAATCAAATTAATTCTAGAGCAAATCTCAACCTCCTTAACACACAAGCTAAAGGTGAATAATATATTACATCTCAGTTTAATATAGCTTTCGGTTTCTAGATAAGACCCATGTTTATTTCGCAATGATTTTCCATGTTTTAACTATTTAAATGGATATATGTGCTTGTTGATAAGATAAACAAGATTTCAAGAGGGAAGCTTAATCAAATTAATTCTAGAGCAAATCTCAACCTCCTTAACACACAAGCTAAAGGTGAATAATAGATTACATTTCATTTTTATATAGCTTTCGGTTTCTAGATAAGACCCATGTTTATTTTGCAATGATTTGCCATGTTTTAACTGTTTAAATGGATATATGTGCTTGTTGATAATTTAGGCTATTTCTTATAGATTTTATGATAAGAATTGATTTGGAAAACCTATTAAATGACATCCAAATGACTTGTGTTTTTGATATAGGTCGAAAATATTATTTTAGAGATGAGTTTCAAGTTTTATAATTTTCTAAATTATTGTGGATTTATTGTGGATTTATTATGAATTTTCTAGTGAAGAAAATGGTTAAATTGGGTTTAAATTAATTTTGGCTATTATATGTTAGCTTTGGATCAGAAATTTAAATATGTTAGAAAACATATAAAAAATGATTTATCGGAATTTTTGGAGAATTTTCGTAAGTGTTTTATTAAGTATATAAAATTATTTAAGGGACTTAAATGTTTTATATATTTATAAAAGGAGAAGGGGCAATTTGCTAAATGTTCTAAATTAGAACTACTGAATTCGACAGCACTTTTAGAAAAAAAATTGAAAAAGAAATTGGCAACCAATTATATGATGACAAATAAGCAAGTTAGTTGGAAAGATATTACTTTATAAAGTAAAAATCAGTTTTTGTAAAGGTTTGATGTTTCGCCACTCTCGGTAGCTCCATTTCGACTTCATACTACCACCTCTATCATAGTCAAAACCAATACGCATGGTATCAATGCCTTGGTACATAGTGGATTGGAGATAGGCGAAAGTATAGGGTCGAAACGTGTTTTCGAAGTGGTCAAGACCTTGTTTTGCTTTCAAAAGAGATGCCGCTTGCTTTTCTTTCAAAATAATGGTTTCAAAAGGGTTTTAATATAGCTTTCGACAAAGGTTGCCACCTTTTATTTTAAACAAGCTTTTGATAGGGTCGAAACACCCGTTGCCGCATTCTACCTTTTGACTCAGTTGAGGCCGCTTTTGCCTTTATACATTGGTTTCGAAAGGGTGCTTTCGCTTTTAAATAAGAAGCCGCTTCTCCATGCTTTCGAAAGGGTTGGTGTCGAAACCTTCCACTTTCTTTTACATAGGAAATTGCTTTGAAAAAGTGCTTTTGACCTTGTTCTTTTAAGACCCTTTGTTCTATTGAAAGGTAAACCCATAGGTTTCGAATGGAATGGTTTTAAATGGTTTCGAAACTATGTTCCACAAGCTTTTACTTGAACCCAATGCTTTCGAAATGCTTGTTTTAAGTAAAGGACCTTATTGATTTCGAAAGGTATATAATAAAGGTTTCGAAGGGGAGGTTCTCCAATGGTTTCAAAAGGTACTTAAAGTATTTTAAATGGAAGGTTTCCTAATGCTTTCGAAAGGCACGTTTAAAGAGTTTTGAAAAGAGGATGTCTAAGGTTTATAAAGGTTTCGAATGGATACCTTCAATGATTTTGAAAGGTTGTTATAAAGGTTTCGAAAGGTATGTTTTGGACTTTCGGCCTAGTGTTTCAAGGTATAGTAGTTAATATATTTTGAAAGTGGTACTTTCAATGGATTCGAAAGGGTTGTTTAAAACTTTTAAGCAAAGGTTTCGAATGGTTTACCTTGGCTTTATGGCCTAAGATATTTTAAGATGAAAGGGGTTTTTAACTTACTTTGGATGGATAGATAACCCTCAATTTTTTTATCAACATTGTTTTAAGTAAAGTATATATAACATGGCAAAGAGATTTGAGTAAAGCAAAGAGTATATTTTCTTTGTTTAAGTATGGTTTAAAGGGTTAAATCAATTTCACTACACCAGAAAAGACTTTTGGTAGCGTTGAAAAAACGCTACCATAACTTATGGTAGCGTTTTAGAGAACGCTGCTATACGACATGCAACTAAAAGTCTAAAACTTTTTGTTGCGTTGTAGTAAACGCTACCAAAAGTCACTTTTAAATGCAACTATAGGTATTTTCTGTAGGATTTAAAAAACGCTACCAAAAGTCACTTTTAAATGCAGCTATAGGTTTTTTCGTAGGGTTCCATTTGTTTCTGTAGCATTTCTGAAACGCTACTAAAAGTTATTGGTTGTTTGGTAGCATATTTTTAATGCTACTATTTACGGTTGATGGTTTATACCATTTCTAGCAATCGCTTATATATTATTCATATTAAAACGAACGATCAATCGCATAATTTTCATATATTCAAACAAACAATTAAATCACATAATTAGCATATACAAACAATCAATCATATGATCATCATATTCAAATAATTGCAAAAACATGCTAATCTCACAATTAAATATAATATCCATAATCAATTCGATAGTAGTTTTTCAACAAAATAAGTCACATACTACAAGCATTCACAGACAAGTTTCCACAAATGGTACTAACAAAATACGACAACATATATAATAATTAAATTCATGTTCGTTGCTTGATTACCAGTTCTTTGTTGTCGACAGTCTTCGCTTCGAAATAGCTAATTACCTGCAAACGAGTTTAACAATCAACAATATATATATGTATATATATATATATGAAAATCATGTAATCTATAACTCGATATTCTATATTAACACATATTAACAATGCGTCGTTAACTCTCACAAAGTTTACCCAAACGTTTACCGCATCTTTTCCCAGCGGAACACAATGAACCATCGTTGTTGGATCAATTGAAGCAATAGTTCCTTCAGCCACTACTTGTCCCGTTGCACCCACATCAATCAGCTTACATCTACTATTTGGTACCAGATTTGCACCCTGTTGGATAAGCAAATAAATAAATAATCATCAAATATGTCGTAATCATCAAATAAATAAGCAAAAGGATTAACCGTTTGAAAAAAAGGATTAACATGTTATCATTGCAATCACAGCTAACTAGTAATCAAATAATCATCAAATATTTGGTACTAGATTAACGTCAGTAGCATACAGTCAGTATGAAAATAATCCACAATAGTAAACTCTCCCTTGACACGGTTACTAACTAATTTAGTAGTGACATAAGAATTCTAGAATACTGACCAAAAGTAGTGACATACCTAACTAATTTAGACCTTTTACCTCCACCATTGATTAGCTCTACATGAAAACCTTGTTGAAAAGCACATCACATCCATTGAGATGCATTATACCCTTCATAAGAGTGCATATCCACCTACTTTCTGTCCGAGTCACCAATTACCATTTTGAAGCATAAACTAATTAAAAAAGGAAAGAATAGTCTTCAAGAACCGCAATTCTTACCTCTAACTCAACATCTTCATAAATCATTGGATTATTTTCAGCTTGATTGCTTTCTTGTTAAGTTTTCAATGTTATGGCAAGTAAAAACATTGTCCCTTTTACAAGTTAAACTAATAAATTACAATGATAATATGTTAACCTATAAACTCTGAATATAAATACAGGCTCTAATTCATGATTTGACTGGCTTAACTGATAATAGATATGTAATATTTTCTATTATTGTCAATCAATATTTTTTGATATGTATCATAGTCTTTTAGTTGCTTAAAGCAATATATTATAAATGAATTATTTTCAAATATTTGGTAATTTGGCTTCAGTACAATCATTAAATTTATCATAATTGCCTAGTTGCTGTCTGGTTTCCTTTTCTGATCTATTCCCCAGAAAAAGTAAAGAGTGAAACTACTATTGAGGCTGAAACAGAGCATCTTCAAAACATGTTAGAATTAAAATTTTAGAAAGGGAGCACACTTCATGAAGGACTCATATAAGTATGTAAAAACGTTAGCATATTGAAAACGAGTTTATAACAAAGACGAGAAAGATGAAGCTATACCATATTCATTTCTTAATGTAATCAACTTTCGAATGTTTCAGCACAATAGTGCAAGAAGAGCTTGAAAGTCTGAAACGTTAGAGAACTGCAAATAAAAAGCTAGAGAAAGTTGAAAAAGAAGCGAAATGGGTTATGGATAGAGAATGAATAAGAAACTGCTTGAACGTGAAGTATATTTGGTGCATATACGTATATACATACTTTAAACCGTAATTATAATTTTTTCTTTCGGGCTTACTTGCGATACTCAAATCACCAAATATTTGTTGCTTCGTGCAATAGAATGAACATAAAAAAACATAACTTACTTGTAAGGGCTAAATGACTGTGATCTCTAGTGGTCAGTACATTAATAACTTGGATTCCAAATTGTTTAGCCCAAATATAATTCTCAAAGTTACTTCATCAAGCCATCTACAAATCAAACTCAAGGATAAATAATAAAATTAGTTAGAAATTGTAAATATGTCTGTAAATAAAAGACACACACATTTGGTTTACAATTTTCATAATCAGGCTCTTTCAAGTATAAGTTGGAACACTCATGCCACTTATGCACTAATAGTTGCTACCTTCACTTACTTAACAATAAACATAGCCTGCTAACATATGTTACACCAACACATGCAAAAACATAGTACCATAGTGCACCAGTAAACTCAATATACAGCTGAACTTAGTGCAATAACTCATCACACAACTATGAACACATGTTCCCATGCACCTACCTACACAACCTGTACATAGAAACTTATATATACACTCAAGAACACACATAACACAGACTCACACAACTCAAACACTGTCGCTACACAAAACACACACTAGGCTTTACACAACAACACGCATGCACTTGACTCCACTTAACACGTACAACCCACTTGCATATTTATGTATATATGCTGCTAATTCACGCAATCCCTCATGTATAAAATTTTGCTTCCATATTCACTCATCTAAGAATTGCAAAAATTACAAAGTAACTCTGCTTTTATCATTTCAGTTCCACAGGCAAATATATATATATAAGGTTTAAAATAATTATTTTCACTTCATTGTAGAGTTTAAAGGTGCTCACATTTACTCGAAATTGCAAACACATAGCACGCACATATGTCAGTGATTGGGTTGCTCTTCTACCAACACAAATACATAGCATGGTAATTACAAGTCTAAATTATTTAGTTATAAGTTTTGCTTGTGTGCTTACTACATGCTTGCAGTGTATGCGTCAGTGAAAGTGTGTACAGTGTGAGAGTTATGCGTGTGTGCATTTTAGTGGAAAGCTGCTATGATTGCATACATGTATATATGTATACATATATGTGTGTGTATATATGGGGTTGTTGCGTGTGTGTTAACTAGGAGAAGTTGCTGTCATTTGCAGGGTACAAGTGTGTGTGATAGCATAATATATTGGCTGTGTTTTTTTATGTGCGTGAGTTAGGAGTTGCTGTGAACATATTATGTGTGTTTTCTTTATGTATGTGTCTTTTCCTTGCTTTGACCATATAAACTATACCATTTTGCAAAGTAAGTTGCTGTTATTTTATCTTCTGTTTATCTTTGTTGTTTTATTAATAATGAATATCCTCCAGTCTAAATCATTTATATACAAGTTTTGTTCACTGGATGAAACTAACTCGGTTTCATTTCTTGTAGAGTAAGCCACATGTATACTTATATTCACCATTAAAAATAAATTAAATCAAATTATTTCATTGTTGGAAATAAACTTGATTTTGGTTTAACTTAATTATTTTGGGAAACAAATTACTTAGGGTGATATTAATCTTCAAGACAGATCGGATTCCTCTCTTAAATCATCCAATGACTTTAGGCAGTCAAAACAGTTAGAAGTAACTAACTCAAAACTCCAACTTTGCAAGATTTAGCTATGAACTTTTTGTTAAGAACATGAACAAAACCTTTATTCGTCTCACGCAATTGAATTGCACAACCAGTATCACACTTAGAATTGAATGCACATCTAGAATCAAACACTGTATCATCAGTTTCCAGCGAATGATATGTCGATCTAAATTGCAAAACGATTGGATCTAATAACATGGGATCATACAACTCCTCCCTACTAACATCAATAGGGACATATGAAGCTTCATTAACACCTACAACATCACCCAAGACCATAATTCACCTATTAGAACCTAGCATTTCATCAATAGTCGATTCATCTTTATCAAAAGAAAGACTACACATGCAGCAATATTAAGAATATGCACTAGATGTCACCTCAAGAAGTATTTTTTTCACCTCTCCTTGTTCTGATCCAAAATTTCAAGCTGCACCAACAGATTCCACTTCTACATTCTTCTTTTGTTTAGCAACATGCCTTGCCGCACCCTGAATTTTACAGATATGCATGCTTATTACTACAAATCCAAAATTGGCAAAAACTATCAAATCTGGATTTCAAGACATACACTTACAGCTGCCGAGGCATCTCGACTGAGTTCCGCAAGCTAAACATCAAGGCTTTGATGCATTGACATGAATTGTCCAGCACTGGTAGGATTCTGGTTTGTTGAAACCGCTTTCCCGTTCAATGCAGGCCTAAACATACTTTGTTTGGCTACCTTGAAACCTTGTAATTTGTAATTCAGCAAGTTAATTTACAATCAATTATTATAAAAGGATAGGTATCAAATATTGATCTCTACAACATTATAAACCAGTTATACCTATTATATTTTATATTTGCATGGTTGCAATGATAGGTTAACTTTGATAAGAAATACATAAAATAAAACAAGAATTAGGAGCATAAGCTCAGTAAATTGTGGTTTGTCCTAGTGTGTTTGGGTTAGTGGCATCCGATGCATTTTATTCATGAGGTTTCCTAACATGTTCGAGTATTAAGACAATTCATTACTTACCTTCAATTTGTTTTGCTAAAATACTACTATACAATTGTAAGTTAACCCAAGAACTCTTCAAGACTATTTATCTATATCTAGTTAAAAGTTTTTGGACAAAGTATATCATAGTCTCAGTATTGGTTGTCCTTCAAACTTAATGGTAATATGTTCCTGTGCAGTAAAAACACCACTGAAGCAGGCATTATAGATCCCATGTTTCTAATAAAGTGACCAAAATCAACAGCTGTCATTTTAGATTGTGCTAGTGTATTTTGATCAAGCTTGCAAAAACTGATCTAATTTTGTAAATAATTTTTAGATGAGTCTGATATTATTAACTAACCCTAAAAAATGATCCAAAATGATTCAAAAAAATATATTCACCACTCCCTCTTCACCTCATCTGCATTCTACACTTCCGCAAATTTAAAGCTATATGATCTGAATGGAATCATATAATATCATTAAAGGTCACCTTTACAAGGATTTTGTCCGTGTTGATAGTCCAAATATACTTAAAATAGTATTTGTGAAGATGATGCTCGTAGTGTAGAACAAGCATCTTGAAGTTTGGTTTCATTTTAAATAAATTGCATTGACATTAACATGTATAAAAAGTGGAAGTGAGTTAAACGTCATGAATGGCATATACATCAATAACATATGATTGTGATCGTAGGGAATTTGAGTATGAAGAAATAATGCAACCATGCGAAGTACTATGGACTCACTACCTATCGGAGCACTTCCACTTATACAAGTGCGTCGCAATACTAAAGAAAAGATATCGTTGTTAAATAACTAGAGAACAAATGAACTTCCACACACTACTAAAATTCATCAATGATCTGAGCGATTGCATAAACTTTGATTAAATAATAAAGGACGCAGAGGCACTATGCGTACGTATGTGCAGGAGAGAATGGAGCAGCATATATATTTTTTCACAAACACCGTTGAAGCAAGACATTAGGTTTAAATGGTGATATAAATTTTTAACAAACCGCATGTTTCCTGACTTTTTTTCTAAGTATCTGAACCAACATATTTATTCTTAAATCCATTTAAAACCCGATTGTAAACAAAGAAATCTCATTAATCCCTACCGACGTAACCACCGTGATTCATTGCAACACTAAGGTACTCCACATCTCCCTTTTTTATTTCTTATTCCTCGTTGCAAAATTGCAATTTCAACTTTTATGAGATAAACATTAGCATAAACTTGACCATTCTATGATTGACTGTGAAATCCTTACTCCTAAAATTTCACTTATTAATTACTCTAGAAAATTGGTTTTCCAATTATTATTATAGCAAGCACTCATAACTAAAATCGATTACACCACAGTCGTTAGTATTGCTCTAGAAAATTAGCGATCATTACAGAAGGCACTCATCAAATTCACTTCATATGAAATTAAAACAACATGATAAAATTACTAAAATTGATTGCCATACTCACGGTAAATTCCAAAGAGGTAATACTCACCATCATCGTTGTTAAAACTTGCTACTGGCATTCAAACTTCACATCGGCTACCCACAGTCGTGCAACCTTCTCCTTACATCACATACTTCCGTTGCTGTCCCTACTTGCTCGTGCGCCTCTTTAAGATTTGTGTTTCTTTCTTTCATAATCGCGTGCCTCCTTCAGATTTGCGTTTCTCTTAACATAATCGCTACACCATAGTCTCTCCCCTCTTTCATCTGCATTTCTTTTTTTTAATTTTAATGTAGACTTGGTTAGGGATTTAGGGAAAAAGTTTAAGTGTAACGAGGGAGAAAGAAAAAAGAGCGGTCGACATAAAATTTTATCAAAATTTCAAGAAATGGCCGGCAGGGTAGTTGGTTGCGTTTATTTATTTGTTTTTATTTTTACTAAATAACTAGTAGTTGCATTTAGCATTAAACGCCACTAATTAATGCAACCAATAACAATTTTTCTTGTAGTGTTTGCAAGAAATGTTTTCAAGGAAAATTTGATAGGGTAGTTGACCCTAAGTAAATGACTCAGAAATTAAAATACCAGATGGGACTGGTATAGGGTCATGCCCTATACTTTAGCTAGTAGCCCCTAGCTAATATAAGTCCAAGATTTCAATGTGTAGGGTTGTCACATGTAGGACTAAAATAATGTTACACACAGAAAGGAATATACAGAGTAAAGATAGGTTATTGGTAAGCTTGCAAAACTATTAGGATTAGTTGACCCTGGGAGAAGTAAGTTAGGGACAGACCATCTAGAAGTGTGTCTAATAGAAGTTAGATTATTTATTATGTCCGGTAGGCCCGAGTCAGCCAAAGTTAGTAGTTAGCCAAACAAAACTATATGGTTTGGACATATAGTCCATTTATTACCTGATTTATATGCATATATGATATTGCTATGATTGCTTTAATCAGTTTGATTGCAGAATTTTGATTTGCAAAAGATATGTTTAAAAAGGGATATTGGTGAGGGGGAACCCGTTTTGCTAAGTGGCGTGGTCTCACTTAATATAAAATAACCAAGATGTATAGTATTATTCACACCAGGCTTTATGTCTGACTCGATGTTTATGTTTTCCCCTTAAACTCTCGGATGCTCAAAATATAATTTGAGTAGATTGAGAGTTGAGGTTTTACAGGTTTAGTAAATTGGGCGAATAAGCTTCTGAAGACGTGCAGGAGGCAATGCTAGATATATAGAAGCTATTTTGTTTTATTTCCACTGTGTTGTATTGAGACTGATCGTCTATTTAGTACTTTGATCATCCAAGGGGGGATCTTCATATGTCGCTCTTAGCGTAAGTAGTAATAATTATATTTGATCAAAACATAGGAATCAATTATGGGATGATGTAATTTGAATATGAAATATTGCTTTGAAATGTAATCAGAAAAGCTGTTTTAATCTGTGATGATTTTATTTCATATTCATGTGCTTCTGATATTATAGATACCATTAATATTACCATATTGTATCACCAGAAGTTACTACTATGGATGATTGCAGCATATGTAGTGCTTAGCTTCGGGTCTCAAGATAAGGGATGTTACAACTAGGTATCAGAGCATAGGTTTATGAAAAACTTAAAAAGAATTTCAAACTTAAAATGGTTTTTGAAAACATAATCCTAAAGAATTAGAAAAAAGACTGGGGTATGAGATAACGCTATAGTAACGTAATTGTATTTGCTATATATAAGTATACGCTTTATCTCTATTCTCTCATCTCTCTTAGGCTATTCTTCCGTATCTTACAAATACTCGAATGCAGATTTTACGGACGTAATATATGGATACTAGAAGTGGAAGAGTTAACCTTGGTAGGGGAAGCACCACAACAAATGGAAATGCCAGATCAAACACCAGAAGGAATCCAAGTCAGGCACAAGCTGTAAATATGGATGCTGGAATGCCGCAAGTTGATATAGGGACTATGTACCCAGTTCGTTGTCAATATGATGCAGGTGGGAGTTGCTACAAGATTAGTTTGAGGAAATTAGGAAGCTCCAGTGGTCAATAATTATGTTGTGCTGAGTAGGGATTATGCCAGGCTGGAACGAAAACCGTTTATCAGGACTGAAGACGCAATTAAAGTGGAGAATTGGTTACTTCAATGATTAGATTTGGGGCTCAATGATGAGCAGAAGAGGAGGCTTATATCTAGGCAATTACAGGGAGCAACATTGTTTTAGTGGAACAGTGTCACTGTCGGAGTCAATGAGGAGATTATGACTTGGGCTGAGTTCAGAAGATGGTTTGAGGAAAGATTTATGTCGGAAATTGCTAAGTCCACTTTACTCAGGAAGTTTATGGAGTTGGTGTAAGGAGAGATGACAATGCTTGAGTATGCATCCAGATTTGAGGAGCTATCGAGATATGGGTATGCTACGATTGATACAGTTATTAAAAGAAATAAGAAGTTCATTTGTGGGTTGAAGCCTGAACTTGCTAAGGCCACATTGTCACATATTAGAGATCTGTGCGATGCAGTTGTTGAGATGGCTTTGAGCCAGGAAGAGATGCTTGCTTATCTTGAGGGTAACAAGGCAGGAGGTGCTCAAGGAGAGTAGAACCAGAAGAGAAAGTTTTTCCACAAGAAGAGAGCTCAGAAGACTAGAGCTGCCAAGTAGGTAAAGGCGGAGGTTATCTGCTATAAATGTGATAAGAAAGGACATTTCGCCAATGAATGTCACTCGGGAGATGGAAAGAAGGTAATCGGGAAGAAGAATATTAGATGTTTCAACTGCGATCAAATCGGACATTATAAGAACCAGTGCAAGGAGCTAGCCAAGGATGGGAAAGGCAAATTGTTTGCATTGGAGCCAGCTACCTCGAGACCAACAACAGAGGAGAAAGGGAAAGCTGTGTTGGGAGGTACGCTTTTGATTCATGGTATGTTAGTTAGAGTTATATTTGATACTGGTGCATCGCATTCTTTCATATCTCGTTGTTTGGTAGATAACCTTAACCTAGAACCCTCATACCTAGTTACTTCCTTAAGGATTGCAAATCCGATAGGAGGTTATGCGACTCTTGGGATGAGATGTGACCACCTAGAGTTTGAATTGTTAGGTCATGTATTTGCTTGCAGTTTGCATGTGTTTGATTTCATCGGGTTCGGAATTATTTTAGGTATGGATTGGTTAAGTAAATACGATGCTAGGATATTTTGCCATGATAGGAAAATATCACTTAGACACCCTAACTGTAGTGATCGGATAGTATACTCCATAGAAAACCCTAGTTTTGAGGTTAATGCTTTGTTGGGTGTTATGGAGGCAGAAGACGAGTTGAATCGAGTTTTCGTTGTTAGAGAATTTGCATGTCTTTAAACCTGTAGTAGGACTACCACTGGAACGAGACATTAAGTTTCAGATAGATTTAGTGCTCGAAGCAGAATCGGTGAGTAGACCGCCAAGTCATATGACACCTACCGAGATGAAGGAGTTAAAGGTGCGGTTGGTGGATTTAGAAGATAAGAATTTTATCAGACCAAGCAGTACACCTTGGGAAGCAGCCGCAGTGTTTGTGTAGAAACCGGGACGGATCATTAAGGTTATGTATCGATTATCATAAGTTGAATGAGAAGACGATAAAGAATCGATATCCATTACGTAGAATTGACGATTTGTTTGACCAATTGAGTGGAGCCAAAATATTTTCCCAGTTGGATTTGGCAACATAATTCCATCATCTTAGAGTGGCTGAGGATAGTATTCCTTTGTCGGCGTTTAGGACAAGATATGGATCGTACGAATGGTTAGTGATGCCATTAGGACTAACAAATGTGCCAGAATTCTTTGTAGATTTAAGGAACTGAGTTTACCGAGAGCACTTGGATAGGTTCGTGTATTCATATATGACATTTTGATGTACTCTGAGGATGAAAAAGAGCATGAAGTTCATCTTAGAGTGGTGCTTGATACATTGAGGCAGCATCAACTGAAGGTGAAATTTTCAAAGTGTCATTTCTGAAAGAAAGAAGTGAAGTTTCTTGGTCATGTAGTCTTAGAGAAAGGGTTGTTAGTACATCCGGCTAAGATCGAGGCAGTGAATAGTTGGAAGAAACCCGAGATAGTGGCTGAGATAAGAAGTTTTCTTGGATTAGCTGGTTAATATCGGAGATTCATTAAGGATTTTTCGCGAATAGCGGCACCGGACTAGGCTAACTCGGAAAGATGTGAAGTTCGTCTAGACTTATAAGTGTGAGGAAGCATTCCAGAAGCTGAAACACTTATTGACGTATGCGCCTATGTTTGTTTTTCTAGAAGGGAATCAGGACTTAGTGGTGTATACAGATGCTTGTGGAATAGGATTAGGAGTTGTGTTAATGCAAAGAGGTAAAGTGATTGCCTACGCTTCTCGACAGCTCATACCGCATAAGGTTAGGTATTCGACTCACGATTTGGTTAGGTGCAGTAATTTTTGCATTGAAAGTGTGGAGACATTACCTATTGGGGGAGAGAATTCGAGTTGTATATGGATCATAAGTCTCTGAGGTATTTATTCTCTCAAAAGGAGTTGAATATGAGACAACAGAGGTAGTTAGAGTTTTTAGCCGCTTATGACTTTGGTCTTGAGTACACACCAGGAAAAGGCAATAAGATCGCAGATGCACTTAGTCGAAAACATTAGAATGTGGCATTGGTGATGATGGCTGAATGGAAAGATTTAGAAGCGTTGACTACATGCAGTGTACAATGGAGATCTAAGAGTAGTTCTAGTACAGAAACTGCTATGTTGTCATGTTTAGAAGCTCGACCAGTGATGATCGAAAAGATTGCTTCTAGACAAGGAGATGATCCATTATTAGCTGAACGGATCAGAAAGTTAGGGGATGGAACGGAGAGCGATGACTTGAAAGATTTCAGTCTTGACCAAAATGGGTGGTTGAGGAAGAAAGGACGACTATGTGTTCCAAATGTGGAAAACATTAGGAAGGAAGTTTTTGAAGAATGTCATCGTTCAAAGTTCACTATTCATCTGGGAGGAACTAAGATGTATCAGAATATGAAGAGAAGTTTATTCTGGGAAGGTATGGAGAGAGATGTAGGCTTATGGGTGAAGCAGTGTTTGAACTGTCAACTGGTAAAAGCCGAACATCAGAAACCAAGTGGGTTACTTCAACCTTTAGAGGTTCCGGTTTGGAAATGAGATTCTATCTCAATGGATTTTATAGACAGGTTGCCGAGGTCAAATCGGGGAAATGAAAGTATATGGGTCATAGTGGACAGATTGACCTAGAGTGTCCATTTCATTCCAGTTAAGTCAACTAGGACGACACCTGTTTTGGCTAAGTTATTCATGAAGAATATAGTTAGACTGCATGAAATTCCTAGTAGTATAGTAAGTGATAGAGATTCCTTGTTCACTGGCGAGTTCTAGAAGAGTCTACATGGTACTTTAGGTACCAAGCTCAAGATGAGTACCACTTACCATCCACAGACAGAAGGGCAAAAGGAAAGAGTTAACAAAGTGTAACATCCCCCACTTGGAGGCCCAAAACTAACGGCTACGGATGCTGCAGTCATCCATAGTTATTTATTTCTCGGCGACCAAATACGGTAATGTTAGATACATTGGCATGACAGAAACACATGAATATGGAATAATTTTTAAAATTTCAAAACAACATTCTTATTCCATTTCATAAACCATTGCAACATTCTTTACATAATCCCATAATTGCAACCCACGTTCAGAAATATATAATTATTACGAATACACCAAGAGCGACATATGAAGATGCCCCCTTGGTAGATCAGAGTATATAATAAGGCACTTAAACAACTTTGCCTTTACAAAACAACACATCAGAATCAAATGAAAGAGAACTCTAAATAACTATTCTGCCTCCTGCACGTCACCAGAAGCTTTAGACTACTCAAAATCGATTGAGCACCTGAGAGTTTAAGGGGAAAATATGAACTTCGAGTCAGACATAAAGCCTGGTATGAATAATAATCTAACATCTTAAATCATTTAGATATCTAGTGAGGCCATGCTACTCAGCGGAATGAGTTTTCACCTCACTAGTATCCTAAAACATTTTATAAAACCATATATTGTGCTCTTGCATTCACAATGGTTAAGGCATAATCATTTCAAAATATTATGGTGATATGCATACAAGTTAAAACATTATGGATTTCTCATTCCTTGTTTAATTGACTCCCTGTCATAATCATAGTTTCTAGGGTCACTATTAACCTATTAGTTTTCATGGGCTTACTAATAACCTGTATTTAATTTCTGGTCTCCCTGTCCTATATCATAGTTTTCATGGGTGCACTATGAACCCATATTGGCCCCTGCCAATTAACTTAACACTACCACTCCTGTGGATTAATTAATTCATGGGTTCCCCTGAACTTATTGGTGACTCCAATAACTTCTCTCTTATCCTAGTTTTCATGGGTTGACTAGGAACATATTGACAACTGTGAATAACTTTATCTGGATATAGTTTACATGGGTGCACTATAACCAATTGGCCCCTGCCAACTACTCTTTATAACATAGTTTTCATGGGATCACTATGAACCTATTGGTAACTCCAATAACTTCATAATCATAGTTTTCATGGGTGCATTATGAACCTGTCTCCTTGACAACTTCTATATTTTGGCATCCTATATTCTGGTTTCCCTGACCTCCTAGATGCAATTCTACTCATTCAGGAGTTTAATCAATTTATATTCACTACTGGATCAATCTAGCTGGTTTTTCTAACCTTTATCCCCAAAATGCAGCCATGGGTCCATTATAATGTAAATATATTTATATTTGAATAAGCCAACATAATAACGTAACAATACCACTCTTGTGGGTTTCATATCCTTGAAATCATTTTCATAAAAACATGGTTAACCCCTCTAACCTAATATTTTATCAAGGAAAGCTTCTTCTTAAAATCATTACAAATCTTCTTTAATTTAGCCATGGGGTTTTCCTTTAAAAATGAGATTGGGTTCATTTGTTTTGAAAAACAAACCTTTCGACTCCTTCGAATCTCTGCTTTCGACCTCACCGGATACCCTCCTTCTAAAGCATAAAAATCCATTTTCATAACATTAGGCCCCTACCTTTCGAACACTTTAAAACTCTCTTTCAAAACCTTTCGAATGTGTTAAAGCATTATCATTTATCTTTAGAAGCATAGCTTTGAAACCAGTTGAAAGTACCCCTTTCGAAATCATTGAAAGTACCACTTTCGAAACCTTAGAAAGTATCCCTTTCGAAACCATTGAAAGACCCCTTTTTGAAAACATTGGGTTTATACTTAAAATATTATTTAGGTCAAGTGAATACAAACGAAAGTTTCTCTTTCGAAACCATTCTTTATCATTTAAAAGCATTGGGGAAAACTTGATGGTGTTGGCATCATCCTTTCGAAAGCATAAGTCATTTGGGTAAAATAGTTGAAGGTTGGTTTCGAAACCTTTTCTGAAACGATGACCTTCGAAACCCCTAACCCCTTCGAAAGCTATGGGAAGTGGCTTACTTTTTAAAACAAAGGCTTCCTTCTGACAGCATTAATATCTCCAATACCATCGAAAGGCATACAAGCGGCATAAGGGTTCCAACATGGTCGAAACTACCTCTTTCGAACACTTCAATTTTGAAAACTAAGTAGCCCCTTCGGAAGCTACTATTTTTAAACTAAGGTGGCAGCTCTCTTTCGAAAGCTAGTTAAAAGTCGCTTTTGAACGCATCGGTCTCGACTCCTTCGAAAGAAAATTAGGAAGCAGGCAAGCGCTTTTCTTTAGAAAACAAAACCATGGTAACGACCCCATCGGAAGCCTTGCTTTCGACACCCTACCTTCCGCCTTTTTCTCCAATCCACTATGTACCAACTAAGTGATACCATATGTATTGGTTTCCGCTTCGTTGGTTTCGATCTAGTAGGTGTCGACCCGGTTGAAGGCGGTAGCTCTGGTTCGAAAGGTACTTCTGAAAGTGACGAAATCCGGTTTTCTAGGTAAATGCTACTTTTTACCAAATAAAGTAATCTTTTTGTAATTAACTTGCCCACATGTAAACAAATAATTGGTTGCCTTAACTTTTCAAATTATTTTACAGATAATTGCCGCATATTTTCAGATCTAAAATAAGGTTAACTTTTAACACATGAGCCTTTCCCATTTAATAACAATTAGATCATTTAGGTCCTCCTTTTAAAATAATTTAATTTCCATAATAAACCTCTTAGTAAAAATCCCCAAAAATCATAGAAATTCACTTTTAATATGTTATCTAACATATATAAATTCTAGACTCAAATTCATTATATAATTACTGAAATTAATTTCTAAACCCAAATATACATATTTTCCTTCGAAAATTCATAACAAATTCTCCATGACTTGGAAAATTCTAAAATTGAAACCCATCTCCAAAATCATGTTTCTCCTAACATAAAATTTTCCCATGGCATTCTAAAATCATTTGCGAACGATTTTTCCCTAAAACCGTGCATATCATAAATAAACAATTTGATTTTTAAATCAAACATGTTATAAAACCAAGCATATCATCATTCAAATCATCATAAAATGGATTAAATCATAAATCCGAAACTATATGATTGAAAATGAAATAGAGATGATTAGAATCATTATTTACCTTAGATTGGATAAGGAAATTAGAGATTTGTTGAGCTTGATTTCCCCTAGCTTGATCCTAAGCTTTACTTGAATTTTTCTCTTCTCTTCTTTCTCCTAATGGTCGGCTTTGTTCTTCTTTCTTTCATTTGTTTTAGTGGTAATAAAATGAACATGTATAGTAAGGGACATGAGTATAAGGTAAGGAAGCATGGTTGCCACAATTACTCTAATGCCCTTATAATTAATTAGTCAATGCTTACCATTTATAAACCTATTCATTTGATAAGCATGGCCGCTAATTCATTTTCAAATCTCAATCCTCTTATCACTCTACATTATTCTATTTAATTAAATCTCCTGAATAATGTTCTTAAAAATTAGGGGTGTTACAAGCTTCCCTCCTTAAAAAATTTCGTCCTCGAAATTCAGTAAGGACTAATACTAAACATAACAATCATCTGTAACTATTCCTAACAACCATACTAGCCTATCTGACTAGCAACTATCTATATAAATCTAATATAGACATACCATCAAAGTAGATCAGATTGTATGGAATTCCTAGTAGTATAGTAAGTGATAGAGATTCCTTATTCACTAGCGATTTCTGGAAGAGTCTACAGGATACTTTAGTACCAAGCTCAAGATGAGTACCGCTTACCATCTACAGACAGATGGGCAAAAGGAAAGAGTTAACAAAGTCTTAGAAGATTGGTTAAGAGCTTGTGTGCTAGACTTTGATGGATCATGGGAAGACCATCTACACTTAGTCGAGTTTTCGTATAACAACAGTTATCAGGCTAGTATAGGGATGGCACCGTTTGAAGCTTTGTATGGAAGGCCATGCAAATCTCTAATTTGTTAGTTAGAGACCAGATATGTTAGTTCTTGGTTCAGATTTGGTTAGAGAAGCTACAGAAAAGATTGAGTTGATTCGAGCTAGAATGAAGGAAGCTCAGTCTAGGTAGAAGAGTTATTCTCATAAGAGACAGAAAGACTTAGAGTTCTCGTTGGAGATCATGTTTTCGTCAAGGTATCACCGATGAAAGGTGTAATCGGATTTGGGAAATCAGGAAAATTGGCGTTGAGATTCGTCGGACCATTTCCTATTGTAGAAAGGATCGGGAAACTCGCATATAGAGTAGAGTTAATAAACAGTTTGGCAGGAGTCCATGATGTTTTTCATGTTTCTCATCTAAGGAAGTGTATTTGATATCTAGAGACTACTATTGCACCGACCGTGTTAGATGATTTAGTAGTGGAATCAGATATGACCATAGTTAGAAAACCAGTTCGTATAGTCATGAGGGATAAGAAGAGACTAAGGAACAAGATAGTAAGATTAGTGAAAGTCTAATGGAGCGACGGCGGGCGAGACTATACTTCGGATATTGAAAGCAGGATTAGAGGCACTTAACCTGACTTATTTCATGGTATGTTTTACCTTTATAATTGATTGTTATGAGCACCTTATCATAATTTCGAGGATGAAATTCTTTAAGGAGGGGAGTCTATAACACCCCTAATTTTAAATAATATTATTCAGGAGATTTAATTAGATAAACTAAATAGAATAATGTAAAGATTTAAGTGGCTAAGAGATTGAGATTTGTGAAAGCATAAGGTAGCCATGCCTTAATGAGAAAACACATGAAATAAGAAAGAAGTAATAAGATAAGGGCAAAATAGGAATATGTCATATTCTTATACCCTAAACCCTTAGCCTATTTTTATTTACCACATTCACAAACTAAAACTTAATACCAAGCTTGGCCAGCCACCATTAGAGGAAAACAAGGAGAAGATAAGCAAGATTTCAAGAAGCTTAATCAAATTAATTCTAGAGCAAATCTCGACCTCCTTAACACACAAGCTAAAGGTGAATAATAGATTACATCTCATTTTTATATAGCTTTCGATTTCTAGATAAGACCCATGTTTATTTTGCAATGATTTGCCATGTTTTAACTGTTTAAATGGATATATGTGCTTGTTGATGATTTAGGCTATTTCATATAGATTTTTATGATAAGAATTGATTTGGAAAACCTATTAAATGACATCCAAATGACTTGCGTTTTTGAAATAAGGTCAAAATGTTATTTTAGAGATGGATTTCAAGTTTTATAATTTTTTGAATTATTGTGGATTTATTATGAATTTTCTAGTGAAGAAAATGGTTGAATTGGGTTTTAATTAATTTTGGCTATTATATGTTAGCTTTGGGTCAGAAATTTAAATATATTAGAAAACATATAAAAAGTGATTTATTGGAATTTTTGGAGAATTTTCCTAAGTGTTTTATTAAGTATATAAAATTATTTAAGGTAGGGGACTTAAATGTTTTATATGTTTATAAAAGGAGAAAGGGCAATTTACTAAATGTTTTAAATTATAAAATATTAAATTCGGAAGCACTTTTAGAAAAGATTTTTGAAAAAGAAATTGGTAACCAATTATACGATGACAAATAAGCAAGTTAGTTGGAAAGATATTACTTTATAAAGTAAAAATTACTTTTTGTAAAGGTTTGTTGTTTCGCCACTCTCGGTAGCTACCTTTCAACTTCATACTACTACCTCCATCACAGTCGAAAACAATTATATGATGTAGCTTGCTTTTCTTTCAAAAGAATGGTTTCAAAAGGGTTTTAATATAGCTTTCGACAGAGGTTGCCGCCTTTTGTTTTAAACAGGATTTCGACATGGTCGAAACACTCATTGCCGCATTCTACATTTCGACCCAGTTGAGGCCGCTTTTGCCTTTAAACATTGGTTTCGAATGGGTGCTTTCGCTTTTAAATAAGAAGCCGCTTCTCCATGCTTTCGAAAGGGTTGGTGTCAAAACTTTCAACTTCCTTTTACTTAGGAAATTGCTTTCGAAAAAGTGCTTTCGACCTAGTTCTTTTAAGATCCTTTGTTCTATTGAAAGATAGACCCATAGTTTTCGAATGGAATGGTTTTAAATGGTTTTGAAACTATGTTGCATAAGCTTTTACTTGAACCCAATGCTTTAGAAAGGCTTGTTTTAAGTAAAGGACCTTATTGATTTCGAAAGGTGTATAATTAAGGTTTCGAAGGGGAGGTTCACCAATGGTTTCGAAAGGTACTTAAAGTATTTTAAATGGAAGGTTTCCAAATGCTTTCGAAAGACAAGTTTAAAGAGTTTTGAAAAGAGGATGTCTAAGGTTTATAAAGGTTTCAAAGGGATACCTTCAATGATTTCGAAAGATTGTTATAAAGGTTTCGAAAGGTATGTTTTGGCCTTTCTGCCTAGTGTTTCAAGGTATAGTAGTAAATATATTTTGAAAGGGGTACTTTCAATGGATTCGAAATGGTTGTTTAAAGTTTTTAAGCAAAGGTTTCGAATGGTTTACCTTAGCTTTATGGCCTAAGATCTTTGTTTTAACTTACTTTGGAGGGAGAGATAACCCTCAACATATTTCATCAACATTATTTTGAGTAAAGTATATATAACATGTCAAAGATATTTGAGTAAAGCAAAGAGTATATTTTCTATATTTAAGTATGATTTAAAGGGTTAAATCAATTTGCAAGAAATGTTTTCAAGGAAAATTTAATGGGGTAGTTGACTCTAAGTAAATGACTCAGATATTATAATACCAGATGGGACTGGTATAGGTCATGCCCTATAATTTAGCTAGTAGCTCCTAGATAATATAAGTCCGAAATTCCAGTGTGTAGGGCTTTGTCACAGGTAAGACTAAAATGATGTTACACATAGAAAGGAATATACAGAGTAAAGATAGGTTATTGGTCAGCCCGCAAAACCATTAGGATCAGCTGACCCTAGGAGAAGTAAGTTAGGGACAGACCTTCCAGAAGTGTGTCTAACATAAGTTAGATTATTTATTATGTCTGGTAGGCCCGAGCCAACCAAAGGTTAGTAGTTAGTCAAACAAACCTATATGGTTCGGACTGATAGTCCATTTATTACCTGATTTATATGCATATATGATATTGCTATGATTGCTTTAATAAGTTTGATTACAGGATTTTGATTTGCAAAATATATGTTTAAAAAGGGATATTGGTGAGTGGAAACCCGTTCCGCTAAGCTGCGTGGTCTCACTTAATATCAAATAACCGAGATGTATAATATTATTCACACTAGGCTTTATGTCTGACTTGAAGTTTATGTTTTCCCCTTAAACTCTCAGGTGCACAAAATATAATTTGAGTAGATTGAGAGTTGAGGTTTTACAGTTTTAGCAGGTTGAATGAATAAGCTTCCGAAGATGTGCATGAGGCAATGCTAGTTATATAGGAGCTATTTTGTTTTATTTCTGCTGTGTTGTATTGAGACTGATTGTCTATTTAGTACTCTGATCATCCAAAGGGGCATCTTCATATGTCGCTCTTGGCATAAGTTGTAATAATTATATTTGATCAAAACCTCAGAATCGATTATGGGATGATGTAATTTGAATATGAAATATTGCTTTGAAATGTAATCAGAAAAGCTGTTTTAATCTGTGATGATTTTATTTCATATTCATGTGCTTATGATATTATGGATAACATTAACATTACCGTATTTTGTCATCGGAAGTTAATACTATGGATGATTGCAGCATCTGTAACGCTTAGCTACGGGCTTTAAGATAGAGGATGTTACACAAAACTGCAATAAATAGACTTATAAATAGGAATGGAAACCAATTTATTACATTAATTCAACGGAATATCCTAAATAATAGGAATTGTAATTCTAGCTTCTTATTCTCTTTTCAAAGAGATGAACGAAGGAATTTGTGTGGAATAAGTGGTGTAAACTATGAATATAATTCGTGCTCTAAATCCTTATTTTATTATTAAAGTAAAATAAGAAGGAGAAGTGGAATAGACTATGAAATTATCAAAAACCACATAAATAATATAAATTCCATCAAATTAACATAATAATTGAGAATCTCCATCTAGAATTGACATTTCAGAATAAAAAGGAATTTTTGGGGATTTTATCTATCTTGTTTTCGCAATTCCAAAATCCCTAAGTCATATTCAAATCCATGTAGACATACTAATTAATCACTTAGAAATAAATACTAAGGTTTCCACTCATAGATTATCGTTAGCTTCTCTTGTATGGATTTGCAACGCTAGAGCAACTCTTTTCCAGATCTCCTTCTTTTGATATATACACACACACATAGTGAAGGATAGGTATATATATTATTTTGTTAGATTCAGAGAGGTTGGAGGAGAAGAAAATAGATTAATAGAATAATTAGAAAGGATTAGAATCCTTGCATGAATCCCTAATATAATTTCTGAATCTAACTGAAGAGATAAAATGGTAGAGCTTCATGGAGTTCCTGAATATTTATGAATGAAAAGTAAGGAGGATAGGGTCCTATTTATAGAAACTGAAACGTACAATAATCGTAGGATGAAATTAGATCAAAAATAGATAAATCTGGACCATTCAACATCACAAAACCCTAGCCGCCACTGTGAGGCAGCGGTCGACCGCCTAGGCTTGACCGGTCGACTACTAAGGGTCGACCGGTTGGGTCGTACCTCTTATTTCGGGAGCGCTGATTTTTTCCCGTTGTTCGTTTATTTTATTCCCTAATTAACTTTTAACGTTAACTGTTTAACTTAATGGTTACTTAATTCTTAAGTAAACCTACAGTTAATTTTTGAAATTCAAACCCTAAATTTAAATGCTCATTTGAATTTGAGTTCAAACTAAATTAATTTAAATTTGAAAAATTCAAACGCTTATAACTTCTTCATTCGAGCTCCGTTTTTATCATATTATATATAAAACAGATTATAATTTCACCATGAACATAATGAAATAACTTTCGCGATCAAATTCCAACTTTTATAAAGTTATTCCCATAAAGTGCTTTAAAAGAGGCTGTACCAATCGTCGCTTGATAGCTATTATTATATGCGAACTCTACCAATGGTATGTGCTCAAAATTGGAATATGTTCCCACTTCCAAGTCAGAATTTCCAAAGGTAATAGTTATCCACCAGGCTTCCCTTGCTCGGCTTTTACTCTCTAACATGTCAAGCACTTAGCAACAAACTCGCTACACTCTTCTTTATTTCATGCCGAAAGAAAATCCTTTTCATATCCTTGTACATCTTATCTCCTCCGGATGAATGGTCATCTTTGAGTAGTGATATTCCATAAGCACCTCTCTCAACAAACTATCAACCGTAGGGACACAAAGGCGTCCATCCCTTCTTAAGCATCCTTTCTTGTCAACTGAGTATTTATTAACATGGGGAAAATGCTCTCTTTTCCTCAACTTTTCCAGAATCTCTGCTAACTTCTCATCCTTCACTTGCTCAAACCCTATGTGGTCCATTAAGGCACGTCTAACCTCCATAACTGCTAAAAAGCCTTGGATCGGTTCTATTGGCAGTTGGAAGTTAAAATTTGAGAGGAACTTCAACTGGCTCCATTCATATATAACACCTAGGGTAGCATGCCTCCGACTAAGGGCATCGACGACTACATTCCCTTTTCCAGGGGTATACTGAATACTAAAGTCAAACGATGCTATATATTCCATCCATCTCTGCTGCCTAAGATTCAAATCGTTTTGGGAAAATAGATATTTAAGTGATTTATGGTCAGTGAATAACTCAAACCTTTCTCCCAAAAGATAATGCCTCTGCATCTTCAAGGCAATGACGATAGCTGCCAGCTCCAAGTCATGAACTATATATCTTTTCTTATGATCCTTCATTGCCTATTAGCATAAGCAACTACTTTTCCTTCTTGCATTAAAACTGCTTCTAATCCTGTTCCACAAGCATCTGTGAAAATCATAAATGGTTTGGTTCCATCGGGAATAATAAGCATAGATGCACTAGTTAATAACTCCTTAAGCTTCTCAAATGCCTTAGCGTGTCTATCATCCCAAGAAAAGATTGGGTTCTTCTTAGTCAATTGGGTTAAAGGAGCTACTATTCTTGCAAAGTGCTTAATGAACTTTCTATAGTAGCTTACTAACCCAAGAAAACTTCTAATCTCTGATGCATTCCTAGGAGTTCTCCGTCCTTGAACAACTTTCATTTTAGCGGGGCCTACAACCAATCCTTGCTCATAAACAATATGCCTAAGAAATCTAACTTTTCTTCTCCAAAGGTGACATTTAGCAATTTTGGCCTTAAGCTGGTGCCTCCTTAAGGTTCCTAATATCTCTTTTAGGTGGTCCTCATGCTCCTCTTTGCTCTTGGTGAAAACCAAAATGTTAACCATGAACAAAACGACGAATTTATTGAGTTGCCCCCTAAATACCCTACTTATCAAATCCACAAATTATGCAGGGGCATTCGTCAATCCAAAAGGCATCACTTCCCACTCATAGAGTCCATCTAGTATGCAAAATGCAGTCTTCGACTTACTTTCTTCTACAATCCTCAACTGATGGAATCCAGTTGTTAAGTCTGGTTGAGAAAAGACTTAGCTCATCCAAGCTGATCGAACAAGTCGTCTATCCTAGGTAAAGGGGACCTATTTTCCCTTGTCAACTTGTACAATTCCCTATAGTCGACGCAAAGTCTCAAAGAACCGTCTGCCTTAGTGGCAAAAACAACAGGGGCTCTATATTCCGAAGTACTCCTGTGGATGAATCCTTTCTTTGATAGCTCAGAAATTTGCTTATTCAATTCCCTTCTTTCTTTGCGGGCCATGTGTCTTAAAGGCAGGGCGACTTGCCTTGCATCCTTCTCTAAATCTATTCAGAACTTGATCTTCCTATGAGGTGGGAGACCCGAGACTTCCTCAAAGACATCAGAAAATTCACAAACTACAGATACTGATGATGGTTCTCCAACAACAGATAACATTAGTGAGTATAGATGGCTTAACTCAACTAATCTTGGGGTGTATAAAGAATTTCTAGTTCGCGACCTCCATAACTTCTTAATCATACAACCCTCCGATCATAATCAAGAACCACTCCACAATATGTTAACCAATTCATACCTAAGATAAGTCCGTACTCCTCAAAATTTAGAACGTATGCATTACTTATGAAATCAACATTGCATTTGTCTAGCAATAGGTCTTTGCAAATAAAAGAGAGATGTGTCGAACTCCCAATAGGATTAGAGACCAATATTGGGCTAGTGACAATATGGGTTTGAATGTTTAAGAAGTTTACTACATTCCTGGATATAAAGGAATGCGATGTCCCTGAATCAAATATGGTATGAATAGTAACCTCAGAAATAAGAGTTATACCTTCTAATGCTGCCTTCCCTTAGTCTCTCAGTGGTCTTCTTGTAATAGGGACAACTTCAATAGCATAAGCTAGTCCGCTAGATCATTCCTTTGCCAACTTTGGGCATTAATTCTTGAGGTGCCCTTCCTCGTGGCAATTAAAGCACTTCCCTTTAAAAGCTTCCTTCATCAGACTCACCTTACAATCTTTAGTCTCATGACCTTCTGGCATCGCTTGCACACCTTACCACCCTTCTTAAATTTCCTCTTCGACTTATTGTTAGCCCAAAAGCTTCCTTTCTTGGACCCTCCTTGCTTTTGGGTAGGTGCAACCGTCTCCTTTTTTGCCTCCTTATCGTCCATATTGGTCATGTATAGCATTGCCATCTCCACCAACATCTCATACATGGCACCAATAGGTACTTGGGTCAAAAACATTTCTCTTAGCGGAGAATTTAGGCCTTTCACGAACTTCATGGCGTTTTTTATAGGTGTATCTATCAAGTTTATCCCAAATTTAGCCAACTTTATGAACTTAGCTATGTACTCCTTAAGAGTGGAGTCTCCTTGCTTAAGCTGAATGAATTTCTCCAATTATAGACTCATTTCTACCTTAGACATAAACCTTATCTCAAATCTATTCTTGAATTCCTTACATGAGAAAATCCTTCCAGTGTTTTCCTCAATCACCAAGTTCCACCAATCTAAAGCTTCTCCTTTGAGGTGCCAAGCTGTCATCCTTCTCTTTAGGTGATTTTCACAATCAAGCTCTCTAAATATTTTCTAGCAATCATTAACCCATACTTTAGCCTCTAGATATCCTTCGGTTCTAGAGTATGTCTTCCCTCTTATATTAAGAAAGTCCTTACATAACTTAGAAAAGTCAATAGGACGGGGTGCTGGATCGGCAAGTGGGGAATAACAGGTGCTACCAGTGCAGTTGGAGAAATAGGAAATCGATCGGCAGTCCTAAGATATTGCCTAAACCATTCGAGCATTCCACAAATGGGAGGTCTTCTGTGGGCAGGGATCCCAGTTTCGAAAGAAGATTGATTATCAGCCATATCAACTATTTGTAGGTTGAATCTTTAGTGACGATTTCCTAAGATAGTATTATATGTTAAAAGAGAAGGGTTGCCTAGTGCGCGCACGTATGTTCAAAGAAATAGGGGTGTGTATGTGTGTAGTTAGAATTTTTGAAAATCCTTTCTGAAAAACCTTTTCAAAAATAACAAGTACACCACTCATACGTATAGTTTTCCTCGTTGATTGGGTAACCTAAGCTCTGATACCAACTGTAACAACCCACCTCGGAACAGGCCTAAATTTCGATCTAGAAAAGGCTCATCGAAACTTAGATCCATTCTATGGTTGGCTGTTGGTTAGAAAAAGAAGTAACAGTACAAAGCAAAAACTATTATTTCAGAACTCACAACTGATGGAATACAATATAATATCAAAGTATATCCATTTATTTCAAAACCATTGAAATGTCATAATACAAAACATCATCAACTGTCAAATTAACATAATAATTAAGAATCTCCATCTAGAATTGACATTTAGAAATAAAAAGGAATTCCTGGGGATTTTATCTATCTTGTTTTCGCAATCCCAAAATCCCTAAGGCATATTCAAATCCATATAGATATACTAATCAATTGCTGAAAAAGAAATACTAAGGTTTCCACTCACAGATTATTCTTAGCTCCTCTTGTATGGATTTACAACACCAAAGCAACTCTTTTCCAGATTTCCTTTTTTTTATATATGTGCACAACGAAGGATAGGGGTGTGTGTGTGTGTGTGTATATATAATTTTGTTAGATTCAAAGAGGTTGGAGGAGAAGAAAATAGATTAAAAGAATAATTAGAAAAGGATTAGAATCCTTACCTGAATTTCTAATGTAATTTCTGGATCTAACTAAAGAGAGAAAATGTCAGAGCTTCGCGGAGTTCATGAATATTTGTGAATAAAAAGTGAAGAAGATAGGGTCTTATTTATAGGAGTTGAGAACCGAAGGATGAAATTAGATCAAAAATGGATAAATCTGGACCATTCAAGATCACAAAACACCAGCCGCCACTGTGAGGCAGCGGTCGATCGCCTATGCTCGACTGGTCGATCGCTAGGGGTCGACCGGTTGGTTCGTATAGGCTGATCGCTCCTCTTATTTCTAGAGTGCTGATTTGTTTCCGTTGCTCGTTTATTTTATTCTCCAATTAACTTTTAACGTTAACTGTTTAACTTAATGGTTATTTAACTCCCAAGTAAACCTTTGGTTAATTTTTGAAATTCAAACCCTAAATTTAAATACTCATTTGAATTTGAATTCAAACTAAATTAATTTAAATTTAAAAACTTCAAACGCTCATAACTTCTTTATTTGAGTTTCGTTTTTAGCATATTATATATGGAAACAGATTAGAATTTCGCCATGAACACAATGAAATAACTTTCGTGGTCAAATTCCAAATTTGATAAAATTTCCATTTTCAACCCTACCTTATTTAATTTAATTCACTCAATTCATTTATGGTTGATTTTACTGGGTGTTACATTTATGTATTAAATTATAGTATTTTTCTTTTCGTAAAATAATATTCAAATTTAGTTAATTACATTTCATTTCAAATATCACACTTCAATGATTTATATTATTTAAATAGTTATGGATTCTACTATTTTTTTAATCTTAATATTCAAAAGAAATAATTTGTGTTAAATTAGTTTTAAAATAACGTTATTTTTTCAATTTTAGTAAGTTACATTTTAAATTATAAGAGATATTAAAAGATAAGAGTATCAAATTATATTAGATATATGTATAAAAATAATATAAGATTACCAAGGATAATATTTTTTTGTACTTAATCAAAATCGTGAGAGACTTAATGACAAAATAATTAAGAGAATAAAGAAGAAAAATTAATAAGAGAGAATTAAAGAAAAAAATGTATTTTCTTCTACTTTACTTTTATTGAACTGATCAATACCTAGATCAACATTCAAATTAATTAATTTGATATTTTTTGATGAAAATTAATTTGATTTATTAATAGAATAAATTATAAGTAATTATATTTGTTAAAGATAGTAAATATCTAAAATAAATATATATGGATTATATAATTTTGAAATTTAAAACATACATTAAGTATAATATTTCATTGATTTACATTTGTCAAATACATATAGATGAATTTATAAATATCATTATTAATTATTTTTAGATTTTAATATGTTAAAATATTATGTTTTTTGTCAAAAATAATTAAAACATTATTTTTAAAACATAATAAATTATGTGTCAAATATCATAAATAATGATTTATATATTATTATTAGTTATAATCAATCACATATTTTATTATTTTCTAACCTAATTATCCAAATAGACATATCACATAATAAATTAGTTTAATATAATATTTTAAAATTTTCAAAGAAAAATATGTTAAACATAATATGTTATTTATTTATACATTTTAAATAAATGTAATTTAGAAAGATATATTATTGTAATTTCCAAAATTTTATGTTTTGAAATATTAGTTTCTAATTTTAAAATTAGTTTGAATGATATTTATGAATTTAAGAAATTATATATTAAATATAACATTCAACTGCTATACATATGTGTGTGAAATATTTGCTAGTAATTATTTATATAGTATATTTCAAAGTTTGAATATTTAAGTAATATTATCTTTTTTGAAATCATATTAAGAAAATTCATGATCATGTGCGTACTTATGCATGTGTGCATGCACGCATGTATATAATGATTAGTTTTGGATGTTAAATTACAAAATCAGTCTTGATAAGAAATTTAAATTTTAGTAAAATATAATTAAAGAGAAAACTAATGGTTTTCTATTTACTAAAATTGTGGGCACTAATAAAGTAATAATGCGTGTGTTGCATACGGTAATATTGTTAAAACTCAGTATTCATACTTTGAGCATTGTTAAAATAAAATTTTATTATGCAATGTACGATATATCGATCATAAATTAAACTTTTATTATTGTTTATGCATATAACTTTGTTTAAGTGATTTAGATATTTTGTATCTGAATGCAAAATTTATTTTAATTTTGTTAATATGAATATGGTATACAAACATAAATTGTCATTGTTAACTCGGTTTTGAGCCAAAACAGATTTCAATTGGACTTAGAAGTTTCAAACGAGGACGAAATGACTTAAAATCTAAAAGGCACACTTAAATTGAATAAGAAAATAGCTTGGGAAAATTTTCGCTAAAGATAGGCTAACGGGATAAGTCGGCCCCGACCTATGCCTATAACTCGACACCGAGTTATCATGCCCCACAACTAGCCTCTCCAACTTCACACGAGTTATTCTCTAGCTTATCCATGCATGCCTAAGTGATTTCATGGAGTTTTGGATGATCTGTCTCAAGAATTGAAGAGTTGGCCCTTGTAAACTTCAGAATAAACTAAGTTATAAGGAAACGATCATCAAAACTTGTCATCGATCAATGAAAACACAAGGGCACCTCAAAATGAAGCAATAAGCACGATGCAAAAGAATTGGGTAAGTTTCCTACTAAGGGGATAACTCGGTACCGAGTTATAGGTATAACTCAGTACCGAGTTATAACAATAGCTCGTGGGACCCTGTGATTTTTCACACTACTTCGGGCTAACGTCTAGACTCCGCTCTAGTGGATTTATGGTCCAACACTACTATTTTCCCTATAAATACAAGCCTACCTGCAGCCAAAACGGGAGCTGGATTCTCTGACGGTGGAGACTCGGCTACTTCTTCACATCTAACCTCTCCTCCATTAGACTCACCTAGGAAATAACTATTTGTTGTTCTAGGACTTAGATCGACAAATTATTAGTACTAATGACTCACAAACAACCTAGAAACTCTATTATAAATCTGAGATCCACTTGATTATGGTCAGATCTGAGATAATTAGTTGTAATCCAGAGAAAAAACATCTAATAAAAGATTAAAGTGGACCTAGGCTGAAGATTACTTCGAACTACTATAAAAACTGTGTCTCATTTTACTACTTTTCTATTTATTTAATCTGAACTGGTGCTTTCATCTGATTTCTGGATGTTGATCCATTTTTTGGGTTAACATTTTGTTGCTTTCACTAAGAACAAAGCTAGATCTGAAAACTTGAAGCTTGCATATGAAATTTGGAGAAAACGAAGAGGCCAATACTAGATCTAAAACCAGAGCAAGTCAACCAGAGCTCGTAGGCAACCAAGAGGTGTCCTTAAATTCTCATCAATCTATCTATGTGACCAGAGAAGAGATGGAGAGAATGACGAAGGAGATGCAGGATGGAGTGATAACTAGATAACGTGAAATGCTTGAAGGATTCTTCCAAAGGATGAGACAACAAGGAATAGTTAAAGTTGTTGGAATTCAGAACCAAGGATAAGGAGCCATTGCAGGAGCATCTAGAGTTGGAGCAGAACAAATTGGAAAGACGCCCCACCAACTGAAAAACTCGGTATCGACCCAAATCAACTCGGTCCCGAGAGAACTATACTCAGGGGCAATCCTTGTGTGAGCTTGGGATGTTCTGGAATGTCAGGAATAAATGATGTTGGAGTTAGAAACGCGAATCAGAATGCAAATGCACAACAACCATAGAAATATATGCCAGAGCTACCTCGTAGGAATGGAGGATAGAATGAAACCAAAGTAGCAGGACAGAACGCTAATGTCAGTCAAAGGAGCATGTGCCAGAGTATATGTCGGAACTCCCATATTGGAGCAGGGGACAGAATATTGCTATTGGACGAAGACCTTCATTGGATGGTGAAAACTGAATTACTGGGTTGGTAAGAAGAATAATTAGAGGTGGACCCTAGATCAGGGTTTGAAGGATGTGAACAGGAATCCATTCACTTCTAATATCCGAAATGCGAGAAATCCTCCCGATTTCAAGCTTCCGATGTTTGAAATGTACGACAGAAAGACAGATCTGACGGTTCATCTGATGAGATACATCTGGCATATGGAGGTGTTAGGTGCTTCTGAGGAGGTAATAAGGTGGTGCTTCCTTTATACTTAACGGACTTGGCGACGATGTGGTTCAGACAGTTGGAGAATGGGTCCGTTAGCACATGGACCGAATTTGCGAGCATATTCTTAAGACAATTCAGAGTTCACATCTCACGACCGAAGAATGTGTTGATGCTGTCAATTGTGAAACAAAGGCCTAGAGAGACCTTGAGATGCTATTTGACAAGATTCTATGCAGCAGCAACTGCAGTCGACATGCCTAATCCATGAGTAATCTTGATGGCAGCAGTATGTGAAGTCACGAATAAGACCAACTTCAAAGCTGTACTGGGAAGGGATCCACCGATGGATCTTGTGAAATTCTACCATGAAGCTGAGAGATATTTGCATTAAAAAGACGCCGAAGCTAAGGATGAGGAAGCTGAAATTAATGCTGTGGAAGACAAAGGACTATCAGGAGCGGGAAATGGAAATGACAAAGGAAAAACAAGAATTGATGACAACTTCGGAGAACCGAAATGACCACTACACCATATAAGCTATTTTGCAACAAAGCTATGCGGCAAATTCGCAATGGCTTTGGGCCATTGCAATATTGCAACAACTCAGAGCCGATGCAAAAGATTTAGCAACCGCTAATGACCGTTACAATATTGCAACGACCCAGAGCTATTGCAAACCTTTATAGTTTTATTTAAAAATTGGGGACCCGGTGTATAATTCACCTATGCCTAAAATGATATACTTCCAATTTTTTTCCTCCCGCCCCCTTTCTAATTTCTCCTAAGGCGACAGTGTGATTCCCCAATATCAAACCCTTGCTCCACGTTCTTTCTCTTCTCTTCATGGCTATCTCTACTCCTCCTCCTACATAACCCTACAACATCAATTTCTCTTGAATCTTATAGCCATACAACCCCTTCCTCAATGGTGATGATAGCGTAGTCAAAATTGGTTCACCAATGAGTTGTTGACCACAACAACTCTTGAAACGTTGATTCTTATGAGAGTGGTAAGCAACAACTCTATTCCATTCATTTTTCGCCTTTCTAAATTACATTTATCAGCAGTAGTACTTCTAGAATATATATATATATATTCCATTGAAAAGTAATAAACACTACCGTGGCAAATGAATTCCAGAGCAAGATCTGTCTATGTTTTATTATGTAAATAATTTTAATATTATTTAATTAAATTTATTAGTATCCATACATTGGAAAAAAAATCAACTATAAAAGCCAGATGTGCAGACAACGGTTTTCAAAATTCATTTCTATGACATCTCTGATTTGTTAATTCATTATTCACCGTGGATGGAGCTCAAGCCAGGCATGCCTGCCTTTGTCACTTGAGGCGTTAATGGAATAGGTATGTGAATAGTTTATTATTATTATTATCCCATTTGTACCAAAATTCAAGCATGAGCTTAATTTTGTAGTTATACTTGTATTTTTATTATATAATTTCAATGCTGAATAGTTGTTGTTGTGTCATTCACCCTCAAGCATAGCTGCTTCAACTTACATTTCACTTTTATTTTTTTAGTTGATATTATTTTTCTGATTATTAACACATTGATTTCAGACTTTACATGTAGTAAAACTTTAAGGATTTTAAATTGAATAAAATCATTTTATTTTATACGACCTTCTCTTATGACTTCCACGTTGATGAAATTGTTGTAAAATTTTCAAACATTTTATTGGGGCTTTGGGCTTTGATTTGGAAGAGAAGAAGTAAAGAGGAAGAAGAGAAGTTAGTCCCACATGATAGAAACTTATATAATATATTTGTATAAATAAAGTTTTCTCATGTGGATGTTGGGGCCTTGGGGCTCCCACATGTTTGCTTTGTTGTGAGGAGAGAAGTCATGCAACACCACATGCGTGCCGCCGCCGTCCGTCCGACCGAACCGAACCGGGCCGGGTCGAGTCGGGTTTCGGGTTTCGGATCCGAAAATATTTTTGGATCATATATAAACAGCAACGAGTTGGATTTCAGCCCGTTAAGGACCCAAAACCGAAATTTCTAAATTTGAATTAATGGCGGGGAATTGTAACGTTTTTTAAAACGTTACAAAATGAAAAGACGCGACCGTTTTGAACCGTTGCAAAATGAATAGACACGACCGTTGCAAATGGTTGTGACGCTTGGCGAATAGGCACCTCTCTATCACTATAAATAGTGACGCCCATAAATCGTTGAAAAAAGTTTTTCATCTTCTGATTCTTCTTCTTCACAGAGCAGTTTTGCGACGCCAGAACTCTGTCGCCATTACTCTTTTTTGTGACGCCTCCGAGGTGTTGCAAACTTAGAAAACGTCACAGAATTGCTCTCTTCTTCCTCTTCTTTCTATTCTATACAAATTGCATCATCAGAAATCATTGCTAGAGTGTTCTTGGTTGGATCAAAGGCGTACAAACTTTGAATCCGATTCGCTGTTATAGGGCTTCATTGAATCCTGAAAGTCGATAGTTCGATAACCCATTTGTACCTGGTGGGTTGAACTATTGTCTGAAAGAATCTATTCCATAGATCCTTGAAGTCGGAAGTACAACATTATCTTCTTCACAATCGCCATCAAATTTGTCTCAAACGCAAAATTCCCCAACAAGTTTCAGACAATAACTTTCAACCATGGAAGGTTCGAGCGCTCTACAAGTTATGAATCAACATCTATCTCGATTAGAGCGTTTTGATGGCGACAATTTCACTCGTTGGCAAGAGACGATGAAATTTTTCTTGGTCACCGTCAAGTTGTTCTATATTTTGGAAGATGACTTGGAAGAAATCCCGGAGGAAGCTGATAAGGATGATGCTGCTCTAAAGGCTAGACGTGCAAAGCGCAAAGAGGACGATTTTCTATGCAGAGGCCACATTCTGAATGCGCTATCTACCCCAGTCTACAATGCTCATAGGACCTTGGAAACAACAAAGGCACTTTGGACTGCCCTGGAGAATAAGTACCGCATATCCGAGGTAAGTAATAAAAAGTTTCTAATTTCTAATTTTATGGATTTCAAAATGGTCACCAATAAGTCCATAATTGGACAAGTAAGCAAAATCTTACTGTTGGTGAATCAACTTAAAGATGCTGGAATTGATCTCCCTGAATCTTTTGTTGTTGGAGTTATAATTTCTAGACTTCCGCATAGTTGGAATGATTATAAGAAAAAGATGAAGCATGCGGAAACAGATTATAATTTAGACAGTTTACAACGTCATCTTCGTATTGAAGAAGACTCTCGCAAACGCGATCTAGATGATAATCCGCAAACTGAGTCCCATTCTAAGGCAAATGATGTTGACATTACTGATAAGTTAAAGCCAAAGAATGAGACACAGTTTAAGAAGAAAAATCATTCCAAAATCAACAACAAAAAGAAAGGTGCTTGTTATTTTTGTAACAAGCCAGGCCACTATGCCCGAGGCTGCCGTCTGCGGAAGAAACAACAAAAAGTGAATGTGGTCAAAGACTCGCTTGTGGCTGTAGTGTAAGAGGCGAACTCCGTTAGCGGCAATGATAATGATTGGTGGTTCGATACTGGAGCAACCATTCATATTTGCAAAGACCGTAATCTATTCAAGAGTTACGAAGAAAATAAAGGAGAAGCCGACGAAGTTACTGGAGCAAATAAGGTTCCAAGTAAAGTTCTGGGAAAAGGCACTATAGAACTTCTGTTCACCTCTGGAAAAGTTCTTACTTTAGTCAATGTATTCTATGTACCTGATATGTGTAAGAATTTGGTCTCTGGATACCTTCTTAACAGAGGAGGATTCAAGATGGTGTATGAGTCTGATAAGCTAGTGTTGTCTAAGATTGGTAGATTCATTGGACATGGATACTCTTGTAACGGCATGATTAAGTTGAATCTAATAAAGAAATCTTCTGTTTATATTGTTGATTCTATTAATTTATGGCATGGTAGATTAGGACTTGTTAATTATAATTCCATTAGAAATATACATAAATTAAGATTAATTTCTGATTTTGATTTCGATACCATATCTAAATGTGAAATATGTGTTCAGGCAAAAATACACCGAAAATCCTTTAAATCCGTAGAAAGGAAAACTGGTTTGCTTGATTTGTATATAGTGATGTGGGTGACTTAAAAAGTCATATCACCTATGGTGGTAACCAATACTATATAACATTCATTGATGATCATACTAGATATGCATATATATCTAATGAAAACTAAAGATGAGGCTTTTGATAAATTCAAAATTTACAAAGTAGAGGTCAAAATACAATTAGGAGTTAAAATTAAAATATTACATTCAGATCGTGGTGGTGAATATTTCTCAAATGAATTCACCTTGTTTTGTAAACAACAAGGTATAGTTCACCAATGTACTGCCCCATATACACCACAACAAAATGGTGTTGCTGAAAGAAAGAATAGAACCTTAGTAGAAATGGTTAATGCCATGCTCATAAGTTCTAATTTACCTTATAACCTATGGGGTGATACTATGTTATCTGCATGTTATATTTTAAATAGAGTACCACTTAAAAATAATAATATTTCTCCTTATGAATTATGGTTTAATAGGAAACCTAATCTAACTAGACTTAAAGTTTGGGGTTGCTTAGCATACACTACAACAAAAAGTGTCTTTTATAGCGGCATATAGCCGCTATTAATTACAACCATAGCGGTTTGATAAGCGCTGTATATCGACATGTTATAAAAAACTGTTGAATATTTATAACACAAAATATGCCGCTATGGTTGAACTTAGTTTTATAACGCAAATTCGCCGCTATGGTACGTTAATTCAATAGCTCATTATAGCCGCTATAATACAGCTAAATCTCAACGGAACTGGAAATCTTTATAACACCATTTTACCGCTATAAAATATTTATTCAATAGCTCATTATAGCCGCTATAATACAGCTAAATCTCAATGGAATTGAAAATCTTTATAACACCATTTTGCCGCTATAAAATATTTATTCAATAGGGTCATTTCACGCTATTAAATCAACATGTTATAGTATTGATAAATTCTTTTATAGCTCATATATGCCGCTATAAAAATCGTAGATACACTTTTCAAGAGCTGTGCCTATATATTACATTTTAATAATAACAATCAAACTAAATATTCATAAACGAATAAAGATTACAATCAACAAATATAGCACAAGAGCATGCTCAGAAAGAAATGTGATATATTTTTCATTACAGTGTACAAACATTAAAGCAAGTGCATAACCATTGAATAAAACATAAGCCTGCAGCCAAGTTAACACAGAGAAACAGAAAATAATGTCAATTTAATAAGTGTACAAACATTACAGAGTGGAACATTAAAGCAATCCTTCCATCAGTCACATGTCCTTTTATTCTCTCCTTCTCACGTGCCCCTTATTCCACCGTGCCCCCTTACTTATTTCACCAAAATATGATTCATACACAAGGCAGATTTGGGCTTTATGCACTTTTTTTTGCATATATTTGTACAACGCGACGAAGTCCTGAGATGGAAAAGGCTATCTGTAAAATGAATTTACTCAAAAGTTGTCAGTTGTTTACATACATTTCGATATAAGTTACATGTACAGCTCACACCAATATTTTTCAAATATCAATGAACGTTTTAGCTTATTTGCCAAGTACAACATTGAATAGAAGTGTACGCTAAGACTTTACTATATGGCCAAACCACATGTTTACAAACCCAACAAGCTATCTATTAGTGAACCATAATAAAATATATACCAATGAATAACTGGTTTATGGATATGAACATACATTTGGAATCATTAGGTGCATTTATTGACCTGCTTAAAACTTAGGTTGATTAAAATACGTTCTGCTAATATATATTACACTGTTGCTTGCAATCAGACAATTCAGATCCTATTATGGTTTTATATTCGAGTTTACATCAAATTAAAGACAATCCAACAATAATAGTTATATTTATAGTATATCATGTTACAAACTAAAAGGTCTGATATAAATTGTTGATTCGCCTTAAAGAAGATGTTAGGGCTTACCACAAGCATAGTGAATAGGGATCCAAGTAATGCCATTACCAGACCTGTAAACGTATAAATCATATTCCCAAGATAGTTCGTATTTAGTAAATATCAAAATGCAAGATCCTTGAAAGCACTCACCAAAAAAAGGAAAGGATAACGACACAATTAAAGTTGAGCAAACAAGCATTGTTCTGATCATCGCAATGGTGGAATGAGTCTGTTTGCTTCGAGGTAATAGCTCCTCTATGCTAAGTGCAACAGGAGTCATTGTGAAAGCATACTTTGTGAGTGGATTCACAACCTAAAACATACAAATATACTGTATTAGGTAAACATAAGTGTACTATAAACCTACGATGAAGATGTAGTTAGTTTGATTTGAATTTTAGTTTGGCAGTATTGCTTTAAAATACACAAGCACCTTAGATAAATAAATTAAGGTGTTTCACTGATTCATGTTGCAATATGCAGTATCAGGTTCGTGCAATAATCATGAACTATGAATTAATAGTTTAGTTTCTGATATAATTTTGTTGAATTCTTATATTGATATCAGGTAGATAGATGTAAGCAATTAGACATGAAATAATTGCTCCCTGTTTGGTTTAGAGGTAAAATGATATAATAAAGAACGCTGCTAGAAAGCCTGAAAATGGAGAGGGCAAAATGTGCGAATTTGTAATCGGACGGTGAAATTCAGGGGGCATAATTATTTCTGTGGCCACGATCATTTCGCACCATTTTCTGGCCTTCATTTCCGGGCCATTTAGCATTACTTTATAATAAAATCCTACTTAACCGTAATATTACCGTAGTCCATACTGCAATTTTAGAACTCCAATATTGACTAGGCAAATTCAATGTGAACTATGATTTTGTTGATTCACCGAACATTAGAAACCCTGTTGCAGCTACCCCAGCATATAAAATTGTGCATATTGTAAAGCTACACAACAAAAAGTAAACACTCAGAAACACTATATCAATGATAAAGTACATAGTTCTTTGAGATTAAATTTATAACATAAGGGACATAAGGGATAAGTCCGGTTAAATCAACTATCTCAACGAATACAGCTTACGTACGCATATAATCCCTAAGAAAAATTCTAGTAATTTGGACCTAATGATTTTTGATATGGGGATGCTGATAAAAAGTGCAAAAACATAATAATCTTTGAACTGTCAAGAATCTGTTTTTAGCATGTACTGATATGAAGACAGCTGATCCAAGAAGTTACATGAGACAGGTCATGTATGATGTATATATCATATTATCATGTGTCAAAAAGAAAACGGCTATTGAGTGCCATTACCAAACTATCAACACTGTTGAAAAATCTTCTCGTATCCTCATGGAAGAATATATATTCGGAAAAACCGTATGTCCAGAATAACAAAATCCATACAATCCAAGCGCAACGGGAATGTTTGCAGCGTCTAATATGGTCCCTCCTCTATGGAATCCAACTTCATCAAATATTCCAACCCAAAATAAACATAGCACCACTATAATAGATGTTGTTACACCTCCAGCTGCAAAAAATAATTTCTCATACTTTGAACACTTTTATAAGTCAAAATTTTCAGTAGATATCTGAATACGATAATTCAGTGAAATTTATTTTTTCTATGCATCAAATGGTAAGAGAAAGGTGAGAATCAGTTGCCTGAAAGATATGAGAGCAAGCTCAAGTTTTGAAGCCAAACAGTTGGAAGTACTACAAGAGCTATTGTTACTGCAAATGTTTGATGGCTATCCATATGAAGCCCCATCAAATTCATACTTGCACTAGGAAACATTGATGCTAAGCTATCTCCAACAAGAGTAATGTATTCAACACAAATCGCCTGCAAATTAGAAGTGATCAAGTGTTATAAGGCGCAAGACCAGAACACCACAAACAATGAAAGAATGCTTGTTGGGACTTTTACTTACATAAAGCTCCAAGTACAAGATTATCTGCAGCAAAAATATCATATTAATTAGCACAAAGAAATAAGATCACAAATTTCAGTGGTACATAATGGAATATCAACATATAACGTTTGATGTGGGGTCATTTACGCATTAAATAAATCATTATTAACCTCATTTCACGTAAAATCACATCTAAGCTACATAAATCTACAGTAAAAATTTATCAAGTAAATTTATGAAAACTAGTTTTTAGTGTGACATCCTTCACCAATTCAATATATTCTTTTATTTTTCTTTTTTCACTAAATAACGCATCTATAGTCACCCGCAACAGGTCATCGTTGGATCTTGAGGTTAGATCAATGAAGAAAGGAGATGCAAGAAACCACCATGGGCCGAAGACCATGAAGCCCAGATGATCTAGAGGTTTAATCTGTGAAGAAAGGGGCCTTTTTCAGGAAGTCATAAAGAGGGTTTGGGGGTAGAACAGTGGAATAATAAATGTGAGGGAAATAAAATGTTTTGCCACTTACGTTCTGGTTCTCTTTTATTTTTATTGGCGGGATTCAATATGACAGCATAAGTGCGCTATTTATTTAAAACCTTAACCTTGAAATATAGCAAGATGGGTTCCAACGCTATTTCCACTTGCTACTAAAAGCAATTTTTTTTGTAGTGTCGGCTTCTTCCTATTTGGAAAAATGGTCAATTGCCTCTAGTTGCAGATCTGGCATCTATTTTTGGGTAGATAGACCTTTTATCAAACCGATTATTTATCAGTTGAAAAGGCCTAGCGTTAGTGGTGGAAGTTAAATCAACTGGGGTAATTGTTGTCTTCTTTTGTTGCTTTTCTATGTTATCTTCGTATTACTGGAATATTCTTCTATGATATCCTTTGTTGAATCCTAATTAATAGTTGTATCTACTTCTTTCAAACTTACTCCTTTTAGATATGGAATTGACTAATTCTTTCCTATAACGTACCGAACTAAAGTGAAGCCTGACCATAGCAAAGATAGTGTTGAACGACATTGTAAGATATCAACGCATTAGGGAATGGAAAATTTTATCTAATAACTTTCATTTACTTTCAAAACAGAGGTATTATTAGTTCTACTTTTAATTTCCTCTACAAAACTCTTCGGACAACATTTGCGTAAGTAAGATGCAAAAAAAAACTTTACAGGAAGAAAACAAAAGGATAGACCCGAATATTAATATTAACAAAAGTATAGTGATATATGTATTGATCCTAAAAAAATAACGCAATGTAAACAAAAACTGAAACAGAGTTGTAAAATGTAATTGGTAGTAAAGTATCATGCATAGCTTTACAACTTATACAATGATTCAGCCTTTTAAATGGAAAGCTACAGATTTCAATTTTTTATATTGCCCAAATAGCCTTTCTACATAATAATGAGAACAAGAAAAGTGTTACAGGTCTCTATTTTTGATGTTGTTATAAGAAAAGTCCATGTCGATATGAATATGTAACTTTAGTCCCTATTTTTTGAAATATTGAAAACGCAAGGTGTTTTGCATTTTTCTGACAGAAAATGCAAGCTAACTTGCAACTTTTGACTATGAATTTTTTTTTTGAAAATTTTAAAACTTTTGAAAAATTTAAAAAGCGCAAGCTAGTTTGCGCTTTTATTTTGAATTATTTTTTTGAAATTTTTGAAAATTTTCAAAAATGCAAGTTAACTTGCGCTTTCTTGGTGGAAAGTGCAAGCTAGTTTGCGCTTTCTGATTTTGAAATTTCAAAATTTTCGAAAATTTTGAAATTTTTGAAAAGCGCAAGTTAACTTGCACTTTTTATCAGGAAAGTGCAAGCTAGTTTGCGCTTTTTGATTTTGAATTTTTTTTGAAAATTTTGAACTTTTCAAAAAAAATTAAATTTTCGAAAAGCGCAAGTTAACTTGCACTTTTTATAAGAAAAGCGCAAGATACTTTGCGCTTTCTGATTTAAAAAAAATAGGGACTTAATTTACATACTCATTATCACAAGGACTTTTCTTACAACAACATTAAAAATAGGGACCTTCAGTGCAAAGCCCCTAATGAGAAACTTAATTCTTTGGCAATATATTAGGATGCAAGCTAATAACTCAATTCTTTCATGGATAATACTTGGAAACTTCAATTCCATTCTACATAATAATGAGAAACTTAACAATGGCCTTTATAATAGCTTAGGGGATGAAGATTTCACTAAATATAATGCTAAAACTAAATTAATGGAACCAAATCACTTAGGAAATTTCATTACATGGAGACGAGGTATGAATTTTTCCATTTACAGTATCTATGGGATAACAAATGTTCTGAATTTGAGATTCATTTGGTAGTCACTCACTTAGTGATCATACTCCTTTTTTTATATATAAAACAAAATATTTGGTTTGGGAACAGTTATTCATCAAGCAATCAAAATCGACGATACAGATCGCAAGTTCATCCTCGTGCTTGGGCCTTGCAAAATACAGTAGAGTAGTTTGCAGACATCTAAAAAGATACCTATGTTTACTGTAAATCTAAAAATGAGACAAGGACATAGAAACATAACCAAACCATAAATTCATAACCCAACGATAAAAAAATTCTAAAATCATAACCAAATAAAATAGTTGATAAACGTAACCTGTAAATTTCTAACCTAGAAATTAGAGCAGATGTTTTAGGGTTCTAGACGAGAAATCCGAGCATATGATTTAGGGTTCTAGATGACGCGTCGACTTCAGAACTGCTGAGAGTGATGATAGGAGATGGAGAGCTGCATCGAAGATCAGAGATGCCGAGTGATGAGCGATTAGGAAGGAGGCGTAGCTGTTATTTTGGTTTTGGGAGGAAGACGAACAGAATAAGTGTTTTGAGAGGGAGATGAAAATTTTTAGAGGGATATTTTTGATCTGGGGCCAAGCGTTATGTGTTACGTGTGTACAGAAGAGAACAACTAAAGTAAAAAAGTAAATGGTGGAGGGTAAACAATAACGCATTAGACTAACGTGTTATCGGTTGGCGTTATTAATAGCATACTTTCTTGTAGTGATATGTTAGAAAACCAGACCCTAAACGACCAAAGTTAGGAAATAGAGCATTTAAATATATTTTCATAGGATATTCACTTAATAGTATAACTTATAGATTCCTTATTCTTGACACCCTAGAAGTTATAGAATCTGTAGATGTAGAATTTTTTTTAAAATCAAACTGTTGAGATCCCATTGAGATCATCTAGTCCAGAACCTAGTATGGCTAATGATATCAATGACGATGATTATGCTCCTGCTCAAAACAGCAAGGAAGTATCAGTACCAGATAATAGTACTGAACAACGGAGAAGTAAAAGAGCGAGAATAGAGAAGGACTATGGTCCTGACTTCATTACATATCTTGTAGAAGGCAGTAAAGACGAAGTCCTTAATGTGACTAAATATGTAATGAACGTCGATGACGATCCCAAAACTTATTCTGAGGCTATGAGTTCCAGAGATTCCAATGTCTGGAAAGAAGCTATCAATGATGAAATGAATTCCATACTGTTAAACCAAACTTGGGTTTTAACTAATTTACCTCCTGGTGCTAAACCTATAGGATGTAAATGGATATTCAAGAAAAAGTTGAATACAAATGGATCCATTGATAAGTTTAAAGCCAGATTAGTTGCTAAGGGATATAAGCAAAGACATGGAGTAGATTACTTTGATACATATGCTTCAGTTGCTCGCATATCTTCTATACGTTGTTTAATGACACTTGCATCAATTCATAAATTAGTCATACATCAAATGGATGTAAAGACTGCTTTTCTAAATGGAGATTTAGAAGAAGAGATATATATGGAACAGCCTGAAGGTTTCAAAACTCCAGGCCAAGAAAAGAAAGTTTGCAAATTAGTGAAATCTCTTTATGACCTGAAGCAAGCTCCTATACAATGGCATGAGAAATTTGATAAAGTTGCACTGTCATATGGATTCATTGTTAATGATGCTGATAAATGTATTTATAGCAAATCGGATAACAACGGTAGTGTTATAATATGTTTATACGTTGATGACATGCTAATATTTGGTTCCAATATATCATGTGTGAATGAAACTAAAAAGTTTCTGTCTTCTAAATTCGATATGAAAGATCTAGGAGAGGCTGATGTAATTTTGGGAATTAAAATTATTAGGAAAGAGGGAGAGTTATTACTAACTCAATCTCATTACATAGAGAAATTCCTACAAAAGTATGGTCATTACGATGAAAAACCAGCACCAACTCCTTTAGATCCTAGTATTAAATTAGAAAAGAACACTGGACGTACTATCTCTCAAATAGAGTATTCCAGTGTTATTGGGAGTCTTATGTATGCTATGCATTGCACTAGACCAGACATCGCACATGCTATAAGTGTATTATGTCGATTTACGAGCAATCCAGGTTTCGAACATTGGAAAGCTATTTCCAGAGTTTTAGCTTATTTGAAAGGAACCATTGAATATGGTTTATCTTATAAAGGATATCCTGCTGTAATAGAAGGATATAGTGATGCAACCTGGAACAATGTAGAATCCAAATCCAAGTCTACGACTGGATGGATCTTTACATTAGGAGGCGCTGCTGTGTCTTGGGCTTCCAAGAAGCAGACCTGTATTTCTGACTCAACAATATTGTCAGAATTGATTGCATTAGCAGATGCATGTAAAGAAGCGGAATGGCTTAGGAATTTATTAATGGAAATCCCTTTATAGAAGAAGCCATCTCCAGCAGTCTTGATTAACTGTGACAATCAAGCAACAATATACAATGTGTCTAATAAGACATATGATGGAAAGTCTAGACATGTGAGTCTAAGACGTTAAATGGTGAAACAGTTACTCAAAAGAGGAGTTATAACTGTTGACTACATAGAAACGAAGAAAAACTTGGCTGACCCACTTACGAAGAGTCTTCCAAAGGCAATGGTTTCTATAAAGTCACAAGATGGGACTAAGGTCTGTGAATGAAGGTTGATCATCCTTAACAGAAACCCAACTTATGTCTTGAAAAGGATAGACAAAGTTCAATGGGTACCAACAAGTTAAGAGAATGATTATGGAACACTAAATCAATAATCCCATAATATTTAGTGTTGGATTCTGCAAGAACAAAGGATGGATATATATCCTTAATAAGTCTAGAAACCTTAAAAGGTGAATCGCAGAAACACCTTAAGTGACTTACCTATATGAGTATGGAAATCAGACCATTTCCTAGGAAAGTAAGACCGCTTTCTAAGTAGACTCATGAACCAGGATTTAAGCACATGGCCATTAACGTGCTGAGCAATACAGAACACTTTACCTAAGGAAATCAACATGTGTGATTGTTCCGGTTTTATCATTAGGGATACTTGGTTCAAGATTCGTTCACCATAGAATCTCGATAAGGCTTTGAATGGTTTACACTAAGTAAAGGTTCAAATCCAAAAGATACCTTTTATTTATGTGTTGGTTTTCACGATGATGCAAAACTTGATCTTAGAACTACATAGGCTTGATCCCACTTGGGTATGTAGGAAGTCACTCTAGTGATGCAGCCATCCTATTTATTAATTTTTCTTATTTTGAAAATTAGGGAAGATTGTTGTAAAATTTTCAAACATTTTATTGAGGCTTTGGGCTTTGATTTGGAAGAGAAGAAGTAAAGAGGAAGAAGAGAAGTTAGTCCCACATGATAGAAACTTATACAATATATTTGTATAAATAAATTTTTTTCATGTGGATGTTGGGGCCTTGGGGCTTCCACATGTTTGCTTTGTTGTGAGGAGAGAAGTCATGCAACACCACACGCGCGCCGTCGCCGTCCGTCCGACCGAACCGGGCCGGGTACGGGTTTCGGGTCCGAAAATATTTTTGAATCATATGTAAACAGCAACGGGTTGGATTTCATCCCGTTAAGGACCCAAAACCGAAATTTCTAAATTTGAATTAATGGCGGGAAATTGTAATGTTTTTTAAAACGTTACAAAATGAATAGACGCGACCGTTTTGAACCGTTACAAAATGAATAGGCGCGACCGTTGCAAACGGTTGTGACGCTTGGCGAATAGGCACCTCTCTACCACTATAAATAGTGACGCCCAGAAATCGTTGAAAAAAGTTTTTCATCTTCTGATTCTTCTTCTTCACAGAGCAATTTTACGACGCCAGAACTCCGTCGCCATTACTTTGTTTTGTGACGCCTCCGAGGTGTTGCAAACTCAGAAAACGTCACAAAATTGCTCTCTTCTTCCTCTTCTTTCTATTCTATACAAATTGCATCATCAGAAATCATTGCTAGAGTGTTCTTGGTCGGATCAAAGGCGTACAAACTTTGAATCCGATTTCGCTGTTATAGGGCTTTATTGAATTCTGAAAGTCGATAGTTCGATAACCCATTTGTACCTGGTGGATTGAACTATTGTCTGAAAGAATCTATTCCATAGATCCTTGAAGTCGGAAGTACAGCATTATCTTCTTCACAATCGCCATCAAATTTGTCTCGAACCGCAAAATTCCCCAACAATGAAATTTCAGCTTCAGTTTATAAACACCATTCCAAATAACCAAATTTTAGTTGTCCATTCCATTTGTTATTTAGCGATCAATGAGTTTTTCGTTTTTGATGTTGTCTATTACCAATACCTAAATTTATATATACACATTTACAAACTCATTGGCTAGTTAGATATGTTGTGAATTGTAAAAGATTAAACCATATTTTTCTTTAGTTACACATCATTTCTATAAAGTCAGTATGCTAAGTTGGAAATTTCTATAGTCTTAAATTTGTCAGCTAACTCGAACAACACTTTAATATAATTTTTATCTACCATAACTGCTACTTGCATTCAGATGTGATGATTTCGTACCAATGAATGTAAACTATACTTATTTTCCTTTTGATTTTACTATTTGTATATTAAAGAAAAAGCCAGGGTAATAATTTTAATTCATAGTTCATATTTTGGACATGCTGTTGATTTCTTATCGTGTAGTTTATATGTTATATACATTTAACGTAATGTGGTTATGTTTTTTTAACTGCAAAAACCAGTACTCTTTCAGGTCCATCTAAATTTTATAAAATACTGCTAACTTTTTCGGTATGATGTTGAAATACTGCTGAATATTTCAGTATGATGTTACCACTCCGTTTATAAAACGGACAATCTGTTGCATGCACATAATGTTCTGCTATTATGTATGTAGTGTAATATGTTTTATAACCTATAGGACTCCTTACATAAACCAACTAACCAAAACTGTATTTGAATTTGCCGAACATCACTTCAGAAGCACTTGGAAATTTATGGAGATCTTGATACTTGTATAAACAGCACCGGAATTGGTGGGACACTCAAAAGTTTTGATGAAGATGAAACTGATGGAAGTGCAACATGGAAGCTTATTATCAATATAAATTTTGTTGCTGTTATTGACTGCACTAGAGTTGCTGTAAGAAATTAAGATCGCAAACTGGTAAATTTTATGACAATTTTGAAAACTTCACAATATTCAGTTTGTATGAGTTCTTCTTGTTTACTTCGATATTATATTGCCTATGCATGTTAGTTTAGGATCTGTTCATACTATTGTTGTTAAGTGGTCGTAGGTAATAATTCTTTAATGTTGGGTATAAAATTTACCTTCACTAATATGATTATATATTTATAATAAGTCGATTTAAATATAAATTGGATTAACTTCATGAATGTTTTTTGACTATTAACATAATACTGTAGATTTTGTTTTCCTTCCTTGGAATGTCTTCCTAAAGTACCCTATTTGCATATTATTTCACCATTTATACGAACACATCCAAAATTTCATGAGTTTCCTTGGTTTTAGTAGAGTAAATTAGAGCATAAAGCGAAAAGTGTTGATGTACAGATCAAAATTCATGTAATTTTGAGTGGTTATATGAATCTAAGCCATTCTGCAAGCAGATTCAGACCATTTGTGGGGGCAAAAAAACCTGGTGTCATAGTAAACCTTGACTCTACAGTAGGTCTTTATCCAGTTGGTTCTGATTCAATATATTCAGCAAGCTAAGGTACTATTATTCGTTCATTTCATCCCTCGGTCTTTTGTAATTTGTCCAGATCAATGTTCCTCCTTGCAATTTCACTTATAACTTTTCCTTTAATTTGATGACTTTGGTTTATGGAATAGAATATTTTCACACCTTTTAATAATTGTAGGTGGTGTGGTTTTGTTTACAAGGTCGCTTGCTCCTTTAGCTCTTGATGAAATCCGTGTTAATGTCCTTTGTCCAGAGGTTAAGTGCTCGTTTGGTTTCATTTTGTATTTTGAGTTTTGTGTTTTTAACTTGCACTAAAAAATAGCAAGAAATAAGATAAGAAGATTTGTAATTCTTAACCATTGCGACGATCAACAGACAACGAAGAAGTTGAATTGTTCTCCGTGTTTTTGTTATCTCTCGAAAAACAAAAAACAAAATAAACTTGTTTTCTATTTTATATGTTAAGTTCATTTTTCAAAATTGTTTGTTTTTCAACAATACATATAACAGATGCGCTTTTGTATAGACGAAAACACAAGACTAAAAACGACAAGCCAAACGGGGCCTAATGTTTTCATTTTTCAACTTAGTTGTCTGATTTTATACAATACATTTTTTATAAAAAAACTAATAAATAAAATGAAATTGGTGACGAGGTTGTTTCAACCTAATTCAATAAGCAAGTACCATAGCCATTGCAATATACAGTCATCTTTTTATATTTCATGAATCATACTAGCTTATTGTGCACCCAATTCATTTTCTAATGCTATCTATGCAAAAAAAATATTAAAACAAAATTATTATATCCAAATTATTCTACCAAAATAGATACTTTCTAATTTGCTACAGCTGCTTTGTCTTCTTTTATAAAACTACCATTGTAAATGTTGACCTTCAGTGAAGGATAACTCCACCAAGTGTCGTCAGCTTATACTTCAATACTGACATATAAATTTTTTTGTAAAAATTCTTAATCCTCCTATTGCACTATCTCATTTAGTTGAATCTCATCACCCTATTGTGATTTCTACTTTTATAAGCTTCACTGAGAGCCACGATTACCATTGTTTATGGTTTTCCCAAATTGTGCGTAAATTCATTTTAACAGTCACTGAATACATACATACATACACACACATATGTCATTGATTTCCTACTCCAAGCAGCATCACAAACTCAAACATCAATGAAATCAAAGTTGCAACTCCAAATATGCACACCCTTTCAAATTCACTCACACAAACAATTTATTTTTCTTCCATACATAGAATTTGAAGGTCAAAACATTGATCTTAATTGTTGTTAGAAAAGGATATTTATTCGCAATTTAGTTTTAACATATTTGCAATTTAACATGTTCGCACAAACTAACACATTCGCAATCTAAAGAAATATTAGAAACAAAAGATACATAGTTCACGTTTTAATGTACTTTTCTCATAATTTAAAGACCAAATTTATCTTATAGTTCAAACAATCAGTGTAAAAGTTCAAAAGAGGCATATTGAAACTTATTAATTAGTATCTTGGTGCCAATGCTTGTGGACATTCTCATTACTGTTTCTATTTATCGTGTAGAAAATATATGTTTTTATTATTTTAGGGAGAAAATATTTAGCTTACCATAGCAAAATTATTTAAAAATCTATTATAAAAGAAAATGGAAAACCATGATGTTCTTTATTTAAGATTTTTTTTAAACCACGCCACCATGTATTTATTTCATATTTTGTTTAAAGTTCTTTCTGAAATGCAATGCTATTTTAAAGCAATGAAAATAAACTAATATGTTTTTGATTTTTCTATAAGATTTTTGTAACTATGGGTTCTTATTTATTTTGAGAAAAACTGTTATTGGTACTGTTCAAATTGATTCTTTATATATATATATATATATATATATATATATATATATATGTATATAGTGAAAGCAAAGATGTTATTTTCATATACAATATCAATTTATCTTTGGAAGATACCGACGAAGGGCAAAATAGAATTGTTGGCATTTATGCTAAGGAGCAATAGGTTTGGAGCTAAATTTTATTTTAATATTTATCGTAATTTTTTCTGAAAATGATGGTGTATGCACTTGTAAAATAAAATGTTGATTCAGGATGGTTCATTAGAGGAGCTCATTCGCAAGCATTATGAGAGCTTTGACTTAGAGATTGGAGCTAAGATTGAGGTAATTCATAACTTAATAAAGGATACTTCAATGTTCAACATTCAACATCAAGAAAACAACACTGCCAACAAACTAAATCTCACTCACAACTATATTAGCAAACGACATTGTGTATATGGTTTTTTCTTAAAAACTTAGATAACGTATTTCAATCCTACGTAGCACCCAAATTCAAAGGGGAATTTCTCTAGTTACAATCAACCTCTTCTATGAATACATGATTAGAAAAGATAACTACGAGTACTTGCTTTGGCGGTAGAATATAAGAAAATTTGTGGAGAAATAGCAAGATTTGAGAATTTTGCTAATATAGTGTAGTGGTTGTTTAACTACTGCTTCTCTTGTTATTTTGGCTTAAATCTTATACCTTAGTTCAATACTCCTCATTAGTTTTATCCACTAGAAGTTCATAACCTATATTTAGGTTTTACTGAATTTAAGTCCATTAACGGGTAACGTTTTTAAAGTATATGTTGTTCTATATGTTGTGGCACCAACATTGATTCTTTTAACTATCAGACCGACTTCTACTTTTTTCGATATCCATTGTTCAAACATAAATTGACTAGTGGAAATTTATGATATTATGTTGGCATAAAGTTGTTCAAAAATTTGTTTTTTGTTAAATATATTTATTCCGGTTGCAATATGAAATGACTTTTTCTTTAATTATATATATTTAACTGATGAAAAAGTGTACAAATTTGGAAACCTATTGTAGAAAAGAAGTCCACAAAATCAGCTGTGAAAATATCCGGGTATTTGTTACCATTATGTTCCTTATAGCAATTTGAATTCTTTTTACAAACAAAAATCCTCTATAGAGAAATAGTGGAACACATATAAATCCTTTTGTTTTCTTGTCTCTACTTGACTTCTCTAAACTGTTTATATTTATTGATTTCTTCTTCCTTTGTTGTAGGCTTTATGATGCTTATCCTTCAGATATATTTCTGAACTCACCTTGGGAATAGTTGTTTACATTTCCTTTTAGTTGTTATGTAACTGATAGTTGTAATTTATTTTATGATGTTTGAGTTCAATCTTAATTAATTGTTCTTTTAAGTTATGATACAATAAGAGACTCTCGTACTTGGTCATCTTCTGTGTAATTTTGTGTAAAAAATGATACTGAGTTTATAATTTGAAACACTATATTTTGGATAGTTATATTATAGAATTGTTTAAAAAAATTACATAACTGAGGTTTGTAGTTTGTTGTTTTATCCATTATCACCTAATTTTGTTTTCTGTTTATATTTTAATATACTTTATTCTTTAAGATATACTTTAATTTTGGCACTCCCTGTTTGGACTTGCAACATATCGGGTGAAAAATGGATATATTTTACAACGGATTATAGCTATTGCTAAATAATATTTAGCAACGACCAGAAGCCATTGCAATTTCTTAATTTCACAACGGCTCAAGGCCGTTGCGAAATTTAACCACTCCTCATTTTGCAACGGCTTTGGGCCTTGCAAAATGGCATTTTTGATGTAGAGGACAAAGAAGGGAGCCGAAATTCTCTTCCTATACTGAGTTGGCTGAAATCCGGAAGAGGATATATCTGAAAAGGGGCAGATCCTCTATCGAAAGCCAGCTAGGAGAGAGCCAACAGATTAGGAGAAAAGATCTGGAAAGTTATGTATCTTCAATGAGCTGGATGGACACGAAACGAATGAGTCCCGACACCTTCGTGATATGATAGAAGAATTGTTTTGGAGCAACCAGCTACAACAGTACATGAGGGACCGAACTGCAATGGTGCGGTCGTAGCAACCACCATCTGCAGCGAATGCATCAAGGAACAACCAGGGATCTGGTCCGAGACTTGAAATCCCATGATTGGGATGAATGGAAGTCGGATCTAATTCCCACGCTCTGCTTTCTCATTTCTTTTCTTGCACTTTACTTTCTGTATTAAGCAATAAAGACAATAATAACCTCAGGCCGCTTACACGTGTACAAGATCCCGAACGGTCCCTAGGCACGCTCTGAGTCGGATGCCTGAGATGACTATTTAGGACGATAATAACCTTGGACCGCTTACACATGTACGCGACCTAGATTGGTCTCTAGGCATGGTGAGTCAGATGTGTAGGATGAACACTTAGGATTTCTACTTGTTTGCTTTGATTATATTTGAATATTTGAATTTTGAAAAATCTAAATTGAATGTGATGGCTAATATTGATCGCTTTAAGTCCCATCTGGAGAGACGAGACCAGAGTACAGGGTGCAAGTCCCCTCGCCAGAGAGCGAGCGGATGGACTTGTACGATATTGATCGCTTTATAGTCTCGTTTGGAGAAACAAGACCAGAGTGCAGGGTGCAAGCTTCCTTGTCGAAAAGTGAGTGGATGGGCTGGTACGAAATGTGAGTCCCCTCACCGAAGAGTGAGCGAACGGGCTTGCTTGGTCGTTGGGTTCCTCTGCCAGAGAGCAAACATAATCGGCAAGGATCCAGAGAGATCGAAACCCTAGACTAGATGATAAACGATCTGGAGAGATCGACCCCTCAACTTAAATGATAAACGATTTGGATAGATCATCACCTTAGCTTGTATATTAAACAATCCGGAGAGATTACACATTAAACTGAATATAAAACGATCCAGAGAGATCATGCATTAAATTGAATATAAGATGATCCGAAGAGATCCAACCCTAGAACGGATGCAGATTTGATAAAAGGATTTAAACGACTTGTAATTGGAGTAGAATAGATAAATTCCGGACAAATATGGGACGATTTTGATATGTGATGTAATAACTTCGAATGAAATCGAAATGATAATGATGTACAAGGAACACTTAAGCAAGAGTTGGAGTTCTTAGCTAAACCAAATCTGGAGCGACCTCTGACTTGCTAGAGAATCTGAAGGAACTGGACGATTCACCAAGATTAAGGTCAATGGATAGCAAGAGATCTCAACTATCAAAGACAGATTGTAGGGACTGGTTCTTGAGCAAATCACACCTTACATTCGAAAGGCGAACTTTGGGGGGGGGCAAATGTTTACCCGCTTTTGAGCCAAAGCAGATTTCAACTGGACTTAGAAGATTCAAATGAGGACGAAATGACTTGAAATTTGGAAGGCACACTCAAATGGGCTAAGAAAATAGCTCAGGAAAATTTCAGCCAAAAATAGGCTAATGGGATAAGTCAACCCCAACCTATGCTTATAACTCGACACTGGGTTATCATGCCCTACAACTAGCCTCTCCAACTTCACACGTGTTATTCTCCAGCTCTTCCATGCATGCCCAAGTGATTTTATAGAGTTCTGGATGACCTATCTCAAGAAGTGAAGAGTTAGCCCCTATGAAATAACCAAGTTATAAGGGAACGATCATCAAAACTAGTCATCAATCTACGAAAACACAAGAGGCACCCTAAAATGAAGCAAGAAGTGCGATGCAAAAGAATTGGGCGAGTTTCCCACTAAAGGGATAACTCGATACTGGGTTATAACCATAGCGCGTGGGACCCTATGATTTTTCACACTACTTCAGGCCAATGTCTAAAATCTGCTCTAGGTGGATTTTTGGACCAACACATATATTTCCCCTATAAATACAAGCCTACCTACAACCACAACAGGAGTTGGATTCTCTAATGGCGGCGACTCTGCTACTTCTTCACACCTAACCTCTTCTCTATTAGAGTCACCTAGGAAATAACGATATGCTGTTCTAGGACTTGGATCAACAAATTCTTAGTGCTAGTGACTCACAACCAACCTAGTAACTTTATTGTAAATCCGTGATCCACTTGATTGTGGTCCGATCTAAGATAATTAGTTGTAATCCAGAGAGAGAACAACCAATAAAAGATTAAAGTGGAAGTAGGCCGGAGATTATGCTGAACCGCTATAAAAGTTGTGTCTTCTTTTACTGCTTTTCTTTTTATTTAATCTAAATTGGTGCTTTCATCTGATTTTAGATGTTGATTTTTTTCTTTTGGGTTAACAATCATTTCTTAGACACTATTAGATGAATTATTGAATATTTATTACTTGAACTTATTTAAATAGTTTGAATATACAGTGTCTGATCATTATATTTAAATATATAGATTTGAATATAAAATAATAAGAGTGAATTAATGAGAACTTTGTAAATAACCATAAAATTTATTCAGTCTAGCTATATGAATGTGAAATCATGGAAGGGATTAATGGAACTTTTTATATAACTGTAAAATGATATCTATATGGATATATAAAAAAATCGAAGAGAACAAAGGAGTGGGGTGAAGATTTCTACAGTTATTGAGATGATTTGTAAGCTTTCCTTTATTTAGCTAACAATTTATTAAGATAAATAAATTATACATTAACGTTGTTAATATTGTTTGTTGTGTGATGATATATTTTTATTTGTTGGTAAGAGTGGTACTTTTATTCAAGCAGAATACTCATTTGTTGTCTTTGGTGCTTGATTCCATGACCTCTAAAACCTCTGTTTAAAGTGTCATACCTTTAACAACTTAAGATATAGTCGTTGATATATTTTATATTTGAGTGAAAATTTTAATTTTTACCATTTTGTTCCCATGAATGTGGTATACATATTATCATTGTTATTTTAAGATTTATTAGTCAAAGCAACTGATAATGGTGAATATAATTTATTTAAACGGTTTATACATAATATTTAAAATTAATCGGAATATATGGACGTAAATGTAGATTATACATAATAGATTTATTAGTCAAAGCAACCGATAATGGTGAATAGTATTTATGTAACAACCTGCAATTTCATCTCTTTAAATATGAATATTTGATATATTTTATATGATTAAATAATAGATTTTATAACTCAAATAAAATTTGGATAAAATCTTGAATGGGTTTTTTTATGGATGTAAAATGTTAGTTTAAAGACGGTTCGAGTTATAAGGCGGTTATGGGTACCGATTTAATTAAGAATAAGAAGAAAATTTAAACTTTTCTACTCTCTGGCTGGACCACACTTTTTAATCTTATCATTGCCTAATAAAACAAATGAGAATGATTACTTTTTAGGAATTAAGAAAGGAATTTGCCTAACAAAGCAAAATAGTATAATGACCTATCTAATAAAACATAATTGTATAATGCCTAATAAAATAATAGTATAAAACAAAATAACATAATGATTCTCATATTTCATGCAGATGGTTGCCATTGGACCAAAATATGGTCGAATAAGGTTATGCCATGCGGATGGTTGCTATTGGACAAAAATATGGTCAAATAAGGTTATGCCATATGGATAGTTTCCATTGGACCAAAATCTAGTCGAATCAGGTTAGGTTAAAGGAGGTTAAGCAGTTACTAAAGTACCATTCTCTTCAACTATAAATACCCAAGTCCATACCTCGTTTTAATTCATTTACAAACTAAAAAGAAAAAGAAACAATATACCATCTTCATCTTCAAGGCAACCAAGGTTTCTATTTGTTTCATCAAATCGAAAAGAGTTGAAGCTTAGGTGGTGGGTATAACTTGATCTGTGAGTATCATTTATTTATTTTATAGTGAGTTAATTCTTCTTTGATTTGAAGGAATTATGATATTGATTCAAGTTACTTTAGTTGATAATTATACCCCAACTTGAACGACTTCATTTCTAACCGATGAGTACTTGTTTGAAATCGAAGAATAGAAATAAGTTTATGAAGTTGGTTTTCCTATTTGTTTTGAAAAGACTTTGTTTTAAACAAGAGATTTCTTTCTCTATGCCATAAAGTAACATAAAACAAATATGATAAGTAATGATAAATTATTGACACATTTATGGAAAGTAAGTCATCTTATATTTAGCACTAGAAGCCGATGAGTAGACTTTCCTTTATCTGTGAGATCTAGAATCGAAGTGTTTAAACTAAGCAAGGCTTTGATACGAAACTAGTGCTCTAGCTTACCTAGCTTCGATTCTAGGCGAGGGATAGAGAAGTCAAAATGTCAAAAATGTGATAAATATAAGAGGGCTAAATTCGATAAATAAGTCATGATTAATTAAGTATATGATGTCCGATTTTCCATGTGCAAACTATATACTTACACTAGACAGTGGTTTGTCCACTATCAATAACTTGACCTATTTTGAATTAGGAAGTATATGAAAGCTTCGCGATTTCATATGGTTTGAGATTCCCTTGGGAGAACTCATTCCGGTGAAACGTCTTTAGCTTTAAAAGGTATATGAGGGATCCCCTTGGGACTCTGTTATAATCCACTTACTTCTAAAAGAACCGTGATTGAGTCAATCTGAAATTATCGGTTGTTGGTTCAAAGAGATCAGGGATTAGATATGTTATCTGAAAACCACTTCGAATTGGCATATACATTTGAATTGAAGACATCTTGAAGATGATGGAATCGAAGAAGGAGTTCTTTGAAATGCAAGGGCTACTTTCTACTAATCTTGAAGGTGAATCCAAAAAGGTCGTAGTAGAAGTAGTGCCTTCGGTTTGTTCATATCCTGAACAATTTGTATGGATGAATGTTGGCATTGCATTATTGCGTGGAAGGTAGTGTTAGCATTTCAAGTGGGATTTGCTATATAAAAGGTAATCATAGCCTCGAGCCTCACAGCTGAGGAATAGCTAAAACTTGGAAGATGCGGTAGAGCTATATGGGTTGCACCCATTAGGGTATGATCATCCCCGATCAAGATCGATATTATTCTTTTTAATGTATGCTTCAAACTCAGTACGGTTGTTGATCGCAACTGAGGGATGATCATCTGTACTATCCAGGAAGAGGTAGGCTAGTTCTATGTTGGCATGGGTGCAATTGTTTTGCGACCTAGGTACATTTTCTAGAGATGTACCATGATAGGCGGTACCTCGGTAGCCTTGTCGGTTATGGAATCCATTTTCCATTATATGCTTTACGGACTTAGTTGTGCCCAAACATGTTGGAATGTAAGATGCAAGCATTTCAGCTATGTTATATATTTATTTTAAAACACTAGACATTATTATAATATCATTGGATTTTCTATTTGAAATGTTTTGGTTATCGTAAGATAAAACTTGTTCGTGTTTATATGCGGTGTGGTCTTACAAGATACCTTTATTTTGAAAGGTTTTATAAGTATATCAATTCATTTGTTTTGACTTTACTCACACCAGATCCATATCTGACCCCGAGTTTTTCATTCTTTCCCTTAAACTCTTGGGTACTCTAATTTTATGAGTAGCGAAGTAGTCTAGGTTTTTATGGATGCATTTTGGAAGGAGCATGGAACATGAGGCGTTTTCGTTATCTAGCTATCTATTTATTTCCGATGTGTGTGTATAGTTTTGTATCAGCATTATGGGGCAGGGAATTATAATTGTTACTGGTTGAAGTTAGTTTCGTTGTAACTCTGATATTTCATTTTGAAGGTGACTTATGTATTATCTTATGTTCTAATATATATGATTCCCCTGCATTATGAAATCTGTATTTATTTCTTCTTGTCTTTTCTTTTCTTTTTCCCCAACGTCTTGTCTTTTGAACACTTAAATGTGCGACACATGAATACTATAGGAGAAGAAAGGCATATCGTTACATGTGGTTTCAAAGCTTAAGTTAAGTAAACACCTGGGCCTTGGTTGGGGTCAACTCATTATAGATAGTTTTAGTAATACCCTAGAATGAGTTTAGTCTATGAGAGCCCTTATTTGAAGTTTTATTCATATATATATATTTAAGTTATTTTGATCAGCTTTGATATATTGGATTTGGTACTCTTTTCCTTAAATTAACCTCGTCTAAAGTATTCTAAAGTCATCTTACTGTACTCAGGTAGTAAGAATGAGTAATAGAGGAAGATGAGGAAAAAAACTAGTAGCACCATAACCATCAATGGTCGAGTTTCGAATGTTGGAAGGGTTGGAGCAGTTGAAGAGGCAACACCTAAGCAGCCCCGTGTAAACTTTGCAGCCTTATGCAAAGAATACACTAATCCGGGAGGAAAACCATTCAAGGGCATGGAATCCATTATCAAAGTCCAAGCTTAGCTTCATTCTTATGAAAATATTTTCAAGGTGATGGATATTTCAGACGAGCAGAAGCATTTCTTAGCATCTTGGGAATTACAAGATGGGGTTGCAGCATCGTGGGATACAGTCACTGCAAATGTTCTGGAGGATAATTTTTCTTGGGTAAGGTTTAAGGAGGTGTTTGAAGACCAGTATATGCTTGCTGTAGGAAAGACCAGTATGTATAGGAGTTTCTTAGATCTTAAGCAAGCATATTTGTCGGTATCTGAATATGAAACCAAATTTATTGAATTATTGCAATTTGATCCTGAATTGATTGATGTCCCTCTTAAGAAAAATGAGATGTTTGTAAGTGGGATGAGGGAAGGATTTCAGGAGAAAATGACTACCCATCTGAAGGGATCTTTTGTGGACTTAGTGGACATGGCTTTGCATTATGAAGTTCTCGAGAAGAAGAAGCCAGTAGTAACTCCTATCAACAATAGTGACAACCCGAACAAGAGGAAGTTTAACCAGTAAGGAAACAAGCCATGGGGAGGAAAGTCGGGTGGAGGGGCATATGAAAGTTGTTTCAAGGATTATATTTGTAATATTTATAAGCAGAAGGGCCATATCGCAATATTTTGTAAGAATTTCGAAGCTCAGAAGCAACAAGCAGGACATATTTCTACGATGGTTCAAAAGACACCACTTTACTTGTCACCAACCTAGACGTATGGTGAAGGATTGTCCACTGATGAAGAAAGAGGAACAAGTCAATGTTATGCTATCAAAGAGGAACCATCAACTTCAAAGGATGTGAAAGGAAAAGTAGTTCTTGAAGGTACTTTGTTTGTTAATCGCATTTTAGCCGAATATTGTTTTATACCAGGCTTCCCGTAGTTTTATTTCTTGGTTGATAGATTACAACTTTCCCAAAAATTATAGGAACCCATATCTGTGTATCTGACCCTATAGAAGGTGCAACTAATTAGTGAATGATTTGTAGGGATATACAAATTACTTACCTTACCTACCATTTTTCGTGTGACCTATTTGTTCTTTATTTTAATGGGTTTGATATTTTACTTGGTATGGATTGGCTATCGGGGAATGATGTTGTCCTTGATTTTGTTGGATGGTCAGTATTTTAAAAAACCAAATTTGGAAAATTTATTAACGTGTTGTGTAGAGAGCCAGACAAACTAATGAGTAGTTTCCTTTATGCACTTGATTTGTCCCAAAAAGAGTTAGGATCGACAGTGATTGCTAAGGATTTCCAAGATGTTTTTAAAGAAGTTAACAGTCTACCTCCACACCGGGAGATTGAATTTTGCATTGACTTAATTCTCGGTTGGAAATATGTTATTCACCCTATTCGTATGATGGCTCTGAGAGAGAAAGGGGAGCTAAGGAATCAGACATATGATTTGTTAAATAAAGGACTTATTAGGTCAAGCCGCTCGAGTTGGGGAGCGGCTATAGTTTTTGTTACAAAGTCGGATGGATCGTTAAGGTTTTGTGTGGATTACCACGAGCTAAACAAACAGACAATTCAGAATAAGTATCCCTTACCCCATATAAACGACATGTTCGACCAATTACATGGTGCTAAAGTATTCTCTCAAATGGATCTTGCTATAGGATTTCACCAGTTAAGGATAGTAGAGGATATAGTATATCCTTAACAACATTTAGAGTACCATATTGTTTCTTTGAATGGTTGGTTATGCCTTTTGGGCTCACCAATGCATCCGCTTATTTTGTAGATCTTATGAGTCGAGTTTATAGAGATGTACTTAATAAATTTGTGTTGGTTTTTATTGATGATATTCTTATTTACTCTAAGACCGAGGAAGAACACAAACACCATCTAGAAGTGGTGCTTGAAACGTTAAGGAAACATGTTTTAAGAGCTAAATTTTCTAAGTGTCGTTTTTGGCAATTGGAAGTAAGGTTCCTCAGACATGTTGTGTCGGGGTATGGTATTTCGATTGATCTAGAAAAGGTAGCAGTTTTTCGAGATTGGAAGACACCGTAGACTCCAAAGGAGGTCCAAAGCTTCTTAGGCTTAGCAGGATATTATAGGAGATTCATCCAAGATTTCTCCAAGTTCACCTCGCACCTGACAAAGTTAACAAAGAAGGATGTTGAGTTTATTTGGACTTCGAAGTGTGAAGAACCATTCATTGAGTGAAAGAAAAGGTTAACCGACGCTTCATTCTTAGCTATTCTGAATGAGGTAAAGAGTTGACTGTGTATATGGATGCTTGTAGTGTAGGTTTGGGTGCGTTATTGATGCAGCAAAAAAGAGTTATTGGTTATGCTAGTAGGCAACTAAAGCCTCATCAGTGTATTATGCAACACATGACTTAGAATTATTAGCCACTGTGTTTGCATTAAAGATGTGGAGGCATTACTTGTTAGGTGAAAAGTTTGAGCTCTTCACGGATCATAAGTCCTTGAAGTATCTTTTCACGTAGAAGGATTTGAATATGAGGCAGCAACATTGGTTGGAATTTCTGGTGGCATATGACTTGGATATTTTGTATACGCTAGGAAAAGCCAATGAGGTAGCGGATGCTCTGAGTAGAAATGCAGTTTTGGCTCTTTTGGAAGTTACTCCGACTCTACTAGAAAGGATTACGGATAGGCAAAGAGAAGATAGTCTTCTAGTAGAAGTCATGCAAGAAGTTGAAGAAGGACGATGTTCGAGTATTGATATAGTTAACCATGGGATATTCCATATGAACGGAAGTTTATGTGTTTCGAATATTGATGGTCTTAGGCAAGAAGTTTTGATGGAATGCCATAAATCTAAGTCAAGTATCCACCCTGAGTGACTAAGATGTACCAGGATATGAAGCGAGTATTTTGGTAGATAGGAATGAAGAGGGACATTTAATTTATGTTAGCAGATGTGTGATTTTCCAGCAAATCAGAGATGATCATCAAAGGACTGCTGGGTTACTACAACTACTTGAGATTCCAAATTGGAAATAGGAGCAAGTACCATTGGATTTTATAGATGGTTTACCCAGTTCAAGGAAGGGTAATGAAAACATTTGGTTTATTGTCGACCGACTAGCCAAAAGTGCATACTTTATACCAATAAAACCAACTAGGACTGCAACAGGTTTGGCAGATATTTATATGAGGGAGATCGTCCGATTACATGGAGTTCCAAATAGTATTGTAAGCGATCGGAATCTAATTTTTACCAGTCAATTTTGGAAAGCATTACAAGTAGCTTTGGGAACAAAACTGATTTTGAGGATGTTGAGCACAACATATCATCCTCAAATGGATATGCAAAAGGAAAGAGTAAATAATGTTTTGGAAGATCATTTTAGTGCCTGTATTTTGGATTTTGAAGGATCGTCTTCACTTTGTGGAATTCTCATATAATAATAGTTATCAGGCAAGTATTGGCATGACACCCTATGAAGCTCTTTATGGACGACTATGTAAATCACCATCGTGTTGGGTTGAAACCGGAGATTGATTGCACTACAAGAAATTTTATTTTTGGTGGCGCACAAAAAACGCTACCAAAACTTATGGTAGCGTTTTGATAAACGCCGTTATAAAGCCCGCAACTAAAAATCCATGATTTTTAGTTGCATTTATTTCAACGCCACTATAAATCTTTTTATTGCAGCGTTTCTTAAACGCCACCATAAATATTTTTGTAGCATTTTAAAAATGCCACCAAAAGGTTTTTCGGCGCTACAAAACGAGTTTCCAACTTTACCCTTACTTTACGGTTGCGTTTACTCAACGCCACTATATGTATTTCTGTAGCGTTTTTGAAACGCTACTAAAAGTTGTTGATCATTTTGCACCATTTTTTCATGTTATTATTTCCTGTTGATGGTCTATTTTGTTTCTACTATATCAATCAACAATCAGTCACATAATCATCATATTCAAACAATTAAAAAAACATATTAATCATATAATCAAATAAGATATCCATAACAATTCTAGTACAATAGTTTTTTGATAAAATGACCAAACTCACATACAATAACCATTCGTATATAAATTTACACACCTAGTACTAACAAAATGTTATACCAAACTGGTGCTAACAAAACGCTTGATAACCCATAATTCTTTGTTGCATGCATAAATGAAAGCTAGCACCATAAAAGTCCAACATTGCTCACTTTGGAAATCCAATGCCTACACAAGTGAAAGCAGAACATATAGTCAAACAATTATGTTAATTCGTAGGACTTCAAATCTAATATCAACCATTAGTTCAAACCTAATCAACTTTTGTATATACAAGTGTCTAGTAACAAATTAGTTAGCAAAAAGATAGTGATAATGAAATATATATATATACAAATAGAAGATGTTGATTTAAAAAGTTGGAAGATGCTCACCTGAAGTTTACTTGCGCAGAACTGTATATACAAATGTTCGTCATTTGGCAATCGCCTTTTCACATCAGCCATCACCTGCAAGTGAACGATGTAAACAGATCTCTTCTCCGCACCAGTCAGATATCCTGAAGCTTTTCACATGTAGCTGCATGCACCCCTCAAGCTCTCAACATAGACTTTAGTTTGTACCTGCAAGCACTCACCATCTTGTAGTTATAATTTCATATGAAAAAGGAGTTTGCGCCTACAATTATACAATGCTCCTCTTTTTATTGCACCATGTTCATTTCATCAATCTTTTGCTGTCATTATCCACCAACATGGAATTGCATGGCCTCATACAACAATTCTGAGCCTGCCCATGCTTCTTTTCAGCAACCTCCTGCTGTGTATTTCTTGTCTTAGTTAGTAGCATAAATAGGGTGAGGAAAAGAATGTACTGCTACTAACTAAGACAAGAAATACATAGTGATTCACTAAAAAGGGCCCTAAAAATGTACTTCTACTTTACATAAGAAATAATAAAATGCAAACTCACGCCTACCCAAGTCTAAACATATTAAAACATACATTGATATTTATACAGTAGATTTTAACTAACCAATTGAATTTTAGATCATGCAACCAACCAATACTTAGTTGAAGCACAAAATAATCGCCAGCTTTTTCATCAAAATATTTGATTGTCATACTCCAAGTATAGATCAACTAATCGATAAACAACCCATAATCACTTTGAATCAAATCCCAAGAAAAATATAATCACTAAACAAAGTCCAAAAATATAGTTTAAATAAGATATTGATTTCTAGTAGAAAAGCATTTATAATGCTCCAAAATATCATCACCAAAATTAGATGAATATACTCAAGTATGTAAAAAAATTAATTTTTGATGCATTTCATTTTAAACACTGATTTCATATATGTATTGATAATTGTTATCCATGTGATTCAAATTTCAGAAAGAAGCCAATGGGTTGATGTTCTATCCATTAAGTTATACAAGAATATAAATTATACAAAAAATAAGTATATTAATATATTACCGGCGACTCAATATCCGTGTCATCTTTATTTCATGTAGTAGTGATCTTCTTGCTCCAGCAACCTTTATGCGGTCTGCAAACATGTTGTAACTTCTACAACAAGTCATTTTGTTGACCACCACCAGCGATTTGCATCCTACAAGCATGTTGCACATTCACTGAGCAGTTGTAGCTGCTGCAACCATAATAAACCCTACAATAATGGAAAGAATGGTAGGCACAGGAGGAAAAACCATAATACTAAACCTTATATTCGACTTTTTTCCTTTATTTTTCTTTTTCCTATTGGCATAAAAAATATGTCCTTGTCATCTCCAAATGGTTGCTAATTTGGGCACACAGAAATGTCAATGAATATATAGAAGGGTTTATACAATGAGGGTAGTAAATACCTTTGCTATTTATCTAGAGTGCATTTGATGAGACAATGGATAATTTTTAAGAAGTTTACGAACAATGTCTGATTTACTTGAATACTACTACACATATTTGTTTATATCGTCATTGATCATATATGTTACAGGGACCTGGACAAAATGCAATTGGGAACATTCTAGTTTTCTTTCTACTCGGAGGAGTGCTGTCCGGAGCTGCACTCGATTGGCTATGGCTTATTGGAAAATGGTGATGCAACACCCCAACTCTCACAAATAGTAAATTCAAGCTGTTGCTGTTAATTGGTGTTCTAAAGCTGTTATATAAATTTGTAATGATTAGATAAATGCTGCAGGAGTAATAGTTATAATAATACTACATCTTTGTTAGAAACAAGTTATATCTTTAGAGAAGATGATACTAAACTGAAATTTCTTGTTTTCGTTTATTAAGCAAGAAAGCCTTTGTATAGTTAAGTACACACTGGATTAAGCATACATGTAACCACTAAAAGCACAAACACATATAGACAGTACATACAAATGTAATTCCACTACCCATAAGACTAGGATAACAAAGAAAGTTTTCATCAGTTCCAAAAATATTTACTGGAATAACAATGTGCATAGACATCTTTTTTGTGAATTTACATTACAACCTGATATTTTAATGGCAACAGGAGTGATGTTTTTTTACTTGTCTCTGATATACATGCAACATCTTTGATTACAAGGGGAATGCTTAGTTCATGTTTACTTCGTCTGATCAAAATGCATGAATTAAATTTTAGATCTTAATTTTCCAGGATCCAATCACTTTATTGTTTGGTTTCTCATAACTCTTCAGACCTTGGAGATTGTTTGAATAAAAACACTCTATTTCACATACTTGTGATCATTAGACATGAATGTATATTAAACTGAACTAATCAGCTCATAAACTTTAGAAACAAAATGCCACAACTAAAAGTTTTATACGAAAATTTTCTCTTGAATTTAAGTATTTACTAAAATTTTCATAAATATACCTTGAGGAAAAGGGGCAAGTGATTTGCCACATAATCCTTTGAGCAGATCAACGTCATTGCAAAATTAATAAATATTCCCGTTGGTCCAATGAATGATTAACGGTTCAAACACAAATCAATGTACGATAAACATATGACCAAATGATAATCAACTATAAAGGATGAACTGGAAATGATTGGGAAAATCATTAAAGCCTACCTTTTTCTATTTTCCAGTACCCATCTTCATGTGACCAATGGATTGCATGCTCACGTCAGTTTTGGATGTACCACAGATAGAAGAACCAACAAAAAGTAGTGCAAAGGATCATTTAAACATCTTGAACCAAGAATTACCCACTACAGTAGAAATTGATGACCTCCAACATGTAGCTGAAGTAACAGACGAGGAAACTACTACTGATGATAATGGGATGTCTCGGCTTTTATTACTAAAAATCCAGCCTATCTTAAAGCAGACAAGGGTAAAAGAGTTGCTCCATCGCATGCTCCTCCTAAAAGAACTTTAAGGAGCAACTCCAATGTTAAACGAGTCTCATTGCATGGAATGTTAGGGGTATGAACACTCCACAAAGAGTAAGTGAAATGTTCAAACTCCTAACAAAATTCAAACCAACAATGATTGGTTTGGTAGAAAATAAATTAAATACTACTCATCTTGCATTACTGAGAAGAAAGCTCCCAAGAAAATTGGGACCTATTAACTAACAATTCCTCTCAGATTATAGGTAGAATACCAGTGATGTGGGATACTACTATCTGGTGTGTATCAGTCTTTCACATTATCAGCCCAACATATCACTATGTATGCAGTTAACTCAAGTGGCTTTACACTATTTTATACAGTAGCCTATGCTAGCAACAGTTTTACAAAGAGACAAAATTCTGTGGCACCATATAATTAAGGAATCAACAATAGCTAATGATGCATGGACATTAATAGGCGACTTTAACAATGCATCTTCTACACTTGACAAAAAAGGTGGTTTGCCTATACCATTTACTCAATTTCGCACCTTTAACAACTGTCTTCTACGATCAGGTCTAACAAACATAAAGGCATTTGGTTACAACTACACTTGGAGAACGAGAGGCATATCAAATAATATAGATAAAATTTTTGTAAACAATATCCGTTTGCAAAAAATTTCGTACATGAAGGCATAAACTCTATCTCAGATGTCCAGTGATCATAATCCTTTGTTACTGCATCTGGTTCCAGTCTTAAAAGAGAAAGGTTTTCCCTTTAGATATGACAATGAATGGCATAGGAAGGAGGGTTATGAAGCATGTATTTGAGGGGATCGAGTTGGCCACATGGGTGTTTCCAAGTTATATATTTCAACACAAGTTGCTAGCAAAAGAACGCTTCCTAATCTAGAAAAAGAATGAAAACCTTGCTTGCTCTCCTGTTTATTTGGAACAAACATACAAGGCAATGAAAATTTCAGCATACAAAAATAAGGATGGAGAAGAAAAGCGAAAGCAGTCCTTGCTCAAACAATTAAGAGGCAGAGAATTAGAAAATTTGAGCGCATGTACATGAAATTAATGCATCCTGGAATCAAAGTAGTTAAATATCAGTTGAAGATTAGGACTAATTTAAATTGAAACTAAAATATCCTAGGGTTGCGAGTAATCATGAAGAAGATGATACCTGTGGTTGAAATCGATTTAATTGTATCTGAGGTTGAGATCGGTAGTAGGTTTGAATCAGAAGCGAATTCTTGAAAATCAGAGAGAAAAGGCAGGAGTTTGATCAGATTGCTGTTGGGGAGAAAGGAGACTACAATTTGGGGAAGACAGTGGTAGGAGTCAATTCTGTTGAGAGGAGGAAGAAATTTGGCCGTGAATTTTTTTGGATAAGTGATAAAACAGATACGGGTGGCAACAAATTTTTTTGGCAAACTCTGCGTGAATTGTTGGCGGGATAAATTTGGTGGCGTTTATTTTTTATTTTTTATATTTTAAAATGATTAATGGTTGCATATAGCCTTAAACGCTACTAATAAAGGCTACCAAAAATAGTTTTTCTTGTAGTGTTGGTGCTTTGATCTGATATGATTTGGGAGGCTACAGAGAAGGTAGCTATGCTTAAAAGTAGGTTGAAGAAAGCTCAGGATAAACATAAAAGTTATGCCGATTAAAGGCGTAGGAATTTAGAATTTTCAATCGGAGACTTTGTGTTTGTAAAAATTTCTCCAATAAGAGGAGTTATACGGTTTGGAAGAGCAACAAAGTTAGCACCTAGATATGTTAGAACTTTTAAGATACCTGAGAAGAATGGTCCACTTGCCTATCGAGTTAAATTGCCAAAAAGATGGTCAGGAGTATATAATGATTTTCATGTATCACATTTAAGGAAATATGTGCATGATCTGTCACTTATCGTTAAGCCGATTGTTTTGGAAGATTTGGAAGTAGAACCAAACTTGACTATAATAAGACATCCAGTTCGCATTTTTGATCGAGATGTGAAACAATTGCGGAATAAAGTCGTGAGATTTTTTTAAAGTTCAATGGAGCCAAAATTCTAGAGACTGCACTTGGAAAACAGAGGATAGCATGAGAAAAGCTTATTCTGAGTTGTTTATAGATTTGTAGTTTGCATAGTGTGTAGATAGTTACTCACCACTTGGGCTGTAGTCGCTTAGTATTTATTTCTTTTGCATGTATTACTTAGTATATGATATACATCCTTTTTAAGTTATCTTTTTGTTTGTTAATTTTGGGATGAAATTCTTTTGAGGGGGGAGAATGTAACGACCCGTAATTTTGTCACTTTAAATATGAATATTTGATATATTTTTAAATGATTAAATAATGGATTTTATAACTGAAATAAAATTTGGACAAAATGTCTCGAGTGGGTTTTTTACGAATGTAAAATGTTAGTTTAAAGACGATTCGAGTTATAAGGCGGTTAGGGGTACTGATTTAATTAGGAATAAGAAGAAAAATTGTATTTTTTTACTCACTGGCTGGACCACACTTTTTAAACTTATCCTTTCCTAATAAAACAAATAAGAATGATTACTTCTTAGGAATCAAGAAAAGAATTTGCCTAATATAAAAAATTAGTATATTGATATGCCTAATAAAACAGAATAGTATAATGACCAACATAATAAAATAAAATAGTATATTGACATGTCTAATAAAACATAATAGTATAATGACCAGCATAATAAAACAATAGTATAAAAAATAGCATAATGATTCTCATTTCCATGTAGATGGTTGTCATTGGACCCAAATATGGTCGAATAAGGTTATGCCATGTGGATGGTTGCTATTGGACCAAAATATGGTCAGATTAGGTTATGCCTTGTGGATGGTTTCCATTAGATCAAAATCTAGTCGAATTAGATTAGACTATAGGAGGTTAGATAATTACTAAAGTACCCTTCTCTTCACCTATAGATACCCAAGTCCATATCATATTTTAATTCATTCACGGACCCAAAAAAAAGAAACCAAATACCATCTTCATCTTCAAGGCAACCAAGGTTTCCATTGCTTCATTAAATCAAAAAGAGTTAAAGTTTAGGTAGTGAGTATAACTTATTTTATAAGTATAATTTGATTATTTTACAGTGAGTTAATTGTTCTTTGATGTAAAGGAATTATGATATTGCTTCAAGTTACTTTAGTTGATAATAATACCTAACTTGAACGGCTTCATTTCTAACCAATGAAAAGTAATTATTTGAAATTGAAGACCAGAAATAAGTTTATGGAGTTGGTTTTCTGATTTGTTTTAAAAAGACTTTGAATTTTTTAAGAAGGGATTTCTTTGTCTATGCCATTAAGTAACATAAAACAAATTTGATAAGTAGTGCTGAATTGTTGACACGTGTATGGAAAGTAAGTCATCTTATATTTACTACTAAAAGCGATGAGTAGACTTCCCTTTATCTGTGAGATCTAGAATCAGAGTGTTTTAACTAAGGCAAGGCTTTGATATGCAACCAGTGCTCTAACTTACTTGGCTTCAATTTTAGGCGAGGGATAGAGAAGTTGAAATATCGGAAATGTGACAAGTATAAGAGGGTTAATTTCGATAAATAAGTTATGATTAATTAAGTATATGATGTCCGATTTTCCATATGCAAACATATACTTACACTAGATAGTGGTTTGTCCAATATCAACAACTTGACCTATTTTGACTTAGGAAGTATACGAAAGCTTCGTGATTTCATACGGTTTGAGATTTCCTTAGAAGAACTCATTTCGATGAAACGTCTCTAGCTTTAAGGGGTATATAAGGGACCTCCTTAGGACTTTGATACAGTCTGCTTACTTATAAAAGAACCAGGATCGAGTTAATAAAAAATTATCAATTGTTGGTTCAGAGAGATTGGGATCAAATATGTTATTCAAAAACCACTTCAAGCTGGCATGTGTGTTTGAATTGAAGACGTCTTGAAGATGATGTAATCGAAGACAGAGTTCTTTGAAATGCAAGGGCTGCTTACTACTAATCCTGAATGTGATTCCAAAAAGGATATAGTAGAAGTAGTGTCTTTGGTTTGTTCATATCCTGAACAACTTGTACGGATGAATGTTGGCATTGCATTATTGCTTGGAAGACAGTGTTAGCATTTCAAGTGGGATTTGCTATATAAAAGATAGTCATAGCCTCGAGCCTCACAACCTGGGAATGACAAATATGAGAGATGCGACAGAGCTATGTGGGTCGCACCCATTAGGGTATGATCATCCCTGATCTATATCAATATTATTCTTTTTGATGTATGCTTCGGGCCAATACTGTTGTTGATCGCAACCGAGGGATGATCACATTCGGTACTACCTAGGAAGGGGTAGGCCGGTTCTATGTTGGCTGGGGTGCAAATGTTTTGCGACCTCAGTACATTTTCTAGAGATGTACCGTGACAAGCGGTACCCCCAGTAGCCTTGTCATGATGAAATCTATTTTCCACTACGTGCTTTATGGACTTAGTTGTGCCTAAATATGTTGGAATGTGAGATGCAAGCATTTTAGCTATGTTATATATTTATTTTAAACCTTAGACATTATTATAATATCACTGGATTTTTTATTTGAAATGTTTTTGTTATCGTAAGATACCTTTATTTTGAAAGGTTTTATAAGTATATCAATTCATCTATTTTGAGTTTACTCATACCGGACCCATGTTTGACCTAGAGTTTTTCTTTTTTTTTCCTTTAAACCCTTGGGTACTCTAATTTTATGAGTAGTTAAGTAGTACAAGTTCTTACGGATGCATTGTGGAAGGAGCATGGAGCAGGAGGCTTCTTAATTACCTACTTATCTATTTATTTCTACTATGCGTGTATACTTATGTATCTGCATTATAGGGCAGGGAGTTATAAATCCTTGACTGAAGTTAGTTTCGTTGCAACTCTAGTGTTTCATTTTGGAGGTGACTTTATGTATTATCTTATGTTCTATTATATATGATTCCCTTGCGTTGTGAGATTCTATGTTTCTTTTTTCTTGTTTTTTATTTTCTTTTTACCCCAACAGCTTGTCTTTTAGACACCTAGATGATCGGCACATGAATGCCGTGGATGTATTAAGTGCCGTCTTTAGGAGAAGAAAGACCGATGGTTATAATTTATACTATAAATGTTGGAATTAGAACTTGCTATGCAACGTACGATAATTCAATAAAATAAATGAACTATAATTTAAAAAATTTAGAACCTTTTATGTTTAATTTATATTATGTAGCTTATATATCCTTCAATTTTAGTCAGAAAAATAATTTTATCATTTTGTTAAAATATGGTATACATGTTGATACTGACATATTTTAATAGTTTATTAGATGAATTAATAGATATTGCTTTATTTATTTATTTATTTTTAAATATGTTAAATTTGAAATTACGTAATTTGTTTAAATATATAGACTTAAAGTTAAAATAGCAAGAAAGAATTGAGAAGGATTTTGTAAAAACTAATAGATACCTTAATGTGGAATTATATAAAGTTAAAAATTGAACTTTGTATTGTAGTGTGTGATAAATTTTTGAGATAAATGATTATATTCAATTTTCAAATTAACTTTTCATTGTTGTCTATGTACATAATTTAATGTATATGAGTTGTATATCTTTATAATTGAATGGAAAAATAGCTTTACCATTTCTATATAAATATATATAATATATTACATATGGTAAGAATCAGTTACACCTCAATTTTGGTACACCTCTAATACCCCTTGATTTTCGCCACAAGTTCCTATTTAAATAATTGTATTTTAATAGTGTAGCGGGGGAGGGGGGAGAAAATACAATTATTTAAATCGGAACCTTTGGTGCAAATCAAAGGGGATTCGAGGTGTAGAAAAATTGAGGTATAACGGATCCTTGCATATATATATATATATATATATATATAAACACATATACATATATACACACATACATATATATAACCGCATGTGAACGTATGTGTATTAAAATTGACATTATTTTAGGTTTATTATAAGAATAATGATTATTAACTGAGATGGTTAAATAGTTTAAATTTGAGCAGTACTAGAAAATGGTGCAAATACCTACTTGGTGATACCGACGCCACACCAATGCCTATAAAAGGCATCGATGCGCCGTTGAGGCAGCGTATGTTATTCACCACCTATCGAAACTCACTAACGCCTCATTGACTTCTTATATCGGCTTCGGGGCGGCGTCGGTATGGCATCGCTCCCAACTATATCCCCAGCATCGTTTCCTCCTTTACTATTCGTGATAGAAATAAAAAATAAAAATAAAACCTAGCGCCCCCCCCTTGTCGCAAGTGGAAGCCAAACCCTTAGGCTCCCCCACGTCTCTACTTTTCGTACTGAATCACTTCCGCAACCACCTCTCCAACCGAACCCTTAGGCTCCCCCACGTCTCTACTTTTCCAACTGAACCACTTCCGCAACCACCTCTCCAACCGAACCCTTAACCCCCTCTACGTTGCAAAGTCAGAAGCTGAAGCCACCACCCCCACTGCCGCAACTGCCTTGGCCTCCTCTACATCCGTCCCTAACCCATCACCGTCGCAAATCACCATTTTGCTCTTAAGGTCACCGCAGTCCTCTATCGTAGCGGCCATGTCGTGTCGCGCCTTGCCTTGTCGTTGTTGCCTCCTCAAACTTTGATATGTATTTTATACTTATTCACTTAGTGCTTACTATTAGATTGTCAGATTGTCCAGCAGTATGAGGTTATTAGATTGCTCTAGTGGAAAAAATGATTATTATTGATGATGAACGACTAATGTATTATGAATTGATTTTGTTGGAGATGAACAACATGTATGTCATGCTATAAAAATTATTTTTCCAATGTCGGAATGATATGTTTGTCATGCTTGATAGATTGATTATACCAACTATAATTCGAAATGAGAAATCAAAAGGTCTAACTACCAACAAATGAATATTTAAATATATTCATTTTTTATTCAATGATGTGAGATTGTTCATTTATGTTTAATCATTGGTATTGATTTGAAATTGTTCGATAAAGTCGTTGGCATTGTTTTGAAATTGTCCGATAAAGTCATTATTATTGATATAATATTATTAACAAAACCCTGTAGATGTTTAATTGACCCCGTTTGACAAGTACGGTATATGATTGTTATATAGATATTCTTTTTTTAATAAAACATAAATCGTTATTCATTTGATATGTTATTTGTCAGATATGTTACAGTATTTGACAAGTTGTAAGCACAACGATATTTATGTTTTGTAAATCAATATTTCAAATCGAATAGTTAATGAAATTTCAACGACACTTCCTTTTTGTTCTCCGTGTACGCTCTTTTGTGTATGTTACGGGAAATAAGAGAAATGCTGCCAAAATTTTGTAAATCGTTCGATTTGAAATGATTTACAAAACGTAAATATCATTGCGTTTATAATGGAAAGTATGATAGCTAGGCATTTCAAAAAGTATTATAATCCCTAGGTTATATAGGTTTGAAATTACTAGTGAATTCCATTGTTTTATAATAAAATTTATAATGTCATTGACTAACAAGGTTGGCTCAGTTAGTTGGTAGCTCTGACTACGAGACTAAAGATCACGAGTTCGATCCCTGAGATCGGCATTTGTTGACATTAATGAACCATGTTCCAAAATAATTTATAATGTTATTGAAATTAATAATAAAATTAAATATATTATTGAACCCAATAATAAATTAATAACTTTATTCAAAATAATAATGTTATTGGGTGTAGTAATAAAATTAATACTGTTATTTAATTGATAATAATTTTATTATTATTTTTGGATATTAAGCAGGGTTTTAGAGAGGACCCTTACCTCTCTTATTATTAAAAATTAGGAGAATTACACCGACAATATAGACAGAGAAAAACCACAACAAGGGAAAAAAAAACAACAAAACACAGCCTCAAAAGCTATATATAACCAGCCCACATATCGTAAATTAGCTTATCCTCCAGATTGTCTGCTTCCTTTAGACGCCACCCTAAAATCTTCCTACGCATTGTCTTTGCACATACCAATATAACTTCATCAGCACCTCGTTCCACCTTTTCAAATAACCTACAATTTCTTTCCCTCCATATCTTCTGCCAGCAAACTTTTGGAGCAAGTGGGAGCACTCTTCCTTTAAAATTCCGCCATCTTGTAGAAATGAAAACTAAATACCAGTCTTCAGCATCATGTAAATAAGAGCTGTTTAATAAAGAAAGCTGGCATATTTTTCTCCAAACTACAGAGGAAAAATTACACTAGAAAAACACATGGGTATTAGTTTCATTGCCAAGCTTACAATGCATGCAACATGAGGTTGTTAGTAATCCAGAGTGGCAAAGCTTATCTTGGGTTAATAAAGCATTCTTGATCGCCCTCCACATAAACAAATTTTTCTTCGGCTCACCAGAGCCATCCCAAACCCGAGAATTCCATGGTTTAATGGAAGTTGCAGGTAGAAGGAGTTTATAAACTGTAGATATCGAATGCTCCTTCATTTTACTTCCCTACCTCGCTCTTCATGCTCCTTAAAAGGATGTTTAGTGGCTTCAACAACCTGCTATAGGGATTTGACTCTAGCACTGCTACAATGTGGCAGAATACCATCTCCATTAATGATGTCATCAGAAGCCCTAACAGCCGTAGGTATGCCAATTTGCATGATTTCTTGATATCCCAGCTTTTACTTCAATATAAAACCTCTGGTAACCCAAGGTGAGCCCCAAAAGGACGCTCTGGACATTACAGATAACACTAGCTGGAATTAAGGTAATAACTCATTCTTTATCTTGAAGAGGCTCTTCCATACTCAACCGGCATTGGGTTTAAGCTCGACCTGTCATATTTCTTTACTACCGATGTAATGTTTTAGAAACCATGATTTCCAAAGAGAGCTGCTACAATTTATGACATTATTAAAATGGACTGAATTGGCCGCTTTATTCCATTTAACCAAGCTGACAATGCCAAGACCACCTACCTTCATAGGGAGCTGGACTTTATGATAAGACATAGGAATTGTCTTTCTTCAGAAGGGGGAGCCAGACCATATAAAGTGGTTACATGCTTGATCAATTATCTGTAAGAGTTTTTTGGGCAAAATGAAAATTCTAGAGTAGTACACTTGCATGGAGAACGAGATAGATTTTATGATGGTTAGCCTTCCTGCAGCAGTTATGAGTTTGTTGTGCCACATCCCTAACCTACTAGTGACCTTTTCGTAGAGCGACATGCACTGTTGCTTCTTAATTCGACTGGTAGTTAGGGGGATACCAAGGTACTTCATGCTACTACCTTGCATTTGGAGGTTATATTAAGCAACTAAGATAGCAAGATCTTGCTGCCTAATTCGAGTGAACAAAACTGAAGATTTTCCTAAGTTGATTTGGTGCCCAGAAAAGGGGTGGAAAGTATTCAAGTTCTAACAATTGAATTTAGAGATTTTTCATTTGGTTTTGTGAAGATCAAGAGGTCATCATCGCATCATAGAGTTGTTATTCTAGGATTCTTACACTTGGGATGGAGATCAATGGCTTTGGCTGTATACACTTGGTCAAGTAGAGCAGTAAGCATCTCCATTATGATTAAGAATAAATACGAGCTTAACGGGTCTCCTTGCCTCAATCCTTGTTTACCTTCAAAGAAACCACAAACTTGAGCATTAACCTGGATAGAGTATCTGGCAGTCGAGATGCAGGCCTTAATCCACCTGACATATCTAGTGGGGAATTTCATCCAGTTTAGAACATAGAGCATAGACTTCCATTTGGTAGTATCAAAGGCTGAAGCAATACCTAGGAATCAAACCCTTACTGTCATACCCCCTGAGAAGTTCATAAGTCATTATAATATTATCAACTATGTTCCTGCCCGGCAGGAAGGCACTTTGATTGAGAGAAATATTAAGAAAGGGCATCAAAGCCTTTAACTTTAAAGCAACGACTTTGGAAATGCATTTTAAATGGTATTACAACAGCCGGTGGGTCGAAATTGATTAACACAGATAGGAGAGAGCACCTTAGGCACTAGATAAATTAAGGTGTTATTAATGCCTTTAAGCATCTTGCCACTGGTAAAAACATTATGAATTGCTTTTAAAAAGACTTCACCAATGATGTGCCAACAAGTTATAAAAAAACTTGAGTTGAAACCATCCAACCCCCCACATTATCTTTAGGAATTGAAAAAAGCATCTTTAATTTCCTTGTCGGTAATATCTTAACTCAAAGATGTGGCTTGTTCTTGGAAAAGATACGGCATTGGAATGCCATCCATTCTATTTGTACATATGTTATGATCTTCATTGTTGCTTAAAATAGAGGAGAAGAATTTCATAAAGGTCTTACCGACATCAACATGACCACTATGCATTTGATTCTCAGTGTCAACAATTTTATGGATTTTTCTTTTACTGGTTTTGGCATTAAGGTACTTGTGGTAGAATTTGGTGTTTTTGCCACCCTACGTGTCCCACTTGTCATGGCACTTCTGCTTGATCATGGCTGCTTCAGAAAAGAGAGCTTCCTTTAACTTATTGGAGATCTCATGTCTTTGCAAAGCTAAGGTTGGAGAAAAAGGATTTTGAAAATAATTAGTTTGTACCATACCAAGTTGTTGTTTCAACATGGTTGATAGCTTGTTTCCTTTCCCAAAAGTCTCCCTACTCCAACTCCTTAGGGTGATTTTTATGTGTTTAAGTTTTTGTTGAAGCTTGAACATAGGATTGCCATAGATTGAAGTTTCCTAGGATAGAGAGACAATAGGAAAGAAATCTGGTTGGTCAGCCTACGAATTAAAATACTTAAAAGGTGACGGATTTTTGCATATGAGGCATCAAAGGGAAGAACAAGCGGAGAGTGATCAAATAAGCCGGAGGGAGGATTTCATAATGAATGCTGGGCTATAGAGAGAGATCATAGCAGTTCATGAATATTCTATCAAGCTTGGAGAAAGTTGGGTTGTCATTCCTAGACTTGTTAGTGCAGGTGTGATATAGAATGTGGATGCACTCCAATAAGGTCAGAGGCATGAATTGCATTATTTAGGGAGATGTTTCTTTGAAAGAAAGAGGAGAGCCCCTAAGACGATCCTTGGAATAAAGCATACTATTCCAGTCGCCAAGGACTATTCAAGGTTGGCCTTGAGGCTTAAGAAGGTGAAAGTTGTCAAATAATATATGTCTTGGGGAGGAGGAGTTATCGACATATACAAAGGTGGTGAAGAAGGAGGAGTTAGAGTCAATATGATGCAACATACATTGGAAAGATTGCCTGCAGTAGGAGATTGGAGTAACAGAAAAGATTAACGGGTTCCAGAGCAAGAAAATTCTTCCAAAAGGAACAAAATCGAGGTTGTGATGAGATTTCCAGGTGGATTGTATGTTCATAGCAGTAGCTTGAAAAGAGTTTATATTGAATTTATTTGCAAGAATGGCAATCATATAAAGAGATTGAGATTGGATCAGGTTAGTTATTTCACATTGCTTAGAAAGGTCATTTCCTCCCCTTAAGTTCCACACAGCAATTTTACTAATCATTAAAAGAAGGGGTGGTTTGGATGTAGGAAGTTTTCCAGTGGTGGCAGAGTTGGGATTAAAATTTGGAAGGGAATCAAAGTTGGGGCCATCATATAGATCTTGTGTACTCAACAAGTTAGTGCCTTTGGGAAAGGAGATGCCTTTGTCCCTATCTTTGGAGGCACTCCTAGTCCTTCGTGGGGAAAGGTTAGGTTTTCAAGGTTTAACAATAGTTGACTGGCTACTGGAAGATGGATTATAAGGAGTTTCTAGAGCGAAATTAGCGATGGGAATAATGTTAAGATAAGGTTAATAATTCACATGATTTAGCATGTTAAGGATATGCATGGGATGTGAATTATCAAGGATGGGAGGATCACATGCTAAGTGCAACATGCTAAGTGCATGTCTTGAACAGATGTAACAGAGAGCTTAAAAGATGGAAAAGACGATATGATCTTATCAGAAGCACCAGAACCAATGGTAAGCTGATTCGAGAGGGTATGGGAAGTACTGGTGATATGGATGAGGGGCATGGTTGTTATTTTCGATTTAGCTGCTTTCTTCATCATAGCTTGCAATAGAAAAGCTTGTCACGTATAGTGCACGGCCTGACATGCACACATGTACACTTCTTTCCTTTGCACAATTTATATGTTCCAACACTTCTCCCTCCTCCTTCTGTCCTAACACATATGGACCTGAAACATGCTTTAATATGTTGTCTAAAACCGAATGAATGCAGATAGCATTGAATTGATGTGTCTCACGTGAACCTGATCTTGGTTGTGCATCCTTAACTTCCACATTGTCATAATTTTGAGTATTAGGAACACCTTTTCATGTAAACCACTATTGCACTCGGCAACATACATATCTGGTTTATCATCTGGATTGTACATAGCCACACTTGAGTTTTGAGCTGAACCACTAGAGACAAAATCTCCACCAGCCTTGCCAGTAACCTCCTCATGCTCCTCTCCATCTGACACTTTCACCTCTTCTTCTCCATCTTCTTCTAAAGCTTTAAACTGATTGATTACTTTTATCCCCTCTCCATTCTTCATCATTAAAACTTCCCCGGTGCTTTTCACAGCAACCTCCTCATGCTCCTCTCTATATATCTGACACTTTAACCTCTTCTTCTCCATCTTCTTCTAAAGCTTTAAAACCGATTGATTACTTTTATACCCTCTCCATTCTTCATCATTGAAACTTCCCTAGTGCTTTTCGTTTAAGTTTTGTCTTCATGAACAAGCCCAAAGGCCTGTATCCTTCCTCTACCTGGCACTTTTCTTTTGTTTTTGGGCACCATTGTGGACCATTTTTTTCCTTTATCACCTAAGTTTTGCTTAGGAAATTCCTGATTGCTTTTCTCTCCCTCACCTCTTTTGACAACTGAACTAACCACATTAAACTTAATTTTGCTCACAGCCTTCCTTAACATGACCAAAGACCTTACACTCTTCATATATATCTGGTTTCCAAGCACATTCAACTTTCACATAGGCAGTTTTATCCTCAGCCAATTGAACACAGATTTTGTTCTAGCGAAAGCTTGTTACATGGGATTTCAACTAACACTTTTGCAAATTCAGTTCTCTTTAGTCTTTCTGTGATTCGTCAAAACAAAGAACTTTGCCAATGGAGCTAGCAATCCAGTCTATACCAATAAGGGTCCAGCCAACCGTTGGTATTTTTGAGAGAAAGATCCACAAAGGGACACTCTTGATACTTTCTTGTATGTAGTCCTTGGAGGGATCCCACTGGGAAATTAAGAAAATTTTTCCCCCAATGATTAAAGGATCTGCTTCTGTGGTGAAAAAATTGAGGATTGATAACAATTCAACACCACGGTGCGCTGCGGAAGCGATTTCAATTCAAGACCTAGTATTGCCTATTTAGATACCAATGACAGTTAAAAGGAATTATGAAATCTCACAAAAAAAATAACAGAAATAAGAGACAGAAGATTTAACGTGGTTCGGATATGAATATCCTACGTCCACGGAGACCCAACAACTTTTTATTTCACTAAAGAAAAGAGTACAAGAGAGGAAAGAATAATGGTGGATACTACACTTTGCTTGTTTTTTTATGAAGATGTAATTCCTTCATTTATATAGACTCATGAAGGAGTTACTTAGGGATTAAGAGAATAATTTACAGATTATGTTTTTGAAACCTTTTCAAATATCCATGATTTAATTTCTACGTAAATGGATAATGGTGATTGGTTTCCATAATTTTCATTGATTGAATCTCCATCAGCAATTTCTTTCTTCATATAACAAATTGACTAATTAATTGATTTCCTTCAAAATATCCTTCCATTAATTGATTTGATTGAATCAATTAATCAATTTCTTTCCTCTTTAACAGATATTTGAATCATCCAAATTCAACACTCCACCTTGATTCAAATATAACAATCTCTCTTCATCATCTTATCATCAGGCAATCGACATATAAGTTGTTGGGTCTAGCGCCCCATGGCGCTCAAGTAACGGGTATCAAACTGATCAAGTTTGAGCAATGCTCAAACTTGTCCTTAGGAAGTGACTTTGTCATCATATCTGAGGGGTTGTCTGAAGTATTCACTTTCAACAACTTGATCTTACTCCGTTCTTCCTCCAGCATAAGAAAGAAACCTCTAACATCGATGTGCTTCGTTCGTGAACTATAAGCCTGATTATGAACAAGATGAATTGCACTTTGACTGTCTGAAAATAGCTCCACGGTCTTCTGCACCATAAAAAGATCATCCAACAACTGAAGTAAATACAAACCCTCCTTAGTTGCTTCAACAATCGATATCAATTCTGCTTCGGTAGTTGACAAAGCTACAATAGATTGCAACTTTGATCTCCATGAAATCGAGCCTATGCCAAGTGTAAAAACATAGCCCGACACTGACTTCCGTGCATCTCTATCCCCAGCATAATCTGAATCACAGTATCCTCTAAGTGAGATGTCGCCATCCACTCCACCATATAACAAGCCAACAGATGAAGTGCCTCTAAGATACCTAAGTATCCACTTTACTGCTTGCCAATGTTCCTTTCCTGGGTTAGACATATATCGACTTACAACACCCACTGCGTGGGCCAAATCTGGTCTAGTGCATACCATGGCATACATAAGACTACCAATAGCACTGGAATAAGGTATATCAGCCATATACCTTTTATCTTCTTCCGATGTGGGAGATTGGTCTTTTGACAATTTAAAATGAGAGCCTAATGGAGTACCAACCGGTTTGGCTTTCTCCATTCCAAATCGAGTGAGGACCTTCTCGATGTATTGCGCCTGAGTGAGTCTCAACTCTCTCCGCTTTCTATCTCTACAAATCTCCATACCCAATATTCTTTGTGCTTTTCCCAAATCCTTCATATCAAACTCCTTGCTAAGTTCAGTTTTCAGCTCCATAATTCTTACCATACTCCGAGATGCAATTAACATATCATCTACATATAACAACAGATATATTAAATCATTATTACATCTCTTGAAATAAACACACTGGTCTTTGAAGCTTCTAGAATATCCTTGTGAAAGCATAAACTTATCAAATTTCTTATACCATAGTCTAGGTGACTGTTTTAGTCCATATAGAGATTTGTTAAGTTTACAAACATAGTCAGGCCTGCTACTATCAATGAACCCCTCCGGCTGCCGTAAATAAATTTCTTTATCCAGATCACCATGCAAGAATGCAGTTTTGACATCTAGTTGCTCCAACTCCATATCATAATGAGCCACTAATGCCAATAGAATGCGAATGGAGGTATGCCTAACAACTGGAGCAAAAATGTCATGATACTCAACTCCCTTTTTCTGAACATACCCCTTTGCTACTAACCTTGCTTTATATCTGAAATTTCCATCGCCGCCGTCTTTTACTCTATAGATCCACTTACAACCAATAGCTCTCTTGTTGGTGGGAAGAGGCACCAAATCCCAAGTATGATTTTTCTGCAAAGATTCAATCTCCTCTTCCATAGCAACTAACCAACTGGAACTGTCAACTGAAGCAATAGCGTCTCTATAATCTCTGGGTTCATCATGGACAACATTCAAAGCATATGTTGCCATGTCATCGAAGTCAATGTCTTCGATGCTCAATCCAACAAAATCATTAAGCCAATTAGGCTTCTTCTTCTGTCTAACAGGTCTGATCTCTGAACTAGCTCCACCTTGAGTCTGATTCTCTGTACTAATCTCTGTACTTTCCTCATCAACCACGGTGTCATCGGAAACACCTTCAGAATTTCTATGAAAAGGAACAGTAGATGACTTACTTTGTGTTTGGTATTCTTCATTTGTCCTCTCATTGTCATCTGATGAGGAAGGCTCCACCTTCAACATAGCCTTCTCATTAAAAGTCACATGCCCGCTGGTAACAATCTTCCTGCTAATAGGACACCACAATCTATATCCCTTCACTCCTCTTCTATAACCTAGAAAGATACACTTGCGAGCTCTAGGTTCCAGCTTTCCTCTGCTCTCATGTACGTAAGCTGGACAACCAAACACTTTGAGGAATGAATAGCTAACAGGCTCTCCTTTCCATACTTCTTCTGGGATCTTCATGTCTATGGTGGTAGAAGGTGTGCGGTTGATGAGGAAAGCCGCCATAGATAAAGCTTCTGCCCAAAATCCCTTTTTCAACTTTGCAGTCAATCTGAGGCAACGAGTTCTCTCCAATAATGTCCGATTCATTCTTTCAGCAACTCCATTAGACTGAGGGTCGCCAGGTGTGGTGTAATGCCTCTTAATACCTTCAGACTCACAATAATCGATGAATTCCTGTGATACAAATTCACCGCCGTTATCTGAACGGAGAACTTTCAATTTCTTTCCTGACTGCTTCTCAACTGTAGATTTCCACTTTCGAAACCTGTCAAAAGTTTCACTCTTTGACTGTAGAAAATATACCCAAACTTTACGAGAGAAATCATCTATAAATGAAACGAAATACCTGGCTCCACCTAAGGAGGGGCAAGGGGAAGGTCCCCAAACATCTGTGTGAACATACTCTAAGACAGCCTTTGCCTTATGCTCTCCAGTACCAAAAGAAATCTTCGTCTGCTTCCCAAGAACACACTCTTCACAAAAGCCAAGCTTTGAATGATGAACACCATCAATCAAACCTCGCTTTCTCAACTCATCCATGCTGCGCTCACCAATGTGACCCATCCGTAAATGCCATAATCTGGAAGAGTCCGAATCAACAGAAGTGACAGAAGCTGATTCGCCAACTACAGTAGTGCCCTTCAAAAGATAAAGATTTCCTGCCCTTACTCCTTTCATAACTATCATAGAACCTTTTGATATTTTCATCTTCTCTCCTTCAACTACAATCTTCAAACCAAGCCTACTCAGAGCCCCAATAGATATCAAACTTCTTCTCAAATCAGGTACATGTCTAACATCTGTAATAGTACGAATAACACCGTCAAATATTCTAACCTTCACACTACCAACACCAATCATACGGCAAGAAGCATCATTGCCCATCAGAACTTCTCCTCCATCAATCTCACGGTAAGTGGAGAAACAGTTCCTATCAGGTGTCATATGATAGGATGCGCCAGAATCGATCAGCCATAGGTTGCTCTTCCCAGAAGAGCCAGAAGCTGTAAACACATCGGTATCACTCTCTATATCTGACTTCTCAGCGGTAGATGCTGAAGCTTGCTTTGGGTCTCTTCTTCTACCTTCAAGCTTGGGACAAGTTGCTACAAAGTGCCCTGGCCTTTTACAATAATTGCAAGTCAATTTATTAGGCCCCCTAGACTGAGACCTTGATTTATTTCGACCTCCACCATATTTTGACTTGCTTTGGCTTCTTCCTCTCTGAACAGATAAGCCTTCCGTATCATTGTCTAAACTAGTGCTTGCTAATCTATCCCTCAACACTTCATTATGAAGTCCAGCTTTAACATCAGATAGGCTAATTTTACTACGACCATAAATCATAGAATTAACAAAAGCAGTGTACTCCTTAGGCAAGGAACATAAAAGGATTACCGCTTGAGCCTCATCTGTAATTTCAACTTCCGCTGCCTTCAAATTCATTACTAAGGTGGTTAGGGCATCCACATGCCCCATGAGATCAGCTCCAGGCTTCATTTTGTACGAATAGAGTTGTTGTTGCAGAATTATTCTGTTAGTGAGAGACTTGTCCTGATATGCATCAGATAATGCATCCCATAATTCCTTTGCTGTTTTCTTTTGAGAAAATTCTCTAAGAACCTCATCTGAAAGACTTAGCTGGATGGTAGTTAGGGCTTCATCTTCCATCTCTTCTAAAGTTTCACTATCTAACTCTTTCAGCTTCTCAGGCGCAGAAATTATCTTAAAAGTCTTCTCCTTCTTCAATACAGCCTCCATCTTCATCTTCCAAGTTCCAAAGTCTCCTTTTCCATCAAAACGAGTAAGTCCATAATTGACCCCAGATCTACCAATAGATTTACTTGAAGTAGCCATTAATATCCAAACGGAACAATAACACCAGCTCTGATACCAAACTGTGGTGAAAAAATTGAGGATTGATAACAATTCAACACCACGGTGCGCTGCGGAAGCGATTTCAATTCAAGACCTAGTATTGCCTATTTAGATACCAATGACAGTTAAAAGGAATTATGAAATCTCACAAAAAAAATAACAGAAATAAGAGACAGAAGATTTAACGTGGTTCGGATATGAATATCCTACGTCCACGGAGACCCAACAACTTTTTATTTCACTAAAGAAAAGAGTACAAGAGAGGAAAGAATAATGGTGGATACTACACTTTGCTTGTTTTTTTATGAAGATGTAATTCCTTCATTTATATAGACTCATGAAGGAGTTACTTAGGGATTAAGAGAATAATTTACAGATTATGTTTTTGAAACCTTTCCAAATATCCATGATTTAATTTCTACGTAAATGGATAATGGTGATTGGTTTCCATAATTTTCCTTGATTGAATCTCCATCAGCAATTTCTTTCTTCATATAACAAATTGACTAATTAATTGATTTCCTTCAAAATATCCTTCCATTAATTGATTTGATTGAATCAATTAATCAATTTCTTTCCTCTTTAACAGATATTTGAATCATCCAAATTCAACAGCTTCAAGTATTTTGGCTTGCCTACCTTCATCTTCAATGTAAAATAAAATAGTCGCCCATCAGATTTTATCTTAATTCTGTTGAGGTTCCCCTATGCTAGCCTCAGGAAATATGTAACAACAAAGTAAGAAAAAGCAGCATCTAGGAAGAAACCAACAAGGTGCTGACCCCTAAAAGAAGACCCTTCTTCCAGAATTTCAGGTGGCGGAATTAGAGCATTTGACGAATTGTGCTTCAACTCAAAGGAACATGGCAGATACTTGCAAGCATTTCTAGGTGGTTTCTTTAACAGAGATGAACATGTGGATGGAACAAGAGAAGAAGTTGGAAGGGAGAGAGGTAGGGTGGAAGGAAGATGAGAGGTTGAGGAGGACGGATCAGACAAAGGAAGGTTGGACAGAGGGAAACGGGAAGAGGCAGGAGGTAGAGGTGGGTCAAGGGGGCAGATGAGAGGAGGAAACAAGGAGCTCGAAATGGGAAGAGGTAAGAGAAAACCAAGATTGGGTAGAGAGGAGGCCTTTAGAGAAGGAAACAACAGTGTAATAATAAATTAATAATGTTAATAATAAAATCAATAATATTATCGAATGCAATAATCATTTGATTTCATTTAATAATTGGATTTTATGTATATGTATATTGTATATCTCTATTCCAGGTTCATATTGTTGAATGAATACAGAATTTGAAATGATTGATTAATGAAAGAAACCACCAAGTTTTGCAATTTTTACTTGTTTAAGTTTAGTAATTAGTAGAAGATTGAGTATACAAATTATGATATAATTTGTAGTTGTTGACTAATGGTTGGAATTTTAAGTCTCTTGTTATTTAAGTGCTTAGGAAGGGATCATTCACTCAGTACTCTTCTTTTCATGGATTTATCCTCAAATTAAATTGGTTTTTTCATCAGTGCAGTGTAAATGTACATATCGTTCTATTTTTGTGTAGACTACAAATTCATTTTTCATTACAATGATCAAATCAGAAAGCCATGTTATAACGGTTGTTTGTGCTTATTTATGTTTGGCTACTTATTTGTTTTAGGCTATGTCTGAAACTTAAAACATTACGAGTTAGCTAATACAGTTTATGGTGAAAATAATCGAAGATTATTGAAATTCACAAATTCAATGTATCTACGGTACATGAGTTGATTTTTTAAATAGTATTTTGGTAATTATATTTTATATAAAATGAATATAATTTCATAGTGTATACCATAAGGAGATTGACGTCGGACATACTTCACTAATAAGTATTCGCACCGTTTACAATAAGTTAAGAGACGCATAAACCAACCGAACCAGGATCATACTTTATGTGAGTTTTTGTGCTCCATAAATATTTGAGAAAATCATTAATAACTTTACCTCAGGATACTCTGATAATTTCAATTCTTTAATTTTTTCCATACAAATGTTCAGTATTGAGTGAAAGTGCATGCCTCAATCTAGAAATTAATTTTTTTGTTGAAGTATGAACATTTTGTGTAGTGAACATGGTAAAAGCAAGTATATATTGTAAATGTGTATATAAATATATTTTTAAAGCTATTTGTATGAACATGAGATTCAAGTAAATGTAAGCTTTATAATGCCAAAAGAATAATCATGTGTAACGACCCGTGAATTTTCGATAATTTTTATTGTTTTATTTTTTTTATTTAATTGGAATTTTGAGAAATTATAAATAATAAAAATTTGGAATAAAAAATTAATATTTGGAATGCGCCTAATTGAACATAGCAACTGGTAAATTTTCATCCGAAAATATGAAAGTTTATTTTCGTGTGTAATTTTATTTCAATTTAATCAGTTAGGAATTGATGAAAATAAAATGTTTTCGAAACCTGAATATTTTTACATAGAAAAATTCTAAACCATCTTCTGAGCAAGACGTCATTTTTCGTTTTTCCAAATTCGGACTTCTTTAGCTCCGTCGATCTTATTTTTCTGTGTTTTTGCTGCATTTTCTGCTAGTAGGAAATTCGAATTTTTATAATTCAATCAAACCACTGATATCTGTATACCGTTTTGATCGTCTTGTCATGCTGATCTCCGCAGTATATTCGTTCATGTCTTTTGAAGCCGGTTTTGAGCGGAATCCGGGAAACGGATGACCGTATCGATATTCAAATGTTTACCTTTTTGGCCTTATGTCACCATTTATATTCACTGGATGATTTCAATGGTCAATGCATTCAATATTTTTCCAGAAATTAACAGGCAACCTTTTTCTGTTCCCCATAGTCATTATTGCTAGTTGAATTTATTACATGCACTCTTTCATATTCTTTTGTTGAACTGAGATTTAATAATATGACGTAGCCTATGTGTTTCCTGACAACCACTACTCTCTTTCTTCTGTTTGCTCCCATTCCTTTCACTCTCCCATTTTTCTTTTTTTTTCTTTTTGGTCTGTTCCATTTTGAAGAGAAAAAAAGGGGTTGATATAACTAGCAACTTTTCTTGGATATATAATATACTAGAAGCCACATGAAACTATCCACCCAAAAAAAAAACCTCCGCTGCCTTGCACTCCAAACACCACCGCAGCCTCAACCGTCTCGTCCGCTCTCACCAATGGCACAACACACCTTCCCCACACTCTCGTCAGCATTGCAGCTGCCTCTTTGGCCCCTTACGCAGCGGAGCATAGTCTGCTCGTGGCCAAGGACTATCACCAGTTTTGCTCGCCATGACCTTCCACAGCCTAGGCTCCGACCAGCCTCTGTTGCGCGTGCATCACCTCTGAGCGCCACAAGAACCGTCCATTTCCACCTGACCGAGCATCTTCTTTTCCCGTCCCTTCTCGAGCTCGAACAGTGCAGGCGTGAGTTTATATACATAATAATTTTTGTTCTTTGAATACTAATCTGTGGTCCACTTATAAATCAACATGAGTTAGATATATATTAGTATTTTACGTGTTATATGCGCATACCTATATTTACTTGTATGTATATTTAGGTTCGCGTTTTTGTGTTAATATAACTATTTCTAAAATTATTTTTCACATAGTGTTATATACATAGGTGTAAGTATTTTTAGGTTGGTATAAGTATATATGTGTATTATATTTGGTCTCTGTCTTGTTTCTTTAGAGCTTGAAAACTTTATATTTCGCATATAGATATTAGTACATGTGTACTGTTTTTTTTTGTATATAAAGTTAAGAGTTTTATTTTATTTTTGCTTCATATGGATGATGGATCTGCTTTTGTTCTATATACATGTATTGAATACTGTTAGGTAGGAAAGTACTTATATATTTAGTTGTAAAGTTTTAGACAAGTTTTCGAAAACTGTCAAATGTATATGGTGTTCTGGGTACATACTGTTCAAAAATTTGTAGATGCATTTGGTCTAGAAAGTTGCATGTAGTCATTTCATATGAGTATATACTTGTTTTATATATTGAGTTGGTTTTGGGTTTTGTTTTTGTCGCTTATTAGTGCAATTTTTATTTGTCCTGATCAGTGCAAACCAAATTTTTGCACTGAGCAGTGGAAATAGAGCAGCGTAATAAAAGTTTACGTCTGTTTGTGCCATTAGTTGACATTTGCATAAAGTTTTTTTTATATTTTTTTTACAAGTGGTAAACTTTGGGTTTTGTTTTAAAATCTCTATTACAGCTTATATATATAGTTGGGTTATATATATATTTGTTTTTGAATGTAAGCATTTTTCGTTCATAATTATGTCAAAATACAACGTTATATATTTAAAGTGTGATTTCTTTTTGCGCGTTTTAAAAAGATTACAATGGATTTTGGAATACATGCTTATATATTTAATTTAATACATGTTGAATTTAGCGCATAGTTTTTACATATAGATTCACTTATATAAGTTATCATCATCAACCCGGTCCTGATTTGATTTCGTCTATTTCTACTTTTCAGTTCTGTTCGTCGATTCGTTCCAATCTTGCTTAACTTGGATTCGTAATTCAATTTCAATGTCCGTATCAGTGTGCGTATCCATGCCATTTTCTGTATTCTCTAGCCTCGGAAGGTGAGCAATCACTCACGATTAATATTCTTTATTTATTAAATTTGATTTCAATTGAAACGACAATTGAAATATGCTGCTGTTAGTTAATTACACTGTGATATATGCTATTACCAGTATCTGTTCACCCATGACATCTGACACCATTATCTGTTAATTATTTATGCGATGATAATACAGTTTGATTGATAACTGATTTATTGATTGTTTTTATCGGATGTTAAATTGTAATGTATAAAGTGATAAATATTATGCAATTGAATTTGACGTAGGATAGTTAAAAATTTGAATCGACATATGTGTTGAATTTGGTTAGTTAAATTTGTTTAATATGACCCCTTAAATGTTTAATTATTCAACACGTAGAAAAAGGGTTAATTACCCTTGAACCATTTGAATTTATTAAGTATGAAATTGAATAATTGAGGCCAAATGTAGAACCACATAAATTAATAGTGTAATAATATTTAATCTACATGAAATGATAGTGTAGATTCTAGAAATGATTATATTAATTTGCACAAATAACAATGCGAATTAATACGATTATTTCGGGATTACCTGAATTGATTTTTGGATTGTTATTAATTGTTGTTATTGCTTGTTTATTTACTTTGACACCATCCCTGTTATCACACTGCAAGTTCCCTTTGTATGCTTTGATTTGTGAACTGAATTGGAATCGGGATGAAATGATAAATACCCAAATGAACTTGACTTAAGATAGAGAATTAAATAAAACTGATTGGTCAATGATTTGATTTAAAATAAATAAATAAAGATTTTATTTGAATAAATAATAAGATTTGAAATGAAGTTGGAATTTGAATTTTAATGAAAGGAAAATGTTAATATTTAATAATTTGAAACAAAATATTAACAAAGTAATTGATGAAAGATCGTTGTTAAATTTAAGAAATTATTGGATTAGTTTTAAAATTATTTAATAATTAAGTTTGAAATTATTTAATAATTGAGTTTATAAATTATTAAGTAAGATTGAATTATTTGATAATTAAATAAAAATTTGAATTCTTTGATAAGAGAAATTGAACTTTGGAATAAGTGAATTTGAACTTTGTTAATAAATGAAATTGGGTTTCTTTATTTATTAAGTTTTGGTAAAATTTATTTAAGTAAGTAAATATGTGAAATTGAACTTCTTGAATATGTGAAATTTAGTTTCTTTATTAATTGAGTTTTGAAATTGTAACTAAGTAAATGAATAAGTGAAACTAAATTTCTTTTACAAGAAATCAATATGTGATTTATGGAAATTAATGTAAGACTTGTAATTTAATAAATTTGATTTGAAATTTGATTTAATTCGATTTATAAGTTTTGAGATAATGAAATTGAACTTAAGTAATTGATTTAATGAATTGGGAATTAAGTAAAATTGTTTTGAATGATAAGTTAACTTAACGAATATTAAATGAAATCGAAAAATGAATTTAAATTGGTTTGAATGTTGAATTTAATCATTTAAAAGATTTTCGGAATGAAACTTATATACGAACTTGAATCAATATTTGAATTGTTTTAAATAAAAATTGAAATTGAATTGTAAGACTATGAAAGGGTAATTTGAAAGTTTTGAAACGTAAATTTTGAAAATTGATATTGAAAGACAAATGAAATGTTGATTTATAAATTCTAATTGAAATTAAAATTGATTTGGTTTTTGAAATTTATTGAACGACCAATCGGTGTAATAATTACGAAAGTTATTAAAGAGACCGGAATCGGTTATGGACATACTCTCTGTCTAAACCGAAAACCACTTTAATAACTATACGCGGAGTTGTGATCCAGAATGAAGTGGTTGGAATGATGTACGTGATGACTGAAGAAAGAGAACGATAATGGATAGCCTTGACACTTGTGTCAAATTGGAAATGACTAAAACAGGAGCCGTGCCGGGCCAAATGGGGGTTAGCTGCCTCGAGCGAACACACTTCTTCGAAAACTACTCATTACTTGTTGTCGATTGGTGCACCCTTGATTTTGGGAGTGTTGTTTCGCGGTGTTGCGATCACTGCGGCGATGCGTTCTCACCAGTCCGGATCAGGCAAACGGTAGTTTCACTACCTTGGGTATTGCCTCATGTGCCTTGTCATACTTGTATCCCTATATACGCGACCACTACGATTTGTTTTGTGTTATACCTATGGAGTACTCCCTGATATCCCACTAGTTTACGGTGGAGTTTACAGTGCTGTATAGACTATAACACTTATATAAAAATGTGTTAAGGGGGATAATGGTAACGCCTTAACATTATTTTGATACTTTATATTACTGATAGGCATTATCTACTTATCGTACACTACTACATAGTAGATAGTTTAACGGATCCTTAAAGGATAGTTATTCCAAACATCCTTTGAGTTACTTGTATTTCAGTTGCTATTTCACTTGAGTTGGATTTATTGATATAAGAATGTTAATCCTGACTCGAGTGTTTTGTGTTTTTCTTTACGCTCGGGTCAGACTGAGTGTACCAGTATTCGAGACTCACCTTTGGAGTTGGAGCTTCGTTTGGAGATCCAGCTATCTATCCATCTTTCAGATATCCAGTTGATTCCAGTGATTGTATTCTGATTCTTGTATTTGACTATTGTATTCGAGACATCTGTTGTACCTTATTTAACTCTGATATGTATATAGTAGCTTCATGAACTACTATCGTTTGTTTTCGCTACACTTATTACTCTGTGCCTGTGATCTGCGATTATTTATTTACTGTATATGTTCAGTTTTGCCAAATTTTAAATTAACAATTCGGTATTTTGAATTATTCAAGTCCGACATGTGTGGATGCGAATGGTCCAAATTATCCGGTCGTTACGGTTGGTATCAGAGCTTTGGTAGCTCTAGGCAAAACGTAGCATATAGGGTAAATGTATTTACAAAATCTCTCTCATTCGAGTTTCAATCTCTTCCTTTTGACTCGATTCCTTTGAATTTTGGAACGTTCCCTGTGGTTCCAAATTTCATTCGTGTCCCTCACTATTCGTCTTCTTTCAATTCTGGAGCATCCCATAACTTCACTTCGAATAATCTTTATAATGAGTTGGCGGTCCCGCCAATCTCAAATTGATTTGTAAAGGGGTGAAACTCTTTTACGATAGCATCAATTCACCGGAGATTTATATATCCTCGGTTTAGATGCTGACATCTTTAGTTATGCCGAAATTCTATCTCTTGAGATCAAGTATCGATTTGCCTCGAAATTCTACATTTATCTTATTCTTGAAGTCACGATTGATCCGGTTAAGGTTGCCCGCGATTTATATAAACTTATCCATCGCCCTATTTCGTTATTTGATTATCTTATCTTTGTTTCAAACTTATCTTCGAATCAAAATTCTCTTTGATTTGAGCCCATCAAATTTGAATCTCTATCCTTGCTTTAAAATCCATCATTGTATCGTCGAGCGAGGAAGTGTATTTGTAAATAAATATTAAAAATGTTTTATACATTGTGTTGTTTAAGTTGTTGATGTTGATTTGGGTTTTTGATCGATTCGTCTGATCAACGCTATCGATAAGATTTCCAAAACACTTGAACAGAGCAAACTGACACAATATTGATTTCAAATTTGGAAAATAAAATAAATTTTGTATGATTATATTATAAATATATAAGTAAAATTTTCTGGAATAAAAAAAAGGTTAATTAATTCGTTGTTTGAAATGATAATATTTGATTTTCATCTATTGTTCGATAAATGAATTTATAAACTTGGTTTATAAACTGATTTAGAAATTGAAATGAAATTAAATTAAGAATTTGAGAATTTAATTTCCAAGGATTTCGAACTATGGTTTTAAAGGTTTAAAATGCACATTATTTGAAGGTATTTTGACTATAATTTGTTTCCAAAGAATTAAAATATATATTATTTAAAGTATTTTCAAATAGGAACCGTTTCCAAAGAATTTTAAAATGTTGAAACCAGTGCTCTTCTCTTTGTCGCTGGAAAATAATTTCGGTGATGGCGGCCGCATCATCGAAATTCATTTTCGAGTTTCGAAGTGGAGATACTATTCTGTAGCATTGCTACGGTTTTGTTTTGAAAAATATTTTGATTTGAATTTCTTCAGTATAATTTGATTTATATATAGATATGGGTATCTTATTTTAAAATCTAATTTGATTTGATATAAATATATTATATATATCTCTAAATTGTTTAAAGTTAATCGGAAATCTAATTCTTAAATTTTGTTAAAGGATGATTTTAATTATAAATAAAACCAAAATTTGGAATAAATATTTAAACTTGAATAATTGAATTGGGAAAATTTTATTTGTATATTGTTCAACTGCATTCTAATACAACTTACCTAAATCAGTCAGAAGTTGAATATGTAATTGGATAATATATAATATAAATTGAATTTATAAATAAATTTGAGTGGTCATAATAAATATTATACACTTAAATTTTAATTATAAAATGTTAATTGAAATAAACAGAATAATAAGTTAACTGAATAATTGATGAGACAAATAAATTTTGTTTTGAAAGAATTAATAAATTGGAATTTGATTAACTTATGGAAATACCTTGAATTTAAAAATCAATTATTGAATATATATTAATTTAAATCGAAACTTATATGGTTTAAATTAATTTAGATGGTTTAAGTATATGAAATAAGATATATTAAGTGGAATAAACTTAATAATAATTTGGGATAAAAGAATTAAATTCGTTGAATAAAATATGAGTATATTAAATGATTATACAAATTGATTGATTTAGAAATCGTTAATTTAGGATGACTAGATAATAAGATAATGAATGTAGAAATAGATAGATTGATTTAACTTAAGTGAAACCAACGGATTTAACCAAATTGTTAAATATTAATTAATTTAAATTGAAATTTATATGGTTTAAATTAATTGTTTTATTTTGTTTTTCAAATCTATTTTCTTTCTAGTTGTTTCTATTCTCCTACCTCCTTCCTTTTCGAGGACAAAAAGTTTTGAGTGGGGTAGAGTGTAACGACCCATGAATTTTCGATAATTTTTATTGTTTTTTTTATTTAATTGGAATTTTGAGAAATTATAAATAATAAAAATTTGGAATAAAAATTTAATATTTGGAATGCGCCTAATTGAACATAGCAACCGGTAAATTTTTATCCGAAAATATGAATGTTTATTTTCGGTGTAATTTTATTTCAATTTAATCAGTTAGGAATTGATGAAAATAAAATGTTTTCGAAACCTGAATATTTTTACATAGAAAAATTCTAAATCATCTTCTGAGCAAGACGTCATTTTTTGTTTTTCCAAATTCGGACTTCTTTAGCTCCGTCGATCTTATTTTTCTGTGTTTTTGCTGCATTTTCTACTAGTAGGAAATTCGAATTTTTATAATTCAATCAAGCCACTGATATCTGTATACTGTTTTGATCGTCTTGTCATGCTGATCTCCGCAGTATATTCGTTCATATCTTTTGAAGCCGGTTTTGAGCGGAATCCGGGAAATGGATGACCGTATCGATATTCAAATGTTTACCTTTTTGGCCTTATGTCACCATTTATATTCACCGGATGATTTCAATGGTCAATGCATTCAATATTTTTCTAGAAATTAACAGGCAACCTTTTTCTGTTCCCCATAGTCATTATTGCTAGTTGAATTTATTACATGCACTCTTTCATATTCTTTTGTTGAACTGAGATTTAATAATATGACATAGCCTATGTGTTTCCTGACAACCACTACTCTCTTTCTTCTGTTTGCTCCCATTCCTTTCACTCTCCCATTTTTCTTTTTTTTTCTTTTTGGTCTGTTCCATTTTGAAGAGAAAAAAGGGGTTGATATAACTAGCAACTTTTCTTGGATATATAATATACTAGCAGCCGCATGAAACTCTCCACCCAAAAAAAAAACCTCCGCTGCCTTGCACTCCAAACACCACCGCAGCCTCAACCGTCTCGTCCGCTCTCACCAATGGCACAACGCACCTTCCCCACACTCTCGTCAGCATTGCAGCTGCCTCTTTGGCCCCTTACGCAGTGGAGCATAGTCTGCTCGTGGCCAAGGACTATCACCAGTTTTGCTCACCACGACCTTCCACGGCCTAGGCTCCAACCAGCCTCTGTTGCGTCAATCGCGTGCAGCACCTCTGAGCGCCACAAGAACCGTCCATTTCCACCTGACCGAGCATCTTCTTTTCCCGTCCCTTCTCGAGCTCGAACAGTGCAGGCGTGAGTTTATATACATAATAATTTTTGTTCTTTGAATACTAATCTGTGGTCCACTTATAAATCAACATGAGTTAGATATATATTAGTATTTTACGTGTTATATGCGCATACCTATATTTACTTGTATGTATATTTAGGTTCGCGTTTTTGTGTTAATATAACTATTTCTAAAATTATTTTTCACATAGTGTTATATACATAGGTGTAAGTATTTTTAAGTTGGTATAAGTATATATGTGTATTATATTTGGTCTCTGTCTTGTTTCTTTAGAGCTTGAAAACTTTATATTTCGCATATAGATATTAGTACATGTGTACTGTTTTTTTTTGTATATAAAGTTAAGAGTTTTATTTTATTTTTGCTTCATATGGATGATGGATCTGCTTTTGTTCTATATACATGTATTGAATACTGTTAGGTAGGAAAGTACTTATATATTTAGTTGTAAAGTTTTAGACAAGTTTTCGAAAACTGTCAAATGTATATGGTGTTCTGGGTACATACTGTTCAAAAATTTGTAGATGCATTTGGTCTAGAAAGTTGCATGTAGTCATTTCATATGAGTATATACTTGTTTTATATATTGAGTTGGTTTTGGGTTTTGTTTATGCCGCCTATTAGTGCAATTTTTATTTGTCCTGATCAGTGCAAACCAATTTTTTGCACTGAGCAGTGGAAACAGAGCAGCGTAATAAAAGTTTACGTCTGTTTGTGCCATTAGTTGACATTTGCATAAAGTTTTTTTTTGCAAGTGGTAAACTTTGGGTTTTGTTTTAAAATCTCTATTACAGCTTATATATATAGTTGGGTTATATATATTTGTTTTTAAATGTAAGCATTTTTCATTCATAATTATGTCAAAATACAACGTTATATATTTAAAGTGTGATTTCTTTTTGCGCGTTTTAAAAAGATTACAATCGATTTTGGAATACATGCTTATATATTTAATTTAATACATGTTGAATTTAACGCATAGTTTTTACATATAGATTCACTTATATAAGTTATCATCATCAACCCGGTCCACTACAAAAGAATTTTGGATTCCCTACACCAGTTTGGCGTAGGCGCGGCGTAGGGAAAAGATTTTACCTACGCCATCCCTATGCCAAAGAAGAGGTTGGAAAACAATGCGTCGCAAAAAAATCCCTACGGGTTCCCTACGCCTCCTTCCATACGCATTCCCTACGTCGCATTCCATACGCCTTCCCTACGCCGCATTCCATACGCCTTACCTACGCCTATATCCATACGCATTCCCTACGCCTATTTCCATACGCATTCCCTACGCCTAATTCCATACGTCTTCCCTACGCCGCATTCCATACACCTTACCTACGCCTATTTCCATACGCCTAAACATATATATTCGTATAAATGTATTTGATATTGTACTATTTCATTTCTCACAGATTAAATGAACATATACTGAATAAAATTGAACATAGAATTTAAATTCAAACAGAAATTTTATTCAAACAATTTCATTACAAATTTTGAATGGTACAAATTCTGACTCTCACTATAATTGTACAATTACTGAATACAATACAATTTCTGATTTACATTAGTATCCTCACTACATATCACTCACACTCGTATTTTGTCTTCAACTGCATTCCAGTCTGATTCCAGCATCCGAGTGATCTGCAAAAATATTTTCAAACGCAGTAAAATTGAAAGAGAAATATTTTTGAAATTTAAAATAAAAGATGATTTTGAAAATAATATTTGCCTCAGTTATTTGGGTTATTCATCGTCATTTATATTTGAATTCATCACAAACGAACAGTGTGACATGCACAGTGTATCACTGTACATGCCACAAAGACGTGCACATAGATATATACACGTGATAACACTACAGGGACATGGGTGCACAAGGTCAAACCCAAATATACAGAAAGGTTCAACTCAAGGCCAATGCACAGACAAAAGAGTCAAGAAGGCACCAGACAATCAAACTAATATGTGCAACAATGTAGACCATTATTCAACAGAGATTAAGCTCAATGCAATGCCACAAAAGACTCAAGCACAGTGCTACTACAAAACAAACATGAATGAAATGAAGACTTTGCTTGACACTGTGCAAGTACAACATGCAAGCTTCACAGTGCAACAATACTACAATGCAGAACCATCAGGCAAGCAATCAGACCAGACAACTGTACTGGACGATCAAAGTGCACTGGAACTAAATGCACAGTATCAACATGGATGCAGACTATACAAAAGTGAAGAACACAAGACTCAATCTAAATGTTGCAACATCAGGGTCATGAAGTCTAGTTTAAATGTTTTATGAGCTAATTTAAAGGAAAGAACCCCTAAAGCAAACCTTCCAATGGATGCTACCAGAAAGGCGTTCATGAAACTATCCCTAAACATGCCTGTCGTGCAGCGTTAAGCTGATACATTACATATTTACTGATGATTCAAACCCTTAATATACTATCCTTCTATGACCATAAAAAGATTGCATGAGCACGTGCATTAAAAGAGCAAAATGAGTACAAAAATATTTAAATTGATCTTTCTCAACGAACTGATAATTGTAACAAAGAACTAGTTGAATTTATTAACTATGAGGCTGGATTTCAGTAACTACTAATACATGGATATTTCCAAAGGAAAAAAGAAAATTGTATATTTGAAAAGACTAAATACTTTGATGATTAGATAGACTTTACTCTTTACTGAGAACATAGAGGAATGCAACTGGCGAACAACTTTGAAACCGGACCAAAACCGGACCAAGTCCAATGAAATAGAATGGAATGCAAATTGCAAGACAGTAGTGAGTGCAAACAAGACCAACTCGACGCAACTGACCACAAACAACAGGCAAACCGAGGAAGTGACAATAAGGAAGTGCAACAGAGAAGCATATGAAATGCAGACCTGAAGAAAGACTCAAGTGTATGACTACAAATGATTCACAGAGAAATCGAATTCAAACACCAAATACCAACTAACAGTGCAACAACCCCAAAATTGTAATCAATTTTAAGGTATGCAAGTAAAACTGGAATGGAATGCAACTGCAAGTCCAACCAGAGAAGATGGCTAGAGTCGAAGCTCACAGGGGCCGGAGAAAAGAGTTCACATCAAAATCTCCAATGCAGATGCCAACATAAAATTCATGAATCAAAATGGACAGAGATAAAATTCACGAGTAAAAATATCAAGCGCGTATCTGTATTGTTGAAAAAGTCAAAAATCAAAAAAATAGGAAAGTTTTAATGCCGTGAGAATCAAGAAGAATCAAACGTCTCAATGTAAAGCCGTGTGTATCAAGGGTATGATCATATCAGGAAATTGAAAAATAGGAAAGTTCGAAACCATATAAAATCAACCCAAAAGAATCATCATTGGCATAAGCTTCAACGCACAATCATTCAATCAACAAAACCCTAAAATCATCATCGGCCTACATAAAATATCCATCGAATTCAAACTGTCGGAAGTACGAACATACCAGAGATAGTCTGAGTTCGAATAACCAAGCCGACATCGACGAATAGAAGAAGCCAAAGCCAAAGCCAAGCAAAGCCGACCTTATTTCGCAAAGCAGAGCACAAAAGGGATCGAAGCCCCAAATTTGAAAACCCTAAATTTCGTAAGCCTCCACGAGCAAGCGAAGAAGACGATAGCGTCTCAAGGCTATCGAGAAAGCACAAAGCTCCAAACAGCAAGCACAAAATCGCAAGCTCTAATTCAGATTGCAAAGAAAAAAAAACATCGCCATTTTTATTCTCCAAAGAGAACTGAAGAAGATCGGGTGAAATGAAAAATGGGGCGGCCGGTTTTTACTAGGGCATAGGATTAGGGCTTTTTATTAGTTTTAATCATTTTAAATTAGGATTTAAGTTTTTATTTTTACTAGGGCGTAGGGAATGCGTAGCGAGAACAATAAGGTGTATGGAATGGGTAGGCAATTCCCTACACATTCCCTACGCCATGGTCAATTGTTGGAGAACCTGGTGCGCGTAGGAAATGTGTAGGGAATTCTCTACGCCGTCCCTACCCCTTCCCTATGTTTCCACGTTTTCCCTACGCCGCGCCTACGCGGCGTAGGGATGGCGTAGGGAATTCTGGGTTGGAAAACAGCCCTCTTTTTTGTAGTGGTCCTGATTTGATTTCGTCTATTTCTACTTTTCAGTTCTGTTCGTCGATTCGTGCCAATCTTGCTTAACTTGGATTCGTAATTCAATTTCAGTGTCCGTATCAGTGTGCGTATCCGTGCCATTTTCTGTATTCTCTAGCCTCGGAAGGTGAGCAATCACTCACGATTAATATTCTTTATTTATTAAATTTGATTTCAATTGAAACGACAATTGAAATATGCTGCTGTTAGTTAATTACACTATGATATATGCTATTACCAGTATCTGTTCACCCATGACATCTGACACCATTATCTGTTAATTATTTATGCGACGATAATACAGTTTGATTGATAATTGATTTATTGATTGTTTTTATCGGATGTTAAATTGTAATGTATAAAGTGATAAATATTATGCAATTGAATTTGACGTAGGATAGTTAAAAATTTGAATCGACATATGTGTTGAATTTGGTTAGTTAAATTTGTTTAATATGACCCCTTAAATGTTTAAGTATTCAACACGTAGAAAAAGGGTTAATTACCCTTGAACCATTTGAATTTATTAAGTATGAAATTGAATAATTGAGGCCAAATGTAGAACCACATAAATTAATAGTGGAATAATCTTTAATCTACATGAAATGATAGTGTAGATTATAGAAATGATTATATTAATTTGCACAAATAACAATGTGAATTAATACGATTATTTCGGGATTACCTGAATTGATTTTTGGATTGTTATTAATTGTTGTTATTGCTTGTTTATTTACTTTGACACCATCCCTGTTATCACACTGCAAGTTCCCTTTGTATGCTTTGATTTGTGAACTGAATTGGAATCGGGTTAAAATGATAAATACCCAAATGAACTTGACTTAAGATAGAGAATTAAATAAAACTGATTGGTCAATGATTTGATTTTAAAAAAAAATAAAGATTTTATTTGAATAAATAATAAGATTTGAAATGAAGTTGGAATTTGAATTTTAATGAAAGGAAAATGTTAATATTTAATAATTTGAAACAAAATATTAACAAAGTAATTGATGAAAGATCGTTGTTAAATTTAAGAAATTATTGGATTAGTTTTGAAATTATTTAATAATTAAGTTTGAAATTATTTAATAATTGAGTTTAGAAATTATTAAATAAGATTGAATTATTTGATAATTAAATAAAAAATTGAATTCTTTGATAAGAGAAATTGAACTTTGGAATAAGTGAATTTGAACTTTGTTAATAAATGAAATTGGGTTTCTTTATTTATTAAGTTTTGGTAAAATTTATTTAAGTAAGTAAATAGGTGAAATTGAACTTCTTGAATATGTGAAATTTAGTTTCTTTATTAATTGAGTTTTGAAATTGTAACTAAGTAAATGAATAAGTGAAAGTAAATTTCTTTAACAAGAAATCAATATGTGATTTATGGAAATTAATGTAAGACTTGTAATTTAATAAATTTGATTTGAAATTTGATTTAATTCAATTTATAAGTTTTGAGATAATGAAATTGAACTTAAGTAATTGATTTAATGAATTGGGAATTAAGTAAAATTGTTTTGAATGATAAGTTAACTTAACGAATATTGAATAAAATCGAAAAATGAATTTAAATTGGTTTGAATGTTGAATTTAATCATTTAAAAGATTTTCGGAATGAAACTTATATACGAACTTGAATCAATATTTGAATTGTTTTAAATAAAAATTGAAATTGAATTGTAAGACTTTGATAGGGTAATTTGAAAGTTTTGAAACGTAAATTTTGGAAATTGATATTGAAAGACAAATGAAATGTTGATTTATAAATTCTAGTTGAAATTGAAATTGATTTGGTTTTTGAAATTTATTGAACGACAAATCGGTGTAATAATTATGAAAGTTATTAAAGAGGCCGGAATCGGTTATGGACATACTCTCTATCTAAACCGAAACCACTTTAATAACTATACGCGGAGTTGTGATCCAGAATGAAGTGGTTGGAATGATGTACGTGATGATTGAAGAAAGAGAACGATAATGGATAGCCTTGACACTTGTGTCAAATTGGAAATGACTAAAACAGGAGCCGTGCCGGGCCAAATGGGGGTTAGCTGCCTCGAGCGAACACACTTCTTCGAAAACTACTCATTACTTGTTGTCGATTGGTGCACCCTTGATTTTGGGAGTGTTGTTTCGCGGTGTTGCGATCGCTGTGGCGATGCGTTCTCACCAGTCCGGATCAGGCAAACGGTAGTTTCACTACCTTGGGTATTGCCTCATGTGCCTTGTCATACTTGTATCCCTATATACGCGACCACTACGATTTGTTTTGTGTTATACCTATGGAGTACTCCCTGACATCCCACTAGTTTACGGTGGAGTTTACAGTGCTGTATAGACTATAACGCTTATATAAAAATGTATTAAGGGGGATAATGGTAACGCCTTAACACTATTTTGATACTTTATATTACTGATAGGCATTATCTACTTATCGTACACTACTACATAGTAGATAGTTTAACGGATCCTTAAAGGATGGTTATTCCAAACATCCTTTGAGTTACTTGTATTTTAGTTGCTATTTCACTTGAGTTGGATTTATTGATATAAGAATGTTAATCCTGACTCGAGTGTTTTTTCTTTTGCTTTACGCTCGGGTCAGACTGAGTGTACCAGTATTCGAGACTCACCTTTGGAGTTGGAGCTTCGCTTGGAGATCCAGCTATCTATCCAGCTTTCAGATATCCAGTTGATTCCAGTGATTGTATTCTGATTCTTGTATTTGACTATTGTATTCAAGACATCTGTTGTACCTTATTTAACTTTGATATGTATATAGTAGCTTCATGAACTACTATCTTTTGTTTCCGCTGCACTTATTACTCTGTGTCTGTGATCTGTGATTATTTATTTACTGTATATGTTCAGTTTTGCCAAATTTTAAATTAACAATTCGGTATTTTGAATTATTCAAGTCCGACATGTGCGGATGCGAATGGTCCAAAATATCGGGTCGTTACATCATGTATGGCTATGGGTATTTAAGAACAAATTATATTATTTGCTCTACATAAATCAATAGAATAATTATGGCTACAGATGTGAAAAGGGTTATCAACAACATATGACCATGAAGCTTATTAATTGTTGATTTGTAACAATACAATAATATATGATACATATGGCTTATTATCGAAACTTTTTCACATGCACTTGATGTATCATATCATATGGATACGAAACTATCAATTATAGCGAGGAATTATTGTTATATAAAGTAGGTTAAAATAAGATGCAATTTAATAGTGTTAAAATGAAGGCAGTATCTACTATACATGGATAGCAAAAACGATCTAGATCATACTTAATTTCTATTAATTTTGTCAATTTTTTACAATGTTTTAAAAAATGCGTGCGAGACCCGTCTCAAGCAATTACGCATAGAGGCGCAAATCAAAAGGCGTTTATCTCCAAAGATGTGCATCTCTGATGGTTGAGATGCAGAAAAGTGAAAAGCTTGCGCCTCAATGTGAAATCACGGTGAGGCGTAAGCCTCTGGAGCAAAATATTTTGGAATGTTGACTTATTATAAAACCCTTATTTTTCTCTTCTATTTGACAGTTGACATTCAATTTCACTTCTTCCATAGCTTAAAAAGGAGTAAATTTTTTTTATATAATTCAAAGTCAATTCCCCACTGGAATCAAGCTTGGTTCCAGCATCTGGAATCGAGCTCGGTTCCAGCATCTGGAATCGAGCTCGGTTCCAGAAAGTGGAATCGAAGTCGATTCCACTTTCTAGAATCGACTCGATTTTGTAATCGATCAATTAATTTATTATTATTATTATATATAAATTGATTCTTGAAGCTTTTTGTTTACGGTATAACAGTGATTGTGTAAATTGAAGTGAAGAGACGAGCAAGAAATATATTGTTTGAAAGTGGGTTAAAGATTTATCGAAATCCACAAATCCAAAATATTTTCCTATGGAGGATCGTATTTTGTTTGAATTGCTTCAAAAGTTTTATGAATGCTTTATGTTTCTTCTTTAATGTTTGACATTTAATGTTATTATTTCAAATTTCATTATATTTTTTGCGCTTTTCTTTTACCCGAAAAGCTTACGCCTCAATGTTTCGAGACTTATGCCTCACCTCATGGGCCTGAAAACTACGATTTCGCCTTTCAAAACAATGAATTTTTAACACTATCCTATAAAACTGAATTGGAATACGATAAAATTTAAATTATTTTGATAAGCCTTGGCTCACCTTTCTACTTCTCTGACACTGCCCCTTCTTGTTTTTATATATTAACACTAGAGTTTTAATATTTGCATTTGAACATTTGGAGCTCAATACTTATTTTTATACGTGAAAAAATATTGCCATCAACTAATTCAATAAGATCTACAAATACCATCAAAACAAAAAAGTTCGACAAGAAATCCCACTGTTGTAGTTTGATACACACACACAATTAACTTGATATGTTAGATCTATCTTTACCATTACACATTATTTAGCAAATTGATTGTTCTTTGCATTTTTAAGAGCAGATTTTCTTATTATTCCCAACTATTGCCCAATTATCCCTTTTAAACTTTTCAAGTTCAACTCAAATTAGTAAAGAAATTTGAGATTTTTCACTTGAGTGCTTCAAGCTATGTTAATGAACTAACCTGTCAATCTACCTTTACCTTTTCATATTGCTCAGGATACGTCATTGTTCTTTGCATTTTTAAGAGCCGACTTTCTTATTTTCCCTAGCTACACCCTCTATTTTTAACTTGTCAAGTTCATCTCAAAACATTAATTTTTTTTTGAGTTTCTACTTGAGTACTTCGAGGCATGTTTATAAAACTTTCAGTCTTTCCCTGACAGATTCAAATAAATTTACTTTCTCTGGAGTTTATTAATCTTAGAATACATACGAAAATCTTAATCAAGATTAGAAATATAATGATTGGGATGAAAATACGAGTCGATATAATTCATAATAGATAAAATTATCTATTTTCATTATTTGATTACGGTTACCCTTTAAAATGAGGAAAATTATAGATTAAACTCCATAGTCTTTTTTGTTTTCAAAAGAGCGGGATACGATACGATCTGCTTATAATACTATACCACTATGTTATCTTTCAATCTTAAAAAAAAACTAAGTTTGAATTTTTCTTTCAATGGCTTCATCATCTACTTATGGCAGCTGTCCCTTGTGTTATGAGCCTTGGACCATTGATGATCAACATAGGTTTAGGTATTGTTTTTATTAACCTTGTATTTGGATTTTTATTTTTTCCTAAAAATTGAATTTTCTTAGTTGTCATGTGGTAGAAATCTAGGTTCTTTTTTTGTTTTTTTTGTTTTTTTTTGTTTTTTTTAAAGAAATTATTTTATAACAACAAGGAGAAAAAAAGCCTTTCTCCGGGAGTTCACATAAGAAAGCAAAGCATACGAAAATATGCCTCCCCTAATACCGAAAACAGATACAAGCCTATATAGAACACAAGAAAAAGAAATAAAGGATCCACTGCCAGAAGAAGTCATAACATCCCGGCTGAACCAAAAGGAACAACAGCCCTCTGAACCAGCTACCCCGCTACACCCGAATAGGTGTAGGCCAGACCACCATATAGAAAACCAACCACCGCCTTACAGAAAGAAGGTGGAATACCAGAAGAGAATACCAAAGAACCAACCATAGCCAAAGACAGCGGCGATGTCACATCGTAACAAAACCAAAACCGGGCAGTCGAAACACCGCGAAGACACCTAATCCTGAAAAACTAGCAAACACATCAAAACCAAAAAGAAGGGGGGGATCGAGAGCGCTGGATGAAGGCCAACGACCCGCCTGGAGGACTTAGCCAATGCCGATTCTGGCAGAACTCGACACACAAGAAATAGAGAGAAGACTCACTATACGCTGAATACTGGAGCCCGTGATTCCCCTGAAAGGTCTTCCTCGGAAAGCAAGGAAAACGTTATTCCTAACGTGCCGAATAATGGTCGTGGGGTCCATAGGAGAGCTCTCGAAGATTGCCTTATTCCGAGCACACCAAATGTGCCAGCAGATAAGACAGGGTATCAAGCGATGAATGATCGAACGAAGCGATTTCCTAGCGATCCCAGCCCACCAGGTAAATGGAAGATCATTAGCAGATCTGGCAATCCCTCGGACACCAACTAGGTTTCCGAAGTAATTCCAGCAAGATCTGGCAGAGGAACTCTCGAAGAATAAATGGTTCAAGGATTCTGATTCCCCGTTGCCACAGCATCTGCATCGGGAAACTAAGGGGATGCCTAACCTTTTGAGATTCTCATCCAATGGCAGCCCATCATGTAGGATACGCCACATCAGAAGAGAAACCTTAGGAGGAGAGCGAGAATCCCAAATGAAGGAAAACAAAGGACGAATGAGACTAGGAATTCTAACCGAAGTCCAAGCTCTCTGAATGGAAAACGAGGTGCCGTCCCAGCCCGCAAGTCCGTCATGAGAATCAGAGAAAGACTTCACTGACTGCATGTGCTTCCAGGTTTCACTTGCATAAGACGGGGAACCCGAATAATTAGAACCCGCCAGTCTGTGGTACTTTGCATGAAGGAAATTAGCCCATAAAGAGTCATTAGCACCAAATCTGTACCACAGCTTACAAGCAAAAGCAGCACAAATATCCTTGGGATTACGAAGCCCCAAGCCGCCCTCGTCTTTGGGACGACAAATCGTGTCCCACGAAATCCAGTGGTGACGACGGCCTTCCTCCTTGTTGCCCCAGAAAAAAGACGAGACCAAAGACCGATACGATCAGAAGAAGGAGGATGTAGGGGTCATAGCCGCATAGACATGAGTTCCCATAGAATCTAACACAGACTTAATGAGAACCAGTCTGCCGGCCTGGGAAAGAAGAGCCGCATTCCAACGAATGATCATACCCCTCACCTTGTTAGTTAAAGGGTCGAACAAAGCGTTGAGCTTCCTACCTCGGAACAGTACAATACTCCGGTATGGGAACGGAAGGGAAGCTTCCTTGAAGCCCGAGAAGGTCTCAATCCAGGAAGATCGAGACAAAGAACAGTCCTTCGCACAAACGAAACAACTTTTGGAAGGATTTACGAGCTGACCAGAGGATCTCTCGTATTGATGGATGAAACTAAGTAGCCGCCGGATAGAGGAACGACTACCGTTTGAGAAGATAACAATGTCATCAGCAAAGGACAATGAAGAAATAAGAGGCAATCCCTAGGGATCCCGAAACGCTGAATCTGACCAAATACCGTTAAGGTATGAAGACCACGAATGAAAGCTTCTGCCGCGATCACAAAAAGCGTGGGCGAAAGCGGGTCTCCTTGACGCAAACCCCTCCCCGCCCTGAAATACCCATAAGCAGAACCGTTAATGAGCATAGAGAACCAGCAGTTGGAGATAAGCCTCCAAACTAGGTTGATGATGGTTTCCGGAAAACCGAAAGTTCTCAAAACCTTGATGACGAAAAACCAGGACATACGATCGTAAGCCTTAGCCATGTCCAGTTTGAAGACAACATTTGAGCCCCTAACTTTCCTGTCAAGCTGGGAGATCAGTTCCTGGGCCAACAGGACGTTGTCGGAAATTAAGCGCCCTTTAACAAACCCCGCTTGAGACGTAGAGATAATACGCTCAAGGAAAGGGGCCAAGCGGCTAGCCAGAATCTTGAAAATAACCTTATTCGAGAAGTTGCAAAGGCTAATGGGCCGAAAGTCCCCACAGGACCGCGGGTTGTCGCACTTAGGGATGAGAAACAGGTTGGTGGAGGTCCAGCTAGTGGGGAGACACCTCCCGGAGAAAAAAGACTGGACAGCAAGACAAAAATCAGCCTGAATAATAGGCCACGAGCAACGGTAAAAGGTACCGTTGAAACCGTCAGGGCCGCTGGCACTATCCTTACTCAGGGCGAAAACACTAGCTCAGATTTCCTCAGGAGAAGGGGGATCCGCTAGAAGGTCTCTATCAGGCGAGAGTACCACCCTGGGAATGAAAGCTAACAGAGCAGGGTCGGTTACTGCAACCGACGGAGATCCAAGAAAAGATTGGAAATGAGCCAAAATGGTATCTTTGACTTCCTCTAGCGAGGAGGCCATAGACTGATCAGGTCGCAAAATCTCACGAATGGTGAGAAGGAAGAAATCTCGGTTCTTGCTCTTGATTATGTTCTAATAAAAGTTTCTCCTTTTGTTCGCTGGAGATATTTTGGATGTATCCAGTGAAGTTGTATGTTGTTATCATGATGTTTTTAGCATATGACAGTCGGGAGTTTCTGTGTAGGTTTAGTAGTTATTTATGAATCATGGTATGTTTGTTTACCTAGACCATTTTTTGAAGGTGTTATATTTAAGTTTTAGACAATCTCATGTTTATGAACTGAAATAATCTTATCAACAATGTTGTAGTTGTTTGCCTTGTGATGCTCCTGCCCACAAGGTAATGCATTGAATTATGAGTTGTCTAGCCCTCGGGAAGTTATATGTATTGGACTTAAACGTATAGCATTCTTGTATTTTGCTAGACTACAGCAATCATTTTTCTTTATTCCGTTGAATGTTATGAATTCCTTCGATCTAGGTAAGATGGGATGCATAATGAGAAGACAAAGAAACTTTAACCGAATCTAAGGCTGCGTCAGGTTTAAAAAAGTTATGTTTTGAGTTTTCAATATTTATTACAAAATACGAGAGGAGTGAATGGATGACAGATAGAATGGAAGGAAGATGGAGGAGACCACGGAGGGGATGTAGGAACGATGTGAGGATAGATTGTTTCTCGTGCTTCTCTTATTTCTCAAAACATGTAAAAAAAAAAAAACAATTTCTATTTTTTATGTTAACTTTGTTTTTTAAATTGATCGTTTTCCACAATATACATGCGTTTTGCGCACTTTTGTATGGACAAAATTCATAATTGAAAAGGGTAAACCAAACACTACTTGACTTTTTCATTAGCATCACTAGTACTTCTTACTATTTTATAATATTCTTTTATCTCAACCCTTAAATATTTTTATAGATGAATATTTTCCTGCACTTTGATATTTGAAATTATCTTATAATTGTTAGGATTTATGGTAAATCACACATGTTGGTAGTAAAGTATAATTGAAATCAAACTTGTCGGCTGTTTTAGGAAATTATTCATATTTGGTTTCAAAATCCAAGGCAATCTACTTGTTAGTTTTTCTGATATATGATTGCATATACTTCTGTTGGCGATATAACATACATTATGTTTGTGTTTAGTTATCTATTGATGGTATTAATATATGATCTGGAATTTTAATTTTAGGTTTTCAAAATATAATCTTTACCAATGTATTTATGTGCATATACCCACATATAAAGGAGCATATACATACATAATTTTATTGGAAGGAAAAAGATTAATGACTACTTTTGATATTTTCTAATGCGTTTAGAGGGATTTACATTTTATTCTATTATTTTTACCGATGTAGATTTATTTTATTTTTATGAATTTTTTCGGGATCAGTACCTAAATATATTGAAATGAACTTATAAGAACCAGTTCATTGATGATGTATGCCAGGCAGTTATATGTATCATTATTGTCAATCCTATATTGGTTTCGTTTCTATTGTAAGATAACTTAACTCTTGATATACGAATTGTAATGACCCGTCTTTTCGACCCTCAAATGTCGGCACTAATACATCAACGGTATTCATGCGTTGAACACCCAAGTGTCGAAAAGACAGGTTGTCAGAGTAAAACAAAAGGAAAAGAAATAGAGCAAGACACTACAAAACAGGACAGCTTTAGCGACGGCAAAAAAGCGTCGCCAGCCGTCGCTAAATATCCCGCCGCCACATAGTAAAGCGACGGCTCCGTCACCAAAATAGCGACGGTTGGCGACGCCTTGCTGTACACATGGCAAATTAGTTGATAATGGGATGGCGTCTCACGACGATGCTAGCCGTCACTAACTTGGGCCAAATGGTTGTCGCTAACCGTCGCTAAACTGGGCCAAATGGCCATCGCTAACCTGGGCCAAATTTTCAAAACAAGTTTTGCTATTCAATCAATCCAACCACACAGCCAATTTCATATCTCTTTCCAACACATATACATTCAATTTCACAATTAATATCACTCCATCCATCAAATAATCTCACACATATCAGAAATAATCATATATATAACGCAACATATAAATTTACATAAACATTTCATCACCACCTTATAAATATATCATACCAATCAAACGGAACATTCCAAATCCATCAAACAATGTAACCATATGTACAAATACTATCCATCAATCACATGTATACACAAATGTCCACTAACCCATCAAACACCACTACCAACGAATATGTATCAAATATATACACAAATGTCACATAACTGCAAAACAAGATGATTAAAATCCGACAGAAACACAAGCATACCTACTCATCGTCGTCGCCCGACCCATCCTCTCCAGGCATCGTCCCATGTTGTGCCAAGTAGGCTGCAATATGCTCATCTAGCTGGTGCGCCAATGCGCTCTTCATCCAATCATTTATCTCCTCCAGCTGTTTTTTCATTTGAGCAATCTCCTCTTCGGCTTGGGATCTCCTATAAGCCCTCTGGGACATTAACGCCTGTGAAATAGTTGATATCTAGTTATAATTTATGAACATTATAAACAATATGAACAAAAATGTTAATTAATTATGCTACTAATATTTATAATTAACGTTATACATTGGTTGCAATTTATTTATTTCAATTATTTAGGTTGCTTATTCAATTTATAATTTGTTTACTTAAGTTTAAATTCATTTGCATGTGTAAATTTATATATTAATAAATGAAGAAGTTTACCTCCTGATTTCCGTAACTATACCGCCTATTTCGCGAAGGCAGATCAATAATAGCATCCCAAATATGACTCCTTAAACGTTAACTCTGCCCGGCCGGTGGACTGTGCTACTCGTGCCCACTCCGCTTTATATCTCTCCTGCGATTACGAACAATAGTTTAACATGGTAAATACTCAATTTAAAGTTTATGAAATGTGAAATACAGGAATATGAAACATTGTCATTAAGGATAAGCATGTTTACCATTACAGATCTAGATTTATTGTCCATCCACTCATATAAAACATTATCTTCCTCATCCGTCTGCTCAACGGCATGCGTGGCCGTGAACACCTCAGCTATAGTAGGCTCGCGATTGTACCTCGCCTCTTGAAAATATATACATATGAATAAACAATGTTACAAATATGATTAAACAACATTTTAGATATTTATAAACACAATTTATAAATTTACCAACTCTCTCATGTGTTCTTGGAAGGATTTTGAGCAGCCATGGTGCAAAGCAGGATTTTTATTCCTATTTGCATGGTTTCGGGCAGATAATTCCTACAAATTTAGATACACGATTAACTAAAATACTGCAACTAACATACAAAATTTAAAAAAATTATAACAATAATGCAAAAGTATATAACTTACTTTCACTTCTGGAGTTTCCTAGAGCCGGGAATACTCAGCCCACACATCAGTGCCCATCCAATTGGGTTTTTACCTGCATTTTTAGCCTTAGACAGAGTGTCCCTATAATTTTTTCTCATCCTCTTGTTACAGTGATTGGTAAAAATATCCATATCCTCTGGATCTACATGCACGGCTGCCTGCATATTGAAATTAGTTTGAATTATGTACATTATATTAATTTTCAATTGAAATTCAAACTTATACTTACGAGTACATCAACCAATATAGCATTCTTGAAATGCGGTGGGATGTCGTCCCAATGAGGCCAACGACCGGACATCCTACTCATAAATGCCTTCCTGGAAACTTGTAGGATGAAATCCGAAGGCTCCACCTCAAAGCCCCTGTATAAATTTTGATGTAAATATTTAATAAATTTTAAAAAATATACTTTAAATAAATTTGATACTTACCCTGCGCTTTTCGGAACTACCTCCGCAAGTGGGTGTAAATCCGATGCCGTGCCACTAGCACCTGCACCGGGAGAAGGGGAAGGCTCTAATCTCTGGCATGTCTCCTGCTAGACATATCTACTACAGACAAATAATATCATACAATGAAAAGACCTAAATTTATTAGTACAAAGCATGTTTTAGTAATCATCATATAAAACTTCGACTACATCATAATAAATGGGACAAGATCTCATGAATAAATATACGAAGGTTAGAAGAAATCCCATCGGGAAATTTTAGTTCTTCCACCCACTTTAGCACGAGTTTTACTTGCTTGCTGTCTAGCTCATAGCATGCTTTGGGTTTTTTATTATCATTGGGCTTCATATGAAGTTCGGGGCATTTACAATAGTTTGCTATATCAAGTCTTGAATTCAAATCATCCATAGTTTTTCCCTTTACATTCAAAATTGTATTAAACACATTATCAAACACGTTTTTTTCGTTGTGCATCACGTCAATATTATGTCGGAGTAAGATATCTTTCCAATATGGTAACTCCCAAAATATACTTTATTCGCACCAATTATGAATATCCGATTTTCCTCGAATTTCAATATGTACTCCAGTTTCATGTATTTTTGGATACCTTTACAATTTCATATAATTCTTCGCTTGACCAAATATTTGCTGGTTGCATATTATCTTCTCTGTTAGCTATAAAGTTTTTTCTATCTCTTCTAAAAGTATGAATGGGATGGAGAAAACACCGATGACAATCAAACCAAGAAACTTTCTTCCCATGTCGTAAAGAAAACGCTCGTGTTTTTTCCATGCAATAAGTGCAGGCTAGACGACCGGCCGTACTCCAACCAGAAAGCATCCCATATGCAGGAAAATCACTAATAGTCCATAATAGAGATGCGAACATACGAATTTTTTTCTCTCTCGAAATGTCGTATATTTCAACTCCTTCATTCCACAGTTTTTTCAACTTTTCGATTAATGGTTGTAAATAAACACTGATTCCTTGTATTGGATCATGAGGGCCAGGGACGACAATAGTCAGAAACATATATGGTGTTTTCATACACGTCCATGGAGGTAAATTATATGGAGTAACGATAATTGGCCAGGATGAATATTTACTTCCAAATTGGGAGAATGGTGAAAATCCATCCGTACATAAACCGAGTCCGACATTACGGCTTTCTACAGCAAATGCGGGATAAGTCTTATCGAAATGTTTCCATGCTTCTCCATCAGATGGGTGTATCAAAGTTCCTTCTTCCGGTGTTCTCACACTGTGCCATCGCATATGACATGCCGTAGCAGAAGATGCATATAACCTTTGAAGTTTGAAAGCGATGGGTAAATAATGCATTCTCTTGTATGGAGCTTCTTTTCCTTTCTTCTTTCTTGGTTTTATCTTTCCTCGTCACATATTCTGCATTTTCTAAGGTCAACGTCATCTTTCAAATACAACATGCAACCTTTTACACAGGTATCTATCTTTTCGTATGGCAGACCGAAAGCGAACATTAGTTTTTTCACTTTATAATGACTATTGCACATCAGATTATTGGGTGGCATGTGTCGTTTTGCAACTTGTACAACTGTTGTAAATGCAGCTTCTGTAAGGTTGAATTTTGATTTCATAGTAATGTATTCGGCGGTTACTGATAGTTCGGTTTCACTTTTAAAACCGTCCCACAATGGCCTCTTAGTAGAATCTAATAAATCATATATTCTTTTAGCTCCCGTAGTTGGTTCTTCTTCAACATTTACATCTTCATCGTCAGCTTGAATGGTAGGAAACATTGATCGTGCTGCATCTTCCACCATATTTTCTATCGAATTCGTCATAATATTATCATCCTCTAACACTACAGGATTAGGTGTAGGTTCAACAAGTTCTCCATGACGATCCCAGAAATAATTATTCGGCACGAAACCATATTTATACAAATGTACTTCAACTATATATGGTTTCGAATGCTTCAAATGTTGGCACTTACTACACGCGCAACGAATTTCTTTGTTATTTCGATTATTAGATTTAGCGAATCTAATAAATTCATGTACGCCGTTATAGAAATGTTCCTTTATTGAACCATTCCTACCAGTTTCGACTTCATACATCCAACAACGGTTGAGGAAATAATTGAACATTTTTCCTGATTTGAAAATATATGTTAAAAAGTTCAAGTAAACAATTGAACTATAGGAATAATTTTCAACACTTCATCATTGTAAACACTTCACCATCGTAGAAAATTCAAATAAGCACTTCACTTTATTTTTTAATTTTTAGTTCATTGGTTTTCACTTTGATGATCGGTCATCCTACTTTCCATTACAAACATAATAAAGTAATTACATTTTATAAATCATTTCAGATTAAACAATTCAACAAAATTTCGGTAGCACTTCCCTTATGTTCCCTGTATCGTACACAAATGCATGTATAGGGAACGAGAAGGAAGTGCTGTTGAAATTTTGTAAACCGTTTAAAATGAAATGATTTATAAAATGTAATTACTTTATTATGTTTGTAACTTGTCCAATACATGGACAAATCTGACAAATATTGTATCAAATGAATATAGATGTCCGTTCTGTTAAAAAACGAATATCCATATAACGATCATACACAACACTTGTCAAACGGGGCCAAAAACTCTCTAAGGGGTTAAAAAAATTAAAACACATTTTACAATTCATTCAACTATTTAAATATTTATTAATTAAATCTGAAAATTTAAAATGTATTTTATAATTCATTCATTCTTAAATTTTTTTTACAAAATCGATTTTAGCGGAATATTTGTTGCTGTTATATTCATTTTTTAATTTTTTTACAAAATCGATTTCGTTAGAATTATTTGTTGTTGTTATATTCATTGCTTAATTTTTTTACAAAATCCATTTCACTAGAATATTTGTTGTTGTTATGTACTTTTCAAAATTTGATAATTCATTCAACTATTTAAACATTTTATTTAATAAATTTGAAAATTTAAAATTTATTTCAACATTCAGTTAACAATTTTAAATGTTAACTTAACTATTTTGTAAATTAAAATTTTAACTTACTATTTTATACCAACCACTAAAACTTATAATTAACATACACTTATCAAACATTGTACACTTATCAGTAAGCATATATTAATCAACGATTACAAACTAATTTTTGAGTTTTAAATCAATCCTAATTTTTGTTTACAAGTTAAATAATCTAACCACTTATTAACTTCCCTAAATCAACTAACATACCATTATCATCAACTAATAATTGATAATCATCAATTTCAAATCCATAATCAACTAATTTTCTAAATTAGGGTTTTAATTTAATCCCCAAATCAACTAATAAACTATTACCATCATCTAATATCAATTATTTTAACATATTCAAACCCATAATCAAATTATTTTTAGAAATTAAGGTTTAGAGATTATACCTAGAAATTGAGAAATCGGAGAAGACGGAGGGAACGGAGCAGCACCGGAGGGCGACGATGGCTTCTGGCTGCAGTTGGTGTCAGCAGGAGATTGTTGGAGGCGGCGGGATGGAAATCTCGACAGAAAAATTGGGGGAAAGCTGAGGTGAAAGCGATAAAACTGCTCTAGGCTGTGCTGTATAACCCGTGTTTGGTGACGACCGGCGACGGCTAGCGACATCCACATTTTTTTAGTTGTCACTAGCCGTCGCTAGTGGCCGTCGCTAAACCAAGCCTGTTTTGTAGTGAGAAAGAAGAAACACAATATCAAAATTTCATATAATATCAAAAGATAGTACAAAACTATCATTCTAAGATACATAGCATTTCAAAGTTATAATTTTAAATATTACCATCAGCCTAGACAGTTATAGCTATATATCATCACAAATGCTTATACATACATAATAGTAATGCAATGGAAATAAGAATACCACGGTAGGTGAAACATCCAGCTCGTCTCCTCGAGCTCCAACGAACATCAACGAAAACCTACCTTTCTCAAACTACTCGAAAGACCATATGCAAAATTTAGGGGAAACAAGAACCACACGTCAGACATAAGTCTGGAATGAGTAACTCAATAAATATGCGGCCAACATATAACATTACTTTTGAGACCGTTTTGAAAACGGTTATCTTCTCAAAAGAACCACCATTTAATATGTACACAAGGTGATATAATAGATAATGTCTAGGGTGAAGAATATAAATCAGAAAATAGTTGTGATGCTTGCATTGATCACACCACAACAATATTAAGGGTACAATCAAAACTGATAATGTACGTTTGCATAATGGATTTTCCACGGGGTCGTCTCTAGTAAATTGAAGTGGATCTCCATGCAAGGATCAGAAAAGACCTTCAGAGAATCGTACATCTCTAGATAATGTTGGAATTGGGTCAGGCCGCATATGAAGTTATGGGTGAATTTCATTTCTTTACCATATTGGATCTTTGTTGGGCCTATGAAGTCTAATTTATTTAGAATATTTCCAAATTTAATTTAAATAAAATCTCTTATTTCATTTAAATTTATAAATTATAGATGGAATTTTATTTAATTTATATTCAATTATAAAAAAGTACACATGTATCATATATATATATATGTATGTATATGAATGTGTAACATAATAATCCGTGCAAGGTAATAACATGTCCATATATAAATGTTGTGATTTACATACCAATGGACATGTTAACTCGTCCCATATGTATCAAATGTTGTCCAATTATACGTATGCATGTAAACTTGTTATTTATATAAATATTAAAAACTATCTAAATATATATATATATACATATAACTTAAATGTAGAAATATTAATGATATACACATACATACACCATTGCAATAAATATTAAATATATATATATACATAATATAAAAAATTAAATCATTTTACACATATTCATATATATGCATGAATTACAGTAACAAAATTATTATTATTACATTTATTTAAATATATATAAGTATATTTATAATATCCAAATATGTATATGTATGTGTATATATATGTATATGTATATTAATTATGTATTTTAAATATACATACATACATACATACATATATATATTTAAACCTTTGCAGACTAGATGCACAGCACAAAAAAAATTTATTTATATTTTATTGCATTAATATATATATATATATAATTATTCGAAATACAATAACGTATAAATAAAGACTATTTTCAAGTTGTATTATTTGAATTTTAATTTTTTAGAAAATCAAGCATAATATTCTATGGTTATAAAAAAAATTTCCAGAATTTTCTTAGTTAAAATAATAGTTTTAATTAATTAATTGATTTCGACCATTTATTAAATTGATTTTTGAAAAATATAAATGATTTTTAATTTTTGATTTTTTGACTGAGATTTTACATGATGATAAAAAAAATTAAAAATTAAAAATTCAATTTTCAAAACATATTTTATTTCATATGGTTTATTTAATTAGCATATTGATTTAAATAATATTAAATAGCAGTAAATAATTATTAAAAATTAATTTGCAGCCACCGAAAAAATATAATCTATATAGATATGCATTTATAAAATATAGGTTCAACTATTAACTAGATACGATGATACAATTAAATAGAAGCCATATAATTAAAATTAGGTAGAGTGTGTATGTGTGTGTATTAATTAATAAAATGATAATAATTAAACAATATTTATTTGGTTGTGCACTTCCGATCTATACATACATACATACTTATATATATATATATATATATATATGTTTTTTAAATAAATTAATACATACATATAACCATATCAAATATGTGACAACATTGAAGATACATATAAGAGTCTCACCTAACTAGCAATACAATAATGATATATATATATATATATATATATATATAATATAATGTTATCCAAAAATTATAAATCATATAGTATAGTAAATACATACCTAATACTAATGCCTTAGAGCACACCTTGTAACGATGAATTCTCCCTCCTTTGAAATCTTCTCGATTCAGCAGATTGCTAATCCTTGAACTATAGACCTTTAGCTATCTAATAGATATCGCCTTTAGAATTGATTTGAAATGAATTTGTTGGAGCTTCTAGATGGAGAATTTGGCAAACAATGGGAGAAGAGGGGCAACCAAAATGTCCTAAAACAATTAGGGTTAGAGGCATTTATATAGTGGATGAAATAGAGACAAATACGGATCACATCTCATACTAAGTTTCACTAGATCTAAGCCATCCATCTCAAATATGCTTTAGCCTTTTAGCCGCCCCCTAAAGTCTACGTTGCTGCCAAATTAACACCATAATATCATGGGCTAATAGCCCATTTAAGACCAAATAAAAATATTATTAATTAAATCTGATTCAATTGCTTGGCAATATCACATATTGATCTATATATTTATAACTATTATAAATATATGCAATAATATTTATTCCTTAAATCATACTTAAAATTTTGTAATTAGTATTTCATAAATATTAATTAATTTATAACAATTATAAAATAATTAAATCGTTTAGTCTAAAGAGAAATCATCATTTTGATTGTGTGAGTCGTCAGATTTAAATTTGGTTAGCGGTTAACATCGAATTATTCGAATGCCAACGTTCATACGTCACTTAGCAGGTGGTGTGACATTTTGGCCAAATTTGTTGCTTACTTAGTTGTGGTGAAATCCAATTTTACTTTATTAAGCATTACCTTGTTTTGTGACATTTATTTACACCAATTCTCGTCGTCAAATCTATATCACTCAGGACTTATGGAATTTGGTAATGGTCAAATTTTCAATATCATCCATATTCAACTCTACAGTCCAAACACAAAATCCTTGGTTCAATAATAATAATTATTATTAATTGAAATGCTTTGGCCAGAGACTTTGATTTTGGTTTGACTTGAGTTGACCGTGATATTAATCCTATATAACCGAGGAGATGAATCCTCTCTTGAATTGTGCTTCACTTTCAATACTACCACTCGACCCAACTATAGTCACTCGATGGACACCATGCCATGATTTGATTATAATCAAAGCAAAGCTTTAGTATTAAAGATCCACGGTAAATTTCAAGTCGAGGGAACTATGTAAGTCAGTCACATTGATATTTTCCGTTTGACCTTATTTATATTAACCAACAGAAAACTATTGAGTGGGTCATTCCATAGTTATCCAATAACTATCAGTACATAATCCCTTGGTGCCCCTAGCGGTCATGAGTAATACATTGCCAAATATTAGAGAGCGTTACACACTCTAGTCTCAATGGATACATCGATATCCAGTCTCGATGCATCTTGACTAGGAACATTTAAAATGGTATATTTGTTTTCATTGTGATAAATTACTACCGGTTACAACACTTTATAACTACTATCACAAAATGCACCATTTATGGATTTTCTACTAAATATACTTTTAATTAAATTACTTAATTAATATAACACATTATATCAAGTATATAATAGAAAGAAATCATCTTTGTTTCGAACAAGATTGATCAACGAGTTATATGTATGTAACAAATTACATAATTGCCCCCAGGAACACCTCTAAATCTATCAATTTCCAACTTACACTTTGGGTCAATTATGGAATTTTATTTCTACTTCTCTAATCGGTTTCCTCAAAACCAATTATGTCAATCCCTTAGTGAATGGGTATGCTATTATGTTTTAATTATCAACTATATCAATCAATTCTCTTCAATGTTGATAAACTACCTTTATCATGTGGAACAAATCGGAGTATGGCTCTCGACTTCCAGTGAGCTCTAAGCTTTGTTATGAACTATATTGTAACATTATTATCATATAACAATATTTTGAGATTCTCAACATTTGGAATCTCCTTCATTTTAGTTATAAATTTGTTCATTTATATTTATATACATCGTTTTTATCACGACGCTATTCAAGGTGATGTACTTAGCCTTTTTCATTGTATCAGCCATAGTTTTTCATTGGGAACATATCAAATTTGAAGATTCTTAACTTGAATTTACTATTGACGTACTATACTCAATATCACTTATGAGGATTTGAGTCCAGACACTCCTTCGTAAGGAGTTCGTTGTTTCTGTAAACAATTCTCTAGTATTTCATAAATAAAGATAATACTTCAAATAACCATTTAGTGATATCAATTTGGATTTGATATTTGCTACATGCATCAAATACATAAACAAACCACGATATCATATATAACATAACATGTATAATAATTCATATTGCCAATGCATAAGGAATCAACCTTACATGTTCCGTATTAACATTTTAATAAGGTGTCCTTGCATATTGCTAGGGACATTCTCAATATCTTTTATACTTATTATAAAAGATACCATTTACAATCCAACATTGAATATTAAAACAACAAAAGTTGATTTTAACACAAGTACATCGTTAAAATCAACATTGTGTTATTTACTTACGATTTAGAAAAAGATATGTATCTTTTAACGTTCTTTCTTATGAGCACATGCTTCCTCTGCATTTTGATTGATAATCAAAATATTTGATACTTTTATCAAAACACTTGTTCAATTTTGACGCTTGCCCACTTTTGTATCTGTTTTTGGACCATATCCAAACACTCACAAACCCAAATATTGCTTCCACTAACTTTGTGACACTTTAGTTGTTATGTGCAAGCAGTCTATACTAAATCATTATTTATAGTTTTTTCCAGCATATATGTACCAAATCACAAAGCCTTACAAAGCGATAATTTTGTAAGTAAATCCAAATGGGCTTGAGCACATCGAATGGTGAATCTATTATGTTAATTTCAACAACTGAAATTCACGGTAATATTCATATCAATGTGGCTTACTACATTCCAATAACATTTGTCTCTCATAAAGACAGATTTGCGGCCATTGGATCATATCCCTTTAGATAATGACAGGAAATATCAAGTAACATATTGCATGAAATAAGAAATAATATGAACACCGCTCAAGGTAAATATTTTTAACAACTTTAATATTTTATATTTTTATGTTGTAAAAATATATTTAATCTTCCTCGGAGTATACAAGGAAATTTATTCAATGAGTCTTCTGAAAAACATTTAATCCGAACTCAGCTTGAGAGAATTATTTGGTTAACATAGTTGATGATACACGCATCAATTATAAAAGAGTCTGTGATAGTTTATAGATTTTCATGTTTTATTTCTTTTAAATCTACGGTTGATGCAACTGGTGGAGGAGCGAATACTTAGGACTGGAGTTTCATTGAACATTTCCTACGGGAAAGTGTACCCTAAGAAGCCACTAAAAGGTCCTAAGGAAATAACAAGGATAATAGATATGAGTATGGCTTTATAGTACTCTGTATAGAAAAATACATGGTATGTTGTGTTTATATGTATCTAGTATTGCATTTAATCTGTTTATATAATTGTACATAACATTATGTGTTTGAATTATTTGATTTCTGGTTGATGTTTTATTCATTGATAATTTATGTTTGCTATAGAATTAAACATTTATAATTTATCTAATATATGTTACATATGGTCATTTGAGCGTGTCCTTGATTTTTAAAATAATATAATTGATAATAAATGGGCTTATCAATGTCTCTAAACTTTTTTGTATTTATGTAATGACCTGTAATTTTCGATAATTAAAATTAGTTAATTTAATAAGGTTTTGTGATTTAATGTTGGAAGAAAAAAAATTTGTGATTTAATAGTAAGAATACAACTGGAATGAAATGTAATAGTATTAATTTAAGGTAATTGATAACTGCTTTAAATGTAATTCCAATTAATTAAAATGATTAAAATGTTATAATTGGTTATAGATAGTAAATTAATTGTAATAATGTGTGTATTAATTGGTAATTGGATTAAAAGAGTAATTGATAATTTAAATGTTGTATTAACAAATGAAATAGTATGTAATAAATTGTAATTGAATAAAATTAGTAGTGTATAAATAATTATAACATTGGTTGTAAACAATCAACTTATAAATGTATTAGATAAGTTAAAGGTGACAATTATTTTTTGTTACCTATTTTTTTAACTTGTTGAAATCAAATTGGAAATAAATTGCAATAAATGTAATTAAATATTGCGTTAATGCAAATTAAGATGAAATTGAAGAATATTAACGTAATAAGATACTAACCAAGGTTAACTATGTCCATAGAGTAATGTTTGATTAAATAAAAAGATTGAAATCTAATTAAACCAATTTATTGGAATTAGAATATAATTAATTGGAATTTAATGTAATTAAATATTGTGGTTAATGTAAGAAAAGGCATCAATTGTAGAAAATAAGGGTAACAAGAAAGAAACCTATGTTATCAATTTCATAAGGTATTGGTTGATTTAATAGTAGGAGTGTAAATCAAAATAAAAGAATAAAAATGAATAAGTTTAGTAAAGGAGTAAACATATGTTTATTTATTTGAAATGTTTGGTAGCTGAAAGATTGGTTGTAGAGATGAGAAACTATTATTTAGTAAGAAATGTGTAATTACCGTTTGTATCCAATAGTGTATAAATATGTTTAAATTACTATTAGATAGGAAATAATTGTTCTACTTCTCATTACATTCATTTAATCTATTTTGCAACTTAATCAACTGAAATTAATGTAATTGAAAATTTTCAATTAATAGGAGAGAGAATACTAAATTGTAAATTAATAGGTGTAATTAAAAGTAGTTATGTTTTGTGAAAATATAATGAAAGTTTGATTTAATGAAAAGAACATTTACATCAAATAAAATGAATGTTTCATTTGTGAATGTAGGTTTAATTTCATTAAAATAAAGAATAGAATGATTGATTTTAAAGGAAGAAATATATGTTTATTGAATCGTGTTTTAGCTTACAGATTGATTACAAGAATAGGAAAATAATCTATTTCAAAGTTATTTATTACTCTTGTGTATAAACAACAAATTTATAAACGTATTTAAATAAACAATTATTCTATTTTTCATCCATTTTAGTTGTCAGTTTTGAAATTTAACTTTGTAAGTAATTGCTATTAATGTAATTCAAATATTTCAATTAAAAGGAAAGAAAACGTTGATTGCAATTAATAGATTTAATAAAAGAAACGCACGTTTTGTGTTAAACAAAAAGAGTGTTTTAATGGAAATAAAAGATCATTTTGGGAAAACCAAATTGAACGTTTTCATTTTTAAGGTAAGTATAAATATTTTATTATGCGTAGATAAAATCTAAATGCGTACAAATTTGAATATTATTTGAGTTAATGAAGTTAATTTGGTTACATTTCAAAAAAATTGAATTTCAAAGGGTTGTGCGATGTTTATGGTCCCTTCATTTCTTTTGTTATTAATTATTGCATGAACTTTTTAAAATAGTTACCTTATTATTAATACTTAATCCGTTCATTTCTCCTTCTATTTAATACCTGAGCCTAGACTTTTAGGTTATATTTAATTCTTGCGACCTCATTTTCACGTATACAAAGTTTTACTTTTATTTGGTTTGCAAACTTTTCCATTCCTACGTACATTTTCTTATGCATTATTAATGCCCGGAGCTTTCAAAATAAGACATTTATTTTGTCCCTCCACCTTCATTTCCTAATTATAAATAACCTGCAGCTTATTTCTTCATTTGCGTTTTGTTTCTCCTAACACCTCATATTCAAAAGCTCTTATTCCTGCAAATCCAAAAGCTTTCTTTTATGAAACATGATTTTTTTTTCATTTTTCCCTACACATCCTGTCCTCATCTTAGTTGTTCTTCAATCTTTTCCTTAAGCCTCATCTAGAGAGAAACGTAAGTATTAAAATTTGTTTATTTTTTTATGCGTACTAATTATTATTTTAATAATATTTCTTATAACATGAATATCTTTTGCATATAAACTTTGATTCACGTGCGATTTCTTCTGTTGGATTCATATTTAAATTTCGGACAATATGAAATTAATTTAGTTGAATTTGGAGACTGTTGAGTTTTTGTGCTTCTGTTTGGATTTTTATAGGCTAAAATCAAAGGTGAGTGTTTTGACCCACTCACAACTACTAGATTAACTTGTGTCAGTTAAATTAAATTTATGATGTGATTAGGAATTAATTGATTGATGTTTGGTATGTTTAAATTTTTGTTCCAGTTAAATTTGACATTTATTGCATTTTATCATTTTTAATTTAATATTAAATTTATTTGTCAATTTAATACCTGTTTATAGTAATCGGTTATCTATTGATGTTTATTGGTTGATTTGGATGATGATTGTGATGTGTGTTTGATTTTTGTATTGGATGACTGGATGTTGTATTTTATATTGTTATAACACTGCAAGTTCCCCATGGGTTGGAATGATACATACCCGAACGATCTATAGATTAGGGAAAAATCGTTATGGGTTGAAATGATAGGCGCAAGCGATTTTATGGATTTTTATTTAATTCGGGATTGCGATTTGAAATGATATATGACCGTAAAATTTTAAATTGCGGGTTGAAATGATAAATATCCATATCACTTGACCATAGGGTAGAAAACTATATACTGACACCGGATTGGTTAAATCAAATGATTTTTAATTCTTTAAATTTTGAATTCAGTTAACTGGCATTTTTGAAATAGAAATGTATCTATATAAACTGAATTATTTTCGATAATCCAAGCGTTAATGCTGAAATTGGAATTGATTTAATGAATTATTCAAAGGATTTAAATTGGAATTTCAAAGTTGAAGTGTCAAATATAAATAAATTTGTCGGAATTGAGTTATTGAAATGTTTGGGTATAACTTTTAAATCTATTTAAACTAATTTAAATTATTTCAATTAAATTAACTATTTTAATCAATTTAAACTATTTTAATTTATTTTAATCTACTATAACCTATTTAATCCAATTTAATCTATTTTACCAATGTTAAACTAATTAAATTTATTTAATCTATTTTAAATCTATTTAATATAATTTAAATCTATTTAATCTATTTTAAATTTATTTAATCCGTTTAAAAATCTATTTAAGATAATTTAAATCCATTTAATCTATTTTAAATTTATATAAATCATTTTTAAATCTAATTAAATCAAAGTTAAATCTATTTAAACTATTTTTACCATTTAAACTATTTTACTATTTAAACTACTTCAATCTATTTTAAACTATTTTTAAAACTATTAAACTATTTATGACTACCTAAACTATTTTCTAAAATTTCAGAGTGTAAAGTTGAAGTATTTATATTTTAATCCTTGATGATGATACAATTTGAAATTGATACCTTTTTGTGAAATGACATATTTGAATAAATAAGATGATTTTGGAATGAGGATTTAATTAACCTGTCTTATCGATAATTTCAAAAGTGATATGATTTCAAATGTGATATAATTTCGAAAGTAAATATGATTTTGACATGATATGGTTTTGAGAATATGATATTTTGATATAAATTACAAATCAGTTTTGGAAATGTAAAAGAACCATCCGGTGTGAAATAAGCGTTTGGTTGTTAAAGAGACTGGGATCATATATTGTCATACTCTCTGCCAATACCGAAAACCACTTTAACAACTGTGTACATGGTGGAGATTCCAGAAATGAAGTAGGATGGTTTGGCGAACGATTCTGTATGAGGTATTTACGTGACCCTGACTCCCGTGAGTCAACTTGATGTGGCTAAAACATGAGCTATACCGGGCCAAGTGAGGTCATTCCTCCTATCAGACACATTTCTTCGATACTATATTTTGACTTTGTGATTGTTTTGGTGGCCACCCCTTGATTTTGATTATGGGAGTGTGTCCGAGATCGGTGATAGTAGCTGCTATGCGTTACCACTAGTCCCGGAGTGCAATTGGTAAATCTACCCTGGGCATTGCCTCGAGTGCCTTGTCGCATGCCTTATCGCGCCTTCTATGAGTTTGTTTTGTACCATACCTATGGAGTGCCCTTTGGGTAAACCTCACGGAGGAGCGTACGGTACTGTATAGACTATGGGAATATATAAAATGTGTTAAGGGGGATATGGGTAATGCCTTAACGCTATTTTAATACTTTACTATACTGTAGACATATTATAATAGCGTATTGTACTACATAGTAGATAATTTAACGGATCTTTAGGAGATGGTAATCCCGAACATCTCTTAAGTTATTGCACTCACATTGACACTGGATAGGAGATGTCAAACCCCATAAACATCTCTAACGCCGTTACACTCATATTTATTTACTGTTGATTTAACTTACATAAGACCTTTTAGTTCTGACTCGAGTGTTTTGTCTTTTCAATTCGCTCAGGTCAGTCTGAGCATTTCAGTTTATCGAAGACTGCTTTCTGGAGAATGAAGACGAAGATTTTGTACTATTATTACTTATTATATGTATTCCACTACATCATGTTGTACCGCTGCATTTATTTTTTATTTATTCTTATTGTATGGAACTCTGATCTATATTATAAAGGTTTAATTAATTTTATTTGTAAATAGCTTCATGAACTGTTTAGTTGATTATTATATTTTGTCATTCTGCTACGAGATTCTGTATTTGTTTTCTTCCTTTCTCTGTTTTTTCTTATTTACCCTATAACAATCTGCCCTTTTGAATGGTTTGAGTTTGATGTGTGTGTTTGCTTAAAACGTCCAAAAAGGCAGTCCGTTACAATTTACTTATCCTACATGGCAGGTAAAGTAGTAGGGGCAAAATTGCAATTGGATTTGCCTCTAATTGTTAGTAGGGGCTTTCTTTATAGAGGCAAATGCTAAATTGCCTCTCATTCTTTTAGGGGCAGAATAACTAATTTTTGCCTCTACTTTAACTAATAGAGGCATGTTGTAAACTATAAGAAGATAAGAAGCCATTAAAGAAAGAGAGAGGAGATATTTTATTCATGGCAGGTGTTAGTACATACATTTCCATTACATGGGCTTTTTTAAATAGGCTTTGGAGCTTGAGATTAAACTTATCCCACTATGTGGGACTAAACAAAAACATAAAACATTGTATCATATTTTTAGCATATTCACTCTTATAATTTACACATATATTATAACACTCCCTCTTGAATATGCGTCTTCAAAATCTTGAATGCTCTGGTAACTTGAAGTTGTCCCTTTGAAACATATATGATGATTGCTCCCCCTCATTATTATCTTGCTTACATATATCTATTCAGTCGATATAGGTATTATCTTATGCCTCGTTAAAAACCCGTGTTAGGAAAACCCAATGGGAAAAACCTTAAATGAGGAAAACATTGCAACTTGTGAAATCATATATATCATATTAAAATGATATTCCTTTTAAGGGTTTGATACTTCAAGATCAAAACAATGCCTCATTAAAACCTTACTAAGAAAAACCCACTGTGAAAAAACTTAGTGTAGGAAAAAGAGTACAATGACATATTTTAATATCTTATTTCATCAAATGAAGTTTGATACTTTTGGATATGATAATGCCTCATTAAAACCTTACTAAGAAAAAACTTGTTGGAAAAATGTTAGTGAAGGAAAAAGAGTACAATATAGTACGACATATTTCAATAATTTACCGCATCAAAGGGAGTTTGATACTTTGGGATAAATGTAATGCCTCGTTAAAACCTTATTAAGAAAAACCCAATGAGAAAAATCTTAGCGAAGGAAAAAGAGTATAATATAGTATGACACATTTTAATAGTTTATTGCATCAAAAGGAGTTCGATACTTCCGGATCAATGTAATTTCTCACTAAATCCTTACTAAGAAAAACCTAGTGGGAAAAATCTTAGTGAAGGAAAAAGAGTACAGTATAGTATGACATGTTTTAATAGTTTATTGCATCAAAGGTAGTTCGACACTTCAAGATCAATGTAATGCCTCGTTAAAACCTTACTAAGGAAAACCTAGTGGAAAAAATCTTAGTGAGGGATAAAGAGTACATTATGATATACTTATTTATATTTTCCCTTCAAGTTTGAATATATGTCATTGTAATTCAAATGTGACGACCGCCCATGACCCCTGCACCGAATCTAGAGAAAATGCGCTGTAATGTGTGCCAGGCGACCATGGACGATTGTCAGGGTAAATTAAAAACGATAGAATCTATCGTATTACTCACAGCGCATGGACAAAATACAATAGAACATATGTATAGTGAAGCTTTACAGAATAAAATGCCATCATATAAAACTCCATAATAGTTGAACACAAGCATCCAAATGATCAATACATCAAGCCTCACTACATATCACTCAGAGAATACAAAACAGCGGAACATCCAGTACATATAAGAAGATAATATGCAACCCTCTAGCTCGTCTTCGATATCAGCATCGTGAGAAGAGAACAACACCTGTCACCTGCTACCTAGTCTGCCCGTCCCAAAATGGACGAACAGCCCAAGGCAATAAGAATTAAACATAAAGCCTTGAGTCAGACAACAGTCTTAGTGAGCAGTAAATTAACTAATAACATACCAAAAGAGCATAAAGGAAAAGGAATAGGAATACAACCCTCCCACTCCACCTCTTACTACAGTGATAGCCCCCAGACACACACTAAGCAGAAGCAACACAGCAGAGCATACAATTTAAAGTAAAGTAATAATCATTCGAGTCAAGGGCGATGTTTTCCAAGTACCAAGGCCTAAATCAGATAAGCACCCAGAAAATACCGCTCTTGAGTCCGAATGACGATACAACCAAACATCCATGACTCTGGCTATCACTGTTATCATTGCTTCGATATCACCGTTAATTGAATGACCGGCACATTCTTTCAGCCGTCCGTCAAGGGCTAATGGAAACCCCGGTTCTAGACATAACTCCCGCACGTCGTCGCAGCCCGTGCCTAGGACTATCGAATCTGCCCAGAGTACTCGACCATCAACAGTTGGCCGTTGGGACTATCGAATCTGCCCAAACGTACTCTTGCTTAGAGCTTGCTAGAACCTTCAACAACGATGCTATCCAAGCCTCCTAGTCATCCTCCTCGACTTGAATCATATCACCGAGTTATCAACATGCTTGGAATGATCCCGTCTGGATTAGACCAAGTCTTCATCACATGATTGCCTCGCTTCATCACATCCTCGCAAAGCCTTATCTCAACATCACATCATCAAATCTACACATAAGAGCTTCATCATCCCGCTACATATGCCACGAGCAGCTTACCCAATTCAAGAGCCTTTCTCCTAGCTTTTGAATCATCTTTGGTCTAAATCAAACCATCAATCATCTAATTCATAACAATCAATCAAACCAAACATTAATCCAAGCAATCAAGCATTCAAATATGATCTAAGTAGATAATTATAACAATAATGGCATTTTCGTAATTAAAGAGTTGAAAGTCTAACATGCATGAAATCATAAGAAATATCTCTACAATCTTGATGAATGAACTTGCATAGGTTAACACTTAGTAAAATGGTTGTCAAATCATCATGGACAATGGATCTACATGGATCTACACTTAGGATGAAGAAAATGCATGGAAATCACTATTTTAACACCAAATCGAGCCAACAATCCGATATACTCCTTTGGATCCGTGTGAGAGATAATCACCACTCACCAAATCACCAAAACAAACTCAAATCAACACGCTTCAGATCTGGACAGCGAAGGATCAATCTTGATCTATCACGAATCCGCTTCAAACGATGAAATCTCACTTCAAAGGATGAAGATCTTCAATCTAAGCTCTTGAATCTTCAATTTGATCTTCAACTTGGATGGATGGAAGCACTAGATTAGAGTGGAGAAAAGAAGTGAAGAAGTGTAGAAGTCGAGCTCTCAAAATGGAAGCACTTCGTCGCTTCGAAATCCGGATCCCAAAAAGTGAGAAAAACCCTTCCTATTTATAGCTGAAAATCCACTAAGTCGTAACTCGGCTGTCTCCTAAGTCGTCTCCGACTTACGACCTAAGACCCCTCCGACTTACGACCTAACTCTCCTTCGACCTAACACGTGCGCGCGCCTATTCGACCTAACAGAATCACCTGCCTACGACTTATAGCTTAGCAGCGCTCGCGACCTAACAAAGATACGACTTACGACTTAACAAGTGCGCGACTTACGACTTAAACCAAAACACATGCTACAGCAACCCAACGACTTAACAGGTACACTCCCTCGCGACCTAACAAAACTTACGACTTAACACATAACTGGGGCTACGACTCAACTACTAAGCCGTCTACGACTTAAAACAGATCCAACTCTTAAGTCGCTCGCGACTTAACAACTACTAAGTCGCTCACGACCTATCACTCAGGCAGAAACCCAGCGACCTAACACCTTAAGTCTTCACGCGACCTAAAACATGTTACGACTTACGAATCAACTCGTACGACTTAACTCCCATAGGTCGTATACTCCCTAAGTCGCTAACCTATAGGTCATACCAAGACACTAGGTCGCTACACAGCTATCTCCAAACTCCTTAGGTCGTTGCCGACCTAACAATGCTAACTTGGAACCACTAGGTCGCTCCAAACTGTCCACGATCTAACCCTTAACTCGGTCAGGTTCTATAGGTCGCTAACCCGCCCTGCCGACCTAACACCAACTCACCAAAACCCTTAGGTCGCTCAAACGACCTATCTTCAAACCCTTAACTCGCCAAATCCCAGAGACACCCCTATCCCCTAAGTCGTATACGACTTACGACTTACACTAAGTCGTTCACGACTTAGGACTTAGCAAATTCTGCCTAAAAATCTGAAACGACTTAAAATGCTGAAAATTCCAGATTTTGACGAACTTGTCGATCCGTAAAAATACGGGTCGTTACATTCTCTCCCCCTTAGGAATTTCGCCCCCGAAATTCCAAGCAATCATAGCAATCAAAGACTATTCTGTACGCCTACCATCCATAGCAATCAACAAACCATGCATCCAATTCTAGCTTAGCGTACAGAATTCTAAAACTAGAACAAGTTACAATATCGCGAGATGACACGACACCTTAGGGCCATACCTTGAAGAGTTCAGGATGAGCTGCCTTCATCCTCTCTTCCACCTCCCACGTACAGTCGTTATCATCATCACTCCATTGTATCTTGAGCAACTTAACTACCTTCCTCCTAAGCTGTTTCGTGTCGGTTTCCACAACACGAAGCGGCTTACGAGGTCTTCTATCGACCGGATCAACTTCGAAATCTTCACAGCTATCAGTAGAAACCACTGTATTCGAGTCGTGCACATACTTCCGTAGATATGATACGTGAAAAACGTTGTGCACACTCGACATCTTCTCTGGTAACTCCAATCTGTAGGCGAGCTTTCCAATTCGCTCGATGATCGGGAATGGTCCAGCAAATCTCGGAGTCAATTTTCCTTTCTTCCCGAATCGAATAACATTCTTCAGTGGAGAAATCTTCACAAAAACCATATTACCAACGTCGAATTCCAAATCCTTTCGACGCTTATCGGCATAACTTTTCTGACGGTCTTGGGCTGCCTTCATTCGTTGCCGAATGATCTCTATACAATCTGAAGTCTGTCGAATCATCTCTGGCCCAAGCATCAGCTTTTCTCCAGTTTGCAACCAACATGTCGGAGAGTTACACGGTCTTCCATACAATGCCTCATACGGTGCCATACCAATGCTTGACTGGTAACTATTGTTGTATGCAAACTCCACCAAATGAAGGTGATCTTCCCATGATCCTCCAAAATCCAAAACACAAGCTCTGAGGAGATCTTCCAAAACTCGGTTGACTCTCTCGGTCTGACCATCTGTTTGAGGGTGATAAGCTGTACTCAAACACAACTCGGTTCCCAAAACTTCCTGGAAGCTCTTCCAAAATCCACTAGTGAACAATGGATCTCGATCGCTCACTATACTCTTCGGAATACCATGGAATCGAACTATCCACTTTACATACAACTCGGCCAACTTTGATGCAGTCCTAGTCGATCGAACAGGAATGAATCTCGCACTCTTGGTCAAACGATCTACGATGACCCAAATCCCTTCATTTCCCGTTCTTGTTCTAGGTAGCCCATCAATAAAGTCCATCGATACTTGCTCCCACTTCCATGTAGGAACTTCTAATGGCTGAAGCAATCCACTTGGCTTCTTCTGCTCGGCTTTTACCAACTGGCAGTTCATACATTTGGAAATAAAATTTCCAACATCCTTCTTCATGCCTTCCCAGTAGTAGGTTCTCTTCATATCCCGATACATCTTATTTCCTCCTGGATGAATTGTCAGCTTCGAGTGATGACTTTCCCTCAGAACTTCACTCCTCAATTCATCCATATCGGGAACAACTAGTCGTCCTTGCTTTCGAAGCCAACCCTCTCGATCGACCTCGAATCCTTTATCCTTTTCTGGTTCTAATCCTTTATCAATTCATCCATAATCTTGACAAGCTTATCGTCTCGCTTTTGGCTCTCGCCAATCCTTTCCACAAGAGTGGGTCTTATTGATAAGTTTGCCAACATCTCAGGTTCCAATTCGCATCTGGGCCTGAAGTCAAATCCAGCTAAATACTCGAGACTCCTCCATTTTGAAAACATGGCTCCCAATCCTGCATGTCTTCGACTCAACGCATCTGCCACTGCGTTACCTTTTCCCGGAGTATAAGCTATACCAACATCATACGATGCTAAAAACTCTAGCCATCGTTGCTGCCGAAGATTCAAATCCTTTTGGGAGAAAAGATACTTCAACGACTTATGATCCGTAAACAACTCGAATCGAACTCCCAATAGATAATGTCTCCTCATCTTCAGAGCAAAAACAATCGCCGCTAACTCCAAATCATGAGTCGGGTAATTCCTTTCATGCGGCTTTAGTTGTCGACTGGCATACGCAACAACTTTATCTCTCTGCATCAGCCCTGCTCCAAGTCCAGTACCACATGCGTCGGTGTAAACCACCATCTCATCATTCCCACTTGGAATAGTCAAAACAGGAGCACTTGTCAATCTCTCTTTCAGGATTCCGAAAGCTTGCTCACACTTAGCATCCCAACTGAACACTTGGTTCTTCTTCGTCAATCCTATTAACGGTGCAGCTACCTTAGAGAAGTCTTTGATAAACCGTCGATAATATCTTGCTAATCCAAGAAAACTCCTCACATCAGATGCATTCTTAGGTCTAACCCAATCCTGGATTGCTGCCACCTTAGCGGGATCAACCGCTATTCCATTTCCAGAAATCACATGGCCTAAGAACCTCACTTCACTCTTCCAGAAGTGACACTTCGAAAACTTAGCCTTCAGCTGATGTTTCCGCAAGATTTCCAAAACGATACGCAAGTGCGTCTTGTGCTCTTCTTCAGTTCTGGAATAAATTAGGATATCATCCACGAACACAAGTACGAACTTGTTCAACTGATCTCTGAACACTCTATTCATAAGATCCACAAAATATGCTGGTGCGTTAGTCAATCCAAACGGCATTACCAGCCACTCAAAGAAACCAGATGGTGTCCGAAAAGCAGTCTTCGGCACACTATCCTTAGCTACTCTCAACTGGTGAAATCCCGTTGCCAAATCCATCTGAGAAAACACCTTAGCTTCGTGAAGCTGATCAAACAAGTCATCTATCCTCGGCAATGGATACTTGTTCTTCTTAGTCACCTTATTCAGCTCACGATAATCGACGCACAATCTCAACGACCCATCTGCCTTGGTTGCAAACACAACTGGTGCACCCCACTCGGACACACTACGCCGAATGAATCCTTTCTGCAAAAGATCATCAACTTGCACCCTCAATTCCTGCTGTTCCCTAGGCGCCATCCGCCTAAGAGGCATCACAATAGGTCTGGCTCCTTCGACTAGATCTATACGAAACTCGATCTCTCTATGCGGCGGCAACCCTTTGACTTCGTCAAAGACATCCTCGAATCCATTAGCGATCGGCATTGATGACAGTCCATCCCGTGGAACAACTAGCGAATACATGAAGCTCATGAAGACGCCTTCTTCATGCTTACATCGTATAACAATCTTTCGCCCCTCCACATTCTCGACTGTCACCTCCAACCTTTCGCAATCAACCTTAGCTGCATACTTCCTAAGCCAGTCCATACCCAAAATAATTCCGAACCCCGCAAAGTTCAGAACAAAACAATCACAAACAAAAGAGCAACCATGACTCGACATAATCAGACCACGGCATAACATACACAAACAAGACGAACCCCAACTGGATTAGTCACAACCAATGGCCTATCTACAATATCCGATTCCAAACCTAATCGGCTTACGAGTTCACTACAAACAAACGAATGCGGCGCCCCAGTATCAAACAGAACTCTAACTGGAACACCACATAAGAAAAGAGTACCTTGAACAACCACACTCTTTCCTTTCTCTTCAGCGGTAGGAGCTTTTGAAGATGACGGAACAACTCCCAAAGCATAAGCTTGCACGATCTGCTTGTCTCTCCTCGGTTCTGGACAATTCTTCCTGAAATGCCCTGGCTTGTCACAGTTGTGACACTTCATCGGTGCCTTCGGATTCTTACAATCCTTCGAGAAATGGCCCTTCTGCTGACAATTGTAGCAAGTCACCTCGCCTTTCGGCTTCTTCTGGCCATCCTTACCCTTCTGCTGCTGCTGCTGCTTCCTCTTCTTGTTTCCACCCTGCAGGGGTTTAGACTCTTCCCTGGTCACAGCAACAACAGATCCTTCCTTAGGAAACAGACTCTCATGCCTGAGAGCTTTCTCTACAAGCTTCTCAAATGAATCATCCAAATGATCCACCAACTGCCTCCTAAGATAACTGTCCAAGCCTGTCACAAACTTCTCATTCTTCTGATATGCAGATTCAATATACGACCGGGCATACTTGGACAAAGCTTCGAACTCAGAAACATACTCAAGAACTGATCTCCCTCCTTGCTTGAGCTCTACAAACTTCTTGAACAGAACGGACTTCTGAGCTGTAGAAATGAACTTAGCTTCAAATCTGACTTGGAATTGCTCCCAAGTAATCTCTTCCTCCGGAGTATTGATGGTAATAGAGTTCCACCAATCAGAGGCTCTCCCTTGAAGCTGCCTTGATGCCAACTTCCTCTTAGTTGCATCATCAATTCCCAAATCACCAAAAATCCTTCTACAAGCATCTATCCACCTCTGGACCTCAATAGTTGATTCTGTTCCCAAGAAAACCTTCCCTCCAAGAGCAGTATAGTCTTTGCACAACTTAGCAAAATCCACTGGTTTTGGAGTCTGAACTTGGACTCCAACATCTACTGCTACCCCCGGAACTGGTATCCTTCTCATGATTGAAGTCATCATAGCTTCGAACATAGCTGCATAATCAGCAGCCCCCTCAGTAGCACGGCCTTCCCTAGCAGCTGGTCTCCCTCTTCGACTCATTCTCAATATCTATAAAAAGGAATGATCAGAACAACTAGAGAAACAACTGCATAAAGGACTCAAACTCAACTAAACTACTATATTATATATAGTATTCATCCATCAAAATACAATTACGTCTCTCATACGTAGTTACGTCAGCGAGCGTTGGGTAAAATCGATTAACCAATGATCTGATACCAAATGTGACGACCGCCCATGACCCCTGCACCGAATCTAGAGAAAATGCGCTGTAATGTGTGCCAGGCGACCATGGACGATTGTCAGGGTAAATTAAAAACGACAGAATCTATCGTATTACTCACAGCGCATGGACAAAATACAATAGAACATATGTATAGTGAAGCTTTACAGAATAAAATGCCATCATATAAAACTCCATAATAGTTGAACACAAGCATCCAAATGATCAATACATCAAGCCTCACTACATATCACTCAGAGAATACAAAACATCGGAACATCCAGTACATATAAGAAGATAATATGCAACCCTCTAGCTCGTCTTCGATATCAGCATCGTGAGAAGAGAACAACACCTGTCACCTGCTACCTAGTCTGCCCGTCCCAAAATGGACGAACAGCCCAAGGCAATAAGAATTAAACATAAAGCCTTGAGTCAGACAACAGTCTTAGTGAGCAGTAAATTAACTAACAACATACCAAAAGAGCATAAAGGAAAAGGAATAGGAATACAACCCTCCCACTCCACCTCTTACTACAGTGATAGCCCCCAGACACACACTAAGCAGAAGCAACACAGCAGAGCATACAATTTAAAGTAAAGTAATAATCATTCGAGTCAAGGGCGATGTTTTCCAAGTACCAAGGCCTAAATCAGATAAGCACCCAGAAAATACCGCTCTTGAGTCCGAATGACGATACAACCAAACATCCATGACTCTGGCTATCACTGTTATCATTGCTTCGATATCACCGTTAATTGAATGACCGGCACATTCTTTTAGCCGTCCGTCAAGGGCTAATGGAAACCCCGGTTCTAGACATAACTCCTGCACGTCATCGCAGCCCGTGCCTAGGACTATCGAATCTGTCCAGAGTACTCGACCATCAACAGTTGGCCGTTGGGACTATCGAATCTGCCCAAACGTACTCTTGCTTAAAGCATGCTAGAACCTTCAACAACGATGCTATCCAAGCCTCCTAGTCATCCTCCTCGACGACTATTCTCATATCCATTCATTATCCTCAACTTGAATCATATCACCGAGTTATCAACATGCTTGGAATGATCCCGTCTGGATTAGACCAAGTCTTCATCACATGATTGCCTCGCTTCATCACATCCTTGCAAAGCCTCATCTCAACATCACATCATCAAATCTACACATAAGAGCTTCATCATCCCGCTACATATGCCACGAGCAGCTTACCCAATTCAAGAGCCTTTCTCCTAGCTTTTGAATCATCTTTGGTCTAAATCAAACCATCAATCATCTAATTCATAACAATCAATCAAACCAAACATTAATCCAAGCAATCAAGCATTCAAATATGATCTAAGTAGATAATTATAACAATAATGGCATTTTCGTAATTAAAGAGTTGAAAGTCTAACATGCATGAAATCATAAGAAATATCTCTACAATCTTGATGAATGAACTTGCATAGGTTAACACTTAGTAAAATGGTTGTCAAATCATCATGAACAATGGATCTACATGGATCTACACTTAGGATGAAGAAAATGCATGGAAATCACTATTTTAACACCAAATCGAGCCAACAATCCGATATACTCCTTTGGATCCGTGTGAGAGATAATCACCACTCACCAAATCACCAAAACAAACTCAAATTAACACACTTCAGATCTGGACAGCGAAGGATCAATCTTGATCTATCACGAATCCGCTTCAAACGATGAAATCTCACTTCAAAGGATGAAGATCTTCAATCTAAGCTCTTGAATCTTCAATTTGATCTTCAACTTGGATGGATGGAAGCACTAGATTAGAGTGGAGAAAAGAAGTGAAGAAGTGTAGAAGTCGAGCTCTCAAAATGGCAGCACTTCGTCGCTTCGAAATCCGGATCCCAAAAAGTGAGAAAAACCCTTCCTATTTATAGCTGAAAATCCACTAAGTCGTAACTCGGCTGTCTCCTAAGTCGTCTCCGACTTACGACCTAAGACCCCTCCGACTTACGACCTAACTCTCCTTCGACCTAACACGTGCGCGCGCCTATTCGACCTAACAGAATCACCTGCCTACGACTTATAGCTTAGCAGCGCTCGCGACCTAACAAAGATACGACTTACGACTTAACAAGTGCGCGACTTACGACTTAAACCAAAACACATGCTACAGCAACCCAACGACTTAACAGGTACACTCCCTCGCGACCTAACAAACTTACGACTTAACACATAACTGGGGCTACGACTCAACTACTAAGCCGTCTACGACTTAAAAAACAGATCCAACTCTTAAGTCGCTCGCGACTTAACAACTACTAAGTCGCTCACGACCTATCACTCAGGCAGAAACCCAGCGACCTAACACCTTAAGTCTTCACGCGACCTAAAACATGTTACGACTTACGACTCAACTCGTACGACTTAACTCCCATAGGTCGTATACTCCCTAAGTCGCTAACCTATAGGTCATACCAAGACACTAGGTCGCTACACAGCTATCTCCAAACTCCTTAGGTCGTTGCCGACCTAACAATGCTAACTTGGAACCACTAGGTCGCTCCAAACTGTCCACGATCTAACCCTTAACTCGGTCAGGTTCTATAGGTCGCTAACCCACCCTGCCGACCTAACACCTAACTCACCAAAACCCTTAGGTCGCTCAAACGACCTATCTTCAAACCCTTAACTCGCCAAATCCCAGAGACACCCCTATCCCCTAAGTCGTATACGACTTACGACTTACACTAAGTCGTTCACGACTTAGGACTTAGCAAATTCTGCCTAAAAATCTGAAACGACTTAAAATGCTGAAAATTCCAGATTTTGACGAACTTGTCGATCCGTAAAAATACGGGTCGTTACAAAATCCATTACAAATACTTTTGTAACATAGCTTAGACAAGAATTAAGAAAATTAAAATCCAAAGACAATAATTCCACTTTCCCTCCTTTAGATGTCCATCATTTATAAATAGTTTCCTTCGATACAGTCAAAGTTTCCAAAATTGTTTCTTCCAAATATGATTTGCATTTTATGCATTTTATATGCTACTTTTATGAAAGCAGTTCATGTGCTTTCAATTTTTGTGCTTCAAATCAGTTTTGCATATTACTGCTACATCTTTGATGAATATTAAAAGTTTCATTACAAAAATACTTAAAAGCAGGAAGTAATCTACTCATCATGAAGTATATCAAGATTTTCATTACAACAATACTTAAAAAAAGGTTCTAATCTACACTCAATGTTCTTTGCATTCTTTATAACCACCAAAATTATTTATATTCTTCAGGAACTTGTGTACTTTAATAAGTTTTGCATACCGCAACTACTACTTCAATGGATATTAAGAGTTTCATTACAACAATGTTTAAGTAATCTACCATCATGAATTATATCAAGATTTCTATTACAATAATACTTAAAAGAAGGTTGTAATCTATGCTCCTTAATTTTGCATTCTTTATAACTAGAAACTTTTCAGGAGCTAGATACTTTCATCATTTAGTACAATTTAACCAACATTTATACCTTCGGGGTATTTTAAGTGTTTCAAACGCTTCCACTACTTCAAACAATTCAATTATTTATAAAATTATTATGCCCTAGGCATTTAATATATTGTTGACACTATATATGCTTCAATAATTTCATTGTGCTTTCGCCACTATATATATTTCTAATTATATATTTCGGACTACAGGTCTACATTTCTCATTTAGGGAAGATTTCATGATGGCCAATCATATTTTCCTCTAATTCAAGTGTAATTACCCAGGATTTCAGTCATTTGAATTTGGAATATTCAATTGATTTTAAATATTGAAAGTTAAGTTTATAAGTTAAATAACTTTAATTTCAAATATAGCGATTCAATGGGTAATTAAATTGTTGAAATAAATATTTGGTAATATCTAAAATAATCGAATCTTGAATTTGAAATGAATGAATGACTTTGAAAGTTGATTTAAATTCTATTTAAATAAGAAAGAAGATAGTATAATTTTAAATTAGATTTAAAAATGATTAATTTGGTTTTAAATTAATTTGTTTTAATTAACATGTGAAAATAGCCTTCCGGGGCACTGTCTCGGATTTCGACGAAACTAGTTTCATTGGATCCATAATAGTGAATTATGGTATGCCGTCGAATTTCATGGCGATCGGACGTATCGTTTGAGCATGCAAGATCAAAATGCATAAGAAACCAATCTTAGAAATTTATATAAATAAATGGGTTTGAAAATCTATCTTCTGCATATGATCGAATTAGGTCTTGAGACTAGTTCCAGTGTGTTCGGAATATGGATATAACAAATAGAACGCTAGGCGGCACACATTGTTTAGAGTTCGAGATTCTTGAGCGCTTAGAATGGAATATTATAATATAAAATTACACACACACACACATATACTTACTTGTTCACCATGCCTATCTTATGCCTAAACATACAGGCACTATACCCTCATCATCCCTCTTTCTCTTTTTAAATGCTCCCTTCTCCCTCTCTTTCAAATGTTTCAAACTAGAGATAAAGGAAAAAAAAGAAAAAAAACGATGAAAACTAAAAAAAATCTTCCCTCTTATTCGAATAGGCCATCCTACGACCAGAGATGAACGGAGCCACCAGAGGCTTCGATAGGCATTTAGGTCTGAAGGAAAAATATATAGGACGTCGTGGTGAAGACAATGGATCGTGGTGAATGGCACAGTTGTTGCATGGTGGCCGGGGTGTCGCTCCGTTCGAGTGAGGTTAGGAGGATTTATCCTCAATGGTGAGGTCTGGGAGAAGGATGGTAGCAGCAGTGAGGTTGGGCGCGCTTGGGGATGTTACGACGGTGGCGGACGACGATGGCAGCAGCGGCGACAAATGAGTTAGCACGATCGGTTTTTGGTTCGTACCTGGAGCGAGCATACGAGAGTCGAAGAGGGAAAGGGTATGAATTTTTAAAGTAAATTAATTTAAGTTAATGATCATTTAATTGTTTAAAAAGTTCATTAACCCATATCAAATTCATTCTAGGTCGGTTTCGAGCGCGACAAGTTGCGTTGTGATCGTAGGGGCAAATTCTATGCTATGGAGTTGGATTGGATGGATTTGGAGCTAGTTGAGTTTCTTACTAACTCGAACGTTGTTCGATTTAGACGAAAACGAGAACGTTTGACGAAACTGAGATCAATATTTGTTAATCTCACCTTTTTGGTTAATCAGAAATATTTTTAGTCAATTAAATTATTGATTGGATGTGTGAATATTTTATTGTTGACTGTTATTGACTTTTTTGATAATTTACAATTATTTAGTCGGTTTGGATATATTTCTGCCTCTAGAGTGGATGTGATCCTATTACTTTCCCGTTTAACAGATGATTCTTTGTATACGAATCCTGCTGCGAAGTGGTTGATTTATATTTTTGTGATTATATACTATATGTGATGCAGGGGGACAGGTTGGAGGGATCCAATATGTTTCCTCACACTGTTAATTTTATTTTCATATAATTTGATATATGGTATGCTGGATGCTATATTTGATAACATGGATATGATTTTGCTTTTTAGTGCTTTAGTAGCATTAGGTCTTACTTTTGGCATTTCAAAATAATATAAACTAATGATTTGATTTAAAAAGGGATTTCAAAGTGACCTTGGAAATTATATATGTTTTAAAATTTTTCTTGAATTAATTAAAGAAGAAATTTATTTTAAAATAAAGGTATAATTTTTTGGACATTATAAATTAATAGTTTTATAAAATATTTTAAATAGAGATTTTCGAATTGTAAAATAAAGATTTTTAAAATCTTAAAATAAGTCCGCTGTTTGGATATGCTTTTTAAAAGGAAAATAAAAATACTTTGATATAAATATTTATTATCCATTTTATATAAAGTAATATATATATATATATATGAACATATATTAAAGATTATTTACAAATGTGAGATTTATAAATGTGATAGTTTGTAAAAGTGATATTTTACAAATAAAGTGAAGATTTGTAAAATCTTATTTTATTAATAAAGTATGGATTTATAAATGGTGTTTATAAATTGAAGGAGACTATCATCATTTAATAAATTGCTGAAATAAATCAAATATTGGATTTATTATAAGACGTGGACTGATATTTTAGAAAATAGTTAATTCTATTCTGGGAAATTAAAGGTAAGGATAAATTTAGGAATGTTAAACGATATTTTATAAATAGAAAGGAATTTATAAAAGAAATTCATAAATATGGGGGCAACGTTAAAAATGGATGGTGATTGATGTTTTTAAATGGGGTTTATGAATAAGTGAAATTTATAAAGGAAATAGAGTTATAAATGGAGTTCATAAATAAAGGGATTTTATGAAAGAATGTTCTATAAAAGAGAAGGAGATTTATAAATATGGTTTTATATATATGGAAAAGATCGTGTTGGAAATTAAGTATGGATTTTTATCAAGGAAATATAATTATGTTTTAAAAGTTGTTTATTTATATTAATATTGTTTTAAAGTGGTTTATTAATATATTAATATTTTGGAAACTTAATTATTTAAATTGTTAATATGGTTTGAAATTAATTTTAATTATTTATCAATAAAGTTTTGAAAATTAATTATTAGTATTTACAAAAGTGTTGAAGATAAATTATTATTGTTTTATTTAGGATGTTTTGGAATCTATTAATTATTAAGTTAAAATGTTTCAAAGTTAATATTTATTTATTTATAATATTACTATTATATAAAAGTGTTTTAAGTAAATGGTTAGAATTTATTTATAAACGTTTTTGAGATTTATAAATAGGGTTTTATAAAGTGGAAATTAGCCACAAGGGCCTCTTTAGCAAGTGCAATTAGTTTCTAGGACACACAACTAAAATAATTACTTTTAAGGACAAAATGCAAAATATTTAGTTTCTAAGGCCTAAAAACCTATGAAATTATGTCCTTGAAAGTAATTGGACTGCTGACTTTGTCCTTAAAAGTAATTATTTTGCTGACTTTGGCCTTGAAATTAATTTCTATGGATGTGTGTCCTAGAAACTAATTGGACTGCAAAGTTTGTCCTTTTAGTGAAATGCCCCTTTTATAAATAGATGTGGATTATAAAAGGAATCTTATAACATGTTTTGGAAAACGTAAAGGAAGATTGGTTAAAAAGATAAAAGAGTTTTATAAATAGTTTTAAATATTTATAAAAGGATTTTAGAAATGGGTTTATAGATTTATAAAAGGAGTTTTATAAATGGTTTTGTGGATTTAAATTAGAGTTTATAAATGATTTTAGAATTAATTAAAAAGGGGAATCTTCCCAAATGTTGGTGAATATACTTATACCGCTGAGATAAGTATATGGATATTTTTCAAGTATTTAAAAATAGGGATTTGTGGGTATATATATATTTTTGTAGAAAGTATTTTAAGACAAATATTTAAAAAGTGAATTTAATTAATAAAAGATTAATTAAGGAGGCTAGTGGTTGCTTATGTGCTTAACCAATGTTGGTTTTCCCTATTGAATAAATCCCTGATTTGGATATGTGTTTGTTATTTGATAGTTAAATAACCTACTATCAAAATTGGACCAAAAGCATAACTTTGGAAATATCTAGGAGAAACATGTGAGTTTTTTGTCACAACCATCTCCAATGATGTTGTACTATGTGTATAAATCTCGTTTCGTTCTCCTAGAACAAATGATAAGGAAATCCGTCCACTAACAGTTAGGAGATGATCTCTGCTCTTATCTTTGACTGTTTATTTCCTAAAGAACTGGAGTTGAGTTTACCGAGAATTATTAAATGTTATTTCGAAGAGACTGGGATTGGATATGTTATCCGAAAACCACTTCGATCTAACATAAGTATTTCGAAGTAAAGACATCTTGAAGATGATGGAATTGAAGACGGAGCTCTCAAGTGTTTCATTTAGTACCAGAATGAACTTATATTGATAAATGCTAGCATTGCATTGTGCCTAGATGGTAGTGCTAGCATTTCAAGTGGAAAATGATATATAAAAGGTAAAACGAAGCCTCAAGCCTCATCAACCGACAATGACTAAAACAAGCGTAGATGTTGCATGACTAAGTGGGTCGCGCCCAAGTAGGGTATGATCATCCCTATATAGAGTTGATATTATCTCTCAATTTTATACTTCGGAGCCCATTAACGGAGGGGTGATCATATTCGGTACTATCCAGTAAAGGGTAGGCTAGTACTGTGTTGGCATGGGTCGATAGGTTCGACCTCGGTGTTATTTTATCTAGAGATGCACCGTGACGGGCGGTACCCCAGTAGCCCAGTCATTGTATGGAATCCATTCTCCAATAAGCGCCGTACGAACTTAGTTGTGCCAAACTATGTTGAAACATGATATGCAAGCATTTCAGCTATATTCATATTTTACTTTGACCTCTAGACATTATTATAATATAAATGGATTTTCAATAGAAAATGTTTTGGTTATCGTAAGGTAAAAACCCGTCCGTGTATATATTTATATGCGGCATGGTCCTACGAGATACTTTTGGTTTCAAAGGATTTTATAACTTAAAAATCCAGTTAGGTGTGTTTTCTCATGCTGGTTTTCTAGACTGACTTACATGTTATTTTATTATAATGCTCGGGTCAGACCGAGTATATTTACAAATTTCTTTGAATGCATTGGAGCTCAGGAGACGAGTTGGAGGTCTTCCAGTCATATTCAGGAGACGAGTGCAGATAGGTTGTTATAACTATCCAGGCTGATGATCTGATTGTTGTTGTACTCTGATTGATGTATATATATATAACAGTTTCTCTTTTTTAAAGATCATTGATATTATATTATATATTGTTTAGCTGCAATTGTGAGATTCTGTGTTGTTTTCAGTTTCTTTCTCTTCTTCTCTTCTCTTCTTCCTTCTTCCTTCTTCCTTCTTCTCCCCAACAATTGGGTTTCCAGCATTCGATTGCTCAGCACATGATACAGTGGACGTATTAGTTTCGATTTTCGAGCGTCGAAAATCCCGGCTGTTACATCAAGATCTTTAATTCATTTCTAAACATAAGCGCTTTATTAGTTACAAATTTATCATTGATGATTATTTCTTGTCAGTTCCAGACATAATTTATTGAGATCTCTTTATTATTATGTTTTAGGACCAAAACCACTTCTTGGATTATTTGATAAATATGTCATGGGTCTCTTCTAGAGCACCGTTCGGTGTTTCTTCAAGAACACTCAACTCCTTTATTTAGCATCTTTATGACTTACTCTAAAAATATTTTGAACGAATTCTCTACCACACTTTAGATGGTGTTCTATACCCTTTTGATCCTTCAAGGATTTAAATCTATATTGGAGCATGTTTACTACGGATATTATCGGTAATTCGTTCAAGCTACTCAACACTTTGCAACATTGTATATGTTAACAAATATTTAATCTTGATGATCAAAATGAACTTGTATCCCCTTTATCCTCCCCCTCAATGTTGTCGAACATTATCACATTGAATAATTATCGTCTTTAGATTCTCATTTTGATCCATTATGATATTGCTACTAGCAAAGACATCATACATATTATATATAGGAGGATAATTCTTTTATCAATTGATAAGATGTCAAATGATATTGCTTATTTTTAGAGTTTGTTCTCATTCATTTATCTCGCCAATTGGAGGAATTTACTTATTATTTCGATCATTTGCATACATACATGACTTCAGGTCATTCAACATTTATGTTGATTGAATTTTAAATCATTGAATTATATGTATGCATAATCTGTAAGATGAGCTCATAACAACCTTCAGGTTGTTAGTTAAATATCTGCATATATGGATATATACATGCGTCTATGTAATGATTTTAGAACAAACTATTACAAGGATCCAAACTATTAATTTTGGTTTATCAATCAATGTCAATGTGAATCCTTAAAGACCGCATGATAACGTTCAAAACATCTAGTTTGAAAGTACATATGCATCTAGTTTGACTTAATAATAATAACTTTATTAAGTCATTAGATATATTATAACTTCAGTTACTTTTGACTTATCAAGAATAAAGATATTCAAGATCTAAGTCTTATAGTTTGTCAGAACTTCATAGTTTAATATTGAATTCAAACTTTTCTATGTAATGGTTATTAAACTTCTAGTTTGATATTAAAATTTGCGAAATTTCATATAACTTTTTGTTTATTTCCATTATCAAACTTCGAACTTTATGCTTATTTTTGTCCACTTAGATGTATGAATCTATGCAGATATATAATATAATTTGGACTTTCTGCATATTTTTATTCAAATGTGCTAATGAACGTCATTCGAATTAATACTTCAAATCTAACTTAATGGTTTTCAATCCAAACCATGTTGAACTTCTAATTCAAATAAATTATGTATATAACTTTGAGTTATTAAGATTTATTCTTCAATTATATTTCAAATATCTCTTTTGAACATTATTTATTATTATTTATCAGAGAATAATACATGGTTTGAAATATATATTGATATCTCTTTTGAAGAGTTCAGTAAAGAAAATTATTTGCAACAGAAATAAGAGTATCTTTTGGATACTTGAAATGTTATAGAAATATACAATTATATTTATTACATATAAAGATGTCTTCAAGACCATATTTTAAATTTCATGAAAATTATGATATGACATATAATTTATCTCTTTAAGAGGATTTCTAAAGATATTTCTTCAAGAATAGTTATGCATATGTTATTCAATCCATGGTATATTTTTGAAAAGTAATAGATCACAGATTACTATTCACTCTTAAGTTTATCCAATAGAGCTACAGGTCTATAACAATGGTAGATTGAATTTTATAGATGTAATTTGCACCCATTTCTTTTGGTTCTATTTTGATTTACAAATTCTTTGGGTTATTTATTGCCACATCACTTCTTGAAGTGCCATATCTTATTTGAAAATGTTTCATAGGCAATGCTTTTGTAATGCTATACAAGGATATTATATCACTTCTGGGGATATTTTATAAACATTGCTTCTGGATTGTTACATATCTCTTCTAAAGATACTTTATATGCCTTATTTTTGGAATGTAATCAAATATTCAATATCTTTTCCTACATAAATGACGTAATTACTACTTTCAGAGTAGCATAAAATATCTCTGCTGGAGTTTTTTGTTGTAACTATATTTGAAATGTCATATCAAATTTTAAATACTGTAACAAAATTAGATGCGCTAAATAAAAGTTAGATGTGAGAGATAAAACCACTACTTCTGGAGTGTAGTATTGGTATACAATACCTCTTTTGGGGATAAAATATTGTCACTACTTTTAAACTTTTATATGATGTTCCTTCAAGGGACATTGGGTTTCTTTTTAAGGAATTGCAATTAAAAAAATTCTATAACATCTTATATGAGATGTTTGGATTTTGTAATATAAATATAAATAAAACTCTAAAACATCTCTTCAAGAGTATGACATATGGGTTATCTCTTCTGGAGAATATTAAATTGTATTTCTTTAATTAAATAGTTTGGCAAATGCTCCCAAAAATAACTTATCAAAACTTCGGGTTTTATAACCACTACAAGAAAAGTAATTATTTGTTGCAAAAAATGGTGGCGTTTAGTGCTAAATGCTATCGTTATTCAATAAAAAAAGTAAAGTAATAAATAAACGTGGCCAAACGCCAAAAATTTACTAGGCGGGTAATTTTTACCTTTCCCGCTTCAACACTTCAACTCTTTTTTTCTCGGGTCCAAAACATAATATCCGTATTTTTCAAAAATAAATTGAAATCCCATGAATACAAGTCGAACTCCGACATTGACGTTGAGGCCAAAAGAGAAGGGTGTAGGATCTTCGACGTTGACCCTTGTTTCGAGATCATCGATTAACCTTAAGGTGACGATGGAGTCGTTGATGCCTACAAGATCCGCTTCTTTTAATAGGCCGAAGCTAGGTTTCAATGGCCATCTCTGATGGAAAGTGGTGGAAATATTAGTGATGTTGACATGGATTAGTCATGGTCTTTTGACCGAGCAGCAAAGTATGTTAATTTCTCATTTTAATTTACAATTAGATTAATTATATAAACTAATTGTATGCCAAATCTTTGTATGGCGAGTTGGATGTAGTTATTAATTATGATATCAGTGATGAATTCTACTTTAGGATATGAATGATATAGATGAAGTCCTGCCTGGAAACTGAAATCAATATTAGTCCTGGCACTGTACTTAAAGAATTTGAATTAGAGGTAACTTTTAGGTTGATGATGTTACTTAAATTATGGTTCACATATAGCAATTTTTTAGTTATATGATGTGTGGGCATATATTGTGTTTACCCCTTTTGTTACATAATTTTATACCATCATTGCTCAAGTACTTTGAAAATAATAGTGAATGATACTTTGTTTTACTCTTCCCTTTACAGTTGTTAATTATATCATTATGGTTCATAAATCAATAAGAGACTTATTTTTCCTCATATTCAATCCTAAATCATACTCTAATGTATTCCTTAGTTATGCAATCTGACACTGAAGATGTTGGCTCAATTCGGAAAACAATATAAACCTATATTATCCAGGAAACAAAGACCATCGACTTGGACTGAGACTTCTACACCTTCATGTATAGTAGGTTTCAATACTAGTTATGTCTCTATTTCAATCTAACTTGTAGTTTAGTCTTAGATATATTTTCTCTTGTCTTTACATGCTTAACATTGAGTTTTAAGCTGAAACAATTTGATTTATACTACTAAGAAACAAATATTTTGTCCTACTTAGTGCTCATCTATTTAAATTTTAGTTCATCATTGGCATTTAGTATTTAGATTAAATTTGTAAGTAAAAAATTGCATATAAACTGTGAAACTAGACCGAGGTCCATTTAACTATGTGTGGTCATGACTCGCGGGATGCAATTGAAATTGATATTTTTGATTAATTTGAACACTTGATTAAAACTTTTAATAATCGAGTGCAGAGTGCAAGTTGGTTGCATTGTTAAAATGCAAGTGGTATTGGGCTGAAGTGAAAGTTGCACTTTTGTACAGGAGTGCAACTTTCACTAATCGTACAAAAGTGCAATTTCTAATATTCGTATAAGAGCACACTTTGCATTTTTTCTCTGTGTTCTACACAAATCGATATATCATTCTTTTCATTTGAGTTTACACAATGCAATTTATAATTTTGCAAAGGTGAACTTGTACCACATAGTGTGAACAAATTACAGTTACAGGACAGTTGCAAATCAGTTTCATTTTATGTAAAGGCAAGTCAATTGCACATATTTAAAAAAAGCGCAACTCAGTTGCACTTATTTAAAAGAAGTATAAGTCATATTCATTTTTACAGAACTTGTAACTTATTTGCAAATTTTACAGAAATGCAAGTCAAAATCAAAAAAGTCGTATGTAATCTCAAGTCATATTTTTACACATTCAATCGTGTTATGTTGTATGCACACTGCTGGCACATGTTACATATACATGAACATGTACAAATGGTCAGCATCATGCACTTGTTTTCCTTTCTCACCAATGTAGTCCTGAATCTTACTTGCATGATAAACAGAGGTGCAGCCATTTTAGCTGGTGCTCTGTTTACATAACTATATCAATGAAATTTTAATACATTTGATTTGATTTTATTTGCTCGTAGGCAAGACATTTGAGACGAGGGACCCACGAACAGGAGATGTGATAGCAAACATTGCAGAAGGCGATAAACAGGATGTTGACTTGGCAGTTGAAGCTGCAAGAGAAGCATTTGACCATGGCATATGGCCTCGCATGTCTGGCTTTGTATGATATTTTGTACCCTTTTCTCTTCCATTTTTACAAACAATTATACACCAACTTATAAAGCATTTGAGCAATATGAGTTTAATAATAATAAATACTGGTTATAATGACAGGAAAGGGGAAAGCTAATGAACAAATTTGCGGACCTAGTAGAAGAGCACACAGAAGAATTGGCCATGCTTGATAGTCTAGATGGAGGAAAACTGTTAACAGTGGGAAAAACTGTAGACATACCTGTGGCAGCAAATATGCTGAGATATTATGCTGGTGCAGCTGATAAAATACATGGAGAGACATTGAAATTATCCAGAGGACTTTATTTCATTTTTTTTATAACTTTGATAATTTATATGACATCATTTATAGTAGGATATACTTGTATAATGTTGTAGATGTTTGATCTCATATTTCATTTTTACTGTTCATATGGTGTTTAACTTTGATATACCCAAACAAGGATATGCAATATTTAACATAGTTTTCCATGTCTCTTATGATTTGAGCTTTCACAGAAATGGTATGCTGTGAATTTCCTCACATTTACTTTTTTTTTTAAATTTCCAGGTATTATTCTGCGCCAAATGGAAAGAAGTTGCGGTCCAAGGTTGAGATTCAAAAGTAAGTCTTTTTAGTTACTATTCCATGCGTATATTATTTCCCTAATGTACCTTGTTTCATAAAATGATAACTGATATTTATAAGTTAACTGAATGTAAGTAACCAAAGTGATAACCTCTGGGAACTGTGTAGTATAATGATATGTAGTCGCCAAAGGAATCAGTACACAGTCTTTTTTCTGTTATCATTCTTCTGAATGAAACAATATTGCTATACGGTATAACCGGGATCTATATTAATTAGTCTTGTTACTATGCAGATTCTTCCGAAAAAATCCTGAATACAGCGAGGGTATAACTTTATCCCAGTTTTCATTTCAGATCCCGACACCACTACAAGAAAATTACTGTAGAAAACGCCAAAAACCATCACCAAATCCTGATGCTGCTTCTGGGTCAAGGCCTCTTGAACCAGTTGAAAGTCTGTAACTTTTCTATTTTTTTCGGTGTAAAGCAGTTCTGTAATGTGTCTTCCTTAATTATATAGTGTTCAACAGATCATCCATTTATAAAATGAGTTATGCTAGCGGGTGTGAATATTTGGCACATGTTAAGGTTTATCTATTAGCAGAACAAGACAAACAAAATTACCCTTGCCGTTGAAATGAAATACTTACATTCAACAAGGAGAAATAAGGTAATACAGTGTTAACGTGATCGTAATGGCTATGTGTTAACGTTTCCCATCCAAAATATTAGATTTTATATTGTATTATAGTTGTAACTTTAGAATACTGTAGAAAAGTAAAAATGGTTCATTTTGAAAATAAGCTCATTGAAAAACCTTATTATAGAAAAAGCATTAGTTTGAAACATGTTACGAAAAATGACCTCATTTTCAGTGCAAGAAGGAAAATACACATTGCATTTAAGGAACGTGCAAGTGTAAAATGAAAATTGTACACGCTTATTTCCACTGAATCCTCGAACTCTACATGGGTTAAAGGAACCATCCTTTTAATCACCTCAAACGCTGCTTGGACCCTCTAGACTGTTCAAGGAATGAAATTGATGCCCAAGGACAGTCCCTGTGGCGTTGCAAGGCTTCCAGCTCCAATTGCCCTGCCGGCGCAACAGTAAGTTCATAATATTTTCAATGCTCATAGGGATTGGTCACCGTTTATGAACTATTAAACTGTAAAATGCAGTCTTTGAGGATAGGAGAATCGAGCAATGTGCACATCAGCGGAGTTTCTTTGTTGAACAGTGAGATGTTTCACATGGTGATATTAGGCAGCAACCACGTTACAGTGCAAGGAGTGAACATTCAGGCGCCTGGAAACAGTCCTAACACGGATGGGATTCACATTCAGAAATCGAGCTACGTCAATATTCTCGGATCCACTGAAAACAGGAGACGACTGTGATTAGTTGAAATCAGATCTACAATTAGATATATCAATGAGAAAGCAACAGAGAGAATAATTAAATTGAAGCTGCACATATTGAAATGAAACTAGACTTTGCATTGCACAGGACCTACAAATTGACCATGTATACTTTTACATAATTGGAAGTATATAATGGAGAAAAACATTTTAAACTAATTGCAACATATGAACTAAAATGAAATATGAGAAATATGAACTGAAATGTCAGTTGAATTCATACTTTATAAATAATGAACGTCCTTTTTCAAGACTAAATTAATAATTACTTTTCAAAATGGGGGATGTTTGAAATGTCCTACAACAAAATATCTTCAGGATATTTAGTCAATATAATATGTATATATAAAGATTTAAGTAAGATATAACTCATTTAGTGATTTTTGAAATCTCTTGAATGCACTATCTTATACGATAATGTGTTTATCTCTTTTAATTTTTTTTTCCAGAAGTAGTCTTATCATGTCATGGAGTTTCAAGAAAGCTTTGAGTTCCTACTTCATGAATTACCTCAAGTTCATTCATTTGTGATGAATTTCAGGTTCTCAAATTTTATGCTAACTTCTTGTTTTAAAGCTTATACTTTCGACTAATTAAAAAGATATATTATTAAGATTTTAAATCCATAGAACTTATCAATATATCTTTTCATAATTCAAGACTTCAGGTCTTTGACTTTGAGTTACACAATTTCTGGTTCAAAGAATTTTTTTTTGCACAACTTCAGGTTGTTGTTCAGACTTATTTCTTCCATTATATCAAACATTGTTTGCCAAAATAAATACACCAAATAATAAACCATATGTCCATTCTTATTCCAAACATAAAAATACAACGCCATTTAATTCATTGTAACCAAGCATTTAGTGCATTTATGATAATGAGGTAATTTGATTTATTACCATAACGACCACATTTGATGCATTTATGATAAAAATGATTGTAATTAACCGTTATATGGTCTAAAATATGAACTATTGTCATAACAAAATGATTCCTTTACATATAAATGAACCAATTGAAAACCATTACTTAAAGTAATAAAACTTCACCTCAGATTTAGCTACTATATTACTCAATAAAAAAATCAAAATGAATACCTTAAAGAACAAACTTTATTTCTTAATGACCAAATTTTCTAAAATGACCAAAATACCTCTAATATATCACGTTCAATCAAAAAATTGAGTAAAATTATACAATCATAGAACAAAAAATTTATATTATCCTACATAAATGGTTTTAAATTATATAGATCTATCTGTAACATTCATGAACATAAATAAAAATAACTATACATCTCAGATCAGAATAATTATTTCCCTCATAAGAATATTACCATAATTCTTTACCAAATATATCAAAACAAACATGTAGATCTTCAAATCAACGCAATTTATTTCACGAATTTTGGGAATTAAAATTATTTCCCAAAAATAAACCATTTCAAGATTTTATTTTATTACATAAACCTTAAACAGATCATCTAAACCACTCTTTCAACATCAAAATAGTTTTCCATTTTTAATTTAGGAAAACCAACTTTTGTACTAGACAAAATCCAAAAGTATCACAAAAAATCTTTCATACATAGATCATGTGGGTCTGTAATTTAAGTAAGATATTACACAAATTCAATGACTTATAAACAAAGTCCATTCAAAACTTACTTAAATATAAAAGTTATAAATTCTAAATGAAATCAATGATGAGTGGCTCTAATACCACTTGTTAGAAATTTTGAATCAATTCAAATGAATTATTGATCAAATACAAATTTTGAAAAAAAATAAATAATATTGATTTCAATTAGAAAAAATGTAAAATAAGCAATATCAAAACTAATACCTGATTTTAATAATTGAAAAGTGGAAGGGATAGATCTACATGAAAAAGGATGGATCCGATCGTCTAAATTATCGCAACTTTATATTTGTAATTTTGATTTAGAAATCGTGCTGATAATGTGTTTTAAACTATAAGAAGAGAAGAACCCATTAAAGAAAGAAAGAGAAGATATTTTATTCATTGTTCATACGTAGATTTCCATTATATAGGCTCCTTTATATATAGGCTTTGGAGCTTAAGAGAGGAGATATTTTATTCATTGCAGGTGTTGGTACAAACATTTCCATTACATATGCTCCATTATAAATAGGCTTTGGAGCTTGGGATTAAACTTATCCCATGATATGGGACTAAACAAAAACATAAAAAAAATATCATATCACATTTTTAGCATGGTCACTCTTATATTTTACACATAAATTATAACAAGGAAAACCTATTTTCCATTAATATTGAAAATTTTAGTAGTGTAAAATTAATAATGCTATTGAATGTAATAATAAAATTAATAATGTTATTTAAATTAATAATGTTAATAATCTAGACCAGCACCATTGTCTTAATGGTTGGGCACTCTGACTTTGATGCGAGAGATCACAAATTCAAAACTTGCAATGCGTGATTCGAACTGTTGGACACATATTAACATGTATTATGTTGTAGACTGCTAAAGACTTGCAATACTAATATATACTACCATAAAAGTACCTATAAAATAAGATAATCTAAATTTAATACTGTTATTTAAATTAATAATAAAATTATTAATGTATTAATGTTTGATTTTATTAAATAGATGATAGTAATGCTATTATTAATGTTTAGTTTTATTTAAAATTAAGAATAAAATACTATTGTGTGAAAAATAATGTAATTTTTATTTACTTGTATATAAAAGATGGATTACTTGAAACATCGAATATGGATGTACATGAAAGGTAGAAAAAGAGGAACGATGCTATTACACTTTAGAAAAGGTGTGGATGCATTCATGAAAGTGGCATTGTATAATAAAAAATATGATAGAAGTATGATGTCCGTGTTCGAAATATCGTTGCCTGAAACTTATAGAGTATTATACTATGATATTACAATTACATCAATATGGTTTTTTGCCTGATTATCTTGAGTGGATATATCATGGAGAAGAATATAACGTTGTACAAGAGAGGACCGTAAATATGGATGTGGATTATGATGTACCCTTTGTTGAAGGAAATGTAGATCCATAAAATATAATTACTGGAATGGTTCATGATTTTGTTGGTCCAAGAATGTGGACCAATGAACCATATTTGGTGGAAGATCTGGACTCAGAGGCAAAAAAGTTTTTCAACTTGTTAGAAGCATAGAAATGACCACTCTATGAAGGTTGTAAAATGACACACTTGTCAATAACGTCCACATTAATCGCTATAAAATCCAAATAAAATGCATCTGAAAACCTAATGAATACAATTCTTAGTTTCTGTAAAGAAATGCTTACACCTAACAATGTGTTTGTGGAGAACCGATACTCCCTTAAAAGAGAGGTCTTTGCCTTTGGATTGCCATATGAAAAAATTGACACATCTCTAGGTGGATGCATGATTTATTGAAAGGAAGATAAAGATTCAATGTTTTCTAAATTCTACAAACAACCTAGACATAAGTCGACAAAAACCAGTGGTAAAGGTGTACCTTTCACTAGAAAGCATTATTTTTCGATTACATCGAGATTGCAAAGGTTATATGCATCTGCTACTACGACGAAACATATACAATGGCATAGTGAACGACAACACAATGATATGTTTTGTGTCATCCTTTGGATGGTGAAACTTGGAAACATTTAGATAGGACATATCCAAATTTTACTAAAGAATCACTTATTTTTAGACTTGGTTTGTTTATGGTTGGTTATGGATGGTTGTGCCCCATTTGCTTCATTCGGTAAGCCTTACTCAATGTGGCTAGTTATTCTAACACCTTATAATCTCCCTCCATGGATGTGTAAGAAGAATCCATACATGTTTCTTATTGTAATTGTTCATGAACCTAAAAATCCAAAACAAGGAGATATATGTGTATTTGCAGCCTTTGGTTGATTAGTTGAATAAACCGTGGATAGTGTGTGTTGTTATCTATGACGTTTCAAAAAAGGAACTTTAGAATGCTTACTTCTTTGTTGTATGATAAACAATTTTCCTACGCATGGGATGTTTTCTAGATATAGTACTAGTGGAAAATTCGTTTTTCATGTTTGCATGGATTAGATAGAATTATTTTAACTTACTAATGGTGGTAAATAGAGTTGGTAGGGTCAGCATTTTTGTTTTTTGCACATAAGTGATTATTTTAAATTGGATAAAAAAACTTCAGACGAAATACAACTATTAATTTGGAGTCACCTTCTATTCTGAGTAGTGAAGAAGTGTGCGAGCTCGTGCAAGATTATCTCAAAATACACAATATAAGAAAATGGTCCAAAATTCCTAATAAAGAAGAGTATCACAATTGGTGTAAACAAAATTTATTTTGGAAGTTACCATACTGAAAAAATCATAAACTCCATAATATAGACATAATGCATAAGGAGAAAAATGTGTTCAACAACTTCTTTAACACAATAATGAATGCAAAAGGAAAAATAAAAAATGATTTGAAGCTAAGAAAAATATCACATTATTCTATAATCGTCCTGAGCTTAAAATTGATAGAGAACGACTAACTTTAAACGTCTTGTTTGTTATGAGTGGAAAATAAGCGTTGACAAAAACTGTTAGAGTAGGTTCAAAATTTGAGATTTCTAGATGGAATTTCTTCTAATATGAAAAGATGTGTTGATATGAAGGATCTTCAAAATGTCAGGTATGACGAGTCACGATTGTCGTATATTTTTAGAGACTCTTTTCCCGATAGTATTAAAGTAGCTATTATCGTCGAAGACGTAGATGCCTATTACCGAGCTTAGTTATTTATATAAAGGGTTGTGCTCAACCACGCTTAATAAAAGTAATTTGAGAAACTAGAAACATATATATCCAAATTATTATGTAAACTGAAGAAAATATTTCCTCTTGGAGTATTCAACCATATGGAACATCTAACCATACATTTACCAAATGAAGCTTTAATGTATGGACCGATGCAACAGAGATAGATGTATCCTTTTGGGAGGTATGTAAAATATAAGTAGGAGTTATATACTTTTCGAAATCAACATGGTAAACGTATAATTGATAACTTTTTGGTATGAAGGTAGTCAAGTCACCTTAAAAAAAGGTGAAACAAAAAAACCACATGTTGAACACTACAAGAAAATTAGTTATTTATAGTAGTGGTAAATAGCTGAGTATAGCATTTATATGCTAAGGGTTGTAGTTAGTCTTATCAAAATGATAAATAACTGAGCATCATCGCTATAACCAAATCACATGAAATTTTTTGAGGCCGGTTTACAAATATTTTTAGCGGTCGCATTTTCTCGTTATTTTTTCACTCACATACCAACTACACCCGTTTCTTTCCCATCTTCCCCAAAAACCAAGAAAGCCCTAAAAAAGAGGGGAAAAAACTTCTCTTGTTGTCGGGACAATTTCCGAAGTAGCATCTTGCATTCCAACTTCACCATCCTCGTCCTGTCTTCCCCTTGAAAGTCATCAAACAGCAAGAAAACAAAATCCTAAATCCCTTTTTTTGCATTTGTGTAAATTAATTTTGTTTCTTCAATTTCTTCCTAAAGGTATCTTCTTTGTTATATACTTCGATTTCTTCTTCATTTAGTCTGAAATTTATCTACCCTAATTTGATATTTTCTTTTATTTGTCAGGTAACTCAAAATTTGTCACCTGCAATTCACATTTCATAGGCAATCTACTCGATTTTTTTTATTTTTTTTAGTTTCTTTGGTTATTCTTTCCTTTTCTTTGTCTATTCCTCCAATTTTCTTATGCATTTTGAAGTATTGCTTTTGTGTAAGAAATTCTTTACTGTTCGATCTTTCATGATTAATGATGAACAATTCAAGTAATAGCCCAAGGATCACCAATACCGAATATTTCACAAACAAAACTTAATATGATTTATTGTTTAAGATGATGTACCTTGATTAACAGCGGAAGATGTAATGGCTGTCATCTTCTTCTTTTGGCTTCTAATAATTACTCTTCTTCTCAGAATTCGGTTTCTCTCTCTAACCCTATTTCTTTATGTGTTTCTTGATGGAGAAGAATACATCTGTTGGCTGGGAGAGAGAGGACCCAATCCTTTATATAACATTTAACTCTAAATCTGGTACGTCCATCATATACCAATTCAACGCTTAAGATTAATCACAGACCTAATGTTATAATTATAGAACGGTCTATTTATGACTTAATTAATCGGGTCACATTAAGATTAGAAACTGCATAACGTTAAAGGTAAATGAAACGTTCTATTTATGACCTAATTAATAGGGTCACATTAAGATTAGAAACTGCATAACGTTAAAAGTAAATGAACCAATTGCAGTTTCTAATAGCAGATTTCTAGCATTCTCCTATTTGACCCGATTATTCATAATATCAAGTGTTGAACATCATACTATGATAATTTGCTGAGAGTTATGGCGGTTGTGCATTATTAATTCAATGCATTCCCTTCCATATACTACAATACCAGCAATCCTTTATTTTATACTCATAATTTATATAAAACATCATAATGGTCCATATAATGTCTTATATCATAATGATTAAACATAATATATTTATAAGACTCTTTCTTGTTTAAAATTACATAAAGTACGTACTACCACATTAAAACAAGAGACACATAATTGTATATCAGAAACACACAAAGGAGCTCAGAATGTCACACATCAATTATTATTAATACAACAAGACCCATTCTTTGAACATGTTCCTTAAATTGTCTTGGCTGTAACCCTTTCGTCAAAGGGTCTGCAATCATAAGTTTTGTCCTGATGTGCATGATTGACACTCTTTGTTTCTGAACCTCATCTTTCACAACAAGATACTTCAGTTCCATATGTTTGGCACATTTAGAGCACTTGTCGTTTTTTGAGAAAAACACTGCTACAGAGTTATCACAATAAATTTTCAGCGGCTAGCTAATGGTGTCGACAACCGCAAGTCCTGAAATAAAGTTCCGCAACCATAATGCATGAATTGTGGCTTCATAACATGCCACAAATTCTGCCTCCATAGTAGATGAAGCAACGATAGTTTGTTTTGCACTTTTCCATGATATGGCTCCTTGAGCAAACATAAACAGGTAACCAAAAGTCGATTTTCTAGTATCGATGCATCCAACAAAATCTGAATTGCTATATCCAATCACCTCCAATTCATTGGATCTACTATACATGAGCATGTAATCTTTCGTGCCTTGTAAGTACCTCAACACCTTCTTTTGCAGCTTTCCAATGTTCCCTTCTTGGATTACTTTGATACCTCCCTAACATACCGACCGCAAAACTGATATCCGATCTAGTATAGGTTTGAGCATACATTAGGCTACCAACTACAGATGCATATGGAATTGATTCCATTTCCTTTCGTTCAACATCATTCTTAGGTCATTGCATGAGATTGAATTTATCACCTTTCTATACAGTAACTTTCCCAGGTGAACACTTACTCATTCCAAATCTCTCTAGAATCCTTTCGATATATCCTTTCTGAGACAATCCCAATATTCCTTGTGATCGATCATGAAATATTTCTATTCCAATCACATAGGATGCCTCTCCCATATCTTTCATTTCAAAGTTCGTTGAGAGAAATTCCTTAGTCTCATGCAATATGCTTAAATTATTTGCAGCAAGCAAGATGTCATCAACATAAAGGACTAGATAAATAAACTTGCTCCCACTGATCTTTTGGTATAAACAGTGATCAACCGTATTTTCCTTAAAACCAAAATATGTACTAATGGTATTGAACTTAATATACCATTGCCGGGATGCTTGTTTAAGCCCATATATTGACTTCTTAAGTTTACACACCAATTGTTCTTTACCTTTTATAGAAAAACCCTCAGGTTGATCCATATAAACATCCTCATCAAGATCTCCATTCAGAAAGGCTGTTTTCACATCCATTTGATGCAATTCCAAATCATAATGTGCTACTAATGCTATTATATTCTTAGTGAGTCCTTTTTCTAAACAGGAGAAAATGTCGCCTTGTAATCAACACCATCTTTCTGAGTGTAACCCTTAGCAACAATTCTAGCTTTATACCATTCGATATTACCACTAGAGTCGTGTTTGGTTTTAAAAACCCATTTGCATCCGACTCTTTTACAGCCATGTGGTAACTCAACGAGATCTCAAACTTCATTCTATTGCATGGATTTTAGTTCTTCTTTCATGGCATTAATCCATTCCTTTGATCTTTATTTTCTACAGCATGTGAAAACGAAACTGGGTCCTTATTGATTCCTATATCATAATCTGATTCTTGCATATAAACCATATAATCATTAGAAATAGCTGACCTACGATCTCTTTGAGATCTTCTTAATGCTACTTGTTGTGGTTCATGCATATCAGCATTATGTAAGTCATTTCCTTCAGGAAGTACTTCTTCATTTATATGTTGTTCATCATCATGCTGTTCTCCAACAGCTGAAACAACATTTGGAGTAATAGTAGATGGAGGAACTATTCTAGGCAATGTAACATTTACCCTTGTTTCCTTTATTTCAACTATTTCTCTTCTTGTACTCCCACTGACTTCACCAATCTCAATGAATCTTGCATTACCAGTTTCTACAATTCTTGGACTATGATTAGGATAGTAAAACACATATCCTTTAGATTTTTCAGGGTAACCTAAAAAATACCCACTAATCATTCGAGAATCTAATTTCTTTTCATGTGGATTATAAATTCTCGCTTCCGCTGGACAACCCCAAACATGCAGGTGTCTTAAGCTAGGTTTCCTGTTAGTCCATAATTCAAAAGGAGTCTTTTGAACAGCTTTACTAGGAACCCTATTCAATAAATAATTAGCGGTTTTGAGAGCATACGACCACAAATTCTTAGGTAGTGTAGAATCTGACATCATACTCCTAATCATATCTATTAATGTCCTATTGCGCCTTTCTGCTACACCATTTTGCTGTGGTGTACCTGGCATTGTGTATTGCGCACATATGCCATGACTTTCGAGGAATTTTGCAAATGGACCTGGACACTGGCCTGACTCATTATATTTGCCATAATATTCACCACCTCTATCAAACCTTATGATTTTTATCTTTTTATCTAATTGCCTCTCAACTTTCTTTACAAACATCTCAAGGACATTCATAGATTGAGATTTTTCATGAAAAAAATAGACATAACCATAGTGGGAAAAATTGTTAATAAAAGTGATGAAATACTTTTCTCCATTAAAGGCTGGAGTGTCCATAGGTCCGCAAATATCAGTGTGTATTATTTCAAGAAGCTGGCTGCTTCTAGTGGCTCCTTTCTTATTATGTTTGGTTTGTTTACCTTTAATACAATCCACACATAATTCCAGATCACTAAAGTTCAAATTTGACAAAATTTCATTACTTACTAATCTCATCATTCTTTCTTTGGATATGTGACCTAGTCTTTTATGCCATAAGAAAGCAGAATTTTCATTCAACATGCTACGTTTGCATCCAACATTATTTATTACTACCAGCAAGGAATTCGCATAAGTGTCATTCAATTTCAATTTATATAAACCATCAATTAGAATACCAGAACCAACATTATCAGTATTCTTATATAAATCAAAACAACCAGATCCAAACGTACATCTAAAACCAGAAATATCCAACTTACTTACGGAAATAAGGTTTCTATATAATGAAGGTACATAAAGGGTACCATATAAGTCTAATACATATCCACTTTCTAGAATTAGACGATAAGTCCCAATGCCTTCTATTGTGGATCTTCATTTGGATTTATGGTTCGGATCATAAGAAATCCCTGCATATTATTGGAGACATGAGTTGTAGCACCAGTATCAAGCCACCATGTATTAATAGGAACTTCAACTAAATTTGATTCAAAACATATGAAAGATAGATGATTACCTTTCTTTTCGAACCAAGCTATCCTTTTCGGACAGTCATTTTGATAATGTACTTTCCTTTTACAGAAATGCCATCGAACATCCTTTAGTTCCTTCTTTTCCTTATCATGCCCATTCTTAGCAGGTGCCTTTTTCTTCTTGAAATGACTTGATTTTCCATTCTTTTCTTTACCAGCTTTATTACTCACAAAACTTACTGAGTGATTCACTTGATTTTTCAAATGTCCTTCCTGAACAAGTCTACTGGCCAATTCATTAACATTCCACTTATCCTTTATAGTGTTATAGTTAATTTGAAAAGATCCATATTCAGAAGGTAGCGAGTTCAGGATAAACTGGACAAGAAAAGAATCCTCTACCGTAAGTCCAAGGGAGTTTAACCTTGCTACAAGATTAGTCATCTCTATAATGTGCTCTTGCATAGTTCGCGACCCATCAAACTTCATGGTCGTGAGTTCTGCCATAAGAGTACCAGCGAGTGACTTATTAGCTGAATGAAAACGCTCTTCCACAAACTGCATATATTCCTTAGCACTTTCTGTTTGCGGAATTGTTGACTTGATGTTGTTAGCAACAGTCATCTTAATAAACATAAGGCTTAATCTGTTACTGCGTTCCCATGCTTTATGGTGTGATTTTTCTATCTCAGTACTAGCTATTGTAAGAGCAACAGGTTTATCCTCAAGGAGTGCCAAGTCAAGATCCTGAACACCTAAATGGAAATTGACTTGTTCTCTCCATTCAGAAAAATTAACACTAGTGAACAATGTAACAGATGAAGCATGTGCATTCATGGGAACTACTGCAAATTAAATAAAAAAAATAAAATAACTATAAGCTCATAGCTAACACGATTCAGATATGTACATAATAGTATAATATATCACTCCTTTGGGTAGATACTATCTTATACTTAACATAATTAATTACCAAAACATAAGTAAGTAATAAATATATTCAATTAAATAGAACTGACATCCTTGGATGATCAATATTTATTTAATCTAGATATCTATTAAACCTCATCATGTTAACTATTTATAGAACAAGACTTTCCTTTGGGTAAGTTCTCAGGTTCTATCATTAGTGACACCAGTTTTTAATTGGTATTATTATAACTGGCAATTTCTATCAATAATCATTATGTCACTTATGCACTAAATGATTATTCTGATTTTGACCACTTTGGTGATTAACAAAATCATAAATCTCATGTGCATAAATGACTTATAACACATACTTGATTAAACATCATGAGTAAAGCATTTAACATATCAATTGCAATCATAGGAAATATTCAGTTATTGATTGGCAGCTTTGATACCAGATGTAAGAAATTCTTTACCGTTCGATCTTTCATGATTAATGATGAACAATTCAAGATAGCCCAAGGATCACCAATACCGAATATTTCACAAACAAAACTTAATATGATTTATTGTTTAAGATGACGTACCTTGATTAACAGCGGAAGATGTAATGGCTGTCATCTTCTTCTTCTGGCTTCTAATAATTACTCTTCTTCTCAGAATTCGGTTTCTCTCTCTAACCCTATTTCTTTATGTGTTTCTTGATGGAGAATAATACATCTGTTGGCTGGGAGAGAGAGGACCCAATCCTTTATATAACATTTAACTCTAAATCTGGTACATCCATCATATACCAATTCAACGCTTAAGATTAATCACAGACCTAATGTTCTTATTATAGAACGGTCTATTTATGACTTAATTAATCGGGTCACATTAAGATTAGAAACTGCATAACGTTAAAGGTAAATGAAACGTTCAATTTATGACCTAATTAATAGGGTCACATTAAGATTAGAAACTGCATAACGTTAAAAGTAAATGAACCAATTGCAGTTTCTAATAGCAGATTTCTAACATTTTGATCTTTGTTCAATAATAGAAACCAATTCATACTTAGACATGGCTTCTATTAAGTTTTTTGTCAATGTTTTTCATTATTTATTAACTGTTCTAAAATCAATAGCTTGGATCAATGTTTCTTGATGGTTATTCTTTTGTCATTGTTAGTAGCGCTTGTCTTCACTTATACATGGACTTGGCTTCATGAATATATGAAGTAATTTTCTAAAAGTACATGCTTCTTTAATTTTCTTATGTATCACATAGCCTAATCACTTAAGTATTCTAGAAGGATCAAAGAATTAAAATGCATGGATGGGTTAATCAAAATCAATAGCTTGTATTAAAAGTAATAGCTTGTATCAATGCGTGGATGGGTTCAGTACCAAGGTAGGGATGATATATTGAATAAAACTACCATAAATGGTGCACTTAACAAGTTACTAAGAAGCTCAGACTGAATAGATGGTCTGCACTTTCTATTCATGTCGATAAAGAACAATCAGAAAGAAACCCGATTCTGGCAGCTTTCAAAAATAGAAATAGTCCAATAATAGCTGCAACTGATGTTGCTACCATAGACTTGGTATGAATGCTTTGATTTTTTTAGTCTTGAATTCCTAGTAATTTTTATTCTCAAGGATGGTAAGTTGATGGGTACCCTTTTTTCTAGATAAATTGAATTTGGATTGGTGATGTTAGGTGCCTTTGGTTAGTAGTGGCTATTGTTCCACTAGTCAGCAACTTGAGTCTGAGCATTAGCAGTATTAGCAAATCCAGTTCTGTTCATTTGCTTTATATTTTATGTGTAAGGAAACCTAAAGTTGCATTCATTTGTCCACTACCATTAACTTAACCGTGAGCCACCCTTATAATGACATGGTTTAGTAAGAAAATTTTAACCATCTATTATCTAATTTCAATGCGAAACAAGTAAACAGTAGGAAAGTTCTTTTAGTATTACATATATTAAATATCTTCTTGATGGTATATTGGATTTTTAGGAGTAATACATGTCAAAAAATCTTATGCTTAATCCATAACCGGTATCATTGCCAATGCTTTTCTACTTGCTATAATAAATATCTCTTCTACATTGTTACCTTTGTGCATGAACAATGAAAACCGAATTATTTTTACATATATATGTTAAAATTAATCTATATTTCAAGTTTACAATTATTTCCATAAAATTAAGAATTAAATTTTGAGATAAAACAGAGCTTCTATAGCCATGTTACATTGAACATTTTCTTTGAATATATGCTTACTAGTTAAACTTTACCTTACTAGAATATTCTGATGATGTCACTACATATTACACATACACAAACATTAATATTCAGGCAATAGAGCTAAAAGAAAATAGGGATACTTCACGCTATGTGGTCGTGTTCCTATACGGTTCTGCAGTCTTATAGTGTAGCTGATCATGAAGCCAAACAATGTCTTGATTTTGTTAGAAAACATGCCTCTAGGTTGCTTATAGAGATCAGAAAAGATGGTAAGGTTGTTTAGTGCTTGGCTGCTTATGTTTTAGTGCAAGAATATTTTGTATGCTGTGTTGGTTATCAAATGTGCTATTTGTGATGTTTTATATTTTTTTAATGTATATGCATTGAACTATATTTACATAGGAATGAAAATCTTTAAGAAACAGAAGACAGGTTTGAAAATGCTATAAAAGATAACTACAGTGTTTTGAAAATGCTATAGAAAGAAATAGAAAAGCTTTGAGTATTTTTTAGAGCATTTAGTTTATTCAATTGTCTCATGGAGACATATATAAAATGTCGCAGCATTTGTGAAATCGCTATCACATACATAAACTACGTTTTGTAAACGCAGTAAAAAGGTATTTTTTATTACGTTTATTTTTGTTCTATTGTTTCCCACAAACTTATGATAACATGTTGTCTCATAGCATCTGTAAAAACGCTAAAAGCATTAATAGCATTTTTAAAACGCTATTAAAAGTATTTATTATTGTAGTGGAAGGTTGAATGTGTCGAGCATACATTATTGAAGAAGCATCCACATTTTTCGGTTACTATTCCAAAGACCATATTAAGCTGAATTCTAATACTGGTCCTCGTAATGATAATGCTATGGATGAGTCATTTGACAATTTTCTTTCCATTTTTAAAAAACGACGTTTGGTAAATGGAAGGATGGAAGTTTTTAAATACTTAAAGAGTTTGCCATAGCTAGAACAATAATGTTTCTCAATTGTGAAGATTACAATATCTTATTAGGTAAAACTATATTTGTTTATTTACTATCAACATCGTGTTATATATCATAATCTTTTTTATCTTGACTATATCCATTGTTTAATATTCAATTTGAACAATAAAATCCAAGGGTTCAACCCAGTAAAAGATTTGGGGTTTTATTACAGAAATATGTAAGCATATATAATTGTTAAATAAACTTAGTATGAAATGACTTAATTATTACGTATATTAATGTGTTAATTTAATGCAATAGGTTGTTGATAATGAAATCGGTGGTATTTATTATAAAACTCTTGCATTTGATATAATGATGAAATACATAAAACGCCCAACCATATACGTAAACGACTTTAAATTTCACACAACGGAGTTTGGATCCAGTAAAGCTACTTACAACAGTAGGGTATGTGTTAATGGCGATGAAGATGGTGCTAATTTACAAGATTATTATAGAGTCTTATAAGAAATACTTAAACTCACTTATTCTGCAATACCAGAGCTCAAAACAATTTTATTCAAATGCGATTAGTTTGATACTATTCCTGATGTAGGAGTACGCCGTATACAAAAAGATTATCCTCTGGTTGAAGTAAACCATAAAAGGCAATATGTAACGACCTGTAAATTTTAATGGTTTTAATAATATATTTAATTGAAATTTTGTGAAATTTTAAACAATAAAATTTTGAAATAAAAATTTGATATTTGGAATACGTCTATTATAACATATCAATTGGTAAATTTTCATCAGATAATATGGAAGTTTATTTTCTTGTGTAACTCTATTTTAATTTAAATCAGTAAATATTTGATGGTAATAAAATGTTCTCCAAACCTGAATATTTTTCTATAAAAAATTTGTAAATCATCTTCTGAGTGAGACATCATATTTCGTTTCTATAAATTTGGACTGTTATTGCTCCGTCGATCTTATTTTCAGTGAAATAGTAGCATTTTCGGTACCGATATCGACTTTCGATCGGATGATCGTACCACCAATATCTGTATACCGTTTTGATCGTTTCGTCATACTGATCTGCACGGTATATTCAGTTGTCAATTTTGAAGTCCGGAAGACAGCAAAAATCTACAGAACGATTTCTGTATCGCTAACCGTTTTGAGCTCTTGTCTCCCTGTGACTTTCCACCTATCTATCTATTGAAACCAGATAGCCTTTGGCATTTATTTCCTTCAATTCACAGCCTGACTTTTATTATTCCAACTTTCCATATTCACTGGTCGTCCTTATGCATTGGGGCTTCTTCCTCTTTTGTTCTGCCTTTTTATACTAAAATAATAAATATAGTTTACATAAGTTCGGATCTTTGCCTGCTTGTATTCATTTTTGTCAGCCCTTTCATTTATAAAGATAAGTATAAGTCACTTCTGTCTTTCTATACTTTTGCCTGCTCATATATCTTATATATGTATAAGGTTATATTTGCATTGTTTTTTTTAAAGTATGAAGATTGTATCAATCTGGAAAGGCTGTTCATGCTCATGTTTTCTACCTCGACTATCTTTCCCACGTAGGCAACTCAACCAGCACCCTCTTCCCCCGCTCATTTTCCTCACCCCGCCTCACCTCCGACTGCAACCACTGACCTTATGCTCCGACGTTCGTCCTACCCACCACGCTACTCGCCGCATGCAACCCTAACCCACTCACTTTCTCTCTCCCATCGCCAGCCTTCAACCTCCTACCCGAGCTTTTCACCCGGCCGAGGTCAGTCTCCGCGTGTGCATCTCCTTCACATGAGAGCTACGCCAGCAAACTTGTTTGATATATATGGTAAGTATACATAATATATCTACTGTTTACAGTATAAGCTTTTGGGGTTCGCATATATAAGTTTTTATTTTTGTTTTGTTTTGTTTTTTTACGTACATATTTAGTTATACTATGTATATTAATATATTAGCTTTATGAAGTGCGGCCTGTATAATTTGTTGCTGTTATATATTATATATATACTTTGATTTGTTATATATATAGTATAAAAGTTGTTTATGTATAATCTTTGATAGCACTATATATAAATGTTTTGCAAGCTGTTTCGCATATATGGGTATGTTTATAGTCTCAAGAAGGCTTGCTGTAATTATATTTCCCCTTAAAAATGTTATAATATATATATGCTTTATATCTTGTTACAATAAGTTTATTTTTCAAAGTTATAATATGCAGCTTTATGTATGTTTATATTAGGTTGGTTTTAAAGTATGTTTAAATTTTGTTGATTTATAGTGTGTTAGTTTATATATATAGCTTAATATAAGAATTTATAGTGGTCTGCATATGTCACTGTTTACATATATATAGAGGCTTTGTTTAGGTAGCCGCATTAATCTTTGTTTTCACTACAGATGTTATATGAATTTTTGGAAAAATAATATACTGTTATTAATAGTGATGTTTTAAATTGTATATATATACACACCTGTATATATATAAAGGTGCATATATATATATATATTTTGAAAGAATCTTCCAAGTGTTTGATATGTATGCATATTTGGATTTTTGATATGCGGTTTTTGTTAAAAGAAGTATTGAATGTAACAGTATAGATATAGTTACAGTATACCATATTAAGGGGAAACACTATATATATGTCTGTTTTGTATGCTATTTTGTTTGCATATGTTATGATAATACATTTTGGAACTGTTTGTGTAATGGTAAAGTAAGTATATATATTAAAGTGTACATAAGCTATATTAGTTATATATATAATCCATGTTATGGCTGGGTATGTATATATAAGTAATGGTTTCAACATATACTCTCTGTGTGTGTGTGTGTGTGTGTGTGTGTGTGTATATATTGACTGTAAAATATTTGAGTTGAGTTTAAAACAATGGATTTTGAAATGCATACATATATATATATATATATATTTAATTTAGAATTTTGATTTTTAATATATATATATATATATATATATATATAAGTTCATTATACCAATTATCTTCATCGACCCGGTTCTGATTTATTTCGTCTATTCGTATTATTAGCTTATCTGTCAAATTTATACCAATTCAGCTTTGTTTCGGAATTCGTGCTTGGATCCGTAGCTCGGTTCATTTTCAAATTCCTCTAGCCTCGAAAGGTGAGCAATCACTCACGATTACCGTTCTTATATTTATTAAATTTGATTTCAATTGGAACGACAATTGAAATATGTTGCTGTTAGTTATTTACATTGCCATATATATGCCATTATCTGTATCTGTTCACCTGTGACATCAGACACCATTATCTGTTATTTATCACTGATGATATATGCATGTTACTGATTGTTATATTATTATCATTTCTGTTATCACTTTGAAAGTTCCTCGTTAGTATAAAATTCACTATGGGTTGAAATGATACATACCCGAACGATCTGTAGAATAGGAAAAAATCATTATGGGTTGAAATGATAAACCCAAGCGATTTTCATTGAATTGAATTTGGGATTACGGGTTGAAAAGATATATACCCGTATATATTTTAAAATGATAAATATCTGTATCACTTGACCATAGGATAGAAAATTATATACAGACACCGTTGGTTTATATATAAAAATATTTTGAAAATAATTTCTATGGTTTTGGAAAGAAATATATGGTTTAATAAATATTGATTTCAAGATATTATAAATAAATGTATTTTATAAAGTTTAAATTCTTGATTTTAAATTTATATGTTTTGTAAATTTTAAACTTTTAAGTTGGTTTTGGAAATTATAAATTTTAAGAACTTAATTATAATTTTACTATTTTAAAATACAGGAAAATAGGTGTAACGACCCGATATTTTCAACCATTCGCGTCCGCACATGTCGAACTTGAATTACTCAAAATACCGCGTTGTAAATAAAATTTGGCAAATCTCAGAATATACAATAAATAAATATAATCACAGATCACAGACACAGAGTAAAATAATGCAGCGGAAGTAAAAGAAATAGTAGTTCATGAAGCTACTATATAAATATCCGAGTTACATAAGATATAACAGAAGAAATAGAGTACAACAGAAGTCTAAATAAAATAACCAAGTACAAGCTGAGTAGAACAACGGAACTGAAATAGATAGGACAAGACAAGCAGATAATCTCCAGCGATTCAAATCTCCAAGAGAGTGGAAATCCAAATCTATGAATAACTCAAGCTAACTTTAGAGTAAAGCAAAACACAAAACACTCGAGTCAGGACAATATATACTTATATAATGTAAACCAACTCAAGTGAACTGTAATAAAGGTACAAGTAACTTAAAGAATGCTTGGGATCGCCCATTCTTTAAGGATCCGTTAAACTATCTACTATGTAGTAATATTCGCTATTATAATAATGTCTAATCATAAAATAAACATACTTTTAAATAGCATTAAGGCTTTACATTTTCCACCTAAACACGTAATATGCCAATAGTCTACATAGTACCTGCATACCTCGCAAGGCTATGAGAAGATACTCCATAGGTACGACACAAATAGAAACTCGTAGTAAAGCTCGATATGGTAGGTGACACGGCACACAAGGCAATGCCAGGGTAGATATACCAATTACGCATCCGGACTGGTGGTGACACATATCAGCCACTACCGCCCACCTCGAACAACACTCCCAAATCAAGGGTGCGCACCAAATCAATCACAAGTAATAGAATGGTATCGAAGAAGTGTGTCCGATCAGAGGTGCTACCTCCTTGGTCCGTCAATCGCTCTTGTTTTAGCCACCTTATGCCAACTCACGGGAGTTGGGTCCACGTATATACCTTAGGATCGTCGCCACCATCCTACTTCATTCTGGAAACTCCACCGCGTACACAGTTGTCAAAGTGGTTTTCGGTATCGACAGAGCGTATGTCCATATCTAATCCCGGTCTCTTTAACAACCAATCGTTATTATAACCCGTGGTTATAATTTTAAAAACAGTTTATACTTTAAAATAGAATATCATTTCAAATCCAGATCTTTATCAAAATAAAGATTAAATCAATTCCAAACCATTTCAATATATTTAAAATATCATACCATTTCAAAACTTCATTCCAAATCATTTCAATATATCAAAATATCATATCTTTCCAAAACTTCATTTCAAATCATTTTAATATATCAAAATATCATATCCTTTCAAAACTTCATTTCAAATCATTTAATATATCAAAATATCATATCCTTTCAAAACTTCATTTCAAATCATCATTTGAGTTCAAAACCAAATATTCAACTTTAAATACCTTTTTAAATTCAAAGATATCATTCATTTATTATCATTTCAAATCACCCTTTTAAATAGTTTATATTCAATCAAAATAATTCATTTACCATTTAAAAGTGTAATTATTATACTTTCAAATCAAGTATTAAAATTTCCAAAGTTTCAATTCAATCATTTATTTCAATTAAATTTCCATAGACCATTTCAAATCTTATAAATTTCAAATATAGATTTAATCCACAAAATAACTATTCAAATTATAAATTAAATTCCAAAGCTTTATTATCCTATATTTCATCAGTCCAATATCTTTTAAATAGATTCAAATTACAAGTAAACCAAATATTTTCATACAAATATAAACTTCAATTATTTATTCCAAGATTTAGTATCATTTCAAATTAATTTCAAAATATCAAAATATCATCTATTTAATTTAAATTTAAATACAATTTAATCACATTTCAAAATGGTTGTATTTCCCAAATCAACTATTCCATTTAAATCATTTAAAGTCAATTCATTATATTTAATAATTAAATATTTAATTTCCAAAATTTAAATCTTTTTCAAAGATCATTTATTCATTTGAATTTATTAAACAAAGAAAATTCAACTTTCGCAGCACTTAGAAAATGCTACGAAATGTTAAGTTTAAAAATATTTCATTAACAAAAGACGGCATTTAAAATGCTGTAATATCTTAATTTAGTTTCAATTAAAATTTTAGTTATGTTTAACAACTATAGCACTAACAAAGTGCTATGATAACCCTTAGTTCAAATTTGCTATTAGGTTCATTTAAAACAACTATAGCATTTTCCAATGCTGTAATATCTTTACATTACATTTCAAAAATACTGTCAAATAAAATTCAGAGTTTTATTTACAATTTCACACATAATTAACTTTTAATATAAATCATTTTAACTTATAAAATCATATATTTTCACATTTAAAAACAATCATTTAAATACCTTTATTTCTATGATTTTATAAAGTCAAATTTCCATACAAAAATCAAATTAAATAACAATTAAATTTCCATTTCTTTAATTAAATTCTTAACTTAACAACTAAGTTTAAATTTCCAAAATATAAATTATTTCCATTTATTTTACTTAATTTAAAAATTCACTTTTAAACAAATTTCACAAAATTCAATTTAAGTTATATTTCCAAATTCAGCCTAAATATTCATTTATTCCATATTTTAATTTATACAAAATCATTAACACTTTCAAAAATGATTATTACTTAATAAAATCATTAAATTCATTTTTAAATCAAAATTTGTCATATATTCTTACTTTACATAAATTCCATTTATAAACAAAATCATAAATTCCAAAATTAACTTATATTTCAAATTCTACTTCACCATTTACTTAATTCACTTATTTAATTTGTAGAAAATCACAAATATTTTATAGACATCATTTAAATAAAATTTAAATCAAAATATCATAATATTTACATTTTTAAAATAATTTAAAATTTTCAGAAAAATACATAAACCACGGGTTTGTATATAATTTTCTAACCTAGGTCAAGTGATACAGATATGTATCATTTCAATCCGAAGTTTACAAAGAAAACCGGGTTTTATCATTTCAAACCCGCAATCCCAAGTAATATAAATAAATAAATAAAAAGTCACTCAGGCTTATCATTTCAGCCCATAACGATCTTTCCCTATTCTAAAGTCCGTTCGGGTATGTATCATTTCAATCCATAGTGAACCTAATCTACAGGGAACTTGCAGTGTGATAAACTGATAAAATGAACAGAATAACATCATATAACAGTAATAGATGATATAACATATGTAATAACAGGGTAAACATTATATGATCATAATATAAGCATATATAACATGATGATATACATTACAGATTCAAATGGTGTCGGTTTATCAGTTATATAGGTACATATTGTCTGGTGAGAATAACTCACCTCTAATTGCTGGAGATAACAAAACCAATGACCCAATGGAAACAAAAGCACGATGACAAGGCTACGGACTTGAGTGGCGAGCAAGATCCAATGCTACAAGTCTTGTGTTTACAACTCAAAACAAACATCAAAACAAACACAATTTCAATACACTTGAAGTGGAATAACTTTTAAATGAAAAGAGATATGAATGCCAAATCCTTTGCCTTGCTTTCTCATAGGCTATGCACGGCCTAGGGGTACATTTGGCTCAGGTTTGGATAGTACATGGCTTGGGTTTGGTCATGCAAACGCACGACATAAAGGAGAGGAGTTACAACATGGAATATGAAGAGTTTTAGGCAATATAGTGGTTTTTGATCATCAAAGTGGTTCGGCCATGGGGAGTGGGCTCGGCCTGTGGGTGCACCATGACTGGACAGTGTCTGGAGGGGTGTGTGGTGGTCAGGTCAGAGGAGTGGTGGCGGCCTATGGTGGTGGTTAGGGTGGTGGTTGAAGTGAATGAGCAAGTAGTGGTCAATTTTGCATAGTTTTAGGGTATTAGTCATTGTTTTTGAAGGGTTGTTCATCATGGGGGGTTCGGCCTTGGTCAAGACCAGAGGAGTAGCTAGTGATGATGGAAGGGAAGAGGTGTAGAGAGTGGTGGCTGTGGCTATGGAGAGGAGGCCATGCAAATAGAAGAGGAGACAAGGCAAAATTTGCATAGAAATAGGAAGAAAAGTAGAAAAAGGAAGTGAAGCCATTACCAAATCTCTCAAGCCATGAAAAATGAGGAGCTGAGGTATTTTTCACGTGAAATATAATGAAAATACACAGCTAAGAAAAATATTGTACGGCCAAAAATGCACATAAATGAGGAGTTGAGAAAATGAAGACTTTTGAAGGTGAAAAGCCTTAAGTTTTGTAACTTTTTAAACCTTTGGCATTTCCTTTTCTTTTTAATTTTATATAAACAAAATAAACTCATAAATATGCTTTACAAACCGAAACTAAGTAAAAATATAAGAAAATAAATAATTAATTTTAAGGATAATATAAAAAGAATGAAAGAGATTACTTAAAAATACAAAACAGTGTCCGGAAATTACAAATAAATCACTACTAGTCTTGGAAAAATATCCACTTCATTTTAAAAATATTATGAAGTGAAAATTTGAAATAAAATAATTTATTTATCATTTCCAAAATAAAATAAATAATTAAATTGGAGAAAAATAGAAAAAGGAATAAAGAAATTGTTTAAAAATAGCAAACATGACATAAAAATTACAAGAAAATTACCAATGGCTTTGGAAAATTATTTACTCCATTTTAAAAATATTATAAGACATAATTTGAAATAAAAATGACTTTTAAAACATTTTCAAAGTGAATAAATAATTAAATTTTAATTATATAACTAAATTAAGAAAATAGCAAAGAAATGGAAACTAGGGTTTTTTAAAATTAGAAAATAAATTCAATAAACTTTAGAAAAATTATACTAGCACTTTAAAATTATTAAAAGATAAAAATATACATAAAATAACATATTAACACATACTAAAATAAAATATGACAAAGAAAAATATAATTTAAAATAGACAATATTGCTAAATACATCAGTTTACACCCAATATTGAAATACACATAACTTTTACAGTTTAACTCCGTTTTCAACGAAACAAAATGCAGTGTTCAAGTTATTACATCTATTTTCAAAATAAAAGATAAATTTTAAGATTTTATATAATTTAAATTTGAAGTTTAAAAGCCAAAGATTGAACTGTTTGAACAGAAATTCACTTTTCAGTAAACTAACCAATTTATACTAGTTTGAAATTATAGTTCACATAATAATTAACATATAATTTTAAAAATGAAATGTTTGAAATCAAACAAGTTTAAAATAGTTTCAAAATAAAAAATAAAGTCAAAATTTAAAATATAGGCCAAATTCTAGGGTTGTTACAATAGGCATAGGGAAGAAGTTGCAAAAAAATTTAGTTTTAGGGACAACAAGTTTGTTTTTTAGTTTGAAGGACACTTTTTAGTGTAAATAGAAAATGATAGTTACAACTATCATTCTGTGATTTACACTAAAAAGTGTCCTTCAGCCTAAAAAACAAACTTCTTGTCCTTAAAACTAAATTTTTGTTCAACTTTTTCCTTGAGTCTAAAAACCCCTTTAAAATATGTATAAATTAGTTTTATTTTAAAATAAGTTTGATAATAAGATTTAATTTTAATAAAGTTTGATTTAATTTATATATAATATGTTTAAGTATTTATTTAAAATTATATTTTCAAATATAGAGTTTATAATAATTTTAAATAAATTAAGATTTGGAAGATAGATTTGAAATCGATTTGAAATGGTATTTAATTAAGAATTTATTTAATTAAATCGATTTGAAACTTATTGAATTTTTGAAGTTTAACGGATATGATTTTTTTTAACTTGATTTTGGTTTAAGGTGATTTAAATGAATATATCAAGTTCAAATAAATTGAAGGAATATTCAGTTATTTGAAATTTGAAGTTTTATTTAAATGATATTGGATTTATTAAGTAAATATTTCAAAACTAAATAATAGTAAATTGAATTTGATATATATATATATATATATATGAAATTATCAAATTTAGTTTGAAATTGTTGAATACTTAAAGCTTTAAAATATATTGAAATTGAAATGGTTTATTTTGTGGTTCAAATCTGTTTTTTTTGAAATCGATATAATTTGGAATGGTTTATTGAGAACTGAACTGAATTGATGATTTGAGATTTGATTAAATTTGAAATTTTGGAATTCGAGTTGATTTGGGATTAATTTATGAAATTTGAGGATGCTATTTTATTATATAAAGTATTTTTAAATTATATTTAAAAATATTTATATATTTTACTTTATAAACTATTTTCATATAAACTATTTTCAATATAAACTGTTTTTAATATAAACTATTTTAATATAAACTATTTTATATAAACTATTTTACTTTATAAACTATTTATTATATACTATTATTAATATCTAAATTGTTTAAGGGTGGAAGTTATGATTTCAAAGTTAAGGTTTTCCAAAAACTACGATTTCCAAAGTGTTATAATTTCAAATGTTTTTGTTCCGAAAGTGCTATAACTTTGAAGTGCTATGATTTTGGAAATGGATATATTTGAAATGGAAATGATATCGTATTGATATGGTTTTGAAATGGCAATGATGTTCTGGTTTTAAAGTATAAACTATTTTGAAATGACCACGGTGTTATAATAACGATTGGTTGTTAAAGAGACCGGGATCGGATATTGTCACTCTCTGCCAATACCGAAAGCCACTTTAAAAACTGTGTACGCGGTGGAGATTCCAGAATGAAGCAGGATGGTGGCGACGATCCTATATGAGGTATATACGTGGACCCGACTCCCGTGAGTTGGCATAAGCTAGGTGGCTAAAACAGGAGCAATTGACGGGCTAATGAGGGAGCTCCTCTTATCAGACACACTCCATCGTATGCCATTCTATTACTTTGTGATTGATTTGGTGCGCACCCTTGATTCGGGAGTGTGGCTTGAGGTGGACGATTGCTGCGGCTCTGCGTTACCACCGGCCCGGAAGTGTAATTGGTATATCTACCCTAGCATTGCCTAGTTGTGCCGTGTCACCTACCCTAGCGTATCTTTTACGAGTTTGTTTTGTACCATACCTATGGAGTGCCCTCTGACGACGCCCATTACGGGGGAGATTACGGTACTGTATAGACTATGGGAATATATAAAATGTGTTAAGGTGAAAAATGTAAAGCCTTAACGCTATTTTAATAGTTTACTTTACTATAGACATACTATAATATCGTATTGTACCACATAGTAGATAGTTTAACGGATCCTTAGAGGATGGTTATCCCAAACATCCTTTGAGTTACTTGTATTTCAGTTGATATTTCACTTGAGTTGGATTTGTTGATATAAGAATGATAATCCTGACTCGAGTGTTTTGTGTTTTTCTTTACACTCGGGTCAGACTGAGTGATACAGCATTCGAGACTCACCTTTGGAGTTGGAGCTTCGCTTGGAGATCCATCTATCAATTTTGCTTTCAGTTATTCAATTGATTCCAGTGATGTATTCAGATCTTGTATTGGACTATTGTATTGAGACATCTATGTATTCGTGACTCCTGTTGCATCTTGTTTAACTCTGTTATATATATATATATAGTAGCTTCATGAACTACTATTCTTTTGTTTCCGCTGCATTATTGTTATATTACTCCGTGTCTGTGTTTTTGTGATTATTTATTTACTGTATATGCTGAGATTTGCCAAATTTAAATTAACAATCTAATATTTTGAGCAATTCAAGTCCGATATGTGCGGATGTGAATGGTTGAAAATTTCAGGATGTTACACGATATAAAGGAAACAACCTATTTATGCTAGCGATGCAAGCAACATAAGTTTATTATGCACCTTATTCTACAATGAAAAACAACAAGGATGACTGGTGGGCTGTCATTAAAAAACCCAGATGGTCATTAAATGAGGATACGATCATAACCAATGATCAACTGTACCAAAATGATCCACAAGACAATGAAATACGCTAAATAATAGCAGATGCTGATGAATTAGGACCACTTAGCAATGAAGCATTTGACAAAGTTGAACTAGATGAAGATACCAAGGTTGATGATGATGATGATACTAAAGTTAATGAACATGAACATAATGATGATATTGTAAATGATGATATTGATAATGATGCCGACAATTAGTAGCTTATGTATAATTGATTGACATGTAAAAGTGTTTATTTTTGCGCTCATATCTTACCTTTGTTGTATATAAATAAATGTTACACTGGGTATTTTTGGGTATTTCTATAGATATACAGATTTGAGGAGCCTTCATGTTAAAATGGAGCAAAAGAGAAGAAAAAGGGAGATTTGCATTAGATTATACCAGCTACTCTAAAAAGATTGAACAAAAAAGTTGTAGCTGAGTTGTAACATTCCGATCTTTCGACGCCCAAAAGTCAACATCAATACAACCATTGTATCAACTGCCGAACTATCGAATGCCGGAAAATCGAATTGTTAGGGTTGAAAAAGAAGAGGTAGAAGAAAACAGATAGAAGAATAAAGAAGAAGAAACAGAAACAACAACAGAATCTCACATTCGCAGCGGAACAATATATAATAGATGAATGAATAATCTTTATAACAAATAACTATATTGGTTTATACAATACATCATTAGAGTTTACAACAACAATACACATCACTGGACAGTTATATAAACTTTTCCACATAACATAATACACAGCAGAATAATACTAGTATAAGTGATACGTCTCGCCATCCAGCTCGCCTCCAGATCTCCACAACAACTTCTGAAAATGTGACGACCCTGAATTTTTGACATTGGAAATCAGAATATTTAATTGATTTTAAATATCTGGAAGCTAGTTTAATTTGAAATTCAAATATGAGAATGAATTTGGCAATTTAATTTTTGAATTTAATTTATTGATGTTGGGTAAAATATTGAATCTTGATTTTTAAGCTGATTGAAAATATTTCGAGGCTTAGAAAATTCATATTAATAATACTGAAGATAATAAAGGCTTCAGAATTGAATTTGAAACTGTTTTGTTCAGTTTTGAAATTTTATCGTTTAAATCAATATTTAAAAATAGCCTTCCGAGGCACAGTCTCGTAATTCGACGAAACCAGTTCCACTAGATCCGTAATATTGTATTATTATCGGATTTCAATTTTCGTAGTGTTTGGAATTGTTGTGTGAGCGTACGATACATAAACGTACTGAAATTTAATATAATAACTGGGTCCAAAAAGCTATCTTCTCCATACGATCGAGTTTGGACTCGGAACCTATTCCATTGTGTTCAAAATAGGGGTTTAACATTATAAACGCCTAGCGGCACACCTCGATAGGAGGTCAAGATTTTTAGTTGCATATTCGAGACAATTTAAAAATTAATATATATATATATATATATATATATATATATATTGGTGGACATTTATAATCAAATCAGAACTTTATCCTTTCACCTCAAAATTACTGTAGCAAGATTTTTTCGAACACGTAAGGACATTTTCACGAGCCAACGTCAATTCTTGTCCCCCTCCATTCTTTAAAAAAAATGGCAGATGAATCAATCGCAACCCACTCAGTTTTTCTTCCCTTTTATCCTTCAATTCAAACGAAATATCTTGTTCAAACAAAATTCATTTATTCTCAAATCGAAATAGTTTGAAATGGCGACCGAGTTTTCACGATACTCTTCTTTCTTCTATTCGCCTAACAGTCAAAGCCAATGTCCCTTCATTTCATATCGTGAGTATGATTTGGTTGAAGCCGCATTCGAATTTGAGGGATTCCCGAGCTCGAGTTCGAGCTCTTGAAACTCGGCGAGGCGCGTCGAATTAGGGGGTTAGAATCGCGAAGTAATGGCCGAGTTCATGTCGAAGAGAGTGAGTCGTTCGTGGCCGCGAGGAGCGTGGGTAGGCGTGCGATGCCGACGGCTTTGAAGTAGGGCTCAGTGACGTGAGTTTTGGGGCAAGGAGGAATTGGTCTTTGCAGCCTGGACCGAGTCGTTGGTTAGTTGATGTCGATTTCGTGTTTGAATGCGATTTTTATAGTAAGGGTATTTAGCTTTTTAATTTTTCAATTTAATTTAAATCTGGAAATATATAATGTTTCTATACATCAGATATATATACAAAATTTCTGGTATAAAAAGTAGACACACACACACACACATATATATATATATATAAATATCGGTAGAAAAACTTATGCAGTAATAATAAATATGCAGTAAGGTATTTATTTATTTTGTTTTGAATTGATAAATGTATATATATATATATATATATATATTTAGACAAGATTCATATACGCATTTTAAATCTACCAGTATTTTAAAATAATATATATATATATATATATTAATGATTAATATGTTAAATAAACTGATTTAATTTATTTATGATACAAAAGGTTTTAAAAAGGGAAAATTTATTAAAATCAAATTATTAGTTTAAACTAATTATTAGTTAGGTTAAATTTTAAAATGGAAATTTAATTGTTCGATTTATTCGAATATTAATAAAATGTATAAAATTGTTTATACAAGGTCTAAAATCAAGAAAATAAGCCGGGATGGAAAATGGATTGCATGCATAAGCAAAGGTGAGATCTTCTCACTCAAATTAAAATTGGAATTGCAGTTATTGATTGACTGTTTGGATGTGGTAGTATATATAGTATATATATATATATTTGGAGTTGTTGATTTCCCGCATTATATAGCGGATAAGACCCTATGCGCCGCATAATAGCGAATGATATTTTATAAATCTCATATACCGCGATATTCCACCTCGAAGTGGAATGGGTATTTAATTGTTGTGCTAACATCTGTGGATGCAGGGAAACAGGTTGGAGGGATCCAACTGGATTCCTCAAATATTTGAATTTGTTTCAATGTTGTGTGTTGATTTATTTATAATTTGTGTATGATTATATTTGTGATTGAAATTGTTGAAGGCTATAATTTAGCCGAACGTATTTTTGGTATCGTTGGATACCAGAAATAAATAAAATTGGATTTTTGAAATTAGAGTAGGAAATTTTAAGTAAATCCTTTTTGAAAGAATTAGGTGAATTTAAAAGAAGGAATTTAAAATCATAAAGTTGATTTTTGAAATCTTATCGAATTATTTTCAAAATATGGGAAAAGATATTAATAAATGAGTTTTGAATAATATTGTTTAAAAGCTGAAGAATTCATTGAAAATGGAATTTTAAATAGTTTGGAAGAGATAAAAGGATTTATTTAAAAGGTGATAAATTTCTAGAAATCAATTTGATAGTTGATTTGGTATTTGAAAATAAATTTTTGGGAAATCGGTATGAAAATTTATTTTGTGTTGAATGGAAAAGGATTTTGTGTTGAAATAAATTTGGAAATCGATTTGCAAATGATTTTGTATTTGGGAATAAATTCAGAAATAAATTTGCAAATGGTCTGTTATTTGGAAATAAATTTAGAAATAAATTTGCAAATGCTCTATTCTATTGAAAATAGACTGGGAATCAATTTGAAAAATTGATTTGGTATTTGAAATAAATGGAAGAATCAATTTGAAATTTTATTTGGTGCTTGAAAAGAAATTAGAATCAATTTGGAATTTGATTTGGTGTTTGAAAGTGAATATTTGGAAATTTAAATTCATAGTGGAAATAAATAATATCGGGAATTTTATTCCGCGAGTAAAGTGATTTGAAATTTGTTTTCAAAGTGATGAAGTGTGGAAAATATATATCTTACAAAGATATTTTGAAATTTAATAATTTGGAGAAATTATTTAGATTGGATGATTGTTGTGAATGTTGTTTGATGGTTAAATAACAGACTATCAATATTTGCCTTTGAAATGGCATTTGAATTTTTTTTTAAAACAAGCGCTCATTATTCGGTTTAGCCGGGAGAGGACTTTGTGTCATATAACCCATTCCGAATAGTGATACGACGTAAATGGATAGCATTTGAAGACCGGTGTTGAAGACCGGGCGTTTGCGAGAACGATAGAATAATCTATCGATTGTCTCTGCACCGAGTAGCTACGGTATAGAGATTCCCTATTTGATGGGAAGTCCGATCGGGATTGTGAATACCTGGATTGCAAGGGCTTCTTTGGAAGTGCCTTCGATTCTGTTCGAACCTGGAACAGATTTGTATGGATGTATGTCTGACACTACACTTTGAGATATAAAGCCGATTTCTTTCAAATACATTTCTGTTTGGTGGCGGAGAATTTATTCTCTTAGCTTAACACCCTTCTCTGAGACGTACGAGCTCAGAGGTTATGTAGTTGAAGGTTATCAGTGATATACTCTCAATTTGGTAGTGTGGCATGCTAAGTGTTGCTGTGTGTTGCTGATTATTTGTTGATCATTTGTGATCAAAGCATGGCTTTCGTGTAAAGCGTAGCTTTGTGGATGAGACCTCATCGAACCTCACACCTCGGAAATGGTCAAAACAGGAAAGATGCGGCAAGGTTATGAGGGTCGCTCCCTTTAGGGTATGTCATTTCCTTCTGGAAAAAGGTAGTATCATGGTATGGAGCCCAGATATTTTACCTGTGTGGTTGCTCCAATCTCATTTACTGTGTGATTGTTGCTTTGTGATCGAGGGCCAACGCCATAGATGACATTCTGCAACATTTTTGCAAGGTGTTGCCAGCTAAAATGTTGCGACAGCAATAAAATTTTGGTTCTACTGCAACGTTGTATTTTTGGTGTTACCTTAGCCATAAAAATGTGTTGCTCTAGCTAAACAAGTGTAACAGGATGCAACATTTTTATATAGTGTTGCTATAGATGTATTCAAATTAAAAAATTAATAAAATTAGCAATCCGCGTGAATACGATCCGACGGTCTACATTTAATCTGATTGTTAAAATGGATCACCAGTACAATTTGTCCCAAAATTTCGTTTTCCCGCTTTACTTTTCATAACATTTCGTTCTCACCCCCAATTTCCAAATCCCTAATTTCCAAATCATATTTTCGTTCCTCACCCCCAGCTACCCCCTGACCCATCGCCCCCAGCTACCCCCTGACCCATCGCCACCAAATTGTCACCCTTATCCCCAGCTACCCCCTAACCCATCGCGACCATCTAGCTCCAACCAGAGCCCTGTCACGACACCAAAACCCGAAGCCAAACAAAGTTTTCCGTTCAAACCCCTTTTGCCACCGCTGTCGTCGCCATCAGCTCTCACCTCCAACAGAAGACTTGATCGCCACCAACCCCTCTACCTTTCTCCTTTAGCCTACTTCACCTGAAAACCCTTTTAGCACCTTAATTTCTCCCAAAACCCGAACTGCCCTCGAGATTTAGCTGTCATTCTCGCAACAATTAATCCGTCCACGGCTCCTATATCAGGTACATCCCAGGCTGATCTCTTCGTACTTTCCCCTATGATTGTGGTTGCTTCACTTGGTACTGGTAATTTCAATAAGGTAGTACACCCCCCATATGTTTGTGCAAATGCTCCTTTGGAACTTGTTAATGTTTCAGAATCTGGCTGGGTATCTACTACTTCTGGATGCCCTGTGCCTCCATCGCAAGTTCATAACTCGAACTAAGTGCGGAGTGATCTCATCAAAGCTTAAGGTTGGTTGGTTCACCATTGAATCTGGATGTAGTTGTATTGGTTGAAGGTTGGTTGGTTTGGTAAGTTATGGAAGTGATGGTGGAAGTAGGTGATGCAGAGGAGTTTCAGTTGGCAGTGTGATGCCTGAATGTTGGTAGAGAGATGTAGACGGAGTTTGGAGTTTGATATTGCAAGAGTGTGAAAGTGGAGGATTAAAGGTAAGTTGTAAGAGGTGGTAGGTTTTAGGATATTGGTGGGATGTTGACGAAGTGTGGATTGAATGATGGTGAGTGTTCTGGTGTGTATAGAGTATTGAAGGTTGGTGAAATTTGGGAAGTTTGGGAAAGTTGTAATATGGTGAAGGGTGGTTGCAATTGCAGTTTTTTGATAGTGAGTTGCTGTTTTGCTTGTTTGAAGAAGTGATGTTGGTGAAACAGGGGGATGGAGGAGCATGCAACTGTGAGGCTTTGAAGATTGTTTGTATTGACAATGGTAGAGTGCTACTGTGTATTGGTTAAGGAGAGAAGCTAATGTGGTGATTGGAAATTGAAAAGAGTTTGCAGTAGAGTTTTGGTGTTTGGCCGTAGGGGATTCAAGCAGATTTAGGCGAGGAGATGGAGGATGGGAATTAAAGGAGTAGAAATCAATGCAAGTAGATGGGCAGTAGTTCTGATGGGTGATAAAGTTGCTGAGGATGGGGTTTGCGGGTTTGCTAAGTTCAGTCTTCATTTGTGCATCATTTTACATCATTTCAAAGAAGGCTCGATCTTCCGAAATCGGATGAATCGGGACTGCGGTGCCCCGGACCTCCGCCGGCGCTGCGCCCGGACCCGCTACTCGGCTCGACTTCGGCTCAGCACTCGGCTCGTCATATATTTGTCAGTGTCGGTGTCTGTATAAATTGAAACTGCATATGTAATGAGTGAACTGAGTGATGTAGTGAGTAATATCTGTATATGTGAATATCAATGTTATATATCATTGAATTGTAAAATAGTGGAGTCAGGAATTTGTACTATTTCAAATGTTGAAATAAAATATTTATTTAAATAAATTACTTTTTAAATATCAAATTCTATGTAATAGCATTTTAATAAATAAATATTTATTTTTATTAAAAAATCAAATATGCTCTACATTGTGGGCCCCACAAATTCAGAAAGTTAATATCTATAGCAACATTTTGGAATGTTGCTACAGATACCTATAGGTGTTGCCATAGATCCAAATAGGATTCTATTGCAACAATATTACTTATGTTGCCTTAGATAGTCAAAATGTTGCCTTTGAGGTCTAAGGCAACGGCAAAAATTGCATCACCCTAAAAGTGTTGCCATAGACCTATGGCAACATTTTTCGGGCCTAAGCCAACATTTTTTTGTGTTGCAGAAGGTCATCTATGGCGTAGTGGGATAAAGGTCGCAAACGACCAGGGGTGGCATACTCGTGTAGTAGTTACCTAGTAAGAGGTAATCCGCCCTTGTGTTGGCAGAGAGCTGGTTAAGTTCTCGGGACGTCCCTCCAAAGGCGTACCCATGTGGCATAGGAAGTTCCTTAGCCTGACCATTTGTTGGAAAATCCAAAGAAATAATACGAACCTTGTACGGTTTTAGTTGTATAACCTGCTATGGAATGTGGCGGTAACCTGCTATTGAACATAGTAGCTATAGTAGGCATACAATAATGGTTGTATGCTGGCTAAGATTAATATTATAGTTTCTAAATGGTTTCGACACTATGCACTAATGATAATATTAAAAAGATTTTGCGTATCAAGCATGTTTGACTATCATAAGGAGAAATCTCCTCCAATTCTGCGTTTGCATTGTGTGTGTGGCGGGAGGCCTTATGGTAGTTTCATTTTCCAAAAGCATTGCGAATTCCTTTTATTTTCTTTGTGAAAATAACTGTTTTTAAGATCTCACACCAGTCCCATGACTGACCTGGAGTTTATTGTTCCCTTTCTAAACTCTGGGTGCCCATAATTTTCCACACGGGCAGCCTAGAGTTAGGTTATCAGGTCATTCTGGAATTCAGAAGTTGCTGTGGAGATCTGGAGGCGAGCTGGATAGCGAGACGTATCACTTATACTAGTATTATTCCGCTATGTATTCTGCTATGTGGACAAGTTTATATAATTGTCCAGTGATGTGTATTGTTGTTGTAAACTCTGATGATGTATTGTATAAACTAATATAGTTCTTTGTTATAAAGATTATTCATTCATCTATTATATATTGTTCCGCTGCGAATGTGAGATTCTGTTGTTGTTTCTATTTCTTCTTCTTTATTCTTCTATCTGTTTTCTTCTACCTCTTCTTTTTCAACCCTAACAATTCGTTTTTTCGGCATTCGATAGTTCGGCAGTTGATACAGTGGTTGTATTGATGTCGACTTTCGAGCGTCGAAAGATCGAAATGTTACATGTGGTATCAGAGCAATTGGTTAAGCGACAACCCTGGCTCTGTTGGGTGTTACTCATTAGAGATAGAGTCAGTAGTACTCTAGAATGAGTGTGAGTGTAATAATAGATATGAGCGCATATTTGTTAGTGAATACAAAAATTTATTTTGTATTGTGTTGACTTATCAGTTGATTGTTTATAGATTCTGGTCGGTGCAGTTTGGCCAACTGTAATCGATAGGGGTTTCTAAACTCTTAAACAAGATAAACTGACACAGTATTGTTTTAAATAGGGTAAATGAAATAATTTTACCCAAAACTATTTTTGTGCAGAAAAAAATGTTTTTCTATGAATTATTATAGTATATGGATACTTGGTTGTTAGGAAGAGATAATATTGAATTATTATCATTGTTATATGGAAACGGAATAAGAAATAATGGTATAACCAAAGATTTGGAGATAAATCCATTTAACAAATGAAATTTATAAATATGAATTGAAAGGATAAGGAAATAAAAATTCATATACGAATGAGATTTGTAAACGTAAATGTGATTTATAATTGGAAATAGAATTCCAGGAAAATATTTGAAATAAAATTCATTAATGGAATGAAATTGGTAATGTGAATTTATAAATGAGTTTTATAAATTGAAATGAGATGCCAAAGTAATTGTTGCAATACGGATTAAAGAATTTGGATTGAAATTTCAAAGTTAGTTTTGAAATGTGAGTAATTGTTTAAAAGACTCTGGAATTTCTTTAAAATGTTATGAAATGTAAATAAGTTTGATGACTTATAAAATATTTGAAATTTGATTGGAATAAGATTCAAATTGAAAAGGAATGAATTTGTGAATGAACAAATGAGGTTACATTTGTAAATAAATGAATTGGAATTGAAAAAATGGAATGAGATTTGATTTGAATCAAGTTGAGGAAAAAATCCAAACTTGGAAGAAAAATAAAATAAAATGGATTGAGTTCAAGTAAACTAATTTGATAATGTATTAATTCATGAAATAATGAATTGGAAGTTGAATCAGTTAAATTAAAGTTGAGTTGTGAGCTAAATTGAAAATGGTTTGAATTTGCATATAAATTCAAGTAAGTAGAAAAAAAAAATTGAAAATTTCCTTGTTATTGATAAAGTAAATTCAGGATGAATTGAATATGGAAATTTGAAATAAAAAAAAAGGATAAGTGAATATACTAATTGAATTAAATTAGTAGATGGAATGGATTTGATAAATGAAAAAATCAAATCAAAGATTTAAAATTAGAAATTGTTTACAAGGAAAATGAACTTGGGTTTTGAGTTGAAATAACTTAAGCAATATTTGGATAAAAGCTCGACTTAAGAAAAAAAATTGAGATGGTTGTTGTCGAGTTTTATGAAATGGTTTTGTATGAAATTTGTTTGGATTAATGAAATAAACTGAATGTGAATATGGAATGCAAATTGAATTGAATGGAATCAATTGAAAATGAAATGGAATTAAAATAAATTGAGTTGGTATCAATTTAAATTAGTTATGAACTAGAATGGATATTCTATTAAGTGAATATCGTTGAATTTGCATATAAAATTCTATGAGTTATTAAAAGAAAATAAAAATTGATTTCGAATCAATTGAAATGGATATGAATTCGTTTCGCTTAAAAATGAATTGAATGTAAGGAACTGCATTGTAGATCACTTGAATTAAATAGAAGTGATGTGTGAGGTAGTTGTAAACAATTTCAATTTGTATCAAAACCATATAAATTGCTTATAGGAATTATTTTGAGTGTATTGCCTATGAAAACTATGTGTTTACTATTGAGAATAAGTGAAATGTAAATGAATTTCCTATATTTCTCACTTACGCGTTTAAACTAAGTAAGTACAGGTACAGGAGGGGCCGTTTGGCTGCATTTGGTTGTGCAAAATGCTTAAAAAATAACCGCTTTGCTTAAAAATGCTAATAAAGGTACGCCTACGCAATACAAAATAGGAAATATGAATTGTTTTTGTTTTTCCGACCGTGTGGGTCGATGTATATATATTAATATCTTTTGTCAAATTGCAAAAACTCCTCCGTACAAAGGAGACTCTACCAAAAAATTTCAAAAATTTTGGGAGTTGGAATTTTTTTTGAAATTTTTGGAGATTTTCACTTAACGACAATATGATTTCAAATTGGGATTTGATATAAAGGTGAATAAAACTCAATATTCAAAGTTTGGAGATAAATTGAATTTAAGTAAAATTGAAAAGGAAAATCTGAATGAAAATTGGGAAAAAGTATTTATAGTTGAAATAATTTGTAAATTGAAGCAAATTGAATTCAAATAGAATTGTGAAGGTAAAGTGAATAGAAATGGATATAAACTTCAATAATGAAGTGAAAAAAAAAGAATTTTTTTTAAGAAGTATATAAAATATTTATATTGAACTTAAGAAACGAATGGAGAAAGTTCTTAAGTAAATTTGGTATTGGAAGTATACTAAGTTAATAATTTGATGAAAATCAAATTAGAATGCTGTGATTGGATATTATTGCAGAGTAGTATACAGGTAATTTAAAAACAAGAGAAATTGGGATTTTGATTGCAGAAGATAAATAAAATTTTCAACAAAGGGTATGTATTTAAAATTTCTGTATGAAATTTGATTGGGTTTCTGATTTTGCCACTTGGTATTTTGTTTTCTTTTGAAATTTGGGAGTCCGTAGGGACATTTTGTAGTTGTACCGAGCTAGCCGCGCAAAGGAGACGCTGGCAAAAATTTTCGAAATTTAGAGAGTTAGAAAATTTTGAGAAATTTTGGGTAATTTAAAATTTGAATTATGAAGTAAAATAAAGTTGCTCCAAACTATGAAAATGTTTGGAAAATTAATTAGGATGATAGTGTGGTTATGATAAGAAGATTGGTTTGAGAATTTGATAAAACTGTTTGGTTTTGGGAAAATGATAAACGGGTTGAGGATCATTCGTCTTAACTTGTAATTTCAGGACGATATTTTTTTAAGGGGGGGAAGAATGTGACGACCCTGAATTTTTGACATTGGAAATCAGAATATTTAATTGATTTTAAATATCTGGAAGCTAGTTTAATTTGAAATTCAAATATCAGAATGAATTTGGCAATTTAATTCTTGAATTTAATTTATTGATGTTGGGTAAAATATTGAATCTTGATTTTTAAGCTGATTGAAAATATTTTCGAGGCTTAGAAAATTCATATTAATAATACTGAAGATAATAAAGGCTTCAAAATTGAATTTGAAACTGTTTTGTTCAGTTTTGAAATTTTATCGTTTAAATCAATATTTAAAAATAGCCTTCCAAGGCACAGTCTCATAATTCAACAAAACCAGTTCCACTAGATCCGTAATATTGTATTATTATCGGATTTCAATTTTCGTAGTGTTTGGAATTGTTGTGTGATTCTACGATACATAAACGTACTGAAATTTAATATAATAACTGGGTCCAAAAAGCTATCTTCTCCATACGATCGAGTTTGGACTCGGAACCTATTCCATTGTGTTCAAAATAGGGGTTTAACATTATAAACGCCTAGCGGCACGCCTCGATAGGAGGTCAAGATTTTTAGTTGCATATTCGAGTCAATTTAAAAATTACAATATATATATATATATATATATATATATATATATATTGGTGGACATTTATAATCAAATCAGAACTTTATCCTTTCACCTCAAAATTACTATAGCAAGATTTTTTCGAACACGTAAGGACATTTTCACGAGCCAACGTCAATTCTTGTCCCCCTCCATTCTTTAAAAAAAAGAAAGAAAGAAAAAAAATGGCAGATGAATCAATCGCAACCCACTCAGTTTTTCTTCCCTTTTATCCTTCAATCCAAACGAAATGTCTCGTTCAAAAAAAATTCATTTATTCTCAAATCGAAATAGTTCGAAATGGCGATCGAGTTTTCATGATACTCTTCTTTCTTCTATTCGCCTAACAGTCGAAGCCAATGTTCCTTCATTTCATATCGTGAGTACGATTTGGTTGAAGCCGCATTCGAATTTGAGGGATTCCCGAGCTCGAGTTCAAGCTCTAGAAACTCGGTGAGGCGCGTCGAATTAGGGGTTAGAATCGCGAAGTAATGGCGGAGTTCATGTCGAAGAGAGCGAGTCGTTCATGGTCGCGAGGGGCGTGGGTAGGCATGCGATGGCGGCGGCTTTGAAGTAGGGCTCAGTGACTTGAGTTTTGGGGCAAGGAGGAATTGGTCTTTGCAGCCTGGACCGAGTCGTTGGTCGGTTGATGTTGATTTCATGTTTGAACGCGATTTTTACAGTAAGGTATTTAGCTTTTTAATTTTTCAATTTAATTTAAATCTGGAAATATATAATCTTTCTATACAGCAGATATATATACACAATTTCTGGTATAAAAAGTAGACATATATATATCGGTAGAAAAACTTATGCAGTAATAATAAATATGCAGTAAGGTATGTATTTATTTAGTTTTGAATTGATAAATGTATATATATTTAGACAAGATTCATATACGCATTTTAAATCTACAAGTATTTTAAAATAATATATATATTAATGATTAATATGTTAAATAAACTGATTTAATTTATTTATGATACAAAAGGTTTTAAAAAGGGAAATTTTATTAAAATCAAATTATTAGTTTAAACTAATTATCAGTTAGGTCAAATTTTAAAATGGAAATTTAATTGTTCGATTTATTCGAATATTAATAAAATGTATAAAATTGTTTATACAAGGTCTAAAATCAAGAAAATAAACTGGGATGGAAAATGGATTGCATGCATAAGCAAAGGTGAGATCTTCTCACTCAAATTAAAATTGGAATTGCAGTTATTGATTGACTGTTTGGATGTGGTAGTATATAGTATATATATATATATATATATATTTGGAGTTGTTGATTTCCCGCATTATATAGCGGATGAGACCCTATGCGCCGCATAATAGCGGATGATATTTTATAAATCCCATATACCGCGATATTCCACCTCAAAGTGGAATGGGTATTTAATTATTGTGCTAACATCTGTGGATGTAGGGAAACAGGTTGGAGGGATCCAACTGGATTCCTCAAATATTTGAATTTGTTTCAATGTTGTGTGTTGATTTATTTATAATCTGTGTATGATTATATTTGTGATTGAAATTGTTGAAGGCTATAATTTAGCCGAACGTATTTTTGGTATCGTTGGATACCAAAAATAAATAAAATTGGATTTTTGAAATTAGAGTAGGAAATTTTAAGTAAATCCTTTTTGAAAGAATTGGGTGAATTTAAAAGAAGGAATTTAAAAGCATAAAGTTGATTTTTGAAATCTTATCGAATTATTTCCAAAATATGGGAAAAGATATTAATAAATGGGTTTTGAATAATATTGTTTAAAAGCTGAAGAATTCATTGAAAATGGAATTTTAAATAGTTTGGAAGAGATAAAAGGATTTATTTAAAAGGTGATAAATTTCTAGAAATCAATTTGATAGTTGATTTGGTATTTGAAAATAAATCTTTGGGAAATCGGTATGAAAATTTATTTGGTGTTGAATGGAAAAGGATTTTGTGTTGAAATAAATTTGGAAATCGATTTGCAAATGATTTGGTATTTGGGAATAAATTCAGAAATAAATTTGCAAATGGTTTGTTATTTGGAAATAAACTTAGAAATCAATTTGCAAATGTTCTGTTCTATTGAAAATAGACTGGGAATCAATTTGAAAAATTGATTTGGTATTTGAAATAAATGGAAGAATCAATTTGAAATTTGATTTGGTGCTTGAAAAGAAATTAGAATCAATTTGGAATTTGATTTGGTGTTTGAAAGTGAATATTTGGAAATTTAAATTCACAGTGGAAATAAATAATATCGGGAATTTTATTCCACGAGTAAAGTGATTTGAAATTTGTTTTCAAAGTGATGAAGTGTGGAAAATATATATCTTACGAAGATATTTTGAAATTTAATAATTTGGAGAAATTATTTAGATTGGATGATAGTTGTGAATTTTGTTTGATGGTTAAATAACCGACTATCAATATTTGCCTTTGAAATGGCATTTGAATTTGTTTTTAAAACAAGTGCTCATTATTCGGTTTAGCCGGGAGAGGACTTTGTGTCTTATAACCTATTCCGAATAGTGATACGACGTAAATGGATAGCATTTGAAGACCAGTGTTGAAGACCGGGCGTTTGCGAGAACGATAGGATAACCTATCGATTGTTTCTGCACCGAGTAGCTATGGTATTGAGATTTCCTATGTGATGGGAAGTCCTATCGGGATTGTGAATACCCGGATTGCAAGGGCTTCTTTGGAAGTGCCTTCGATTCTGTTCGAACCCGGAACAGATTTGTATGGATGTATGTCTGACACTACACTTTGAGATATAAAGTCGATTTCTTTCAAATACATTTCTGTTTGGTGGCGGAGAATTTATTCTCTTAGCTTAACACCCTTCTCTAAGACGTACGAGCTCAGAGGTTATGTAGTTGAAGGTTATCAGTGATATACTCCCAATTTGGTAGTGTGGCATGCTAAGTGTTGCTGTGTGTTGCTGGTCATTTGTTGATCATTTGTGATCAAAGCATGGCTTTCGTGTAAAGCGTAGCTTTGTGGACGAGACCTCATCGAACCTCACACCCCGGAAATGGTCAAAACAGGAAAGATGCGGCAAGGTTATGAGGGTTGCTCACTTTAGAGAATGTCATTTCCTTCTGGAAAAAGGTGGTATCATGGTATGGAGCCCAGATATTTTACCTGTATGGTTGCTCCAATCTCATTTACTGTGCGATTGTTGCTTTGTGATCGAGGGCAACATTTTGGAATGTTGCTACAGATACCTATAGGTGTTGCCATAGATCCAAATAGGATTCTATTGCAACAATATTACTTATGTTGCCTTAGATAGTCAAAATGTTGCCTTTGAGGTCTAAGGCAACGACAAAAATTGCATCACCCTAAAAGTGTTGCCATAGACCTATGGCAACATTTTTCGGGCCTAAGCCAACATTTTTTTGTGTTGCAGAAGGTCATCTATGGCGTAGTGGGATAAAGGTCGCAAACGACCAAGGGTGGCATACTCGTGTAGTAGTTACCTAGTAAGAGGTAACCCGCCCTTGTGTTGGTAGAGAGCTGGTTAAGTTCTCGGGACGTCCCTCCAAAGGCGTACCCATGTGGCATAGGAAGTTCCTTAGCCTGACCATTTGTTGGAAAATCCAAAGAAACAATACGAACCTTGTACGGTTTTAGTTGTATAACCTGCTATGGAATGTGGCGGTAACCTACTATTGAACATAGTAGCTATAGTAGGCATACAATAATGGTTGTATGCTGGCTAAGATTAATATTATAGTTTCGAAATGGTTTCGACACTATGCACTAATGATAATATTAAAAAGATTTTGCGTATCAAACATGTTTGACTATCATAAGGAGAAATCTCCTCCAATTCTACGTTTGTATTGTGTGTATGGCGGGAGGCCTTATGATAGTTTCATTTTCCAAAAGCATTGCGAATTCCATTTATTTTCTTTGTGAAAATAACTGTTTTTAAGATCTCACGCCAGTCCCATAACTGACCTGGAGTTTATTGTTCCCTTTCTAAACTCTGGGTGCCCATAATTTTCCACACGGGCAGCCTAAAGTCAGGTTATCAGGTCATTCTGGAATTCAGAAGTTCCTGTGGAGATCTGGAGGCGAGCTGGATGGCGAGACGTATCACTTATACTAGTATTATTCTGCTGTGTATTATGTTATGTGGACAAGTTTATATAACTGTCCAGTGATGTGTATTGTTGTTGTAAACTCTGATGATGTATTGTATAAACTAATATAGTTCTTTGTTATAAAGATTATTCATTCATTTATTATATATTGTTCCGCTGCGAATGTGAGATTCTGTTGTTGTTTCTGTTTCTTCTTCTTTATTCTTCTATCTGTTTTCTTCTACCTCTTCTTTTTCAACCCTAACAATTCGGTTTTTCGGCATTCGATAGTTCGGCAGTTAATACAGTGGTTGTATTGATGTCGACTTTCGGGCGTCGAAAGATCGAAATGTTACATGAGTGGTTAAGGCATCTCCTAAATGGCGGAAGGAGTTGGGTTCACATCCTGGAAAGCACATTATTATTGCATATGAAAATGGAGGATTATTGACAAGATATACATATACATATGAACATACTTATGATTGATTGTATACATACAAATCAATCACAATTCTTCTCCCAATCAATCACAATTCTTCTTCCAATCACAAGCTATCTCTCATGAATATTTATATTCACATGATCAAAGAGAAGATTTTCATTTTTATGTCACCATATTTTGTAAATTTTTGATGGGAAACAACTTGTACTCTATAAATACCAGGTGTATTCATTGTAAAAGATATCTCGTATCTCATAATTTCTAGTGTAGAATAAGCTCTTCTTCTTCTAATTTCTGTTTTTTTATTTACACTTAGATAATTGTAACTTCTATCAATTAGTTTTGTTAGAAATATTTATCTAAGTTTTTCTTCCTTTTTCATTAGTGACAGACCGTTAATTAGTTTTAGCAGCTATTCTAATTTTATTTTTTGTTTTTTTGAATTTCTGTTTGTTTCTCTGTTTTTTCTATTTTTCGATTGTTTAGAACTTGTGAAGGAGTTCTGATTTAACTTTCAACAACTCTTCCATGACAAATAGTTGGATCCTTCTGTGAGAAAAAGATTGGAGTTTAAATCAATATTTCTTCACTTGTCTATTTTTCTGCATCTTTTGTAGTTTAGATTCACCTCCAAATTCGTCTAACTCGCCCACAAAATTACATAAACAATAGAATTTAATTTTCCTCTCTGTGTTCGACCTGCATACTACACACCTGTGCGCTTGCAGTATTATTTTTAATTTGTGCTTTTCTAATCCCATAGAAAAGTGTCAAACAAGTTTTTAGCGCCGTTAAATTATTAAATTTTACTGTTTATTTAATTTTTGATTCGAGTTATTTTTGTTTTTGTTTTTGTTTTTGTGTATCTAATCAAGAGAAGGATGAAAAAAAGAAACAAATCATTATTAATATGTTTGCAGATTTGGTAATTTATTTCCTTTCTTTTAGATTACACAATCTCTTCTTATTTTTGTTTCCTTCTTTTTAGTTTACAAAGTCTCTTCTCATATTTTTTTTCTTTCTTTTTTCCCTTTGCCTATTTTAGGCTACAGTGTTTTAACTACAACAAAAAAATTTGCATTTTTTTTATTTCCTTTTGCCTGTTTCTTATTTTTACAATTCCCCTTCCTTTATTACTTCTCTAAAAAAACTTTCTTTCTTTTTACATTGTTTATTTTTTTTTGCAGTGTTTATACTGCAACAAAAAACATATCTTTTAGTATTTTACTACAACAAACAAAAATCTTTTTTTGTGCTTATTTCTCTTTTGCAACTTTTTTCTTTTTTTTCATACTTGTAAAAGTTTTCTTGATTATTAGATTTGGTAAATCAATTCTATCTCTAAAGCAAGATTACAAAAAAAACAAATTTTCTACTTTTGATTTTTTCTTTTACATAAAAGATTCCTTTCTTCAAACTCCATCTACAGACCGTCACCTTCACCAAACAACATCACAACATCATGATCGCCAATCCAACCTACAAACACTCCAACGCCATCAAGTTTTTGGCACTATCAAGCAACATTGAACATCAAGTTTAATTTTGTAAGAATTTCCTTTCTCTATCGGTACCATGCTTTTGTGAAAAATTGCTTGTAAAAACAGATTGCTGCAAATTGCAAATCGGCGATGCTTGTACAAATTTTTATTTGCAATTTTAATTGTAAATTGGTCGCGAATTTGTAATTGAATTTCAAAATAATAAAATAGAAAAATTGTATTTTGTGAAATTGACTGTCTTGAATAGTTAGATCGCAGATATATAGTAGTTCAATTTATTGAACTATTAGCAAAAGAGGTTGCATACTACCTATAAAACATTGATCGTATCCCTTAGTAAAAACCATTTTTGCTTAAACTTTTCAAACTTAGAAAAAATCAACATGGTTCAAACAGTTGGAAATGATAAGTTTAGTGATACTACTGAAGTATGGAATGCATGCTTAAACCATTCTAACTCTGACTTCGATCAATACGAATATAATTCTGAGTTAAACAACATGCTTGATTCACACACTTCACCACTAGACTTGAGTTTTAAATTACAAACAAAACTGATGATTGATAATGAACATACAAACTCTAGTGTTATGAATGAAATCGTGCTTAGTCACACAAATGTATGGGATTATAATGACAAATATTGGGAACACATGAACCTTTGTGTTGATAAAATCTTTATAGGTAGAGTTTTACTGTGGGACACATCTGATTTTAAATCTAAGCATAACGACAAACCATTCATCGAGTCTATTCTCCATTTCAGTGCAAACTCTAAAAATAGTGCTAAAAACAAGTATGGGGGAGAAAGATGTAGGCGTTCATCACAATTCATTCATCATTTGCACAAATCACATTTTATATATGATCCATGTTCGCATTTAGTTATTAAATTGCATTTCATTTTACAAATCATTTTACACCTCATCCATCTTTGGGTACTCTCATTCAAATTTAGGAAACGTTTTTACAGTGCGGACATTGTCTCAACTAAGTGCGGGGGAGGGTCTGCATTGCATTTCATCTTTTTCATTCATTTTTTCTCTTTCTTCAAAAAAAATGCATCATTTTTTTATTCACCTCAATTTTTTTAAATTTTCATCTCATTTCCCAAACTTTGATTTATTTTAAGTAGTCACGACATAGTAAGTTAAATAGTTTTATTCATGGGATGGAAAATTTTGTAAATCACTAATATCGAATCGAAAACGTAATGAAAAGTTGAATTACGAACGATAATAGTGTAACCAGTATATAGGGAGACTCATTGGTGATGGTTATGAAATCTATTCTACATTGTAGTCTTTGTTTAAAAAGTGGTTGCTTTAAAGTACTTGCGTTGACACTTGTTTTTTCAGTAAAGTTAGTAAGTGCTAAGATGATTTTGCATAACTCTCTCTTAAAAAACGAAAATAAAAACATAATAATAAAATTCCTAGGGTATCCAACATTGCTAGTACATCTAGCGTTGGTGTGCAAACCCGCCAAGCTCTTTTCCAACTCTCACGTAAGTCCATGAGGCAGTGAATGAGTGGTATACCTTGGTCTCATTTTAAGAGTTGGACACCTGAGGATTACTGACACCTTGTTGACATAGTCAGCGTCGGTCTGCACAATCCTCCATGCTCTGTCCTGACTCTCATGTAAGTCCACGAGGCAGTGCATGGGTGGTATACCTTGGTCTTTTAAGTTATGTGTATAGATTTTTATTTTTGCAAATAAAGAGAGAGTAAGCAATTGAAACCCAAGCACCTTCTTGACTTTATAGATTTGACTAGTTATACAAAAGGAAATAACAATACCACTTTGCAAACTATGATAAGCAAACAAAGAATCTATTTCATGGCTGCACTATGTTGTCAACAGAACCAACTAGCCAAACTAGATTTTAACGTATGAAATCTTGAATTATGTTGGAAAATTGTGGCTAGTTGAGGAACAAAATTTTCTAGAAAATGACTTAGACTTGTATACATTACTGTGTTGCAACTATTCTGAAATAAGTCATGTTGTCATTTGTATATATTCGTTGCATTCATGTAACTGCATTAGAATCATCACATATTGCATTTGGATTTTGTGAGTAGTATCTGCTGAAAACCCTCATGAGACACCACTCGTCCTACTAGGGACACCTAGAGGTTTAACAGCTTGTTGCATACGCTAATGCAATCGTGATTCCTTTGTAAGTGTGACCTACCTAGTTTAGTTTTTATTTTTGTTTTACTTAAGGACGAGTCAAAGATAAGTATGGAGGTATTTGATTGACATGTAAAAGTGTTTATTTTTGCGCTCAATCTTACCTTTGTTGTATACAAATAAATGTTACACTGGGTATTTTTGGGTATTTCTATAGATATACAGATTTGAGGAGCCTTCATGTTAAAATGGAGCAAAAGAGAAGAAAAAGGGAGATTTGCATTAGATTATAACAGCTACTCTAAAAAGATTGAACAAAAAAAGTTGTAGCGGAGTGGTTAAGGCATCTCCTAAATGGCGGAAGGAGTTGAGTTCGCATCCTGGAAAGCACATTATTATTGCATATGAAAATGGAGGATTATTGACAAGATATACATATACATATGAACATACTTATGATTGATTGTATACATACAAATCAATCACAATTCTTCTCCCAATCAATCACAATTTAATGGATTTGATTCACATCAACAAATCATCCTCAAATCTCAATCACTCATCATGCCACATGTCAAAGATCTAAAGACAAGCTATCTCTCATGAATATTTATATTCACATGATCAAAGAGAAGATATTCATTTTAATGGCAACATATTTTGTAAATTTTTGTTGGGAAACAACTTGTACTCTATAAATACCCAGGTGTATTCATTGTAAAAGATATCTCATATCTCATAATTTCTAGTGTAGAATAAAGCTTTACTTCTTCTTCTAATTTCTGTTTTTTTATTTACACTTTGATAATTATGGCTTCTATCAATTAGTTTTGTTAGACATAATTATCTAAGTTTTTCTTCCTTTTTCATTAGTGATAGACCGTTAATTAGTTTTAGCGGCTATCCTAATTTTACTTTTTGTTTATCTGAATTTCTGTTTGTTTTTCTGTTTTTTCTGTTTTTCGATTGTTTAGAACTTGTGAAGGAGTTCTGATTTAACTTTCAACAACTCTTCCGTGACAAATAGTTGGATCCTTCTGTGAGAAAAATATTGGAGTTTAAATCAATATTTCTTCACTTGTCTATTTTTCTGCATCTTTTGTAGTTTAGAATCACCTCCAAATTCGTCTAACTCGCCCACAAAATTACATAAACAATAGAATTTAATTTTCCTCTCTGTATTCGACCTGCATACTACACACCTGTGTGCTTGCAGTATTATTTTTAATTTGTGCTTTTCTAATCCATAGAAAAGTGTCAAACAATAATGTATTGAAAGATTGTTTTTACATATGCACATTATTCTTATTTTCCTCTGTTTGTCGTTCCAAGTAAATGTATAATTTTTTAATTGCTTCTCTAGTTGCATTTTATTATGAAACACAAGATCTAATTACTACTCTAGTTTCATGTCATTGTAAAACACAAGTTATATCCTTTATTATATTGTATATGTATTGTTGTTAACCCGCCTTTTGGCAAGGCCGTGGACAGGCGGGTTTAACTTAATCGACTGCACGTTCGTCGAGGCTGGTGTACGATGGATTCAGTCGACTGGATGGATGGATGATGCAACGTGCTTGGGAGATGGAAATATGATTGAATAAAGATGGATCAACTATAATGTGGGTCTAGGAAACATGGTTTGGCATTATACATGGTTCAGTATGGTGGAGGTTCGGCACAAATAGTTCGTCTAGCATTCACGTTCGAATAGCATTCAAGGGTAATCGGCATACATAGAGCGTCCGACATACATGAGTGGTTCGGCATTCCAGGAGCACTCGGCATTCAGTAGCGCTCGGCATTTAGAGGCGCTCGGCATTAGAGATCGTTCGGCATGATGAGCGCTCGGCATTAGAGACTGTTCGGCATCAGACATGGTTCGACATGATGGAGGTTCGGCATTAAGGATTGTTCGACATTGGATGGAGCGCTCGGCATAAATCTCGTTCGGCATTGGATGGAGCGCTCGGCATAAATCTTGTTCGGCATTGGATGGAGCGCTCGGCATAAATCTCGTTCGGCATTGGATGGATCTTTCGGCATCAGGGAGAGTTCGGCATTGGATGGGTCGTTCGGCATACCTCACCTCGCTCGGCATTACACCTCGCACCTCCATACCTCGGTACCTCCATACCTCGGTACCTCATACCTCGGTACTTCCGTACCTCACACCTCCATGCCTCGGTACCTCACACCTCCATACCTCGGTACCTCCATACCTCAGTACCTCGCACCTCCATACCTCGGTACCTCGCACCTCCATACCTTAGTACCTCGCACCTCCATACCTCGGTACCTCGCACCTCCATACCTCAGTACCTCGCACCTCCATACCTCGGTACCTCGCACCTCCATACTTTCGTACCTCGCACCTCCATACCTCGGTACCTCGATACCTCACACCTTCCCACGTTCGGCATACCAACTTCTCAGGATCGGTCGACATAATGAAGTAGGGTTCGGCTATGACCTTGATGGGCACAAACTACTCAGGAGGCCCAACAACCTGGTTTTGCCTATAAATACAGCATGTGGGTCTCCAAATGGGGGATCTTCTTTCGGCTCTCTTACTTTCTCTTTTCTAAGGCTAAGGCAACTCTGCCATTTTGTAACTGTAATCGATTATTACAGCAATAAAAAGCAAACTTCTAAGTGGACGTAGGCCGGAGTTAGCCGAACCACTATAAAATCCGTTGTTCTTTACTGCTTTCATTTTAGTTTTAACTGTTCTTCACATTATTACTCTCTACATATACTCTATCTCTGAGCTGTGACTGATATTTGGTGCTTTCACTTGGATTTGGGTGCAGTGACCAATTTTGGCGCTAACAATTGTATAATATATATATCTCTGGTCGACGATGACACAGCCATGGTGGCTCAACAACATCAGGTCGGCGTGACTCCTACTCATTAGAGCATGAAGACATCAATGCATATATGATATCTCCGTCTTTAGACCGTCGATTATCTTATTAATGCTACCGGTCCTTCCACTCGTGGGTCTAAGACAGACTCTTCCTCTATCCCCTAACTTGATGTCTTCCAAAGAGAACGTGAATTGGGGTGAGTAATTACTTGTTTGATTATTACAATTGAAATATACATGCACTACCATTAATATATATACACACACTCACACACACATACATATATATAAGTATGTACAATAATTTTCTAATCAAATATTCATACATATACATACACATACATTATATATAGGTATGATTTCATTGGCGACGCCACATACGATGTCATTCGTTATGGCTTCCTTGCGCTAATCATAGCATTCTGGCCTAGACTTAGTGACATTCTTGATGATGTAAAGAAAGTCACGTTGTTTGAGAAATTTATGGTAAAATAGTTTTATTACACAACACACTATATAAATATGTATGTCATTTTGTTCATAATATATTCAATTTGCATTTGTAGAGGAAATTTGCTTTGAGAAAGGGCATCTCTGAAGACCTTGTGAGAAGGGCTTAGGAGATCATAACATCCAAAAATTACCGAGAATGGACGTATGGTATGCGTAGGAGTGGCAAAAAACATCCATCCTTTGTCCAAGAGATATATGAGCAATTCTTGAAGTATTAGGAGATCGATAAGTTCAATAAGATAACAAAACAGACTGGAGAAGCCGAGAATAGAAATCCTAGGCTGTATAGCGGTGACTCTAGATCATACGTAAATCATTGTAACGATCTAGTATATATTAATTTGTTAAATTTATTAAACACTTTAAATAAATTAAAATAAGCTTATGTGATAATGTATTTAATTCATATTTTAGTATGAAGAGCAGCATAGCAAGCCTACATCTTGGCAAGTCTATTGCAGGACTCATAAGATTGAGTTGTTGGATAGGTCCACTGCTACTAGTTGGGTAGATGATGCTTCCATCGAGTTTGCGGTATGTTATCCATAAAACTTTATTTACATAATATTTGCATCCATATACATGTATAAAATTCTAATGAACATGTAAAATGCAAAATAGGCGAAATACCGAGCTAGGATTAAGGAGCTTCAAAGTCAAGGTATGGAGATAACAGGAGAAGTGGAAAAAGTAATATTTGAACACTCACTAGAGCCGCCGCCCAATGAGCTGATGGTAAGCCCAACCACGACAATATTCTAAAGGTAATAGCTTAAATGCTCGTCATATACATATTATATTAAGTATATATGTATACAAAGCCATAAACATATATACATATAGTATGCTATATGTATGTATACATTGGTTATAAATACCATAACCATATGTGAGTGTATGTGTGTATTTTATACACATGCTTAGTATAATTATTTAACCTAATCCTCATTTTTCTAGTGGATGTTAAAAATCGTCCTTTTAAAAATAAATTGAGTTTGAGTTAAGATATATAATTTAAGCCACTTAATAAATTAAACAAATATATAAAAAAAGGTGGAACCCAGTGCACGAGGCTCCCGCACGATAGCGGGCTTTGAGGAGGTCGATAATGTACGCAGCCTTTCCCTCGCATTGCGAAGAGGCTAAATCACCTAATAAATTAAACAAATATATAATTAATTTAAATTATAAAGTCTATTCCAATATATTAGACGAGTTTATTTGAGTTAAAATATAGAACTTGCTAAATCACCTAATAAATTAAACAAATATATAAGTTAAATTACTCAATAAATTAAACAAATATATAATTAAGTAAAATTATAAATTTTGTTATATCGCCCAATAAATTAGACAAATATATAAGTTAAATTACTACCAAATTAAAGAAATATATAGCTAAATTAAATTAAAATTCAACAAATTAAACAAGTTTATTTGAGTTAAAATATAGATTTTTTTAAATCGCCCAATAAGTTATATATATATATAATTATGTTAAATTATAAATTTTGTTTTAATAAATTTAATAAGTTTATTTGAAATAAAATATAGATCTTGTTAAATCACCTAATAAATTAAACAAAAATATATAAGTTAAATCACTCAATAAGTTAAACAAATATATAACCAAGTTAAATTATAAATTTTACTTCAATAAATGAAACAAGTTTATTTGAGTTAAATAATAGATTTTGTTAAATACACAAATAAAATAGGTTAAATAAAAATTTACCTATTATTAACAAAATAATTGGATAAGGTGTAGAGATCACATTAGATGGAGGTGCAACATTTAATACTGCTATAGAAGATGAAAACTAACGGTTAAAGTTACATGTCAGTAAGAGGGAGAAGAAGCTGGTTAAGCTTGCCGATGAATTTATGCGATGATTTTCGGATGATGATATTTCTTCTGAAGACGATGATGCTGATGGTGGGTAGGATTCGAGGGAGTGAGTAGTATTTGTGTTGGCATGTTATGTTTTGTATTGGTTGGATAATTTTGATATTGGACATTTTTATGTATGTATGCAAATTTGTGGTTGGATATTTATGTTTTTAGATGTGTATTTAGGGTTGTAAGTATGTGGACATTTTTGTTGGTTGGGAACTTTTGATGTTGGATGATATGTTTGGTGATATATGTATCTTTATGATAATGGATAATGTTGTGATATGTGAATTTTTGATATTATTGCGTTATATTAGTATGATTATATGTGAAATATATATGAGTTTATGGTTGAGGTGAGAAATGCAGTAGAAACCTTGCAAAAATGTTTTTACAAAGGCACCGATAAGGCATCGACAGAGCATTGGAAAATCCAATTTTATTATTTTAATTAGACGTCGGTATGGAGTCGGTAGGGTGTCATCAAACCCAATTTTAATATTCTAACATGGGGTCGGTTTAGCGTCGCAATGGCGTCAATAAAAGGGCGTTAGGATGCAGCATCAGTAAGTACCCCACGAAGACAACTTCATGGCATCGGAAATTGTTTTCTAACTCCCCTTTTACCGATGCCGATGGTGTGACATCGAAAATAGGCCTACCGACGCCATCATTGCGACATCAAAAATAGGTTTACTAACGCCGTGCCGACGCCTTTTTGGCATTGTTATATAAAGTTGTTTTCATAGTGGAGATTTCGTAAATAGTTTGAATACATGAATTAATATAAGGAAAGAACCAAGGGGGTGGGGGTTGTAAAAAAATGTAGAAATGTTAAAATGTAGGCATTGGAAGTTAAGAACATAATTTTACACTACGGTGTATGATTAATTTACCGAGATAAATGAGTAATGTATTGAATTAGTTAATATTGTTTATGTGTAGAATTTATGTTTTGTGATTTACATATTTTTATATTTGAATGGAATTTTTTTACCACTTCTATTGATATGAACATGGCATGGATAATGAAACCGAAACATATTTTAGGATTTATTATATTAATTAACGAATACTTGTTAACTAAATTTATTAAAATATTTTAAATTCAAGATTACATAATTAATTAAAATTTATCGACCTACGTGTATAATATTAGGTGATATTGAGGAGAGTTTTGTAAGTAACCTAGAAATTTCACAAAATGTTGGTACTTGATGTTAAAAAAAGAATTTTACAATGCAATGGATGATAAATATATTGTATAAATGAATTATAGTTAAACTCTTAATTAATATTTATATAATTATGTTACATGATTGATGTATATATATATATATATATATATATATATATCTAAATGAATTTTGTACCGTATTTTTTGATATGAATATTGTATAAATATTGAAATTTTCATATTTTTATGATGTATTAGGAAAATCAATGAATAATGGTGTACTGAATTTATTTAAATAGTTCAAGATTACATGATTAATTCTAGTATATGAAGTTAAATGTAAAATATATAAGGGAACCGAGAAGGGTTTTGTAAATTATTATATAAATTTTAAAATAAGGATACTTGAAGTTAAAAAAAAGTTTTAATGTATTATATGACGAATTTATCGAGACTAATGAATTATAAAATGAATTTGTTATTGTTGTTTATATATATGCTTTACGTTGTGTGACTTATGTATCTTTACTTTAACAAAGAAGGTAATTTTATTATTACTTTTTAATATGAGTATGGTGTATACATTGAAATTATCATATTTTTATAATTTAGCAATAACAAATATTATTTAATTGTATTTGTCTAATTAGTTTAACTTGAAGATTATATAATTAATTTATATATATGGACTGAAACGTAAAATATTAGGAGAAAAGTGGTGTGGGTTTTGGAAATAACAGTAGTAATTTTAAATGCAGATTTAAAAGTTAAAAATAGAAGTTTACAGTGCAATGTATGATAAATTTATCAAGGTAAATGAGTTATAATTAATTTTTTTATATTGTTTTATGTGATTTATCTATCATAATCGAATAAAAAAATAATTTTACCATTTTTGTTGGTATAATAGTGGTATACATATTGAAATTATTATTCTTTAGTATTTATTATGAATATTATTAAATATTAGTTAACTGAATATATTTAAATAGTTTAATTTTGGATTATATAATTAACATAAGTATATGGGCTTGTATATAAAATGTTAGGAGGTAATTAATGAACTATTTTCAAATAATTGTATGTACTTTTTTAATATATATCACAATGTAAAATAATGGGAGGGATCCTGTAAAATAAATGTAAATCGGTAGATAAATATTTGAAAATAAAATATCAAGAGAGAATTAAGGAGAAAAGTGAAAACTCCTAGAACAACAAAAGAGCTAGAAATTTCCTATTTTCTACCATTTAGAATATATAAAAAATTATCTTCTCTAATCTCATTCTCTCATTGTCATAGCAAGTATCCCCTCTTCTTCCTTTTATGTTGGGATTTGTGATATGATATTTCCAAAATGAAATAGAAAGGAGTCGCTTGGAGCAACGATAATGAGATGACTGAACGAAGAAGCGAGAAAGATACATAAGCTTGTAGCTTCAGCTATAGGCTTCCAATCGACCGACGGAAGCATACATTCGATTAAAGTTTATGCTCTTTTCATTTGACTGGAGATCACTTCTAGTCTACGGGCACTAGTCTAGTGGTGGGGATTTTCGATCGACTGGATTGGCTTTTTCTGTAGAAGTTGGTTCGAGTTTACAGGGCAATTTCATCCTTTTCAACTTGTTTTGGAGCTTCAAACATAGATCTTTGCATATCTTTGATTCAATGACTGGGGTTACTTTAGACTTCTATAAATAGGCTTGTATAGGGGTTGTAGTAACGTGTGTGAGAAGGGTTATTGTATTAGGGTTTTAGAGATGGGTAATTGTATTAGGGGTTTGGGGATTGAGATTTCCTCTTAATTTTAAGGCTTTTTCTTTATAATCGTTTGGAGCAAATAATAAAGTTTGTTTAGAGGAAATTGCATGTCTAGTGTTTTTCTTTACTTTTTATTTCTTCTAAAATTTAATTATGTGGGGATTCTTAGGATAACCCTAACGGTTGGAATCAGATCCTACTACACAAATTTCTCTGAAGAGAGTTTGGTTATGTAGAAGATAAGCATTCAAAACTTAATGGAAAAATTTTAGGATTATGGAAGATGAAGATGGAGGATTTTATATACCTCAATGATATTCGCCAAATATTGGAGAACAAAGGAGAAAAACCTATTGTTTTAACTTGATCAAATTGGAAAATTTCAAATAAGAAGGCTGTGGCGGCTATCTGACATTTTTTGGAATTCATATTATTGCCGATGAAACATCTGCTTATTTAATTTGGAATAAATTGGAAGGAATTTACATGAATAACTCTGCAACAATCAAGGCTCTTCTAATCGGAAGATTGATAAATATGAAACTAAAGGAAGGTGGGTCAATTAAAGAGCATCTTAATGTTTTTCAAGCAATTGTGAAACAATTGGCGGCCGTGAATCACAATTTCGATGATGAGACACAAGCCTTGATGGTAATGAGTTCATTACCGGAGAGTTGGGGAAACGCTTATGGTTGCATTAGAAAACTAAAATTCGGATGGAGCTGTTTCATTTTTCTTCTTAATCAGTAGCCTTCTTAATGAGGAGAAGCGAAGGATGAATCTAATGGAAGGAAAGGTTAACGAAGAAAGAGAAAATGGAAATCCAATTGAAGTGGTCCATCTTACAAGGAGGGTTAACCATCCAAATATTGAAAGGTAATCAAATAGATCAAATATGAAAAGGAATTTAATTTGCTATTAGCGTAGAAAACTAGGTCACTTATTGAGATTTTGTAATAAGGCAAGACGAAAGCATTAAAGGAAGACAAGCTTGATGAAGGCAACGACGACGTGGAAAATTTTGGTATTAACAATGATGTTTTCTTTGTTGATCGAAGAATAGGAAATGAGTGGTTGCTTAATTTGGGTACATGTTTCATTTATGCAACCAAAATGGAGCATTATCAACTGTAAGGAGAAAGAAGGCAGGGTGCAATCTGGTAATGGTGGACACTTGCATGTTAAAGGCATAAATATGTTCAGTTAGGTTGAAAATGTATGATGAAGGGAAGGTGAAGCTTATGAGAGTTAGGTATGCCCCCAGAAATAAAAAAGAATCTTGTTTTAGTAGGATGATTGGAAGAAAATGGCTGCAACATCTCAACTCGAGGTGGAGTCATAAGGGTTTGGAAGGACAATCGGGTGGTTTTGTACACAAAATGGAGAAGCAATAACATTTACAAATTACTTGGAAAAACGATGGAGGATGATGGGAGTTATCATAGTGGAGTTGGAGAGGCAAATTTTGTTGAATCAAGGTGTAACTAGCAATGGAAAGTCGCATAGTCCATATGGAGGCCTTTGTGGTATTATAAACATTTCTAATTTATTGATGATACGCATGTTCAGTTGGGGTGCATGCATAATTAGGTGGTTTGAAGCTAAGTAGTTAACATCGGTATCGGGTACGTATCGACCAAGTACCGATATTTTAAAGTTTCGTGATAATATCAGATAATATTGGTAAAATATCGGACATGTGTAGAGAATGTTATAAACGATATTAAACTACGTTATAATGTTATATTGATATTATGTATTCAAATATTTGGATAAATAGTTCCAAATTATTATCAAAGACTGATTGCATATACTGATTATAATATGTTTACCAAGATATTCTATTTAATACAAATCATAATATTGGGTCATAAAAATTGAGAAATTCATATAATGTATGTCTTTATTATTTTCTTCGTTTTATACAATATTAATTACTTCTTCAATCATCTATATTAATTTTCCAAATTTTCCTAGCAAGTGTAACAACCCGGGTTTTTCTAACACGAAAAACCGGACCATTTGGTTAAGAAGAAGAGGTAGAAGAAGAAGAAAAATAGAAAACAACAACAGAATCTCACATACGCAGCGGAATAAAATATAATATATATCAGCAGATCTTTACACAAAAAGAAATCTATATCTGTTTACATATACATCATCCAAATACATCCTCAGAGTACATCACATCAATATCATACAACTGGACAGTAATCATAACTTGTCCTCACAATCTGAATACACAGCGGAATATATAACTCAAATACGGAAGTACGTATCGCCATCCAGCTCCATAGCATCATTTCCTGTAATCTATAATACTCGGTCTGAAAAGTTGTCAAGGAGAAGGAGACGCGTGTACAGATGTTTCAACGCGTGGACAAACAGCATGATCCAGAAGGCTCGTAGTCTGGATATGGAAAGAAATATCGACCAGTTAAAATATTAAATTTCCGATTAAATTTCAGCGCGTTTACATTCCGTACGATCACACGACAACTCCAAACACTACGAAAATTGAAATCCAATAATAATACAATATTACGGATCCAATGGAACTGGTTTCGCTGAATTTCGAGACTGTGCCTCGGACAGCTATTTTTAACTTTAATTTCAACGATATATATATATATATAATTTCATCATTTTCATTTTCAATTAATTTATTTAAAAATCAATGTTGATTTGATACCAATTACTACTTTAGCTCATTCCTTATTGATATGTCAAATATATAACTTTGCTTCTCTTCAACTTTTAGTTCTAGGTGCATGATATTAACTAATAAAATTAATTTCATAAGCTAACTTACCAATTAGGAATGACAAACAAAAAATAAATAAAAAGATAAGTAGCTCTTTACGATCTTATTTTTGGTGGTAAAGTCTTCAAGGAAAATAAAACATATAAAATAGTGTAATAAGTAGAGTTTTCTTTATTGAAAGATTAATGAAGAAGTCTAAAACTGTATGGTTAAAACTAGAAAATCAGCGTATTAGGATTTTAATATGGACTACAAATTGTCATTCACCATATAAAAATCAAATATTGAGAATGTGAAGATATTTATTTGTAAAGACATTTTCTCTAACACAAACAATAATGAACGATATTCCTCAAATAATATCGGGTATTTTACAGTAAATATCGAAGCGATATATCGATAAATATCGAGCAATATATTGGTAATGATGTTTTAAGTGATATTTTGAGAAAATATCGCCTTAGGAGCGATATAAGATATATTGGCAATATTATCCGATATTAACTACATAGGTTTGAAGGTTAGTTAATTTTTCTTTTTGGAATGAAGACATTTGTCTCCATGGTGTCATTGAAGATTGTTTAAAGCCTAAGGTTGAAGGTGGAGTTGGATGGATTTATGGAAATATTGTATTAAGTTGAGATTGTTAGGAGTTGTGATATAATATTTCAAAAAACAAAGTAGAAAGGAGTCGCTTAGAGCATCTGAAGTGGAGTAATGAAGACGAGATAATTAAATGAAGAAGCGGGAGAGAGATAGAAGTTTGTTACTTCACCTACAGGGTTCCAATCAACTAGCGGAAGCCATCAGTATTGGAATCAGGCTGGTTTGCAATAGGTGAAATATTTAGATTTCAAAAAGACATCATATTTGGATCATAATGGCCTATAAAGGATAATGGGTTGTACTAGATCCCATCTAGTTAATTTAAATAAAATCATGTTTTGTTTAATTATTTCGGTTTAACAATTAATCTATATTAATAAAAGTAATATTTGTATGTTGTGAGTATATCAATATATACTCTTGCGTGAATATATAGTGTGTGATATATATAAGAACACCGCAAACAACCATTTAATGATATCAATTTGGATTTGATATTTGCTTCATGTATCGAATACATAAACAAGAAACTATATCATAGACAACGTAACATTCATGATAATTCCTATTACTAATGCATAAGGAATCCATCTTACATGTTTTGCATTAAACATTTTAATAAGGTATCCTAGCATATCATTTGGGACATTCCCAGTATCTTTTATACTTACTATAAAATACATTATTTAAAAATCCAATGTCGAGTATTACAACAACTAAAGCTGAATTTAACATAAGTACGTCATTAACAATCGGCATTGTGTTGTTTACTTACGATTTAGAAATATCTTTGTACCTTTTAAACGTTCTTTATCATGAATACACACTTTCTCTTCATTTTGATTGATAATCAAACTATTTGATATTTCTATCCAAACACTTATTCAATTTTGATGCTTTTCTGAATGATACTTTTGTATCCGTTCTCGAATCGTATACGAAAACTCACAAACTCAACATCGCTCTCACCGACCTTGAGACAATACGGTTATTATGTGTAAAAAGTTTACTCTAAACCGTTGTTTATAATTTTCCATTTCAATGCATATGTACCAATACACAAAGTCATATTAGTCGATAATTATATGAGTAGAATCCGAACTAACTCGAATACGTTGAATGTTGAATCTGTTAGAAATCAATGATATTATTCTTATCATTGTGGCTTACTATATTCCAATTGTATTTGTCTTTCTATTAAAGATACATTTGTGCCCAATGGACCATATCCCTTCTGGTACAACTATCAAAATCATATTTTGATAATGTACTTGGAATCTATTTTGGATCTGCACATCGTACCATATCATAGAGTCAATACTCTTAATGGTTTATTAAATAACCGAGGATTATTTATTCTTGACATTGATAAGAAACTCACAGTTTCTCTTTGATGTTCAAGACTCATTAGATGTTCTAATGTGTTGAATTCATTTAGGTTCGGCCAATTCTATTTCATCCCTTGTAATTATTTTTATCCTTGGATCGTATCCAAATTTATTCTATACCAATAATTTCTTAAAGAAATTCCTTTGCTACGAAGTTGGTATTTCTTGGAACAACAGTTGTTTCTCAGTGCAATGGAACGGGCATTCATAAACATTTTATGACTTGCTTTACATAAAATTGATTTTGCATTAGTTTATAATATAATTATGTTCATAATATAAATTAGTCATCTAATAACTATAGTTTCGAAAAATTCTCTTGGGATGATTCATACAAGATCCCATAAATACAATTATTACATGCAAATTTTCAATTCGAATAACCTGCCCACTCATTGGTTTAAGATATGTAGGGATTTATTATAAACCCTTACCTTTTATGGTTTTGCAAACTATTCTTTGGATGATATTAATTTTAACCTTCATGTAATACTCTTAAGCAACACCTTATCAAAGGAGTTTAACTCAACTTCACTCATCGTTAATCGTGCTTTGTCCAACAAAGTTTGATTACTCCTTATCAATAAATCATTAAGTATTGTAGGGATGAGGGACCTTTGAGATTGAACCTTTATTCATTTAGGTACTATAACGACCCACCTTTCTGACTCCTAGTAAACGACACTTAACACATCCTTAGTATTCATGCACCGTTGCCCAAGCGTCCGAAAGTTGAATTGTCTTGAGGTAAAATAAGAACAGAACAAAAAATCTCACAAAGAAATAGATACATAGAACATAACATAGATATAGTACATAAGGTTACGTCCTAATATGGAGTTATCAGAGTTGCACAAAAGTACTATCATTAACATGTCAGTTATAACAACCTGCCATTACACATTGTGAACAAATTACATATACACACACTAATTAAACAGCGGAATAGATAGCTAACTACATAAGTGCCTCCTGCTTGAATTCCATCTTCCAAAAGAGCCCATAAAGACCTGCTACTCTTGGACTACCCAAATAAAATGAGTACCCGAGAGTTTAAGGAAACAAACAACTCGAGTCAGACGATATGTCTAGTGTGAGTAAAATTTTAAACAATAAGGATGTAATTAAACACAAACGTGTGAGACCACGCAGCTGAACATGGAACGGGTTTACTCTCACACAATAAACATCCAAACGTAAGAATGGATAAAACAAGATAATAGACCAAACATGATAGAATGGACTAAACCAGTAATTAAACACCGCGAAGAGTGAATGACTCTTCCCGCTGCAATTAGAGAAAATTCAAAGGTTTGAATCAAATAAGGAAAGGAAAATCTCTAACAATGACTAGGAGGGTGCATCCCCTACCGAAAAGTATACCTCTAGAAATATACTTGAGAACTCTGATGGTTCTCGGACACGTCCAAGCTGGACCCCGCCAACGGTTACTGAGTATCCGAGTAATTCACATCTGGGTGCACAAATATCCTAACCAAATCTAGAGTAGATGTGAAATTACTCTAACGGGAGCAACGCCACATTGCTTGGCTTCCTCTCGCGCTTTGGGTTTAGTCAATTCCGACAAAGGATATCAAAGCTCCATAAAGCAACAATTCGTCTTAGAATGACGAAAAATAAAGAAGCTGAAGTAAACGATAGCCGGGAAACAAACTATCGAGGATACAAAATGATCGTATATGGACATTAAGTCTTGTATACCCATCACCACTCGTTGATTTCAAACTTGTACTATTCCTTGGTTAACAATAATGCTGGACAAGTTAAGGTAGTGTTACCTCAAAGTCATGTACCATGACTATTCTTAACTTTTGAAATGGGGACAAGTCTACCTCTTCGACGTTAGTGTTAAACATACAAATAAATCATTTTCATATAAGTGATATCATTTTACGGAACTTAATATAGTTCCATAAATGAATTAAACTTTTATTTTTGAAAGCCGAATTCGTGCTTGGGTTTCACAAAGTATTAACTTTAAACATCCTTGTAAAAAAATTTCATTCACTTTTAAAACATCATTATATAATTTTTTTTATAACTTTAGACATCCTCATTTAACTAGTTAATTAGCCTTAGTAAGAATGATTAATCATCTTTAAAATTCATTTTATTAATTTAATCAATGAACTTCAAATACCTTAAATTAAAAAGGTTAATCACTCATAAAATATCATTAATTAAATTAACTAGATTTAAATATCATTAATTAAAAATGATTAAAGTATCACTAAAGAAAAGGATTAGTTAAATTTAAACTAATTAATTAATTTCAAAAGTCATTAATTAAAGAGGATTAATTAATTTTAAACACCATTGATTAAAATAATTAATTAACTTTAATCCATCGTTATTAAATGATTAGTTAACCTTAATCATCGTTAGGCAACATGATTAACTAATTTTAATTATCATTGACAAAGTAATTAATTAAATTTAAAAACATCATTATTAAGTTAATTAAGTAACCTTAATCATCCTTAATTAAAATGATTAAATTTTGAATTAAATAAATAGTTAATTAAGTTTAAACCCATCATTATTAAAAAACTTAATTTAACTTTGTAACAAAATCCAAGCCCGAGAATTAACCAAAAGGTTTACAAGGAGATGTTAATTTTTTCAAAAGTGCCGATATAGCGATAGTCGCTATACGGACACTTCAGGAGCTACTTTATGTCATAATGGTTCTCTTTTTCCTAAGAATCACATCACATTCATAAGGATGACACAAACACACACACACACACACATATATCAAAGTAAACAACATTCATAAACATAAAGGAGGAATTTCTTATACAAATTTTACTTTGAACTATACACTAATTTTAAGTGTCTACTAACTACAGAGGTGTCATCTTTTAAGGCATAAGCCAAGTCAACAACAATACATCCAAACATAACAAATTAAGCAACTTTAGTTTAAAAAGGCGAACTTCAGTCACAAAAAGTTTGCAAATTGAACTGTAACTCCACATGAGCTTGAACACGACCGAGAGCTTTGCTTAACCTTAGGGAGAATGAAGTTTTGGAGCGTTTAGAGTGCCAAAGTGGTTCGGCCTATGTTGAAGTGGGCTCGACCAAACTAGTAGAGAGGTGGATATGGGTCTAGGTTGTTTAGTTTGGTGATGTAAAGGGTGAAGATGGAAGTTGTATTGATTTTTACTTAAGGAAGAGATGGAAATTTTGATTTCTGAAACTGAGAAGCCATTAACAAGCTTTTAAAAAGCTTAAGGGAGAAAATAAAAAGGTAAGAATAATGAAACCAAGCTTCCTTTCTTGAAATAAGGATGTGCATTTATAGGCTAATAACGCTTCCAAGGTAAGCTATCCAAATCAAGGCTTCTAAGAGAAGCTATAAAGATATTATACGACAAAGCTTCCATGAGAAGCTATCCAAAACAAGGCTTCTAAGAGAAGCTAAAGAAGATATTATAAGACAAAGCTTCCATGAGAAGCTATCCAAAACAAGGCTTCTAAGAGAAGCTAAAAGGATATCATCAAGACAAAGCTTCCATGAGAAGCTATCCAAAACAAGGCTTCTAAGAGAAGCTAAAAGGATATCATCAAGACAAAGCTTCCTTGAGAAGCTATCCAAAACAAGGCTTCTAAGAGAAGCTAAAAGGATATTATCAAGACAAAGCTTCCTTGAGAAGCTATCCAAAACAAGGCTTCTAAGAGAAGCTACCAAATATCATAAAGTGTATTCAAGAAGCCAAGGGGAAATTCTAGAGTTAGGAAGCTTAGATAAGGTATTGACGAATTTTGGGCTTATGAAATAAATTGGGCATATAAAAGACATTATCACGAATATAATTCATTTCAATGTTTACAACTAAAAAAATTATTAAAAAATATATATATTAAATATTCATATTTAAAGTGATTAATTTACGGGTCATCATAGGTACGTTCGAAACTCTTTCTAATAGACTTACCTGTTCGTTCTAATCAAATCATTTCTGTCACATGCTATATTATTTACTTCTATTTTATATTATATGAGCTTATCATTGATTTATACATGCGTATCATATACACATGTCCATGTCTGTGATAATTCATAGGTGAATATGACGAAGTACGTGGAACTATTTTGGTATTAATAGACTTACGATTGTATATATCTATACGTATAAATCTGAAGAGTTCATCAACCCTTATGGCGCTCCCACAAAATGGGTGCATAACTCATAATTGTTTGAGATATAATTAACCAGTATTATATGATTCATACTCATATAATAAAAATTATTTCTTAAACTATGGCTTATTCTATAATTCCAAAGTAATTGTAAACAATTTTAGATACTTTTGTATTTTCTGTTGCTTCACTTTTGTTATAAAAACGAATACCACATTATAGTTTTATTTCATAATGAACATTCATAATATTCACATTGGAATATAACTATGTCTATTTTTCAGTTGACACCAAAAAAATAGTCATTATTTTAAAAATAATGTTCAATATATTTTACAAAAACAATTTTCATAACTTGATGCAATTAATAAGTGTTATATGGCATGCTCCCACTATTTTCGCCTTTACTATAATAGCATACTGAATTCGAAGGTCCATTATTCACTTAATATAGATAATTTATATCATATAATGTAACTAGTTTACTGCGGAGAGTCTTTGATCAAATATCTTGAACTCAAAGAAATATATCTCATACAAAAAAATTTCTATGTGAAATTACATATCAGAATAGAATCGTATTTCTTATTTTGATGTTAATTATCACTTATTATTACAATTCTTGTCTCCGATGTTTTTTCATGAAGCGAAAGTGACCATTCACTCTCTTCATCCATACTGTACCTTAAATCACATCTACTCTTGTACACTTGTTTTTTTCTAAATGATCTACCATTCAAAAGAATACCCTTACTACAACATCACAATGAACTCTTTAAAAAGCGCACTCGATCATCTTTAACATTTTAGGACGTCATATATGATGTACTTTGCATAAACTGATCAAACTGACATTTCGATGATCGAGTTCTTAGATCTACCTTGTAGTTTTGGTCTGGTCTTACATTTAACATAATATGATCTTTGTTGTAATCAATCAAATTGAATACCGATCTCATAGTATGGTTTATTTGTTTGCTTCGAATGAACTTAATTCATCGGAGTATCGTACATTACAAACAGTGACCATTCACCATATAACATTTATATATGATCCTATATGGATCAAATATCCATAGTCTCGTATTGCTTTTGAGTTCAAAACTCATAGAATGCAGTACACGGTCTTGACCAAATAAATACGTAAGCGACCAAATTATGAAGGTATTAAGTAATTGTAAAATAAGGCGCTTGGATGGGTGTCAAGACGTTAACATGCAATCGGCATTTTATAGTAAGCATATGTTATATTTTTATTTATCAATTTTCAATTCAGTTCATTTGTATATTTTGATTGATAAACGTTTTATCCATCATTTTAAATGCAAAAATTTATCAATGTAGATTATTATAACATTATATAGCACGTGTTCTTACAATACAAGAAAAGATAAATGTTATTATTTCATTTTTCTAATAAGGCTCCCACTAGTCTCTTAAGTTTCTCCAAACCCTAAGATGAAACATAGAAGTCTTTCGACTTTACTAGTGGTTGTTAGGATTCGTCTATCTTGGGATTCTGACCTTGAGTTTGCTCAACAAGTCATAGCCCCACAAACAATGGATAATTCCTTATCGGTTGTATCATATATAACTCCAAACCTGTGGTTCCTTGTCCTAATCTCATTTAGACCTTGAGTTTTCTCAACAAATTAAAATAGATTATTCACTTGTACCTACCCTTTCACGATGGCCTAAGTATAGTATATATACCTTGAGTTTGCTCAACAAATACATATATTATCCTACCTCGTTTAATCAATTTATCAATAATACAACACATAACATCTCTAGCTTGAGTTTTCTCAACAACTAGAGAGTATGCAAGTGATTTATCAATATACAAATGGTAGAGGACAAAATCATATTAAAGATTCATAATCTTTAACATTATGCTTGATGGTATCGACTTATGGAATAATGTATTTATTATAAAATACCTTCGTGATTCAAGTGTCGGACACATCTTAAACCACAATATACGTACAATACGTATGTATTTATCCCCTAAGTATATTTGGGTTTCTTAACATTCCACATTTAGCTTATACATTCATATCATATAAGTTTTATTATTATATAATATAAATGCTTCATATTACTTATATAATAGTCTTATGAAGTTAAATCTTATGTAATTAATTTTAATTTAGTTAGTTTTATGCTAGTATTCCAATACAACTTTTATTGGACATGTCTTATAACAACCCGTACCTTAATGGGCCTAAATTTCGATAAAAATCGAAACCCAAGTCCACAAAGCATAGATCGTTGGATTTGGTACCTACAAATAAGCATGAGCATTATTGAAGATTGATAGAAATCTAAACTCACAGCAGAGACAATAATAGGATAAGAATACTGATTATGACTACTACCTTGAAATTAATGGTATTCCTTGAATAACAGATTGTCACATCAGCATCAAGAATGAGAGAAAAGAAGATTTCTCCAACAACTAAATACATCCAGCTCCGGTGACCTATTTTTCTAAATCTATCCTGTGGGTTGTAATGAAGAGGGGGTCAGAACAACGCTCTGGTGATTGGAAAATCTATAAACTGTCCATAACGTAAATTGATACCGACTGGTTTCCAGTTAATTGTCATGTCTATTAAGGCTAGCAATTCTAATCTAACATTGCATTGCGTACAGGATTACTTATCTACTCATTCCCAAGGTACAAAATACCGACGAAGCCTTATCAACCACCCAACACTTACATACCCATTTTCCACTTAATACTTATAAATATGAAGTGGGCTTCTACTATCACCACATATACTTTTAAAAGAGAAATAGGAAAACTCTGCCATTTATGACCTCCATCAAGGTAGATCCCATCATTTAAGACCTATTCCCAAGGTGGACTTCTAGCATCATCATTATTGGTCTATTGGTCCTAGCTATAGAGTCCTTTGACCACTATCTATGGCCATATAATTTATGACAGTCATACTACCATCGCATACATCGTTATTAAAGTCTTAGCAATGTGAGTGACTATACCTTAGCCACTTAATACCTTATTTACAAGGACTAGGCATGCCTTTGACCATTTAACACTAATTTATAGCCATTTAATACTTAACCCTAAGGCGGACTACTCACTGGTATTATCCACCTGAAATTGCTTGGAAATCTCGTTAGGCTACTTAATATTTCTTTTATAGGAAAGAGGAGAACCGTAGATTAGTCACTTAGTACCTCAAACCCGAAGCGAAACCTTCTTAGTATATCCATCATCACTCTTAATTATAAATATGGAATCTCATTAGGTTACTTCTTTCGATAAGGAGGCGAGACCTAAGATATCCACTTAATACCTCAACATTGAAGCGAACCTTTTTGGAGATATCCTTATTTATTTGGAATCTCATTAGGTTACTTAATACTTTCCTTTAAGAGAAAGGCGGACCCTACATCCACTTAATACCTCAAACCAGAAGCGAACGCCTATGGATATATCCCTCACTGCTCCTAATTTCAAATTTGAACCATTTAATACTTTTCAAGTAAGAAAGCAGGTCCAAACTCTCACGTCGTTATTGATCCTATGATTAGTTATATCTCACATCAGTAATAAGTGCACCCGACTGTTGGTAGCCTCAAAGTGAAGACATTCTTCCATCGAGTGACTCTACTGACCTCGCATCGCTAACCTACTAAGTTTAATTAACCATCCTAAGTCTTTACTTATATTATCTTAGGTAGACATTGGACTTAGCTTACTAATTCCCTTTTTGTTTAACGCAATAAGATTTACCTTAAATACTTATCGACCCATAAATCCCCTTTTAATGCTCATAAATGTCCACTTGTCCACAAAATCCTAACGAATATTTCCTAAGACATTTATATATGAATACTAATTTTAAATTAGTATCCTTTATATATCTATTTCATTTTTATCAGTCCCATTAATCTAGTTATCCCTAATAATTGTGACTCCCAAATTCATTTCCGTAAATTGCCCATTAATTGGAGCTACAGTCTTTGATTCCCAACTAACCAATTATAACCCCTAATCTAATCCTATCATTATTTCCCTATAATTGTCCACTAATTGGGGTTACAATCTTTTATTTCCTATTAATTATTGAAAATTACTACTTTATTTCCCATTAATAAGAATTTCTACATTTCTTAATTCTACCTATTCGCTTCCCTCAATATAATAATAACTAACAAACGTTACGCATAAATAACGTACGAATAAATGCTGTTCTTCTTTATTAACGCAATAAATACATATAAACTACCTAATAAAACTACCTATTCCTATGAAAATATATTCTAGCCATAAATATTTAACTAGAATATGCTTTTCGTATTTAATGTGCTGGAATTAGATTCCTTAGGAAGATTTTCCGCTATGATTTCCATAAATTAGTATAATACAAAAAGGAAAGATTGACTCCGTTTGATACTACAAGGAATAAATAATTTCTTTTTATTTGGGATAAGCAGTGTAAACTACGGAGAATTAATCTGTACTTTACACGTCTCTTCCTTTTTTATTTGTAGGTATTCCTTGTTAAATCAAACATTGCCTTTTTGAATGAAAAGTGGAAATAGTAAACAAATTTATAAAAATCAAACCGATGTTCTTCCCACAAATTAAACTATGAAAAACCTAAAACATAGCACAAATTGGGCAATAATCCAAAAATCCTATTTTACACCCAATTACAAATCTAAAATAAAACTATACATCGTTCAAATTCTAAAATCTTTAGGACTAATTTCCAGATCTAGGTGCAAACATATTTCAAATTAGATCTATAATAAGAATAACTAGGCAATAGTTTTCTACATTAATTTAAGCCTACAATTCAAAAATAAAATTGATTTAGGCATAAAAATCAAACGTATGCCAACGGAAAAGATTTGAACTCATAAACAGTATATAAAATTTCACACTCACCTTTTAAAAGCGATCCAAATCTCCTGATTTGAAGTAGAACCTTAAATTCATCTCCAAATCCTTTTTAATCCAAGAAATATGTAAAAAGAAAGGATATATACATACATTAGAATTACATATCTAAGAAGAGATTTGGGATTGGAAGAGAAAATAGATACAAATATATAAATTATCTCAAATACGTGTATAGTTGATTCTCTTCTCTTTCCATTTCTATTAGATTTCTATTCTTCTCCAATTTGTACGAATATAGATATAAATATCTTATTTTAATAATTTAGAAAGAAAGTGGAGAAGAAGAAATGGCAGAGCTTCGCTACTGCCTCCAGAACAATATGAGAAAAGAAGGGAGGGTTAGGCCTAAATTTATAGGCTAGTGCATAGTGTACTACTGTATGACCATGCAGAAAATATGTATGCAGAATGATTCTAAATCAGATTCTCCAATATGAATGCATTTCTTTGAAAACATTTTTTAAAACTATGATGCAAACAACCAATACATATACTGGCAGTTCTAAATGTATGCTGCGTTTTGAAAAATATTTTCAACTAAAACCCTCATACTCCTACGAATAGAAGTATGAAGCAATAAATTTTGCATCCAATTCCTATCATCCAAAAATCTATTGCATCGAAAAATCACTTACTAAACTTCCTATGCCAGAAAAAGGAATTTAGGTGGAGAATTTAACATTCTTACCGCTCTATAATCTTCCTATTCCCATAGTACAGTAGAAATTTCCTCGCTGCCTCAGATTTACTCCAAATTTTCCACACACAAAACGCATTAGTAGACTTAAAATGGAATTAAGTCTAAAAATAGGCTCGCACGTGTAGTCGACAAGGTATGAAAAATAGAAATTACAAGGCTAAAATAGCTTTTTTTTTCTTCTTATCGCTTGCATTTATCGGATCGTTGATTCTAACGCACCGCTAAATCCAAAAATTCTAACTATATTTGACATCCCTATGTCTAACATGTTGCCTTCAAAATCAAAGATTTCACAAAAACTTTTTACCCCTTTTAAAATTCGTACGTCAAAATAAAATCCCAAAATATTTAGACGCATATTTTCCCTTGAAATAAAATTTTAAACAAGAACTATAAATATATTTTAAGAGTAAAAAATAACTAAAACACAAAACTTTTTTTTAAAATATAAACTTTTCAAATCAAGGGGAAAAATTTCAAAATATTTTCCTGCTAATATTTTTTGATAAATCAAGCCACAATTTCAGTGTAGTCAGAAGTCGGTTATGCGCTAAACGAATAAACCAAATTCTAAAATTCTACAACTAACATTTACCCATAAAGCTTGACATTTTGTTAAAAAATGTCATCATGCCCAATTACTCAAAATTTTAGCTTTTAAGGAACACGTGCAATGACCTGTGATACCAAAACAACTTTACCGTGTCCTTTACTAAAATTTTCCAACTATTCTATTTCAGTCTTATATTGTATTTACTGAGTGTCTTTTAGGAGATTTCTGTATTTATACTGCTTCTTCACTATGCATATATAAGAGCAGTTTGCATTTTCAAAAACAATAACACAGTATGTAAATAGGAACACATAATATCGTGTGTGCCTTTTACAAGAGACAACTAACAGTTACAACCCAAACAACCTAAAGAAAAGAACAAATGCTGGAAGGGAAAAGACAACACCATAAATCCTAAAATAATGCCTATTGACTATGAGATGCCTTGCTCCGCGGTTGGATCTCGATCCATTACTACGACCCTTGAATGGTCATAGCATGAGGGCTATACGCCCAATCTCATGTCGTTGGCGCTGCTGCTGTTGCTGACGGCTTCGAAATTGCCATCTTCCTAAGGAAGGATCTAATGATGGCAGAAGGAACCTTCTAATAAACTGCCTCTCCATGGAGGTTCACCCGTATTACCTAAAGATGAGAGTGGATAGGTGAAATATGGAAAGTGACTCTATAGAGTGCTAATCCTTGATCAACAAATTGCATCAAAAGGGTGCGGGCCCAATTGACGACGATGCCGCCAATACTAGCATAGGTGGTCTTCCGCACCATGGGATAAATCCGGTCATAACTTCTCGTCTTAGGAATGATGTTATGTTGAATGATGTGCACAACCTGATGGACAGTTAGATGTAGATTATCCGTTTTTCAGACACTGACATCTTGGAAAAGGATCTGCTGGAATATCTTTGAGTTGTTGGTCACTTCAAAATCATCCAAGTCAGCATCCTTCATGGAGGCCTCCAAAATCTCTACGAGATCATCGTTAGTCCGCTCAATCAAGACACCCTTTACCTCCAAACCAATCAAACTACTGCCTCCATCAAAATTCTTCGCCAACAGGGCATCGAAAAGGTAGATGCAGCACAGATAACATTCCCGCTCAAAGGTCTCGAGCAGAGGATCGATGCAAATCCTACCGCAACGAATAGCTCTTCCATCCCAAAAGTGGCAAAACCTTTTGCTCATTCCAGTCCAGCCAAGTGGCATCTTGAGGGTGGAGACCATAATGGTGTGAGGAAAAACTGGCAGTGCAAAAAGGTGTCTTAGGCTAAGAAGTGATCAAAGGGAGGGAATAGGTTTTAGATTTGGAGTGGTGGTAGGACGAGATCTAACATGCAAAACCGTCACGATGAGGAGGGGAGGCTGCTGCTCCTAGGAAAAAATGCATCACCTAGGGAGGGAACGGAAGAGAGAGGTAGATACTTGGAGGAGGAGGAGGATGGAGATTGGGTTCGGATTATTGAGGAAGGAGGAATGAAAGAAGGCAATTTGGGGAATTAAAAAGTGAATTTTATAGTCCCATTCCAGGTTCAAGCTGTGCCAAAACTCGTTAACTGGTAGACCTCTCTAAGTTTACCACTGGGTGGTCAACTGCTAGACAGGCTTTGGGCATTAATTGAACCTAGACTCAATTAGAATCAGATTAAATAATAATAATTGTTTCACGCCATCTCCTTCGATTCAACATGGTCCGAAAAATTATTGTCCTCATCACGGCGTTGTCAAAGCCTATCGCCTAGTCTCGAGCCATGCTCCAGCAATTCATAGTAATCTCTACAAAACTGCTGCGACCAACAACAACTCAAAAAACCTAGAAATATTCCAACTATTGTTTCCTGCCTACTTCGGATGAAAATATTTCTTCCAATAGCTAGTGGTAAAACAACACTTCAAACTACATACCCAATAAAATTGAATGTCATTCCTATTTTGTTTGTACCATAAAGAGAGAAAATTTAAAAAACCTCGATTTTTATAAACTAAAAAATCACCAAGCTAAATATATGCTCCTTTATACTTGTTTCTAAATAATAGAAACTATTTCATACCAAAACTTCGCTTAAAAATCAAACTTATATATATATAAATATTTCAAGGTTTCCAAACACCTTTATTTTAAACACAAATTTCCTGAATTGGAAAACTGTTTCCTTGCCAAAAATCAAAATCAAGCCTATACTGATATATACGTATAAATATTTAAGTATTTTAAGAATTAATCTTTTATAAACTTAATTTCTTAACATAACCAACTTAGTGGTACATGTTCCTTTGAAAATTAAAATTTTGAAACTTTCCCAGAACAAAATTTTCCAAAATAAATCCTTGCGAAAAGAATCCTTTGAAAACCCTTTTCCAAAATCTAACACATTTCCAAATTATACTTTATAAAAATTATCTCATAGGTTTTAGACTAAGGAACTAACATTAATAATCCTAATAAAAATCTGATTTTCCATCAAAGTGGTGATCAATGAATACACCCTAGCAAAAACTTGTCTCTAGACAATTGCGTCATACAGACTCTAATTTCCCGCCCATCTAGAATAAATGTGTATTTGATTAGAAATCATCATTAAAATCCAAAATCACAAGGTAACTAGATCTCAACCAACAATTCAGACACCGCCAATCTTCAGGATTTTGCCATATGTCGTACTCATGCTCTTTATCAACAACGCCTTACACATCGCCAACACTTTGTGGGGTGCTTCGAAGTCGGCATGAAAATCTGAACTCTAAGGTATTTCCAGCCCATAGTTGCTTTGCCCATTCCTAAGGAGTGGAACTATAACTACTTCTATACTCGGAATTTGTAACGACCCATAAATTAATCGCTTTGTACCTGAATATTTAACTAACTTTCAAATATTTAAACAATGGATTTTAATAACCAAATAAACATATTTTAAATATTAATTAATGATATTAAATCATTTTTAGATTTTGTTCACCAAAATAAATAGTTCAAATAAAAATAGAAAATGTGACCGAAAAACGTTTTCCGAAATTTCGACTTTTCGATTTCGGAAAGTCATCGAAAATGTTGTGTACATTTTTGTATCACTCATGTACACGCATGCACATATGTCATGTGATAGATTAATGATAGTGCTAAAATAAATAAACCATGCTTAGAATTAAATAAAAGAAGAATTGACTTAAAAATATAAAATAAGACTTAAGTAACCAAAGGAAGTACTTAGCCATAACTTAAGCTAGCTAGGTGAGTACAAGGCATGGCGAGGGAGGAGGGGGTCCATGAAGGGTGCGTGTGCACCTATGAGCATGGAGAGGCATGGCCTCCATGTTTCATGACAACATATACTATATTTTAATGTTTTAACTAAATTAATTTAATCCTTCACTCTTTGCTTATAAATACCACTACACATACTTTGTTCTCACTTTACTTATTCATTTCCATCTTCATTTCTTATTTCTTCATGTTCATGAACACTTCCATGGCTTCCAAGAGAGATTCCAAAATCAAAAACTAGTGAATACACTACCAAACATCTATTTAGACTACATATATACATATACAAACACTCCTACATCAAAACCAAGTCCATTTCCACCTCAAGACTCCAAGGCCGATCCCTATATTGCCCAAGGACAAACCTAACACAACCTATTATGGGCCTAAAACCCCAAGCTATGGTGTCGTGATGATAGTTCTTGAGTTCGGCAACGTGTCAAAGCGATCCGGTTAAGTTAGAAGTGTTTTTGGTGGGTAAAGCTTCCACCTTTAAACCATAAAGTTTAAACTATATTCATTCCCATACTTATAGCTATTGAATTCTTATTATATAGTTGTAATAATGGTTTGGTCGATGGTTTGGTTTGTTGTTTGAAAGATGGTCGCTTTGGAAAGTTAGTAAGTGAATCATTGGTTATATGGAAATCTAGTAGTAAAACTAATGCCGTTGTTATTAAGTACTTGATATATGTTATATTATCATAAATCACTATGTATTTATGCTCATTCCTTTGTTATGTGATGTATAGTCATGTTGCAAATGTCATACGCATGAATTTCGAACTGCCCGTAAAGCGAAAGTCGCTATATCAACACTTTCGGGAAATCACCTTTTATCGAAATCATTTAGTGTTGGAATTATTTTACAAGTTAAGCACGTTTTTTATTAATGATGTTTCAAAAAATAATTAATCATTGTAATAATGATTATTTAATTTAATTAATTATTTAATCAATTATTTAAATTAATATAGATTAAGGTCGACTAATTAACTTATTAATGAGGTGTTTTAAATTTAACTAATTACTTAGTTAATGATGTTTTAATTTTAATTAATCATTTTTTAACGATGTTTAAGGCTAATTAATCTTTGGTAATGATGGATTAAAATTAATTAATTTATTAATTAATTATTTTTTGAAATTAATTAACCCTTTTTAATTAATGATTTTTAATTGTTAATAAATCCGTTTAACCTTAAATAAATATTTTCTTAAATAAAGTTTAAGTTAATTAACCACTTTTAAATAATGATATTTAACTATTATTTAATTAATTTAATTAATTATATTATTAATTAATTGAATTAACGATGTTTTAAAGGAGATTTACCCTTTTTAATTAAAGGTTATTAAAGAAAAATTAATTAACTAGTTAACAAAGTTTTAAAGTTAATTAATCAATGTAATAAGGATGTTTTAAGTTGTTAAATCCTTTTTATAACGATGTTTCAAAATTATTAAACTCTTTTAACAAAGTGTGTAAAGCTAATACTTTAATGTGAAGCCAAATACAAATTCATGTTTTTAAAAGAAAAGTTTGAATTGTTTATGGAAATGAATTAATTTCTGTAAAGCGATTCACTTGTATGGAAATGATTTGTGTATAATTAGCACTAAACATCAAAGAAGAAAACTTGTTGCTATTTCAAAAGTTAAGAATAATCGTTGGGCATGACTTTGAGGTAACACCACCTTGACTTGCCCGGTATTATTGTTAACCAAGAAATAGTACAAGTTTGAATTCAATGAATGGTGATAAGTATACAAGACTTAATTTCCATATATGATCATTTTATATCCTCGATAATTTGTTCCTTGGCTATCGGTTATTTCAGCTTATTTATTACCGTCATTCTAAGACGATTTGTTGCTCCGTTGAGCTTTGGTAAATCATTTGTCGGTAAATGACTGAACATAAATCGCGAAAGGACGTCCAACTATGTAGGGTTGCTCTCATTAGTGTATTTTCACATCTCATCTAGATCGGATTCATTTGCGCATTTAGATGTGAAATATTTGGATTCTCGGTAAGGTTTGGCGGGGTCCGACTAGTACATTTTCTAGAAGTGTCACATAGTATATGAGCTCCTCAAGAGTATATTACTAGAGGTATACTTCAAGGGTGGTGCACCTTCCTAGTCATTTGTTAGAGATTTTCTTTTTCTTATTTGATTCGAACCTTCAAATTTATCTCCTTATTTGCACCGGAAAAGTCAACCACTCTTCATGGTGTTGATCATTTATCCATTCTTTATGTTTGGATGTTTATTTATGTAAGAGTAAACCTGTTCCACATTTAGTAGCATGGTCTCACATGTTTATGTTTAATTTCATATCCATTATTTTAATTTTTTTACTCATACCAGACATATCGTCTTACCCGAGTTGTTTGTTTCCATAAACTCTCGAGTACTTATTTTATTTGAGTAGTCCGAGAGTAGCAGGTCTTTGTTAGCCTCTTTTAAAGACGACGTCCTAGCTGGAGTCTTTTCATCTTCTTATTTATCTATTCTGCTGTATTATCTAGTTTGTGTAAGTGCATTTTGTTCTAGCATTTGTAATGGCAGGATGTTATAATTGCCTAAGCGGATTTGTAGTACTTTTGTGTAACTCTGATAACTCCCTGTTAAGAAGTAACCTAATGTACTATTTATTGTTTTGTTTTATTTAGTAGTTTCATTGTGAGGTTTTCTATTTTGTTCTTTATTTCACCCCACGATGATTCATCTTTCCAATGCTTGGGCAATGGCATATGAACACCGAGGATGTGTTAAGTGTCGTTTCTAAGGGTTAGAAAGGTGAGTCATCACAGTTGGTATCAGAGCTTCAGTTGAGCGAATACCTTGGCCTAATTGGGGTACAACTCATTAGAGATAGGGTGAGTAGAGCACTAGTATGAGTTAATCTTGAGAGAGCGTTTCCTTTTTTCCCATGAAAGTCTGGTTTTAGATCATTTATTGTAGTTTTCCTTTTATCATCTTTGACCCTACCTTTGTATTCTAATGAAATCTATCACTTATCCAGGTTATTGAAAATGAGTACAAGAGGAAGAAGAGCAAAAAGATTTAGAACCAGCATGGCTACAAATGGCAGAGCTCCTAGAAATCAGCTAGTTGTAGAGCCAGTAGCAAAAGCAGTGATGCAAGTTCAGCCGCCTTAGAACTTTGCGATCTTGTGTAAGAATTACACTGCTTTAGGTGGTGAGCCTTTCTATGGAACTGAAGATATTTTGGGAGTTCAAACATTGCTTTGCTCTTGCGAAAGGATATTTGGGGATCTTCAATTGGAAGATGCTAGAAAGGGATTTTTGGCATCGCGTCAGCTTCAGAAAGCAGCAATGGATTGGTGGGATTCGATCACCATGAATAGACCAAAAGAAGATTTCTCTTGGGTGCAGTTTAAGGAATTTTTTGAAGCTCAATTTAAGCCAGAGGTGGGAAGGACTCAGCTGTTCAAAAGTTTCATGGATTTGAAACAGGTATAGATGACAGTGGCGTAGTATGAGCATAGGTTCAATGCATTGTCTCACTTTGGACCATGATTGATTGATACACTGCTTAAAAAGAATGAAATGTTTATGAAAGGAATGCGATCAGAATTTCATCGTTAAATGACCAATCATCTCAACGGTACCTTTACCAATTTGATCGGTATGGCTTTGAGATTTGAAGCTCTTGATATTGAGCAAAGGGTTCAGAAGGGGGTAGTTCCGGCAGTTAATGCCCAACCTTTATCGGTTATCCCTTTTGCTAGTAAGTCATTTTTCAAGCGCAAAGGGAAGAAGTGGTCGGGAAAGAAGCCTGGAGGCGGAGCTCCAGCATAGATTAAGCAGTTAGACTTGACCAAGGTTCTTTGTTTTAAGAGCAACAAAATGGGCCACTATGCAAATATTGCCCAGAGACTAACCTACCGGTATGCTACAATTGTAACAAACATGGACATATGAAGAACCAGTGCCCTTTTCCAAGGAAGTGATCTCAAGGACGAGCTTTTACTATTGAGGAAATACCATCTACTTTTAGAGATCCAAAAGGAAAGCAGGTGTTGTAAGGTATATTATTCATTCTCTATTCCTGTTAGAGTATTATTCGATACCGGTGCATCCTATAGTTTCATTTCGGTAGATCTTGTTGATAAGTTTAACCTGAAATCCGTTCTTTTAAACAATTCTCCTTGTGTGTTGAACCCAATTGGGGGTCCGACCAATCTTGATACAGTTGTCTGAAAGTGCCTATTTCTTATCGAGATTGGCACTTCTCGTTCAACTTATTTGTTCTTGGTTTCATGGGTTTTGGGTTACTTTTGGGGATGGATTGGTTATCTAAGTTCAATGTCATCCTAGATTGTAGTAGAAAAATCATTGTGATAAAAGACGCAGTAGGCAGAAGCATTGATATCTGTTGCATAGAGCCTAATAAGTTGATGAGCAGTTTCCTTTATTCCCTCAAAGTACCCAAAGAAGAGATAAGGAATATATCGATTGTTGGGGACTGCAAGGATATTTTTTAAGAAGTGCAAGATTTACCTCCTCATCGGGAAGTAGAGTTCTGCATTGATTTGATTTCAGGAACTAGACCAATTGTTCAGCCTCCTCGAAGGTTGGCTCCAAAGGAAGGAAGAGAGTTGGAGAAGCAGACGTTTGATTTGTTGCAGAAGGGTTTGAACACATGCAGCACATCGAGTTGGGGATCACCTGTTGTGTTCATTACCAAAGCTGATGATTCTCTTAGATTATATGTAGATTATCGAGAGTTGAATAAGAGGACTATCAAGAATAAGTATCATTTACCTAGGATTGACGACATGTTTGACCAGCTCCACGGAGCTCGGATATTTTCTCAGCTTGATCTTACCACTGGTTTTCATCAATTAAGGGTAGCAGAGGAGGGTGTACCCTTAACAGCTTTTTGAACCCCTGAAATTTTTTATGAGTGGTTAGTCATGCCGTTTGGATTGGCTAACGCACCCGCTTATTTTGTAGATTTGATGAATAAATGTTTCGGGATTTTCTTAACAAGTTTTCTCTAGTATTTATTGATGACACCCTCGTTTATTCTAAAACGGTGGAAGAGCATAAGTACCATCTATATGTTGTTCTTAGTAATTTAAGAAATCATGTTTTAAAGGCTAAGTTTTCTATGTGCCATTTTAGGAAATCCGAAGTTAGATTTCTAGGGCATGTAGTTTCGGGAGAAGGCATATCAGTGGACCCAGCTAAAGTAGTTGTAGTCCAAGATTGGAAGAAATCTGAAAGTGCAACGGAGGACAGGAGTTTCTTGGGATTGGTAGGTTTCTATAGAAGTTTCATTAAAGATTTCTCGAAGATTTCTTCTCATCTAACAAAGCTAATGAAGAAAGAGACTAAGTTTGTTTGGACACCCAAGTACGATCAAGGATTCAATGAGTTAAAGGAGAAGTTGACAAGTGCTCCTGTTTTAACTATTCCAGATGGGAGTTAAGGATTAACAGTTTATACGGTTGCTTGTAGGACTGGATTGGGAGTAGTTTTAGTGCAGAATGGTAAGGTAATAGCATATGCGGATCGACAGTTGAAACCTCATGAGAAGAATTACGCTTCGCACGATCTAGAGCTTTTGGCAGTTGTCTTCACATTGAAGGTGTGGAGGCACTATCTTTTGGGTGCAAATTTGAGTTATATACGGATCACAAGTCATTAAAGTATCCTTTTACCCGAAAGAACTTGAACTTGAGACAACAAAGATGGCTTGAGTTTCTTGCGTCTTATGACCTAGAGATTCTTTATACCCCAAGGAAGGCTAACGGAGTAGCAGATGTGTTGAGTAGGAGTTTGGCGATGATTGCAAATTTTGAAGTTAAGCTGGCACTAATGGTGAGAATTGTATATTTCCAAGAAGAAGATTCTAATCTAGCTTGGCTTAAGAAGGATGTTGAAAATGGAATTATTTCTAGTTTTCAGATTGACTCTCAAGACATTTTAAGAATGAATGGACGAATTTGTGTGCCAGAATCTAGATGTTAACGGAATTAGACAGGATATGCTGAGAGTACCATCGGTAAAAGTTATCTATCCACGCAAGAGTAACTAAAATGTTTCAAAATATGAAGAAAACCTTTTGGTGGAAAGGGAGGAAGAGAGACATTTCGATTTTCATAAGCTGGTATGTGAATTGTCAACAAGTTAAGAGTGACCAGCATAAGGCTGCTGGGTTACTTCAACCATTAGAGATACCGAATTGGAAGTGGGAGCAAGTATCCATGGATTTTATCGATGGGTTTCCCAGAACGAGAAGAGGTAATGAAGGCATTTGGATAATTGTAGATCGATTAACAAAAATCGCTCACTTTATGCCGGTGAAGTCTACCAGAACCGCAGCTTCTTTGGCTGGAATTTATTTGAGAGAGATCGTTCGACTACATGAAATCCCAATAAGTATAGTCAGTGATCGAGATCCCATCTGCACCAGTCACTTTTGGGGAGCATTGTAAGCCCCTTTAGGGACAGAGTTGAATTTAAGCACAACCTATCATCCACAGACAGATGGACAAACCGAAAGGGTGAACCGAATTTTGGAGGATCTCCTGAGAGCATGTATTTTGGATTTTGGAGGTTCTTGGGAAGATCGTCTGCATTTGGTAGAGTTCTCTTATAATAAAAGTTACCAAGCTAGTATTGGCATGGCACCCTACGAGGCTTTGTATTGACTGCCGTGTAAATCACCTTCATGTTTGGTTGAGACTGGAGACCGATTAATTTTTGGACCAGAGATGATTCGAGAAGCATCAAAGAAAGTGGCTATGATCAAGGAAAGGATGAAAGAAGCCCAAGATTGACAGAAAAGTTATGCTGATCAAAGGAGAAGGGACTTAGAGTTTGTGGTCGAGGATTTGGTATTTGTGAAAGTTTCCCCGATAAAAGGAGTTGTAAGATTCCGAAGAGCAGGAAAGCTTGCACCCAGATTCATTGGACCATTTTGAATCCTTTAGAGGATATGATCGTTGACCTACAGAGCAGAATTGCCTGAAAGATTGTCAGAAGTCCATAATGTTTTTCATGTATCTCATCTGAGAAAGCATGTTTATGATCCGTCGTTAATTGTTGTTTAGGAAGATTAGAGATAGAACCAAATTTGAAGGTAGTCCGACATCCAGTTCATATTATAGATCGAGATGAAAGGAGATTGAGAAACAAGGTGGTTAAGCTTGTGAAAGTTCAATGGAGTGATGACCCTCGTGATTGTACTTGGGAGATTGAGGATCATATTAGAAAACTTACCCTGATGTAATGTCAGGTTAGTTTTTGTTGTTTGAATGCTCTTATATGGCATAGTTGCTTTACATTGTTATATGAATTTTTTGGTATAGTATATACCTTTTGGATTGCCTTTTGTGTATTAATTTCGGGGACGAAATCTTAAGGGGGAAGAGAGCGTAAGGACCCGTAAATTAATCACTTTGTATTTGAATATTTAAATAATTTTTAATATTTAAATAATGAATTTTAATAACCAAATAAACATATATTAAATATTAATTAATGATATTAAAATCATTTTAAATTTGTTTACCAAAATAAATAACTCAAATAAATATAGAAAATGTGACCAAAAAACGTTTTCCGAAATTTCAAATTTTCAGTTTTGGGAAGTCGTCGAAAACATTGTGCACATTTTTGTATCGCTCATGTACACATGTACACACATGCACATATGTCATGTGATAGATTAATGATAGTGTTAAATAAATAAACCATGCTCAAAATTAAATAAAAGAAGAATTAACTTAAAAATATAAAATAAGACTTAAGTAACCAAAGGAAGTGCTTAGCCATAACCTAAGCTAGCTAGGTGAGTACAAGGCATGATGGAGGGGGTTCATGAAGGGTTCGTGTGCACCTATGAGCATGGAGAGGCATGGCCTCCATGTTTCTTGACAACATATACTATATTTTAATGTTTTAATTAAATTAAATTAATCCTTCACTCTTTGCCTATAAATACCACTACACATACTTTGTTCTCACTTTACATATTCATTTCCATCTTCATTTCTTATCTCTTCATATTCATGAACACTTCCACGGCTTCCAAGAGAGACCCCAAAATCAAAAACTAGTGAATACACCACCAAACATCAATTTAAACTACATATATACACATACAAACACACCTACTCCAAAACCAAGTCCATTTCCACCTCAAGACTCCAAGGCCGAGCCTTATATTGCCCAAGACCAAACCTAACTCAGCCCATTAAGGTCCCAAAATGCAAGCTAAGGTGTCATGACGATAGTTCGTGAGTTCGACAACGTATCGAAGCGATTCGGTTAAGTTAGAAGTGTCTTTGATGAGTAAAGCTTTCATCTTTGAACTATAAAGTTTAAACTATATTCATGCCCATACTTGTAGCTATTGAATGCTTATTATATAGTTGTAATAATGGTCCGGTCGATGGTTTGGTTTGTTGCTTGAAAGATGGTTGCTTTGGAAAGTTAGTAAACGAATCATTGGTTATTTGGAAATTTAGTAGTAAAACTAATGTCGTTGTTATTAAATACTTGATATATGTTATGTTATCGTAAATCATCATGTATGATGCTCATTTCTTTGTTATGTGACGTATATTCATGTTGCAAATTTCATATGCTTGAATTCCAAACTTCCCGTATAGCGATAGTCGCTATATGGCACTTTCGGAAAATCACCTTTTATCGAAACTGTGTGATTTCATTGTCATGCTTGAAATTATTTTACAAGTTAAGAAAGTTTTTGATTAATGATGTTTCAAATAATAATAGACCATTTTAATGATGATTATTTAATTTAATTAATTATGTAATCAATTATTTAAATTAATAAAGATTAAGGTCAACTAATTAACTTATTAATGAGGTGTTTTGAATTTACTAATTACATAGTTAATGATGTTTCAATTTTAATTAATCATTTTATTTAATGATGTTTAAGGCTAATTAATCTTTGGATAATGAAGGATTATGATTAATTTATTTATTAATTAATGATATTTTAAAATTAATTAACCCTTTTTAATTAATGACTTTTAAAGGTTAATAAATCTGTTTAACCTTAAATAAATATTTTCTTAAATAAAGTTTAAATTAATTAACCACTTTTAAAAAATGATATTTAATTATTATTTAATTAATTAAATTAATTAAATTATTAATTAATTGAATTAACGATGTTTTAAAGGAGATTTACCCTTTTAATTAAAGGTTATTGAAGTAAATTAATTAACTAGTTGACAAAGTTATAAAGTTAATTAATTAATGTAAGGATGTTTTAAGTTGTTAATCCTTTTTATAGTGATGTTTCAAAATTATTAAACTCTTTTAACAAAGTGTTTAAAGCTAATACTTGTAATGTGAAGCCAAGTACGAATTTGGAATTTTAAAAGAAAAGTTTGAATTTTTTATGCAAATGAACTAATTTCTGTAAAGCGATTCTTTTGTATAGAAAAGATTTATGTGTATTATTAGCACTAAACATCGAAGAAGAAAACTTGTCGCTATTTCAAAAGTTAAGAATAATCGTTGGGCATGACTTTAAGGTAACACTACCTTGACTTGCCCGGTATTATTGTAAACCAAGTATAGTACAAGTTTGAATTTAATGAGTAGTGATTAGTATACAAGACTTAATTTCCATATACGATCATTTTATATCCTCGATAGTTGGTTCCTCAGCTATCGGTTACTTCAGCTTCTTTATTATCGTCATTCTAAGACGATTTATTGCTCCATTGAGCTTTGAAAAATCCTTTATCGAGAAATGACTGAACTCAAATCACGAAAGGACGTTCAGCTATGTGGGTTGCTCCCATTAAGGTATTTTCACATACATTCGGGGTGTGTAACGATCTGGCTTTTCGACGCTCGAAAGTCGACATTAATACGTCCACTATATCAAATGCCGCGCAATCAAATGCCGGAAAACCGAACCATTAGGGTTAAAAAGAAGAGGTAGAAGAAAAGATAGAAGAAAAAGAAAGAAGAACAGCTACAGAAAACACAGAATCAGAGACAATATCAGAATCTCACATTTCGCAGCGGAACAAAATATAATAGATAATTACTTGTCTTTTAAACAAAGAACTATATCAGTTTATACATACATCAATCAGAGTCAATATACAACTCAATACAACAATGGACAGTTATAGAAATCTGTCCTCATACAGAATACACAGCGGAAATAAATAACAAGTACGGAAGTACGCTTCGCCATCCAGCTTATCCCCAAAGCTCCAGAATATCCAGAATATCCTGATAAAAATAACTCTAGGCTGCCCGTGTGGAAAATTATGGGCACCCAGAGTTTAGAAGGGAACAATAAACTCCGAGTCAGTCATGGTGACTGGTGTGAGATCGTAAAACAGTTATTTTCACAAAGAAAATAAAACAGATTCGCAATGCTTTTGGAAAATGAAACTACCATAAGACCTCCCACCACACACACAATGCAAACGCAGAATTGGAGGATATTTCTACTTATGATAGTCAAAGATGCTTACTACACCAATCATTGGATATTATTATTAATGTCTAGTGTGGAAAACATTTCGAAAGTATAATATTAATCTTAGCCAGCATAGACATTCCGAACTATGCCTACTATAGCTACCATCTAAACAGTGGGGCGCCACCATAAGTAAATGGCAGGTTCTGCAACTAATACCGTACAAGGTTCGTATTGTTTCTTTGGATTTTCCAATAAATGGTCAGGCTAAGGAACTTCCTTTCCTCCTGCCGAATAGGATCGCCTCTGGCTGGACGTCCCGAGAGACAAACTGCTCTCTGCCAAACAAGGCCGGGTTACCCCTGTAACAGGTAACTCACGAATATGTCATCACCCGGTCCTTTTGGACCTTTATCCGAGCGCTCGGTAGCATCATCACACATAATAAATAAGTGTATCCACATGAGTAAGTATCTGGGCTCCATACCATGATACCACCCCTTTCCAGAAGGAAATGACATACCCTAAAGGGCGCGACCCTCATAACCTTGCCGCAACATTCCTGTTTCGACCATTTCCGGGTTGTTGAGGCCCTGACGAAGTCTCGTCCACAAAGCTACGCTTTGTCACAAAGCCATGCTTTGGGTCAACAGATGATCAACCTATGATCACAAAGATAAATGATCAAACAAATGATCATATCACAAATGATCAAACACTGATCATCACACAGCAACACTCAGCATGCCACATTACCAAATTGGGAATATATCGCTGATAATTTCAACTACATAACCTCTGAGCTCGTACGTCTCAGAGAAGGGTGTTAAGCTAAGAGAGTAAATTCTCCGCCACCAACAGAAATGTATTTGAAAGAAATCAGCTTTATATCTCAAAGTGTAATGTCAGACACGTAACCATACAAGTCTGTTCCGGGTTCGAACAGAACCGAAGGCACTTCCAAAGAAGCCCTTGCAAATCCGGATATTCACAATCCCGATAAAACTTCCCATCACAAAGGAAATCTCAATACCGTAGCTAACGGTGCAGAGACAATCGATAGGTCATCCTATCGTTTTCACAAATACCCGGTCTTCATCACCGGTCTTCAATACGATCCATATAGTCGTATTATTATTCGGAATGGGTTATCTGACACAAAGGTCCTTTCCCGGCTAAACCGAATAATAAGCGTTTGTTTTTTTAAAAAAACAAATCAAGTGCCATTTCAAAGGCAATATTGATAGTCGGTGATTTAACTATCAACAATATTCATAACAATCATCAGATTCAAATTACATTCACGATATATGGTTTATACTTCAACCATTTGAAAACAATTTCCAAATTACATTCATTTAAACCCCTTACATAAATCTTTATCGATTTATTTCAAATTTACATCCAAATTAGTAAATTTATTTCCACACTTCATCACTTTGAAAACCAATTTCAAATTACTTTTCACCTTTCAACTTTTGAAAATAAATTTCAAATCAATTTCCTTACACAGAATATATTTCCAAATATATCTTTCAAAAACCCACTTAGAACTTTTAATTTATATTTTAAAAAGCTACTTTGGAAAATATACTCAGCTTTATAGTGAAAATACAATTTTACTTCAAAATGGTCCATTTAAACCAATTTAAACAAATCCTTATCGATTTATTTTAAATTTACGTTCCAAATCCGTAAATTTACTTTCACACTAAAAAATAACTCAGCATTTATTTTTAAACAAATTTCACTTCCATTTCATAAATTCCATTTTGAATTTACATTTCCAAATATTCATTTTTAATCCAAAAATCAAATTTTAGATTGATTTATAATTTTATCTCAATATCGAATCAATTACAAATTTATTTCTAAATTTATTTCCAAATGCTAAATCATTTTACAAATCGATTTATAAATTTATTCTCAACACCAAAATTCGATTTTCATTCAAACACCAAATAGATTTTTATATCGATTTCCCAAAGATTTATTTCTTCAAAACAAAATCAATTATCAAATGGGATTTCAACAAATTTATCGCCTTTAAAATAAATTACTTTATATCTTCCAAACCATTTAAAATTCCATTTCAAATAAATTTTCCAACTTCCGAATAGTACTATTCAAAACTCATTTATATAAATCTTTTCCCATATCTTGGAATCTATTCAATAAGATTTCGACAATCCATTTTTATTCTTAAAAATTCCTTATTTCAAATAAATTCAATTCTTAACAATATATTCACTTAAAATTTCCCACTTTAATTTCAAAATTCAATTTATATTCATTTCTGGTATCCAATGATACCAAAATACATTCGGCTAAATTATAGCCTTCAACACATTCAATCACAGATATAATCATACACAGATTATAAATAATCAATCACACAACATATGAAATCAATTCAAATGTTTTGAGGAATCCTGTTGGATCCCTCCAACCTGTTTCCCTGCATCCACAGATGTTAGCACAATACCAATTCCACTTCGAGGTGGAATATCACGGTATATAGGATTTTATAAATATCATCCACTTACTAACGGCGCAATAGGGTCTCATCCGCTATACAATGCGGGAAATCAATCAACTCCAATATATACATATGCCAATATGTATATATTGCTATATATATAGATATATCCTACTATATCTAATAGCACATCCAAATAGCAATCAATAACTGCAATCCAAATTTAAATCTGAGTGAGAAGATCTCACCTTAGCCTTTTATTTTGCAATCCATTTTCCAATCCATTTCCATTTCAGCTTATTTCTCCATTCTAGACCTTGTATAATACAATTTATACAATTTATTAATATTCGAATAATTCGAATTATTAATTATCGTTTAATAGATTTAATTAACTAATCATTTAATTTAAAACTAATTCCGTTAATATATTATTTTTAGTAATTAACGAATTTAAATAAACCTATCAAACAAATCAATTTCCATATCGATTTAAAACAAGGATACTTTATTGTAAAATAATTTCTGCTATATAATATACATATACCTTACTGAATTTTTTTTTAACAACTTTTAAATTTCAAAAATTATTTGTATTACCTTACTGTTATCTATAATTTACACTGTAATCTGTATATTAATCTATGGATTGAAGACAATAAACTATTTTATAAATCTTACTGTAAATTTTTCCTAAAACAGTTTATTGTTGAAACATTTATTAAAAGAAAAAAACTCCTTTACCTCACTGACAAACTGCGATCCTAGGCTTCGACCTCGGCCTGAACTATCACAAACCCTAGCTCGATCCAATTTGAACGTGACAGTGCCAATCCAACCTCGCGAGTGCCCAACCCAGAAACTGCATCTCGTCGCCTCCACAACGATGCCGAGCTTCTCGCCACGTCGCCGTCGTGAACTAGTCCCATCCAAACTCGTCGCTGCTCGAACCCTGCTCGCGTTGCCAAGACTCGAGTCGTCCACTCAATTGCTCGACTTTCGCGAACCACGTTGCGATCCTCCTCGCGATTCGAAATCGAGCCCAACATCTCCTGCCACTCGTACGTTCGATGACGAAGCCATCTTCCAGTCGCTCGCGATTTCGTGACTTCGCTTTTATTTTTGATTTTCGTTTGGACTTTGAATTGAACGAGAGTGGAGTGAACGCGGTTTCTGATTGAAGAAACGAGAAAGGTTTTGATTTATTCGAGAGGGGAAAAGGAATGAATTCATTGACAGAGGCCATTTTTATCTTTGAATTTGCTGAAGAGGATTTCGTGAATTTTGTTGAGGAGAGGGAGGAAACTCGGTTATAAAAATTTTGAAGTCTCGGCAAAAATAAAAATAGAACGAGGAGGGGACGCGTGTTGAAAATTTCAGAGAAAAGGTGACACGTGTTGTTAAAGAGAATACGTGCTTGAAAAATATCTAGCTAGAGTGCCTTTTAAATTTAACCAGTTATTGAATTAAATTTCGATAAAAATTCCAACGCGTTTATATATCGTACGCTCACATAACAACTCCAAATATTACGAAAATTGAAACCCAATAATAATACAATATTACGGATCCAATGGAACTGGTTTCGTCGAATTCCGAGACTGTGCCCCGGACCACTATTTTTGAAATTCAATTTAAACAACAAAATTTAAAAACTGAACAGAACAGTTCCAAATTCAATTCTGAAAGTTCCAGTACCTTCAGAATTATAAATATAAATTTTCTAGGCCTTCAGATTATTTTTAATCAGCTTAAAACTGAAAATTCAAATTTTTACCCAGATTCAATAATTAAATTCAATAATTAAATCGCCAAATTTACTTTGATATTTGAATTTCAAATTAAATTATCATTCGAATATTTAAACTCAATTAAATATTCATATTTCAAATATCAAAAATTCAGGGTCGTTACAATCTTCCCCCCTTAAAAGAATTTCGTCCCGAAATTATAAGTCAGGAAAAATGCTCCAATTCCCATTAACTATTAAATTCAAATAATTTTAACAAATTTTCAAACCCAAATCTTTTTACTAAAGATTTGTTATCACTTCAACTAACTTTCCAAACATTTTTATAGTTTTCAAACTACTTTGTTTTACTTCACAATTCAAATTCAAATTTAAATTCAAATTTTGAATTATCCAAAATTTCTCAAAAATTTTCTAATCGAAAATTTCGCCAGCGTCTCCTTTGCGCGGCTAGCACGGTATGACTACAAAACGTCCCTACGGACTCTCAGATCTCAAAAGAAAAGAAAACGCCAAGTGGCTAGACAAGAAATCATCAAATCTCATATCGAAATTCAAATACTTACCTTTTGTCGAGCCATTCAAAATTATCTTTGAAATCAAATCCAATTTCCTTTATACACCTGTATATCCTATTTAACTATATCCAACTACAGATCTCAAAAAAAAATCATTTCACACATTTCTTACAGAAGTTTTCATATCTACTTCTATTCAAATAGTTTTCCCGTTACCATATGAATTCAATTCATTTACAATCTTGAATATTGAATTTTATCTGCCATTCCTTTCTCAAGTTCAAGATTTTAAAATTCAAATTCATTTATATTGAAAAACTCAAAACAGAGGTCATGAGCAACAATAGAATGAAATAAACACTTCCAGTTTTCAATATTCAATTTAATGGTTTATAATGCAATTCTTTACAATGAATTCATATCCATTTCAATTGATTTCAAAATCAATTATATTTGCTTTCATTAACTCATATAATTTTATACGATCCCATTTGCATCAACGACAATCATTTCTATTCAATTCAACGATATTCACTTAATTGAATATCCATTCTAGTTTATAATTAATTCAAATTGATATCAATTCAATTTATTTTAGTTCCACCTCGTTTGCAATTGATTCTATTTCAATTTAACTTACATTCCATATTCTCATTCATTTCATTTGAAACCATTTCGCAATTTCTTTTCTTAAGTCGAGCATTTATTCAATATTTACTTAAGCTATTTCACTTCAAAATTCAAATTCATTTCCTTGTAAACAATTTCCAATTTCAATTCTTGATTTGATTTTCATTTATCAAATCTATTCCATTCACTAATTTAATTCAATTAGTATATTCACTTATTCATTTTGAATTTCAACTTCCATATTCAATTCATCGTGAATTTATTTTATCTTTATCAAGGAAATTCAATTTATTTCTACTACTTGAATTTATATACAAATTCAAATTTTATCTTCAATTTTAGCTTACAACAAAGCTTTAATTTAACCAATTCAACTTCCAATTCATTATTGTGTGAATTAATAAATTATCAAGTTTATTTACTTGAATTCAATCCCTTTCATTATTCTATTCCGATTCATTCATTTACAAATGTAACTTCATTTGTTTATTCACAATTTCATTTCTTTTCAATTTTAATTTCATTCCAATCAAATTTCTAATATTTTATAAGTTATCAACTTATTTTACATTCCATTAATGAATTTTATTCTCAAATACTTTCCTGGAATTCTATTTCCAATTATAAATCTCATCACAAATTATATTTACAATTTCTATTTGTATATAAATTCATTTTCACATCTTTCAATCCATATTTATAAATTTCATTTTTTAAATGAATTTATCTTCAAATCTTTGGTTATATCCCATATAATAATGATAATATTTCAATGTTATTACTTCCTAACAACCAAGCATCCATATACTATGATAATTCATAGAAAATCATTTCTTTTCTATACAAAAATAGTTTTGGGCAAAATTATTTCATTTACCCTATTTTTAAAACAATACCGTGTCTGTTTATCTTGTTTAAGAGTTTAGAAACCCCTATCGATTACAGTTAGCTAGACTGCACCGACCAGAATCTATAAACAATCAACCGATAAGTCAACACAATACAAAACAAATTTTATATTCACTAACAAATACGCGCTCATATCTATTATTACACTCAACTCATTCTAGAGTACTACTGACTCTATCTCTAATGAGTAACACCCAACAGAGCAGGGTTGTCGCTTAACCGGATGCTCTGATACCAAATGTAACGATCTGGCTTTTCGACGCTCGAAAGTCGACATTAATACGTCCACTGTATCAAATGCCGCGCAATCAAATGCCGGAAAACCGAACCATTAGGGTTAAAAAGAAGAGGTAGAAGAAAAGATAGAAGAAAAAGAAAGAAGAACAGCTACAGAAAACACAGAATCAGAGACAATATCAGAATCTCACATTTCGCAGTGGAACAAAATATAATAGATAATCACTTGTCTTTTAAACAAAGAACTATATCAGTTTATACATACATCAATCAGAGTCAATATACAACTCAATACAACAATGGACAGTTATAGAAATCTGTCCTCATACAGAATACACAGCGGAAATAAATAACAAGTACGGAAGTACGCTTCGCCATCCAGCTTATCCCCAAAGCTCCAGAATATCCAGAATATTCTGATAAAAATAACTCTAGGCTGCCCGTGTGGAAAATTATGGGCACCCAGAGTTTAGAAGGGAATAATAAACTCCGAGTCAGTCATGGTGACTGGTGTGAGATCGTAAAACAGTTATTTTCACAAAGAAAATAAAACAGATTCGCAATGCTTTTGGAAAATGAAACTACCATAAGACCTCCCACCACACACACAATGCAAACGCAGAATTGGAGGAGATTTCTTCTTATGATAGTCAAAGATGCTTACTACGCCAATCATTGGATATTATTATTAATGTCTAGTGTGGAAAACATTTCGAAAGTATAATATTAATCTTAGCCAGCATAGACATTCCAAACTATGCCTACTATAGCTACCATCTAAACAGTGGGGCGCCACCATAAGTAAATGGCAGGTTCTGCAACTAATATCGTACAAGGTTCGTATTGTTTCTTTGGATTTTCCAATAAATGGTCAGGCTAAGGAACTTCCTTTCCTCCTGCCGAATAGGATCGCCTCTAGTTGGACGTCCCGAGAGACAAACTGCTCTCTGCCAAACAAGGCCGGGTTACCCTTATAACAGGTAACTCACGAATATGTCATCACCCGGTCCTTTGGGACCTTTATCCGAGAGCTCGGTAGCATCATCACACATAATAAATAAGTGTATCCACATGAGTAAGTATCTGGGCTCCATATCATGATACCACGCCTTTCCAGAAGGAAATGACATACCCTAAAGGGCGCGACCCTCATAACCTTGCCGCAACATTCCTGTTTCGACCATTTCCGGGTTGTTGAGGCCCTGACGAAGTCTCGTCCACAAAGCTACGCTTTGTCACAAAGCCATGCTTTGGGTCAACAGATGATCAACCTATGATCACAAAGATAAATGATCAAACAAATGATCATATCACAAATGATCAAACATTGATCATCACACAGCAACACTCAGCATGCCACATTACCAAATTGGGAATATATCGCTGATAAATTTCAACTACATAACCTCTGAGCTCGTACGTCTCAGAGAAGGGTGTTAAGCTAAGAGAGTAAATTCTCCGCCACCAACAGAAATGTATTTGAAAGAAATCAGCTTTATATCTCAAAGTGTAATGTCAGACACGTAACCATACAAGTCTGTTCCGGGTTCGAACAGAACCGAAGGCACTTCCAAAGAAGCCCTTGCAAATCCGGATATTCACAATCCCAATAAAACTTCCCATCACAAAGGAAATCTCAATACCGTAGCTAATGGTGCAGAGACAATCGATAGGTCATCCTATCGTTTTCACAAATACCCGGTCTTCATCACCGGTCTTCAATACGATCCATATCGTCGTATTATTATTCGGAATGGGTTATCTGACACAAAGGTCCTTTCCTGGCTAAATCGAATAATAAGCGTTTGTTTTTTCTAAAAAAACAAATCAAGTGCCATTTCAAAGGCATTATTGATAGTCGGTGATTTAACTATCAACAATATTCATAACAATCATCAGATTCAAATAATTTTCCCAAATTATTTATTTCCAAATGTCTTCACGATATATGGTTTATACTTCAACCATTTGAAAACAATTTCCAAATTACATTCATTTAAACCCCTTACATAAATCTTTATCGATTTATTTCAAATTTACATCCAAATCAGTAAATTTATTTCCACACTTCATCACTTTGGAAACCAATTTCAAATTACTTTTCACCTTTCAACTTTTGAAAATAAATTTCAAATCAATTTCCTTAAACAGAATATATTTCCAAATATATCTTTCAAAAACCCACTTAGAACTTTTAATTTATATTTTAAAAAGCTACTTTGGAAAATATACTCAGCTTTATAGTGAAAATACAATTTTACTTCAAAATGGTCCATTTAAACCAATTTAAAAAAATCCTTATCGATTTATTTTAAATTTACGTTCCAAATCCGTAAATTTACTTTCACACTTAAAAATAACTCAGCATTTATTTTTAAACAAATTTCACTTCCATTTCATAAATTCCATTTTGAATTTACATTTTCAAATATTCATTTTTAATCCAAAAATCAAATTTTAGATTGATTTATAATTTTATCTCAATATCGAATCAATTACAAATTTATTTCTAAATTTATTTCCAAATGCTAAATCATTTTACAAATCGATTTATAAATTTATTCTCAACACCAAAATTCGATTTTCATTCAAACACCAAATAGATTTTTATATCGATTTCCCAAAGATTTATTTCTTCAAAACAAAATCAATTATCAAATGGGATTTCAACAAATTTATCGCCTTTAAAATAAATTCCTTTATATCTTCCAAACCATTTAAAATTCCATTTCAAATAAATTTTCCAACTTCCGAATAGTACTATTCAAAACTCATTTATATAAATCTTTTCCCATATCTTGGAATCTATTCAATAAGATTTCGACAATCCATTTTTATTCTTAAAAATTCCTTCTTTCAAATAAATTCAATTCTTAACAATATATTCACTTAAAATTTCCCACTTTAATTTCAAAATTCAATTTATATTCATTTCTGGTATCCAACGATACCAAAAATACATTCGACTAAATTATAGCCTTCAACACATTTAATCACAGATATAATCATACACAGATTATAAATAATCAATCACACAACATATGAAATCAATTCAAATGTTTTGAGGAATCCTGTTGGATCCCTCCAACCTGTTTCCCTGCATCCACAGATGTTAGCACAATACCAATTCCACTTCGAGGTGGAATATCGCGGTATATAGGATTTTATAAATATCATCCGCTTACTAACGGTGCAATAGGGTCTCATCCGCTATACAATGCGGGAAATCAATCAACTCCAATATATACATATGCCAATATGTATATATTGCTATATATATAGATATATCCTACTATATCTAATAGCACATCCAAATAGCAATCAATAACTGCAATCCAAATTTAAATCTGAGTGAGAAGATCTCACCTTAGCTTTTTATGTTGCAATCCATTTTCCAATCCATTTCCATTTCAGCTTATTTCTCCATTCTAGACCTTGTATAAAACAATTTATACAATTTATTAATATTCGAATAATTCGAATTATTAATTATCGTTTAATAGATTTAATTAACTAATCATTTAATTTAAAACTAATTCCGTTAATATATTATTTCTAGTAATTAACGAATTTAAATAAACCTATCAAACAAATCAATTTCCATATCGATTTAAAACAAGGATACTTTATTGTAAAATAATTTCTGCTATATAATATACATATACCTTACTGAATTTTTTTTTAACAACTTTTAAATTTCAAAAATTATTTGTATTACCTTACTGTTATCTATAATTTACACTGTAATCTGTATATTAATCTATGGATTGAAGACAATAAACTATTTTATAAATCTTACTGTAAATTTTTCCTAAAACAGTTTATTGTTGAAACATTTATTAAAAGAAAAAAACTCCTTTACCTCACTGACAAACTGCGATCCTAGGCTTCGACCTCGGCCTGAACTATCACAAACCCTAGCTCGATCCAATTTGAACATGACAGTGCCAATCCAACCTCGCGAGTGCCCAACCCAGAAACTGCATCTCGTCGCCTCCACAACGATGCCGAGCTTCTCGCCACGTTGCCACCGTGAACTAGTCCCATCCAAACTCGTCGCTGCTCGAACCCTGCTCGCGTTGCCAAGACTCGAGTCGTCCACTCAACTGCTCGACTTTCGCGAACCACGTTGCGATCCTCCTCGCGATTCGAAATCGAGCCCAACATCTCCTGCCACCCGTACGTTCGATGACGATGCCATCTTCCAGTCGCTCTGTAACGACCCAGGATTTTGAACAAATTAAATTGAAAATATTTAATTAATTTTAAATATTTGAACGATGATTTAATTTGAATCCCCGATATAACTTTGAAATTTGCAATTAAACTTTAAAATTTAATCTATTGAATATTGAATAAAAATTTGGAACTTCAATTTTAAGCTGAAGAAAAATATTTCAAAAGCTTTTAAAATTCGTATTGATAATACTGAAGATAACTAAAACTTCAGAATCAAATTTGAAGATGATTTGTTCAGTTTTGAAATTAAATTGTTTCAACCGATATTAAAAAAATAGCCGTCCGAGGCATAGTCTCGGAATTTGACGAAACCAGTCTCATTGGGTCCGTAATAGTTTGTTGTTATCGGATTTCAAATTTCGTATTTATCGGAGCTGCTATGTGAGCCCACGATAGTTAAACGCATTAAAATTTAGTTGAATTCAATTTAGTTTTTTTTTATTTAAAACTTTGCCGACATATACACGTTCCTCTCCCTTAAATCACGCCATTGATCACGGGGAGGAAATCGCGCCGAGCATGTCGTTCGTTTTCAAATATCTCGTTCTCCCTCTATTCAAACATTTCAAACGAGAAGAAAATCAAATGAAACAAAATAATGGCAGTCGAGTCCCCTCTCCCCCTTCAACTTAATTCACGAATTCAAATCCTTCCCCTCCTCTACGTTCGAACGAAAATAAATGGGGAGAATGATTCTCGCGTTCGCAAGCACTAGGGCAAGAGATTTTCGGCGACGAAGCAAAGCAGGATGGCGGCACGAGTAGTTAGGGCATCGCGATGGAGGCGCTCGCGTTCGAGCGGCGACCTGGCACTCGGCAACTAAAGGAGGCTCGCAGGGGCTTGGGTGGCGTCGTGGGAGGCCAGCGATCACGAATTGTTCTCGCGACTGGCGCAATGTCGATATTTTCTGGGAGGAGGGATCGCGAGCGGCGATCGAGTCAAGGGCGGCGACGTTCAGGCGAAGCTCTCGAGTAGTTAGTTGATTTGCCGTGGAGTTAGAAGTCGCGACGACTGGAAATCGCGACCCGGGGAGGTGGTGCGTGCGCGCTGCCACGTAGTGAAGCAGAGGCAGCGATGGAGGCGAGCAGTTGTCGTGGTGGTTGCGATTTCTTTCACACTGAGGTAGTTTCTTCTTTCTATTTAAATTTGATAAAAAACATGTTTTTGGTAAGTAAGCTTTAATCTATAATAAAGAGTTTATACAGAAAACATATATATAAATATAGAAGATTATATAAAGATTGGATTTTTATCAAGAAGTTTTTATATATATGAAGTTTAAAGATAAATATACGTATGTATGCAGAAAATAAATTGGAAGCAGTAAAGAATAATCTGTTAAATAATACGATATGTTCATTTGTTGAATTACTAATTTTATTTAAAACACTGTTAAGGAACTTATTTAATAAATCGATAAAGATATTTTATAAAGAAAATGTTGGATTAAATTTGTTAAAATGGAAATTTAATTATTCGATTATTTCGAATATTGATAAACTGTATAAAACTGTTTGATACAAGGTCTAAATCGAGAAAACAAACTGGATGGAAAATGGGATGGCAAATTAAAAGCTAAGGTGAGATTTTTCTCACTCAAAAATATATTTTGAATTGCAGTTATTGATTGTGTTGATTGCTATTGATTGTGATATTAGATATAGTAGGATATATCTATATATATATAGCAATATATACATATTGGCATATGTATATATTGGATTGATGATTTCCCGCCTCGTATAGCGGATGAGACCCTATTGCGCCGTTAGTAAGCGGATGATTTTTATAAAACCCATATACCGCGATATTCCACCTCGAAGTGGAATTGGTATTGTGCTAACGTCTTTGGATGCAGGGAAACAGGTTGGAGGGATCCAACAGGATTCCTCAACTGTATTTATTTATTTACAGATGTTGATATATATTTTGTTATCATATGATGATATATGATGTTTGATGTTGTGATGGACTAATTGATGCGTTGCATCATTGGATTCAAGTTTTGAAGTTTTAAAATAACGATTTTAACTTTAAAAGAGATTTTTAAAGAGATTATTTGTAAGTATACGTTATTAAATTTTTGAACTAATTTACAAACGTTCAAAATTTAAAGTTATAAAAGTTAAGATTTGTGAATTATAACCAAAAGGTAATTTCTTTTGAAATAAATAGTTAAGAAATTTATAAAATGGTTTTAAATGGGAATTTTTTAATTATTAAAACAATGTATGTAAAAGATGTACAAGATTGATATTTATAACTTTAAAATGTTGGTATTATAAAACGAGTTTTTATAAGCGTTAAAATGAATTTTTAAGAATTTATAAATAAATGAAATTTATAAATTGTGAACTTATAAATGGAAACGATTTTGTAAAATAAATGAATTATAAGTATTTAACTTATAATATGGATTGTGGTATAAAATCTAGTTATGAATTGAATTGGTAAATGAAGAAGATTTATAAATTGAAGTTTTTATAAATAGAATTGAAATTTATAAATGTTGTTTATAAATCCGAAATCACTTATTTTGATAAGTAAAATTATAGAAGTTAATAAAATGAGATTTATAAACCGAAGTTGTTATAAAATGGAAATGGGATTTATAAACGTTGTTTTATAAATTCGAAAATCAATCAAATTTGATGAATTTAATATAGAAGGTTATTAAGGGAATTTTATCCACGATTTTGGATAGTGGACAATTCTTGAAATAAATGTGTAGAAAGATTGAAATATGGTTAAGTGAAGTATATTCATGATTTTGGACAGTGAATATATTATTAAGTAAAATGGATATTATTTTGGGAAGTGACATTTAAAAATAAAGTTAATTGTTTTAAAAGATGTTTTAAAACGTGTTAAATATCGAAACCCTAGATTTCAACATTTATTGTTGAAATAGACGTTTTCGAGAAATATAAGGAAATGGTGGACTATAACATTGTTGTTATAGTAAATGATTTCCAAGAGGAAATGTTTTATATAGTATTGGGATTTATATATCTATCTTAATTCCGAATCCCTATACTATTGATTTTGAGTCGTCGTAACGATGTTTTACGTAACATTCGTTTTGACTCAAATAGACGTTGTTAAAATAAAAGATTTCCTTAAAGAATGAAACATATACTTAATTTTGATTTAAGTATATTGAATATTTTCAAATGTTGAAAATAAATAGTTTTGTGAATTACTTATTTTAAATAAGTATGGAATTGCTTTTCCAATATGAAACGAAAGGTTTGAAACTTTATCTTTTAAAGATAAATTGAAAAGTGAATATTTGAAATTTGTTTTCAAACGGTTAAGTGTGGAAATTTTATATCTAGTAAAGGTATTTTGGAAGATAAATAATTTGGGAAAATTATTTGGAATCTGATGATGTCGCGCATCTTTATTGATAGTTAAATAACCGACTATCAATAATTACCTTGAATGGTATTTGTTGTGAATTGGATGAATTTGAATGCCACACTTATTTTTGAATAAACGCTCACTATTCGGGTTAGCCGGGAAAGGACCATGGGGTCGTATAACCCATTCCGAATATGTGATACGTCGTTATGAATTGCATTCGAAGACCGGTGTTGAAGACCGGATATTTTTGAAAACGGAAGGATTACCGTCGAGTTACTCTACATCGACTGATCTCCGATTTAGAGGTTTTATCACCCTTAGTGACGGGAAGTCTGGACGTGATTAGAAATTTATCCGGATATGCAAGGGCTTCGTGAGAAGTGCCTTCGGTTCTGTTCGATCCCGGAACAGACTTGTATGGATTGTGTGTCTGACGTTACAAATTGAGATATAAAGCTGATTTCTTTCACATACATATCTGTTGGTGGCGGAGAATTTATTCTCTTAGCTTAACACCCTTCTCTGAGACGTACGAGCTCAGAGGTTATGTAGTTGAAATTTATCAGCGATATACTCCCAATTTGGTAACGTGGCATACTGAGTGTTGCTGTGAAATGATCAGTGTTTGATCATTTGCGATATGATCATTTGTTTGATCTTATATCTTTGTGATCATAGGTTGATCATTTGTTTGACCCGAAGCATGGCTTTTGAAAAGCGTAGCTTTGTGGACGAGACTTCGTCGAGCCTCACACCCCGGAAATGGTCAAAACAGGAAGGATGCAGCAAGGTTCTAGGGAGTAGCGCCCCTTAGTGTATGTCATTCCTTCTAGATAGAGGTGGTATCATGGTATGGAGCCCAGATACTTAACCTATATGGTTACTGCATTATTATTATTATGTGGTTGTTGGAAATCGGGGATCCTCGGGAAGATCGGTTACGATCGGGGGATGACATACGCATGTCAGTAGTTACCTATTTTTGCAGAGGTAACCCGGCCTTGTGTTGGCAGAGATCCGGTTAGGTTCTCGGGTCGTCTTTTCCAGGGGCGTACCCATCGTGGCATAGGAAGTTCCTTAGCCTGACCATTTGTTGGAAATCCAAAGAAACAATACGAGCCTTGTACGGTATTAGTTGTAGAACCTATCATTCACTTATGGTGGCGCCCCACTGTTTGGATGGTAGCTATAGTAGGCATAGTTCGAAATGTCTATGCTGGCTAAGATTTATATTCTACTTTCGAAATGTTTTCTACACTATGCACTAATAATAATATCAAAAATGATTTGATTTTGCGTAGTAAGCATCTTTGACTATCATAAGAAGAAATCTCCTCCAATTCTGCATTTGCATTGTGTGTGTGGTGGGAGGTCTTATGGTAGTTTCATTTTCCAAAAGCATTGCGAATTTTTTTTATTTTCTTTGTGAAAGATAACTGTTTTACGATCTCACACCAGTCACCATGACTGACTCGGAGTTTATTGTTCCCTTCTAAACTCTGGGTGCCCACCAATTTCCACACGGGCAGCCTAGAGTTATGTTATCAGGATATTCTAGGGCTTTGGAGATAAGCTAGATGACGAGACGTAGTATTTGTATCTGATAGTATTTATTCCGCTGTGTATTCTGTATGAGGACAAGTTTATATAACTGTCCATTGTTGTTTATTGACTCTGATTGATGTATGTATAAAATGATATAGTTCTTTGTTTAAAGATTATTCATTTATCTATTATATGTTGTTCCGCTGCGATGTGTAAGATTCTGATATTGTTTTCTGTATCTGATGTTGTTCTGTTGTTCTTCTTTCTTCTTCTGCTTTCTTCTTCTCTTCTTCTTCTATCTTTTCTTCTATTTCTTTTTCTTAAAACCCCTCAGGGTTCGTATTTCTGTGCATCTTGAGTTAATCAATGGAATTTAGTGTTTAATCAAGGGTACGGATTTGCGGGTCTTGACAGCGTGGTATCAGAGCATATGGTTAAGCGACAACCCTGCTCTGTTGGGTGTTACTCATTAGAGATAGAGTCAGCAGTACTCTAGAATGAGTTTGAGTGTAATAATAGATACGAGTGCGTATTTGTTAGTGAATATAAAATTGTTTTGTATTGTGTTGACTTATCGGTTGATTGTTTATAGATTCTGGTCGGTGCAGTCTAGCTAACTGTGTTGATAGGAGTTTCTAAACTCTTAAACAAGATAAACCGACACAGTATTGATTTTAAATAGGGTAAATGAGATAATTTTGCCCAAAACTATTTTTGTATAGAAAAGAAATAATTTTCTGTAAATTATTATGATATATGGATGCATGGTTGTTAGGAAGTAATGATGTTAATTATCCTCATTAATATATATGTGGAAATTGTAAATGAAATTGGAATTAAAACAAAGAACCAGGAAATAAATCCATATACAAATGAAATTTAAGAATGTAAATTATAAATGTGACTTATAATTGGAAGTAGAATTCCAGAGAAGTATTTGGAAATGTTTTGAAAAGAATTTGTAAATTTTATAGATTTGGAAAGTTTAATTTCTTTTTGATTTGAAAATGAATTTCGAAGGTTTTGAAAAATATTTTGGAGGAATGAAAAGCTCTAAACTCTTTTCGGTCGCTGGAAAATAACTTCGGTAATGACTGCAGCATCATCGATGTTCATTTTTGGGTTTTCGAAAGAGGAATTGCTGCCAAATTGTTTTAAATGGAGGTTGTTTGAAAAAAATTGGAGTTTTATTTTGGAAATTCAAAGGATGATTTGAATTGTTTTCAAAAATGGTTTTGAAAAGATTTAAAAGACTCTGGAATGCTATATTAAAATATTTATGAAATATTATTAAATTGATAACTTATACAAATTGAATTTTGATAGAATAAATTTAACTTAAAAAGATGGAGTTAAAATAAAAGTAAGTATAAGTGAACAAATTTGAATGAAGTGAAATTGAAAGTTGAAATTCATTTCAAAGTTGTAAGCAGTAGAATTGAATTGAATAATTATAAATGAAAGATGAATTAAAATTCATATGGAATTAGAAATTCAGTATAATATAAGTGGTGATAAACCAAAATAGTGAATTGAAAACAAATTTTGGGAATGAACATAAGAATAAAACTGGAATTGAAACTGAATGTTGAAAACAGATTTGAATTTGTAAGTGGATTAGAATTAGAAATGAATTAGTAATTGAAACTAATCTAAAATAAGCAGTTGTAAATGAAAGCTAATCGATAAAATTCAATATTCAGGAGATAAATAGAATCCAAATTGAATTAAAATGGTAAAGTAAATTCAAATGAAATTTGAAATGCAAAATTTAATGAAGATAGATATGTAACTTCAACAGTGAAGTAAAAATGTATAAGCAGCTTATATTGAAAATTTTGTAATAGAATTTGCAAAATGGTTTGAATATTATAGCTAGATGATATGGCTAATGGGATATACAGGTGTATAAAGGAATTAGATTTGATTTCAAAGATAATTTTGAATTGCTCGACAAAAGGTATGTATTTTAAATTTCAATATGAGATTTACTGATTTCTTCTCTAGCCGCTTGGCCTTTTCTTTTCTTTTTGAAATCTGAGAGTCCGTAGGGACGTTTTGTAGTCGTACCGTATTAGCCGCGCAAAGGAGACGCTGGCGAAAATTTTCGAAAATTTCGAGTGTTAGAAAATTTTTGAGAAAATTTTGAAAGTTAAAAATTTGAATTTGAATTTAAATTTGAATTTTGAAGTAAACGATATTGTTTGAAAACTATGAAAGGTTTAGAAAGTTAGTTGAGATAATAACGAATCTTTAGTAGAAAGATTTGTTTTGAAAAATTGATAAAATTATTGGATTGTGAAAAATAGTAGACGTGTTAAGGACTTTTTCTTTCTGACTTGTAATTTCGGGACGAAATTCTTTTAAGGAGGGAAGTTTGTAACGACCCAGGATTTTGAACAAATTAAATTGAAAATATTTAATTAATTTTAAATATTTGAACGATGATTTAATTTGAATCCCCGATATAACTTTGAAATTTGCAATTAAACTTTAAAATTTAATCTATTGAATATTGAATAAAAATTTGGAACTTCAATTTTAAGCTGAAGAAAAATATTTCAAAAGCTTTTAAAATTCGTATTGATAATACTGAAGATAACTGAAACTTCAGAATCAAATTTGAAGATGATTTGTTCAGTTTTGAAATTAAATTGTTTCAACCGATATTAAAAAAATAGCCGTCCGAGGCATAGTCTCGGAATTTGATGAAACCAGTCTCATTGGGTCCGTAATAGTTTGTTGTTATCGGATTTCAAATTTCGTATTTATCGGAGCTGTTATGTGAGCCCACGATAGTTAAACGCATTAAAATTTAGTTGAATTCAATTTAGTTTTTTTTTATTTAAAACTTTGCCGACATATACACGTTCCTCTCCCTTAAATCACGCCATTGATCACGGGGAGGAAATCGCACCGAGCATGTCGTTCGTTTTCAAATATCTCGTTCTCCCTCTGTTCAAACATTTTAAACGAGAAGAAAATTAAACGAAACAAAATAATGGCAGTCGAGTCCCCTCTCCCCCTTCAACTTAATTCACGAATTCAAATCCTTCCCCTCCTCTACGTTCGAACGAAAATAAATGGGGGGAACGATTCTCGCGTTCGCAAGCACTAGGGCAAGAGATTTTCGGCGACGAAGCAAAGCAGGATGGCGGCACGAGTAGTTAGGGCATCGCGATGGAGGCGCTCACGTTCGAGCGGCGACCTGGCACTCGGCAACTAGAGGAGGCTCGCAGGGGCTTGGGTGGCGTCGTGGGAGGCCAGCGATCGCGAATTGTTCTCGCGACTGGCGCGATGTCGAGATTTTCTGGGAGGAGGGATCGCGAGCGGCGATCGAGTCAAGGGCGGCGGCGTTCAGGCGAAGCTCTCGAGCAGTTAGTTGATTTGCCGTGGAGTTAGAAGTCGCGACGACTGGAAATCGCGACCCGTGGAGGTGGTGCGTGCGCGCTGCCGCGTAGTGAAGCAGAGGCAGCGATGGAGGCGAGCAGTTGTCGTGGTGGTTGCGATTTCTTTCACAGTGAGGTAGTTTCTTCTTTCTATTTAAATTTGATAAAAAACATGTTTTTGGTAAGTAAGCTTTAATATATAATAAAGAGTTTATACAGAAAACATATATATAAATATAGAAGATTATATAAAGATTGGATTTTTATCAAGAAGTTTTTATATATATGAAGTTTAAAGATAAAGATACGTATGTATGCAGAAAATAAATTGGAAGCAGTAAAGAATAATCTGTTAAATAATACGATATGTTCATTTGTTGAATTACTAATTTTATTTAAAACAATTTAATATGAGATTAATCTGTTAAGGAACTTATTTAATAAATCGATAAAGATATTTTATAAAGAAAATGTTGGATTAAATTTGTTAAAATGGAAATTTAATTATTCGATTATTTCGAATATTGATAAACTGTATAAAACTGTTTGATACAAGGTCTAAATCGAGAAAACAAACTGGATGGAAAATGGGATGGCAAATTAAAAGCTAAGGTGAGATTTTTCTCACTCAAAAATATATTTTGAATTGCAGTTATTGATTATGTTGATTGCTATTGATTGTGATATTAGATATAGTAGGATATATCTATATATATATATATAGCAATATATACATATTGGCATATGTATATATTGGATTGATGATTTCCCGCCTCGTATAGCGGATGAGACCCTATTGCGCCGTTAGTAAGCGGATGATTTTTATAAAACCCATATACCGCGATATTCCACCTCGAAGTGGAATTGGTATTGTGCTAACGTCTTTGGATGCAGGGAAACAGGTTGGAGGGATCCAACAGGATTCCACAACTGTATTTATTTATTTACAGATGTTGATATATATTCTGTTATCATATGATGTTTGATGTTGTGATGGACTAATTGATGCGTTGCATCATTGGATTCAAGTTTTGAAGTTTTAAAATAACGATTTTAACTTTAAAAGAGATTTTTAAAGAGATTATTTGTAAGTATACGTTATTAAATTTTTGAATTAATTTACAAACGTTCAAAATTTAAAGTTATAAAAGTTAAGATTTGTGAATTATAACCAAAAGGTAATTTCTTTTGAAATAAATAGTTAAGAAATTTATAAAATGGTTTTAAATGGGAATTTTTGAATTATTAAAACGATGTATGTAAAAGATGTACAAGATTGATATTTATAACTTTAAAATGTTGGTATTATAAAACGAGTTTTTATAAGCGTTAAAATGAATTTTTAAGAATTTATAAATACATGAAATTTATAAATTGTGAACTTATAAATGGAAACGATTTTGTAAAATAAATGAATTATAAGTATTTAACTTATAATATGGATTGTGGTATAAAATCTAGTTATGAATTGAATTGGTAAATGAAGAAGATTTATAAATTGAAGTTTTTATAAATAGAATTGAAATTTATAAATGTTGTTTATAAATCCGAAATCACTTATTTTGATAAGTAAAATTATAGAAGTTAATAAAATGAGATTTTTAAACCGAAGTTGTTATAAAATGGAAATGGGATTTATAAACGTTGTTTTATAAATTCGAAAATCAATCAAATTTGATGAATTTAATATAGAAGGTTATTAAGGGAATTTTATCCACGATTTTGGATAGTGGACAATTCTTGAAATAAATGTGTAGAAAAGATTGAAATATGGTTAAGTGAAGTATATTCACGATTTTGGATAGTGAATATATTATTAAGTAAAATGGATATTATTTTGGGAAGTGACATTTAAAAATGAAGTTAATTGTTTTAAAAGATGTTTTAAAACGTGTTAAATATCGAAACCCTAGATTTCAACATTTATTGTTGAAATAGACGTTTTCGAGAAATATAAGGAAATGGTGGACTATAACATTGTTGTTATAGTAAATGATTTCCAAAAGGAAATGTTTTATATAGTATTGAGATTTATATATCTATCTTAATTCCGAATCCCTATACTATTGATTTTGAGTCGTCGTAACGATGTTTTACGTAACATTCGTTTTGACTCAAATAGACGTTGTTAAAATAAAAGATTTCCTTGAAGAATGAAACATATACTTAATTTTTATTTAAGTATATTGAATATTTTCAAATGTTGAAAATAAATAGTTTTGTGAATTACTTATTTTAAATAAGTATGGAATTGCTTTTCCAATATGAAACGAAGGGTTTGAAACTTTATCTTTTAAAGATAAATTGAAAAGTGAATATTTGAAATTTGTTTTCAAACAGTTAAGTGTGGAAATTTTATATCTAGTAAAGATATTTTGGAAGATAAATAATTTGGGAAAATTATTTGGAATCTGATGATGTCGCGCATCTTTATTGATAGTTAAATATCCGACTATCAATAATTACCTTGAATGGTATTTGTTGTGAATTGGATGAATTTGAATGCCACACTTATTTTTGAATAAACGCTCACTATTCAGGTTAGCCGGGAAAGGACCATGGGGTCGTATAATCCATTCCGAATATGTGATACGTCGTTATGAATTGCATTCGAAGACCGGTGTTGAAGACCGAATATTTTTGAAAACGGAAGGATTACCGTCGAGTTACTCTACATCGGCTGATCTCCGATTTAGAGGTTTTATCACCCTTAGTGACGGGAAGTCTAGACGTGATTAGAAATTTATCCGGATATGCAAGGGCTTCGTGAGAAGTGCCTTCGGTTCTGTTCGATCCCGGAACAGACTTATATGGATTGTGTGTCTGACGTTACAAATTGAGATATAAAGCTGATTTCTTTCAAATACATATCTGTTGGTGGCGGAGAATTTATTCTCTTAGCTTAACACCCTTCTCTGAGACGTACGAGCTCAGAGGTTATGTAGTTGAAATTTATCAGCGATATACTCCCAATTTGGTAACGTGGCATACTGAGTGTTGCTGTGAAATGATCAGTGTTTGATCATTTGCGATATGATCATTTGTTTGATCTTATATCTTTGTGATCATAGGTTGATCATTTGTTTGACCCGAAGCATGGCTTTTGAAAAGCGTAGCTTTGTGGACGAGACTTCGTCGAGCCTCACACCCCGGAAATGGTCAAAACAGGAAGGATGCAGCAAGGTTCTAGGGAGTAGCGCCCCTTAGTGTATGTCATTCCTTCTGGATAGAGGTGGTATCATGGTATGGAGCCCAGATACTTAACCTATGTGGTTACTGCATTATTATTATTATGTGGTTGTTGGAAATCGGGGATCCTCGGGAAGATCGGTTACGATCGGGGGATGACATACGCGTGTCAGTAGTTACCTATTTTTGCAGAGGTAACCCGGCCTTGTGTTGGCAGAGATCCGGTTAGGTTCTCGGGTCGTCTTTTCCAGGGGCGTACCCATCGTGGCATAGGAAGTTCCTTAGCCTGACCATTTGTTGGAAATCCAAAGAAACAATACGAGCCTTGTACGGTATTAGTTGTAGAACCTATCATTCACTTATGGTGGCGCCCCACTATTTGGATGGTAGCTATAGTAGGCATAGTTCGAAATGTCTATGCTGGCTAAGATTTATATTCTACTTTCGAAATGTTTTCTATACTATGCACTAATAATAATATCAAAAATGATTTGATTTTGCGTAGTAAGCATCTTTGACTATCATAAGAAGAAATCTCCTCCAATTCTGCGTTTGCATTGTGTGTGTGGTGGGAGGTCTTATGGTAGTTTCATTTTCCAAAAGCATTGCGAATTTGTTTTATTTTCTTTGTGAAAGATAACTGTTTTGCAATCTCACACCAGTCACCATGACTGACTTGGAGTTTATTGTTCCCTTCTAAACTCTGGGTGCCCACCAATTTCCACACGGGCAGCCTAGAGTTATGTTATCAGGACATTCTGGAGCTTTGGAGATAAGCTGGATGACGAGACGTAGTATTTGTATCTGATAGTATTTATTCCGCTGTGTATTCTGTATGAGGACAAGTTTATATAACTGTCCATTGTTGTTTATTGACTCTGATTGATGTATGTATAAAATGATATAGTTCTTTGTTTAAAGATTATTCATTTATCGATTATATGTTGTTCCGCTGTGATGTGTAAGATTCTGATATTTTTTTCTGTATCTGATGTTGTTCTGTTGTTCTTCTTTCTTCTTCTGCTTTCTTCTTCTCTTCTTCTTCTATCTTTTCTTCTATTTCTTTTTCTTAAAACCCCTCAGGGTTCGTATTTCCGTGCATCTTGAGTTAATCAATGGAATTTAGTGTTTAATCAAGGGTACGGATTTGCGGGTCTTGACACGCTCGCGATTTCGTGACTTCGCTTTTATTTTTTATTTTCGTTTGGACTTTGAATTGAACGAGAGTGGAGTGAACGCGGTTTCTGATTGAAGAAACGAGAAAGGTTTTTATTTATTCGAGAGGGGAAAAGGAATGAATTCATTGACAGAGGCCATTTTTATCTTTGAATTTGCTGAAGAGGATTTCGTGAATTTTGTTGAGGAGAGGGAGGAAACTCGGTTATAAAATTTTTGAAGTCTCGGCAAAAATAAAAATAGAACGAGGAGGGGACGCGTGTTGAAAATTTCAGAGAAAAGGTGACACGTGTTGTTAAAGAGAATACGTGCTTGAAAAATATCTAGCTAGAGTGCCTTTTAAATTTAACCAGTTATCGAATTAAATTTCGATAAAAATTCCAACGCGTTTATATATCGTACGCTCACATAACAACTCCAAATATTACGAAAATTGAAACCCGATAATAATACAATATTACGGATCCAATGGAACTGGTTTCGTCGAATTCCGAGACTGTGCCCCGGACCACTATTTTTGAAATTCAATTTAAACAACAAAATTTCAAAACTGAACAGAACAGTTCCCAATTCAATTCTGAAAGTTCCAGTACCTTCAGAATTATAAATATAAATTTTCTAAGCCTTCAGATTATTTTTAATCAGCTTAAAACTGAAAATTCAAATTTTTACCCAGATTCAATAATTAAATTCAATAATTAAATCGCCAAATTTACTTTGATATTTGAATTTCAAATTAAATTATCATTCGAATATTTAAACTCAATTAAATATTCATATTTCAAATATCAAAAATTCAGGGTCGTTACAGGGTGGGCCCACTTGGCCTGTCAAGCCGTCTTGTTTTAGTCATTTCAAATTGGCACAAGTGCCGAGGTCTATCCATCATCGTTCTCTTTCTTCAAATCAAACTATTTCATTCTGGATCATCACTCCACGTTCACAGTTGTTAAAGTGGTTCCAATATTGACAGAGAGTATGCCAATATGAGGCCTCGGTCTCTTTAACCACCAAATGTCGTTTTACACACCGGTTGGTACTTTTACATTTCGAAAACAATTCATACTTGATATCAAAATATCATATTTGCTTCAAAATCAATTTCATTTCAAAATCATCATATTTACTTCAAAATATATCAATTTAGTTTGATGCGTCAATTGCACTACAAAAATTCAATTCAAATTACAATTTGGGTTATAACTTCACTAAAACCCAATTCGTATTTAAATCCACGATTTAAATATAAACGGATTCACCCCTTGATTAGTTTGAAATTTTTGAAAAATAGTTTGACTAGTTTTAAAATAGTTTAAATAATTAAAATAGTTAAAAATAGTTTAAATGGTTAAAATAGTTAAAAATAGTTTAAATGGTTAAAATAGTTTAATATAAAATAGTTTAAGTATTAAAATGGTTTATATAGCAAAATCGTTTGGAAAATCCAAAATAATTAGAATATTTAAAATGATAGATTTAAATACTTTATATCAAAATAATTTATTTGAAAATAGTTTCAAAGTCAGACTGATTCTATTTCAATTCAAATAAATCCGATTTCGAATTAATTAAATTTCACTTTCAATTCCACCTTAAATAAATTTCAATTCAATTCCCAAATTTAAACCATTTCAATTTATATAAATTCGAGTTCGATTTTCAAAATATCAATTTAAACCACTTAAATTAAATTTAACTTCAATACTCAATTTAAGATTCAAATCTTTAAAATAATTCAATTTCAAGCTCAATTATTGAAATATCGACTTAAATTACTTTTACTTAGTAATATTTCGAAGTTCAAATAAAAAGTCCAAACCTTTAAAACAACCCAATTTCTGAAATTCAAATCATATTTAAAATATAACTTCAAATCTCAACTTCGATTATTTAAACCATTTCTGTTAACACATTTAAATTTCAACATTTCGAGCTCACGTTCGAAAATAATTCATTTTTTTATAAATTCGATTTTTATTTCTTTAAATCAACAATCATTTAAATAAATCTCAAATCAAAAATTTTAAAACCCTTTAGTTTATACAATCTGGTATCCGTATATAATTTTCTATCCTACGGTCAAGCGATCTCAGTTTAATTTCAGGGATGGATGTATCATTTCAATCCAAATCACAGTGTCATAGGTATATATCATTTCAACCTATTTCTTAATTTATTCGAAATAATTCGATTTATAGTTTTATATACTGTAAATAATATACAGGATGATAGCAGGATATATCAAAATAAATAAACATCCAAATCATCCAAACAGTCAATCAATAGCATCCATATCAATCAACATCCAAATCAGCCACTAATTCACAATAATTCCTTAGTTATCAATATCAGGTATTTTACTAGCAATTAAATTCCTATTTCAAATTTAACTGTCGATTTTAATTTTTAGCAGCTAATTCAATGACGGTTTAGATGACAATTAAATTTATTAAACAACGATCAATAAATTTATATCACTTCATAATTTCAAATTTAACTAGCATAAAAATATTCTAGTACTTGTGAGCATTATAAAACACTCACCTAGATTTTTGTTATTGCTTCCACGTTATGGTTCGTCTAAAATCAAACAGGCGTTTGATTTTAGCGCGAAATTCCAATTGCTTAGATCTCAACCAATCCAATTACATGTCGAAGGATTCGTCAATACGAATCCAACGCGACTGATCGCGTTGGATTTGGATCTAAAATGAACGAGTTACGAAATTATAAGCATTGGAATATTAATTAAACAAATTTATATAACTAAATTTTAAATTTAATTACAATACCCATCCGCACACTCTCAGCCCAAAACAAAGCCCACCCACCTTCTCTTCTTCCTCCCCCTTTTCCAAAATTCCAGAACACGAAGCCATGGTGCACACGTGCACCTGACATCTCCAACCACGCCACCGATGGGACAACGGAGCGCGCCGCCAACCCCCACTCGCCTTGTTCGTCACTCTCCCCCCATCCACGTTGCCTCGCCATTCCCAGATCAAAATGCGACCATTCTCCTCTCTATCAACATCGAACGTTGCGATCACCAAATGGCAGCCGCCCACCACCATAACATGACCAGAGATGCGCATCATCACCACGACTCCATTTCACCCATCCATACGGCCTCCCATCACCCCTAGCTCGAGGGAGTTCCAACCCTAGTTTGAAAAGTCATTCGACTAGTTGTCGAACTCCAGGAGACAAAGCTGCAACTCTCAAAAATATAGCATATTGAAGAATATACTAAAACAAGATTATTGAAACTGGTTTTAGGATTTCTCGTTTTGTATTCCAAAAGGATTAGATTTTTAAAGCTTTTATATTTTTATTTATTTTGATCTCTGCTGTAAAAAAAATTGAGAAGGGAACGTGATTTTGAAAGTGAAAAGGTAGGCTAGTACAAAACATAGGGTGGCTGATGGAATATGTAAACGGCTGAAGTACAGGATAAAGTATGCAAAGGTACATCAAATAAATATATATTATTAAAATTTCAAATATCTAGGTATTTATTTTGAACCCCTATCGAGGTGTGTCGCCAAGCGTTCATAATGTTATACCCATATTTCGAACGCAATGGAATAAGTTTCGAGTCCCAATTCGATCGTATGGAGAAGATAGCCTTTTGAACCTAGTTATTATATTAAATTTTCGATATTAATTTCAGCGCGTTTCTATCCCGTACGACCAAACGGTAACTCCAAATGCTACAAAATTTGAAATCCGATAATAGTACACTATTACGGATTCAATGGAACTAGTTTCGTCAAAATCTGAGACTATGGCCAAAATGGCTATTTTTACTCGTTAATTATAATATGAAATTTCCAATTTCTATTATTCACGTTTAAATTCAATTTTAAAGTAAACAATCTTCATTCTCGTTTAAGTAGAATTCATCAAATTTAAAATCATTTTCATTCATTTTTAATTCAGGATTCAATTATTTGAAAATTTCAATATTAAATTTAAACAATTTAATTATCTTATAAATCAATAAAAATAAATCATTAAGTTCCAAATAAATTTTAGTTATCAACATCATTTTATTTCTATCTAAATAATTCACGATTATTATTCAACTTCAGTTATTGATTATAAACCTAGTTAATATATAGAATTTCATTTCAGCACTCGTTATCGCCAAATCTTTGAAATTTGTTTATCTCAAAATTTTATTCAAGTTCATATTCAATAACTTACATTCAAAATCATTAAATTTTTATTTTTAACCATTTTTATTCAATAATTATATCAAATTTCATAATTTAAAATAGTTAAAAATATGGGTCGTTACAATTTCCTTTTTATTCGATTTAAAAGTCATTCATAAACTCCTTATAATTCTCTAAAACCGTTTTATAAAACTCCCGGAACCGTTTATAAAACTTCATTTATACATTTCAATCACTTATAAATCCTCTTTGTACATTTCTAAAACCCATTTATAAATCCTTTATAAATCTCTAAGCCATTTATAAAATTCTTTTATAAATCTACAAACCCGTTTCTTAAGTCTGTTTATAAATATCTAACCATTTATAAAACTCTTTTATCTTGTAAATAATCTTCCCTTACATCTCCAAACCATTTTATAAACTTCCCTCACAAATTCCAAGTCCGTTTATAAAACTCTATTTATGAGTCTTGAACACATTTATAAACAAATAAAGCTCATTTGCTCCTAAAAAGTATTTTATGAAAATAATTATTAAAATTAAACATTATGAATAAATAAATAATTATTATAAGTCTTAAAACATCTTAAAATAATAATTAATCATTTCAAAAACAATAATAATTAATCTTTACCCTTATTATAAATAGTAATAATTTATTTTCAAAACCTTATAAATAAATCCTTATTATTAATTCAAACCATAATTATTCTTAAATAATTACTTTTTCAAGATATTAACATTCTGATAAATACTTAAAAACAAAATTAAATATAAGCAAATAACTTTAAACAATATTAATATAATTAAATACTTTAAAACATATTAACTATAAGCAAATAACTTTTAAAGCAGTAATAATATAATTATATAACTTTAAAACAATATTAATATAATTAAATAACTTTAAAACAATATTAATATAATTTAATAACTTTAAAAAAATTAAATATAAACAAATAATCTTTTTAGTAAAAAACAATATATATCTGAAACCCAATTTCGGATTTAAAATCAATTTTTACTCAAAACCAATTCCAACTGAGTGGCAATTATAGTATTTTTAAAATATAAATTTGAGGCCAATAGCCACCCAACGCTCAACCAATATTGTTGTTGGTTTTCTATCGCTACGGGTTTTAAGTTTTTAACAAATAACGATGTCCTAACCCATTACTTCAACAAATTAGATTTATTATCCAATAATTCATATAACTGGAATATTAGTGAAACCAATTCAACAATAGCGAGGAATCCCACTGGATCCCTCCACCCTGTCCCCCTACATCATAACAGTATATAATCATAAAATATAAATCAACCACTTCGATGCTGGATTCGTATACAAAGGGTCATCCACTCTTACACGGGAACGTAATAAGGTATCTTCCGCACCAGGGGCGGGAATATATCCAAACCAATAATGTAAAACAGTATATCATCCAAACATCCAATCAGTATATTTTATCAACTATAAATATTACTGGTTAGCCAAAAAGGTGAGATTAACTCACCAAAATTTTATGTTGTCACTGAGGCATTTCGTTTTGGAACTAAAATTGAACGACGTCCGATTTTAGCCCAAATTTCAACTTTCTCCAAATTCATCCAAACTGGTTCCATATTGCAGATCTTGTCAATAAGAACCTAACGCAAAAATCCATGTGTTAAATGGAGTTATATATGGATTTGTGAAGTTTAAATATTTTAAAACTAAAATTAAATAGCTAAATTTTAAATCAAATCTTACCTAGCCAAACCCATGCGGCCCAACAAACCAAACCCAAGCCGCCTTCCCTTTCTTCCTCCACTCCTCTTTTCTTCTTCCTCTTTACTTTTCTGGATCAAAACGTGCACGCCGTGCATGGTGCATGCGCCAACACTCTACCATCGTCCAAGAAAAAGCCACTCATGAGTCATGCTCCTCCTCCTCCTTCGTCCGCACCCTCTCGCCCACGCTCCGGTCCCTCAAAATGACGATCGACCCATCATGGCCGAGACCGTTAACGCGTCCAGGTATACGAAAGACGCGACATTTTTCAACTCCAATCCTTCCCAAATTTGGCAAATCGAAGCACTACCCCACCTTGATCACAACACCGAGCTCCAACTTGCTTATCGATGCTCCATGCTCCGATGATCGCAAACACTAGGTTTGAACATTGAAATTTTTCTTAAAAAAAACTCGCTGAAACTTCATCAAAAATACTACATCGCCATACGATTCCAACGATTCATACGGCACCTTCCAATTCGAAGTGGATAGGGAGATATCGATTTTTGAAGTTTATGAACATATTTTCCTTCTTACTGTTTAATGGCTATAACTCGAACGTTTCTCAACGAAATCTCGATCCGTCAATTTTTAAAAATACCTTGGACTGATACGAACAACTTTCTTTCATCTCATTTTGGCTAATTCTTGATAATTTGGGAGAGATTGATTTTTGAAGTTCTTGAAACTTTTCTTACTTTGATTTTTTTTAAGCTTACTGTCATGATGGAAAGAAGAAGGAAATATGTTTCTAAACATGGAGGAATGTAGGTATGGCCTGGAACATGCAGAGGTATAGGTTAAAGTATAGGCTGGTGGTATGGCAAAGTTATGGGTTTATATATATATATATATATATATATATATATATATATAATATTATTTGCATAAAAATAAAAAAAATTATAAAGCTTTAATCATCCGAAAATCTCAAACTCCTATCGAGACGTGCCGCCTGGTGTTCTATATGTTATACTCCTATTCCGAACGCAATGAAACTTGTTTCGAGACCTAATTCGATCATACGCAGAAGATAGCTTTTCAAACCCAATTATATTCTATTAATTTCTAAAATAAATTTATATGCGTTTCAATCTCGCACGCTCAAACGATACATCCAATCGCCATGAAATTCGTTACCATATAATAAGACACTATTACAGATCCAATGAAACTAGTTTCATCAAAATCCAAGACTGTTCCCCGTAAGGCTATTTTCACTCGTTAAATAAAACGAATTATTATTAAAAACCAAATTAAACACCTTTAAATCTAATTTAAAATTTTCTTATTACCATTCTTATCCAACAAAATTTCAAATAAGCTTGGAAATCATTTTTATCCAAATTAAAATATAAGGTTCGATTATTTAAACAATTAGAAATGTTAAATTCAACAATTTAACTATCAAATAAATCGCTATATTTGAAACTCAAATTATTTAACTTATAAAGTTATCTTTTCAATATTTAAAATAGATCAAAATATTCCAAATTCAAATAACTAAAATTCTGGATCGTTATATTCTTCCCCCTTAAAATAATTTCATCCTTGAAATTGCCAAGGTAAGAAAAATGCCCAAACCCATTTCCTATTAAAACCCATTAGTTGAAATAGATTACCAAATCCTTTTAAGTCTTTAACTTTTCCCAAATATCAACTTGTTGAAACTTTGTTATTACTTTTACTAAGTTTCCAAATTCATTCATAGCTTCCAACTAATATCATCCCATTCAATCATTTTTGGTTATAACTCAAAATCAAATTTTAGTTATTAAAATTTTCTTCAAAATTTTTTTAACTCTTAAATTCTCGGAAAATTTCGCCAGCGTCTCCTTTGCGCGGCTAGATCAGAATAACTACTAATCGCCACCATGGGCCCATTCCCACAAAAGAAAACAAAAGCCAAGTGGCTCAACCATAAAACCATCAAATTCAAACAACAATTTAAACATATACCTTTTTGTCAGGCAACCAAATTTTACTTATGAAATCAAAGGCAACAAACTTGCTCTTGCTTCTATATATCTGCATCTTATTTACCAATGATATCCAATCATATAATTCATAATCGTATCATTTTGTATTTTCAATTGTCAACATTTGCTTTACTAAAATCGTACGATGTACATATATCATCTGTACGCAATATCATATCCGATCGCTCGCTCGCTTACACAATTTCACTTCTGAACTAGTATCGTTCACACAACCGCTCTAGTGTAGACTCGAATCTGGTTCCTTGATTAGAAACCGTTATTCTCCTTGCATAGTTGTATACTATGATAGAGAACTCCAGAATCAATCAAAAATCCATATCCAACGTTCGCCGTCGAGAATCTAGTGAAAAATTCTAACCCGGACCATTCCATCACATTTTACTTAAGTTTATAAACATTTCATACAACTCTTCTCATGTTTATTACCACTTCACAACTTAAGTCATATTCATTTTAGATCAAAGTCAATTTTCATTTAACTTGTTTCATTAATTCATACCACTGTTCAATTTCAATATTCGATTCTATCAATCAACATTCCAAACCATATTCAATTCACTAATTTATTTAACTAGCTCACTTCATTAATCCATTTCATATCTTAATTAATTTTATTTCAAAAACTTTTTCATTTAACCTGACTTAGGTTAATTTATTTTAAAAATTCATTTAATTTAACTTAAGTTAAGTTAAATTTCATCTCAATTTTGCTTTTCTTAACAATGTACATTCAATAAATCTAAAATTTTGCGTTAACTAACTAATTCCCAAAATTTATAAGTCATAAACTTATTTCCTCATATTTTCATAAAACACCTGAATTGAAAATTTCCAAAGTTTAAACACCTTGTTCTTATTTCAAACTATTTTGAAATATTATATTTGATTTCTTTGTAATTCAAATCATAATTTTGAACTTTTTAAAATCTAAACTAGTTTTGTCAAAAAAATCTCCAATGGTAGCAATTCCACTCTTGGAAACCCGAAAATGAATGTCTGCTGCAGTCGTCATCGAAATTATTTTCCAGCGATCGAAGTGAGTTCAGTGCTTTTTACCTCTTTTAAATCCTTTTAAAAATATTTCCATTCAAAAATATTTTCCAAATAATACTATTATCATTTTCCAAAACCTTTGAAAACAATTTTCAAAATCAACGGGATTTAAATTCTCAAATTCTCGGCTTTTAAATCCTTTTTATTTACAAATCATATTATAATATACTTATGAAATTTCATTTCCTTTCCATTTATAAATCACATTTATAAACCATATATTTATATAATCTAACTTTGGTTATATAAAATCATTCCTTAATTGTTAATCTTAGTTTGCATTATAATAATGACAACTTTTATTAGAGGACAACAATAAATAACAAATGATAACAGTCAACATTATCATTTTCTAACAACCAACCACACCATAGGTACAATGATAATTTATGAAAATTATTCCTATATATATAAAAATAATCAAGGTATAATTATTTCATTTACCCAATTCCAAAACAATACCATGTCGAATTACTCTGCTCAAGTGTTTAGAGACCCTATCAATAACGTGAATTTCTCGTATTGATCAGAATCCATAAGCCACTTTATTGACCAATCAACACAATATAGAACAATTTTTATATCACTAATAAATACATGCTCATATATATACACACTCAAACTCATAATAAGGCATTCCATTATCTTATCTCTTCATGAGTTGCCACACCAAAGCCAAGGTCCTCGCTTAACCTTCATCTCTGATACCGAATGTAATGAACCAGATTTTCATCCCTCGAAAATCGATACTAATACGTCCACTGTATTACATGCCGAGAAATCAAATGCCGAAAAACCCGATTGTTAGGGAAAAAGAAAGAAAGAAGAAGATAAGAAGAAAACTAAACAACACAGAATCTCAAAGCGGAACAAATAATCTATAATATACATCAAATCTTTACACAAAACAAACTGTAATATATGTATATACAGACATCAATCAGAGTATACTAACCTATTTTAGCCTGGACAGTTATAACAGCTTGTCCTTACAATTGCTAATAAATACCATCAATGAATACAGCGGAAAATAACAATATACGTGAATACATCTATAGGCCTCCAACTCATCTCCCGAAGCTCCAAAATATCCAACTAAATCTGTAATATGCTCGGTCTGACCCAAGCATTATAATAAAATAACACCCGAGTCAGTTTGGAAAACCAGCGTGAGAAAACACACCCAACTGGATTTAAAGTTTTAAGAAAAATCTTTGAAATCAAAAGTATCTCGTAAGACCATGCCGCACATATGGGTTTTTACCTTACGATAACCAAATCATTTTCTATAGCAAATCCATTTATATTATAATAATGACTAGGGGTTAAAGTAAAATATGAATATAGCTGAAATGCTTGCATTTCACGGTTCAGCATAGTTGGGCACAACCAAGTCCATACGATGCTTATTGGAGAATGGATTCCATACAATAACTGGGGTACCACCCGTCATGGTGCATCTCTAGATAAAATATCACCGAGGACCTCATCTGGATTCCCTGCCAACACAGGACCGGCTTACCCCTTACTGGATAGTACCGAATATGATCACCCCTCCGTTAATGGGCCCCGAAGCATACAAATGAGAGATAATAGCGACTCAAGATAGAGATGACCATACCCTGCTTGGAAGCGACCCACTTAGCCCTACTGCATCTCCCCTATTTTAGTCATTCCCAGTTGATTAGGCTTGAGGTTATGTTTTACCTTTTTATAGCACTTACCACTTGGAATGCTAATACTGCCTTCCAGGCAACAATGTAGTACCAGTAGTCATCCATACAAGTTCATTCTGGGACTGAATGAAACACTTGAGAGCTCCATCTCTAATTCCATCATCTTCAAGATGTCTTTACTTCGAAACACATTCGTTGGATCGAAGTGGATTTCGAATAACATACCCGATCCCAGTTTCTTCAAAACAACATTCAATAATTTCCGATAATATCAACCCCGGTTCTTTAGGAAATAAATAGTCAAAGATAAGATTGGAGATCACCTCCTAACCGTTAGTGGATGGATTTCCTTATCATTTCCCTAGGAGAATGAAACGAGATTTATATGCATAGTACACCATTATCGAAGATGACTGTGCCATATAACTCACGTATTTCTCCTAGATATTTCTGAAGTTACGTTTGGGTCCAATTTCGATGGTCAGTTATTTAGCTATCGAATAACAAACATTCAATCAGGAAATTATTCCATAGGGAAAAAACCAACATTGGTTAAGCATATAAGCAATCACTAGCCTCCTTTTATAAATCTTTCATAAATAAAAACCATCTTGTAAACTATTTGTATTAGAATACTTTTACAAAGATATACCAACCAATCCTCATATTTTCAATACTTAGAAAATATCCATATACTTGTATCAACAGTATAAGTATATTTACAAACTGAGAAAGATATCCTTTTTATTCGATTTAAAAATCATTCATAAACTCCTTATAATTCTCTAAAACCATTTATAAACCATTTTATAAAACTCCCAGAACCATTTATAAAACTTCATTTTTACATTTCAATCACTTATAAATCCTCTTTGTACATTTCTAAAACTCATTTATAAATCCTTTATAAATCTCTAAACCATTTATAAACTTTTTTTATAAATCTATAAACCCGTTTCTTAAGTCCGTTTATAAATATCTAACCATTTATAAAACTCTTTTATCTTGTAAATAATCTTCCCTTACGTCTCCAAACCATTTTATAAACTTCCCTCATAAAATCCAAGTCCGTTTATAAAACTCTATTAATGAGTCTCGAACACATTTATAAACAAATAAAGCTCATTTACTTCTAAACAATATTATATGAAAATAATTATTAAAATTAAACATTATGAATAAATAAATAATAATTATAAGTCTTAAAACATCTTAAAATAATAATTAATCATTTCAAAAACAATAATAATTAATCTTTACCCTTATTATAAATAGTAATAATTTATTTTCAAAACCTTATAAATAAATCCTTATTATTAATTCAAACCATAATCATTCTTAAATAATTACTTTTTCAAGATATTAACATTCTAATAAATACTTTAAAACAAAATTACATATATGCAAATAACTTTAAACAATATAAATATATTTAAATACTTTAAAATAATATTAACTATAAGCAAATAATTTTTAAACAGTAATAACATAATAAAATAACTTTAAAACAATATTAATATAATAAAATAACTTTAAAAAAATATTAATATAATTTAATAACTTTAAAATAATATTAAATATAAACAAATAATCTTTTTAGAAGAAACCAATATATTTCTGAAACCCAATTTCGGATTTAAAATCATTTTTATCTCAAAACCAATTCCAACTCAATGGCAATTATAGTATTTTTAAAATACAAATTTGAGGCCAGTAGCCACCCAACGCTTAACCAATATTTTTATTGATTTTCTATCACTTCGGGTTTTCTGTTTTTAACATATAATGATGTCCTAACCCCTTATTTCAACAAATCAGGTTTATTATCCAATAATTCATATAACTGGATTGAAACCAATTCAACAATAGCGAGGAATCCCATTGGATCCCTCCAACCTGTCCCTCTGCATCACAACAGTATATAATCATAAAATACAAATCAACTGCTTCGAGGCGGGATTCGTATACAAAGGGTCATCCGCTCTTACACGGGAACGTAATAGGGTCTCATGTGCACCAGAGGCGGGAATATATCCAAACCAATAATATAAAATAGTATATCATCCAAACATCCAATCGATAATTTTTATCAACTATAAATGTTACTGGTTAGCAATAAAGGTGAGATTAACACATCGAAATTTTCTATTGTCGTCGAGGCATTTCGTTTTGGAACTAAAATCGAACGACGTCCAATTTTAGCCCAAATTTTAACTATCTCCAAATTTGTCCAAACTAGTTCCATATCGCAGATCTTGTTATTATGAACCTAATGTAAAAATTCGTGTTTCAAACAGAGTTATAATGAGTAAGTTATGGATTTGTGAAATTTAAACATTTTAAAACTAAAATTAAAAAACTAAATTCTAAATCAAATCTTACCTAGCCAAACCCATGCGGCACAACAACCTAAACCCGACCCGCCTTCCCTTTCTTCCTCCACTCCTATTTTCTTCTTCCCCTTTTTTTGGACCAAAACGTGCACGTCGTGCACGGTGCACGTGCCAACACTCCACCATTGTTCAAGCCGAAGCCACCCACGAGTCACGCTCTTCCTCTTCCTTCGTCCGCACACCCTCGCCCACGCTCCGGTCACTCGAAATGACGATCGGCCCATCATGGCCGAGACCATCAACGCATCCAGGTGTACGAAAGGTGCGACATTTTTTGACTCCGTTCCTTTCCAAATTTTGCAAATCGAAGCACTACCCCATCCTAATCACAACGCTAAGCTCCAACTCGCTTATTGATGCTCCATGCTTCGACGAATGCCAACCCTAGTTTTGAACATCGAAATTTTCATCGTGGAAACTCGCAGAAACTTCATCAAAAATACTACATCGCTGTACGATCCCAATTAACGAAGCATACGACACCTTCCAATTCGAAGCGGATAGGGAGATATCGATTTTTGAAGTTTATGAATATATTATCCTTCTTACTTTAATGGTAATAACTCGAACGTTTCTCAAAGAAATCACAATCCGTCGTTTTTTAAAATACTATGGACTCATACGAACAACTTTCGTTCATATTATTTTGGATAATTCTTGATAGTTTAGGAGAGATTGATTTTTGAAGTTCTTGAAACTTTTCTTACTTTGATTTTTTTTAGCTTACTGTCATGAAAGAAAGAAGAAGGCAATATGTTTTTAAACATGGAGGAATGTGGGTATGGCCTGGAACGTGCAGAGGTATGGATTGAAGTATAGGCTGGTGGTATGGCAAAGTTATGGGCTTATATATATATATTATTTGCATAAAAAGAAAAATAAAATAAAATATAAAGCTTAATCATCTGAAAATATCGAACTCTTATCGAGACGTGCCACCAGGTGTTTTATATGTTATACCCCTATTTCGAACGTAATGGAACTTGTTTCGAGACCTAATTCGATCATACGCAGAAGGTAGCTTTTCAAACCCAATTATATTTTATTAATTTCTGAAAATTAATTTATACGTGTTTCAATCTTGTACGCTCAAATGATATGTCCAATCATCACGTAATTCGTTTCCATAAAATAATACACTATTACGGGTCCAATGAAACTGGTTTCATCGAAATCCGAGATAGTGCCTCGGAAGGCTATTTTCACTCGTTAAATAAAACGAATTATTATTAAAAACCAAATAAAACACCTTTGAATCTAATTTAAAAGTTTCTTATCACCATTCTTATCCAACAAAATTTTAAATAGGCTTGGAAATCATTTTTATCCAAACTAAAATCCAAGGTTCGATTATTTAAACAATTCAAAATATTAAATTCAAAAATTTAATTACCAAATAAATCGCTGTATTTGAAACTCAAGTTATTTAACTTATAAAGTTATCTTTTCAATATTTAAAATAGATTAAATATTCCAAATTCAAATAACTAAAATTCTGAGTCGTTACATAAGAGATTTAACTTCATATGGAAACCAAGTGGTTATCCACATAATCAAACATTAAACCTCTTAATCAATTATTTCATTAATTAAAATCTCCTTTCAAATATTTGCAATAAAATACCCATTTCAAAAGATATATCCACAATCCCTCTCTACTCTTTTCAGTACTTGGAAAATTATTTTTATACTTATCTTAACAGTATAAGTATATTCACAAAACAATTTTCTTTCAATACTTAGAAAACTTTTCCATATACTTATCACAACGGTATAAGTATACTCACAAAACACTACAATTTCAATACTTGAAAATGTACCCATATACTTATCTCAACAGTATAAGTATACTTACAAATCTTAAGAATGATTTCGTTTCCAAAACCATACTTAATCGGGTTAAAACAAATGTCATTTAAAACAATGATAACATTAGACCCAAAACGTGCTTTCCTTTTGGTATTAATAAATGGATCGTATAGAAATTAGACCAAATATACTTACCACCACTTTCCGATTTCAAATTCATGCTATCCCTCGATTGACAATGAAGTCAGACATGTTAGCATACTATATTTGGCTCAAAATACATTCTTAATTCTCAAGATAGGGACGAGTTTCCCTACCTCAGAATTTGGTGTTATGTATGGAAAGAACACTTTCCATACCACCATAATTTTAAATGATCATTCATAAAAATCAAACTGCATTTCCTTTTATAAAAACCTTTCTATAAATCATCTTTATAAAACTCTTTTCTATTAATAAAACTCCTTTCTATTTATAAAAATACTTTCTAATAAATCTCTTTTATATTTACAAAACTTATTTTATAAGACTCCAAATATTATTATAAAACTCCCATTATAAATCTTCGAATATAACTATAAAGCTCCTTTTATAAAATTCCAAATATAATTATAAAACTCCTTTTATAAATCTCCAAATATAATTATAAAACTCCTTTTATAAAATCATTTCTATTTATAAAACTTCTTTTATAAAATCATTTCTATTTATAAAACTATATTTTTATTTATAAAATAATATTTATAATTCTATCTTTTTATACAACATTTTATATAAAGCGTTTCACAATATTTCTATCTTCTTTTAAAATAAAATCACTTTATAATAAAAGATAAATTCTCCTTCATTTTCCTTTAAAATAGATATCCCTTATTATAATAATTTTTCTATAAAATAAATATTTCTGAAATACTTTTAAAAAAATTCCAAATAGGTTGGAGTAAAATAGAAAAGTTTAAAAACTATTCCTCAATAAAATATCCCAGAAAATCCAAAGTTCACTTTCAAAATCATTCTCCGAATTAAAAGTCATTTTCAAGTCAAAAACAATAGTTAGTAGTATTTCCAAAATACTATAATAAGCCTTAGAGCTAGCATAGCACTTAACCAATGCTAGTACTACCTTTATCACTAAAAAGGTACAACTTTTAACGAATATCAATGTCATATTCAATATGGCCAAACTACAAAACTTTGACATTCAACAATTTATACAAGTAGTATATAACTAAAATTTAAATCAACAATGGTGAGGAATCCAGAATCCTCTACAAAATTTGATGTATTTCGTTTTATATGTCAATCGCTTTTCAAAGCAAAAATTCAACAAAACCAAACCAATAAATCATTCAAGCACAAAAAAATGATTTATTTCTACCATATATAATATAGTATTCATCTAGAGGTGAGATTACTCACCAAAATTACAGCTGACGCTTAAGCGCTCTAGTTTGATCTAAAATTGAACGTCGTTCGATTTTAGCTCAAAATTCCACTAGCTCCAAACTTGATGAATCCAATTGCAATGCGTATATAATGATATTACGAGCACAATTTAAAAAACCGCATCTTGATTGGACCTGGTATGAAGAAGTTACTGAATTTAAGTTTCAAGATTAATTATATTAATTAATTACAAATTAATTCACTAATCAACTTAATAACCTTTTTTCCCTCATCGTAAATCTCTCTCCTGTACGCATATAACATGCACGAACCCAAGCAACCATGCATCCCCTCCACCTATCTCACTCTCCTATCCACCGTTCGACGGACGGACTTCGCCAACGTTGTAACAACCCTGCTTTTAGCGATTACCTGAGAATATTAAATTATAACGGCAGTTATAATTTAATAGTGTGAATTAATAATTAATAGAGATTTTTATTGTTTATCGGGAATAAACAGTATAAATGAGAATAAAATAAGAAAAATAAAGTTTGGAAACTTTACTAAGTTGGTTTGAGATAATAAAATGAGTGAAATGTGTTTTATTTAGAGTTAATGCAATAATTTTGTTAATTATTGCTATTTACTTCTTCTAATGATTTTTAAAAGGAGTAATTAATTTTAAAATGAGATATATTGAATATAATGATGGAATTGAGTTTAAAAATATAATTTGAGTATAAAATTAAGTTTGAAATGGTTGTAGAATTTAATTACACAAGAATGTGATTTTTGTGTAATTTTTAATGTTAATTATAATGGGCTTTGTAATTAAAAATGTAAATTGTCATTTACTTTAAAATAGAGAAATATGATAACAAAATGTTTTAATAATATAAATAATCTTTTATTTAAGTGTAAAACATCTTAATTATCATGAGTATAATGTTTCATAATTTTTAAAAGAGAGAAACTTGAAGTATTGTTGAGTACATTTGTTAACATATATTGTTAATATGTTGAGTGATTAAATTATTAACTAAAAGCTATTTTCTTTTGTTGTTGGGCTTAAGTCCATTAACTAATCCTATCACTTAGCCTGTTCATCTAAGAATGAGAAAGAAAGAGAAGCTCCTGTACGTTTATTTCCATTCCTCTATAAAAAATTCCAGAAGTAAGAAAATGGCAGCCTTCTTCTTTTCTTATTCCATGCTCTAATAATTCAAATAAAATAGGAAATTGATGATTAAAAATGCAAATCTAAGTTCTAAACTCAGGTAATCTCTATTCTAAAACCTTTCTCTCCATCAAAAATCAAGTTTGAAATGTAAATCTATTAATTCCTTCTCTGTCTTTGTTTGCATGTCTACTTTTTGAGTTTTTACAGGTTTTAATGGTCCATTCTCCTTCAAAGCTTGCATCTTTGGCCACTAAATTATAGTTTAATCTTCATGAAGGCAAGGTGAGTGTAAAACTCACATCTTCCAACTATCTGTTGCTTAAAAATATTTGCTCTGTGTTTGAAACTGAAAGGAAATTTGCCATAACTTCTTCATTTCTTAATCGAATTTGATAATTTTTAATGTTTTGGAAAGCTCAAATCATGTACTACAGCTTTTATGTATTGAGATTTCTATAATTTTGAGGTTAGCTATGTCAAAATCTAATTTTTCTACTGCTATCCCGAGAGCAAAACCAATATTTGCTCTATGTTTGAAACTGTAACAAAATTGGCCATAACTTCTTCGTTTCTTAACCGAATTTGATAACTTTTAATATTTCGGAAAGCACAAATCATGTACTACAACTTTCATGAATTGAGCTTTCTATAATTTTGAGGTTAGCTATGTCAAAATCAAAATTTTCTACTGCTATCCCGAGAGCAAAACCATGTACTACAACTTTCACGAATCGAGCATTGAATTAAACCTATTCTTGGCTTTTAGCCTTCGGCTATCCTTCCACGAGGACATCCACTAAGGAATGAGGTGAGTTTCAAGATTGTTCGAGTTTGATTGAGTTTATCATTCAGTTTCTTTGAGTTATCCTTTTCGGATACTCAATCGGTGTTATCCTTTGTATCATTACTTTGTTTGAAGTAATGATTTGCTGTTTGTGTGCTTCTTCTCCTTTGTGAAGAATATCTTGCTTATCTTGTACCTTGATGATTTCCGAGAGTGGCTCGTCGTCTTGTAGGAGTTGACGAACACTCCATCTCCTTCTGTTGATTTTGTAAATCGAGTATTCTAGGAATATCTCGATGCATTCTCTTAATGTTCTTTGGTTTGAGTTTTTGAAGCTATATATACTAGTATAAACTACACGTATGTGCATCTAGTAGTTAGAGATATTTACCTTTTACTTAATTAAAAAAAATAAGTGGGTGGATGTGCGTTGTAAGTGCAAATATTTTGATAATCGCAATACTTTTGTTTCAAGTTGTATTATCGGTGGTATTGGTGGTAAATTAATAGCAAAATTCCGTTGATGGATAGTCGAAAAGGGGTGGTTGTGGATGTTGTATACCAATGGTAGGATTCCGTTGGTGGATGGGGGTATTTTCGGAATTTCAAAAAGACACCGTGGAAATATTGTTTATTGAATTCTCTTTATTAGTAGTAGAGATATGAGTTTTAAAAAGAGAAATTGGAGTTTTGAGATATTTTAAAACTCAAAGAATGTTTTGAGAATATATTTATATGAGTAGTATTCTTTTATAGAAATAATTTGAGAGCGTTGGGTTATCCGTCAAGTAGTTAAGAGTTTTGGTCGATATGCCTGATCAATGTTATCGATAGGAATCTCCTAAATGCTATGATGAGGCAATTAGACACGATGATTTGTGTTTTAAAGATTGAGATTTTGAAAATAATATTTTGAGATTAAATATTAAATTTATTTTTGAATGGTAATTGCAACCATTGATTTTAGAGACTCAATGGCGAGGCAATGCCATTTATTTATTTTTAAATTATAAAGATGAGAATATAAATGAGATTATTTTTGAGCTGTGCTTTATTGAAAGTATATTTTGAGATTTTAGAATCTATATTATATACATTAGATGTTTTAAGGGAAGATTATAATAAGAGAATTTGAAGATTGTTTTAAAAACTATTTAAGTGGTTTAAAAGAAGAGTAAAGAGAATTTAAACCCTTAATTTATTTTGAGGAATAGTTATGGATTTACAAAATTATTTGGAAATTAATTTTGAAGTAAGAGAGGAAATTTGAATTTTAACTTTGAGTTTTAAATTACTTACTAAGTAATATAGTAAAGAGTTTGAGAAATTTTCAAATGTTGAAAATTGAGATTTAAAAATTTAAAAGATGTTGAGATTTAAAATTCTAAATATCTTGGATTAAAAGATAATTCGAGCTTATATCCTTGTTCCTGAGTATATTCTATCTTTGAGCTATTATCAACGACGTGCATTTTTCGCGGGTGTTCGAGTTTGGTGGCCTTATGAGAAGCCATCTTGTGATTTATCTATCTTGTCTATTATGTCTACCTTGTTGTGAGGATGTTATTTCCGTATATTTATGCGGAAAATCTTATTGATGATCTTCTTTATTGCTTAGAGTTCAGGTTTGAGTGAGTTTGATCCCGAGTCTATTCGTAGAGTTTTGTGAAATCAATCATTTTCGATTGATTAATTGTTGAGCATCTTATTGAGTTTTGATTCGAAGACGGGATATCTTCGAAATTCTTTCGAGTTACTTGGAAAATTCGATGGTTTGCTAATCACTATATTAGCATTTGATGGGCCATTGGATTAACCAAGTGAATTTTATCTTGTTTCTCCCTCCCATTCCAATAGAGAGTATGAATCGTTTGAGATTCGAGCTTGTCTTTTATTCTTTGTTGTTTGAAATTTTGTGTTGTTACAGCTCTTTTTCTAGAAAATTGCGGAGACGCAATTTTTGTAAGGGGGTCTGTAACAACCCTGCTTTTAGCGATTACTTCAGAATATTAAATTATAATGGCAGTTATAATTTAATAGTGTGAATTAATAATTAATAGAGGATTTTTATTGTTTATCGGAAATAAACAGTATAAATGAGAATAAAATAAGAAAAATAAAGTTTGGAAACTTTACTAAGATGGTTTGAGATAATAAAATGAGTGAAATGTGTTTTATTTAAAGTTAATGCAATAATTTTGTTAATTATTGCTATTTACTTCTTTTAATGATTTTTAAAAGGAGTAATTAATTTTAAAATGAGATATATTGAATATAATGATGGAATTGAGTTTAAAAATATAATTTGAGTATAAAATTAAGTTTGAAATGATTGTAAAATTTAATTACACAAGAATGTGATTTTTGTGTAATTTTTAATGTTAATTATAATGGGTTTTGTAAATAAAAATGTAAATTGTCATTTACTTTAAAATAGAGAAATATGATAACAAAATGTTTTAATAATATAAATAATCTTTTATTCAAGTGTAAAACATCTTAATTATCATGAGTATAATGTTTCATAATTTTTAAAAGAGAGAAACTTGAAGTATTGTTGAGTACATTTGTTAACATATATTGTTAATATGTTGAGTGATTAAATTATTAACCAAAAGCTATTTTCTTTTGTTGTTGGGCTTAAGTCCATTAACTAATCCTATCACTTAGCCTGTTCATCTAAGAATGAGAAAGAAAGAGAAGCTCCTGTACGTTTATTTCCATACCTCTGTAAAAGATTCCAGAAGTAAGAAAATGCAAGCCTTCTTCCTTTCTTATTCCATGCTCTAATATTCAAATAAAATGGGAAATTGATGATTAAAAATGCAAATCTAAGTTCTAAACTCATGTAATCTCTATTCCAAAACCTTTCTCTCCATCAAAAATCAAGTTTGAAATGTAAATCTATTAATTCCTTCTCTGTCTTTGCTTGCATGTCTGCTTTTTGAGTTTTTACAGGTTTTAATGGTCCATTCTCCTTCAAAGTTGCATCTTCGGCCACTAAATCGTATTTTATTCTTCATGAAGGCAAGGTGAGTGTAAAACTCACATCTTCCAGCTATCTGTTGCTTAAAATTATTTGCTCTGTGTTTGAAACTGAAAGGAAATTGGCCATAACTTCTTCGTTCCTTAATAGAATTTGATAATTTTTAATGTTTCGAAAAGCTCAAATCATGTACTACAGCTTTCATGCATTGAGATTTTTATAATTTTGGGGTTAGGTATGTCAAAATCTAATTTTTCTACTGCTATCCCGAGAGCAAAACCAATATTTGCTCGGTGTTTGAAACTGAAACAAAATTGGCCATAACTTCTTCGTTTCTTAACCGAATTTGATAATTTTTAATGTTTCGGAAAGCACAAATCATGTACTACAACTTTCATGAATTGAGCTTTATGTATTTTTGAGGTTAGCTATGTCAAAATCGAATTTTTCTACTGCTATCCCGAGAGAAAAACCAATATTTGCTCTGTGTTTGAAATTGAAACGAAATTGACCATAACTTCTTCATTTCTTAACCGAATTTGATAATTTTTTAATGTTCTAGAAATCTCAAACCATGTACTATAACTTTTATGTATTGAGTTTTCTGTAATTTTGAGGATAGCTATGTCAAAATCGAATTTTTCTACTGCTATCCCGAGAGCAAAACCAATATTTGCTCTGTGTTTGAAACTGAAACAAAATTGGCCATAACTTCTTCGTTTCTTAACCGAATTTGATGATTTTTAATGTTTCAGAAAGCTCAAATCATGTAATACAATTTTCATGTGTTTAGTTTTCTGTAATTTTGAGGTTCGCTATGTCAAAATTGAATTTTTATACTGCTATCCCGAGAGCAAAACCAATATTCGCTCTGTGTTTGAAACTGAAACGAAATTCGCCATAAATTCTTCGTTTCTTAATCGAATTTGAAAATTTTTGATGTTCCGGAAAGCTTAGATCATGTGCTACAAGTTTCATTCTTTGTGTTTTCTGAAATTTTAAATTTTTCTTGGTTGAAATTATGGTTGTATGTTGCTGTCCTGAGAGCAAGATGACAACAACAAACAATCATTGAACTTAGAATTGTATTAGCTTGTTTTTACTCTTATTCTCTTTCGGTTTTGATGATGTTTTGAGATATTTTGAGAGTAATGATGCCTATCAATAGGCTAGCCAAGTTTTGATGAATTTGAAATTCAAATTTGAATTGAATTTGAATTGAATTTGAATGACAGTTTTGAGTGATTTCTTTGATTTCGAGCACAGATTTTTCCAAACAATTTCGAAATAATATTTATAATAAATCGGCATTTAAAATAATTATTATGTAATATTTTTAAATTATTTCAAGATAAAAAATCTATTTATTCTCTAATAAGGGAACTTTCAAATATTGTCTTCAAAATTGATTTCAGAAAATGGTTTTAAAAGCTTGTTTTCTCAAATAAATTATTTTATATATGTAAAGTACACGTTTTTGCACTATTCGAGCGAATGAGAAGAAGAATTAAATGGTTTCGTAAAACATGTGGTATGAGACACGTGCGTTTATCTTATCAGTTAATTCCTGACTTGTCCGTTTGATCGTTTTGACCTTCGGGTCGAGTTTACCGATGAGATGAGGTAAACTTTTTACTGCTTTGAGTGTGAAATTTACTGGCGATTAGTAAACCGTTTAGTGCGAACATGTGGTATGGGACGCACGTTAACACTATTCGGGTTCCTATTCGAAATTTTGTGACACATTTGCCATTGAGGCTTGCCAGTACTGGACCTTCGGGTCATTGCCATTGCAGTGTTTGCCATTACGGCGTATTTGTTTTCGAGACGTTTGCCATTGCGGCATAATCGCCATTGCGACGTATTTGTCTTTATGATGTTTTGCCTTTGGGAGAGGTACCTATTTGAGATAACAGTACTTGGCAAGGCTTCGGCCACATGCACATGCAAATACTTTTGAGATGGTTTCTTTGACTATTTTCCCTAGTGTAACGACCCCGAATTTTAATTACATTTAAATTGATAATTAAATAAGTTTTTGAATAAAATTTGTGAAATAAAACGATAAATGGATTGCGAGTTTCCCCGATATCCAAGTATATTTGTATAAATCGTTTAAAAATTTAAAAATATTGTAAATATTAGTAAAAAATTGAATTTGACTTTAGAATTTAAACTTGAATATTGAATTTGTATTTGAATTTAAAATTTAAATAAATGACTTGGAAAATGTTTGATAGTTGAACTTTAAAACAAAGAAATAAAAAAAATAAATAAATGAATGCATGGGTACATAATATAAATATCTTTGAACATGGATTACTTTGCAAACATAAATTAAGATCTATAGTCAAAAGCAAAGAAGTTTATATATGTATACTTGCAAAACAAGACTTAAGAAATATATATATATGGTAGTCCAAACAAATAAACAAAGTGTATAAGAAAATATCAACATAAGGTATAAAAGCTGCCTGGTAAGTAAGAAAATAAACAAAGTAAAAAGGGAAAATATAAAGTAAGTAAATCATAAACAAAGGCAAATAAAATACATTTATAAAATAAGAAGAAGGTGCCAAGCTTTGCATATATGTAGCTGTAGGATTTGTTGCAGGCAAGTAAATATTTTTACATTATAGCATTATACATGAGCAGGCAGTAAAAATCATCTCAGTATATACGAATGTAAGTAGGGTAACTATGCTTAGCATCTAAGTCAAACAAAAATAAACTTGTGTAAGATTTCTTAGTACATAAAAGAATAAAATATGGGTTGTGTAAACTAGATAAGGAGCAAGACATTAAATGTCTTCACCACTAGTACACGAGATATTTAATTCTCAGCCTCTTTTAAAATAAAAATCTCTGGCTTCTTTTGTACTAGTTGGGATTTAAGTGTACAAATGCAACTATCTCATTTTATTTCGTATACAAAAGACTTTGCAAATCCCAGTTTCTAAAAGACTTAAAACAAATACAACCTAAGTAAAAGAACGAATGAAAGAAATGTTCAAACCTGGAAATCAATAAGAAAAACAAAGCATTTCAGTTCAAGCTAGTCCAAACATCTCAGTTTTCAAGTTCAAGCTAGTTCAGATTTTCTGGAATCAACCACAAAAAATAATACAAGTTTTCACATGCCTGTTTCAAGCTCTCCTCTTTTCAAACAAAGATCAAACCTTCTGTTTCAAAAGCCTGGTGAGTAACTTCACTTTTAAAAGTTTAAGTAGGTAATTTTGGTTACCTGCTAGTCGATTTGAAAGAATATATATATCTTATGATGTCTGCTGTGAATATATGTATGTCTGGCATGTGTGTTGCTTTCATCAGAGTGTTCTCTGTTTTTTTATCTACCAGTATACAAGTTTTGATTTAAAAATTTAAATCTTGTGATCTTGTCTCTGTTTAAAATTAAGTTTCAAAAGAAACTTGTTTGCTTAACTATAAGCTTTAGTTTTAAAATATATTTTTAAGTCAGAATAATATTGATTTCGACTCTGGAATCAAATCTACTGAGTAAGTTTAAAATAAGTCAAAATTTAAGTATCACAACCTATCGTTTCAGGATTTGAATTTGAATTATTATACAAAAATTTGATTTTTAAAACAAATATTTTGATTTTTCCTCAAGTATGTCGAGAGCAGATCCTTGTTGAACTAAAATTGCTTTTAAATCAATTCACACAGATCGCACGAATTTTAGATGTTGAAAATTTGTACGAAGCAAGTTTAGAGATCAATGATATTTGGAAAAATGTTAAATAAATTTTCTATTGCAAGATTTGAGGGGACGAGGGGAATGTAGGGTTTAGTACATGGTTTTGATGAGGCCTGGAAACGAGGTGAGTTCATCACCGATGATCGACCGAGTCGCGTGTGCTTTGGGGGGATGGTGGTTGGAAGTGTGACGCGTTCGTAGCCGGAGTCGCTCGAATTTTAGTGGTCGGAGCTTCGAGAAGTGGTGTTGCCAGGTTTTGTGGTGGGGTCGCTGTCGAGTGTTCCAGGTTTCGAATTTCACTCGAATTCGCGTTCGAGTTGAACTGGCCGGAGTTGGGTGGTTGGAAGCGGAGCTGGGGATGACCTTCGACTTGCTCGAAGCATGGGTGGCGATCGGAAGTGGCGAACGATGATGTGCACGTGCACGGTGGGGAAATTTCTAGTGGGGCTGTGTTTTGGGTGGGTTCGAATTTGCGCAGAGGAGACTCGAAACAAATTGATTGTTTTATCAGGGAAATGAAGGGAGCGGCTCGAGTTTAACTCGAGTAAACTGGGTTTTGTTCGTTTGCCTGGGAAGAGCTGAAATTCCTTGCGTCGTACTCGAGTAGATCGAGCAGTTTACTCGAAGAAGAAACAGGGTGGCTCGGGTCAGAGTTTTGGTCCAGGTTTTGATACCTGAACTGATTTTCTGTTTTAAATTAATTTAAATTTAATCAAGGTTTAGAACTGGAGATAAAACAAAATGTAAATAAAGATTCCAGTTTGAATTAGAATTCAGTTTTGAAGATAAATGAAAAAAAAAAGTTTTAAATTCCATTTGTTTTAATAATTTAAAGAAATTAAAGGTATTGATGAAAATTGGAATTTAAATTAGAATTGGATTCGAAAATAAAATTTAAACAAGTTAAATTTAAAAGTAAAACCTGAAATAAGTTTCAAATCAGATTTTAAGATTTGGAATTTGGCAATGAGTTATTAAAGATGAAATTTAATTGTAAGTAATAATAAATCTTAATTTAATTACTTTAGAAAAGTAATTTAAGAGGTGTTAATAATTAATGACGATTAATCTACCCGGATTAGAAATTCCTAAGTAATTAATCTAATTTGAATAAATCAGATAATTAACTGACCTTACTTGTGAATATTTGGATTTGATTGGATGATTGAATTGTTTGATATCCCTGATATATGATGCTTTGTGATACATCCTGATTTATGATGTGATCTGTAATTTACTTATCTGCGATATATATCTGTTTCTGTGATATATTACTTTGTGAATATGAAACCCTTGACCCGTAAACGACATTTGGAATTTCGATGCGACAGGGAGTCGGATTCCAGTTGGTTATCCGAAACCCACATCGAATTGTAATAGTGAATCTTTGTGATCGATAAATTTATTTTATCTATGAATCTGTAAATGAAGATAAGCGTTATCGATTTTACCGCTTATCGATATATCTGTGATGATTGATGTTGCACTATTGTGTGAAACCCCTGGACTACACTTTTACACACACAAATATGGATTTCACGTGGAAATCGGTTAAGTCACAGATAATTTAAATTTGATGCTTTTGAAATTGAAAATTTAATTTCAATCGATTTTGAAATTTGAAATTTGGGTTTAAAGTAAAAAAAGCTTTTGAAATGGAATTTCAAAGATAAAAGTTATTTTGAATAACTTAATCGAGTTTTGAAAATTTAAATATTTTGATTTAAATTTGAATTCAAGTTTGAAATTGAATCCTATGATTTGATACTAGGGATAAAAAAAATGTTATAAATGTGTTTATATAAAGTTAAACCATTTAAAAGTATAATTTTGAGAATTTGGGTTTAACCCAAAGATTTTGACTCGTATAAATGAATCAGATTTCCAAAATAAAAACTGTTTGTTTTAAAGGAATAAAAGCTTTCAGATAAGAAATGAAATTCCAGTTTAATTAAAGGAATTTCAAGATTGAATTGAAAAATGGTTTTCCAAGTTTAGAATGAATTATTTTTGAAAGCTATGGATTGAATCTGTTTATTTCTAACAGATTTAAAATAATGATTTATCTAAACCATCCGAAATGGAATTGTTTTGAAAGCTATAAGTTAAATCTTGATTTAAAGGTTTAACGAGTTAATCAAATTGAAATAGAAATAAATTTGGAAAATCTGTGAATGAATCTTTTGTTTAAAGGATTAAAGTGTGGAAACTGTTTAAACCGTAAAGGTTGAATCTTTTTGTTTAAAGATTTAAAATGGTAATTTGTTAAACCATTTGAAAAGAAAGATTTTGGGTAATAAGTTGTGACTTAATTGAAATCCCATATCCATATGTTTTTAAATATTACGCTCACTATTCGGTTTAGCCGGGAGAGGACCTTTGGGTCGTATAACCCATTCCGAATATGTGATACGTCGTATATGGATAGCATTTGAAGACCGGTGTTGAAGACCGGATATTTTTGAAAACGGAAGGATTACCGTCGAGTTACTCTGCATCGGCTGATCCCCGATATAGAGGTTTTATCATCCTTAGTGACGGGAAGTCCGGACGTGATTGGAAATTATCCGGATTTGCAAGGGCTTCGTGAGAAGTGCCTTCGGTTCTGTTCGATCCCGGAACAGACTTGTATGGATTGTATGTCTGACATTACACTTTGAGATATAAAGCTGATTTCTTTCAAATACATATCTGTTGGTGGCGGAGAATTTATTCTCTTAGCTTAACACCCTTCTCTGAGACGTACGAGCTCAGAGGTTATGTAGTTGAAGGTTATCAGCGATATACTCCCAATTTGGTAATGTGGCATGCTGAGTGTTGCTGTGTGATGATCAGTGTTTGATCATTTGTGATATGATCATTTGTTTGATCATTTATCTTTGTGATCATAGGTTGATCATCTGTTGACCCAAAGCGTGGCTTTTTGAAAAAGCGTAGCTTTGTGGACGAGACTTCGTCAGGGCCTCACAACCCGGAAATGGTCGAAACAGGAATGTTGCAGCAAGGTTATGAGGGTCGCGCCCTTTAGGGTATGTCATTTCCTTCTGGAAAAGGGTGGTGTCATGGTATGGAGCCCAGATACTTACTCATGTGGATACACTTTATTATGTGTGATGTTGGTTTAGAGGCGCCTCGGATAAAGGTCCCAAAGGACCGGGGAATGGCATAGTCGTGAGTTACTTGTTACAGGAGTAACCCGGCCTTGTTTTGCAGAGAGCAGTTTGTCTCTCGGGACGTCCCGCCAGAGGCGATCCCATGCGGCGGAAGGAAGTTCCTTAGCCTGACCATTTGTTGGAAATCCATTTCCCAATACGAACCTTGTACGGTTTTAGTTGTAGAACCTGCCATCTACGTACGGTGGTCACCACTGTTTAGATGGTAGCTATAGTAGGCATACGATACTGGTCGTATGTTGGCTAAGATTAATATTATACCTTCAAAATGTTTTTCTACACTATGCACTAATGATAATATCCAATGATTTACGTAGTAAGCATGTTTGACTATCATAAGAAGAAATCTCCTCCAATTCTGCGTTTGCATTGTGTGTGTGGCGGGAGGTCTTATGGTAGTTTCATTTTCCAAAAGCATTGCGGATTTCAATGTTTAAAATCCTTTTGTTGTTGTTTAAAGATAAACTGTTTTTGTTGCTCACACCAGTCCCATGACTGATCCGGAGTTTATTGTTCCTTTCCTAAACTCTGGGTGCTCATAATTTTCCACACGAGCAGTCTAGAGTTGGGTTTCTTTTCAGATATTCAGGTTTAGTAGATTATCTGGAGCTAGTTCATTCATCGGAGTTGCTAATCTTGGAGTTGTGGATTCATTCTTGTCTGAAGATCATTTTGGAGTGATCACTTCTATTGATATTGTTCCGCTGCTGATGTTATCATTTTCTTTTCCGCTGCTATTTCTTGTATCATATCTCTGATGTATATTGATATTCATTGTATCACTCTGTTGTATCAGATATTATATATCAATGTATTATTCTTTTCTTCCGCTGTGTTATTTACTTAGTTGTGTTATAGCTCCGGAGAACCAGATTTGGCATTTGAATCTACGGCATTTTGAGTACAAGTGGAGTACGGGTGCCGATTTTCGAAGGCCAACTTTTGGGTCTTTACATGTGGTATCAGAGCTAAGGTTGAACTTTAGCTCAGGAGTATAACACGTTAAGTAGCTCATTAGAGATAGAGTGAAGTAAACTCTAGAATGAGTATCCTCAGATATCCGTTCGAATGTCTCAGTAAATTCTCTTACTATCCACTGATAGTGAGTATGAGTGCAAGAAGAGGATGTGATAGGGGACAGGGGAATACGACTAGAAATGGTCAATACTCTGTAACAACAAGGAAATAATCTTTTCTCTATCAATCTATTTGGTTCGTTATCTTTTCTAAATTCTTTGATAATTTCTGGTAGATCCAGAAAGGAATTCGATATATTAATATGGGACAATAAACTCCAGATAGGCCAAAATTGTTTGTTTGGATGAATTGGGTGCTTTGATTGCTATAGTTGATAGATATAATTTAGTTTCTAAACTAAAAATTTTGAAATTGTATCCATATATCCATCTATTCTTTTGGGTCCCAGTATATACTACGAATGGTTAGTTATCACTTCGAACTGACCGATGCCACTCCATACTTCGTAGATCTGGATAACCCGAGTATCTTGTGAAGTGTCAAACAGATTCGTTCTTTTATCTGTTATTGATATTCTGATTTGGTGAGCCAAATGCAGAATAAATGTTCAGTTGATTTGATGAAATATTCTTCATCTATCTTTGTGTCTCCTTGGTAATTTCGAGGACGAAATTCTTTTAAGGGGGGAAGTCTGTAACGACCCCGAATTTTAATTACATTTAAATTGATAATTAAATAAGTTTTTGAATAAAATTTGTGAAATAAAACGATAAATGGATTGCGAGTTTCCCCGATATCCAAGTATATTTGTATAAATCGTTTAAAAATTTAAAAATATTGTAAATATTAGTAAAAAATTGAATTTGACTTTAGAATTTAAACTTGAATATTGAATTTGTATTTGAATTTAAAATTTAAATAAATGACTTGGAAAATGTTTGATAGTTGAACTTTAAAACAAAGAAATAAAAAAATAAATAAATGAATGCATGGGTACATAATATAAATATCTTTGAACATGGATTACTTTGCAAACATAAATTAAGATCTATAGTCAAAAGCAAAGAAGTTTATATATGTATACTTGCAAAACAAGACTTAAGAAATATATATATATGGTAGTCCAAACAAATAAACAAAGTGTATAAGAAAATATCAACATAAGGTATAAAAGCTGCCTGGTAAGTAAGAAAATAAACAAAGTAAAAAGGGAAAATATAAAGTAAGTAAATCATAAACAAAGGCAAATAAAATACATTTATAAAATAAGAAGAAGGTGCCAAGCTTTGCATATATGTAGCTGTAGGATTTGTTGCAGGCAAGTAAATATTTTTACATTATAGCATTATACATGAGCAGGCAGTAAAAATCATCTCAGTATATACGAATGTAAGTAGGGTAACTATGCTTAGCATCTAAGTCAAACAAAAATAAACTTGTGTAAGATTTCTTAGTACATAAAAGAATAAAATATGGGTTGTGTAAACTAGATAAGGAGCAAGACATTAAATGTCTTCACCACTAGTACACGAGATATTTAATTCTCAGCCTCTTTTAAAATAAAAATCTCTGGCTTCTTTTGTACTAGTTGGGATTTAAGTGTACAAATGCAACTATCTCATTTTATTTCGTATACAAAAGACTTTGCAAATCCCAGTTTCTAAAAGACTTAAAACAAATACAACCTAAGTAAAAGAACGAATGAAAGAAATGTTCAAACCTGGAAATCAATAAGAAAAACAAAGCATTTCAGTTCAAGCTAGTCCAAACATCTCAGTTTTCAAGTTCAAGCTAGTTCAGATTTTCTGGAATCAACCACAAAAAATAATACAAGTTTTCACATGCCTGTTTCAAGCTCTCCTCTTTTCAAACAAAGATCAAACCTTCTGTTTCAAAAGCCTGGTGAGTAACTTCACTTTTAAAAGTTTAAGTAGGTAATTTTGGTTACCTGCTAGTCGATTTGAAAGAATATATATATCTTATGATGTCTGCTGTGAATATATGTATGTCTGGCATGTGTGTTGCTTTCATCAGAGTGTTCTCTGTTTTTTTATCTACCAGTATACAAGTTTTGATTTAAAAATTTAAATCTTGTGATCTTGTCTCTGTTTAAAATTAAGTTTCAAAAGAAACTTGTTTGCTTAACTATAAGCTTTAGTTTTAAAATATATTTTTAAGTCAGAATAATATTGATTTCGACTCTGGAATCAAATCTACTGAGTAAGTTTAAAATAAGTCAAAATTTAAGTATCACAACCTATCGTTTCAGGATTTGAATTTGAATTATTATACAAAAATTTGATTTTTAAAACAAATATTTTGATTTTTCCTCAAGTATGTCGAGAGCAGATCCTTGTTGAACTAAAATTGCTTTTAAATCAATTCACACAGATCGCACGAATTTTAGATGTTGAAAATTTGTACGAAGCAAGTTTAGAGATCAATGATATTTGGAAAAATGTTAAATAAATTTTCTATTGCAAGATTTGAGGGGACGAGGGGAATGTAGGGTTTAGTACATGGTTTTGATGAGGCCTGGAAACGAGGTGAGTTCATCACCGATGATCGACCGAGTCGCGTGTGCTTTGGGGGGATGGTGGTTGGAAGTGTGACGCGTTCGTAGCCGGAGTCGCTCGAATTTTAGTGGTCGGAGCTTCGAGAAGTGGTGTTGCCAGGTTTTGTGGTGGGGTCGCTGTCGAGTGTTCCAGGTTTCGAATTTCACTCGAATTCGCGTTCGAGTTGAACTGGCCGGAGTTGGGTGGTTGGAAGCGGAGCTGGG